>JBAMNC010000067.1:0-1232500 GCA_037902135.1 Cetoscarus ocellatus | reverse complement strand
TCATCTATTAACCGCCTTCAGGTCATCCAGAACACTGCTGCTCGACTCCTCTCTGGCAAAAAAAGCGCGACCACATCACTCCAGTTCTTGCGTCCCTCCACTGGCTCCCAGTCCGCTTTCGCATTGAATTTAAACTCCTTTTAATAGCTTATAAAGCCCTCAATGGTCTTGCCCCTCTTTACTTGTCTGAAATCCTGCATCACCACTCCCCAACTAGAGCCCTAAGGTCTTCTGACCAGCTGCTATTGGAGGTCCCCAAAACCAGACTTAAGTCGAGAGGTGACAGGGCCTTTGCAGTTGCTGCCCCTAGACTGTGGAACAGTCTTCCCGCCCATATTAGAGCCTCTCAGACCAAAGAGATTTTTAAATCTTCCTTAAAGACCCACTTCTACTCCCTGGCGTTTTCATAAATTAGCTCATACAAATCACAGGCATTTTAGCTTTAGCTTTTGTACTCTTACTGTTTTATTTCAATGTGTTGTTTTTATTGTTATCTATCTATTTATATATTTCTACATATTTTTTGTACAGCACTTTGATCGACTGCTGTCCTTATGAAGGTGCTCTATAAATAAAGTTTGTCTTGACTTGACTTGACTACATTGTGCTAAATCCAGCATATTTACGTTGGTACTGCATGGAATTCAAATATATTGTACCTTCATAAATATGCACCGTCTAAATCAATGTTTGAACACTTCTGGTGCCATTTTGCTCCTACATTTGAATTCTGCACATAATATCACTCTAGAAATAAAACAGTAATGAATATTTCTAGCACAGAAACATCTGGACACAGCTTCACTCTTACCTTTCAGTTTGGAGGAGCAGAGCAGTCCAACTCCAGCGCTGTCCGCCTGTTCCGCCTCATAATCCGCAATCCAGTGTCTGAGTGGTCTCTCTCAGAATGTCACTGCGCACATCACAGACACAAACTGGCAGTGAAGATCGTGTAAAAAAAAAAAGTTCTTGTGCCATGACCAACACCCCCCGAAAATGATCAAAAAGTTTAGTGTTTGAGTTGCTCTGCTCACAAATGAACGGCAGCAAAAACAAACTCTGTAAAAAAATGTTTTGTTTTTTAAAAAATAAAATTAGAAATAAGAAATTTGTGCCCAACAGCAGTGACATGGTAGAAATAATCAACCTTACAAAAGAAAACTTCTGAACAGAAAACAAACCTCTTATCTCTATTTTTATAATTTCACCTTTTTGTCATCAATCAGTGTTTTTAATCACCTCCCATGTTGGTAGTGTGTTTTATTCACTTTTAACCAAATTAAAGCACAGGCAAAAAACAATTTGTAATCTGGACAATACAATTTTCATTCATTCACTGGTACAGAGTTTTCTTCATTTCCTGATATTCTCTATAAACTCCAAAATAAGTTGCTTTTTTAACCCATTTATGTGCGCAGACCTTTGATTTTTAAATTGTGAGGTATAACCTGGATGTCGTACAGTGGCCCTATTTTGGCCCTACTGGCAAACAAAGAAAGATGCTCTTAATCCTGCTGCCAGTGCATTTTCAACTAATACAGTCACTGTACTTTTGTGTAAATTAAATAGATTATGTTTCAAGCTTCATTTAAACTTGATTGAAAGAAATATAAGGCAGAAATAACATGCACAACAACATTCAGTGATTAAATTGCCAATTGAATTGAACCTTATTTATTTAAAATATATTCAAAAAAGGGATAAAAACATACAGTGTAGTCCTTACATACAATATATTCAATAAGGAGTGAGAGGAATTAAAACTTATCAAGTACCACCCCTCCTCCATCGGTTAATTAAACATGAATGCTTCCATATTTTACAAAAGAAAAACAGCTTCTATGCAATAATTTAGTGATCTAACAATAAAAAAACAGACAGGCAAAACAATAACAAAAACCCAAGAAAACAAAGTGATCATCCTTCAGTTTGGTGCGATACCTTCTGTTTTAACCAAATATCTACGAAAAATTATATTTTTGTGAATTATTTTAAATTCCATCAGGTTTGAGCATTGCTTAAGATCTTGTTGTAACCCATTCCATGATTGAACACCACACTGTGAAACTTAACAGTTTTTCATTCTTGTGCGTGACCTATGAATTCTAAAATTCTGATTTCTCCTTAAATTGTAATCCCCGTCTTCATCTCTAAGAAGTTTTTGGGTTGTAGGTGATAATGAAATATTCTTGGCCCTGTACATTATTTGTGTTGTTTGCAGTTCAACAATATCCATGAATTTTACTAGTTTTGACCTTAAAATAGTGAATTGGTGTGTTCTAGATATCCAGCCTTATGCTTTTTTGTTGAATGATAAGCAAGTGTAGTAATCAACCAACATTAACATTAAAAAGTGTGAATAATTCTCAGTAACAAAACAAAAACGTTGTTTTTCTGTAGAATAATCAGAAACCATCTTCAGTATTTTAAAGCTGTATCACATGCTGCACTTTCTTTAAATTCATGTCCAAAAAAGAGAAACTTGAAGAAATTCTAGCATGTGTGTGAATATGTGTTCTAGCACCCTTACTGCAAAGAACAGCAGGGAACAATCAGATATTTTCTTGTTTTATGAACGTTTGGTGACGTTTTTCTCTTCTTCCTCCTTTAAAAAGCAGACTGATGGTGATGAAAAGTACGATTGAGTGTAAATGAGTTGAACGACTTTCCGAGGATCAACAAAGAATCATGTAACTTTTCTGATGTCATCATGAGGCAGTGAGTCTGATTATGTCTCCCTGTTGAGGATCGTAATAAGAAAGAAATGAGCACCTTAACATACGAAATTTTCATTAATCTATATAAGTATATTTCAGGAAGAATATTTGAACTTTGGCTTTTATTTAGTGTATTAACAAGCTGTTGAAGTTGCAGTCAAAGGATATTTGTTTTGTGAACCGACAGAACCTCATCTGTTCCCCTTATTTACAAAAGACAGTCTTTTCTCATTTAACAAAATCAAGTTTCTGAGATATGTTCTCTCCAATAAGTGTGTCTCTTCACCTTCAAAAAGAAGATTTCGAAAAGTCCTCCTCTGCTCCCTCTGTCTCTAAGAAAATAAGATGTCACTGGTTATTATTTTCTATGCCACCTAAAACTATAGAGGAGCACTTTAAAACAATGAATGAGATTTATCCTCGCAGAGAGTTAATTCCTCTTGAATTAAATACTGATTTAAACAAAGGTAAATTCTGCAAAGATCAGCATCACTCTTTTCTTGTAGTTTGCCTGGACTTTTCAGGAGAATGTTTCATGACTGCATCTCAGAAAATATTGAAGTCTGCTGCCTTAACTTGCGAGAGGTTAAGGCAGCAGACTTAAGATAATGCGAGATTTGTTTTTGTTTTGGGGAACCAGAAGATGACATTTCTCTTAAATAATCTTGCAAAAATATTATATGCAAGCATGTAAATTAATGAGTGCTACTCCTTTTTTTTATTTACCCAGTTTCCCTTTAAATCAGACTCCAGACAATTGTAATTTAATATAAATTATTATTATTACTATTACCTTTTTTATCTTATTTTGTATTTGTTTTATTTCATGGCTTTCACTGTGCTGTTGATATATTTGATATATTTGATATATTTGGTATATTGTTCTTAGTGGACAAGTGTATTCATTCTGTATTAAAATGTATTTCTATTGAAAGTGCTTATTATATTTCTCTTCACAAATAGAGTTCATTTAAACTTAAAATAGACTCCCTCACTGTGTAACTTTGATTTAAAAGTTTGCCTGATGAAGGTCTGGGATCAAACCCTTATAAATAAATGAATTCCTTGCAAGTTAGACAGTGTGCAGGAGTTTATCTTTACATTTAAATCAGCCTTTTTTGTCTCCTATGCACCTGACTCTTGAGGTAAATGTGTCATGCTTTATTCCTGGGTCCTCAGGGCTCTTAACTTTTTAATTTATTATTTTAAATCAATGTCAGTACAAACATACACAGGAGTCCATTGTACATAGATTTCACAGCAGGTTATGTGAGTGGCCTTAAGTAGGGCCAAAGGGAAACAAAGGAGAGATCACATTCTGAAACCAAAGGCAGACAGCTATACTCCATATAGAGCATGAGGTTCAAGAAGTGTGGGAACAAACTGCAGAGACCAGATCATGATTACAAGACTCAGGATAGTATGCCATATCAAAGGAAAACATCCAACAGGACAGTACAATAAATCAGATGTACGAGCATACAGGACAGCAAATACAGAAGACAAAGATGAGATATGATCAACAAAACAAACAAGTACAGAACAGTTCAAGTATTTTGGACTTGGGATCAACCTGGATAGACCTAAATGTGGTCCACAAGATTATTTCACAAGTCTATAATTAATGGGCCACCGTTAAATAGCACTCCCACCATTATACTGCAAGTCCCACAATGCACTGCAACAGCTGTCATTGCAGGACCCATGCACCAACCCTCCTCCCATCAGCAAGGGCAAGCTCAATTTGTGGCAGCGGCAGCTCGCAGTGGCATTTCCGGTGGCAGCCTGAGATGCCGCGGCAGCTACACGGTCCTGCTGCGGCACTTCCGGTGGCAGCCTGAGCTGCCGGTGTAACTGCCAGTGATTGTGGCAGCTGAAACTGACTCCAGAGGCAGCTGCCTTTTTTTGGTGAGCTGCCGCGGCAGCCACACCGACCTGCCGGTGATAGTGGCACTTTATACCGGCCTCCAGAGGCAGCTGCCGCGGCAGCCACACCGACCTGCCGGTGATAGTGGCACTTTATACCGGCCTCCAGAGGCACCTGCCTCTCTTTGGTTAGCTGCTGGTGACCTGGCTCTGTTTGTGGGTTACTGTAGGAATATAAAGACTAAAGAAAGTCATTATAAAAGCACTTTAGGTAGTCAGGTGGCGTAGTATCATACGGAAGAGCATTGCAATCACCGGATATAAAAAATCTGTCATCTGTCTGCTGTGCTGAACCTGCCAAATGGACCGGGTCAGCACCGCGGACAGCGCAGCACCTATAGAAGTGCAAAAGCTTTCAGTTCTCAGCGCAGGTCACTTGCAGGTGACATGGGTCTTATTTTTCAAACCGTATAAGCTTTAGAAAGCATAAAAAACATATGTTAAGGAATAAAAATCTTGTGATCAGACCAGAACCATCACTCGGTCCGGATCTAGACACTCGGTCTTTTCACGTAATTATGAGATAAGGAGTCTATTTTTTTTTTCTTCCGGTGAATACAAGGTCCATAATGCGTTGACAGTGAGTTTGGGTTCCTCACGTGAGATATAACCGATTGTGTTTGTTGGCTGGTTTTATAATTTCTGCACTTAACTTGTTAGCTATACTTTTATTATTTTTCTAATATGAAATACACGACGAACATGAATTTCTGAAAATCAACAGCAGAGGGCGCATTTAACTTAATCAGGCAATCAAATAAATAAATCTTGAATGTGTTGTGGTTTACTCTGATCGCGAGTTTGCACTTTGAAGGTGGCATGCGGTCTATGAGAAAACGTTTGTTCCAGATAGCCATGCATGTTGTTATTATTTTAGAATAAGTTTATACACAAAAATAATGGAGACACCAAACTTTACCAAGAGGTACATCCAAACATTGTGCTCTATATTTTATGTCTGATCGTCCTCGTTGTTGCATGTGCACAGTTGTGTTGTGGTATCATGTAAGCCTGAAAAGTATAGGTAGAAGGGGAATGGCTTGAAATTTGTTTGACAAAAGCAACCCTCCTATCCTAAGAGCAATAAATTGTAGGAAACATACATTGCAAGATATTGAAATTGCAGCTACCAGACAGTTTTGTCACAATTCTGATTTAATGTTAATATTTACAATATAGTCTGCTATGGCCTTCGAAGTTAACTGCTGAGACAAAAAGCAACAGGTGAATAAAAATGACAATAGACACTTTAAATTTTGACAATAGACACTTTAAATTTAAAGGTGGAAGACAGAGGTTGGTCAGAAAGTGTGAGGATACTAAGCTATGTCCAGGACTTCTTTAAGCAACTTATCAAGAAACGTATAAGTGCCACTGCAGATATGAATTACAGCAAATATCAGCACATGGTTGCAGGTTGAAATGCAATTGCCCCATTTATCATTTTATTCATTCTTAATTTTATTTCTTAATCTTTTATTTTGTTTGTGTTTCACTTTTTTACCTTGTCTATTACTGCTGGTCTGAAGTATCTTTTCTTTTGTCTTAATGTCTCATAAAACAAAATAACTGACAAAACACAGATTGAGAAAAAAGCACTCATAACAGAGACTTCAAATAAATAGACAGTTTCAGTAGGCATATGGCAATGTTAAACAAAGATGGACATGAAATCTTTCAGCAAATAATATAGGTCTCATGAATTTTCTTTCATACAATGGGAGTCATCCAGCCTGTGTTATGTATTAGACTATGTAAAAAAAAAAAGGGTTGAAAGTTTTTCTGTGTTGAGTTTATACCACTGACTGCATCCTGAGAGATTAAAGTTTGAGTCCAAAAGCGCACAGGGCTGGTCCCCACTTGGCCCAACGTGTTGTCACTGTGAGCAAAAACTCTCTGGATCTCAGTTCTCTAACAATACAAAGTTGGCAGCAAATCAACTTTAAAGCCTGGAGGAAAGAGCAAGAGCCTTTAAAACAGATATGAAGATCTTAAATAAAATTTGAAATACGTACATAAGATCAGAATGCAATAATTTGCAAACAAACAGTGTTTACGAACAACAACCATGAATTATTTTTCATACTATCGTGTTTGACAAAGTGGTAAACCTCTCTCCATTGTCAAAGACGTTTGAATTAAAGCTGTGTTGTACCTTACGTAGGCTGAAAGAATGTCAGTCTGTAATTTCAGCAAAATGAAGAAACAACACCTTCTGCTTCCATATTTAACTTACAACAGACCTCAGACTGAGACAGGTCGACTGGGGATTGATCAGCCTTTAATAGTTAGTTCATTTAAATTTTGTCTGATGTAGCGTTGAGACAAATTATGAACACTCATAATCTGGTCATTTCTATGTGTTGTAACAAGTGCCTTTTTGCTGATTTGATGTCCTATTAGTGTAAAGCATCTTAAGCACTGTCTGGAAACAGAAGTTATAAGTACAAACTCTTTTTCAAGGGATGCTGTCCTCTGCGCTGTGTGAAGATATAGTAACTGATGTTTGGAGTCACCAGTGACTACATCTTGAGTTTTCTCTGCGGTGTAAGCAACACATTTTCAAGACTTATAATGTATTTAAATAAGTGACTGATTATGTGAAATAGGACCCTGCTGTTGGTTTTAAGAGTTTGTGGTGAATTTGCTATTAGTAAAATAATAATTTAAAAAAGTATGGATAACAAGTTAATTAAGTGCAGAAATTATAAAACCAACTACAAAGCTGCCGGGGCAGCTCACCAAAAAGAGGCAGCTGCCTCTGGAGGTCAGTTTCAGCTGCTACAATCACTGGCAGTTACACCGTCAGCTCAGGCTGCCACCGGAAGTGCCACAGCAGGACCGTGTAGCTGCCGCGGCATCTGAGGCTGCCACCGGAAATGCCACTGCGAGCTGCCGCTGCAACAAATTGAGCTTGCTGTCTCTCCCTCCCATTGCACTGATGAGTGGTCAGCGGATGAATGCATGGCTCAGTGCTTTAGAGTGACTTTAATGCTTATTAGAAAATACATATGCTGTTCATGTTCATATTTCTATGAGCTGTGAAGGGCAGCAGTGAGCTTACTCTGCGTCCAGTCTGCCGGAAAGCAACAGAAGAAGATCATCAAGCTCGTCCTGCAGTCTCAGAGTAATCCTGTAAAAGTCTTCAGAGTTTTCTTCTCTTTCTTTGACTCTTTGATAAGTGTCAAATGTCCGTGTTTCAGGATCTTAAAGAGAGAGCAGGTTTGTTTTCTTTCTTCTCTGAACTTGTTTACTGTACATGTAGCAGCTTAGCCAGTAGCTAACGTTCAGCTGGTTCAGACTGTTGACTTCAGTCCTGAAATGATCCCAGTCTGTTCAGTCTAAACGTGTCTGCAGAGCCTCTGTTGGTCCACTGCTTTAACGTCTCAGCAGCTTTAAAGATCATTGACTTGTGTCTGTATGTGAGAGTTTGTAGATCTATGATGTAGTCAGAGTGGACCAGGGCAGTGAGAGCTATGATCATAGAAGCTGTTTATAGAGACAGAAACGTGACGTGAGCTAGCACGTTAGATCAGACTGGAGATAGGAGCGTGGTGACAAAATCAGTACCCCTCCCCTTAGGATAAGAGTCACCTGCCATCTGCCTCCTTCCACCTCCGCCCCTCCCTCACCCCTCACAGTGCGTCCATTCTTGTTCACAGCCTCGTCTCCTCCTGTATCGACTACCACAACTCTCTCCTCTTCGGCCTCCCCCAAAAGTCCCTCCATAAACTCCACCTGTACACCTTAAGGCCATTCACAACCTCGCCCCTCCATATCTGTCCGACCTCCCCCACATCGCCTCCCTCAGATCCTCCTCCTCCATCCACCTCACTGTGCTCTCTGCCCGCCTCAGGAGAAGCAAGGCCTTCAGTCACTCTGCTCCTCAGCTCTGACCTCCGAAACATAAACTCTCTATTCCTCTTTAAATCCAGACTCAAAATCCACCTGTTTCAGGACAGCATATTCCATTTAAAAGCATCTGCCCATTTACATCCCCACATCCGTTATTGTCTGTTGTTTTGCTGATTTTAATGTTCCATTGTTGATATTTTTATTGTTGTTGTGATCTTTTAAACTTTGTACAATGTCCTTGAGTGTCTGGAAATAATATATATATATATATTATTTGTGAAAATCATGATAAATTCAGTTTTAAATTTTCACCTGTTATTCTTTTGCTTTTTATTTTTTTAGCATTAGGAGATACAAATATAAACAAAGACTAATTTGATAAAGCACCACATGTTGAGGAGGCTATTCCTCATGGATACAGTCATGCTGGTGTGCCTTTTGTTAAAAAAAAGAGATTGAAAACCAGTGCTCTATTCTCTCCAGTCTCCATTTTAGATTACAGACTTTAATGCATCCTTATTTTTGTTTCTTTCACAAATCTGAAATGATCAAATTATGTAACAAACATTCTTTCTGTCTAGTTGATGTTACAGCTAAATCTTAATGAAAATGGATCTTATTTAGCATCCATTAAATCACTCTGAAGCAACTCTGAACGTCTTATCTGCAGCAGCAGCATTGTTCTTTTGGGGTTATTTTTTTGTTTGTCTTTGTTTGTTTTAGATTTTATGCCTTAATTTTATTTCCTGAGACCTTCTCAGGGGAAGAAGAAAAGCCTTATGTCCTTTGCCATGAGATAATGATTTTTGTGATTGAGTCCACAAATCCATCATGTGAAATCAGGTTTTTGATGTCAAGACCTGAGTTCTGCATGTTTAAAGCAGCTTAATACATTAAAATCAAGTCTAGAGGTCAGTTGGGACAATATTAACACAGACTGAGAGGGATCAAAACAAAAAAACAACTTAATTCAGTAAATGTTACACCAGACTAACTGTTACACCAGATTAGATGCATGATTGATAATAACATGCCATTTCTATACAAAACAGGTTTCCTTCAATATGTGTTTCTGTTCTTTAGCTGCTCCTGAGAGGAACCAGCAATTTTTGTTTAATAAAGAGGAGGTTCCCCCTGAGCAGCAGGAGAGGAGCTTCAGTGTGAACCAGGAGATCTCTGAGCCTCTGTCCATAAAAGAGGAACCAGAGGAACTCTGGAGCAGTCAGGAGGGAGAGCAGCTCAAAGGACCACAGGAGGCTGATGTCATCAAGTTCACATTTATTCCTGAACTTGTGAAGATCGAAGATGATGAGGAGAAACTTCAGTCCTCACGGCCTTATCAACAAAAAACTGAACAAATGGAAACAGAAGCTGATGGAAGGGACTGTGGTGGACCAGAAGCAGAGAAGTACTTTGATCAAGAGAGAGATGCACAACCAGAGACTGAGATCAAAGATGAAGACTCATCTGAAGCAGAGAGTGATGACAGCACTGATTGGATGGAGACAACAGACCAAAAGTCAGGTGTAAAGTCAGTGGATAAATTGAAACACAAGAGACCGAAGACTGATCAGGAATTGCATAGTCGTCTTGGGTGTCATAAGAGATGTAATAAAATAGATCTTCGGGCACACCATACAAGAGTTCACACAATAGAAAGACCTTTTATCTGCTACGAGTGTGGTAAAAATTTTAACCAAAAAAGTCATCTTACTGCTCACATGAAAACTCACTCAGGAGAGAAACCCTTCAGCTGCATAGTGTGTGGAAAAAAATTTAACATTAAAAGTAATCTGAAAGTGCACATGAGAATTCATACAGGGGAGAAACCCTTTGGTTGTTCCCAGTGCAGTAAAAGATTTACAGCAAAAGAGCAACTTATCATCCATATGAGAACTCACTCAGGGGAGAAACCCTTCAGCTGCTTAGTGTGTGGTAAAAATTTTAACCAAAAAGGTAATCTGAATGTGCACATAAGGTTTCACACAGGAGAGAGACCCTTCAGTTGTTCCCAGTGCAGTAAAAGATTTACTGCAAAAGATCAACTTAACATCCATATGAGAACTCACTCAGGGGAGAAACCCTTTGACTGCTCTGTGTGTGGTAAAAGATTTAATCGACACAGTCATCTTACAGATCACATGAGAAGTCACACAGGGGAGAAACCCTTTGACTGCTCAGTGTGTGGTAAAAGTTTTAATCGTAAAAGTCATCTTACAGATCACATGAGAAGTCACTCAGGTGAGAAACCCTTTGACTGCTCAGTGTGTGGTAAACATTTTGTCCGAAAAGGTTGTCTGGCAATTCACATGAGAATTCACTCTAGAGAGAGACCCTTCAGCTGCTCTGAGTGTGGCAAAATGTTTAACCAAAAAGGTGAATTGACTGTACATACAAGAGTCCACACAGGAGAACGACCTTTCATCTGCTTCAAATGTGGTAAAACTTTTAACCAAAAAAGTCACCTTAACGCCCATATGAGAACTCATTCAGGGGAGTAACCCATTCACTGCTCAGTGTGTGGTCAAACTTTTAAGAAAACCAGTTAACATGCATCCATACGACAGTCCATGCAGGAGAGAAACCATTTGGCTGGCCTGGTCTGAATGTTAAATCAAAAGATACTCTGATCTGGAACATGAGAAATCAAACAGGAGGGAAACCCTTCACTTGCTCTCATTGCAGTAAAATACAGTATACTGTCTTTTAAAAACACATGACAGCTCAAGCTGAAGAGTAAAATTGAAACTGTTGTTTTGTTCAAATTGTTGCACCTGACATATAACAGAGGGGAACACTCATTATCATGAGAGCTGTAATTTATGTACTCTGACAGTGCTCTTAACCGGAAAAGTTTAAAAAAATTGTCACAACTCTTGTTAGTCAGCCTCATTTGCCTTTTTAATATTGCTCTGACACTGTCTATTAACAGTAGCCTGCACCGGCTGTCTGTAAGTTCTTTCTGAAGTCATGGTGTCAAGTCTGTGTAATGATGTTCTGCCTAAGGTTGTATCTTAGTACAGTGGTACCACTGAAAAGTATGGTTCATCTGAACCACTTGAGTGTAACATTCAGACTGAGCACAATATTGATGCAAATTTAACATTAACACTCCATGTGTCCGAGCAGTAATATGCATATTTTGTTTTAATATTTTTTTTATCAAGTTCAGAGGGATTTTTTCCAATTTAAATCAGGTTTGATATCGATAATTAATTTACAATTTTTAAGAGGAAATAAATGCCTATTGTTTGACTTTTTCTTGATTGACGGTGAAAGATTTTACAAAACCCAAAACCAGTGAAGTTGGCACATTGTGTAAATCGTAAATAAAAACAGAATACAATGATTTGCAAATCCTTTTCAACTTATATTCAATTGAATACACTGCAAAGGCAAGATATTTAATGTTCAAACTGAGAAACTTTATTTTCTTTTGCAAATAATCATCAACTTAGAATTTAATGGCAGCAACACATTGCAAAAAAGTTGGCACAGGGGCATTTTTACCACTGTGTTACATCGCCTTTCCTTTTAACAACACTCAGTAAACATTTGGGAACTGAGGAGACCAATTTTTGAAGCTTTTCGGGTGGAATTCTTTCCCATTCTTGCTTGATGTACAGCTTAGGTTGTTCAACAGTCCGGGGTCTCCGTTGTTGTATTTTACGCTTCATAATGCGCCACACATTTTCAATGGGGGACAGGTCTGGACTACAGACAGGCCAGTCTAGTACCCGCACTCTTTTACTACGAAGCCACGCTGTTGTAAAACGTGCAGAATGTGGCTTGGCATTGTCTTGCTGAAATAAGCAGGGGCGTCCATGAAAAAGACGTTGCTTGGATGGCAACATATGTTGCTCCAAAACCTGTATGTACCTTTCAGCAGTAATGGTGCCTTCACAGATGTGTAAGTTACCCATGCCTTGGGCACTAATACACCCCCATACCATCACAGATGCTGGCTTTTGAACTTTGCGCCTATAACAGTCTGGTTGGTTCTTTTCCTCTTTGGTCCGGAGGACACGACGACCACACTTTCCAAAAACAATTTGAAATGTGGACTCGTCAGACCACAGAACACTTTTCCACTTTGCATCAGTCCATCTTAGATGAGCTCGGGCCCAGCGAAGCCGGCGGCGTTTCTGGGTGTTGTTGATAAATGGCTTTGGCTTTGCATAGTAGAGTTTTAACTTGCACTTACACATGTAGCGACGAACTGTAGTTACTGACAGTGGTTTTCTGAAGTGTTCCTGAGCCCATGTGGTGATATCCTTTACACAGTGATGCCGGTTTTTGATGCAGTACCGCCTGAGGGATCGAAGGTCACGGGCATTCGATGTTGGTTTTCGGCCCTGCCGCTTACGTGCAGTAATTTCTCCAGATTCTCTGAACCTTTTGATGATATTACGGACCGTAGATGATGAAATCCCTAAATTCCTTGCAATAGCTCATTGAGAAATGTTGTTCTCAAACTGTTCGACAGTTTGCTCACGCATTTGTTCGCAAAGTGGGACCCTCGCCCCATCCTTGTTTGTGAATGACTGACCATTTCAGGGAAGCTGCTTTTATACCCAATCATGGCACCCACCTGTTCTCAATTAGCCTGTTCACCTGTGGGATGTTCCAAATAAGTGTTTGATGAGCATTCCTCAACTTTCTCAGTCTTTTTTGCCACTTGTGCCAGCTTTTTTGAAACATGTTGTAGGCATCAAATTCAAAATGAGCTAATATTTGCAAAAAATAACAGTTTACCAGTTCGAACGTTAAGTATCTTGTCTTTGCTGTGTATTCAATTGAATATAGGTTGAAAGGGATTTGCAAATCATTGTATTCTGTTTTTATTTACGATTTACACAACATGCAAACTTCACTGGTTTTGGGTTTTGTATATCAGAGATGGCAAAAGTACCCAGATTCCTTACTTGAGTAGAAGTAAAATACCTATGTAAAAAAACGACTTGAGTAAAAGTAAAAAGTACTGATCCAAATATCTACTCAAGTAAAAGTAAAAAGTACAGGCTCTGAAATGTACTCAGAAGTACTTTTCAAAGTAAAAAGTATTTCTATTCACTGGCTGCAAAGCTATTAAACACAGGATAATTTATATGGAATCAACGGGCCAACTTCACTGGTTTTGGGTTTTGTATTCAATATGATCTCTTGATATCCTCTCAGAGAAATGTCATTAGTTTCTAAAAATTAATTGTGGTAATTGACACATCTGAAATCTCCCTGGACTCTTTTTCTTCAATAAAATGACAGAAAGAAGAGATGTTTTGTCTTTACAGATGAATCCTGGTTGTTTGCGTATTGGAATGTTTAACTGTAAATTATCGGCATACAAGAAAACTTCACTTCACTGTTGAGATGGATATCAAACTGCCTTCTAAGTCCTTTGTTTTCTGTAGTGGCTTTTTGTCTCAATTCAAAGCCACAAAAACTATTTTAAAAACAAAAACATAAAAAGACATTTAAATATGTAGAAGAGAACATATTACAGGAAAGTCAGAGCTCATTTATATTTTATTTTAGTTCACATAATCTCAGTTCACTATTTTCTCAGTGAATGTCTTCATTATCTTTACCTGACTATGCACCTGTGTCGTACCTTTATTTATATATATATATATATATATATATATATATATATATATATATATATATATATATATATATATATATATATATATATATATATATATAAGCTAGAGGACAGAAGGAAGTGTGGATCATATTTATCCTGACCTGAATGTGTGTACGCTCAGTGATATGACACCAGTTGCTGTAACATTTTAGCTTTGTCTTCTTTTTCTGACTTCACAGCTCCAGATATTTCAGTGTAGCCATATCAAAAGCCAGACTAAAGTGAGATTAAAACATCAGGAGCAGAGCATGTGAGAGGAGCGGAGCGCGAGCGTGAGCAGAAGGAATTTGGCCGGAGCGCGGAGCGGTATTTTTTAAAGAAGCTGGAGCGGCACCTTATCTGTCGCTCCAGTTCCGCTCCAGTTTCGCTCCGGTACCGCTCACACCAAGCGTCTGAAGCATGTCTTACCCAGAATGCATCTGCGTGTAAGTAATTGTTCAGCCATCCACACTGTTTTCTGCCGGAAACTGGATGTTCACAGCTCAGATCAGCACCGCGGACAGCGCAAAAGCTCTCAGACCTCAGTGCAGGTCACCAGCAATCGTCTATTTTTTTTATCCAGTGAATGCAATGCGCTTCCGTATTTTCGTAGAGTGAGCGGTGAGTGATTTGAGTGGAGCGGGTAAAATTGAGTGAGCGGCGGAGCGGTAATGAGCGGAGCGGCGCGCATCCGCTCTGAGTGGCGGAGCGGGTGCGACGAAAAAGCTCCGTGAGCGTGACCATCTCAGTGACCTTTGAACCCTGGGGCCTGCACCTCAAGGAGCAATACCACTCCCTCTTCATGCATGAAACTCATGTCAGATGTGCTCTGATGTATAAGTTGATGTTTTAATTTCTGTAAAAGCTTTCATAATTTGTGCATGCCTTATATCTTAGTTTAGTAGTTAGAATTACTCTATACAATCAAAGTTTTAGTACGAGTTGCTTTATCTGGATCATAAACTGGATTACAAATTGATTTCTCATGTTAGACTGTATCAAAAGTGACTAGACTTGATATCAAACTTCTCCAGATTATAGGCTTTGATTGAGAATGTGTTTTAATCTTAAATGATGTCTTTTGTCATGTATCATTTAAACAGGTTTGCATTTCATACAGTTTTCTGTTTCTCCCAGTTGCCTGATTCAAATTTCATTTTAAGACTCTGAAAATCTTGATGAGAATGCTGTTTGTTTTGGTTTGGGAACCATTGTGTAGTACCTGTTAGTTTATATTTACAGCAAAATAACCAGTTGATGGATTGAGCTTCTAAAAGCATTGAGAAATTAAACTATCGTTTCTGTGATCAAATTATCCTTATGCAGCAGGACAGCCTTGGCTCATCCTCCTCCTGCATCATACCTCTGTTTCCGCCCCTTTAGGAGAAAATTAACAGTCCTCCTCAGGCTAGAAACTTTGTCTTGAATCCATTTGCTCTTCTCCTGTCTTGATCGTCTCCTCTGTAGCCATCCGCTCCTCCCCCTCTTCCTATCAGTTCTCCTACATGTGTAACTTCAGTTTCTTCCTTCAACTTTGCAACAATTTTTTCTTAACTTTCCACCAAGAATAAGTTTTCCTTTAAAAAAAACATTTTTTTTCTTTTGAGAACGATCCTTTGTTTTTCCTTTTGATGGATTGAGACCAGTTACCAAAGCTGATTTTTGATCCAGTGGTAGAGACCAGAGGTTGGATGAACTATGCTCCATCAGACACATGGTTTCCAAATTAAAGAACCTTAATTAATCTCCCATTCGACCTCCTTTTTATTATCTCCGTTTTCCTTTCACTAAACAACTCTGTGATATTGACAATCAGGTTTTCATTCATTCCCATCAAACTCGAATCCAATCAGTCAATCTGTTTATCAGTTTATATTACAGCATTACCTTTAAACTTCGGTCATCAGTTATTATCTTTGTTTTCTTTATCATTTATTAATTTTGTGTGTCATTTATCTATATCATATTGTCCTGTCTTTCATTAAAAATCATATAAATCAAGAAATAATTTCGGGTGCTTTATTCACTTGAAGGCGGGAATGAGATGGTCGAGCCAGCTACAGAAATGCATGATGTCACATTAATGCAGCACATTGCAGAGCTTCAGCACTCAATGGAGCATTGTTTCATGCAGACACTCTTTACATCAGTGAACAAATCACCACTGCGTATTGCATCATGGTGGGGTGTACCTTTTCATCTATCTGCTGTTGCATGGAAATTGCAATTTTGTGACCAATCAGCACTTTTTGCTCCACCTTTTAGGATTGGTTTGGTATGCTCATATCCCTTCAGAGAGCTGCCCAAAAGTGGGATGTCAAAACTGGGTACTTTTTGTGGAAACGCAGCTTATATGGACATATGTTTGTCCTGGACTTGAAGGATAAAAATGAGACTGAATGCCCTAAAGACACCCTAGGTGAAATGGCTGAATAAAAGCTTTATGACAGGGACATATTTGACCTCATGCATTCTGAACATTGACTAAAGTGTGAGCTTCAAAACCTAGCTGTCCCCATAAAGATCTGTCCTATGGTTCCAGAGATATGAGAAAACAATGTGAGTGTGATCGCTTAGGGTTGCCGACAATCCCCATTTCAAACATGTTGAGAAGCACATTTAGAGGTCTGATGAACATTATTCAGTTGATTTTTATACACCTTCTTAGTCATTATTAAGTGTACTTTGAGATGTCACGCACAAACACCATGAAATGTGGGGTTCAGCTTCAGCTCATTGGCTTCCTGGAGGAGCTCAGAGCGAAGACACACCACCGTGTGCCCGCACAAGCCCTTTAATATGAGACACACGATTGATGTAGGACACACTTTAACATTTTTAAAACAATTTATTATCACAACACTGATCTACATAAAGTATGACAGATAAAAGATGTGATTGTGAAATAAAATGATACAATTTTTTGCACAGCTTCATACAGGATCATTTATTTTCAAAGTGCTGCTACATCAAATAAGGCAAAAATTTACTGAGTCATAAAGAGATCATCGCATCCTACTTATGCTCTCAAACAAAAACCTTTATAAATGATAAGCACTGACATTATTGACCAGGATACAAGCACCCTTGCTCTTGTGTCTCCACCTCTGAGAGGTTTCAGAAAAAAAAGTACCACAGTGTAAAATCTTTAACTTCAATTGTTGTGATTTTTAATGTGTAACGTCCAATCACTTTTTTTGTGAAAAGCTTGATTGCACTCAGAGCAGCTGTAGGGTCTCTCACCTGAGTGAGTTCTCATATGTATGGTCAGACTACCCCTTTGGACAAAGTGTTTGCCACACACTGAACAGCCAAAGGGTTTCTCTCCCGTGTGGCTTCTCATATGAGTGGTAAGATTACAGTTTTTGTTAAATCTTTTACCACACACAGAGCAGCCAAAAGGTTTATCTCCTGAGTGAAGTCTCTCATGTATGGCCAAATCACCTCTTTGGTTAAAAGTTTTATCACACTCGGAGCAGCTGAAGGGTCTCTCCATCGAGTGAATTCTCAAATGTTTGGCCACACTACCTTTTTGGACAAAGTGTTTACCACACACAGGGCAGCCAAAGGGTTTCTCCCCCGAGTGACTTCTCATATGATCAGTAAGAATACATTGTTGGTTAAATCTTTTACCACACACTGAGCATCCAAAAGGTTTTTCTCCTGAATGAGTTCTCATGTGAGTGGTAAGACTGTATTTTTTGTTATATCTTTTACCACACACAGGGCAGCTGAAAGGTCTCTCTCCAGTGTGAAGTCTCTTGTGTATGATCCAGTCACGTTTTTGGTAAAATCTTTTACCACACTCAGAGCAGCCAAAGGGTTTCTCTCCTGAGTGCATTTTCATATGTATGGCTAGACTACCTTTGTGGACAAAATGTTTACCACACACGGGGCAGCCAAAGGGTTTTTCTCCCGAGTGACTTCTCATGTGATCTGTAAGATAACTGTTTCGGTTAAAACTTTTACCACACACTGAGCAGTCAAATGGTCTCTCTCCTGAGTGAGCTCTCATATGTGTGGTGAGGTGAGTTTGTTGGGTAAAACTTTTACCACACTCAGAGCAGATAAAGGGTCTCTCTCCTGTGTGAACTCTCATATGTTGTTTCACATGGTGCTTTTTGTTAAATTTTTTACCACACTCAAAACAACTAAATAATTTCTCACCAATCTTTGGTTTCTTATGTTTTAATTTGTCCATTGAATTTAAATCTGATGTTTGGTCTGTTGTCTTCATCCAATCAGCACTGTCATCAGTCTCTGCTTCAGAAGAGTCTTCAGTCTTCACCTCAGCTTCTGGGTATGCATCTCTCTCTTGATCAAAACAGCTGTCTGTCTCTAATCCTCCACAGTCCTCTTCATTGGCTCCTGTTTCCATCTGCTCAGTTTCTTTTTGATGAAGCCATGTGGACTGAGGTTTCTCCTCATCACCCTCACTCTTCACAAGGTCAGGATTATATGTGAACTTGATGATATCAGCTTGTTCTGGTCTTTGGAGCAGGTCTCCCTCCTGACTTCTCCAAAGATCTTCTGGTTCCTCTTTAATGGACAGAGGCTCAGTGATCTCCTGCTTCACACTGGAGCTCCTCTCCTGCTGCTCAGGGGGAACCTCTTCTTTAATCACTGAAAGATTCTGGACCTCCCCAGGAACAGCTGTTGAACAGAAACACACATTGAAGGAAACCTGTTTTAAACATGATATTATTAAAAAGTTAATATGTATGAAGTATTTATCTGTACTGGTGTAACAGACAAACATTTACTGAATCATATTCCATTCATCATTTTGATCACATTTAGTTTATCCTCATAATCCCAAGTGAGGACCAGAGTTTTAATGATGGAAAGGCTGAAATCAGGTCTTGACTTCAGAGACCTTAATTCAGACTTTTGCTTTACTGACTCAAACCTAGTGATAATATCACCTAACATGTTTAGTCCATACCAAACAAACTTTGGTTTGCTTTTTTGGAAAGTTTGGTTGATTTAGGCTGATGTGAAAGCAATCACAAACTCTGGTGTGGACCAAAACACTGAGTTTTGGTCTGCCAACAATCAAGGATCTCACGCACAGTCGAAAGAATGGCGTCTATCTGATTGTCATGGACTCTGGAGTGATGCAAGACATGAAAACAAAAAAAATTTGGCCTATCCCTTTAATACATGTTATTACTCAAAGCCGGTTGTGCATTTCCAGGTCAAAGAGCAACAATGGGAAAGATGACAGGATCAAAGACCACAGCTGCAGCACAAACTAGAGACAGGTCACTATATAACACTTAACAAATTCAGTGTGAAAAAAAACAAACCAAGAGAAAAATGACAAAAAGCCACAACTTCATCTCCGAACTGGATTGAGTCTGATGAACATTCTGACTGCACCATCTGAATGTGGCAGCAGACATCCAGACTCATCAGACCAGGAGAAATTTTTAAATTTTATTGACCAGTTTTGGTGAGCCTGAGCTAGTTGTAGCCTCAGTTCCATGTTCTTAGGAGACAGGAGAAGCACCTGGTGTGGCCTCCTGCAGCTGAGGCTCATCTGCTTCAAGATTCAAAGTGTGGTGTGTTCAGAAATGGTCTTAGTTGAAATGAGCTGTCATTTGAGTTCCTGTCGCCTTTCTGCCCAATCAAACCACTCTGTCCAGTCTCCTCAGACCTCTGGAACCAACAAGACACTTTCAGCCAGATGCTCACTGGATACTTTCTCCATTTTGGACCATCCTCTGTAAACTCTTGAAAATGTTGTGTGTGAGAACCCTCTGAAACCCTCAGACCAGCCAGTCTGGCACCAACAATCATGCCCTGTCTAAATTCTCTTAAATCACATTTCTTCTCCATTCTAATACTCGGTGTAAACTTCTGCAGGTCATCTTGATCATGTCTACATGTCTAGCTGCACTGAGTTGCTGTCATGTGACTTGCTAGTTAGCTGTTTAGGTTAACAAGCAGTTAAACAGATGCCTTAATAAAGTGACTGGTGTGTGTATATTCCACTGAGAGGGGAAGAACTATAAAATCTTGAGAGCTGACTGACTCTTTAAAAATCCTTCCAAAATCCCCTGTAAACATCTGAGACTGTCCCAGTGACATAAACGTGCTTTTAGTAAACCAGCAAAGTTTAATTTGTTTGTTTATTGTAAATGGTCCCCTGAGGCAAACCTGTGTTTTATTTTACATGTTTCTCCACAATATGTCATCAGTCTGTTGTCTTTAAAACATGTGAGGAGTGACAAAAGTGTTCGGGTGACCTTTGAAAGAAGAAGATGTTAGCTGTTTGCTGTTTTTTAGAAAGTGGAGACGTGTTTACAGCAATTATGTCAGACACAAACCAATGATCTTTAAAGCTCTATCACAGAAAATAAGAAATATATCAACAGTCTGAGCTAGCTGGACGTTAGCTAAAGGCTAACCTGCTACATCTACAGTTAACAAGTTCGTAGAGGAAGAAAGAAAACAAACCTGCTTTCTCTTTGAGATCCTGGAACCCGGACATTTGACACTCATCCAAGAGTCAAAGAGGAAGAAGAAAACTATCAAGACTTTTACAGGATTACTCTGACATTACAGGACGAAGGAGCAGCTAACATGTTAACTGTGCTCAAGACCCGGAAACTAAAGGGCGAACTTCCTATAGATTTAGCCTGGCTTCAAAATAAGACAGATATTAGAGTATGCCATCCATACAATATGTGAAATAGATTTCTTAAAGTAGTATTACAAGACGCCCAATCATACAAACATGTTTATTGTACTCAGAAGGAAAAACACTTTATCTACAGTCGTCTAACCTTCAACATTAAATCATAGATTAAACATTAATTCATTCATTATGTGCTGGAGCCTATCCCAGCTATCACTGGACGAGAGGTGGGGTACCATAAAGTCAACATCTTAAGCTAAATTCTTGAAACATATTAAATGTAACAACATATTTAAATTACTGTTCAGATCAGGCTGTAACACCTCGTCAAAGCTCCCAAATAACGAGCAGATGTGTTTAGAACAGTTATTAAACAGTTACTTTCTGTCATACTCCTCCCTTCATAATAGGGATGGGTATGGAGGGGGGTCTCTCCCACACAAATCCACACAAGCCCAAAGTAGAGAGCAGAACTTTATTGGTAAACAATCAATGCCCAACTCCTTCTTCTAATGTTATTTTCTTTCTCAGCTCCTCTTTATGCTCATCTGATATTCCTCTTGAATTAGCTGGTTTGAAGGGGTCATTAGGTCAAGGTTCTTAGTCTTCTCATATTTGTATAAATTCCTATTACATGTTCCAAACTTTTCACTTATTAGTTTATTATCAGTTATTATCCTATCAAGATGTGAATCCTTCTAATCTACCACATTTGGTTTATTTTTTGACAAAGTTACTCAACCATTAACTTGTTTTATTTGCTGATATATGAGACAGTTCATTGGATTTAAGTTTTATATTCTGCACCTTGTTAAGCAGAAGTCTTTAATATTCTAATTCCATTTTTTGCAATTTTTCCAAGTCCTTCCTGCTTGTTTAGGAGTATTTCAGAAGAGAGTCCATTCTGTGGTGAACATTACCAAACATGACAACAAAAAACTGCTATTTTACTGCTGAACAACAGCATACGGTGGCTCTCTTCCCATCAGTCTGTGCTCTTTGCTACTCAGTGGCTGAAATTCCACTCACTCATGTTGACTGTAACATCATGTGCATACCCTCTAAAGCCAGACAGCTATAAACAATGCAGCAGCGCTTGCACTATAGTGTGCAGACATTCTTGATTAATCAAAACCCTTTTGTTCCGTCAGACATTCACTTATACGCTTACTACTTTAAAAGTGTAGAAAAGACAGGAAAAAAAGAGGTTCCTTCTAATAGACTATCCCAGTTTAAATGTATAAATGTATGTTTAAGTCTTTTTCAAATAGTCCTTAAATTGGTCCATCCTTATTCACATGATGATTCTTATGTCTGCCTTTCTGTAAAATGTCCACAGTCCAGCATGTGATGGGTGCTTCTTACAGATCTCCAGTGAGGCCTCCTCTGGTGTATTAAAACCCATCCTCTCCTCCCACTCTTGGACTTGTAGAATGGCTAGAAAGAGTAGATTAGCTTAAAGGCCAGTTTGTGTAACTGTTCTCTCAGCAGAAGTGTCATCTGTTTCATCCTTAGCCTCCTGAGTATGTTCGGGTTATCCTGTATTCAGTCCTGTCAGAACCTCTTCCTCGCTCCCTCACAGCTTTGAAGATCTTTATTTTCTTTTGGAGATAATGCAGTTTGACTATCATACTTTCCACTCTTGCTCAAGGACTTCAGTAGGAAAGGTGGTCATCCTCACACATTTAGAAGCCTCAGGTTATTTTGGCGATGGCGATTTTCTAGCTGGTCAATATAATTCATTGCCAGTTGAAGTTTAGTTTCAAGCTCTGGTATGCAACTCTGATGAGCTCCACCACCTGTTAAAGCATTTCAACGATTAGCATTCCCTTGTTTTTATCCAAGACATCCAATCACGCTCTGAACTACAGATGACACACAGTGTGTTTGTGGCAGCTTGAGTTTTTCTAACTTGTTTTCCAAATCATCAAATCTTGCGCTTGCTCCAGTCGATATGGCGCCCTGTGACCATGTAAACATTAGACTTTAAACGTCCATCTTGTTTGATCTATGGAGATTCAACAGGCATTGGCTCTCACTTTGTTTCCGGTGATAAAGTTCATCATTTCCAAACTCATTTGCCAATGCTCACCACATCCTCTCACCCCATGCATGTCCTACTCACGTCTCTCCTGAATGAATTAGCATATGAGTGTTGAGATGACTTTTTTGGCTAAATCTTTTACCACACTCAGTGCAACTGAAAGGTGTCTCCACTGAATGACTTCTCATGTGATCTGTGAAACGCCTTTTTCGATCAAATCTTTTCCCACACACTGAGCACTCAAAGGGTTTCTCACCTGTGTGACTTCTAATATGAGTGGTTAGACTACTTTTTTGGGTATATGTTTTACCACACTCGGTGCAGCTGAAGGGTCTCTCTCCTGTGTGAAGTCTCATATGTGTGGTTCGATCACCTTTTCGGTAAAAAGTTTTACTACAATCAGAGCAACTGAAGGGTCTCTCCCCTGTGTGAACTCTCATATGGGAAGTTTGATCACCTTTATGGTTAAAAGTTTTACCACACACAGAACAACTAAAGGGTTTCTCTCCTGTGTGAAGTCTCTTGTGCGTGGCCAGATTACCTTTTTGTACAAAATGTTTACCACACACGGGGCAGCAAAAGGGTTTCTCTCCCGAATGACTTCTCAAGTGATGTGTGAGAATACTGTTGCGATTAAAACTTTTACCACATACTGGGCAGCCAAAAGGTTTCTCTCCTGAGTGAGTTCTCTGATGAGTGGTGAGATGACACTTATGGTTAAATCTTTTACCACACACTGAGCAGCTGAAAGGTCTTTCTCCTGAGTGACTCCTCATGTGATCTGTAAGATGACTGTTACGATTAAAACTTTTACTACATACCAAACAGCCAAAGGGTTTCTCTCCTGAATGGGTTCTCATATGATCAGTAAGATGACTTCTGTGGGTAAAACTCTTACCACACTCAGAGCAGCTGAAAGGTCTCTCTCCTGTGTGAACTCTTACATGTTGTGTCAAATGATCTTTCCTGTTGAATTTTTTACCACATTTATCACAACTTAGAGATTCATTATCAGTCTTTGGTCTCTTATGTTTCAATTTTTCCACTGACTTTAATCCTGATGTTTTGTCTGTTGTCTTCATCCAATCAATACTGTCATCAGTCTCTGCTCCAGAATAGTCTTCAGTCTTCACCTCAATCTCTGATTGTGCATATCTCTCTTGATCAGAGTTTTTTTCTGCCTCTAATCCTCTACAGTCCTCCTCATTGGCTCCTGTTTCCACCTGTTCATTTTCTTGTTGATGAAGCCATGAGCATTGAGGTTTTTCCTCATCATCCTTACTCTTTACAAGATCAGGATTATATGTGAACTTGATGACATTAGTCTCTTCTGGTCCTACGAGCTGCTCTCCCTCCTGACTGCTCCAGAGGTCCTCTGGTTCCTCTTTCATGGACAAAGGCTCAGTGATCTCCTGCTTCACACTGGAGTTCCTCTCCTGTTGCCCAGGGGAAACCTCTTCTTTAATCACTAAAAGCTGCTGGACCTCTTCAGGAACAGCTAAAGTACAGAAACAAACATTGATGTAAAGCTGTTATAGATTTTAACATGACACTGTAACACTCTGAAGATGTAATAAGAACTTATCTGTACTGGTGTAAAGGTTAACAGTTACTGAATTAAGTTGTATTTCTTTGTATTTTGATCACATTTAGTTTTCATTGTCTTAAATAGAGCTATATGTAATTATTATGTAAGAACTTGATTTTAAATAAGGCTGAATTCAGGTCTAGGCATTAGAGACCTGATTTCAAATTGTTGTATCACTCACTTTAACACAATGATTGCATCAACATGCCAGTACCCTTTCTTTTTGGGTTTTAAAAAGCTGTTCTGATGAGTGCTGTAAATTGGGTGGAAATTATATTTCAATCCAACAGCATTCCTCCAAATGATATTGCAGTAATCAGTTAAATCTTGTTCATGCATAAATGCCTCAACATATATTATCTTTTATATTAAAAACACACACAAGCTTGAAGTGATCAGAGAGCACGTACCCCGTACCAAAGCATTAATGGTCAATGACTCTCCAGCTGAAAATACCTGATTTAAACTGAGGTGCAGAATAAGAAAATGTATCTTAACTGTTTATGCATAGACCCACAAGATAAACATCTGCATACATTTTTTTAAGTATTGCTGACATTATTAGGAATGATATTAGTAAAAAATAATTATTGGATAATGTTAATGTGATGATTTGGATCGTCACCTAAATCTTTCATCAAAATCCATTGAGAACTCACGTTTCTGTCACTATACACAGCTTCTATCATCATAGCTATCACTGACCTAATCTGCTCTGACTACATCATAGATCTACAAAATTTCACATGCAGACACAAATCGATGATCTTTAAGCTGCTAAGACAACAACAGAGGCTCTGCAGACATGTTTAGACCGAACAGACTGGGATCATTTCAGGACTGAACAGTCTGAGCTAGCTGATCGTTAGCTAAAGGACATCTAGTAAACAAGTTCACAGAAGAAGAAAGAACACAAACCTGCTCTCTCTTTAAGATCCTGAAACCCGGACATTTGACACTCATCCAAGAGTCAAAGAAGGAGAAGAAAACTCTGAAGACTTTTAGGGGATTACCCAGAGACTACAGGAAGAGGGAGCAGCTAACCTGCGAACTGTGATCGACGGGAAACAGCCTTAAAGACCCGGAAACAAAACACCGCTTCCTGGATTGATTTCACAATTAAACTTAAAGACGCAATAATTTACTATCAGTTGGATCTGAACAAATGTTTTTGAGTTTTCCCCAACAAAATTCATAAAATTTTGTAACAAACTGTAACAGAGTATACACAAGAAAGGAGTAGATTAAGCCTCTAAAGCTCCGGATTGTCCCTCAGAACCCCCCCCCCCCCCCCCCCCCCCCCCAAAACAAACAAACAAACAAACAAACAAACAAAAAAAAACAAAACAGCAACCCCCCCCCCCCCCCCCCCCCCCCCCCCCCCCCAAACACACACACACACACAAGAAAGAAAGAAAGAAAGAAAGAAAGAAAGAAAGAAAGGGACCTGGGTATGATGTCACATCTCAGGTTAATAAGTTCCATAATGAGCTGGTAAATTCCAGCTGAAATTCCGAGAGCAGAAACTCTGACCTCTGACATTAAACGTGACACACCATTATATCAGTTTGATGGGTCCTCCCTCCTCAACTGACTGAAAAATTGTTCTACCACTGCCATGATCAAAAATATTTTAATTCATTAAGAGTGTAAGAAGGAGATGAGGATGGAGGAGGCTTCTGGAGGAGATCAGCACAAGGATTCACCTCTGTGTCCCCCACACAAGCCCTATAATCGGAAACACAATATGATTGATCTAGAGACACAATTTAACACAGTTCATGACATTTTATTATCACAACACTGAGCTACAAGAAATATGAGTTTAAAGATGTGATGGTGAAATAGAATGATACAAATGTTTGCACAGCTTCATACAAGATCGTTTATTTTTTATTTTTTAAGTATTGCTACATCAAATAAAGCAGAAGTTTACTAAGAGAAATGAAGACTGCCTACGTATGTTCTTTATCAATGAAGAGTAGCTTTGTTGCTGACAAGGAAACAAGTCCTAACTGCTCTCATGTCTTTCTCTCTGTGATGTGTCAGGTTCAGTAGTTTAAATTTTTTAATTCACTTGAAGCAGCTAAAAATTCCCAGTCCCATGAGAACTGCCATGTGTTATTCAAGATCATTTTTGGAGTAAAACAATTGCTGCACTAGGAGCAACTGAAGGGTTTCTCTCTTGTGTGAATTCTGATGTGTGCATTCAGGTTACCTTTTCGATTAAATTTTTTACCACACACAGAACAGTCGAAGGGTTTCTCTCCTGTGTGAACTCTCATATGTAAGGCCCGTTCACTGTTTTTGTAAAAAGCTTTACCACACTCAGAGCAGTGGAAGGGTTTGTCTCCTGTGTGAGTTCTCATATGTGTGGTAAGAGTACCCTTTTGGACAAAATGTTTACCACACATGGGGCAGCCAAAGGGTTTCTCTCCTAGGTGACTTCTCATATGATCTGTAAGAATACTGTTACGGTAAAATCTTTTACTACACACAGAACATACAAAGGGTTTCTCTCCTGAGTGGCTTCTCATGTGATCTATAAGATGACTGTTTCGATTGAAACATTTACCACACACTGAGCAGTCAAAAGGTTTCTCTCTTACATGGGTTTTCATATGGGTGTTCAGATGACTTTGTCGGATAAATCTTTTACTACACACAGAGCAGGAGAAGGGCTTCTCTCCAGCATGAGCTCTCAAATGTAAGGCAAGATCATCTTTCCGGTTAAAAGTTTTACCACATTCAGAGCAGCTGAAGGGTCTTTCTCTTGTGTGAATTCTCAAATGTAT
This sequence comes from Cetoscarus ocellatus, assembly GCA_037902135.1. Classification (NCBI taxonomy): domain Eukaryota; kingdom Metazoa; phylum Chordata; class Actinopteri; order Labriformes; family Labridae; genus Cetoscarus; species Cetoscarus ocellatus. The sequence continues at coordinate 1,205,306 of JBAMNC010000067.1, read as the reverse complement.
GGATAAACTACCTTTTTGGACAAAATGTTTGCCACACACAGGGCAGCCAAAGGGTTTCTCTCCTGAATGAGTTTTCATATGAGTGGTAAGATTACTTTTTCGATTAAAACTTTTACCACACACAGGGCAGCCAAAGGGTTTCTCTCCTGAGTGGGTTCTCACATGAGCTGTAAGATTACTTTTTTGGTGAAATTTTTTCCCACACTTGGAGCAGCTGAAAGGTCTCTCTTCTGTGCAAACTGTCATGTGTGGTGTCTGATGATCCATTCCATTGTTTTTTTTACAACACTCACCACCACTAAGTGATTCCTTATCAGTCATTGGTCTCTTACACTTTAGGTTTTCCACCAAATTTAAACCTGACTTTTGATTTTTTGTCTCCATCCAATCAGCACTGTCGTCAGTCTCTGCTTCAGAAGGGTCTTCAATCTTGACCTCAGACTCTGGATATGCATCTCTCTCTTGATCAGAGTACCTGTCTGTCTCTGATCCACCACAGTCCTCCTTGTAAGCTCCTGTTTCCGTCTGCTCAATTTTTTGTTGATGAAGCCAAGAGGACTCATGATTATCTTCATCATCCTCACTCTTCACAAGGTCAGGATTATATGTGAACTTGATGATATCAGCCTCCTCTGGCCCTTGGAGGTGCTCTCCCTCCTGACTGCTCCAGAGTTCCTCTGGTTCCTCTTTAATGGACAGAGGCTCAGTGATGTCCTGCTTCACACTGGAGCTCTTCTCCTGCTGCTCTAGGAGAACCTCCTCTTTAGTCACTGAAAGCTGCTGGGCCCCCTCAGGAGAAACTAAAGAACAGAAGCACATTAAAGGAACTTTAGGAAAGCTGTTTTTCATTAAAACATGACATTACAGGTAGATAGGTAGGAAGGTACGTAAGTAGGTTGGTAGAAAAAAAGAAATGTGTGTGTGTGTGTTTGTGTGTGTGTGTATGTTATGTCAGAATCAAGGCCACCCTTCTCAAAAACCTTGAATATATCCCTGCTTGTAGAACTAAGGTCATGTGGGTTCATCTTTTCACTTTGGTCAGCAGCAGGATAGAAAGGGTTTTGTTGACAGTCTAGATGGCTACTGATGGACAGAAAAAGCGACAAATTGGACAGGGTCAATGTTTAACCATGTATTTCTCAGGCGATGTTTATTTTCTCCCTGTCATTGTTGTGATGTAGAGCCACTGGTTAATATTCTTGGAGTCTGTCCTGCTCTCTCTCTGCAACAATGACTAATCACCCATAATAAAAATTATGTATTATGTCTTATGAGCTCTGAGGAAGTTAAGTACTTAATACACACACTGCTCATTAAGTGGTTGTGTTTAGATGAACCACCTTGGAGAGTGTCACTTCAGGAATTTTCCCTCAATTTCATCAATTACAGAACAATTTGTTCCACACATTATTTTATCTTATTTAGATTTGTTAAAGAAACAAAAACAAGGACTTTGTAGCATTTATCTGATCACTGATGAGGAGGAAACTGAGTCAGAGTGAGAGTCACTGAAGCTCTAATATGGAGACTCAAGAGAGTACAGAGCTGAGCTTTTCAGACTTTTCTACCAAAGACCCACCAACATGTTTAAATCCATGCAGAACAGCCTGTTCAACATGTGCTGCATTATCTTATCAGTCTGTCTGTGTTTATTTGTATCTCCTAATGCCAAAAAATGAAATACAAAAATATCACTGGTGAAGTATTTAAAACTTAAAAATAATTTTTCTCACAAAAGCTTCTTTTTCTTTCTTCTTATTAATCTGTACATATAAGTCATATTTTTCCCAATATTACACCTATTTTAAGTCCTTACAATGGTTACGTGTTAATTATCGCATTGATTTTAAAATTATTTTATTAGTTTCTAAAGCTCTACATGGCCAGGCACCAGAATACCTGTCAGATATGGTTTTAGTTTATCAACCAAGACAGCCCCTCAGATCCTCTGAGTATGATAAAATATATCACAGTCTGAACTAGCTGAACGTTAGCTAAAGGCTGAGCTGCTACAGCTACAGTAACAGTAAACAGGAGAAAGCAGGAAAAATGCCATCAATGGAGTTGAAGGGGAAGAGTTGCTACAAAGTTTTGTGTCCTTGTTCAGAGCCAGGGTCACTGTGGACTTCAGGTTTTCATGAGGAATCTGGATGAGTTTGTGTCTCAGTGGTGTTGTACTTCAGTTGTTGGTTCTGTTGTTGATGAGAAGCTGTGCATCAATTCTTTTTTTATGAAAGCCTGAGAATATTTAAATACTTATACTCATAAATTTACGGATCTAATATCGTACACTGAAGATATTTATTCGTAAATAAAGTTGCGTTCAAAAAATCAGTCAAAATCATCTACAGTAAACAAGTTCACAGAAGAAGAAAGAAAACAAACCTGCTCTCTCTTTAAGATCCCTAAACCTGGACATTTGACACTCATCCAAGAGTCAAAAAAAGAGAGGCTCTAAAGACTTTTAGAGGATTACTCTGAGAAAGGTAAATAAAGTAAACCAGCATTTTTCAATTGTCTAATTTTCATCAAAGTAAATCTTTATTCCATGTCTTCTCCACATTCTTCAGACACGTCCCTGTCTTCAGATCAGTGGAGGCTGGCTTACATGTTCAGAGTGATGAAGAAAGTGTTCAGGTGACCTTTAAAGGATGAAGATGAAGGTGGTCTGTTGGCTGTCTGCTGTCTTTATACTAAATGGAGATGTGTTTATAGCAGCTGTGTCAGGTTGGTATGAGCTGTGGTGGTGGTGCCTGATGGGATATCTTCTCTGCAGGACACCTATGTCTTGGGGGTCCCTGGATATGTCTGTAATGTGATTTATGTCCTGATTTGACATGATGTCCCCCTGACATCTTACAGTTTATATTTGTCTGTGTGTCCGTCTACCTTCAGAGCTCTGTGACACTGAATGATATGCTGTTCGATCTTTTAATGATTCATTATGAAAATACATATTAATAAATCATTCAATATCAGACTAGCTGTTCTTTATCTCCACACTCCTCTCTCCGGTCTCATCTATCGTGCTAACTCACGTCTCTGTCTCTATAAGTTGCTTCTATCATCAAAGAGAATAAAAAATATATTAACAGTCTGAGCTAGCTTAACGTTAGCTAAAGGCTACCCTGCTACATCTACAGAAAACAAGTATACAGAAGAAGAAAGAAAACAAACCTGCTCTCTGTTTAAGATCCTGAAACTCGGACATTTGACACTCATCCAAGTGTCAAATAAGGACGAAAAAAATCTGCAGGCTTTTACAGGATTACTCTGAGACTGACAGAAATTCTGTTCTGCGGGGAAAAGCCCTCTTAAACCGGAAACAAATAAAATGCATTTCCTGTACACCGCCGTTGCCTTCAAAATAAACTATAGACTCAAACGTCTTTACTCTTTGATTTAGGTTGTGATTTCTTGTCAAAGCTCATGAAATGTAAAAAAAAATGACTGTGTGTCTGCATGTGTTCAGCCTCTCTCCTCTCAGACTTTAAGAGAACAGTGTTGTCCACACCTTGAAGAGATGACATGGGAACTGGGAATTATGTCACATCCCTTTAAATGTGTTCCAGTTACGAAAGTGTTTCATTGGGATAGGGTGTAAGTTCTGAGATGAATGGTACCTAAGATCTTCCAACTTCCAGAGCAGAAATCACAACCTAAGTGGGCATTCCCAGTGATCAAATCTATCTAATTTACAACTTGTCCAGCCTTTTGAGATTAAAAGGCTGGACAAGTTGGGCGCACCATAAGCCTGCTTCTGATATATAAGTTTGGTCATTCCCGAGTCCTCTCTCCTCACCTGACTGTAAAATAATTCTGCCACTGCCATGATCAAAAATCTTTTAACTCCTTAAAAGTGCGTGAAGGAGGTGAAGATCGAGGAGGCTTCTGGAGGGGCTCAGAGCATCACTGTATCCCCCACTTAAGCCCTTTAATCTGAGACATAACATGACTGATGCAGAGACACACTCTAACACAGTTCATAACATGTTTTAAACATTTTATTACCACAGCACTGAGCTAAATAAAGTATGACACTTTAATCATGTGATGGTGAAATAAAATGATGCAGGATAATTAACTTTCAGAGTATTGCTACATCAAATAAAGCAGGGATTGACTGTTTAAGACAAAGAGGTGTTAACTACTTATGTTAATTAAACAAAAACATTTATAGGATAAGTTCGGTTTTCTGACACCTGGACCTTATTTTTAGGATTAAATATGCTCGTAGACTCACCCAGACAATTTTGGCGGAGCTCGGAGCCGTTTTCGAGCAATTTAGATCCATCCAGCGGCGTTTTTTTCTCATGCCATAGTAGGAGACGGGGCCAGAAATCGAAGCCCCTACATTAGACATTATCTGCTGCGAAACTCACTCATTTCAGCTACATTTTATAAATGAATGGCCAGTGTTATCACCATGTCAGCTCAACTTCGTTGTTATGGTCATCCGGGGCTTTACAAGGATGGGTAACTTTTGGTGACGTCATAGACATGCACCGCAAGAGCGCAGCTGAGTAGAGCCGCTGTTGTTGCTAGGCTACACAGCTACACGGCTATTGTTGTGCAACATGGCGGAATATTTATCCAATGTAGAAGTGTCTGACGACGACTTTGAGTATAATGGATGCCCGTGTCGTTTTGAGCCAGAATATACCAACGAGGAGCTATTTGAAAGGAGGATGCAGAGGGAAAGAGCCGAACAGCTGGCCAGAGAACAAGCAACCACTGCACGTCCACGAATGGGGGCTAACTGGTGGTGTTGTTGTGGACATTGCACGGGAATGGCAACAAAGGAGGAGTGAGTTTCGCAGCAGATAATGTCTAATTTAGGGGCTTCGATTTCTGGCCCCGTCTGCTACTATGGCATGAGAAAAAAACGCTGTCGGACGGATCTAAATTGCTCGAAAACGGCTCTGAGCTCCGCCAAAATTGTCTGGGTGAGTCTACGAGCGTATTTAATCCTAAAAATAAGGTCCAGGTGTCAAAAAAACGAACTTATCCTTTTATAATGAAGAGTAGCTGTACTGTTGACCAGGAAACGACCTCTCACTCAGGTACAAATGTTTAAACTTTTTTACTTCACTCAAGCAGCTAAAAAGTTCTGCTCCTGTGTGAACTTAAAAGAGTTTCTGAAGATAATCTTTTCAGGTCAAACTTAACACAAGTCGAAAACACAGAATAGAATCCTGCTGGTAAACTGTCACTGCCCGGTTCCTTCTCCTGATATTGTTATCTTCTTTCTACGCTCCTCTTTTTTTCTCATCTGATATTCCTTTTGATCTAACTTTTATCAAAGAGGGAATGAGGTCAAGGTTTTTTGTCAAATGTGTTCCAGTTATGAACACATTTGACAGTTATCTGATTTGTATAAGTTCCAACATATTCCAAACATGTCATTATATTTATCCCTGTAGGAGACATATCAGGAAACTTCTGAAACGTATTCAAAAAATATCCATCAAATGAGGGTGGTATGAAAATATCACTTAAATGGATAGTTTGGGTTTTTTGGAGTGGGGTTGCTCGAGGCCAATGGCACTGGTAAATATAACTGCCAATAAAGCAATTGGCCGGCTCTGCCTCTGTGGGGAAATAGGTGATAAATAGCAGTAAAAAGGTGCCACTGAAAATCCTCACGATTACCCAAATTTCAGGGTGAAACCACACAAAAACTACTTTGACTCGAGTTGATGTTACAGTGATTCACTTTTCCTCCACAAAGTCCCTGTGTTTAAAACTTTTCTGTGATGCAACAGTTATGTGTCCCTCTACCAGCAACACACTGCTGTCCTCTCATCAGCTGCACTCATGCCTCACATACCTCACTTACTGCTCTCCTCAGTGAGTTTTCATATGAGTGTGAAGATGACTTTCTTTGTTAAACTTTTTGTCACACTCAGAGCAGCTGAAAGGTCTCTCTTCTGAGTGAATTCTCATGTGATTTGTAAGAAGCCTTTTTCGAGAGAAACTTTTACCACATACCGAACAGGTGAAGGGTTTCTCTCCTGAGTGAACTCTCATATGTGTGGTTTGATCATCTTTCCGGTTAAAAGTTTTACCACACTCAGAGCAACTGAAGGGTCTCTCTCCCGTATGAACTCTCATATGTGTGGTCAAATTAGCTTTTTGGACAAAATGTTTTCCACACACAGGGCAGCCAAAGGGCTTCTCTCCTGAGTGAATTCTCATATGTGTGGTAAGGTTACATTTGTTGTTAAATCCTTTAAAACAAACAAAGCAGCTGAAGGGCTTCTCTCCTGTGTGAACTCTCATATGTAAGGTCCAATCACTCTTTTGGTTGAAAGTTTTACTGCACTCAGAGCAGCCGAAGGGTCTTTCTCTTGAGTGAATTCTCATGTGTTTTGCCAGACTACCTTTTTGGACAAAGTGCTTACCACACATGTTGCAGCCAAAGGGTTTCTCCCCTGAGTGACTTCTCATGTGATCTGTAAGATGACTGTTTCGATTGAAACCAATGCCACACACTGAGCAGATGAAGGATTTCTCTCCAAAGTGAGTGCTCATATGAGTGGTGAGATTACTGTTACGATTAAAACTTTTACCACACACTGAGCAGTCATAGGGTTTCTCTCCTGAGTGAGTTCTCATATGAGTGGTAAGACTACTTTTTTGGGTAAATCTTTTACCACATTCAGAGCAGCTGAAAGGTCTCTCTCCAGTGTGAACTCTTATGTGTTGTGTCAGTGGATCTTTTCTGTTGAATATTTTACCACACTCTAAACAACTGTGTAATTTCTTATGAGTCTTTTGATTCTTATGCTTTATTTTTTCCAGTGAATTCAAATCTGACTTTTGGTCTGTTGTCTCCATCCAATCAATACTGTCATCTGTCTCTGCTTCAAAGGAATTGTCAATTTTGACCTCAGTCTCTGGATGTGAATCTCTCTCTTGATCAAAGTATTTTTCTGCCTCTGATCCATCACAGTCCTCTCCATCAGCTCCTGTTTCCATCTGCTCAGTTTCTTGTTGATATAGACATGCAGACTGGAGCTTCTCTTCATCATCTTCACTCTTCACAAGGTCAGGAATAAATGTAAACTTGATGACATCAGCGTCTTCTGGCCCTTCCCCCTGACTGCTCCAGAGTTCTTCTGGTTCCTCTTTAATGAACAGAGGCTCAGTGATCTCCTGCTTCAGACTGGAGCTCCTCTCCTGCTGCTCAGAGGGAACCTCTTCTTTACTCACTGAAAGCTGCTGGATCTCCTTCGTAAAAACTTAATAACAGAAAGACACAGTGAAGGAAACCTGTTTTAATTCCTTATGCCAAAAATTGAAAAGCAAAGGAATTATTGTTGAAATATTCATAACTGGAGACATCAATGTTTGTCGTGAAATCTCATTCATCTCTTTTTAGATCACATTTAAATGCACCATTTGGTCAATTTATCTAAAGTCACATAATAGCCAGTCACATTAGGGATGCAAGATATTATACCTACAACATTGGTTTTGCCAGATGATTGCTAAAATGTGCAATATTGGTATCGACAGAAAATTGCTTGTGATATTTATTGCTGACATGTATAGGCTGCACACATCAGCCATGTTTATCACATATAGTGCAATTTATTAGATAATTAAATGTTTGTTTAGTTTTACATCTGCTTATTACAGAATACTGTCACAATGAAGGAAAAAAGTCCATTTGAGTGGAGCAAGCATTGCACTTATGGAAAAAAAAAAAGATTATCAGCACTGGTGATAATGAGTTTAGAGATACTGGCATATTGGGTATGGATGGAAACCCAATATCATACATTCCGAGTTCTAATATAACCATATATCAGCTTGCTGATATAGAAAGTGATCTTTTACTTATATTATCTCAACACTGATTTAATATTCAGATCTATATTTTTGATCAGTACTCACAGAGTCATAAGAGGGTTTTTCTTTTCAAGCTGAAAGTCAAACAATTTGACATATTGGTTAAATTTGATGCACAGGATTGATGTACTTAGACCATTTATCCGTCTGCAAGAGCTAAATATTGCCTTTGAATAGAGACTTGGATTAAATAATCTCACAAAGCTGAGATTCATGCTCCTTTTACTTGGGAATTTAATGGGGCTCTTCCACTTTATGGTATCAGCTCAACTTGATTCAAATCTTCTTGGTTGTTTTTCATTTCCATCAGGCATCGTACCTAATGCCTGCCACATTTTTTCATATCAATCATATTCCAGTGTGGTTTCAAGTGAGCTGAGCTAAAATGTAATGTGGAGACAGCGCTGACCTGTGAGTGTTCAGAGTAACACCACAACAGGTCAGGGGTATCTGTGTTTTCAGATACATGGGCCAGACGTGGCCATCGAACAGGCCGGGTGGATCTGGCACTGTGTAGTTCCTACCAAGCTACTACAATTCACCCTCATCAAGACCACATCGAATATGATCATGTTGAGGTGGGAGCATTTAATATCCCCAATATCCATCTCTAGATATTGGCTCTGTAACACTGTAGGGCTCCCCAAACTCTCTTCTGCTTTTTAAAGTACGTTCTCTTGCTGCTAGCAATCATCTTGTAAGTAAAAAAAAAAAATTCGTTGATTCGTTGCTGATGGACAGGATAAACTGAAACTCAGTTGAGGAAGTTTTAGAAGATGGTGGCAATGTTGTCAAACATGATATTTTGACATGAACTCATTATTCAATTAGCTCTTGAAAAATGACAATATGTTGGTCTGGTTTATGCTTGGATGCAGACGTGACAGCCTTATTGGTTAGAGCTCTCACTACTATAATGTACAGATAATATGATATAAATATATATTTTTTAATTTTGATACTGAACATGCTCCCTCTTTGGATAAAATAACAGAAGAGACCCATGAGATAAAAACATTGTTGACATTTCTGCTTAAACTTGATCTACCCTGATGTTGACTGGACAACAGGGACATTTGGAAATGATACTTCAGAGCAAAAATGTTGATGATCCCTGGTTTATATCAGAGGCTCTGGAGATACGTTTAGACTTTAAAAAATGGGATCATCTCAGGATTGATGTCAAGTCTGAGCTAGCTGAATGTTAGCTAAAGGCTAACCTGCTACATCTACAGTAAACAAGTTCACAGAAGAAGAAAGAAAACAAACCTGCTCTCTCTTTAAGATCCTGAAACCCGGACATTTGACACTCATCCAAGAGTCAAAGAAGGAGAAGAAAACGCTGAAGACTTTTAGAGGATTACTGAGACTACAGGACGAGGGAGCAGCTAAAATGCTAACTGAGCTAAGCGAATAGAGGCACTTGAAACCCGGAAACAGAAACAACACTTTATGTTCGCTTTCCGACCCTTCAAAATAAGATCATAGCTCCAACATCTAAACCCGAATTCACACGTTAACAAAACATTTGATTTTACCTGTTTAGCAATTGTTTGCAATAAAAATGTATTCATGCCCCCCGCCCCATCACCCACCACCCACAAAATCAATAATAGGGTGAAGTACAGATGTTTTAATAATCCAAACACCTTGATATCAATATGTCCATCAAGTATAATTGTGCAAATACAAAGAAAAATAATATATGAGTATACATTTTCCCTTTTGTTTTTACCTCCACTCGTCAATTTTCTATCAATACTGTTGTTATTTATATTGCACCTTATTGATTCATATCTCTTATCCAGGTACTGCACAATACTTCTAGGTAAAATAATTTGCACTGTTAAATGTACTGTCAACATAACTGCTGTTACCTGTCACACTATCACTTTAACATCACTGTCACCTTCACTGTGCTGCACAGAATGGCTCAACTGTCCTGTATGACACTTACTCCTTTAATTTAATTTTCATAATTGTCAATACCTCCACCTATTCTATTTTGTTTGTTTGCTACTGTACAGTTTATTAATCTCTACCTTTATATTACATGTTATTCCATTACCTTAATGCAAGCTATTTACCCTTGTACTTACCCCCCTACTGTTGCAACACCTGAAATTCCCTTCGGGGGATCAATAAAGGTTTCTCTTTTTTTTCTTTCTTACCTATATCGCTTATACTTTTTAAGCATCATGGGGAGCTGGAGCCTATCCCAGCAGACAACGGGCCAGACAGCTGATCACAGGGCCACATAGAGAGAGGGACAAGCACTCGTGCTCACAGTCATACTTCAGGACAATTTAGAGTCACCAGTTAACCTAACAGGCATGATTTTGGTCTGCGGGTGGAAGACTGAGTGCCCATGTATGCACAGGGAGAATATGGAAAATCCACACAGAAAGGCCCTGACTGACAAGGGGGTTTGAGCCGGCAACCCTCTTGCTGTGAGGGTACACATATATTACCTGCTGCGCCACCGTGCCGCCCCTTATTTTCATATATGATGTATAATTAATTTTTTTAAAAGATAAAAGACACTAAAGTGGCGCACTGCAAATACAACATGATCCTACAGAAAAATACTGACTTACAACATCAATACTACTACTACTACTATTACTACTACTACAACTAATAATAATAATAATAACAATAATAACAAATAATAATAATAATAATAATAATAATAATAATAATAATAATAATAATAACAATAATAATAATAATAATAACAATAATAATAATAATAATAATAATAATAATGGAAGACTTTATTTTAGTTTTATTTTAGTTCTGAATCCATAAAAACAACCCATTTGAAAACAATCAGGCCAAGGCTGCCCATAAAGAGGGATAAAAGGTAAAGCTTTTGGGGCCCAGAGTCTTGGAGGGGCCATCAAAAGGTAATCAAAGAAATGGCCCATTTTTTCTAAGCTGTAAGCTACTGGATCCTTAATTCAGTACATCTTCTTTTCTGTTGTTCTACCCACAATACAATGTAGTTATTATTGTAAAAAATCAAGATAAATAACTAAAAACATATTCACAAAAAGACCTAAAGCTAAAATCATACTGTTTTTGTAACCTTAATACTTTGCATTTCATATTAAAGCAAGAAATGCATACATTTTTATTGTTAAATAAATCACCTTCTTTCAAAATGCATGAGCCTGTATTTTTGTAATTATCATGTTGTTGGGTCTGGGGATCCTGAAACAAACAATTCATTCATGCCTTTGGACCATCACTTTATCAAACTGTGAGTACCGTAATTTCCGGACTACAAGCCGTTACTTTTTTCACACGCTTTGGACCCTGCGGCTTAAACAATGATGAGGCTAATTTAAAGTTTTTTTTATATTTCATTTACCCTCGTCACATCAGATTTAATTAAGAGCTAAAAAATCTGTCTGTGTTTGTGTGAATATCTCGTGTTACAACGTGAACAGTGCCAGAGCATGTGAGCGGAGTGGAGCGATGAAATGTCCCACTCGCATACAATTATCCCTCCACCTTCCACTCAAATTTTAACCCGTCAGACGCATGGTGTGAGCGGTGAAATTGGAGTGGGAAGGAGCAAAAGATAAGCTGACGCTCCAGCTTTTTAGAAAAAAGCGCTCAGCGCTCTGGCCACAGTCCTTCCCCTCGAGCTCCAGATCAGCTCCGCTCATTTAACACCTGCGGCTTGTAGACAAGTGTGGCCTAGATGCACACTTTTCTTTTTAAAAAGATTTAGTGGGTGCGGCTAATATTCAGGTGCGCGCAATAGCCCGAGATTTACGGTACACTTTATGAAAAAAAAAACCCCAGCAGGCCGGGGTATGCCAATATAATAATTACATAGTTAGTATATTAAAAAAAGATGCTCCTTGACACTGTCCCTGTTGTGTGGCGTGTTTAAGTAATGACAGATCAGAAAACTTGAAGATACAGCCGGGTAGACCTTAACTTAGGGTCAGTAATGACCATGTGAACTGAAGTGCTGGAGCCAGCACATGAGCAGCGCCTTTCAGGGGCCCAACCATGTCTGTGGGAGAGAAGATAAAACTGTCCACTCATGGATTCAATGTCATGTTAACTCATCAGGCGCTGCTGCCTTCCTTTAAAGGTTTGATGTGTTCTGCGGCTCCAGGCAGTTTTATTAGGAGGGAGCTGTGCAAAAATGGCCCTTTTGATAGAGAAGGTTGCAAAACTCTGACCTTGGGCCTTGCAAAGCTTTTTTTTTTAACTTCTTTTTTGTTTTTGTTAATTTGGCGCCTGATGTTGACATAAAGGTCGCTCTCTTTTCCAACACGTTTTCAATCTCCCCCAGAGCCTGCTCCTTCTGCTTCCTGTTTGTCTTCCGGGTGTTCACCACTGCAGCAAATGCTTTTCCTTGGACATCCGCCTTTTCTTTATCTGACACAATGACCTTCTGCCCACTGATTAAAGCTGGCATTTTAACAGTTGTCCTCCTCCCACTCATTTGCTTAATCATAGACCAGACATCTAGTTAATCTACTTCCCTGCCTGTGGTGGAGCAGAATCCTCTCCATGTGTCCATTTTTATATCTTATTTTACCCTCCCAGCCACTGCCCTTTTCTTTTTAAGTTCTTTAAGATTTTCTTGTAACGTGTTTTTTTGTCTCTGGGTGATAATGGTACTTTTAAGCTCTTGTCCATTTGCTATGATTCTTCTGACATTTCACTTAAGCATGTGATGAACCTGTTTCAAACCTCAGTTTGGGCATTCTGATTATATATCTTTGATATCCAGGAATCAACAGCTGCCTCCACTGTTGTCTTGATTCTGTCACTTTCCTTCTTAACCTGATCTGTGACATTAATGGTAAGGCAAATAAAGGTCTCCAAGTGTTTTTTTTTTCACCACCATTGTGCTGTCATCAGGCATGAATTACAGGTGGAGGGGCCACATGGGTTTGTGTCTGGGTTACAGCAGCATTGTTTTGACTTTTTCCTGTGCTTTTAGGGGGTCATCTTGCAGGCTGTTCCCTCCGTTCTCACTTTCTTAAGTATTTCTGCATAAGACAGCGTATCCATTGTACATTCCTCAAACCTGTGCTATACTCTCCTCCAAAGTTACATCTAACTTTGCCATCTTTTCACATTTTTCCATACTCAAAATACAACACAAAAATAGATTGAGGTAAAATGTAATGATTCATATTGTGATCAATCTCTAGGATAAAAAATGGTAACAAATAGACAAGGAACACCATCATGTAATTCCAACCCTACTGAGAAATGGAAAGGGATAAAACAATAACAATAAAATAAATGAATGAATAAGTAACAGTAATGATAAAAACTTGAAGTAAAAATAACTTAACTTAAGAAATTTAATGAAATTTAATTATTAACCCAGGATGCTCAGTTCATCCGATATCTGGATATTCTCTCTTTATAGAATAGAAACACATTCTCATCTGGTTTGTGCTTCCGCTTAAATCAAATTCATACCAAACTGGTCACAAAACCTCTTTGCGTGCTTCTTCAGCCTCTAAAAATTTAACAAGATGATCTGCCTCTTAGTAACATAAATCCATCCAAGCCAAGATCAGTCACAAATAATGAATTCATACATCAGTAGATAAAAATACATAATAGAGATTACAATACTATATATTAATAATGAAAATGATTGTCAGTGGGGTTTGAATTACATGATGGTGTTTCTTGTGTTTTTGTGACCATTTTTTATCCAAGAGATGGATCACAATATAAATGATTACATTTTACCTCAATCTATTTTTATGTTTTAGGTCTATCTACATCCTGTAAGTGACTTACTTATTACAGTATGTAATAATTAATTTTAATTAGGTATCTTTTTTTTTCAGTATTCTCCCTTGTTTTGGATGTGCATCCTCTGTTTCTTTCATTGTTTACCTGGCCAGTCACCTGGTGTTATTATATTAGATGGTCACACACACGTATTACAAACGCTCGGGCTGAAAGAAGTCTGTTTTGTTGGTGCTGTATGAACTTTAATAAAAGTCAAAGACTTCATTGCGAGCGCTGATGGTTTTGTCATTTAAATTCTCAAATAACCACACAACTGACAATGTATCTTATAGAGAACCATCCCCCGTTTCTCATATCTGTGTGGCCTCCATGACTTTACCGTCCTGGATTTCATTTATCACATCTTACATGGACATGCTAAATGATGCCCCCAGCTTTGACAGTAACCCAGAGATACCAGCTCTCATCTTTTCCCCAAGCCGTGAGGTTGTCTTAAGGATCTTTTCCTGCTCACTTGCTATTCATAAACCTCGCAAACTTAATTATTCAGAATTCCTCCTGGATTGCTATGGTTAGTTTGATCGGGTGATAAAGCTAACATCCCGTTTGAACTCAATAATTACTTTTCACTCATTCATTTGTATTTGATTAATTCAAGCCTGTTTTTGGCTAGTCTTTGGTTTCCTCCTCTTGTTGGGCCTGAAATCACTCATGTCTGTCCCTATGTAGCCTGGTCAGCATCCAGTCCATTTCCTTTCCACTACACACACATAAGGTAGCAGACATGATGCTTCAGTTAGAGGACAGTTTATGCAAACTCCCAAAATGTTCAATCTTACTGCACTTGACTCTTCTCCCTTCCAGATTTGCCTGACTCCATTACACTCATACCCATCAAAATAAAGTATAAACTGTTGATCAGTTTCTGACATGAATACATCAAAACCTTTACTTTTCCTCTTTAGTTTAGATTGTAATTTCACGTCAAATCTCACAAAGAAGTAGCAGATTAATATAAATGATGAATGAAGAGACATGTCAAGAATATTGTATAAAATTTCAAGCAAGGAATGTCAGCAGTCATCTTTATCAGTCAGACTCAACATTTACAAACAGCATGGCAATTCAGATTTTCAAAATACATATAATTAAGGCATAGGTGCATATTCAGGTAAGAAAATGAAGACAGATGCAGAAACTGATGAGATTAAATAAACAACAAAATATGAAGAGAGATCAGTCTTTCGTGTAACTTGTACTCTTCTATATATGTTAGTTTTCTTACATTTATAGATTTTTTTGGCTATAAAAAAATAACTGAAACTTATTGAAGAAAATAGAGAACTTAGGAAGAGGTTTGATAACCATCTGAGAATAAAAGTGATGTGAAGTTTTCTGGTGTTCTGATGCTTTAGTAATACATCCCAAAAGTCAAACAAGAATTGAAAGATATCTCTTCTTTCCATCATTTTATTGAAGAGAAATAGTCAAATGATATTTTAAATGTGACATTTACTTAAAGTTGTTTATAGAAATGAACCTCAAAAGTTGATAAAAAAAAAACAGATTTAACAAAAACTTTCCCCCTCAATCAAGAAAAAGTCAAACAATGGAATGTGATTTCCTGTTAAATATTATAGCCAAAGTTCTTCATATTTAACTTGATATAGTTTACTTTTCCCCTTTTGGATTTAGTGAAAAACATTTAGGCTGTCATGGAGAAACACCATGAAATGTGGAGCTCAGCTGCAGCTCATCGACTCTGTGTGTCTGCCTGTGTTCAGCCTCTCTGCTCTCAGACTTGTCCTGTCCACATCTTAAAGACATTTAAGTTCAACACACCACTTTGCCTCCATCCGCTTTAGCGAAGAGATAACCCAAAATCTGACAGAAACAAACAATCACAAAACAGCAATAGTACGTTTCACCAACATTATTTTCTTAAACCAAGTTTGTCTGAGAGCTTGTTTGTCTCACACAGCTCAATAATCATCATCTTCACATTAAAATCCTCTGTAGCCATAAAAATTAACTCTGAACTGAAGCAAAGCAGCCTCAGCAGAACTCTGCTGGTACAAACATGTTCCACCAATCAGAGACATCGCTGTGAGACTCCAGGTCTGTGGGGCGATTAGTTTGTTAGTCTGAGATCACAGATGGATCACGATCTTCATAAACAAGGTCATGTCTTCTACATGTTCATATACCATAATTTCACACTGAGGTGCATTGTGGTTAATCCACCTGTATGATGAAGCTGATGAGGAAAGCAAGAGAAAGAGAGAGGGGGCTCTTTTCCTTCTCTTGCCACAAAGGAAAATATTGGTAAGGTGCAGCACAAATTGTGCTTCTTGGGGGGCATTCTTAGATTAATCTAAGGGGGAAAATGCTGATTTGACACCAGAAACATGAGTAAAACACTCATTAAAAAGTGGTATGTGTACTTTTTAATGAAGCTGCCTTAAAGTAGTTGAACGGTCAAAATCAAACAGAAAATATATTAAAAGTTTTTCACTGTGGGGGAAATTCTTTGACAAAACAACAGAAGGCACAACTGCCAATTTTTGAGATCTCTTATTTTTTTATGTATTTAAATGCCCATTGCTATAACAGCACATTATAAAGTGGTCCAATTTTTTAGACGTATAACTTTAAATATTCCATTCCATATATCCCCTGCATACAAAAACTATATATTGAGATATATCGATTTACTTATCATTTCTATGTCATCTTTATCAAATATGAGTCTACCACCTAACAAGCTGAGCTACAATTGTCATTAAAACACAATGAAGTAAAAACATGGTAAAATTAGGTTTCCTCAGACCTGTATCATGCTTTCTATATGGAAGTGGTGTACAACCACTCCATCAGGAAATGTAGCAGTGCCAACAAGCGTTACATAATTAAGTTTATCACATCACCAGGGGTGTCATCAAAAGACCTGTTTAACACAGGATTCATCTTCATTATATCATCTGTTGTGCTTCACATGTTGTAACAAGGCTTGAGTTGTTTCCACCTGGATTACTATCATCACGTATAAGGACAGTAGTCGGAGCAGCTTTCTCCTGAGTGGACTCTCACATGTACAGTTCATTCACCTTTTTGATCGGAAGTTTCTCTCGTGTGAATTCTCATATGGTTGGCCAGGCTACCTCTTTGAACAAAATGCCTACCACACACGTTGCAGCCAAAGGGTTTCTCTCCTGAGTGACTTCTCATGTGATCTGTAAGATTTCCGTTTCGACTAAAATGTTTACCACACAAAGGGCAGCTGAAGGGTTTCTCTCCTGAGTGACTTCTCATGTGATCTGTAAGATGACTGTTTCGGTAAAAACTTTTACCACAGACTGAGCAGTCATAGGGTTTCTCTCCCGAGTGAACTCTCATATGAACCGTTAGATTATCTTTTGCAGTAAATCTTTTACTGCACTGAGAACAACCGTAAGGTTTCTCTCCTGTGTGAATTCTAATGTGCACATTTAGATTACTTTTTTGGTTGAATGTTTTACCACACATAGGGCACTCATAGGGTTTGTCTTCTGAATGACATCTCATGTGATCTGTAAGATTACTTTGTTGGCTAAAACTTTTACCACACTCCAAGCAGCTGAAAGGTGTCTCTCCTGTGTGAACTCTCATGTGTTCTTTTAGACAATCTATTCTGTTGAACTTTTCACCACACTCAATACAACTAAATATTTCCTCATCAGTCTTCGGTTTATTGTGTTTTAATTTTTCCACCGACTTTGAACCTGTCGTTTGGTCTGTTGTCTCCATCCAATCAGTACTTTCATCAGTCTCTGCTCCAGAGGAGTCTTCAATTTTGACCTCAGTCTCTGGATATGCATCCTCCTCTTCATCAGAGTATGTGTCTGCTTCTTGTCCACCACAGTCCTCTCCGTCAGCTCCTGTTTCCATCTGTTCAGTTTTCTGTTGATGAAGCTGTGAGGACTGAGGTTTCTCTGCATCATCCTCACTCTTCACAAGGTCAGGGGTAAATGTGACCTTGATCACATCAGCCTCCTCTGGCCCTTGGAGCTGTTCTCCCTCCTGACCGCTCCAGAGGTCCTCTGGTTCCTCTTTGATGGACACAGGCTCACTGATCTCCTGGTTCATACAGGAGCTCCTCTCCTGCTGCTTAGGGGGAACCTCTTCTTTACTCACTGGAGGCTGCTGGACCACCTCAGGAAAAAATAAAGAACAAAAACACTTGTTGAAGGAAACCTGCTGTGAAATACAATGTGACATTAGTATAATTGGAATAATTTAGTGTTAATCTAAACTGGGGCAAAAGTTTAACATTTACTGAGGTGCGGGTGTGGCCACAGGTTCCTGCTTCATGAAGCTGGCCTAGGTTCCGTTCCTATTGCAAGTCATTAACCCGCTCTCTCACTCCCTTTCAAAGTCTCCACATCAATTTAGACTAAAAAGCCTCTAAATAAAGTTAAACATGTACTGAATTTGTTTTTAACTTTCTGCATTTTGATGACATTTTGTTTTTCACTGTTGTCCCCAGGGAGCATTAGATCTGATTTTAATGTCACAACGTGGTTTAAAATAAGCTGAAATCAGGTCTTGACTTCAGAGACCTAAATTTAGATGATTGCTTGACTGACTAAATACAGAGATCACATCAACATGTCAGAAAACAAATCTCTTTTTTCACTTTTAAAAAGATGTTCAGGTGGGGCCTGAAACTTAGGAACCATTCCTAAATTTGCAGGCAATTTGCATTCAAGAATGGATGGCTCACTCACACCTGCCAAACGGATATCATCGTTCTCATTAAAAGAGCTGTTCAAAAGACTGGACTTGTTCACAAACATCACCTCTCTAGTGCAAACCACAGTGGAAGTAGGTCGACAAAACTCTGTTTGCGAGTAAGATGATAATATGATGACAATAGTATATAATGTAAAATAACATAGTAAAAAATGAGTCACAACAAGCACACAGGACCGTTTAGAGTTGCTGAAGAGTTTATCTGATGACTGTGGGCAGAGGCAGGCCACCACTACCCACTGACTCCCAGTATTTGAGCTAAGCTAACTAGCAGTGGGTGAGCTCTGCCCGTCTCTTCCTTGTTACTGCACGCACAGTCGAAAGAATGGAGTCTATCTGCTTGTCCTGGACTCAGGACTGAGGCAAGACATGAAAACAAAAAAAATGTTGGCAACGCTTTAAAATCACTACTCAAGACTCCTCTTTTGAAACAAGCTTAATGTGCAATTGTGCTAAGTGTATGTGCTTTAATTTGTGAATTTTCAAGTGTTTGTCTGTGATGCATGATTTTGTATATTTTTATTCCCTTATGCAACATACTGCTTTGTTTATACTGTTTTGATCTTTTACCTCATGTATAGTGTCTTTGGGTCTTTGACAAAGAACTTCATAAATAAAATGTACCATCATCATTATTATTATTATAATTCTTGTGTTGTGTCCGTCTTTATGTTACTGGCCTCTTTGTGTTTGAGCCCGTAACAAAGTTTGTGCTTACTGGACATTGTAGAAAAGGTCACTAACAATTACATACTTCCCTCAAAAACAAAACTCAATGTCCAACTCACTATGTGGTGCATTACTGTTGACACTTACTTGGATGGAGGCCCCTGACGTCATTGTCGAGAACTGGTGGGGGATGTGAACCACAGCTGGTGCAATTGGCTTAAAGACCTGCAGGTACTGCGTTTGTATTCTGGTCCCCAAGACAGCAAATCCTTGTTGCACATGGGCTTGGGTCTGAGGAACAGTGAGTGAGCTTCCGAAGTTAAAGTTTGTGATTGGCTGTTTAGGGCTGTCTCCACTCCAGTGACTTGTGGGTACTGCATTCCTTATTGCAATGGGCTGCAGCCTGGGTGTAGGCTTGCTTGCTTGACTGATGAAGGGGTGGTGTGTCCGTATGTAGAAGTCCAAATTGTCATTTGTCTGAGAGTGAGTGGGTGGTGGAGTTGGAAGTGCTGGTGGTTCTGCCTCAGCCTGTAGAGTACTTCCCTGGTCGGCCATTTCAGCAGCAGGGACAGAACTGAAGGGGAATCCAGCTGCACCATCAGGCCCCGAATTAGTCGGCTTATCTGTCAACAAAGCACTGGTGGTGCCAGAGGCTTCCTGTGCAGCAGTTGTATCCTCTGGGGTACTTTCTGTAGTTTTCTCTGCGTGAGATCAAAAACAGAATGAAAATAAATAAAATTAAAAATTAAAAAAACCCACACACAGAAAAATTTACTGATGGTCAACATGCACCTCTTTTTCTATAACTCTAGTTAACTATTTTTAACATTAACATTTTCCAAACATGCATTTTTCAAACAAATAAATTATCTTTAAAATGTCAAAAAGTAAACTTTTATTCTATTTGCTGGTAACAAGAAATTTGACAGTAATTAACTCAAACTCTACATAGATAATGATGATATCCACTCGTTCTTTTGGGTTTTCAGATCAATCACAAACTCAGCTGGAGAGAACAGGTTGTAAAAGGGTCACTAACTCTCTTGGCATCTTAAGAAAAACAAGGGGACTTGTAAATAACCCTTGCTTCCTGACATTATATTATAGCTTTATTTATCCATATTTATCATATTGTAACATTGTTTGGGCCAGCACATGTCCCACATATCTGCAAAAATACTAAAGCTACAGAAACTATTTGTTAGATTAGCCACCTTCTCCAAATCTTTAGCACCAAGTGCACTTCTTTTTCTAAATCTCCAGTTTTTACCTATTTTTAACATTAACATCTTCCATATGTGCATTTTTTTTCTTTAAAGTCTTGCATCAAAACTCAGATTTACGGATTTGTTTACAAAATTATTCTGTCAGTAATTCAAAATTTCAGAATTATTCAGTGAGGTTAGCTAACAAAGCTCCCTTATATATAACATCTCTTTGTCAATTTTCAATTAAATATTGGGGAGTTATCTTGTGGAACAAATGCATTCCTTTGAAGTTGTTGCCCGTACACAAAAATACTCTAAGGATTTTTTGATGACCTCAACATGAACAGGAGCAATAACCACGTCTCTATAAAAATGTCATTTATTTATCGTTCCTAAGCACCTTCCTTGTTCTATTCTGCTACTTTTGTTTTTTTTGTATGGAATTGTTGCACTTTGTACTTGATGTTTGATATTTATTTTAAGTGGTTCAGTATTCAAGATTCAAGATTTAATTTTATTAGTGCCCCAGAGGGCAAATCAGGTTGCAGCGAGAGGCATGAAAAAACAAACACGAGACGTGGAGTGACAGTACACACATACAACATGCACACAGATAGCTGTTACTGAGCAATATGTCAGCACATGCAAGTCATCGCAACTGACTATGGATAAATTAGCTAAAAACTTTAATTAAATTTAAAAAATATATTTGCTAAAATAGAGAGAATGAGCTAAAATAATGCTAAAATAATACTAAAGTGCAGGGTCTGGGCACACAGTGATCAGTAAAGAGCACAGAGGAATATCGAGACACACAGTGTCCGGTAGGTAGGTTAATAAAGTGCCTCTCATTGTAAGCATAGCAGTGAGAAAAACAATAAACAAAAAAAAATAATTAGGACAAGGGCAGCAGCAATATTTACCTTCCATTGTCTCTTGGGTGTGGTTTATATAAATCATTTGCAGGTGTCTGCATTTCTAAATGTGTTCTTATGTGCACTGTGTTTCCATAACTGTGTAAAATAAATAAATAAAATACAAATTTGACTCTGAAACTTTACACTGAATGTTGACACAAGTGATGAGAAACCTATCTATGAACCTCAGAGTACTCAAAATAAATAAAATCAAATCGTCAATACTCGTCATCTTTTCAGTGACTCAGTGATGTTGATATCTGTGCTTCTTACCTGGAGGGACAAACTGATCACTGCTTTGTGTTTCTTTGTCGGGGGCGATGCCGGTATGACTCGGTGAGCTTGTTCCAGCAGCTCTCTCTGCATCCGTGCTCTTGCTAGAGTTTTCCCCTCCTTCAACACCTCCAACTTTTGCAATAAATTCGTCTCCATTTTTCAAGATTTCATTTTCCACTTCCAGCAGCTGGAAGCCTTCTCCGCAGATGCTGGCAAGTGCTTTTTGCTTCCCTACTGCTGCAGTGTGAGATGTGGTGAGGCCCAACTTGCTGAGTCTTTTAAAAACGGCCTTGCTCGCACCGCCATACTGTAGGACACTGTTGAGGTAGTAGGCGAAGGCTGACATACGGGGCTCTCTTCCTCTTAGTGCGATGGCAGCAGCCGCACAAGTGATGTGGGGCGAGTCTTTAGTAATTTGAGATATTATGGAAAAAAGAAATGGCGACATGCCAAAGAGGTCTGACTGTAAGTCTTCGAACGAAAACCTCCTCAAGTCATCTGGTGACGAACGCCAAAGCATGAAACCATTGCATGGGTTGGAAAGCACCTGACATTCATCCTCAAGGACTTTAAGGATGTTCTCCTTGAGTTGTCCGAAAAGTTTTTCATGTCTTACAATCAGATTGGCTGCTGTTGCCCAGTTTTCTTTGCTGATATTTTCTACGATCCCGGCTACGTATGGTGGACACACAATCCTGTCACCTCCTGGGTGTGACGGGTAGTGAATAACAACCTGAAAGACAAAACACAGGTTCAAACAACAAGGCATTTCTTATTTTCTTATTGAATCAAGTTTCATTCAAAATACATGCAGTGCCATGATGTAACTTAGATAACTGAAAAAAAATCTAATAATTAAAATCTTCGTCAAGACATGGATGTAACCTCATGTCTGTAATTGTTTAACATAACTGTATTTAATCTATTGTATTGATGCTATTTAAAAAAAAAAAAAAAAAAAAAAAACTTTCACAATTCTGAATTAACTTTTAAATAAAATAAAGACTTTATTTTCCTGACCTATAGTGTTTAGCCGCATCTCCTGAATTTAATACTACCATATATCATCTTAGCATTGTGGAAATATTCAAGTTCACTCATTTTAGTGGTTCTTAACCATTTCTCTCTATCTTTTTTTCATTTGTTTGTGCAACAGTTATTTGTTGTATATCTTTTAATAATAATAGACAAGTGTATGTAGACAAGCCTGCCAAGTTCGAACTACATAATCAATGTTTATGACAAAATGACAGCATATATTTTAACTGTAAGAGGGAAACTCTGTTTATTTTTGGAACATATTTTAATAACGCAATGGCAAAACTTGATTCATATAATTTTTGCGTCACTTTGGTGATATTTTTCTTGAGAAGGAAAATATCGATTAAAATTGAATTTTGTGGGGAAAATAAATTGGGGATTTTATTTTAGGTCATACCTCCCAGCCCTAATGAATTGACATGGGAGAACAAAAATTCCTTTTAGTTTCATGTAGGGCTGGGCGATATAACTTAAAAATAAAATCCCTTATTTTATTTCACAAAATCTGACTTACTATTTTAAAAGATATTTTGCCTCTCAAGAAAAATAATACCTACAAGTGACACAAAATTTGCACGAATCAAGTTTTTCCTTTATGTTATCAAAAATGTTCCAAAACTAAACAGACTTTCCCACTTACAGTTAAAATGCATGCTGTCATTTTGAAATAAAATGTTGATTATGTAGTTCAAACGTAGGGAGGCTTGTCTACATGAACACTGAAGGCTGAGTTATTTTCAGTTTATAAATATTCAACTCTCTGATCAAAATATAATCTCATTTAAAGAACAAACTAAAGCCTAAGCATGTGCTAATGCAAAACCTGAAAAGTCCTAGCGCCATGTAAACAACATTTTCAGTATTTATATTTTCAAACATTGCAACAACATGTGATTGGAATAAAAGTGAGTTGAGAAAAAAATAATCTTGATTTTTCATTTTTAAGTCTTCTGCAGAAAATAATCCGAATTCATCAATTTAACCGATATACTGTCCAGCGCTGTTTCCATCCATTAAACTGTGATGTACTATCTTCAGCAGTGTTCCCCTAAACCCCCATTATATGACGGGAGTAATATTTAAAGTGCACTTATTGAATAAATTTCATACTTGTTGCTTCTACACGTCAAAATGATGGCTCAAACGGGTAGAGACGTGATGTAAAACAATAGGATAAACTGAGCTGAGTCGAATTAATGCACTGATTCACAAACAGCAGCTCTTCGTCCTCACAGTGGCAGATATTAATTTAACACTGGCTCACCTCCGTGATGCTCCGGCGCACCGGGATCTTGTCGTTGGCCCGCGGCAGGTTCCGTTTCCTGTAGGCCCGCGGCGGCTCCGGTGCCGCTGCCTCCCGGTCCCCCTCCTCTCCAGGCGGCTGTTTGTCGTCGCTGGACGAGGCCGCTTCTGCTCGGTTTTCCTTCTCCTCTTCCTCCCATCTTCTGAACGCGGGTAGGTCGTTCTCGAGTCTTCCGATCTGTCGAAAGCATGACTTGCAGATCCGGATGGACCTCGAGTTGTCCCTCTTCAGTTTTAACCCCAGAGCATCTAATCGTTCGCAGATGCTCAGCTCGTTCAGCAGCTTGTTGGAGTCGAAGACCTTCTTCGTGCTCGTCAGAGATCCTTTAATGCGCAAATTCACGTGGCAGAAACGGCAGGAGTCGTTTATTGACATGTTCGCGGCTGTTCGTCGAGGTCTTCTTTGTTCGAGCTGCTTCTTCTTCCCTCGATTTTTGGCTTCCGGCTTCTTCTTCTTCTTCGTGGCATTTGGTAAACGACTTTACGGTGCATTACCGCCACCAGGTGGTCTGGACTGAGGATGGCGATTTCATTAAAAAAGATTAAATAAATAAATAAATAGAGGGTTCTGCAGAGACATGGGCGCCGCCATGTGTCAAATTTAACATCATTGTGCAAACAACTGGATTAAATAATCCCGTGCAGCCTGCACTGCCTCCTCTGATCGTGCTTCTGATAGAAGAGCCAGTATCAGATACTGTTTTCTAACACCAGTAAATAGTAGCTCTTCTCTCGTGAATCTGGGCTCTTGTTCTGCCAGAATATAGTCAATGACTTGGATGTCGAGTTGAATGAACAGTCATACCGCTTTGAATGCAGGTTGAAGTGTTTATTCAAAGCGAAAGAAAGCACATATGCAATGGCAATTAGATAATAAGATTTCACAATCAGGATTTTCACAAGACAGAACACAATCAGTAAACAGATTAAATGTAATTTAATACAACTTGATGCTTTCAGTCCAATAATTTAGTGAGAGAGGAGACTGCTGGTACCAAAGCTGTCTCCCTTTCATTCCTGATCAGTGGATATTTTGTAGAGAGGGTATATTCCCATTTCAGTCCTTAATCTAAATAAGCAGAGACTTCCTCACAGTATAAATTAGAATCCAGACTGAGACAATCCATATAGAGAATAATAATCCCAGATGGTAGCCTGCTCCCAATAACAAGCTGTAGGAAAGTGAGCAAAGAAATCTCCATTTCAGCTCTAAAATTCCACTCAGAAGTTGTGATGAATCCAAAGATCCCACATTGTAGACTCAGGACATCTTGATCACACAGGTTCCTACTTCTGATTTGTCCATCAGTCTTTCTCTCCCTCTCTTTATCTATGCAGAGACCTCCCACAGAGCGTTGGCCGTGGTCCTACTCATGGTCTCATTTTATGCTGCTGGGTTTTCATGACATATTAAGCAGGATTTTATTGTGGTTGAGTTATTTACATTGCTTGGGTTTGTTTGTAAATAGGGATGCACATTTCCATCAGTTGAGATTGGTCCTTTTAATAAGTATCAGTCATCAGAAAGTAATGTGGAATGTACCGAGTGCTTCTTCACTCAAGGAGCTGTTTACTTGACAGCAGTGTTTTGCCCCCTCCACCAGCTCTACAGGTCTGTGAAGAGGATGTGTGTCGGCTGTTTCAGAAACAGAAAATCAGAAAGGCTCCAGGACCAGACGGTGTGTCCCCATCCTGCCTGAGAGTCTGCGCTGACCAGCTGGCCCCCATCTTCACACAGATCTTCAACCGATCCCTGGAGCTCTGTGAAGTCCCCTCTTGCTTCAAACACTCCACCATCATCCCTGTCCCCAAAAAACCCTGCATCACTGGAATAAATGACTACAGACCCGTCGCCCTGACATCTGTGGTCATGAAATCATTTGAGAGACTGGTGTTGAGCCACCTGAAGGACATCACAGGACCCCTGCTGGACCCCCTGCAGTTTGCCTACAGGGCAAACAGGTCAGCGGATGATGCAGTAAACATGGGACTGCACTACATCCTGCACCACCTCGACTCTCCAGGGACCTATGCCAGGATCCTGTTTGTGGACTTCAGCTCGGCCTTCAACACCATCATCCCGGAAATCCTCCGCCAGAAGCTGTCCCAGCTCGCTGTGCCAGTCTCCACCTGTCAGTGGATTACCAACTTCCTGACTGACAGGAGACAGCAGGTGAGGCTGGGTAACACCACATCCAGCATCCGGATCATCAGCACTGGCGCCCCCCAGGGGTGTGTCCTCTCCCCACTGCTCTTCTCCCTCTACACCAATGACTGCACCTCAGGGGACCCATCTGTGAAGCTCCTGAAGTTTGCAGACGACACAACTGTCATCGGACTGATCCGGGACGGGGACGAGTCTGCATACAGACAGGAGGTAGAACAGCTGATCCTCTGGTGTGGTCAGAACCACCTGGAGCTGAACCCGCTCAAGACTGTGGAGATGACAGTGGACTTCAGGAGGCCCCCCCCGACTCTCCCCCCACTCATCATCAAGGACAGCACTGTGTCTACTGTGGACACATTCAGGTTTCTGGGATCCACAATCTCACAGGACCTGAAGTGGACCCCCACATAGACACCATCCGTAAAAAGGCGCAGCAGAGGCTGTACTTCCTGTGACAGCTCAGGAAGTTCGGCCTGCCCCAGGAGCTGCTGGTCAACTTCTATACAGCCATCATCCAGTCTGTCCTCTGCACGTCCATCACGGTCTGGTTTGGATCTGCAACCAGGCAGGACAGACACAGACTGCAGAGGACAATCAGGTCTGCAGAAAAAATCATCGGGACCAAACTGCCCTCCATCCAGGACTTGTTCCAGTCCAGAATCAGGAGACGGGCAGGTAACATCTCTGCAGACCCCTCACATCCTGGACACAAACTGTTTAGACTCTTCCCCTCAGGTAAGCGATACAGAGCACTGTACTCTAAAACCACCAGGCATAGGAACAGTTTCTTCCCCCAGGCTGTTGCCATACTGAACTCATAACTGCAAATTGCCTGTCAATTGTCCCTATATATTACCATTCATTGCACATATCATCATCCCATTTATATGCAGCTGTGCACCTTGTTTCTTTTTTTATTATCATTTTTATCTTGCACATTTTACATATTGTACATACTCTATTCTATCTTTATTCTCACCTTAACTTAATTTTTTAAACTTCTCGTTTATAATATAGGATGTACACTGTGTGTACCTATTTTTTTGTACTTGAAGAGTGAAGTGAACCGGTGACAAATTCCTTGTATGTCTAACATACGTGGCCAATAAAGTTGATTCTGATTCTGATTCTGATATAACCCTTTCACACCTAACTGCAAACAACTTAATTAAAAAAATCACCCTAAAATAAATCACAGGTGTTTACTAGAGCACTGTAGGTCACAATCAGGCATGCAATTACATTCAACATATAAAGGACACACGTTGTTATGCACTGAACTATTGTTATACTGTTACTCAAACCCTCTTTGGTTTCAATGAGAATGTCCTTCTCTTCTCTTGAGTGCAGTTCATGGCGCTGATCATAATGTTTGAGAGAATAATGAGATTCTTTGGATTGAATCTTCACACCTCCCTGACAGGTTGCATGTTCAACCCGATTCTGAACAACTGATCAGCTTCTCTTTTTGGCATCAGCTGGCCTCTGCATTTTTTAAAACCACCTGCCATCAACAAATTGAGTGAGTGGTCAGATATCAGTTGCAGATGTTTATTACTAGGGACATACCAACTGAATGCTGACATCTTGTTCACCTAACTGCTGATTTTGAGAGGATTTTTTAAAGGGCATCATTTTTAAGATCTATTTATTCATCTATTTATTTTTGTGTGGATTTGTTTTATTTATTTATTTATTTATTAACTGTAATTATTTATTTAGTTTTTTTTGTTTGTTTGCTTATTTTATTTATTCATTTTCATCATTTTTTATTTAACTTGCATCTGTTCTTATTATTGTTATTTAAGTTTGTTTTACACATACTTTCTCCTATTTTTTTTCTCTGTTTATGTAAATCGCTTTGTGCTACATTTGTTGTATGAAAAGTGCTCTACAAAAAAGTTTGATTGATTGATTGATCATGACCCAGTGCTTCTTTACTCACACATTCAAGTTTCTTGGACATAACAAGCAGCCATTTACTGGTGACTGGTAGTTGCAGTATGACCCCCCCCAGGTTTCATATGTCCTTCATATCACCTTTAGATCCTTAAGTCTGGGAGGCTATCTTCACGAAATATGTTGCATCTTTTGCTAACTACTGAACAACTGATTGGCTTCACTTTTGTAAGAACTAACATGCCTCTAATTGGACTCTTGTTAGTTTTCAATTTTCTACCACACTCTGAGCAGCTGAGGGTTTCATCTGAGCACCTTCTTGTAATATTTTTTTTCCCAAAAGTTGAACAACTAAAGGGTCTCCCTCTTGGTGTGAATTAACATGTGCCTGACAAGATGGTGACTACGTTTAAATGATTTACCACAACCGGAGCAGCCAAACTATCTCCATCCTGTGTGGACCGTCATGTGTGCACCCAGATTGTCGTCACTTCTAAATGTT
The DNA here is from genome assembly GCA_037902135.1 of Cetoscarus ocellatus. Classification (NCBI taxonomy): domain Eukaryota; kingdom Metazoa; phylum Chordata; class Actinopteri; order Labriformes; family Labridae; genus Cetoscarus; species Cetoscarus ocellatus. The sequence goes on along the minus strand of JBAMNC010000067.1, from coordinate 1,176,926 downwards.
TTGCCACACACAGAGCAGCCAAAGGGTTTCTGTCCTGTGTGAATCGTCATGTGTTGTTTTAGATTATGTTTCCAGGTAAATGCTTTACCACATTCAGAGCAGGTGAAGACTTTTGCTCCAGTGTGAAATGTCATGTGTGTATCCAGATATCTTTTCAATCTAAATGATTTACAACATTCAGAGCAGCTGAAGGCTTTCTCTGCTGTGTGAATTGTCATGTGCATTTCCATATTTTGTTTCTGTCTAAATGATTTACCACACTCTGTGCAGCTGAAGGGTTTCTCTTCGGTGTGAACCAACATGTGAATTTTCAGATTCTTTTTCTGTTTGAATAATTTACCACACTCCAAGCAGCTAAAACTTTTCTCTCCAGAGTGAATCGCCTTGTGACCTTCCAAAGAGCTTTTGTATAAAAATGTTTTGCCACTCTCTGAGCAACTGAAGGGTTCCTCTCTTGTGTGAATCAACATGTGAATGTCCATGGAACGTTTAAGCATAAATGCTTTACCGCAGTCAGAGCAGCTGAAAGGTTTCTTGCGATTGTGAGTCAAAATGTGAGTGTCCAGATGCTCTTTCTGGCTAAATAGTTTTCCACTCTCAGCACATCTGAAGGGCTTGTCTCCAGTATGAATCAATTTGTGCCCAGCCAGAAAACCTTTGTCTGTAAATAACTTTTCACTCTGGGAACAGCTGAAGGGTTTCTTGTCGGACTTTAGTCTCTTTTCTAGATTTGTTCTCAAACCAGGCCCATGGTCTCTGTTCTCCCTCCATTCATTACTTTTCTTAGTCTCAACTTCAGAGGGGTCTTCACTTCTCACCCCAGTCTCTGGTTGTAAGTGTATCCCTGGAGCAAGATCCCTTTCCTCATTATGTCCTCCATACTCCTCTTCATCAGCTTTGGATTTTATCTGGTGAAGCAGTGAGGAGAGAGGCTTCTCTTCATCTTCAACCTCAGTCTTCACAGGCTGCTCTTCTTGACTTACCAACAGCTGCTGGACATCTGCAGAAAAGATTAAAATACACATAAACATCAGTGAAACTATATAGCACTCATTAATAAACATATAATGTGATATGTTATATCATCAGTATAATATGTCCACTAAACTGGGGCACAAACTACAAAAATAATCAGCATAGTTAATGACCCGATTCCCCTCTTCCAAACTAAGTCTGGAGAGGTCTGATAGTCAGATGGTCCTCTAGATTATCTTAATTTATAATCCCTTGAGTGTGTGGTGAGTTTAGAATGATTTTACTCTCTCAGCAGTAGCCCTAAAACTGTGGAATGAGCTACCCATGTCAAAATGGCTCCCATCCGAGAAACTTTGAAATCTCATCTTAAAACCAATTTTTATTCCTGGCTTTTAACACAGCATGAGTGTTGCGTTACCTGTTTGTGATGTTGTATTATTTTAGTGTGTTTATTTTATTTATTATTGTGCAGCACTTTGACAGCCCTGTGTTCTTTAAATTGTGCTATACAAATAAAGTGGACTGGATTGGATTGGAACATCAAACAATTTCAATAACCACACAGTTTGCAAACAATAACTCTACACATAAGCTACATTTACACTATACAATAACTTTATAAAATAACAGAATAAAATAACTATAAAGAGTTATTTGGTATTATCATTTGTAGTAATATTAACTGGGCATTGATTCACATTTGGATCATTGTGAGCTTTTCCATTTTACGAGTACACAGTAAAAACTGTATTAATATAATCATTTTGAAGGTGAATGTTTTTCCAGATTTTGTGGCACCCCCTAGAGGCCACAGTACTTGTGGTCTCATTTAATGCTGCTGGGTTTTCATGACATATTAACCAGATTGTATTGTGGCTGAGTTAGTTACATTGCTTGGATTTTTTTGTAAATAGGGATGCACATTGCCATCAGTTGAGATTGGTCCTTCTAATAAGTATCAGTCATCAGAAAATAAATGTGGAATGTACTGAGTGCTTCTTCACACATGGAGCTGTTTACTTGACAGCAGTGTTTTAATATGACCCTTTCACACCTAACTGCAAACAATTTAATAAAAAAAAATCACCCTAAAATAAATCACAGGTGTTTACTGGAGCACTGTAGGTCACAATAAGGCATGCAATTAAATTCAACATATCAATCAATCAATCAAGCTTTATTTATAAGGCACTTTTCATACTTAAAAGCAACACAAAGTGTTGCCTCACAGAGGCTAAAAACAGCATAAAAACAACAAACCCGTCCATCCCCCCCCTCAAAAAATAGAGAGACCTATCGCACACACTCGCAGACATCAGCATACACACATACACACACACCTGCGCCCACACACACATACACACACACATTCACACAAGCTATCGAAAAGGAGAGACATGGCTGGGCACCGAGGTCTGAGGTAAGGGATAAGCCACCTTTGGGGGCCATCAACGCTGAGGAGGGCTCCCGGCCCACGAGGAGCGTAGCCGGAGACTTCCCCACCCCGCGCAGACACGAGGCCCCACACCACAGTGCAGGGGCCTCCAGCCACGCAGGTGGAGCCATCCACCGGCAGCGGCCCCAGGAGTGGACCAGGAGCAGCTCCTAGCGTGGAGAGCCCCCATGAGGGATCACTGGAGCTAAAAACCATCAAAATAAAACAGTCATAAAAATATAAGAAAAGGGAGACATAAAAAAGAGAGATAAAATAGCATAAAATGGATAACTAAAATAAGGTAAAAAGTTAAGAATTAGATATGATAAGAAAGATAACTAAAAGAATAAATAAATAAATAAATTATGGAATAAATAAGTTATAAAGTAGAATAAGAATAAATATTGAATGAATAAATAAGTCAATTAAATCAATTAAAAGCTTGAGTAAAAAGGTGGGTTTTGAGCCTCTTTTTAAAAGTATCAACTGCAGCCCTGAGATTCTCCGGCAGGCTGTTCCACAATCGGGGACCATAATAACTAAAAGCCGCCTCCCCGTGTGTCTTAGTTCTAACTTTTGGTATGGTTAAAAGGCCGGTGCCAGAGGACCTCAGGGTCCGCGAGGGCTGATACGGTAAAAACAGGTCAGATAAATAAGTAGGCCCGAGGCCGTTAAGGCATTTATAAACTAATAAAAGAACCTTAAAATTGATCCTGAAGCGCACGGGGAGCCAATGCAGCGATTTTAATACTGGAGTAATATGCTCCCGCCCTCTGGTCCTCGTCAGCACTCGTGCGGCTGAATTTTGTAATAATTGGAGATTGGATATGTTCTTTTTGGGAAGACCAGAGAGCAGGGCATTACAATAATCTAAACGAGAAGAGATAAAAGCATGCATTAACACCTCCGTGCTGGCCTGAGAGAGAAACGGGCGGACTCTGGCTATATTCTTGAGATGGTAAAAAAAAAATCTTAGTTATATTCTTGATGTGTGGAATAAAAGAAAGCGCAGAGTATAAAGGACACACGTTGTTATGCACTGAACTATTGTTATACTGTTACTCAAACCCTCTTTGGTTTCATATGAGAATGTCCCTCTCTTCTCTTGAGTGCAGTTCATGGCATTGATCATAATGTTTGTGAGAATAATGAGATTCTTTGGATTGAATCTTCACACCATCCTGACAGGTTGCATGTTCAACCCGATTCCGAACAACTGATCAGCTTCTCTTTTTGGTATCAGCTGGCCTCTGCATTTTTAAAAAACATCTGCCATCAACAAATTGAGTGAGTGGTCAGATATCAGTTGTGGGTGTTTATTACTGGTGTCATACCAACTGAATGCTGACATCTGGTTCACCTAACTGCTGATTTTGAGAGGATTTTTAAAGGGTATCATTTTTTAAATGTATTTATTTATTCATTTTTGTGTTTATTTGTGTATTTGTTTATTTCTTAATTTATTTGATTTGATTTGATCTTAACTCTGTACCCACAAACATGATCATTTAGCATGCACACTGAAATAACACTCTGATAGGCAAACCAGTGAGTGGTTCAGTCAGTTTTCTCAGCTTATTTGAGGAAAACACAAGCTTTTTATACACAGCGACAGGCAAGGATGTGTAAGAGACTTTTGTCCTTCCCCCCTGCCCTGTGGAGCACATGACCAGAGTTAAATTGCATTACTTCATAAACACGTTACTCAGAGAAACACATGTGGACCATAATTCAGTAATTCAATCTATCAATGACTTCCTGAGCACACACACACTCTGCATATATGTCCAGAGTTTGCTAGTCCAACCCATGAATGACTTCCTGAGCACACACACACACACACACGCAGTGCATATGATCATTATGCAGTAATTCAATTCATCAATGAGTTCCTGTTCCTGAGCACACACGCAATACATATGATCAGAGTTTGATCTGATAGGGTTGAAGTTTCAGTGTTTATTATACCAGTGTGAGCTTTGGAGAGGACATATCACTGAACTTTCTGTTACGCAGTAGAGATGTACTCCGACACTGTGACTTGTTTTTCTCTCTGTTCTCCTGTATGTTTTCACATGTGCTGTACTTTGACCTGAAAACTGGACTGTTTTCAGCCCTTAGAGGTTAGAAAACCTCTGTGTGTGCATGTTAAATGAGCATATTTGTGTGTGAAGAGTTGATCATCTCCTAAACACAGGCTGTGCTCGTTTAGGGAGCAAGTTATTATATATTCTGCTGTCTGATACTGAATGAACAAGATAGAACTATATGACAAAATAAATTAAATATAACAAGTTTCAGCCCACCCTTAAATCACACATGATCTATAAAGTAAGAGGAATATTCAATAAAAATTAACATTTGGCTCGATGACAGTCTAACTTGAGCCTTACCTGCTCTCTGGAGCTTTATCTCAGCTGTCTGTATCACAAGCAGCAGTCTCCTCTGTTGCTGCAGCTCCTCTTCATACTCGGAGGTCTCCCTCAGTCCAGACAGATCTCTGATGATCGCAGCGAGCAGCCGCCGCCTGAACAGCGCTCTCAGGTCCTCAAACCCTGCCATCTGCATAAAGACACGAGGAGGAGTGGCTTCTCTCTGCTCAGTACATTTGCAAGTGAGGTGTGGCCTGATGTGGGAGGGTGTGAGATATGATTCGCCCACAAGACCAGGAAACAACACTCTAGATGTAGGCATGCAGTGCGAAAAGTATGAAATAAGAATAATAACAAAAATATACTCTTTCTCTGAACATTCGAGATATTGAAAAATTAGTAAAATTAACATGCTCTATCCTATATTTAGATAATGAGTTGCTAATATAATATTCTTACACCTAAAAATTCAAGAACAAAAAACACCCTTGGTTTGTAACACCCTCCTGGAATGGTACAATCCTTCTGTTTGTGAAAAACAATATCATGGATGGGATTATTTAACCCAGCTGTTCACACAATAATGTTTAATAAGAACAGCAGCTAAGACCTGCACCAACATTTTACTTAAGCATTATTTATTTATTTATATATTTATTTTTTTGTTGAATAATCAAATGATTAATTGACATATTTTTGTTTTATGTATTTATTCATGCATTTATTTATGTATTTATTTATTTATTTCTGTAAGTATTTCTATATGTATTTATGTATTTATTAAGTAATTTATTTATTAGTATATTTATTAATTAATTTACATATTTATGTATCATGTATGTATTTATTTATTTATTTATTTATTTGTGTAAGTATTTCTATATGTATTTATTTAGTAATTTGTGTATTAATACATTTATTAATTCATTTATATATTTATGTATCTATGTCTGTATGTATGTATTTCTTTATGAATTTACGTTTTCTATGTATGTATGTATTTATTTATTTATTTTTGTGTTTTGAATATATGTTTTGTATGTATGTTTTAATTTATTTATGTGTTTATGTATGTATGTATTCATTCATTCATTGATTCATTCATTCAGGCCAAACCTGTAATGGACAGTAATGTCACTACAAATAGCTTTGTTGGTAGCTTAATCATCTTTCTCAATTGCTTTCTTCTTGTATTTTCTGAGCCAAATAACTTTACAGTAGCTTCATTATTTTATTAACCAAGTTGTCCAAACTATAGTTTAGTTCAGTGAAACTGAATTTTCATGAGTAACTAACTCAGCTAACTATATTTTACAAGTAGCTTGTGCAATATTCTCTGATAGGCCCAGTCTATATCTGTATAGGCCTAGCCCATGTATTTGTTGTTGGCCTAGCCTGTGTCCTTGGCCAAAGGGAGAGAACGACCAGACGGCAAACTGGTGTCTGGATCAGTCAGTTCTCTCAGTTTATTTGAGGATAACACAAGCTTTTTATACAATGTGACCAACAGTGATGTGTTACAGACTTTTACCCTTTACCCTGCCTTGACATGTGGAGCATAAGACAAAGGCTCAATTGTTTCCCTATCAATCATATAGATTTTTGATCAGGTTCTCACATGTGGACAGCAAGAGAAAGGCTCTGTTGCTTTACCTGAGTGCAGGGTTAATAATGATTTTTTAAATTTCCCTTATTCCAGCTTGCCCATCACTGTTCCAAGGGTGAACACTCCCAACACTAATGCTTCTCATCCATCGTTCTCATGTTAGAGAGAGTGTGGCATCAAGTGTGGTAAAGGAGCCACGGGCTACATTCAAACCCGGCCAGAGCTGTCAGGACTACAGTCTACACATGGGTGTGAAGATCAGCTGTGGTGTCACAGGCTTTTATTACACAGTGATATTGTTAAATGACAGTTTGGGGGGCATTTAATTGTCCTTTCATGGGCTCAACCATTTCTGTGGGCGGGCCTTCCAAGTTACCAAGGGTGAGCCTCGGAACAGAGGAAACCTTTTGGAGAAGAGGTTTCAAGAATCTGAACCAGTCCAGTTGCCATTTGTAACAGTGCTGAATAACCATGACCAGGATACATGAGAGCCTACACAGATGTCCTGATGCAATATTTATAACTCTGTAAATAATTCAAAATGGTCTCTTATTTCTAGTTTAACACATAATAACAGAAAAGCAGCTGATGGTGGTGAAACTTTAACACCTCAATTAGGATAACAAAACACCAAGACACCTTTGAGAAATCAAATCTTAAAAAAGAAAAAGGAAGGCAATACTTATCAACACTACTGATGGTTGATACCAGACTTTTTCAGATAAAATACTGACACTTTTCACTGTTATTGTTTCAACAGCAATACTGACACGAATCTTCTCTTACACAGTATACCTAATGCTTATGAATTTACGTTTTTCATTTGATAAAGAGTACACAAAGAAAACATGCAGTCTAGACCAGTGGTTCTAATATGGTGTGCCTGGGTAATCTTTATGAATACAACTTTTCACTAAATGAAAAACTAATGCAAAAGCATTTGATTTCTACGGAGTAGAAGAGTATAAGGGCCATGTTAGATGGACAAAATAATTTTGGGGAAGTCGACATTAAAGTCAAAATTTCGAGGTTAAAGTTGAAATGACGAGAAAAAAGTCGAAATACAATTTTTTGTGATAAAAGTCAAAATGTCAAGAAAAAAGGCGAAATGTCGAGAATAAAGTCCAAATACATTGTATGCAGACTTTATTATCGAATTTTGAATTTTTTTCTTGACATTTTAACTTTAATCTCATCATTTCGACTTTTATCACGAAATTGTATTTCAACTTTATTGTCGACATTTCGACTTTAATGTCATCAATACGACTTTAATCTGTAAATGTTGACTTTATACTCTTCCTTTCGACTTTAATCTCGACCTGCCGAAAATTACTTTTTCCATCTAAAATGGCCCTAATACTCTTCCGTAGATTTCCCCTATCATTGTTTACACATTAATTTTCTTATCCAATTGCAGATTCTTCTATTTAACAAAAGCTTCAAGGGTTTGCAGTTAAAAGAACTGTTCCAAGTATTATTTTTCCATAACACCGATGTATTTATTCGCCTAATTTTTAATTTGCGAGTTGCCGTGTGTAAAAAAATGTTGTGGATTCATGAAATTTGAGAAAAAGTCAAATTAATCTTACTTTAAAGAGTCACGTAAAGGGCTGCATTGGGGGGAGACGGGAGAAGACACAAAATCAGTCATCGCTATTGTTGTGCAGGCATAAATGCTCAGGGTTTTGCGGGTGCGGGCGGGAGTGTAACTAAACATTGCAGGTGTGGGTGGGAGTGTACCACACACGTAGTGGGTGCAGGCGGTAATGGTCAGAAATTCAGTGGGAGCGGGCAGGAGCGGGATGAAGAAAACAATCCCGCGCAGGGCTCTAAGTCAGCACATTTCTCTGTGAACTGAGGGTTTAGTCATAAGTGTTATCTTCCTCTGCTACCCTTCTAACATTTAAAGCAAGAAGAATTTGCATTTTTCTGAACATGAGACCTTTAAAAAGAAAATATTTTGATTGAATGAAGGATGAAAACAATTGCAGATTATTTTATTATTTTTATTTACAATTTACACGTCCCAACTCAAATTGGGGTTTATTGCATGCAAAAATTCGACAACGTGGCACAGGTAGTCTGCAGCGTCTATGCGTTTTTTAATTTACTGCAACAATTTAAATGGCAAACCAACTCAAAAAGGTAAAAACAACCCACAGCTTTTCAAACATGAATCAGATGACTTGAACTCATCAAGAATGAAATTGATAATTTTGGTGAAAGGGGACTCAAGTTAATAAAAAAGATTTTCAAAATAAAAACTTTCTTTATTGAAAAGGATTGATGAATGGGACGTCCACGCAAATAATATATTTATTGCTTGTAAAAACAAGCTTGTTGGGGTTAGATATTGACACACTGATGGTCACAGCTCTTAATTTATACATGAAAACGTTTTCAGTTCATGTTTGACATCCAAGGACCGTTCAAAACTAAAGGAAACAGTAAGGGTAGACAAAAGTGACTGTGTGTCACTCTATCTCTCTAAAATCTTTGGTCTCTATCACTTATTGCTTGGTTTAGTCAGAATTGAGAGCCCCCAGACTGAATTTTGATACATACTGAGCATTAAGGTGGCTTTTTCCAAACTAAACATGTGAAGTTAAGTAAGACTTTGTTTTGGACCCACTGCTCTCTCCAGCACACTTGACTTGTTTCAGACTTGTACACATAATTAATTTGTTACAAACAACTTAACAACTGAATGGTTTCTCTTCTGTGTGGACAACAGAATGTCTCTGCAGGTTTTCTTGCTCTGTAAAACTTTTCCCACAAACTGAGCAACTGAATAGTTTCTCCCCTGTGTGGATCATGGCATGTTTTCTCAGAGATCCACTTTGAGAAAAACTTTTACCACAAACACTGCATCTAAAGGGTTTCTCCCCTGTATGAACAACTGAGTGTCTTTTCAGATTTCCAATAAGTGTGAAACTTTGACCACAAACTGAACACACGAAAGGTTTCTCTCCTGTATGGACTCTCATGTGTCTCACCATGTCCTGTCTCCTGATAAAAGTTTTCTGACAAACTGAGCAGCTGTAACATTTTTCTGTTGAGTGTCGTAGCATGTGTTGCTGTAAATGCTTTTTACTTTGGTATTCTTTATTACAGATGGAACAATTAAATGACATTTCTTCTGAATGGACAATCAAATGTTGCTCCAAAATTTCTTGATGGAAAAAACTTTCACCACAAACTGAACAACTAAACGGTCTTTCCCCTGTGTGCACATTTGAGTGTCGTTTTAGGCTTTCACTCCGTGTGAATGTTTTACTACAAACTGAACAACTAAACAGTTTCTCCCCTGAGTGAACAATTGAGTGTCTTCTCAGGTGTCCACTCAGTTTAAATTGTTTACCACAAACTGAACAGTCAAATGGTTTTTCTCCAGTGTGGACCCTCATGTGTGCTTCCATTTCCTGTCTCATGATAAAACTTTTTTTACAAACTGAGCAGCTGTATGGTTTCTCTTCTGAATGGCGCAGCATGTGTTGTTGTAAATGTTTCTGGCTGAGGTACTTTTTATTACATAAAGAGCAACTAAAGGATTTCTCTTCTATGTGGACCTTCAAATGTTGCTTCAGAATCCCTGGATTGGAAAAACTTTCACCACAAACTGAGCATCTAAGTGGTTTCCCCTCAATGTGCATAACAGAGTGTCTTTTAAGATTTTCACTTCTAGAAAAACTCTTACCACATACTGAACAGCTGAATGGTTTCTCTCCAGTGTGAACTCTCATGTGCTCCTCCAGTGTTGTTCTCCAGTTAAAACTTTCCTCACACAAGGAGCAGCTGAAAGGTTTTTCTTCTGAATGCCGCATCATGTGATCTTGTAAATATCTCTTAGTCAGGTATTTGTTACCGCATACTGTACAGCTAAATGGCTTCTCTCCTGTATGGACTCTCATATGCATCTCCATCTCTTTTTTACTAATATAACTTTTATTACAAACTGTACAGCTGAAGGGTTTTTCTTCTGAGTGGCGTAACATGTGCTCTTTTAAAATTTTATTACTCTGGTATCTTTTCCCACAAACAGAGCAACTGAAAGGCTTCTCACTTGAGTGGACAGTAGCATGTTCTCTTAGTGATGCACTTCGAGAAAAACTTTTACCACAAACTGAGCAACTGAAAGGTTTCTCTCCTGTGTGGGTTCTCATGTGCATCTCCATCTCAGCTTTATTGATAAAACTTCTCTTACAAACTGTGCAGGTGAAAGGTTTTTCTTCTGAATGTCGTAACATGTGTTTTTGTAGAATTTTGCCACTGGGGTATTTTTTTCCACAAACTGAGCAGCTGAATGGTTTTTCCCCGGTGTGGATGGTCGCATGTTCTCTTAGATATCCTCTTCGAGAGAAACTTTTTCCACAAACATCACAACTAAATGGTTTTTCCCCAGTGTGTACAATTGAGTGTTTTTTAAGACTTCCACTTAGGTTGAATCTTTTACCACACACTAAACAACTAAAGGGTTTTTCTCCTGTGTGGACTCTCGTGTGTGCTACCATCTCTGCCCTTGTGATAAATCGTTTCTCACAGATGGAGCAGCTGAAAGGTTTTTCAGCTGAATGACGTAGCATGTGATTTTGTAAACATTTTTTACTTGGGTATCTTTTACCACACACTGAACAGCTGAAAGGTTTCTCTCTCGTTTGGTCTCCTTTGTGTTTCTGTGGTTGCTTCCTTTTCCCCAGGTTAGAAGCACATTCAGAGGAGTAAACTGATGTAACTCCAGACTTACATTTCAGATGGCTCGCAGATCTGTCTTTGTCCTGCAGAGGGTTTGAACCTTCCTGGGGTTCATCACTTTCCTCCCAATCAGCACTGTCATCAGTATCAGATCCAGAAAGCTCTGAGGTCTTGTCTGGAGTAACTGGTTGTAAATGACTGTGTGGATTGAAGTCTCTGTCTGGTTCTGATCCTCCACAGTCCTCTCCATCAGCTTCTGTTTTCAAATGCTCAGTGTCTCCGATCTCTTGACTTTGGTTTTTAGAAAGCTGGGGGGACTGAGGTTTCTTTTCATCTTCTTCACTTTTCACAGACACAGGGAAAAAAGTCAGCTTAATAATTTCAGCCTCCTCTGGCTCTTGAAGCTGCTCCCTCTCCTGATTGATCCACACCTCCTCCTGTTCCTCTTTAATGTGTGCTGGTTCTGCTGGGTTCTCCTGCTTCAGACAGGAGCTCCTCTCCTGCTGCTCAGGAAGAACCTCTTCTTCCTTCACCACCAGCTGATAGACGTCTGTGGACAAGGGAAGATGAGGAGAGAGTGCAGTCTTTGTTTAGAAGCAGAAAAAGACTTTGGATAATGTCACAAATTCATGGTCCAGGCATCTATAAATGTATCCCTATCATTTCAGTCCGTTTGTCTCTGTCCACCCCTTTATCTTTCTACATCTCTCTAAAAGAAATAAAGTTTAAATAAATTAACTTTGATTACTTTAACTAAAAAAGAAGACCCTGGCATTGATCTAGTCTCTTGTTAAGCATCTTGAGATCAAATTTGTTAGGATTTTGCACAATATGAATAAATATGATTGATTGACTGACTGATTGTTTAAATAAAAACAATCTATCAAAAGCCAGAAGCAAGTATTAAAGGTACTCCCTGCATTTTTTCCCCTGAGGGCATTTTTGATGCAGCTTTGCGAGCTTGATCTGTTTGATCTGCCCCTCAGTGATATTCAAAGCCCCTGACCAAAGCAGACAAGGCTGGGCAAATTAAGGGAGTGAAACTGAACAGAAAACTGGATTATTTCCCAGACATTTCATTATTTTCTAAACAAACCAAATGTATCTCTTACGTCTTTCCAAACTAATAAGCTTGATAAAATCATATAAATGCTTCCCAGGCTGCAAATAAAAAAACAGCAAAAACACCAGTATTGTTAATAAATTATGCCCCAAACAAAACCATTCAGCAGACACATGGTTTCAAAATGAAAGAAGATTTAATAAAATAGAAAAGAATGTCACAGAGTATGTGTTGCTGTATTGCAAAGTGCTGCCAAATGGCAACAACGTCTGAATTTTACCAAAAGGCATTGATGTAAAATCCTTTGTTGCTGTTTGTGTTTTATTATTTGTTGTTTTTTTTTTTTTTGGATGGAGCTGAGCAACTAAATGGACATAAAAATTAAGAAACAACTAATCTATGAAATCACACGACCAGGAGATCCTGTCTGCACCTCCAGTTTATATGAATGTGTGATGTCTAAATGTTCACGACTAAAGGTTTCCAAATTTTGTTTTATCATTTGCAGCATCCTATTTTCCTTGATCACTTAACAGTCCCTTCTGAATTTCAAAGGATTTTTTGTGCTTGTTGTGGTAAGAAATGCCAGATTTTGCTGTGACTTTTTTAAAACGTTGCGGCAAAACTATTATTTTCTAAAATTATCTTTAGTTCCGGCAGATATCGGTGTTTCTCTCAGGTCCTTCTGTCAGGTAAGGGGGTTTTTATAGCTCTAGTCATTTAAATGCTTCTAAAGAAACATTTAGACAAACAGTTAATTAAAAATCTCACTTTGGGGTGTATGACATGATATCAACAGTACCTACACTGAGTCTCACAGTTTGTGTAAAAATCTTCAGTTACCTTTTACATGAGGACATAGATGTGCTCTACATGGTTATAAAACAGCATTAAACTGACTACGCGATCAGTATTTCAGACAAATCCTCCAACAATTTGCAGTAATGGCGAGGAAAATTTTCAATCATGAAATTATGATATGTGATATAAGCCAATATTCATTTGTATTGTGCAAACAATAAGGTATTGAGACCAATAAAATTAAACCTTTAAAGAAAATACTCGATGATAAATGAAAGTTCTTCATTCAAAACAGATCTGGATTTTTTTTATTGCTTTTTCAATAAATTAAAATTCTAATAATGACTTGACTTGGGCTGAAACAATAATATCAAATTAATATTTAACCTAAATATTAATTTTGGAGACTAAAAGACATTAAACAGTTACTTTTTTAAGTAGGGATGAAATGAAAGTGTTTTCTTTAAATCAGCAGTTAATGGTGCCAGATGTCAGCAATTAGTTGATAAGTCACAACAGATAAGCATCTAAAAACTGAATCTGTTCTTGTAATATTCATTCGTCAATGTCCGCAATTTATAACAGGAGCCAATATCAATGTTGAACTGATGCCGATGTGCATTCCTACTTTTAAGAGTCAAATACTGAAGAAAGATGTTTTTGAGTTTTTAAGAACATTGAAGAAATTAGCAAATGTGACCAAAACTAATACACATATTTAGTCTTGAGACTATCGTAACATCTAAAGAAGTTGATCAAATAAACAATTTGTTTATGTGGAATAATAATCTAAGCATTATCTGAAGAAGTTCTGAGCTGCTTGTTTTGCGTCATACTTTCAGGAGGGAACAGCTGAAACAAATCAGACAAGCCATGGAGGAGAAAAGAAATCCCACTGAGCAGAAATATGAGGAAGAACATTCAAATAATGTCCACAGCTATCAGTGTGCATGAAGTCAAACAAAGAATAAAGTTGTGTGTTTGTCAAACTTGTGTTGAAGGTTCAAAGTCAACAAACCTGCTCTGTGGAGCTCAGGGTTAAGAACAGAGTCCAGTAGTTTCTCTTGTCGATCCTTCTCCTCTTTTAAAAGAATCATTTCCTCCTCAGCAGCTACAGTCAGTCTATGATTCACTGAAGATTTCAGCATTTGGACGTCAGACATTTTCACACAATCACGGACACTTTTTCCACACAAACTGCCTTCAGAACACTGCAGCTCCGTCTCTCTACACTTAGCATGCTAAGCTAAGCTCACTAGCTTCAGAGGACTCGTTGACATGTTGGAGACTGAACATGTATTCAGACAAAGAGATCATCATAGTCTGTACAACCAGCTAAACAAACACACTGGTATATCTGAGCTCACATTAATCCGTCTGTATCGCTCTGTAGCCGAGTTCATTCTCGGTTTGATGTTAGCTTGAGAGCACAGCTAGCTTCAGTTAGCATTATCAGCTAACATGAAGGGAGTCTGAGGTGAAGTAGCACAAACACTTCACAAAGTCTGTTTCAGTGACTTCTACTGTACATACAGGCTGTGCTGATTCATTAACAGATCCGCTGTTAATGAGAGAAACCCGACAAATGTTCACAACGGTTAAGGAGAAATGCTCCAAGCTATCGGGCTGATGGAGAGAGAGAAGGAAGAACCTTCTTCTTCGTCTTTTCCTTGGTTGACAAACAAACACGAGCCAAAACACTGACTCCTAAAGGACGGACAAAATACCCATCTGTCTGGGGCGCAAAGCGAATATCAGTCCCATTAATTAAGTTACTTAACGTGATTACACTGCACACCGGCTTAGGCAATAATAACATCTTAATATAATATTGATGCTCAATGGACCGAGAAACGAAAGATAATTAATAGATAGATATCGCAAAACATCAGGTGTCAGTATTTTACCATCGTGTTTGTTTGTCAACCAAGAAGAAGCAGAAGAAGAAGAAGGTTCCTCTTCCTCTCTCCATTAGCCCGATAGCTTGGAGCATTTCTCCTTAATCGATGTGAACATTTGTCGGGTTTCTCTCGTTAACAACAGATCTGTAATGAAGCAGCACAGCCTGTATGTATAGTAGAAGTCATTGAAACAGACTTTGTGAAGTGTTTGTGCTACTTCACCTCAGACTCCCTTCATGTTAGCCGCTAATGCTAACTGAAGCTAGCTGTGCTCTCAAGCTAACATCAAACCGAGAATGAACACGGAGAAGGATCGACAACAGGAACTACTTGACTGTGTTTTTAACCCTGAGCTCCACAGAGCAGGTTTGTTCACTTTGAACCTTCAACACAAGTTTGACAAACACAAAACCTCATCATGCACACGGAGAACTATGGACATTATTTTGATCTTTTGTCTCATATTTGACTTGTCTAATTTATTTCAGCTGCTCCTTTCTGAAAATGACACAAAACAATTAGCTCAGAATCGGTATCTGTTTGTTCTACAGTTGTGCTGTAATCAGAAAACAATAGATTATTATTGGTCACAACCACTGTTCATTTTACCAGCTAATTTGGATGAAGTCATAATATTTAGACAAAAAAATATCCATTTTGTCACTGGCTGCGAAAGCTTTCGTAAATATTAAGTGAATCATAAATCCAAAAGCATTCAATGTTTTTTCTTGTCAGAAAATCTGGTAATTTAATTAAGAAAAGCTAATGGGTTTGAGGAACAGGGAATGGAGAGTAAAAAAAAGAAGTTTTAAACAGTAATGACATTTTTATCAAAAGATCAATCAGTAAGTGAAGCTCTGGAGCAGGAGGTGTAACTTAAGGTGTAAGTTAGTTGCAGCACTAATCTTTAATTAAAACATAAAGGCCTGAATGATGATTACTGCTGAAATTCAGTTTAATGAGTTACTATGCCAAACATAGGTTATCAGAGCAGAGTTAAGAAATACATATGTATGTATGTATCTATCTATCTATCTATCTATCTATCTATCTATCTATCTCTATATCTATATATATGTATATATATATATATACATATATATAGATAGATAGATAGATAGATAGATAGATATAGATATAGATACATATAGAGATATATAGATTTATATATATACATATATATAGATATAGATATAGATACATATAGAGATATATAGATTTATATATATACATATATATAGATATAGATATAGATACATATAGAGATATATAGATTTATATATATACATATATATAGATATAGATATATATGGAAAATTGGATGGGGTGAACTTTGGAACATGGAGTCCAACAGATTGAGTTTCATAATCAGAGCCCCATACAATGTCCTTCCCTCACCAACCAATTTACATCTCTGGTATGGACAGGACCCCGCTTGCCCCCAGTGTGCTGCCCCGGCAAAGCTCAAGCACATCTTGGTTGGCTGCAAGGTCAGCCTTACCCAAGGAAGATACACCTTGCGCCACAGCCAAGTGTTGAAGTGCTTGGCCGCAGAACTTGAGCAGAAGAGAATAACCACCAATGCCATGCCCCTAAGTGCTCAGGCTATTGTCCCCCTGCTTACATCCTCCTTCATCCGAGAAGGGAGCAACAAATGGAACAAGCATACACCTGCAGATTCATGCCCACTCAATGCAGCGAGGGATTGGGAAATGCAAGTCAACCTAACCCAGAGGCTCACATTCCCACCTGAAATTGCCATGACCAACCTGCAGCCAGACTTGGTCCTCTGGTCTAAGTCCCGCTGGCGTGTCCTCATCGTCAAGCTGACGGTCCCATGGGAGGATACCATCGATGAGGCACACGAAAGGAAAAGGCTACGCTAAGGCATCTTAGCAGCTGCCATATATATATATATATGTGTGTGTGTGTGTGTGCATGTGTGTATATCTATATATGTATGTGTATGTTTATATAAATATATACATATATAAATAAACATGAATATGTTCTGAATAAGGCATAACGTATGACACGTAATTGTAGCATGTTGTACCTTTTTTAGTATAGCGATGATAATATAAATGGCAATGAATCAACAAAGATAAAGTGCACATATGCATATCATATCTGAGTTTTAATAATAATTTATTACTTCTCAGGGTTTTTTTGGCATGAGGTTTTTCATTTCTGTCCTTAGATGTCCATCAGCTGATGGTGAAAGAAGAAGAGGTTCTCCCTGAGCAGCAGGACAGGAGCTTCAGTCTGAAGCAGGAGAACCCAGCAGAAGCAGCACACATTAAAGAAGAGCAGGAGGAGGTGTGGAGCAGTCTGGAGAGACAGCAGCTTCAGGAGCCAGAGGAGGGCGATATCATCAAGTTCACTTTCTTTCCTGTTACTGTGAAGAGTGAAGATGAAGATGAAAAGGAGGTGCAACCTCCTGAGGGGATCAGTGGCACAGAGCATTTGAAAACAGAAGCTGATGGAGAGGACTGTGGAGGATCAGAACCAGACAGAGACTTTAATCCACACACTCATCCACAGCCGGTTAGTCCAGACAAGTCTTCACAGTTTCCTGGATCTGATACTGATGACAGTGCTGATTGGGAGGAGAGTGATGAACCTCAAGAGGATTTAAACCCTTTGCAGAGAGAAGATGGCACTGTGATCGATCTTAAATTTAGTACTAGAGATGAATCAGTTGTTTTCTCTGAACTTCCTCCAAGCTCTGGACAAAACAAGCAAAGAAAAAATCACAAAGGAAACCAAACAAGAGATAAACCATTCGGCTGCTATCTTTGTGGTAAAAAACTTTTACGTTTGAAATACTTAAAGCTACACATGCGACGGCATTCAGCAGAGAAACCCTTCAGCTGCTCAGTTTGTGGGAAAAGTTTTATCAGGAGAGCAGAGATAGTGACACATATGAAAGTCCATACAAGGAAAAAAACATTCACTTGTTCCTTTTGTGACAAAAGTTTCAAACACAGTGGAGCTCTAAACACACACATGATTGTCCACACAGGAGAGAAACCCTTTAGCTGTATTGTTTGTGGTAAGAGTTTTTCTGTAAGTAGATATCTGAAGAAACATGCTCTTATCCACACAGGAGAAAAATTATTCAGCTGTTCAGTTTGTGATAAAAGTTTCTTCTTTCGAAACAAACTTAAGAAACACTTGATTGTACATAAAGAAGAGAAACCATTTAGTTGTTCAGTTTGCGGTAAAAGATTTAGCTACCGTGAAGGTCTAAAAAGACATGCTGAGATTCATGCAGATGAGAAACTATTCAGTTGCTCTGTTTGTGGCAAAAGTTTCACACGAAGAGCAAATCTTAAAAGACACTTAATCGTTCACACAGGGGAGAAGCCATTCAGCTGCAGTATTTGTTCCAAAAGTTTTTCTCATAGTGAAAATTTGAGGAAACATGCTGTCGTTCACACAGGAGAGAAACCGTTCAGTTGTGCAGTTTGTGGCAAAAGATTCTCAATGAAGGAAGGTCTAAAACGACACTCAATTGTCCACTCGCGGAAGAAACCATTTAGTTGCAGTGTTTGTTGTAAGAAATTTAAAAAGCTTGTAAGTGTGAAAAACCACAAGTGTGTTGGTGAGAACAGTGGAACTCTAAAGTGAAGTTTTGCTTCTTTTCAGCTAGAAAAACAACTTAATTAATTTAATACTTTGTTTATTTGCAATAGTGTTCTTTTATTAACTCGTATTTTTCACTTTATCATTGTTTGTAGTTTTCTTCAATTTCTGTCTTTAAACTGCATGTAGAAATGTGTATTTATCAACTACATAGAACCCTGGTTGTATTTTTTGGTGATGCATCTTGAATGAGCCAAACAACATGATGTTATTCAGAATAAACTGATTCATCTTAAATGTACTGGGATTCTTCCAACTGTAATACCTCTCATTAAGTTTAGTCTGTCGATAGGGGACTTGTGCTTCTCAGATGATTGTGTTTCCTGTGTAAGGAACATTCATCCTCCCCTCTCCATACTAAAGGGGGCCTTTTTCAATTTTACAGGAGCTCTCACTTACAGAGCAAACACCTGTAATTACATAATTTATGGAGCTGACCTGAACAAGGCTACGTAGTTGAAATGCAGCATTACAATACAGATGACAGCTCTTCCTCCTGATGATGATGATTCACTCAGTCTGTTTCTGTCAGATGGCTCACATCCACTTTTTCTGACCTGTAATACAAACTTGTTTCTTTTGAGGTAGAGAAGGCATGGGTGAACAATCAGACTTGCCTTTATTACACGAACCAATCAGATTTCAATCAGTACTCAGCAAGCAGTTGGCATTTAGCTTTTTACAGAAGTTTACTCAGGAGTTCACTGTTCAGCCTGAATAACAGATGGATTATTATTAACATTCAAGCATCCCAGAGCATAAGAGATGAGTCTGATACTTTCTTATGGACATAAAAAACCTTAATTATCAAAATATCCATTTAAAACTCACAGGACCAAGCTTCTACATTTTTATGAAAGACTCATTTACTTGACATGACACAATGAACAGCCTCCTGTGCTGGAGCACGTGGAATTGATGCACCAAGGAGCAGTGAAAAAGTCTCTCTCAGCTCTCTGTACTGGCCTTTGACACCTGTGTGTGTCTTTAACCCACACAGGTGTTAGTGAAAAGGGCTCTTGATTAGACCTCTTCTCAGGGTTGTGTGGGTGTGGTTGAGTTTGATTTGACAGCTTTACAACCATGTAAATTTCTAGAGGCTCTATTGGTAGGAAGCCTTGTTGACCAGTCATCCTTTTAAATTGGCCCTCATAAATTGGGACATAGAAATCTCTCAACACAATCCTGGCTGTTTTCAGCCTTTCCCTTTGTAATCAGCTGGCAAGATTAAAATCACGGATGAGAGTGTACAGGGCCCTTAAACTGAATTTATCAACAGATGCTCTGATATTCACCACTAACCGGTATTGAAGTCAACAAGGATGAGACAGATTTGTGTCAGTGGTTTTCAAACTTTTTTGCCCTTCCTTCTCCAGAGATCAACCAAAAATATCTTCAAATTTATACACTTTAAAAGAGCCCATTAAACATGAGAGAAAAAATAAGATTAGTCTGAACTTGTTTGATTTTATCGGCAAACTTTATTGAAACAAAACATCTTTCTTGTGAAATTTTAAAATATTATATACTTAGATTTCTCACCCAAAAATGATTTGTCTTTGTTTCAATCATCTAAATATCATTATTAAACACTGATGAGCTCAAACTTTTTATGTTTGAGTTTTACAGAAATTACCCTAACCTGTTGATTCAAATAACTGCAAAACCCTTTAAGGTTTAAGGAATTTTGTAATGAATTTGCATTTTTATACAGCAATGATCTGCCATGTACAGATGTGATTTCTGTGACTTTTAAAGCTGTACAAAACCACAAAGGTAAGTCTGCCTGTAACAATGAACAGTATTAATCAGTAGAAGCAGTTATTTCTTCTTGATCTTCCCTCATCTATTGGCTCACTTGATTTTAAAACTGCAAAATGTCAAGTTAACATGTGTGTTGCTGAATTAATGTTAAATTTCATATGGATTCTTGAGAAGTATCCTAAATGAACATTTCATATGTAATACAGCTGTTTTCCAAACGGTTTGTTTCTGTTTGTATGTAAAATGGATCATTAACCAACTAATAATATTCTGTAAAATGTGTCAAAGGAGCTGCTTTGCATTTATATAAGGATGTTGTGTCTTGGAGTTTATGAGTGTGTCTTGGCCAGAAGTAAAGCTGTTGTTCTAATGTTTGTCATCGAGAACTGTTGTCTTGTTTTGTGTCTTCATAAACAAAACAAAACCACATTTATTGTAATCTGTGTGCTGAACCTCTGGATGCCTAAAAAGAAAACTTCTGCCTGCTTTCACCTGAATTTTTTTATTTTTTCATTGTAGCTCCTTTTTTAACCATCCTGAGAGCATTTATTTCTTTTATTTTTATTTAACCAGGAAAAAAATCTCACTGAGATTAAAAATCTCTTGGATCTTGATCATTACACTATACTGTTTATTACAAATATCACCTGACCGTTAGGTGTCAGTAGTTCGTCCTCATGCTTCTTTGACAACAAAGAAAACGAGGGTTCCTCTTCCTCTCTCTCAATTAGCCCGTTAGCCTGGAGCATTTTTTTTTTTTTTTTTGGTTGTTGTGAACATTTGTCGGGTTTCTCTTGTTAACAGCGGATCTGTTAATGAATCAGCACAGCCTGTACGTACACTAGAAGTCACTGAAACTGACTTTGTGAAGTGTTTGTGCTTCTTCACCTCAGACTCACTTCATGTTAGCCGCTAATGCTAACTGAAGCTAGCTGTGCTCTCAAGCTAACATCAAACCGAGAATGAACTCGGCTACAGAGCGATACAGACGGATTGATGTGAGCTCAGATATTCCAGTGTGTTTGTTTAGCTGGTTGTACAGACTGTGATGATCTCTTTGTCTGAATACATGTTCAGTCTCCAACATGTCAACGAGTCCTCTGAAGCTAGTGAGCTTAGCTTAGCATGCTAAGTGTAGAGAGACGGAGCTGCAGTGTTCTGAAGGCAGTTTGTGTGGAAAAAGTGTCTGTGATTGTTTGAAAATGTCTGACGTCCAAATGCTGAAATCTTCAGTGAATCACAGACTGACTGTAGCTGCTGAGGAGGAAATGATTCTTTTAAAAGAGGAGAAGGATCGACAAGAGAAACTACTGGACTCTGTTTTTAACCCTGAGCTCCACAGAGCAGGTTTGTTGACTTTGAACCTTCAACACAAGTTTGACAAACACACAACCTTATTCTTTGTTTGACTTCATGCACACTGATAGCTGTGGACATTATTTGAATGTTCTTCCTCATATTTCTGCTCAGTGGGATTTCTTTTCTCCTCCATGGCTTGTCTGATTTGTTTCAGCTGCTCCCTCCTGAAAGTATGACACAAAACAAGCAGCTCAGAACTTCATCGGATACTGCTTAGATTCACATTCCACATAAAAACATTGTTTATTTGATCAACTTCTTTGATGATAGAACATTGTATACTTGCTTTGGAGCTGGACTAACAATAGCTGTAAAAGTTAAAGTTTGAAAATTCCTCAGATGGAGGTACAGTGAACAATGTCCTGCACTACTCTTTCTCAAGCAGCTCTTCTGTGATTGCTCGTGGCTGTACTCAGAGTGAGCATTTAGAAGATATAGAGCTAGCTTAATCTGGCTGCATTCTCAAAATCACCTACTTCAGCTTATAAATATAACTAAAGAGAGACATTCAGGGACAGTTTAAAAAATGAAAGATTTGTCTGATTTCAATCTAACCAGGAAATTCAGGTTTTTCTAGAGCTTGATATTCTCCATTTTTGTCCTCAGGTGTTCATCAGCTGATGGTAAAAGAAGAAGAGGTTCTCCCTGAGCAGCAGGAGAGGAGCTCCAGTCTGAAGCAGGAGAACCCAGCAGAAGTAGCACACATTAAAGAGGAGCAGGAGGAAGTGTGGAGCAGTCAGGAGAGAGAGCAGCTTCAAGAGCCAGAGGAGGCTGATATCATCAAGTTCACTTACTTTCCTGTTGCCTTAAAGAGTGAAGAAGGAGAGAATGAGAAGGAGAAACCTCTTGAGGAGAACAGAGATACAGAGCATCTAAAAACAGAAGCTGATGGAGAGGACTGTGGAGGATCAGAACCAGACAGAGACTTTAATCCACACAATCATTTACAGCCAGTTAGTCCAGATGAGACTTCACAGCTTCCTGGATCTGATACTGATGACAGTGCTGATTGGGAGGAGAGTGATGAACCTCAGGAAGGTTCAAACCCTCCGCATAACAAAGACAGAGCTGTGAGTGACCTGAAATGTAACACAGGAGATTCATCGATGAGCTCCTCTGAATGTGCTCCGGGCTCTGGACAGAAGAAACAACAGGGAAAGAGAGGAGATCAAACAGGAGAGAAGTCATTTAGCTGTTCAGTTTGTAATAAAAGATACCCGAGTAAGAAAAACTTACATGCCCACATGTATCGTCACACAGCAGAGAAACCTTTCAGCTGCTCAGCTTGTGAGAAGAGTTTTATCACAAGACCAGAGATGATGAGGCACATGAGAGTCCACACAGGAGAGAAACCATTCTTGTGTTCATTTTGTGGTAAAGGTTTCTCTCAAAGTGCATATCTGAAAGAACATTTGAATATCCATATAGAAGAAAAATCTTTCAGCTGTTCAGTTTGTAATAAAACCTACGATAGCAAGACACATTTACAACGACACATGATTCGTCACTCAGAGGAGAAACCTTTCAGCTGCTCGGTCTGTGAGAAAAGTTTCATCTTGAAATCTGAGATGGTGATGCACATGAGAGTCCACACTAAAGAGAAACCATTCAGTTGCTCACTTTGTGGTAAAAGATTCACACAGAATGGAACTCTTAAAAGACATTTGATTGTCCATACTGGGGAGAAACCGTTCAGCTGCAATGTCTGTGGTAAGAGTTTCACTCAGCTGGTGACTGTCAAACAACACAAGTGTGGCGGTGAGAGCAGGGGAAATCCAAAATGATGCTGTGCTTCATTCTTGCCCAGCTTGGAAGAAGCCATTCAGTTAAATCATGGTAATGTTATGTCATTTGCCTTATTTTCCTTTTTCCCTCGCAGCTGGTTTTTGTCAGCAGTATATATTTTAACAGTTTATATTTGCCACTAACACAGAACCCTGGTTATTATTCAATGTACATCTTGACTAAGATAAACATGATTTTGATACTGGTGAGGCATATAGGACTTTGCTGTAAATGTGGCATTTGTTAGCATGTCTTAAACTTGATTGTACAAAAATAAAGAAATGTTCGACGGCCATTACTTAACTAAAATTAATGCGTATGGCTGAATTGCACAACATGACAGGCACTGGATTCAACACTCTTTGGATACTTCTCCATTTAGTAAGAGTTTGATTCAGTTTGAATGTTTAAGAAGCGTTTCACCTTGTATGAATGGTTTTGACATTTAACTTAAATCTCTGAGGCCTGTTTAAATAAAGAGGTCAAGCAACACCACAGCCTTTGGCAGTGTTTCTAACTAAAACTGAAATTGTGATTTTATAGTAAACGGTGGTACACTCCAGCAGCACTAATAAAATATCTGTTTGGATACAGTTGATCACACACACTGTCAAACTCCATCACAGTTTTCTGCTGCTTTTTAAGACTCGGAAGAACCGGCAGTGGGGCTTTTGAGGCTGTTGCTCCTCTGAGATTCTGAGGTTCCTACGCATCATGGAAAACCTTTGAATTTCCCTTGGGATCAAATGAAGTAAAAAATGTACTTGGTAACTAATGCACACTTAGCCATAAAATATGAGTAGATAAAATAATGCAAGTTAAGAAATAAAATATAAAAACTCAAAATAATGGTGAAAAAAGAAACAATGGAAAATGGGAAACAACATGTAGGCTATTTAAATCAACAAAATATATTTATAAAATAGAAGAGAAAATAAAGATAACAAAATCAATTTAAACCATTAATTTATAATAGTAAGACACTACATAAAAGCCAGACTAAAAAGATAGCTAGCAGTAGCAGCAATGTTCATGTCTGAGAGTTAGAAATACATACATTTTACGTTGAATATGATACGTGGAGCTAGCTAGAGATATTGGTCATCAACCTTTAATCTTGTTTTTTAGAAGGTTAGATTAACCTGAGAATTGCCCACACCAATATTTTAACTTCAGCTGGTTAAGTGACACTGGAATCTGGGGATGTCATTTCGCTATTCTAGGCAAGGCAAGGCAAGGCAAGTTTATTTGTAGAGCACAATTCATACACAAGGTAATTCAAAGTGCTTTGCAGAACAAGAAAAATACATTAAAATCACAATACAAAATAAAAACAAAAATAACCATTATAAAATTAACTTTAAAAGAAAGAGAAGAGTGCAGATAAGATCCTTTCAGTCATATGCACAGTTAAATAGGGCTGTTTTGAGCCTAGATTTGAACATTGTCAGAGTAGAGGCCTGTCTCACATTTTCAGAAAGACTGTTCCAGATTTTAGCTGCATAAAACTGGAACCCTGATTCCCCATGTTTAGTCCTGACTCTGGGCACCAGCAGGAGGCCGGTCCCTGAGGTCCTCAGAGTCCGAGATGATTCATATGGCACTAATATGTAAGAGATGTACTTTGGTGCTAGGCCATGGAGAGACTTGTACACAAGCAGAGCTGCTTTAAAGTCTATTCTCTGAGCCACAGGAAGCCAGTGTAAGGACCTGAGCACAGGACTAATGTGCTCGTACTTCCTGGTTCTGGTCAGGACCTGAGCAGCAGCATTCTGGATGTACTGCAGCTGTCTTACAGCTCGTTTGGAGAGGCCAGTGAGCAGGCCGTTACAGTAGTCTAACCTACTGGAGACAAATGCATGGATAAGTCTCTCCAAGTCAGGTTTAGACAATATACCTTTGATTTTGGCAATGTTTTTTTGATGGTAAAAGGCTGCTGATGTTATTGTTTTGATGTGGCTGTTAAAGTTCAAGTCTGAGTCCATTATTACCCTGAGATTTCTAACCTGATTTGTAGGTTTTAGAGAGAGAGACTGGAGGTGACTCCTGACACTTTCTCTTTGTTTCTGTGGACCAAATATGATGACTTGAGTCTTTGACAGAGTGACAGAGTGAATCCACTGGTCCATATTCACCTGCTGTCAGTGAGACATAGATCTGAGTGTCGTCTGCATAGTTGTGGTAGGACACATTATTACTTTGTATTAACTGGCCTAAAGGCAGCATGTAGAGACTGAACAGAAGGGGTCCCAGGATTGACCCTTGGGGCACCCCACAGGTCAAGGCCATGTGGTCTGAGACACAGTTACCAATTTCAACAAAGTACTTCCTGTCTTCTAGATAGGACTTAAACCAATTTAGGGCAGTGCCAGAGATGCCCACCCAGTCCTCTAGTCTCTGTAACAGGATGTCATGATCGACAGTGTCAAAAGCAGCACTCAGATCTAGCAGGACTAAAACTGAGACTTTGTGTTCAGCCGGATGTCATTTGTCACCTTGATAAGAGCATTCTCAGTGCTGTAATGGGGTCTAAAACCTGACTGGAAAACACCAAAGGAGTTGTTCAGTAGGAGAAAGTCAGTAAGCTGTTGGTAAACAACTTTTTTGAGGACTTTGCCTAAGAACGGCAGATCTGAGATGGGCCGGTAGTTGTTCAGTACTGTGGCATCAAGACTGCTCTTCTTTAGGAGAGGCTTTTTGACTGCAGTTTTCAAGGCCTTTGGGAATGTTCCAGATTGCAGTGACATGTTAACTATGCGAGCGAGTGGTGGTAACAAACTGCTCAGCACAGACTTTAGAAATCTAGCGGGTAACACATCAAGGCAACATGTAGATGAACTCAGACCGGGAATAATCTCTTGGACAGTTTTGTCAGTTACAGGTGCAAAATGGGTCAGCTCTAAGTGTCTCGATGGCTGCAGGGTTGTTATTGGTGTTGTGGAATTGATGGCATTTTTAATGGTCTGAACCTTGTGGCCAAAGAATACTGCAAACTCATTACACTTAGATGTGGAGATTAGTTCCCACAGCAGTTGAGCTGGAGGATTTGTTAATCTGTTCACTGTTGCAATTAAGACAAGCGAGTTGTTACTGCAGTTTCCGATAATTTCAGAAAAGTACCTCTCCCTTGTTCTACGTAAGATCTGATTGAACACGTACAACTTTTCTTTATAAATTTCTTAATGAACATGAAGCTTAGACTCGCGCCATTTTCGGCTCGGCCCTCCAGCACTCCCTTTTCTGTGCCCTGATCAAATCATCATTCCTCCATGGTGCCTTCTGCTTATTTTTAACCATTTTAACCTTCACAGGAGCAATGGTGTCCAGAACATTCAAAACACTTGAAGTAACAGAGTTCAACAAATCATCAACATTAGAACATGAGGCATTTTCAAAGTTTATCATTTCCATGAACAGAGCACCTGTGCTGTTATTTATGTGTCTCCTTCGAACAACTGCAGGACCAGTCGGTGGTTTGGGAGAAACAGACAGACAGGTCAAAGAAGACACAGAAATGATCAAACAGAGCAACATCAACCACATTGACATTTGAAATATTAAATATATTTCGTAATGAGTGGGTCCAGAGTGTGCTGTGCTCTGCTGTGGGTGGGATCACACACATGCTGAGTCAGGCCGAAGGTTTCAAGGACAGCACTGAGCTCTTTAGCATTTTTGTCACAGACATTATCCACATGTACATTTAAATCACCTGTAATGACCAAACCATCAAAGTCTGTGCATACAGTTGAAAGCATCCTGGTAAAATCATCAATAAAACTTTGACCGTGCTGGGGAGGCTTGTATATAACTATGTAGAGTATGGACGGAGATTGTTTTAGCTCCATTTTAAAGGACACATACTCAAATGATGAAAACACCCCAAATGACAACCTGTGTGTAACCATATGATCTCTAAATATTGCACAGACACCTCCACCCTTTCTGTTTTCTCGTGTTACAGATTCAAATGTGAAGTTGGGTGGAGCTGATTCCATTAGAACTGCATTACCTGTGTTTTTGTCAAGCCATGTTTCAGTTAAAAACATAAAATCAAGATTACAAGAGGAGATCAAATTATTAATTAAAAATGATTTGTTAGAAAGGGATCTAACATTGAGCACAGCAAGTTTCAGATTAGTTGCAGTAGGACTGGACATTATCTTTTTACAAGCGATATGGATTAAATTTCTCTGACTGGATGTTCTACCTGTCCTTCTGTTATCTACTCTATGTGGTGCGACTGTAGATATAGCACTAGGGGAGAATTTTGTCACACAGGGCCCCAGCTTGATATTACCTTTATCATGACTGTAAGTCCTGGGACAGCAGAGGCCCTGTGCATCCTAGCTCTTAGGGATACCAGCTCTGGGGGCAGACAGGGGATGACGAGTAGGGGGGGAGTTTGGGTGATGGACCAGATGAAAACCGAGGGGGAGGAGCAGCCACAGACAAGTCCAAGGCCTGTGATGAGGGCCCGGGGGGAGGTGGAAATGATGGTGGGCCTGAATCCTTTGCTGGGGGTGGTGGAGGCTGTTGTGGTGCAGCTGGTGCTGAAACACTGGCTCGGTCTCTGGGTTCTGCGACAGAGATGCTTCTCTCATTCGTCCTTCTCTCACTGGTTGCTCAGGACCCTGTCTCGGCCCATTCTGATGCCTCAGGGCGTGGAGGAGGTGCTCCGTCAGCACTCTCCTCCCACCTCTGCACAGGTGTGGGCCCTTTCCCTTGAACAGGTCCTCTCGTTTCCAGAACAGATAAAAGTTCTCAACGTAGTGCAGTCCTCTGTGCGCACACTCTTTGGACAGCCATGTGTTCAGCTGAAGCAGCCGGCTGAACTTGCTTATCTTCCTGTCAGTTTGGAAGAGGTCCACTAATGATTGCCTTGACCTCCACTTTAACAAGCTCCTTGAGGAACTCAGTGAAATCCCTTTTCAAGACTTCAGTCTGTTCCTTTCTGATGTCCACTGCACCCACGTGCACGATCAGCTGTTTGACTCCTCGGTGTGTAGACAAAACTATTGGGAGGAGTGTTTTTATCTCAGAGACAGTAGCACTGGGACAGCAGCATGTTTGATTTCTTCCATGGTTTATGCCACTGATAGCACCGTCTCCTAGCAGCAACGTATCTCTGACCTTGATGTTTGTTCCAGATTGTCTGTCTGCCTGCTGTCTTTTGCCGACTTTATGGCTCCTGTTTTTGTGAAGATAATCCATGTTCTCTTTGTTCATTAGAATTATTCAATTCAGTCTCTAACAGTGGCAAAAATCTGTTTTATTCTCTGATAAATTTGTCTGAAAAGTCCTGGAAAATGATTTCTAGAAAAACCCTGAGAGCAGAGCAAGATCCTGAGAAAAAGAAATCTTAGAATTCTGAAGGGGAAAAAGTCAATTATGAAAATAAAGTCAGAATTCTGATAAAGTAAGGACTTGCATGAGACCTTGCCGAGGAGGGCAATCATGAGTGTGTACTATGTGGAGCTAGCAAAAACTACCAACTGTAGAAAATGCAATGATAGAATGTGACACGTACAAGGAGCAAAGAGAACATTTATATCATGTTATCAGCCACTAGAGTACAGGAAGTTACTTTGAGACATTCGCTGGGACCCTGATGGACTAAGATGCTGATTAGGCCTGCGGGATAAGGTGATGGGTCAGACTTCTGACATGTGGAACCAGGACACTGATGAGAAGATTGGAGGTGCCAGGGGTGCAGGAGAGTTGCTAATATCACACACCTCAACACTGACTGTCGAGAAGCAAAGACAGTATTTAAAATTATGACAGTAGCTGGATGATTGGCCAGCTGTGATATAATCTTGTTGGCTCAGAGCTTAAGTGACACTACCCCCCAATCAACTGAAGATTTGAGTATTTTAAAGAAATGAATGAGAGGTGACTGAATGAGTCTTCCTACTTGAATCTTCACCGTAAGCTCCACAACATGAGACTCCAACTATTGACTTCCATATTTTTTGTCATAAACAGAAAAAGTAAATGTGAGAGGAAGGTCTGATATTTAGGCAGGCAACTTTATTTATAGAGCAACATTCATACATACAGCAATTCAAAGTGTTTCATTGACTTAAAACCAAAAACATTACGACATTAAGAGCATTCAAGACATTAATTAGAAAATAAAGGATTCCATTTAGGCAAGCTTAAGACAGAGCAACATCGTTGTGTGTTCAGTTTTATTGCAAAAACACTGGATTAAAATAAGAAATTACAGATCAGTGTGTACTCAAAGTCTTTCTGTTATGGGTGGTGGCCTGTTTCCACCCCACAGGTTCCTCACTTCAACAAACAAGGACTTTTTTGTTTTTTTACACCTTTTTCACTTTTATTTAATTTTGTTTGTTTACATGTGACCTATGGCACTGTGCTGAGGCTAAAATCTGGGGTTTCCTGCATAGAAATGAAACATCTCTTGTTGTCGGCCCCATGATGCTGAATGACTCCACAAAAGTTAATCTGCTTTAGATTGGAAACAGTCTCAATGCTTGGAACAAAACTTGTCTCTTCACTGTTACAAAAAAAATGGAGAGGGGAGGCAGCTCTATCACCTTTATTTACTCCTTTGTTATTGTGAGGGTTTCACTGTAGTTTTTCCCAACAGTACTATAACACCCCCACCAACCTAAATAAGTCACACTAAAGGGAAACAAATTTAGAAGTACTCAAACCATGTAAAGTCAAGCTGAGATGAGCAGATACAGCAAATGGAAAAGCCCCCAATATGTTCATTGTCTGACTTGACTTAAGAAACTGGGAGGGAAAAGTGTCTACGAATATGGAGGTAGGCCTCTTCTTGTTAGTGCTAGAGAAACAATGAACTAAAGGTCCTCTCAAACTGAAATTTATGCAACAGAAACAAATGCTGACCCATCTTGACAGGGGGTAAATTAAATGTAAATCTGGTATAATAATATTAAACAAAATATGAAATGACTGGTCAGATGTACACAAAACCACTAATGTAGATTCAATTAAATCAGAGAACTTTAAATGGCATCTTTTTTTTTGTAAAACACTAAAAATTAAGGATGCTCATTTAGCAGCAACTATCAGACAAAATTTGATATTTATGTTAGCAGAAATTCAAATCACTCATTGGGTAGTTCTCTTCATGCTAGACTGATGGAATCAAGAACAACTTTGTTTCGGCTTTCACTACTTCTCCGCACACACCTGTGTTTCTTGACAATTGCAAGCTGTGTGAATCCATTGGCACAAATGTTGCAACTAAATGTTTTCTCCCCTGTGTGGGTAACCAAGTGTTGTTAAAAATTTCCGTTTTGTGAGAAACTTTTGCCACAAACTGAACAGATGAACGGGTTCTCTCCTGTATGGACAACTGAGTGTCTTCTTAGCTCTGAATTTTCAGTGAATCTCTTACCACAAACTGAACAGACCAGTGTTTTTTCTTTAGTATGGCCGACAAAATGTTTGTTTACTTTTGCACTGTCATTAAATTGTTTACCACAAATGGTACAACTAAATGGTTTCTCTTCTTTGAATATTCAAATGACTTTGAAATGTTTCATTCTGTGTGAAACGTTGACCACAAGTGGAACAACTGAATATTTTTACTCTTTTGTGAATAGTAGCATGTTGTCTCAGGTGTGAAAGTAGAATGAAAGTTTTACCACAAACAATGCAACTGAATGGTTTTTCCCCTGTGTGGACAATAATGTGATGTTTTAGATATGAACTCTGTGAGAACTGTTTGCCACAAAATGAACACAAGAATGGCTTCTCTCCTGAGTGGACTCGCATGAGCCTCACCATCTCTTCTTTGTTGATAAAACTTTTGTCACAAACTGGGCAGTGAAAGGTTTTTCTTCTGAGTGACGCAGCATGTGGATTCTTAAATGTTTCTTAATAGGGTACATTTTAACACAAACAGAACAAATAAATGGTTTCTCCCCTGTGTGGACAGTTGAATGTTCTTTCAGATGTGAACTTTGTGTGAATCTTTTGCCACAAACTGAACAATAGAATGGTTTCTCTCCTGTGTGACCTCTCATGTGCAACACCAGTTCTTTTCTCCAGATGAAGCTCTTCTCACAGACTGAGTTTTTTCTGCAGAATGACGTTGCATGTGGATTTGTTAACTTTTCTGACTTAGGTATGTTTTTTACCACAGAATGAACAAATTAACTCCTTGACTCCTGTTTGGTCTCCTTTGTGTTCCTGTGGTTGTTTCTCTTGTCCCAAGTTTGGAGCACATTCAGAGGAGCTCACTGATGTTTCTCCAGTCTCACATTTAAGGTCACTCACAGCTCTGTCTTTGATCTTCAGAGGGTTTGAACCTTCCTGAGGTTCATCACCCTCCTCCCAATCAGCACTGTCACCAGTATCAGATCCAGAAAGGTGTGAAGTCTCATCTGGAGTAACTGGTTGTAAATGACTGTGTGGATTAAAGCTTCTGTCTGGCTCTGATCCTCCACAGTCCTCTCCATCAAATTCTGTTTTCAGATGCTCTGTGTCTCTGCTCTCTTTAGGTTTCTCTTCCTCATCTTCTTTTTCACTCTTCACAGTAACGGGAAAGAAAATGAACTTGACGATCCTGTCCTCTTTTGGCTCTTGAAGCTGCTCTCTCTCCTGATTGATCCACACTTCCTCCTGTTCCTCTTTAATATGTGCTGGTTCTGCTGGGTTCTCCTGCTTCAGACTGGAGCTCCTCTCCTGATGATCAGGGAGAACTTGTTCTTCCTTCACCACCAGCTGATGGATGTCTGAGGAGTAAGTACAAAGAAACCTCCTTTTTTAATTGGTGTGCATATATTTGGGTATCCTAAGTGGTGGTAAACTGTTAAATATACCATCACTGGTATGGTATGGTATTTGAAATTTATTATTTTTGCATTCTGTTTGATGTAAGTGTCTTATTCGGTTGTTTTTTTAATAAATACATATTGTGCATTAAAAACAGTAAAATATCAGTCAAAATAAATTTTTGCAGCTATCAGTGAGCATGAAGTCAAACAAAGAATAAGGTTGTGTGTTTGTCAAACTTGTGTTGAAGGTTCAAAGTCAACAAACCTGGGTTAAAAACAGAGTCCAGTAGTTTCTGCTGTTGATCCTTCTCCTCTTTGAAAAGAATCATTTCCTCCTCAGCAGCTACAGTCAGTCTGTGATTCACTGAAGATTTCAGCATTTGGACGTCAGACATTTTCACACAATCACAGACACTTTTTCCACACAAACTGCCTTCAAAACACTGCAGCTCCGACTCTCTACACTTAGCATGCTAAGCTAAGCTCACTAGCTTCAGAGGACTCGTTGACATGTTGGAGACTGAACATGTATTCAGACAAAGAGATCATTACAGTCTGCACAACCAGCTAAACAAACACACTGGAATATCTGAGCTCACATCAATCCGTCTGTATCGCTCTGTAGCCGAGTTCATTCTCGGTTTGATGTTAGCTTGAGAGCAGCTAGCTTCAGTCAAGTCAAGTCAAAGTTTATTTGTAAAGCACGTTTAAAAATAACCTTGGTTGACCAAAGTGTTGTACAAGGGTACAATATAATCATGCATACACTTAATAGTAATAAAAACAGTAATGATAATAAAAACAGTAATAAAATAAATGACAGTAATAGAATAAAAATGAGCCCAACATTAAAATCGCATATATAAAAATAGAAATAAAATGAGAATGAAAACAATAAAAGAAGAGTAAAAGAGAAGATAGGGAATAAAAGATAAAAGAGATAAAAGTTAGCAGTTATAATGCTAAAGTTAGCAGCAGTTAGCATTATCGGCTAACATGAAGGGATTCTGAGGTGAACTGGCACAAACACTTCACAAAGTCTGTTTCAGTGACTTCTACTATACATACAGGCTGTGCTGCTTCATTAACAGATCTGCTGTTAACGAGAGAAACTCGACAAATGTTCACAGCAATTAAGGAGATGCTCATTAGCTCCGAGCTAATGAGGAGACAGGAAGAGGAACCTTCTTCTTCTTCTTGGTTGACAAAGAAGCATGAGGGCGAAATACTGACACCTAAAGGCCTGAGAGCGATAGAACGAGTGTGAATTACTATGGAAACATCTCAGACATGCAGACAAACATGTAGTTCTTGTAGCCCTGTAACCTATCATGGGGCAACTTATGGATGCCCAGATCCTAAATCTGTCCTCATCATATTTGTCCTTGTTGAATATAAATGTATTGACACTATACAGAGTCTACAGCAGGTGATGATGGAATGGATGAAATTCTCCTCACTCATTTTGCTCCATAGACTACTTTTGGTTCTCCTCTCCTGCCTCTCTCTGTTCAGACTGAATGGCTTTTAAACAGAATGGTGGAGTAAACTGGGACAAATGGGTGAGTGTACAGAGGGGAAGGGTGAGAAGGAAGGAGCTAACCAATGGTGCTCAATTGTAATACAAACAACTGTAGATAAAAAGAATTTGTAAAATGAGACCCGGGACTAGGCTCTGTCAAGATGAAGAGCTATCTCCACTCCTGTTTATCTAAACAGGTCTAGATCACTCAGTAAGAGTAAAACCACTGAGAGGGGATATGTTGTTGGATATTTTGGACCTGCAAAGTGTGCTGTGGTGTTAGACTGTTCAATTTTAGAAGGAAGCACAAGTCTGGATTAGATCGGTTAGCCAACCATTTATTGTCAATATGTGAAACACTACACAAAAGTAGAAAATCACTCAGCTGCTGAGGTCTCTGATCTGCTCACCCCCAGGATGATCAGAAAAAAGCCCTGAACAAAGGATAACACAAGATCTTATACACTTTTGGCTTTGGGGTGGTGTCTTCACTTCTTATTTTGAAATCTATCCTTGTGACTGGTTTCATAAGCTATGTCTGCTAAAAAAAAAAGTTAAGCTATGTCTGTTAGGAAAAGGTCAAACACAAGACAGGGGGTTAACAGCAGGTACTTTCAGTTCAGCTTAATCAGCATAATCAACAGGAAATGAAAATAAAAAGCAAGTCTGGAAGTATCAGACAGGAAACATGAGTACGCTTCATTTTGCAGATGATATGACATCCTTAACTTGAACAATAATAACATGAAATCTTTAAGTAAATGTTAGCATAAAATACACCACTGTGGTACAAAAATGTGAAGATGATAAAGGGCTGTGTGTTTTCAAACCACTTTTCATCAGTGAAGGGGTTTCTCTCTGACATGAGCCAACTTGTTACTCTCCAAAGACTTTTCATCTAAATTTTTTGCAACACCCCGGGGTCCCTCCACAGGTATGTCATGGTGAAAAGGAAGCTGCGCCAAAAGGCAAAGGTGGATGAAGTGGCTGGGGAGAGGAAAGTCTGGGCTTCCCTGCTTTGGCTGCTGCCCCCACGACCCAACCAAGCATAAGTGAAAGAAGATGATATGGTGTAGTATGATAAGGTGTGGTGTTGCCACACTTGAAAGAGCTAAAGGATTTCTTTCAAGAGTGAACCACTTTTTGGCTGTCAAGGTTACTTTTGGATCAAGATGTTTTGCCACACTCAGCAAAGCTTAAGAGTTTCTCTCCTGTGTGTAACAATGTCAGTGTTCAGAGAGCTGCCTTGTGTAAATGTTTCACCATACTCAGCACAGGTGGAGGGATTCATTTCAGTGTGAACTGATGTGTGTTTGCATAGAGAACTTTTGCTTCTAAATGTTTTACCACACTCAACACAGCTAAAAGGTTTCTCTCCAGTGTGACCTGTTCTGTGTTTTTTCAGAGAACATTTAAATCTAAATGTTTTGCCACACTCGTCACAGCTGAAGGGTTTCTCTTTACTATGAATCAACTTGTGAGAGGCAAGAGTGCTTTTCCTCCTAAAGAATTTACCACACTCATCGCAGCTGAAGGGTTTCTCTCCAGTGTGAATAAACAGGTGAGTGGCAAGATGTTTTTTCTGTCTAAAAGTTTTGCCACATTCATCACAGCTGAAGGGTTTTTCTCCAGTGTGAATCAACATGTGAGCGGCAAGACGTTTTTTCTGTCTAAAAGTTTTGCCACACTCATTGCAACTGAAGGGTTTCTCTCCAGTATGAATCATCATGTGAATGTCCAAACAGTATTTCTTTCTAAAGAATTTACCACACTCAGAGCAACTGAAGAGTATCTCTCCAGTGTGAATCAACATGTGAGTGTTAAGTGAACCTTTCTGTGTAAATGTCTGACCACACTCAGCACAGCTAAAGCGTCTTTCTCCAGTGTGAACTATTTTGTGACTGTTGAGAAACTTTTTGAGTCTAAACGTTTTACCACACTCATCGCAGCTGTAGGGTTTCTCTCCAGTATGAATCAGCATGTGAGGGGCAAGATGTTTTTTCTGTCCAAATGTTTTACCACACTCATCGCAGCTGAAGGGTTTCTCTCCAGTGTGAACCATTTTGTGACTCTTTAGAAATCGTTTGAGTCTAAATGTTTTACCACACTCAGAGCAGCTGAAAGGTTTCTCTCCAGTATGAATGAACATGTGAATGGCAAGATACTTTTTCTGTTTAAATGTTTTACCACACTCATCACAGCTGAAGGGTTTCTCTCCACTGTGAACCATTATGTGATTTTTAAGATGACTTTTGAATCTAAATGTTTTACCACACTCATCGCAGCTGAATGGTTTCTCTCCAGCGTGAACAATTTTGTGCCTGTTTAGATCACCTTTATCGCTAAATGTTTTACCAAGCTCGTCACAACTGAAGGGTTTCTCTCCAGGCTTTCGTCTCCTAACTTGATTTCCATTCATATGTTTTAAACCTCGCTGACATTCTCTGTCCCTCCTCCAATCATCACTGTCATCAGTCTCAGCCTCAGAGGAGTCTTCAGTCTTGACCTCAGTCTTTAGTTGAAAGTGTCTCCCTGGAGCAGGGTTCCTCTCCTCGTAATCTTCTCCACATTCCTCTTCATCAGCTCTGGCCCCCATCTGATGAAGCTGTGAGGACTTAAGTTTCTCTTCATCTTCATCCTCACTCTTCACATGGACAAGCTGTTCTTCTTTCATCACTAACAGCTGCTGGACATCTGCAGGATAAGATTGAAATACATAAACATAAGTGGAACTACATACTCCTCAGAACCAAACCCAAGATGATAAAGTGTTTCATCATCTGGAAAACATGGCTGACTGGATGGCGCGTCATTCTGACCTCCTCCTGTTGTTTCAAATGCAACAGAAGAAATTATTATTGTGTTCCTGGTGGATTAGCCTCTAAAATCACAACAGTCCAACTTCATTGTGTTCAAGTGATTCTGTTAACTGCATGGAAGCAAAACTTGCCATAAGCTATCTGCCCTGGAGGGCACACAGACAATTTGATTCAACTGAAACACTGGCATCGGTGATAGATACTGTGCTCGAAAAGCTGAAGTAAGGTCCGGTCTAGGAGTATACGCTAGTTTGGCACTATTCTGGGTGAATACCCCTGTATATTGCTCTGGCCCCCTGATAGCCTTCATCCAGGCCTGTGTCATGCCCATGTTCCATCCCTTCAGATATCCTCGATACCATGCTAAAATGGAAGATCTTTTGAATTCAATACATCTACCTTCACTTACAGAAGAGCAAAACAGTGCATTGACCCACCTGTAACAGAGGAAGAAATGTATGCTGTTAGGGCAAAGCTTCAAATAGAAAAATGCCAAGGCCTCGACAGCTTTACAGCACAACAACAGCTTTACAGGTATAAAAGCTTAAAACATGCTCTGACACCCACTACATTAAAATCATCCAATTGGGCCTCAACTAATCTCCTAGAGGGAAGCTACAACACTGTGTTATTATAGACTAATAAGCATCTTGAATAATGACTAAATTGATTTACTTCCATTTTTAGAAAGATCAGAAAACATTTCTGGACCAAACAGGATTTGTTCAAACAAGACAAACACAGGACATTCAAGAGAATTAGACATTAACACAGAACTAAATCCAGGCACTGATAAGAAGTTTACACTGATAAGAAGTTTAGACATTGCAAAGGCTTTTGATTCTGTCATATGGGATCAAAAGAGCTCCAACAGCACTTGTAGTTCAGGAAACAACTTTATTTCCTGAACTACAAGTGTTGCTGGAGCTCTTTTGATCTCTTCAAGACCTTTTCCTCCAAGCACCTTGGAAGTTGGTGAAATTGTACCAGAACTTCTGACCTCTGATTCTGTCAGATGGGCCTCTTTTTTCAAAGTTATAAGAACACTTGGACTTCATGATACAATAATAAGAACAACAGGAGCGCTGTAGCAAAAATCGGTCAGTCCAGCACTTTCAGGCTCTTTCTAACTGAAAGGTCAACAAGACAAGGCCGTCCATTAAGTCTCCTTCTCTCTGCAGTCTTTACTGAGCCATTAGTTCAGGGAGTGAGCAAGGCAAAAAGAGACAGTCTCAGGAATAAAAATGACTCATTAACAGAAACTTGCTTCATTTGCTGACAATGTACTTGTTCTTGTTTCTTTCAGAGCAGATGATCTTTGATGATGTGCAGTGAAACACTTTCAATTGTCCAGAATTATCTGAGTTTGTGTTACTCTCCTCACAGTCAAATCACCTTCTCCAGGAACAGCGCTTGTCTGGATCCGTCCTGTCAAGTCCCCCTTTTCCGGTTTCTCCCCTATCACACAGGATGGTGTCATCAC
The DNA here is from genome assembly GCA_037902135.1 of Cetoscarus ocellatus. Lineage (NCBI taxonomy): Eukaryota > Metazoa > Chordata > Actinopteri > Labriformes > Labridae > Cetoscarus > Cetoscarus ocellatus. The sequence goes on along the minus strand of JBAMNC010000067.1, from coordinate 1,138,915 downwards.
CCCCTTCTCACCTCAGTGAATTACCTGGCTATTTGCTGCTGCGCTTGCACTTTACCTCACTTGGACATTACACAGATTAAACAGTAAACTCGTCTGTTTGCATTCATACTTACGGCTCACCGGGTAAAGCCTGGATAATTCCAGGGTTTAAATTTCAGTGAAGCTAACCATCACTATTTCTTTTCCTTAAGCCATGATTGTTACAGAGATGTATAGTTAAGAATTCTGATATTGCTGGCTCCATATTATAAGGTAGTAAGAATGATTTGGTAAACCCTATAATTAGTATTAGTATTGAAGTTTAACCAACTAAACCTCTCATTTTATTTTTTGTTGGGCTGAATGGTGTGTTTAGTAGCTATATTAAGATTTGTTGACAATAATATAGACTGTCTTCAAATCCAATATGTGTTTAAGTTATCACATTATTTCCTTAACATGTGTTTGGTATTAAATTTATTGCGATCTCAAATATACAACTCTGTTGGTCAGACTTAGTGACTATCAGGTTTAACTTTGATAAACTTTAGTTTGATTGGACTTGATGGTATCCTGGGCTGTCTTCTCCAGTTGAGCTGTGAAAGGGGGTCACCTGTACCTCCTTCCCCACTGCTCCTCAGTTCACGCCCTTCCCAAACATGTTAAAAACTGGAGAGAAATGCTCTCTCTGTCTTTTCCTGCAGGGCTTCCTGCTCTCTGCGTTTTCTCGTCACACCTCGGCAGTTTTTTGAACCTCGTGGTGTGAGCGCTCAGTTAGGGTTTGTCTTTGTCTTCGTCCAGACCTGAATACTTTTTATTGTCAATTTTTGTTTAAGCTCTGCCCTCCAATCTTCTTTTATTCACATAGTAAGTCCTGAGACTCTAATGTTTTACTTCAGCAACCTGAAGTTTTAAATAACTTAATACCTCGTTCAAACTTTTGTGGGTGGTGCAACTTTTTAATGAGAGCAAAGCTTGTTATTAACTGAATACGAATTTCCTAAATTGATCTCAATTAAAGGAAGGGAAAAGAAGGAGAGAGAAAGACTGATGAACCTGGAGCTCCCAGATTCAGAGACTGACCTGTGCTTCACTCCTCTGAGCCCCTCGCTCTGCTGTGTCACACCATGAGCTGCTGAGTGCAGATGAGCCAGACCCCAAAGTCATATCCTTTTCTGTCAAATCACAACTGGAATAATAAATTCACACTAAAGTCATATGTCTACAGATATGATCTGCTGAGGGCTTCTAATTCTAGAGTAATGTTCACTGTCAGTGAACTTTATGGATTCATTAGTTCGTGCGGATATGATGGCACTAATTTGAGTAAAGGGTCAACATAAAAGCTCAGGTATATGTGTCATTATGGAGATTATTTGTGTGGCTTTATTTCAGCTTTTGATTTGACTTCTTTATTTTCAACCATGACATCCAGCAGTTTCCCTCAGAGGAGGAACCGCTCAGCTGCTGTTCTTTGAACCTGAGGCTCTGCTGAGCTGCTGTGGGACTTAATTCTGCTGGACTGATGGACGTGCAGTGAACTGGGACCTGTGTTAGTGTGTGTTTGTCTCAGAGCTTATTGTCATATACCGCTTTCACACTAAAATCCGCAGGTCAACGTGGGTTTTTTCAATGCTGGTTAACCCGCGAGTGACTCCTTTACCACTGCCAGCAGACCCGGGTTTACTCGGCAGCAGACGAGCTGCGTGGCTGTTTTTTTTCCTCTGGCGCATCAAACTGATGTCATCACGTCGATGACGTAATCGGCGCGACAAAACATGACCACGTAAACAATGGAAAAGAGCATGGAGGCCGTGGACACGGTTTTCTGTACTTTGCATTTTGTCCCTCTTTAAAAATGTACAAACTCTGCGCTGAAGATACAAAGGCGGATGGAATTTGTTGCTGAGATGGCAAAGAGTCACGTAAGTTACAGACAGAGGGGACGGGCCAGTTTTGATGTTCTCACTGAAGCCGGTCGGAGACGAGCCGATAAAAACCCATGTTGCTTGCAGGGTAAGTTGACCCAGGTCGAAATGCCGATTAGACCCTTTCAAACTGTGGACAGGAGCCGAATTCTGGCGGATTTACACTGGTTTTTGGCCAGTCTGAAAGGGGTCCACAGGGGGTCTTCCTGGGGAGAAGACCAGCACAAACAAAAACTGAGACGCTATTCTATCTAGAGGTGGGCTCACCTTGATCTTCATGAAGCTGGAAGGACTGAGGTGTCTCTTCATCATCGTCTTCACTCTTCACAAGGACAGGAGTGAGCAGGGACATGCTGCTATCAGCTTCCTCTGAGCCCTGAAGCTGCTCTCTCTCCTGACTGCTCCACACCTCCTCCTGCTCCTCTTTAATGTCTGCTGCTCCTGCTGGGTTCTCCTGCTTCAGACTGGAGCTCCTCTCCTGCTGCTCAGGGAGAACCTCTTCTTCTATGGTCATCAGTTGATGGACGTCTGAGGAGGAAAATGGAAAATATGAACTTCTTCATAAACCTTAAGTTAGCAGAAGGATCTAAACCATGGACAGCAGAACTTTCTGAACCCTCTCTTGAGGTGAATGAACCTTTGCAGTCAGAGCCTTTAGACTGTTGAACCCTTCAGACTGGAATAAGAACTTAAGGACAAAATCTTTGACCTCCTCCAGCAAAGCTTTGAACTGATCCTTTCAGTTTCAAACTAAGAGGCTGAAACTCTTTCAGCTCTGCCTGTCTAAAATCTGCTGCTCTTTGTTTGTCTCTTTGTTCAAAGCAGCTGTTTCACACAGATTTTTCCTCCTCTCTGTTTTTCAGCCAAAAGAAATCTGAATAAATGTTGTGGACGTGCCGCCTTTGTGCTCATGCTCTGGATCATGTGACACTTTTGTCAGAGGAAATGGGACAAAATCATTCAAGGATGTCTTTGGAGAAAAACCCAGACCCTGTCAGGGATCCAGAGACATGAAAAACTGGTGTTGACTTGGTTTTGAACTCTGGAGTGCAGACAGATCTGCCTGTTGACATGTCTGTGATGACCAGTGGCCTGACCATGTGGCCTGCACGCCGTTTGGTCCCAATCACTTTGGTATTTGTCCTCTCCGCAGATGAACGGAGTCAGCAATCCATACTTTGGATTGTTCCTGACTCAGCTCACAGATTTGAAGGCTGCACAAGCTGTGTGAAATCAGGACAAAGAAAGCATTTGATCATTGATCAATGACTCTGCTATTTTGGTGAAATGGAGATTCTTTTTTTTTAATAGAACTTTATTTTATGAGAAATTTACAAACATTAAGGCATCTTATTTATCAACTTCCATCCCTAATAAAGATGTCAACAGTAACCAGACTAAATCCATATGTAGAGCAATATTATCAAAAGACAGAAACAAAAGAAACAAACACTGTGAGCATCAGTTTTCCAGCAGGCTGAACAAGTCCATTCAAGAAAAGAGTCTCTGGGTATTTCTGGTTGTCATCAATTGTAGTGATTTGGCTTGTGTTTTCAGCTCATTCTTCCATCCATTGGTATGGGCAGGGATGCACAATGTTATCGTTGTGATATTGATAGCCGATATCAGCCTAAAAATGTAAGTATCGGTATCGGCCGATATTGAAATCTTTGCAGATATTTTCCAGCCAAAATATCGGCTGGGATATCAGCAAATTACACAAATGTACAACTTTGATGAATCTTCTCATCACTGCATGGGTACGTTTAAAAATCAAGGGTTTTGTTTTTGCAAGAGTTCAATGCTGTTTTTCTTGTTTTACATCTGTTCCTCTCAAAAATATACTGTGACACTGAGAGAAAACATATCCATTGTTGTTAAGAACAGAGCTAATGCTCTTGATCAGAAATTTCTGTATCTTATTGGTGATAATTAAATAAGTAATATTGGCAAAAATCCACTACCGTGCATCCCTGAATACAGGGTTTGGTTTTTACGTATTTGCATATATAAATCAAGTATTCTCCAAATAAAATAAAATTGTTTACTAGAAAGTCTAGATTCTCCTCCTTCATAAATGCTCCTACCTTCACAGTCATCAAATCTAGAGGATGTACTGTCAGATCTTTCCAATGAAGCCAGCTCTGAAATGATGTCAAAAATTCTTTGACAAAATAAAACTGAAGGAAGATATGCTCCACAGTTTCAATATCCTTCTCATCAAATAAATACACATGTATTGTTGTCCCAATTAAATCTTTGATGCAAGAAGTGATTAGATGGATATATGTCGATTAAAATGTTAAATGTCACTGGGTAGAACTGGGTAGGACAATATCATCTCCTTATTTGCTTGCCTTTTCATTACTGTATTCCTGTAAAACATATCTTCTTTTCAGTTGCTCAGGATAATAATGTGCAGTTAAAACATTTCTAATAAGCTTATAAGTGAGTCCTTTGCTGTCTGATTTGACACCCTCAATACATAATGGCTACATTTCTGATACAATATGTGAGTGGAGCAAAGGTTGTTGAGTCATTGATTCTCTGCTTTGACACTAAAAGCAAAAAGAGTGCCTTTCTCTGGATCAAATCTTTAAGACCTCTCACATTTAAAGAAGCAAACGAAACACCTCTGCTTTTATTATCAGCTGGAATCTTTTTTGAATCGGGGGAGCAATGTCCTTTCTTCTGGTAGCCATGTTAGCTTCCATGGCGGAGTCAAGCTCTTCTTCACTCCCTGAATTCTTTGCCTCTTCTGAAATGTTCACGGCCTGGGCTTCTGTTCGTTGTTTTAACTGTAAATCAGATTTTCAGACTTTAACACACTTTGGTTTTCCATTTAGAGCAGTTGGAGTGTGTTCAATCTTCTTAAACCATCATTTTGGACATTCTAACGGCTGTTGCTGCTCAGTCCGCCATCTTGTCTTGGACAACTCGTGGAAATGGAGCCCGAAAGCAAACTCACCTGCTCCCTGGAGCTTTATCTCATCTGTCTGGATCACAGCCAGCAGTCTCCTCTGTCGCTGCAGCTCCTCTTCATGCACGGAGGTCTCTCTCAGTCCACACAGCATGACCGCAGTGAGCAGCCGCCGCCTGGTCAATTCAATGATCTTCCAACCCCGCCATGTTCCACAGACACGAAGAGAAGGAAATAACGTCATGATCTCCTTCTTCTTCTGTTGGTTTCCGGTAGCACTTCCGCTTTTTCCCTTTCCAAATAAAAGATACCCAGGACCTAAAATATAAGAATAATACAATAATCAACTTCATTGGACATTATATATGTAAAGGCCTCACTGAGCGGTTGGCCCGCTGCTACCATACGTCAGCGTGTCAGCCATATTGGATGTGGTAGGTCTGCCCCGTAAACGATGTAAGAACATGGAGCAAACTTCATAAAGTGCCTTTTTCCAAAGTGATTTAAGTTAATGCTTTTTATTTACCCATTCACACACTTACACTCACACACTAATAAATTTGGAAGACAAATACACACACAATGTATGTAACTTTAGATATGATTATTATGTTTACTCCTTATATGTTAGGTCATAGGTAAGCAAACCAACATATATTTCTAGTGTTTTTACAGGGCGCTTGCACAAACCACCCCTGAGGTCTTTTTAAGTAGGTCAACAAAACAAAGCATGTCTGTGGTCGTTTGCGCATGCACCCCACTGTTTAGTTTCATATTCCTTTCAAAAATTACATAAAGTGCTAATCTGAGTCTAAAAATAGGTAATGTAACATAACATGGTAAAAAAAGGAGTCACAACAAGCACACAGGACTGTTTAGAGTTGAAGAGTTTATCTGATGACTTTAGGCAGAGGCAGGCTAACAATACCCATTGACTCCCACTGTTTGAGCTATACTAATTAGCAGTGGGCGAGCTCTGCCGGTCTCTTCCTTGTTACTGCACACAAAGTGGAAACAATGTGTCTATCTGCTGTCATGGATTCAGGAGTGAGGTAAGACACAAAAACAACAAAAATGTTTGCATGCCCATTTAAATTCAGGTTGACTGAAGCAGAGAACAAATGCAATGATAAATAGAGAAACAGGAGACTGCAGGTGCCAACACTGTCTCCATTTTGTCCCTGATCAGTGGATATTTTGTGGTAAAGGGATCACCCAGGTGGTGCATGGTGGTGCAGCAGGTAGTGCACATGCCTCACAGCAAGGTCGCCAGCTCAATCCCTGGGGCAGGCTTTCTGTGTGGAGTTTGCACGTTCTTCCATTGCATGCGTTGGTTCTCTCCAGGCACTCTGGCTTCCTTCCACAGACCAAAAGCATGCTCATTAGGTTGATTAGTGATTCCAAATTGGCCTTTGGTGAGTGTACGCATGAATGGCTGTCTGTGTCTCTATGTAGGCCTGTGATTGGCTGACAGGTGGTTCTGGGTGTACCCAACCTCTTGCGCAATATCAGCTGGGATAGGCTCCAGCCCCCCTGCAACCCCGAAATTGATAAGCAGTGTAGAGATAATGGACGGATGGGTGGTTATCCCATTTAGGTCCTTAATCCAAATCAAGAAAAAGAGCTGGGTAATCCAAATTACATTTCAAACTCAAATTAATCTATAAAGAGAATTGTCATTGAACTGATAATACTCCCATCAGGAGAACAACTGGAACAGAGAAATGTTCAGCCTGACCTGCTCCTTGTAATAACAAGCTGTAGAAAAGTGAGCAAAGGAATCTCTAATTCAGCTCGTAAACTCCACTCAGAGGTTGTAATGAATCCAAAGATCCACAAGTTGTAGCCTTCACATGGGCCAGAGGCTAAAGACTCAGAAATTATGTAAAAAAATATTAAGTTTATTTTCATGAGAAAAAAATACAACATAAATAGATATCTTTATCTTTTGACTTTGTTGGACTTGGCTGTCAAATCTACACAGACCATCTCTGGAAACATCTCAGAAACCTTCCAAAGAAGAAACAAGTGACTCTGGAAACCAAGGACAAAGCAACATGCATCACACAACCCTCTTAAAAAACATGCAAAAGATCATTTAACAGAATGTGAACCTGGTGGACTGAACAGATTTTGGAATAGGAGGAAAAAATCAAGCTTAAATAAACTTAAAAACACTGACATACAGGGTTTTAACATTTAGAGAAACTGTCTTTACAGATTTGTCAAAAAATTCATGTTGGTTTGGTCTAAACAAGCATCAAATGAACATCTTTAGCAAATTAACATCATTACATAACACAAGGAAGAATATGAAACACTTAGGACAGTCTGATATCAAAGGAGAAGCTTTAAAATGAATGGTCTGATCTATAAAACAGAAAAAAAACTTATACCACTGACAGCATCAGGACTGAAATGTTTACAAAGGAACTAGCAGCCAACTCACGGCTGCTGTAATAAATATATTTATATAATCATTATGAAGTGGAGTCTGAAATGTGTAACGAGATCTGATTAGTGCTGTTCCTTTTTATGCCGATAATCAAAGAGCATATGGTTGAACAAAATTCTGTGAATTGTAATGGGCCAAACTATTATGTTATGTATTTATTCAAGAATATTACCGAAGCTGACTGTCTGTAATGCAATGAGTCAGTCCAAAATAGGTCTCACCCCTCACATAAAACAACTGACCACATATTTACTTCTCATACACTGATCCAAAAACTTGTGCAACAGAAGATTTGTTGATATCAAGAAAACTTTAGAATTTTGGCCTCATCATCTCTGTTTGAATTCCTTGACCATGAGAAGCTATCCTTAACATTTGGAGTCAAATAAATATTATTATTAGTCCAACAGACATCCACAAAAAAACAATCTTTCCAAAATGGTGTTAATTTTCCATAACTATTGAAGTCACAGTAAATCTGCTGACACTAGACTCAATCAGCAGAGCCACCCTTACATTTTGTGTAAGTTGCAGCTCTATTGCTGCTTTTGTTATCTCACACAAGACAATTTACTATGAGCTCTATAAATTTAGGCATTCTAGAAAAGCGGGTCCAGTGGACTTTGAGTAACAGGATCAGTCTTTGTTGTGCATTGGAACCTGACATAAAGTATCCCTATACTTTTTGACAAGCATTCTGAACATAATCAACGGAGATACAAATAAAGATGTTGAAAATAGCCCTTTCCCACAATGATAAAGAACGCTTTGAGAAAATCCTGGATCCAGATGGTAAATAAGATCATCCCCAAAATCTAATCAAATAGTCCTTGGTCCTTCTCCAAATGACCTTGAAAGTTTTATCAAATTCAGTTTATAACATTTTGAGTCATCCAATCAACATGCAAAAAAACATTGCCAAAAACATAACCTCCTTGGTGAAGGTAAAAATGCACTTTTTATACCTTGAAAACAATGTTTGAATTCAAGCACTTTAAAGGAATTTCCGACACCCAAACAAAGTCTACAAATAAAAAAGTCTTAAATGATAAAGTGACTTCCTCAAAGCTGGACAGATAAAATTAAGCAATGGCTTCATTTTGGATTTCCACTGCTCTCACCAGCACACTTGTGCTTCTTGATATTCCACAGCTGAGTGGATCCATAACCACAAACACTGCAGCTGAATGGTTTCTCTCTTGAGTGAATGAACATGTGTGTTTCTAGATGTGCCCTGACTGTGAAACCTCTCCCACAAACTGAACAACTGAATGGTTTTGTGGATTTGTGGATATTAACATGATTCCTCAGATATCTACTTTGAGAAAAGCTTTTGGTACAAACACTACAGCTAAAAGGTTTTTCCTCTGTGTGGACAAAAGAGTGAATCTTTAGGTATCGACTCTCTTTGAATCTTTTCCCACAAACTGAACAGCTAAATGGTCTCGCTTCTGTATGGATAATGGAGTGGTTTCTTAGACCTCTACGATAGCTAAATCTTTTGCCACAAACTGAACAGCTAAATAGTTTCTCTTCTATGTGGACAGCAGAGTGTCTTTTCATGTTGTCTCGACAGTTGAAACTCTCACCACAAACTGAGCAAATGAAAGACTTTTCTCTGTGGACAAGAGCATGTGTCTTCAGAGAACCACTTTGAGAGAAGCTTTTTCCACAAACACTGCAGCTAAATGGTTTCTCTCCTGTGTGGACTCTCATGTGTGTCACCATCTCTGCTCTCTTGATAAAACTTCTTTCACACACAGAGCAGCTGAAAGGTTTTTCTGTTAAATGACGTTGCATGTGAACATAGAGATTTTTCTGACTTGGGTAATCCTTACCACAAACTAAACAACTGAATGTTTTTTCTCCTGTTTGGTCTCCTTCTTGTTCCTGTTGTTGCGTCTTTTTTCCAGAAACTGAAGCACATTCAGAGAAGCTCACTGATGTATCTCCAGTCTTACATTTCAGATCACTCACAGCCTTGTCTTTGTCCTGCTGAGGGTTTGAACCTTCCTGAGGTTCATCACTCTCTTCCCAATCAGCACTGTCATCAGTATCAGATCCAGAAAGGTGTGAAGTCTTGTCTGGACTAACTGTCTGTAAATGACTGTGTGGATTTAAGTCTCTGTCTGGTTCTGATCCTCCACAGTCCCCTCCATCAGCCTCTGTTTTCAAATGCACGGTGTCTCTGTTCTCCTCACTTTGGTCTTCATCAAACTGGAAGGACTGAGGTTTCTCTTCATCATCCTCTTCCTCACTCTTAACAGTAACAGGAAAGAAGGTGAACTTGATAATATCATCCTCCTCTGGCTCTTGAAGCTGCTCTCTCTCCTGACTGCTCCACTCTTCCTTCTGTTCTTCTTTAATGTGTGCTGCTTCTTCCGGGTTCTCTTGCATCAGACTGGAGCTCCTCTCCTGCTGCTCAGGGAGAACCTCTTCTTCGTTCATCAGTTGAAGGTCGCCTGAGGACATAAAAACATGATTATCTTCAATATCAAAGCAGACACAAGATGAAAATTGTTTTCTTTTTTAGTTTGTGGACAGATAGAAAGAGACAGACAAATGCAGGGCGAACATATTTACTGCAACTGTCTCTTGTGTTCCACTTATCATTCCCAAAAACTGATTATAAATACAATGAATCTGTTCTGGATTATACTCTATTACTCCAGGATATCAGTGTCTCTCTCAGGTTTTTCTGCTAGAGGTGGGGCATGGTCCATCTAGAGGATGGGATGAGGAGGCTGGCAGTCAACCTAAACAGTACTTCTCTTTCTGATTTTATTACAAAAGTCTGTCTGATATCACTCTCAGTAAAACACAATGCATACACTGTTTCTGTTTCCTGCAGGTTAAATGTCCCCTCCATTGACAACACTCTTCACAGATAAAGTGGTGTTTCAGGTTTAAACGGTGACCATGTTACAGGGAGACTTTCAGCTGATTGTTTCTTTGCTTTGTTCTTCTTAATTCATATGTCTTTGGTGAACATCTAAAAAAAGGACATTTATGAGGACACTCTCTGTCCTCAAAAATCTGTCTGTGCTGAGACAACCAGAGACTCTCAGCAGAGCAAAATGGTGACCTTTAAAAGGTAATCACTTTGGGAGGCTCATAGAAAACTTACTTTTAACATGACCAGAAATGCACATAACTAGAAACAGCATTTATCTGAGAGTTCCCTTGAAATTGCAAAAAAATGTGACTGGGGAAAAGATACTGCAATATCATATTTCTCAGTGGCTTTGTCTAACACACTAAGGGCTCTAATTTCCTGGCGCAACTCAGGGTGGGGCAGGGTAGCGCAGCCTGGCGCACCCACACAGTGATAATTTCGTCCGGCGCACCCCCCCGTGCAGCCAATTTGGCAATTTGGTAGACCGGCTGCACCGAGATGGGTGTGACGGCGCACCAGGAGGAGTTGACGAAAGATTCAGCTTGGCACAGTGACAATTTCGTGCCAAAAAAACATGCGGAAGGTGCACTGAAAGCCCACCAGCTCCAACCTGGTCTATTCTCGGTGCAGGAGAGGCGCATCCCGTGCAATGGCAATTTGGCTGACAGGCGCACAGTGCGCACACGTCACCAAAACCTCACAGGCAGGTATCCAGAGTGTCAGGCACATTTCAATGCAATAAACAATCACAGCAACCACTATTTCATGTAACTGTCTGAACCAGCATATACATTTGTATCTATATTAATTGTCCCGTCACATCTGATGTCAGATCAGAGACGTTTGTCATAATGGAAACTCAACCTGACGGCAGCTGGAAGAGTGACGCAAACTGACGAGTTCACATCGCTCAGCCAACCACAAACAGTCACATCATCCAATACGGAGTATCTGGCTCCTCTCATCTCATGAAATCCAAAACAAAAGAAAAAAGACAGACGCTCGCTGAATAAATGTAAGTCACTCGGTGTCTTAAGGATTTACCTGGGATTGCTCATTTTTCTCTGTTTTCATCTTTATTCGTAACGTGATCTAAAAAGATGGAGTTCATTACTGCAAGGAGGATGAGGAGGAGATATATTTTCACCTAAGGTTCAGGCGATGACGGACCAGGAATGCAGGTGGATCGCTAGCATGATGAATGGATTAGCCTGCTGCTGTGTTTAAATGTAATTATCACTTAATTTTGTGCTCCTATTATGACACAGGAACAGATTATGTCTGTTCCGCGAGGTGGTCCACACAGTGACACACATCGTGTCCTCCGATACGCGGCCCGGTGGCCCCTGCGCTCTCCCAGTTGCTGCAAAAGTACCAGCGGCTCTGACCTTCTTCGCCACCAAGGTGAAATTGTCACTGCACCTCGCCCGCGGCGCATTTTAAAGGCGAGGAGAGGCGTTCATTTGATTGGTGAAGATTACACTCGGTGTTAAACCCACTCACGTCTACTCTTCTCCCTCTCTGACATTTGCGCTGGTGGGAGAGACGGAGGCGTGGGTGCGCCTCCCTGCGCCAGGCTGCGCCGTGCACGAAACTTGCAAAATGTCCTGGACACATCCCGTTGGCGCGGCGCAGGCGCGGCGCAGGGCAGGTGCGCCCCGCCTGCGTCTGGTCTATGAAATTAGAGCCCTGAGGAGCACTGTCTGTGAAACAATGTCTGTATGACGAAGTAGAAATATGAGACAGAAGATTAAAATACTGTCCACATCTATCTGTGAGCATAAAGTCAAACAAAGAATAAGGTTGTGTGTTTGTCAAACTTGTGTTGAAGGTTCAAAGTGAACAAACCTGCTCTGTGGAGCTCAGGCTTATAAACACAGTCCAGTAGTTTCGGTTGTCGATCCTTCTCCTCTTTTAAAAGAATCATTTCCTCCTCAGCAGCTACAGTCAGTCTATGATTCACTGAAGATTTCAGCATTTGGACGTCAGACATTTTCTCACAATCACAGACAATTTTTCTCACAAACTGCCTTCAAAACACTGCAGCTCCGTCTCTCTACACTTAGCATGCTAAGCTAACCTCACTAGCTTCAGAGGACTCGTTGACACGTTGGAGACTGAAATGTATTCAGGCAAAGATATCATCACAGTCTGCACAGCCAGGTAAACAAACACACTGGGATATCTGAGCTCACGTTAATCCGTCTGTATCGCTCTGTAGCCGAGTTCATTCTCAGTTTGATGTTAGCTTGAGAGCACAGCTAGCTTCAGTTAGCATTAGCGGCTAACATGAAGGGAGTCTGAGGTGAAGTAGCACAAACACTTCACAAAGTCTGTTTTGGTGACTTCTACTGTACATACAGGCTGTGCTGCTTCATTAACAGAGCTGCTGTTAACGAGAGAAACCCGACAGATGTTCACAACGATTAAGAAAAATGCACCAAGCCAACGGGCTAATGGAGAGAGGAAGAGGAACTTATCTTCTTCGTTGGTGGTTGACAAACATACGAGAGCGAAATACTGACACCTAATAGACTACTGATATATATTAGATTGATTTCACATTCAACTCTCTTTGCTGTTTTTGAAAATTTGAGCTGTGTTTATGTTTTGTATTTATAAAATGGATTAAATGGACTACCCATTAAGATGATGCGCTTGTTCCTAACAAGATCTAAACATTTAAGGAAGGAAAGAAAGATTAGATTAGATTAAGATTATAGAAATGTTAAAAGAAGAAGTGACATGAACTAAAACTGTTCCAGACAGGCTGGAGCCCATCCAACTGACAAATACAAAAAAATATTCCTCTTGCTAAAATCCATTTCTGGTTTTCTCTCCTTGTTCACCTTCTCTTCAACAAACAGGTGTCAGTATGAGAGAAGAAGAGGAACATTCTTCCTCTCTCATCATTAGCCCGTTAGCTTGGTGCATTTTTCCATAATCGTTGTGAACATAGCAGATCTGTTAATGAAGTAGCACAGCCTGTATGTATTGTAGAAGTCATATAAAACAAACTTTGTGAAATGTTTGTGCTACTTCACCTCAGACTCCTTTCATGTTAGCCGCCAATGCTAACTGAAGCTTGCTGTGCTGCTGCAGTATTTCGAAGGCAGTTTGTGTGGCAAATGTGTCTGTGATTGTGTGAAAATGTCTGACGTCCAAATGCTGAAATCTTCAGTGAATCATAGACTGACTGTAGCTGCTGAGGAGGAAATAATTCTTTTAAAAGAGTAGAAGGATCGACAAGAGAAACTATTGGGCTCTGTTTTTTACCCTGGGGTTCCACAGAGCAGGTTTGTTCACTTTGAACCTTCAACACAAGTTTCACTCAGAATTTAAGTCATGTTTATACACCATATATACATATATATACATATATATGTTAGCATTTTTGTGTGTGAGTTCGCATGTTCTCCTTATGCATGTGTGGGTTCTCTCACAGCACTCTGGCTTCCTCCCACAGACCAAAAACATGTTCTTTAGGTTAACTGGTGACTCAAATTGCCCTTAGGTATAAATGTAAATGGTTGTCAGTCCAGGGTGTACTCTGCCTCCCGCCCATTGTCAGCTGGGATAGGCTCCAGGCCCCAGCAACCATGACAGGGATAAGGGGTGTAGCTAATGGATGGATATTTCTAAGGTTTCAGAGAAGGTGGTCCAAATATGCTGGGACCAGAAAAGCATTTGATTTAAATTGCCTGAAAAAGCATTTTTTTTTTTTGAAAGTCCATGATACAAACTTTATAGAATTCATGTTTTTGTAGAGCTTCATGTTTTCTATTTTGTCCTCAGACATCCACCAGCTGACGGTGAAGGAAGAAGTTCTCCTTGAGCAGCAGGAGAGGAGCTGCAGTCTGAAGCAGAACAAAGATGAAGGTTCGAGTGATCTGAAATGTAAGACTGGAGTTCCATCAGTAAGCTCCTCCGAATGTTCTCCAAACTCTGGACAGAAGAAACAACTGCAGAATGAGAAAGGAAGCCAAACAGGAGTAAAAGAGGCTTGTTCAGTTTGTGGTAAAAGGTACTCAAGTGAGAAAAAATTACAACAACACATTGATAGTCATTCAGTAGAAAAATCCTTCAGTTGTTCACTTTGTGGGAAAAGTTTTATACACAAGACAAGTCTGAAATCTCACATACTTGTGCACTCTGGGGAGAGACCATTTAAATGTGTTGTTTGTGGTAAAACCTTTTCTCAGAGAGGGCATGTGAGGCAACATGCTGTTATCCATGATCCGGAAAAATCTGTCTGTTGCACAATTTGTGGTAAAAACTACTCAAGTGATCGAAATTTCAAAGAACACATGATTTGCCATTCAGCAGAAAAAACCCTTCAGCTGCTTAGTTTGTGAGAAAAGTTTTAACAGGAGAGCACAGTTGATCAGACACAAGAAAGTCCACACAGGAGAGAAACCATTCAACTGCTCAGTTTGTGATAAGAGATTTGCAGAAAATGGAACCCTTAGAAACATTTGAGTCTCCACATGAAGGAGAAACGGGTGTGGAGAAAAATTGTGAACTGAAACTTGAAGCCTAAGTGATGATGAGAGTGGTAAAAATCCAAATTGAAGTGTTGCTTTACTTATATTTGTCTTGAATACTGTTTATTATTTATTGTTTTTTGTCAACTACACAGAATCCTGGTCATTGGACTCTGAGTTTTCAGTTTCAGAACAGCTGATGTATTTCGGTCATCTCTCAGTAGGTTCACTCAGAGCTCTGCACATGCATTATAAATAAAAAAAGACTGCACACATGGATCCCTGATACCTCAATCTTAAACTGGGCTCATCTTCACATTTTACTGAGGAATATCCAAGTGGAATTTGAAACCGTGGAGCATGTAATCAAGTGCAAATGCAACTGAAAGAAATAAAGTCATTAGGCTCTCCAATGCTTCACCTTAATTGTTTTATTTGTGCCAGTGTTGCACCCTTAAAATGAACTGCCCAAAACACGTCCATCTACACGTTTATCAACTTTTGGCAAAGATATATATAAATATATATATATATATATATACATATATATATAGTGACCCGAAGACCACAGGCACACAGGCACAACTGTTGTCCCACAGGCACTACTGTTGAAGGGACAATGGACACGAGATGTACGTATATATACAAAACCCAAAACCACTGAAGTTGGCACGTTGTGTAAATCGTAAATAAAAACAGAATACAATGATTTGCAAATCCTTTTCAACTTATATTCAATTGAATACACTGCAAAGACAAGATATTTAATGTTCGAACTGCGAAACTTTATTTTCTTTTGCAAATAATCATCAACTTAGAATTTAATGGCAGCAACACATTGCAAAAAAGTTGGCACAGGGGCATTTTTACCACTGTGTTACATCGCCTTTCCTTTTAACAACACTCAGTAAACGTTTGGGAACTGAGGAGACCAATTTTTGAAGCTTTTCGGGTGGAATTCTTTCCCATTCTTGCTTGATGTACAGCTTAAGTTGTTCAACAGTCCGGGGTCTCCGTTGTTGTATTTTACGCTTCATAATGCGCCACACATTTTCAATGGGGGACAGGTCTGGACTACAGGCAGGCCAGTCTAGTACCCGCACTCTTTTACTACGAAGCCACGCTGTTGTAACACGTGCAGAATGTGGCTTGGCATTGTCTTGCTGAAATAAGCAGGGCGTCCATGAAAAAGACGTTGCTTGGATGGCAACATATGTTGCTCCAAAACCTGTATGTACCTTTCAGCATTAATGGTGCCTTCACAGATGTGTAAGTTACCCATGCCTTGGGCACTAATACACCCCCATACCATCACAGATGCTGGCTTTTGAACTTTGCACCTATAACAGTCCGGCTGGTTCTTTTCCTCTTTGGTCCGGAGGACATGACGAACACACTTTCCAAAAACAATTTGAAATGTGGACTCGTCAGACCACAGAACACTTTTCCACTTTGCATCAGTCCATCTTAGATGAGCTCGGGCCCAGCGAAGCCGGCGGCGTTTCTGGGTGTTGTTGATAAATGGCTTTCGCTTTGCATAGTAGAGTTTTAACTTGCACTTACAGATGTAGCGACGAACTGTGGTTACTGACAGTGGTTTTCTGAAGTGTTCCTGAGCCCATGTGGTGATATCCTTTACACAGTGATGCCGGTTTTTGATGCAATACCGCTTGAGGGATCGAAGGTCACGGGCATTCAATGTTGGTTTTCGGCCTTGCCGCTTACGTACAGTAATTTCTCCAGATTCTCTGAACCTTTTGATGATATTACGGACCGTAGATGATGAAATCCCTAAATTCCTTGCAATAACTCGTTGAGAAATGTTGTTCTTAAACTGTTCGACAATTTGCTCACGCATTTGTTCACAAAGTGGTGACCCTCGCCCCATCCTTGTTCGTGAATGACTGACCATTTCAGGGAAGCTGCTTTTATACCCAATCATGGCACCCACCTGTTCTCAATTAGCCTGTTCACCTGTGGGATGTTCCAAATAAGTGTTTGATGAGCATGCCTCAACTTTCTCAGTCTTTTTTGCCACTTGTGCCAGCTTTTTTGAAACATGTTGCAGGCATCAAATTCAAAATGAGCTAATATTTGCAAAAAATAACACAGTTTACCAGTTCAAACGTTAAGTATCTTGTCTTTGCTGTGTATTCAATTGAATATAGGTTGAAAGGGATTTGCAAATCATTGTATTCTGTTTTTATTTACGATTTACACAACATGCAAACTTCACTGGTTTTGGGTTTTGTATATCAGAGATGGTAAAAGTACCCAGATTCCTTACTTGAGTAGAAGTAAAATACCTATGTAAAAAAACGACTTGAGTAAAAGTAAAAAGTACTGATCCAAATATCTACTCAAGTAAAAGTAAAAAGTACAGGCTCTGAAATGTACTCAGAAGTACTTTTCAAGGTAAAAAGTATTTCTATTCACTGGCTGCAAAGCTGTTAAACACAGGATAATTTATATGGAATCTACTTTAGCAATATTATTGTTTGAACAAAAACTACCTGCCTAGTATCCTAAAGTACTTCACTATATAATCCTTTAGGCATTTGTATTGTACACTTAAAGTTAACACATCACACTTCTGAACATTGAATTTTGGACCATCACAAATCAGGCTCATAGACCCAACTCTTAATCAACCTTTGTAATAACACTTTTTTAATAGCACATCAGGCAACAGTTGTTTCTCCCTGTGCGGAGTGGCAGACCTGGGCCTCCACCCACAGGTTGAGAACCGCAGCACGAGTAGGCTGTATTTGGAGCTTGATCCGTCAAAGATTGTTTTTATATCATGGACAATACGTGATGAGGGATACCTCAGGATGACTTTATCATTTAGAAAACAGTGAGTGAGTGAAACAGAGGGTCAGAGCTGGACTGGACTGATGAAGAATGTTGAGTTTTGATTCATCAACAGGCTGGCTCGCCTTTTTTAAGTCTTTGTGTTCACTTAAACAGAGCACATGAGCTATCAAAACACCATTTGAATGATAAAATCACATAAAGTGACTGATGATCCCTCACTGTCCCTGCGATGATCGTCTGTCTGCGTCTTTACGCCCACCGGCGCACAAAGAGCGCGCACAAAGACGCTGAGCGATTCGGGAGGCATTTAGATCTAAAGTACACATAAACATCGGCTGCACTGCAAAATGACATGACAATAATGGTAAAAGCCACACTTTAAATGGAAAATATCAGGCCTGTAGTCCACAGAGAGGATCGTGGCTGCATCGGACAGCGGAGAATGCATCTACTTGAGCAAAATGGGGTCCTACGCACAGTGTGTGTTCTGCGTAAAGGGAGGGGTGGCGCTGCTTAGGCTAAACATATAAAGTAACGAGCCTTTTTTGAAATGTAATGTGACCGGAGGTGTGTTTTCCTCCTGGCCACTGTTGGCACTGTGCGTGGGTTCCCTCCACGGTGAGTGTGGCGGCACCTGGCGTGTCTATAAATACAGGTGTGGGTAATTGCTTGGCCTCTCCTTCCGTTCCCGTCCACTCCTCGTGGTGGCTCGGCGTCTCGCTGGGTGTGTGGTTTGACACGTCAATCCTGTGTTGCATGGCTGCGGTCGGCGCACCTAATTACCTTCGATCCAGGTAACGCGCTCTGCCTTTTCCTCAATCCATCATTCATGCGCTCTGTGCGTATTGGTGACTCTGTACCCACCTGTTGTAGTGCAACTGGGGCTGGCTGTTGCTGCTGTGGTGGACGGGTTGCCCTGTTGGGGATTCTCCGGCGTGTGGCGTCTCCTTTCCTGGGGTAAGTGGCCGTTGTCTGCCTTTTGGTGTGCCTGTGGTTCCCTGCTGCAATCTGATGGTTTCATCTCTGCCGTAGTTAATCGGAGCAGCGAGCCCTTCGCTCGGCTCTTTCCCTTTGACCTCGGGTCCACGGCTGACACTGTTGTTCTGGTTGTTCTGACCGTTCTGACGACGCGACGGGTGACGTCACGGAAGGTTCGGGACTCGACGACAGGACGTCGAACTCTAGCCTTCTCTTTTTGGACTGTTAAATTCACCTGCTTTGAATGGACTTTGGCTGCAAGCTTAGTGCTGCAACCCCTCTTCTACGGAGGCTCAAGGTGGGCGTGTCTGTGTCCTCGTCTCAGCGCTCTACAGGCGCTACAGTCACTGTCCACGGTCCAGTACTGGTCATTTTATCATTTTAAAATAATTTGTTTAAATTGTGGGTTCAGTTGTGGGGTTTAATTGATATTTTGTTGGATTATTTGTTCTTTTTCCTTGTTTCAGGTATTTTGCAGTTATTTGTTTAATTTGCACATTTTGTTAATTAGGTATTTCTTAATTGCATGAGTGTGGTTATTTTCATTTCCTCAAGTGTGTTTATTCTCATGATTATTTTCTTGCATTTGGTTAAGTTAGGTATTTTCATTTGCATGAGTGTGCTTATTTCATTTCTTCATTGGTTTGTTGCCTGAGTTGGTTTGAATAGGTTTATTTTTTTTGGAATTTGTTTATTTGGGGTTGGTTTTGTGAATTATATTGTGTATTTTTAACTTGTGTCACAGAATAAATAGAAACTATTTTTGTACTCTAACCTGCCTCTCTCCAGTGGTATCATGAACTTGTGCAAGCTCTTTTAGAGTAAAGCGAGTGTTTTTTTCTGGTTGTAATTTCCCAGAGGTGAAATTCCCTGGGTGGCGTTGTCAGCAAAAATACTTAGCCTAAGCCCCCCTCGTGCCACAGTAAGGAGTAGAAAGTACAGATATTTCAGTTGAAAATGTAACTGAGTAAAAGTAGAAAGTCGTCAGAAAAATAAATACTTCCAAAAGTACAAAGTACCTGAAAAATCTACTTAAGTACAGTAACGAAGTATTTGTACTTCATTACTTGCCATCTCTGATAAATATATATACAATACATCTGGGCTCTGAGTGAATTGTTGTAGACAAATCACAGCCCAGACAAGAAACAACAGCTCTCATTCCCTCTTTGAGGACAGATAGAGACCATGTACCAAAGGTCACATCCCTGAGATACAACCTCTCAAAGACAGAGGCAGAACACCAGGACACTGCAGATCTTCACTGCTGACAGCCAATGACAAGAGTGATGGAAGTCATGAGATGGGTGGAGGAGGGTCCAGATTATAACCTGATATCCTCCCAAAATCTCATTCAGACAGAAGGTAAAACCTTAGTCTCTGTTTTAAAAAAAAAAAAAAAAAAAAAAAAAATCCACAAGAATATCAGAATAACGATGACAAAAACGTAATTGTAACCATAATGGGATTTATTTTGTGACACATGATCATAAAAAACACTTAAGAAATAATTTTATTATAAGGATTTTTATTTGTTGTGAGGTATGGACTTAACATGCACTGCTGTGAAACACACGTCCCTGTCTGCTGACCACAGAACAAGAGGAGGAAAAAAGAGCTGCCAACTGGAGCCACAAACACTCTGCATGGACATCAGTGCATGGCAATAATTATGTAGACTATTTAGAACATTTTAAATAATGTTTGGGTTCAAATCTTATGAATATTATCCCTTCCCTCTGCAAAAAAAACTCCTGCTTATAAAGTTTTCCTTGTGATTCTGTTAAAACATCAGGTGATCTAGTGGAGTGAGGCGAAGGGGCTTGATCAATTTAAAACTGCAATGACAACAGCTGCAACAAATACAGTTTAATATCAGGCCACAGTGTGTTAAGGTCAGTGGTGTTTAATCTCCAAACTGTTCTATTCCACAGGTTCCCCACAGGGCTGTGTTCTTTCTCTGTTGCTTTTTATCTTGTACACCAATGACTGCAGGAGCATACACAGTAGCAGGCTTTTTGTTAAATTTGCAGACGATACAGTGATCGTGAGTCTCTTAGCTAAGGATGAGTCTGAACATGTCATTGATGATTTTATCACTTGGTGCAAAGATTTCCACCTGCAGATGAACATATCCAAAATCAAACATATGATTATTGACTTGAGAAGGCCACAGCCCAGTGTCACTTATACTGTCATTGATGATATGGATGTTGAGATTGTCCCTCAATACAAGTATGTGGAGACAGTTATGGATAATTCACTTTGATTTGAACCCAACACTGATGCTGTCTGTAATAAGGTCCAGCAGAGACTTTATTTCTTTAGAAAAATGAATACACTCATGGGGCTCTAATTTCGTCGACCAGGTACAGGCGTAGGTGTGCCGCGCCTCCACTGCGCCAACGGGGTGTGTCCAGGGCATTTTTTGCAGTTTCCAGCGTCCCTCCCACCGGCGCAAGTGGCAACGAGGGAGGAGAGAAGGTGTGAGTGGGTTTAACACAGCCGAGTCTTCACCAATCAAATGAACGCCTCTTCTCGCCTTTGAATGAGCTGCGGGCGAGGGCAGTGACAGTTTCACCTCATCATGGACGAAGACAGCAGCAGCTCCAGGCGGCCAAACTTCTCCCAGGAGGAAACTGATGTGCTGGTCCGAGAGGTCCAAGCTCGCAGTACCAAAATATATGGTAATGCGAACAGACCTCCATGGGCTAATGATGCAAAAACAGTCTGGGAGGAAGTTACTAATATTGTCAATCAAGTTTGCCCACATATTCTGAGAACTGCTGCCCAATGTAAAAAACGGTTCAGAAGAAGTAAGGAGAAGGGGCAAACAAAAGCTCTCAAATCAAAGAAGGCACATGGTGGCCCCTCCAACAGCCTCACTTTGAGCTCAGCGGAGGAGATTGCGTCCTCCACACTCTCCATGATAAGTATTGAGGGCTTTGGTGGGATAGAAGTTGGGATTACGGTTAAGGCAAATATATTCTACTAATGAAGACACTCACATTTAGTAACATATTTAAACCCCACATAATAAAGATGAGTGGTGTGGATAGATCACAACATGAATAAATTGTGTGATGGCAATGAAATAAGAAGCAGAAATGACGCATTTTCATTTTTTGCATATGAAATTATCTTGTTTTACCCGAATCATGATGATTTTGGCGTGGCCACCGGCTGCGCATCGGAGGCCACGGTGCGTGTCACGCGTGTGGACCACTTCACGGGACATATGTAATCTGTTCCTGTGTCATGAATAGGAGTACAAAATTAAGTGACGATTACATTTAAACACAGGAGCAGGCTAATCCATTTATCATGCTTGTGATCCACCTGCATTCCTGGTCTGTCATCGCCAAATAGCAGAACCTTTGATGAAATACTCTCTCCCGGTATATCTCCTCCTCATCCTCCTTGCAATAATGTTCTCCATCTTTTTAGATCACGTTAAGAATAAAGATGAAAACAGAGAAATATGGGCAATCACAGGTAAATCACAGGTCCTAAAGACACCGAGTGACTTAAACTTATTCAGCGAGCGTCTCTCTCTTTTTTTCTTTTCTTTTGAATTTCATGAGATGAGAGAAGAGGGATATATACTCCGTATCGCATGATGTGGCTGTTTGTGGTTGGCTGAGAGATGTGAACTCATTAGTTTGCGTCAAACTTCCAGCTGCCGTCAGGTTGAGTTTCCATTATGACAAACATCTTTGATCTGACATCAGATGTGACGGGAGAATTAAAATAGATACAAATGCATGTGCTGGTTCAGACGGTTACATTTAATAGTGGTTGCTGTGATTGTTTATTGCATTGAAATGTGCCTGACACTCTGGATACCTGCCTGTGAGGTTTTGGTGACGTGTGCGCACTGTGCGCCTGTCAGCCAAATTGCCATTGCACGGGGTGCGCCTCTCCTGCACCGAGAATAGACCAGGTTGGAGCTGGCGGGCTTTCAGTGCACCTTCCGCGCAGTTTTTTGGCACGAAATTGTCACTGCGCCAAGCTGAATCTGTAGACGCCTCCCCCTGGTGCACCGCCACACCCATCCTGGCTCAGCCGATCTACCAAATGTGTCAAATTGGCTGCGCACAGCGGTGCGCCGGACGAAATTACCACTGGCTCAACCACCCTGCGCCACCTTGTGCTGTGCCAGGAAATTAGGGCCCATGGTGTGTAAGGTTCTAACGTCTCTGTTTTATCAGTGTTTTAGTGCACTCACATACTTCATGGTTGCTTGGTTCAGTTGTCTTGCCTTGTTTAGTAAAAACACACTTGTGAATCTGGTCAACATAGTGAGCAAGGTGATGCAGCAAGGAGTGCAGCAACCTCAGCTGCAGGATACCTACAACAGACGTATCATTAAAAGGGCCCAACAACTTCTTAACTACCCTGATCACCCTCTGACTGAATTTGATCTAATCCCTTCTGGCTGGTTACAGAATGCCTACAACCAAGACAAGGCGTGCCAGAACTTCTTTTATTCAGGTTGCCCTTGACAACCTTAATTCACGGGCCTGACCAGTTTTCTTGTGTGTATTTTATGCATATTGTGGATTAGATTGATTTTTAGGCTGTAATCCTTGACTATTTATTGATCATTTATTGATTCTCTTTTTATCTGTTTTACCTCTACTACTCATCATTACTGTTTATTTGATCTACTGCACAGCACTTTACTGACTGAATGCACTTAATTGAACTTTGTCTGAGTCTTTAGCTTTTCGTGGTTTAGATGCCTTAACTTTTTACTTGTGCTCAGGATTTTCCTAATTTTTTCAATGTCTGTATGTTTTATGATTTATCATGTACTAGTGTGCTGATACCTGCTGAAAACCAGATTTCCCATGGGATAATAATAAAGTTGAAGTTGAAGATTTTCCTCTGCTTCTACAAATGATGGGGTTTCTGACACTTTCTGTCCATCTAGGATGCTGTCATTTTCTTAATGTCTGATGAGTTTCTATCACACATTCAAACTGTTAAGGGGCAGCTGAGCAAATGAATGTTTGCATCCTGAAGGTGTGAAAAAAATCCAAAGTAGTTTCATAGAAACAAGACAAAATTTTAAGTTAGTCTAAAGTCTCGGTTTCATTTCCAGCATGATGTCCATTCTGGGAGCATAGAACTGTTGAGTTGAACTTCTCTAAAAAATAAGAATGAAACCAAATATGTGCGGTGTCCCTGGTGCCTGCCCTGTTTCAAGATAAGTGGGCACCTTCTCAACTGCACAGAGATCTAAAAGAATTGAGACTGCACCTTCCCCTCCGTCTGCTTTTAAAAGAAGGTCATTTAACACTTTGAGGTCTCGGTGCTGTGACCTTCTCAAAATCCAGAATGACATTTCTTACAGGGGTGGCAAAATACTTAGATAGGTGTAATGCACCTTTAAAACTTTTGATAAAAGCAGAAGTACTTAGGTTATTTTAAAACAGAGGAGTCAAGCTTTAGTATCTCTGACAAAAAGTTGCTTATTAAGGTACCTTTTACCACATACTGAACAACAGAATGATTTCTCTTTTATGTGGATAAATGCATGATGCCTTAAATGTCCACTTTGAGTAAATCTTTTCTGGCAAACAGAGCAACTGAATGGTTTCTCTCCTGTGTGGACTCTCATGTGTCTTACCATCTCTGCTCTCCAAAAAAAAGTCTTTGTATAAACTGAGCAGCTGTATGGTTTTTCTGCTGAATGACGCAACATGTGGATTTAAACCCTGATTGGTTATATATTTTTTTCTCACTGTTTATCAATGATGGATGAGTATGATGAAGTTCTGAGCTGCTTGTTTTGTGTCCTATTTTCAGGAGGGAGTAGCTGAAATAAATCAATTAGTCATAGAGGAGAAAAGAAATTCGTCTAGGCAGAAATATGAGACAGAAGATCAAAATAATGTCCACAGCTCTCTGTGTGCATAAAGTCAATCAAAGAATAAGGTTGTGTGTTTGTCAAACTTGTGTTGAAGGTTCAAAGTCAACAAACCTGCTCTGTGGAGCTCAGGGTTAAAAACAGAGTCCAGTAGTTTCTCTTGTCGATCCTTCTCCTCTTTTAAAAGAATCATTTCCTCCTCAGCAGCTACAGTCAGTCTATGATTCACTGAAGATTTCAGCATTTGGACGTCAGATATTTTCACACAATCACAGACACTTTTTCCACACAAACTGCCTTCAAAACACTGCAGCTCAGTCTCTCTACACTTAGCACGCTAAGCTTCAGAGAACTCGTTGACATGTTGGAGACTGAACATGTATTCAGACAAAGAGATCATCACAGTCTGCAAAACAAACACACTGGGATATCTGAGCTCACATTAATCCGTCTGTATCGCTCTGTAGCCGAGTTCATTCTCGGTCTGATGTTAGCTTGTGAGCACAGCTAGCTTCAGTTAGCATTAGCGACTAACATGAAGGGAGTCTGAGGTGAGGTAGCACAAACACTTCACAAAGTCTGTTTCAGTGACTTCTACTATACATACAGGCTGTGCTGCATGATTACCAGATCTGCTGTTAACGAGAGAAACCCGACAAATGTTCACAACGATTAAGGAGAAATGCTTCAAGCTAACGGGCTGATGGGGAAAGAGGAAGAGGAACCTTCTTCTTCTTTATTTGTGGTTGAAAACAAACATAGGGTGCAATACTGACATCTAAAGGCCCGATGAACAACAACTTTTCCCAGGGGTTGAGTTCATTTTATTAGTATGACTGGTGTTATTTTCAAGGCTGAGTGAGGACTTCACAGCAGCAGTTGATTTATCAGATGATCTAAACCAGTCAAACATTTTGCTAACCCCTTTGACTATTTGAAAAACAACATTAAAAGAGAACTGGTACAGCAGTGGACAGTTGACTGTCACCAGTGACATGCGAAACATAATCAGAGCTGTTAGATTGGTGAAAAGACTCAAATAGGCTGTACATCGTTTATTTCAGTATAGGATATAACAAGCAGTGTGAGGAAAATGGCATTTTACCTTAGAAGCAAAGTTGGAGAAATAATGGGGGAACTTCACCTGCTTGAGAGAGGGAAGGAGAATAATGAAGAGGGTGAAAGGAGAGAGGAAAGAGAAAATCCTGTTATCATAGATGGGAGCAATACAGCGGTGCCAGATAGATAGTAGATAGTAGATAGATAGATAGATAGATAGATAGATAGATAGATGTCAGTATCAGGATCTTGTGAAGTGTTTGTGCTAGACTGCCTAAATGTTAGCTGCTAATGCCATGAGGTCCTCCCTGAGGAGCAGGAGAGGATAGATAGCTGAAAATATTTATTTTGACCAATATTTTACTTGTTTTAATACACAATATGATTTTTTTTTTTTTTAATACCTGAAGAGGACACTTACATCAAACAGAATGGCAAAAAAAAAAAAAATTCAAATACCATACTATACCAATGATGGTATATGTAACAGTTTACCACCAAGCCCCACTTAGGATACCCAAATATATACATATACATGATATATACATCTTCTCAATGCCTTAAATCTTTGGATACTGTTTACCATGGAGCTCTAAGGTTCATAACTAATCTTAAGCCTTTAACTCATCATTGTACTCTGTATGAGCGAGTTGGGTGGCCCTCTCTTACCATCCGTAGGCTGAATCATTGGCATATCCTTATTTACAAGGCTATACTTGGCCTGCTTCCATCATACTTAAGTAGCTATATTCACGTGAGAATTTCTGGAAGCTACAGCCTTCGTTCTGTGACTCTGTCACAAAATCTACTTTTGCTCTCTGTCCCTAAAGTTCGTCTTGAAATGGGTAAAAGGAGTTTCAGATATGCTGCTCCTGCAGACTGGAATCTGCTACAAGAAAAACTGTGTCTTGGAGAACTGGTCTCTTTGAATTTTTTAAGGGAAGGTTAAAGGCATTGGAGGAAGAAGTAGGCTGTAGATGCTTTGACTATATACTATAAACTTGCTGCTCTGTGACTCTGACTTGATTGGTTTATATGTATGTATTTGTGTCTGTAATTTTTTTTTTTTTTTTTTTTGTCTGTAACTTTGTTAATGTGCTGCTGCCTGTCTTGGCCAGGACACTCTTGAAAATGAGATTCTTAATCTCAGTGAGGCTTTTCTGGTTAAGTAAAGTTCATTCATATGCACACCAATTAAAAAAGGAGATTTCTTTGTACTTACTCCTCAGACATCCATCAGCTGATGGTGAAGGAAGAAGAGGTTCTCCTTGAGCATCAGGAGAGGAGCTCCAGTCCGAAGCAGGAGAACCCAGCAGAACAGCACACATTAAAGAGGAGAAGGAGGAAGTGTGTTTTTGACTTGTATCTTTTTTATTGACCATAGTTGTCCTCCTGTTTTACATTCATTTTAAAAAAATATTGATTAACACAAAAGTATCAATATTCAGTCAAAAAAAAATATGCAACAGATCCTGTTAGGCATTTTTTGAAATGTAAAATTAAAATACATAAAAAAAGTATTGAAACTTAAACGTAAAGCCCCAAGTGCACCAACATTCAGGATCAAACAAATGTCATACCTTTTAGCTGTCAGCTTGGAAGAAAAATAATACACTGATAACTCTTACAACTCTTATTCATGCTGGTTGTATTAATACTTTGTTGAAATTTGTGCTGAAATACTCAACACTGATTGAGATTTTCATTCTGATGTGTTTAAACGCAACATCAAAAGTATCCCTTTTTGGCAAGAATCCTTAATATATCAAATTTTCAACGTTTGGTGAGTAGGACAGTCATTTGTCAATTGTTATTTGGTCAGGAGATAAGAATGTACATGAAACACAACAAAACTTCTGAGTGCTCACTTGTGGTTTCAGTAGACTAACTGAAATATGTTTCCCTCAGCTGCCTACTATTAGACATCTTTATGCCAAACAATGTCAATACACTGCTTCTCAGATCAGGTTCCCCCAGGTCCTTTAGACTCACAAACGACAGAAAATTGTGAGGTCTATGGTACATGCTTGTCACTCTCTACTTTCGAAAGAAGTATATTTCTATTAATAAATCTGGACAGCACGCAGAGCTAAACTGTTTATTTTCCCTTTAAAACTCAGTCCGTTAGGTGGCAGTGATTCGCCTTCATACCTGTGCGTGAACCACCAACGAAGAAGAAGAAGGTTCCTCTTGCTCTCTCTCCACATTAGCCTGTTAGCTTGGAGCATTTCTCCTTAATCGTTGTGAACATTTGTCGGGTTTCTCTCGTTAACAGCAGATCTGTTAATGAAGCAGCACAGCCTGTATGTATAGTAGAAGTCACTGAAACAGACTTTGGGAAGTGTTTGTGCTACTTCACCTCAGACTCCCTTCATGTTAGCCGCTAACGCTAACTGCAGCTAGCTGTGCTCTCAAGCTAACATCAAACCGAGAATGAACTCGGCTACAGAGCGATACAGACGGATTAATGTGAGCTCAGATATTCCAGTGTGTTTGTTTACCTGGTTGTGCAGACTGTGATGATCTCTTTGTCTGAATACATGTTCAGTCTCCAACGTGTCAACGAGTCCTCTGAAGCAAGGGAGGTTAGCTTAGCATGCTAAGTGTAGAGAGACGGAGCTGCAGTGTTTTGAAGGCAGTTTGTGTGGAAGAAGTGTCTGTGATTGTGTGAAAATATCTGACGTCCAAATGCTGAAATTATCAGTGAATCATAGACTGACTGTAGCTGCTGAGGAGGAAATGATTCTTTTAAAAGAGGAGAAGGATCGACAGCAGAAACTGCTGGACTCTGTTTTTAACCCTGAGCTCCACAGAGCAGGTTTGTTCACTTTGAACCTTCAACACAATTTTGGGAAACACACAACCTTATTCTTTGTGAGATTTCTTTTCTCCTCCCTGACTTGTCTGATTTCTTTCAGCGTCTCCCTCCTAAAATATGATACAAAATAAAACAGCTAAGAATTTCATCTGTTTGTTCCACAGTTTTTTTGTTTGCCTGTATACAATATATTATTATTATTATTATCGGTCACAACCACTGTTCATCTGTCCAGCTAATTTGGATGTAGTCATGATATTTAGACAAAAAGTATTTATATTTGGTCACTGTGGCTGCAAAAGCTTTCATCAACTTTAGTATATCCGTTCATGTTGGTTTTGTGAGAAAAGCTGTCATGTTAACCAAGAAACGCAAAGGGGATTGAGAAACAGGGAATGAAGAGCAGAAACCAGAAGTTCTAAACAGTAATGACTTTTTTTTAACAAAATTGTCAATTACAAGAATTGAAAATTAGCAGCTGTTTTTGACAGTTTAAATATTTATTAATAAAAAATATCCTTCAGTTGTATTGTGAATGGACATTTCATTACCACTGATGTAATGCAGGCTAAAATTACATTTCATTTTCTGAAAAAAAAAAAAAAAAAAAAACATAATTGAAACAACATTAGAGATGCCGCTGATGGTTAGTTAGTATTGATGTCAATATCCTTATTGATTCCACCTCAGAAGTTAGGCTTAATTAATATCACTATCACTATCTTTCTGCTATTTGCTAAAAAGCTGATACAGTGACTTCTATGGAAATTGTATACTAATGTAACAGAACCTTTGCGGTCACCATAGGTAACCACTCCTCCTCCACCTGTCGTATTGCCTGTGGTGTACTGCAAGGTTCTATTTTGGGTCAGCTTTTAT
Organism: Cetoscarus ocellatus; assembly: GCA_037902135.1. Lineage (NCBI taxonomy): Eukaryota > Metazoa > Chordata > Actinopteri > Labriformes > Labridae > Cetoscarus > Cetoscarus ocellatus. The sequence goes on along the minus strand of JBAMNC010000067.1, from coordinate 1,109,827 downwards.
TCTCTATTTGTATGCTTCCACTTGGTGAAGTCATTCATAGCCATAATCTGTCTTTCCACCGCTATGCGGATGACACACAGATATACCTCCCACTGAGACCTGGTGACCCTAAATGACTAGCTGCTGTTTTTAACTGTCTCAAGGATATCAAAAGTTGGATGGCCCAAAGTTTCCTTCATGAAATGAATCGAAGTCAGAAATTAATCTCTTCAATTACCCAAACCCAAATGTCACCCAGATCACCAGCACCCTCAGTCCACACTCTGCCAACATCACACCATCTGCCAGAAATTTAGGAATAATTTTTTGACTCCAACCTCACCTTCGAACATCATATCAAGAAAACAGTCCAGTCATGCTTCATTCAGATCCGGTCAGTCTCCAATATAAAATCCATCCTTCCCCCTGCCAATTTAGAAAAGGTAATTCATGCATTCATTTTCTCCAGGCTAGATTACTGTAACTCCCTCCTCACTGGTATCTCCCACAAATTACTCTCCTGCCTCCAACTGGTCCAAAATGCAGCAGCTAGGCTTTTAACTGGTTTTAACAGATGGCATCACATCACCCCTGTCCTTGCTTCTCTCCACTGGCTTCCTGTCCATTTTCGAATCGATTTTAAGATTTTACTAATCACTTTTAAAGCCGCTACTGGCCTGGCCACAAGCTACATCTCTGAATTATTGACGCCTTATGAGCCAGCCCACAGCCTTAGATCCTCGGGCGGGGGCCTCTTGGCTGTTCAAAAGTCAAAGCTGAAGACTAAGGGTGATAGAGCATTTTCTGTTAGAGCTCTTCGACTTTGGAACCCCCCTCCCCGAGGAGATAAGGCGAGCTGAATCAGTGACATCTTTTAAATCGCATCTTAAAACACACTTTTTTTAGACTTGCCTTTACATGATCCTTTTATTACTCACATACCTGTTTATCATCCCTGTGAACTATTTATTTTTGTTTATTCATTTATTTTATCTACACACTTGTTTTACAATTACCTATTTAACTATTTTTAAACTCTCCTGCTCTTACTCTACTCACCGGTTTCTCATCGTTTTAGTCCTGTCTTTACCATCCTTTCTTGTTTTCATATACTCCCTTTTTATTATTTTTATCCTTTTATCTTATGTGTAATATGTCTTCTTTTCTTTTACCTGTCCTCTATCTGCTCTCTTCTTTTCCATCTTCCCGATGTGATGTCATCAACTATCAACTGTCGTCAACTATCAACTGTATAAATTTATCAAACTATCTAGAAATCTATGATCTGTTTATTGTCTTGGTGTCTCCTTGTGATTGTACATAAAACCAAATGTCTTCTTCATCTTCTTCATTCCGTACGCGTTGCAAATTACTTCAGCTGTTTCCAGCTCACCAGTTCGCTATTTTCCTTTCTTTTGTTGCTTTAGTCAAAATGACCCCCTGTGCTTTCTCCTCTGACTCTTTTGGTCTCTGTTTGACCTTATTGTGTTTGATTTTATTGTACCCAGAGTACTGGGTTCTATCTGTTAAAGCACTTTGTAAACATCTGTTTTTAAAGGTGCTATATAAATCAAGTTATTATGATTATTATTATTATTTTTGTTATTATTATTATTATTATTATTATTATTATTATGTTCTTCAAAATCAAATAGACTTATCCACCAACAGATTAATTGTGTATTTTACACGTCTGACGGTCCACCTGGCCTGGTTTAAGAAAAAAAGAAAGGTCTTACAGGGACCAAGCTCCTCATCCGTCCATCCATCCATCCATTTTTTATACCACTCGTCTCTTTTGGGGTCATGTGGGCTTGAGCCTGTCCCAGCTGACACTGAGGGAGAGGTGGGGTACACCTTGAACTGATTGCTGATCACAGGGCCACTTATATAGACAAAACCATTCACTCTCACTCTCATGCATAAAGGCAACTGGGAGTCACCAGTCAACCCGGTGTGTTTGGTCTGTGGGAGGAAGCCAGAGTGCCCAGAGGGAACCAGCTAACCTCTGGCTGCTGGTTGTAAATAAAAGAGTTGTTCGTCAGTCCAGACATTCTGACCACAAATATTCAGCTTTATAGCAATATTGAGCTTTGATAGTCGTACTATCCACAGTTTAAATCTTACCATAGGAGGTTTTTCTAGAGTTTAATGTGTTCCATTTTCATCCTCAGATGTCCATCAGCTGATGGTGAAAGAAGAGGAGGTTCTCCCTGAGCAGCAGGAGAGAAGCTCCAGTCTGAAACAGGAGAACCCAGCAGAACCAGCACACATAAAAGATGAACAGGTGGAAGTGGGGATTAATCAGGAGAGAGAGCAGCTTCAGGAGCCAGAGGAGGACGAGATCATCAAGGTCATTTTCTTTCCTGTTACTGTGACGAGTGAAGAAGGAGATGAAGGGAAACTTCTGCCCTTCCAGCTTGATGAAACCCAAAATGAAGAGAACAGAGGCACAGAGCATTTGGGAGCAGAAGCTGATGGAGAGGACTGTGGAGGATCAGAACTAGACAGAGACTTTAATTCACACAGTTATTTACATCCAGTTAGTCCAGATGAGACTTCAAACCATTCTGGATCGGATACTGATGACAGTGCTGATTGGAAGGAGAGTGATCAACCTCAGAAAGGTTCAAATCCTCAGCAGAACAAAGATCGAGCTGTGAGTGATCTGAAATGTAACACTGGAGATACAACAGCTAGCTCCATTGAATTTGCTCAAAGAACTAGACAAGAGAAACAACCAAAGAAACAAAAAGAAAACCACAAAGGAGGGAAAAAGTTTATTTGTTCAGTTTGTGGTAAAGGATATCTGAACAAGAAAACTTTAAATGTTCACCTGCAACGTCATTCTGGAGAAAAACCATACAACTGCTCTATTTGTGAGAAGAGTTATGTCTCAAGAGTAGAGATTGTGGCGCACATGAGAGTCCACACAGGAGAGAAACCCTTTGTCTGCTCAGTTTGTGGCAAAGCATTCAACAAATGTTCAAATGTAAAAGCACACATGACTGTCCACACAGGGGAGAAACCATTTAGTTGTGATGTTTGTGGTAAAAGTTTCTCTCAAAGTGGACATCTCAAGCAACATGCTGTTGTCCACAATGGCGAGAAACCATTCAGTTGTTCAGTTTGTGGTAAAGCTTTCACACAGAGAGGAACTCTTAATAGACACTTGACCTTTCACAGAGGTGACAGACCGTTTAGTTGTTCATTGTGTGATAAAAGCTTCAAACGAAGTTCACATCTAAAACAACATATGAATGTCCACACACGTAAGTAACTATTGAGTTGCACTGTTGGACAAAAAAGATGCACAGAGCATGTGATTCTCAAAGAACATGTGTGCTGGTGTGAGCAAATTCAAAATGTGCTTCATTTCACACATCCCAATTTAGAGGAAGCCATTAAGTCTTGTTGATGGCTCTTTTTGTTTGTTGATTTTTTTTGTTTTATTTTATTGACCTTAATCCCAATTTGTCTTTGTCTCAAATGTGTAAATAAATGTTACTCATGAATTTATGGCAGTTGAGTTGGAAGTCAGTTCCCTCAACCTTGTGGCATATTTTGTGAGGAATGTGACACAAGGTACATACAGCAAAAAACAAATCTTTAATGCAGTGGCTCTCAAATGGTGCGGCTGGGATCACAGTTATGCCTAGAGACAAGTCAAAGTGTGCTTTAGGATTTTGTACTGTCAGAAAAATCTCCCCAAACTTGAAAGGGAACACGGTCTTTTGCAGTTAATAGAATTAATTAGTGGAGAAAGTCATGAATCTTAAGCCCAGTTCACACTGATATTTCAAGCCTTAATATTTACACCCCTGTGATGTTATGCTTCCACTGTAAGTGTTTTGGAGATGGAGTGGGAAACAAGTGATCCTCCAGGTCCAGATGTTAAAGCCTGTGAATGTCTTGAGGTGTAAAACTATAATGGAGTCTTGTTGTGGTGCTTTTGCATAAAAGTACCGTGAATTTAGTTTTTGTTCCTGTCCATTTTTTATTTTATCTCATTTTAAAACTACGATTGTCAGGCTCAAGAGTTTGTGGCCAAAATAATGAAATTTTAGAAAGTTACTTGTACACTCCCACACAATGAGTCATCACTCAGTGGTTTATGTAAAGGACTCTGTTATCAGTCAGAATGATTCATAATAATCCAAAATGAAAGTACAGTTGGCTCTCCCAGGGCATCAGCACTCACCTACGCCTGTCTCCTTGCCTGTTTCCATCTTTACTTGTGCCGGCTTGGCCAATAGTGTCATTAATGGTCTCAGTGGAAAGGTTGAAAAAAGCGTGCTTGAGACTTCATTACTAGAAGAATTTATTTTAAACAGACTGTTTGAGCACACACTTTTATAAGGTAAAACAAGCAACAGATCAAGAGGAAATATAGGAAGTTAATAAATGGTACAGGAAAAAAGTTGAGGACGATTATAGTATTGTGTTTTCAAATATACATTAAAAATATTTTGAAAATTAAATTCTTGCTCTTTATTATATTATAATAAATAATAAATATATTATAATATTTACAAAATCGTAGAGATGAAACTTTTGGCTGATATGCGACAAAAAATACAGTTCAAACTCAGTGCAAACTTTATATTTTGTTCGTTCTTAAGTTAATGATATCAGATCCAGGTCTAGGTGTCAGTATTGCGCCCTCATGCTTGTTTCTCAACCACCAACGAAGAAGAATGTTCCTCTTCTTGTCTCTCAGTTAGCCCGTTAGCTTGGGGCATTTTTCCTTAATCGTTGTGAACATTTGTCGGGTTTCTCTCGTTAATAGCAGATCTGTTAATGAAGCAGCACAGCCTGTATGTATAATAGAAGTCACTGAAACAGACTTTGTGAAGTGTTTTTGCTACTTCACCTCAGACTCCCTTCATGTTAGCCGCTAATGCTAACTGAAGCTAGCTGTGCTCTCAAGCTGACATCAAACCGAGAATGAACTCGGCTACAGAGCGATACAGACGGATCGAGGAGGAGGAAATAATTCTTTCAACAGAGGAGAAGGATCGACAGCTGAAACTACTGGACTCTGTTTTTAACCCTGAGCTCCACAGAGCAGGTGTGTTCAATTTGAACCTGCAACACATTTCTCAGTATTTCATAAGGGTTGTCGCACAGTAATGTCTTATTTATTAAAACAGCACCTGAAACTTTATTATGAACTTTAAAATGACGCGTAGTATTTTCTTAAGGATAGCTTTTTATGCGCTTATTGGTTCTATCCTTCAAAGAATCTTTGGTAAAACCTTATTTAAACACTGATGTAAACAGATGAGACAGTATTTTATAACAGACTTTGGACAGGGCAGGAGAAAAAAAGCAACTGGAGAGACATCTTTTGAATATGGACTCCAAGCGAAAATCTGCGTGTAGAGAATGAAGTCAAACTATGGAGAAGAAAGTTGAAACATGACTGTGATATTCAAATAAACTTTATACTTTAACTTTTGTTCTGTATTGTACTTTGTGCTTCATTTTCTCAAAATATTTCCTTTAGACAGTTGGGCTTTGATCTCAATATTTTAACTATTCCCCTTAGAGCATAACGAGAAGGACTTTCCTCATTTGTTAACATGCCCTAATCTCGTACTTTAAATTGTATTATACAGCAGGTGCATCAACAATACAAAGCATGTACAGTGTGGAATAAGAATTAATTTATCGAAATGTACTTTCCCCCGAAGGTGGTCAACACGGCCTTAGATATTTATTACTACAGTATTAAGAAATTTGCTGTATCAATATACATCAAGAAATGGAAAATATTACTAATAAATTATCAGTCTATTTAGCATTTATTATTTCAGACAAGATGATGAGAATTTCCCATCCTATTTTCTAATTTGCTGCTCTCAGTAACAGACAAAATTAAATCAATTAAATCTCACTTTTGATTTCCTCCACACTAGTCAGAAAGCTTTTTTAGCTTTTAGCATGTTTCCCTTCAGGAATTCACTTGGGGAAAGCGATAACAAGGATACAAAGATAGGGAGTCATATAAGCTGTAATCAGTCAATCAATCAAACTTTATTTGTATGAGTTTTCATACAAATCTTGTAGCACAAAGTACTTTCCAGAACAAAGAAATAAAAAATTACAATAAACTAGAAAGCTGAATACTTTGAAAATACAAGACCCAACCCACCCTCACGATCCACATACAGCAGACACACTCACTTACACACACACACACACACACACACAAAGAAATTAAGAGGAGATTCTAACAGAAAACAGAATGAGAGGACTGAGGAAACACTGTCTTGAATTAAAAATGAGGAAACACAGGCGCTAAGACTAAATTGACATAACAGTTTAAAAAAATCATGACAAAAAATGAGATAAAAATACTATGGGGTAAAATAAATACATTAATAAAATAAAATTTAAAATAAAAAATTGATAAAATGAGATAGCCAAACACCAAATGCGTAATACAATCTACTAAAGTAGGATAATAAAAAGAAAATGGAGTAACAGAGAACAAGATTCAGAACAGTAAATCTGAACTGAAGTGGAGAAATAAAAAAGATTAAGAGGATTAAAGTAAATAAGATGAAATAATAACTATTATCAGCTAAAAGCCAGACTAAATAGGTAGGTCTTGCTTTTAAAAATATGAATATGTAACATATGATGTCCTGACATCTGCTGCCACTTGCACCTGCAGACTGTTTTTATGAATCTAAAAGACATCCATGACTCTTACCTTTGCTAATCTTGCATGAATAAGCTAAACGGTAGCTAAAAGCCAGCTTTAGCTTCATCTGACAGCACCAAAAGGTGTAAAAGCAGGACCATGTCACCATGACACTCTGCTTGACTGCATTAAAAAAGTTGATTGTGATTAATTCAGTCTGTCACAATTTGATAATTGAGAAGGCACATGGCTTGATAATGATAAAATCTTGTAACAGTATAAAAATTAAACTTGCGTAATAATTTCAGTCAGCACCATTATGGTGGGATCACACTACATGCTGCTTATGTCCTATTCAGAAAGATGAACAGCTACAGGGAAGAATGTAGAGATGCAGAGAGAAGCAGCAAGAGATGAAGAAAGAGAGAAATCAGCTGATTAGAGGGTGGATAAAAAGATACCACTGATCTGCCGATGATCTGAAAAACATGCAAGATTATTTTGCAACTATTTCTAGCATTAATAAGAACAACAAACGACTTTACTATTCACTCTAAAAAACACAAAATCGTCACATCCTAGCTGTGGCATGTGGCCCCTCACAAAATCACTGAGGGTTACACATGATGTAAGGGTAATGGCCTTCAGCTCATTATGAAAATGCACCAGTGACACAAGTTCAGGATTGAAGAGCAGTCCAATACATTTGATCTGAGTCAAGCCATAACTTCTGGAGATTGGGTCAAAAAAAGTCTGAGGTCTCATCTGTGTGTGACTCAAGAATGAGTCTCTAACTTAAATCCTTACCTCTGAAATACAAAGAGAGCAAAATATGCAACCAACCAGAATCAAACAGGCTCATGTGTTTATTGGAATATTTTAATAGATAAGTAGTGGAGTTTTCTCTGGGCAAAAATTAACATAAATAAACATGTTTGTTTTAACATGTGAAGGCAAAGATTTGATCCATCTTACCACAATCTGACGTGTTCAGCAGTGTGGAGGCTGTAACTGCACATGTTCAGTCAAAATATCAGAGTTTTGGTAGTCAATATAGCCATAGCTGTTGTCAAATCAGAAAATCCAGGGTTTTCTAGAGTTTGATGTTTTCCATTTTTGTCCTCAGACATTCATCAGCTGATTGTAAAAGAAGAAGAGGATCTCCCTAAGCAGCAGGAGAGGAGCTCCAACCTGAAGCAGGAGAACCCAGCAGAAACAGCACACATTAAAGAGGAGCAGGAGGAGGTGTGGATCAATCATGGGAGAGAGCAGCTTAAAGAGCTTGAGGAGGATGATATCATCAAATTAAGGTTTTCTCTTGTCCCTGTGAAGAGTGAAGAAGATGATGAGGAGAAACCTCAGTCCTTCCAGCTTGATGTAAACCAAAGTGAAGAAAACAGAGACACAGAGCATCTGAAAACAGAAGCTGATGGAGAGGGCTGTGGAGGATCAGAACCAGACAGAGACTTCAATTCACACAGTCACTTACATGCAGTTAGTCCAGACAAGATTTCACACCTTTCTAGATCGGATACTGATGACAGTGCTGATTGGGAGGAGAGTGATGAACCTCGGGAAGGTTCAAACCCTCAGCAGGACAAAGACAGAGCTGTGAGTGGACTGAAATGTAACACTAGAGAAACATCAGTGAGCTCCGTTGAATGTGCTCAAATTTTTGGACAGAAGAATCAACAGGAACACAAAGGAAACCAAACAAGTAAGAAACCATTTAGTTGTTCAGTTTGTGGGAGCAGATACTCCACAAAGAAACATTTACAAGAAAACATGCATCGTCATTCATCTGAAAAACCATACGGCTGCTCGTTTTGTATGAAGAGTTTCATCTTTAGAAATGAGATAGTGAAGCACATGAGAGTCCACACAGGAGAGAAACCATTCAGTTGTCCTGTCTGTGGTAAAAGTTTCACACAAAGCGCACATCTTAAAAGACACTCGACTGTCCACACAGGTGACAAACCTTTTGGTTGCATTGTTTGTGGAAAAAGATTTTCCAACATTTTTTACCAAAAAGAACACACCTTTACCCACACGAGAGAAAACCCGTACAGCTGTCCAGTTTGTGGTAAATGTTTCAATGACCGAAGAAATCTGCGAAGACACTCTTTTATCCACACAGGACAGAAACCGTTCTGTTGTTCAGTTTGTGGTAAGAGATTTACCCAGAATGAAACTCTCAAAACACACTCACTTGTCCACTCAGGGAAGAAACCGTTCAGCTGCAGTATTTGTGGGAAGAGATACACTCAGCTGGTCTATGTGAAACAGCACAAGTGTGCTGGTGAGAGCGGTGGAATTTAATATTAAGTTTTGCTTCATATCATTTGTGTTGCTGAAAGGAGTCTTTGTGATGACTTTTATAATGTTTCTTTTTGTATGTGGAATGGTTTACCTTAACTGTCCTCTTTTTTGTCATTGTTTATATTTGTATTAAATATTTATTAAAACACAGTTAATTTGTAACTTACACTGAGCCACTGTCATTATTTGCCTTCACTTTGGCTATAAATGTCAAAATGATTTCTCAGTCACTAATTATAACATGTGTATATTAAGAGAACACTTGGAGGCAGATGGGGGCCTCAACGTTGAAGTGTACCGGAAACCCACACACACGGATCAATATTTACTCTTTGATTCCTACCATCCTCTTCAGCACAAGCTGGGCGTCATCAGAACCCTCAACCACCGGGCTGAGAGTGTTCCTACAAGAAAGGAAGGAAAGGAAAAGGAACAGAAACACATCAGAGAAGCCCTGAAAACCTGTGGATACCCAAAGTGGGCCTTTTTGAAGAACAAGAAAAGAAAGGACACGGAGCATGAAAGGGAAGAGAGACGCAAGAACATTGTGATTCCTTATGTTGCAGGTTTATCCGAAAAACTCAAGAGAATCTTTGGTAAACACCACATTCCTGTTCACTTCAAGTCTGGAAACACATTAAGGCAGAAGTTGGTCCATCCCAAGGACAAAACACCAAGACATAAACAGAGCAATGTGGTGTATGCAGTCCAGTGCAGTGAGGAATGCTCAGACCTGTACATTGGGGAAACTTAACAACTGCTTCACAAGCGTATGGCTCAACACAGGAGAGCCACCCCCTCAGGTCAGGACTCGGCGGTCCACCTTCACTTAAAGGACACAGGACACTCTTTTGAGGACAGCAATGTACAGGTGTTCGTGAGAGAAGATAGATGGTTTGAAAGAGGAGTTAAAGAAGCCATCTTCACCAGACTGGAGAAACCTTCTCTTAACAGAGGTAGTGGACTCAGACACAACCTCTCACCCATGTATAATGCAGTGCTAAGCTCTCTCCCCAGGAAGTTCTCCAAACATTCACACCTGTGCACATGTGACCACAACACCTCGCATGACAGGGGGAGTTAATGACCCTTTCAGGGTAACGACTCTCAGGGGTTACATCACCCTGCGAGGAGTTTCTGTGAGTTGTTCTCCAACTCCTCCCTTCCTTTGTTGTTGTTTTCTCCTCTAGCAAGGTAAATATCTGCTTCCATCACCAGCCATTTGGAACTGAAGAAGCTTCTTGGATGAGAAGTGAAATGTCTTCCCAACAAACTCTACACAGTCCAGTTGCCTTGTTTTTGAATCTTCAAGATATATTAAGAGAAGCATACCTAACATTACTGTATGCTTTGGGCATACCGTTCAGATCAGTTAATTTGATTTTTTGTTGTGGTAGATTTAAAAAGCAAAAATCAAGATTATTCTCCAAAACTTACTGTATTTTGGATTCTGCCCCACATCTCCTACCAACAGAGACCCAACATTTTCACACAGGCACATTTCCAGCCTTGAATTCTTTAAGTTAGATTAAATAATGCAAAGAGATTTTCACATTTATATTTTGATAAACATAAAATTACAGCTTAAATAATAAAGTTTAATAAATCTGATGTGTTTCTGTCTCTGATATTTTAGAAACCAAATAATTGTCCAAAATAACCGATTGTTTCACTTACTAAATTATTTTTTAAATTTAGAATAAAAAGGGGACTTAAGTTAAATCCTCTGTAGGCGACAGTAGCAATCAAAGAGGACATCAAACCATTATTTGAATCTTCTTGAGAACTTCAAGCTCACACAACTCAAGGGGTCATGACATCTACCACCCTTCATGAGTGTGTTGGTGAAGATCTATGCTGTAGCATCTTGGTCCTCCACTTCCTCCTTTGTGTGGTTGTATTTTAGAGATCTGACCTCTGGAATGGTTTGAATGTGAAGCTCAAGCAATGTCTAAACATAAACCAGTTCAAAAACAGGGTTAAATGTATGGTTTTTCACCAGGTACAAGGCTGAAGAAGGGCTCTGATTATTATTTTTGTGTGTGATTATTTCATTTGTCGGTATGTGTTTAAGTTCAGCATTGTGTCAATTATGTTTAGTTATTTTTTTGCTTCCTTCTTTGTAAATACGGCTCCTGTTAAAGTTCAATCAATCTTTATTTGTATAGCGCCAGTTCATAACAAGTGTTATCTCAAGGCACTTTACAACAGAGCAGACTAAAGACATACTCTTCATTTTATAGAGACACATATATGCATATATGCAAATACATACAGTATAATAAATATATTTGTATATACACATACAAATACCAAGAGATGTATCTATCCAGGCAGAGGCAAAGGGACTAAGATCACATTTGTTCCTGCTCAATATAGACTAATCAATCAATCAATCAATCAATCAAGCAATCCATTAATCAATTAATCAATCAATCTTTATTTGTATAGCACCATATTTGTTTTTGCTGAATATAAATTTATTACAAGGTAAGCCCCTTAAGATGTGGCATCTCATTTTCAAGAGGGTCCTCATGTCTATATGGTTGTAAAGATAGTTACAATGGATGTATAATCAATACAAACATGGATAGAGAGATCATTCTAATATTAAAAAAATGTCGTAAAATGTATTTAAACATGTTGCTTGTAAGATTTTGTATAATGTGTCTTAAACTATGCATTAAATACGTAATTAATCCAAAACCAAACAGAGATTAATCTTTATTTTTGATACCAACCATATCTAAAATGGATGCAACTTATAACTTTGTTTGGTGATGCCAAGCTAAATGGTGAATATAACTGTTAATGAAGTTTTTTTTATCAATATGGAAGCAGGAAAGGTGATATTTACGGAAAAGTATAAGGGCCATGTTCGATGGAAAATAATTTTGGGGAAATTTCAGGACCTAAGTTGAAATGACGAGAATAAAGTTGAAATACAATTTTGTGATAAAAGGCAAAATGTTGAGGAAAAAGTCGAAATGCCAAGAAAAAAGTCAAAGAAAAAAAAGCTGAAATGTTGAGAATAAAGGCGAAATACATTGTATGTCGACTTTATTCTAGACTTTCCACTTTTTTTCTCAGCATTTGAGATTTGACTTTTATCACAAAATTGTATTTCAACTTTATTGTCGACATTTCAACTTTTAGCTCATCATTTCGACTTTTATCTCAAAATTTCGTTTCTATTGTCGTTATTTTGCCTTTAATCTCGACCTGCCAAAAATTATTTTTTCCATCATAAAATGACCCTAATACTCTTCTTTTCTCTTCCTCGTTCTTTTTTATATGTTCAAAATTTAAAAAAAAAAAAAAAAAAAAAAAAAACTTAACTTAATCTGGTTCACTGACTCATTCGGAGTCTTACTTTGTGCGTGGTGAACCCACAGAGAGGAGGTAAGAAGCATTGTTTTCCATCTGGACGGTGATTTAACTTTGACACTTTGAGTGAACCTACTGAGTTTTCTGCACTAAATCAGCTGTTCTGAAACAGAGAAATTGGAGTTTCATATCTAAAAGTAAAACTGACTCAAAGTTTAGGGTTGGAGTCAGAGTTTTGTAAACCTTTTTTTATTGAAACATGCCTCAGAGCATCATAATGGTAAATTCAATGACAAGCCACTTCATAAAAGAAAAAACAACCAAAAGATTCAAAACAAGCAGTAGCTCTCCAAATATTCAAACTGAATCTGAGTTCTTAAACTCATCGTGAGAAGTTATGATTACATAAGTCAAAATAAACAAACTCCCTTCAAATTAAACTTGAACACACTGAAGAATAAAACAATCAAAAGTGTGAAATCCAAGCCTGTCACTTATTTATTTATTTTTTTTAAAGAAAGAAAGAAAGAAGGAAAATGCAGATATATTATGTAGGTTTTCCTAAAAACACATTTTTTCTTTATTTAAAACATTTGATAAGTTGAAAGTTAAATAGATAATAGTGTTTATAAAGATTACATGAAGTGTTAAACATTTCCAGATTTCAACGGTCAAAAAGCCCATTAAATTTAAGACAAATAAGTTAATTCAAATAAAATCTCATTCATCATGTATTGAAACAGATAATGACCAGGTTTCTGTGTAGGTTACAAACACACTTTGTTTAAATACAAACTGTTTTTGACACTAATATAAACTGAAACTATTGACCTTCAATAAAATAAACAAATTTGAAATATACTTTAAATGATTCCGTGGCATTATTTCAGGCATTCTCATTTTTTCAGATAAAATTAAGCAAAACTTTAGTTTGGGTTTCAGCTGCTCTCACAAACACTCCTGTTGTTTGACACTCACCAGCAGAAATCAGCTGATGTGTTCTTTCAGCTGACGAGTGTCTCCTTCGTGTGGAGAATCAAGTGTTTTTTCAGATTTGCATTTTCAGTGAATCTCTTACCACAAATTGAACAGATGAATGGTTTTTCTCCTGTGTGGACTTTCATGTGCCTGCTCAATTTCGCTCTCTTGTTAAAACTTTTCTCACAAACTGAGCAGCTGAAGGGTTTTTCTGCTGAATGACACAGCATATGTTCTTTTAAAATTCCTTTACTTGAGTAGCTTTTACCACATACTGTGCAACTGAAAGATTTTTGTCCATTGTGGATGACAGCATGCTGCTGCAGATGTCCACTCTGAGAAAATGTTTTGCCACAGACATCACAACAAAATGGTTTCTCCCCTGTGTGGACAATCATGTGTGTTTTTAGATTTATTTTCTGTATAAAACTTTTTCCACAAATTGAACAACTGAATGGTTTCTCACCTGTGTGGACCCTCACATGCTTCTCAATCTCTGATGTCTTGATAAAACTTTTCCCACAAAATGGGCAGCTATATGGTTTCTCTGTTGAATGACTGGCCATGTGTTGTTTTAAAATTTGATCACTTGGATACCTTTTACCACAAACTGAACAACTGACGGGTGTCTCTTCTGTGTGAAAGTTTAAGTGTCTATCTAGACCACTTCTATGTTTAAAACATTTACCACAAACAGAGCAACTAAAGGGTTTCTCTCCTGTGTGGACTCTCATGTGTGCCACCAGCTCTCGGGTCCAGATAAAACTTTTCTTGCAAACTGAGCAGCTGTAAGGTTTTTCTGTTGAATGGCGATACATGTGTTGTTTTAAATTATTCTTACTCGAGTATCTTTTATCACAAACTGAGCAAACAAACTCTTTCTCTCCTGACTGGTTTTCTTTGTGTTTCTTTTGTTGTTTATCTTGTCCAGAGCTTGGAGCACATTCAGAGGAGTTCACTGATGTTTCTCCAGTGTCACATTTCAGATCAATCACAGCTCTGTCTTTGTTCTGTAGAGGGCTTGAACCTTCCTGAGGTTCATCACTCTCCTCCAACTCAGCACTGTCATCAGTATCAGATCCAGAAAGGTGGGAAGGCTTGTCTAGACAAACTGGCTGTGAATGACTTTGTGTTTCAAAGTCTCTGTCTACTGATCTTCTACAGTCCTCTCCATTAGCATCTGTTTTCAAATGTTCTGTGTCTCTGTTCTCTTCCTCCTCATCTTCACACTTTATCAGATGAGGAGAAAAAGTGAACTTGATGACATCGTCCTCTTCTAGCTCTTTAGGCTGCTCTCCCTCCTGAGTGATCCACATTTCCTCCTGTTCCTCTTTAATATGTGCTGGTTTTGTTGGGTTCTCCTGCTTCTCAAGGAGAACCTCTTCTTTCACCTTCAGCTGGTGAACATCTGAGGACAGAAATGGAAAACATCAAGCTCGAGAAAAAAAAAATGATTTTCCACTTTATCAAATATCAGAATTGTTAAGTAAGGTAATTCTACTCAAATACTATTCTTGTCCCAGAATATATAGACCGGGAGCAAATCCATTTCATTAACTCAGCCATCCGCCGACGCTACAGTCAATAGATCATGGTGTTATGTGCACTTTTTGGCTTGTTACTATGTACGGTAGGGATGCATGACATTACTGGAACAATATCAGTATAAATAGGTATTTGCCTAATAACTATTTATTGTATCAGCAGATGTGAAAATTTTGCCAATACTTACAGATGATACTTTAGTCATATAGATTTTACATAGATATCCCAAATATTGGCAAAATGTACAATATACTATAATGCTTCACTTTATCACCACTGGTGATTTATTTAAGAACAAATAAAATATTGTTTTTCTTGCTTCACATCTGTTTCTAATTACAAATATAATATTCTCCATAAGAGGAACAGGTCAATCTTAGTAAAGTAAATAATGAGTTTGAAACAATCAGCATAATGGAAACTGGCAAAAATATAATATCCTGCATCCTTAATTGACAGTCCCTCCTTTTGGCCTCATAAACTAGAAAGCGAGCAGCTAACTGCTTGAAAATAAACATGTGAAAACATTATCAGATTTTAAACATACTTTTACGTATCTTTATTAACAATACTCATCAAGTTAAAGTCATATTTAAACAAACAAACCACAAAATTGATTTAAATAAATTTAAGTTCCTGAAAACTAACTTGATGATCTTTATAATCAAGATAATTTCAAAAATAATGCTCTGTTGCTTCTGTAAGCACTTAGAACAAATATTTCGTCTCTTTAGCTCCAAAATAACATTTTGGATCATTTGATAATTATTCGTTTATTTTCACTTGAGACAATGTCAGTATGATGAGTTCCTGAGCTGCTTGTTTTGTGTCATATTTACAGGAGCAGCTGAAATAAACCAGACAAACCAGACTGGAACAAGAGCAAAAATACTCAAGTAGTAGCAGTTACTTTGGTCAAATCATACTACAGTGCAAATTAAAACAGAAATCTATGCACGTTCTCTGGTGAAGTAAAACAGTGTACTTTATTTAAAATGTACTCAAAGTGGTAAGCGTTTAGAGGGAACTTCTCTGTGCAGTGTCATAAGACAATAGCTGGAGTGTGATGTTGAGCCGACTTGTTATTTTTTTCTGTATGAAATAGAGTGAATAATAATATTGTACCATGATAAGACCACAAACGATGTATAAATACCCATCATACATACAGTATATATTGATAAATATCAGTCTAAATGTATTTTGTACACTCTGAGTCAAAGGTTTGCAAAAGCTAACTGTTTTGACCAAAATATGTCAAAGTATGAATTTAAATTAACTATCACTTAAATGAATAACGACAGTTTAATCAAAATGTATAATTCACTGTCAATTCTTACATTGGTGGCTTGGTTGGTAATTTGCTCCCCCATCAATCAGGAGATCAAGGATTTGTGCCCAGTTCCAGTTGACAGATGTCAATGTGTCCTTGTGCAAGATACTTAACCTCAGGTTGCTCCCACTGCTGCATCAGTGGTGTATAAATTATAAAAGAATGTTTATGTGTTAGCTGATACTGTTGGATACTTTAAAAAGAAGTTTCAACCATCAGTGACTGAATGTGTGAGTGTGTTGAATATACTTTCTTAGTGTCAGAGGGATGAAGTGTTCAAAATTAAAAAAAAAAAAAAAAAAAAAAAGCTCAATAAAACACTTAAAAGTATTCATGATTTTTTTAAGGGAATGTATAGGTTTTGCAGAGCATCATTTATCAATATTTACAATTTTGACTTTAAATGCTTGAGTTTAAACAAGGTAAACACAGTACAAGAACCATTCAGTGAGTACTGTTTTAAAATGAAGTATCATGATTCTAACCTTGCAAGCAGCATTGAAATAAAAACAGAAATAGTGTAACATCCTGACATGAAGGAGAGCCAAGAAGGATTTCCTCATATGCTTTGTGATGTCTAGTGATGACAGATACTTCTCACAGAAGTTATTCACGTGAATTAAAAGTTCTGATTTGAAAGCACTTGGAAAAATATACAGAAACAGAAAAATCCAATCAAATACCGACAGTTATTTACCACTTATGCCTACAAGTCATGGAGGAGAAAAGAAATCCCTCTCAGCAGAAATATGAGACACTGGATCAAATTAATGACCACATCTATCTGTGTGCATGAAGTCAAAGAATAAGGTTGTGTGTTTGTCAAACTTGTGTTGAAGGTTCAAAGTGAACAAACCTGCTCTGTGGAGCTCAGGGTTAAAAACAGAGTCCAGTAGTTTCTGTTGTCGATCCTTCTCCTCTTTTAAAAGAATCATTTCCTCCTCAGCTGCTACAGTCAGTCTATGATTTACTGAAGATTTCAGCATTTGGACGTCAGACACTTTCACACAATCACAGACACTTTTTCCACACAAACTGCCTTCAAACACTGCAGCTCCGTCTCTCTACACTTAGCATGCTAAGCTAAGCTCACTAGCTTCAGAGGACTCGTTGACATGTTGGAGACTGAACATGTATTCAGACACAGAGATCATCACAGTCTGCACAACCAGGTAAACAAACACACTGGAATATCTGAGCTCACATTAATACGTCTGTATCGCTCTGTAGCCGAATTCATTCTCGGTTTGATGTAAGCTTGAGAGCACAGCTAGCTTCAGTTAGCATTAGCGGCTAACATGAAGGGAGTTTGAGGTGAAGTAGCACAAACACTTCACAAAGTCTGTTTCAGTGACTTCTACTATACATACGGGCTGTGCTTCTTCATTAACAGATCTGCTGTTAACGAGAGAAACCCGACAGATGTCCACAACGATTAAGGAGAAATGCACCAAGCTAACGGGCTAATGGAGAGAGGAAGAAGAACCTTCTTGTTGTTGTTTTTTGTTATAGGCATGACAATACGAGTACTGACACCTGTTGGTGGGAGGGAGGGTGGACTTGCGGGATTTGCAAATGGGTTTTTTCAACCATTGCTTCAGAGGAGTTTAACCATCAGCTCAACTTAACAAATACAACAGCAGCTTAACTTTTTACCGTCAGGGCAGTGTGGTCCAGTGTGCTGGGAGTTGGGGTGTGGGTGAAGATCAATTAAAACAGCACCAACTGTTTTCCTCTGCCACCACTGAATTACAAATTTTATGGGGGGGGGGGGGGGGGGGGGGGGGGTTCAGGTTGACTTAAGGCTAATAATGAATTGACAAATCAGACCAACATCATATACAACAACAGGAATATGCGACATTCCCAGTACCAGTTTTTGAAAAAAAAACGGCCAGTTTCAACACAGATCCTAATTACATTTTTGGTAGAAGTCTCTCAAAATGCCAGTGTTTTCTCTCATGTTAGATAATGAACACAGATTGGAGTTTGTCCAGCAGGCTATTTCCTCCACCTGATGAATTCTTTTCTCTGAATCAACAGTTTGCTGCGCCAGATATCAGCATAGACTTGTTGCGACACAACAAACAATCATCTAAACTGATCTATGTTTATCTTTCATTCATTTTCCAGTGACCAAAGTTTGTAAAAGGGTCATAATCAGTTATATTTAGAGCAGTTTCCCACTGGCATTTTCCATTGCTACTATTTTTTCTTAAAATAATAACAGTTGGATAGCCCCCTGGTTCCCGTCCTGGAGTCCAGGCCACCCAAGGTCAAAGGAATGGCATGTGCACTGTCCTCAAACTAGCAGGGGCTATGATTAGAAAAAAAAAAGGGACGAGAACCACTGGGCTTGAACATTCATGTCTCTGATAATGTTTACCCAAAAGTCAGGCTTAAAAGTAAGTTAAGTTCTGTGCTGTAGTGTCACTTCTGATTCATTGTAAAAAAAAAAATAAAAAAAAAAAAAAAGGGGCTTAAAAATATCTGAGGAACATTTTGTAGCTTTTATATAAATTGGTCAGCAAATATCACTGATGAATGTGGGTTAAGTGTGGGGTTGGGGGTCTCAAACAAAACAGGGTTTTATCTACCGGGGGTGGGGATGCAACAGAAAAAAAGTCAGAACCACTGCCTTCAGGGTGAAAGAAGGAGGTCCCATGGTGGACAGAGGAATGTGGTCAGACAGTGAGAAGCAGGAGCAGAGCTTTCTGCTTGGACAGTAGTAGCTAATCCAATTTATTTGCAGGGACAATGAGTCGGATATATGATGAACTAGGCTGGTTCTCATTGAGAGTAAATAGATAGATACCGTAGATAGATATCATTCATCCGTTACGTGTCAGCATTTCCCCCTCTTGCATGAGTCAACCACCAACCAACGAAGAAGATGAGGCTTCCTCTCCCTCTCCATTAGCCCGTTAGCTTGGTGCATTTCTGCTTAATCGTTGTGAATATTTGTCGGGTTTCTCTCGTTAACAACAGTTCTGTTAATGAAGAAGCACAGCCTGTATGTGTAGTAGAAGTCACTGAAACAGACTTTGTGAAGTGTTTGTGCTACTTCACCTCAGACTCCCTTCATGTTAGCCGCTAATGCTAACTGCAGCTAGCTGTGCTCTCAAGCTAACATCAAACCGAGAATGAACTCGGCTATAGAGCGATACAGACGGATCAATGTGAGCTCAGATATTCCAGTGTGTTTGTTTACCTGGTTGTGCAGACTGTGATGATCTCTTTGTCTGAATACATGTTCAGTCTGCAACATGTCAACGAGTCCTCTGAAGCTAGTGAGCTTAGCTTAGCATGCTAAGTGTAGAGAGACGGAGCTGCAGTGTTTTGAAGGCAGTTTGTGTGGAAAAAGTGTCTGTGATTGTGTGAAAATGTCTGACGTCCAGATGCTGAAATCTTCAGTGAATCATAGACTGACTGTAGCTGCTGAGGAGGAAATGATTCTTTCAAAAGAGGAGAAGGATCGACAACAGAAACTACTGGACTCTGTTTTTAACCCAGAGCTCCACAGAGCAGGTTTGTTCACTTTGAACCTTCAACACAAGTTTGACAAACACACAACCTTATTCTTTGACTTCATGCACACAGATAGATTTGGACATTATTTTTTCTCGCAGATACCGCTGCTTAATATGTTATGAATAATTTGCAAAGGGCTATTATTGGTCATTCAAATTAGTAATTTTACAGGCTAGTTTAGATTGAATCATAGTTTAAGTAAGTTTAAGTTTTCTTTTAATCTTTTGAAAACTCATTCATTTAAGGTCAGTTTTATTCATTAAAATAAAATCCACAGTTTTTAGTCATCAGTATTAGTCCTTAAGCCTTTATATTTTTCAAAAATGTTAAATTGTTATAATTGGATATTTTGTCAGTGTTTAAAATTTTTTCATATTTTAATATATTCAAAATATACTGTTAAAAACACTGAACTATTTTAATGTAGTAATTAAACTTTTAGAAGAGTTTTTTTCTTTAAATTTTAGTTTTTATTGGCATATATTTCTCCACCGGGTCAGCTCAGACTGATAACAAAAGTCCTCATTTGCTTGCACACTGTCTTTTATACACGTTCTCTAGCCCTCTGGTGTAATACTGTGATATTACATTTTAAGTATTTTTCATGTTTACTGATAACTTTCAGCCAGTCATGTATCTTGATGTGGTTTACAGCAGCCATTGAAAACCAGTAGAGTCTTTGTGAACGCCTCTTTGTTACAGTTTTGCTCTATAGTATGAAGAGTATCCTCATCATATATGTATTTAATGACAAACTAGAGGAAGGAAAAACATCCACACACTCGACTGAAGTCACCAGTTAACACAGTAACCAGTTTAACAGATAAACTCTGCACGTTCCAAGTTGTTTTTCAGGGTAAAGTCATGTATGTAAACGACAAGGGTAAATTATGATCTCGGGGAATGACATTCAGCTATTGTGACAATGCACTAGGTACACAGACAAAATGTTGGACTTAAGTCCTAAACCTGGATCTGAGTCAAGTTTACACATTTTGAGGGGAAAGTCCAAGTCTGAGTTCACATCTGTGAGCAACTTTAATGTGACTCCCGGCCGAGCCTAAAACTTGAGCACCCATCTCTGACATACAAAGAGAATAAATATAGGAAAGTATAACAGCACTCAGAATTTCAATGGGCTGATTTTTTTTCTTTGAATATTTTAGAAGACATGATGGGAATTGATAAGATTTTATTTATACCAGTGCTGTTAATGATTCTGTTTGACGCTGTAATTCTTTAAAGATTCCTCCATTGGTCCCTGCTGCTTTTCCGTGTGGACAAATGTTGTCTACATAGACTTTCAGTGCCAATGCTGCAAAACTGCTGGTAAATCATATGCTTTTGTTAAAAAATGAATTTGGACCACTTTCTGCCCATCGTGTGCCGTGATTTTTTACTTCTTTGTTGTCATTTCTGCTGACTACCTCTGATGAGAGCGTGATGTCTTTGATTTTCAAGGCATGTCGAAAAAAGGGGAAGGAATCGATAAGGGAATTGATTAGCAAAAAGACGAATTATAATGATTTCTTGAGGAAGTTGTTATTGATTCTGAACTGGAACTGGTTTTTGATTCCCATTTGCATTTAATTGACACCTACATATTTTAAAGTGAAATAATTTTTGCCAGTTATGTTTATTCTACTGTATGACGGCCAAAGTGGTGATCACAAATGAAAATTTATATAATTTTGCAGCTTTAGTCTGCGCAGTGTTTTTTAACTCATAGGTAAAAAATGAAGTTTGAAATATTTCGCCTTTAATATTCATCAGAACATTCCTCAAAGTTTGGCTCCTTTTCATTAAAGTTTCACAGGTCAGTTTAAACTGCTGGGGTGTTGTATTTTTCTGCAAGTTGCAAAATTGATGCCCTCACTTAAAGTGATGATTTTAAATTCCTGTTCAGAAAATCATTTCAATCAAACTATCTAACTGTCTGTAGACTTAATTACAGAGATTCAGTCAACATAGATAATCACAGAAATAAGTAACCTACACTCAAAGGGTAAATAAAACATTTTTTGTACTGTCAATGTTTGGTGTTTTGAAAAAGTTTGGCAGAAGTTATGATAAAGCATTTTTTGATATATACAGCCAATGTTGGATGACATAACCAAGGTCATGCACCAGTAATACTCTTTTTTTTTTTTAAATCATTTTATCAGATTCATAAAGATTTGTAATTTCCTCTATGCCACCTACTGTAGTTTTGTCTTTACTCTTCCACTTAGGATAAATTTAAAAATGAATCAAATTCATTAAATATGATTAAAATTGCTCAATTCTGAGTCATTATATATTGTTTTGAATGGCAGAGAGGCCAGCAACATCAGATTTTGTTTGACCTGGCAACAGTTACTGGGGGGGCGGGGCTTGACAAAGAGTCAAATATGCTAGGAAGCTTTTGTACATCTTTGGAGAGCTAAAATTCAAATATCTAACCCTTGCAGATTT
Source organism: Cetoscarus ocellatus (assembly GCA_037902135.1). NCBI lineage: Eukaryota > Metazoa > Chordata > Actinopteri > Labriformes > Labridae > Cetoscarus > Cetoscarus ocellatus. The sequence continues at coordinate 1,087,709 of JBAMNC010000067.1, read as the reverse complement.
TTTTAAAATCCAGCCAAGAACTTCAGTTTTTTTTGTTTTGGTTTGTTGTTTTTCTGTTTTTGTTGTTGTTGTTGTTGTTGTTTTGTTTTTTTTGTCATTATTGTTGTTGGTATGAAGCCTCCATGTTGACCCTTAGAGAACAGGACAAACATGTGTTGGTCTGTTGACCAATCAGACCTGCCCAATTTCTTCTCTCGTTTAATATGACAATAGTGTTCAATCAAGAGCAGCCAAAAGTCAACAAAAGCCAAAATAATGACCTTTCACCTGCCAAAAGAATTAAAAAAGGGAATGTGAGATATGTGACATGACTCTTTGTCAAACTTGAGACAAAATGGCTTCCATAAGTGACATATTATGGATCAAAACCACCAGAGGAATAAGCACAAGTATTTGTGACTTCAATTGCATGTTATTGTTTCTTTATTCATATAACTGAGGCTTTACACAACCATATTTAATAGGTTAAATGGCTTGGCCATCATTGATTTGTTTGTGATTTGTTTAAAAATAATGACATTTTTAGTTTTTTTTTTAAGGTCATGCAACTTTAAATACCATAATCTGACATCCTAAAAACACAAATTTCCAAAAGTTCCACATTCATTATTACAAAAAATAAAAATACAGACAAAGTAAAAATAACAGCAGAAGATTTGGGGTTGCAAGGGTTGTCAAAGTTAAGCTATACATGTTTTAGACCGTTGCAGAGACCCTCAGCTTTTCTAGAGCTTTATTTTCTTCATTTTTATCCTCAGATGTTCATCAGCTGATGGTGAAAGAAGAGGCTACAGAGCAGCAGGAGAGGAGCTCCTGTCTGAAGCAGGAGTATTCAGCAGAACCAGCTCATATTAAAGAGGAAGAAGAAGAAGTGTGGATCAGTCAGGAGGGAGAGCAGCCTAAGGATCTAGAGGAGGATGACATCATTAAGTTCACTTTCTTTCCTGATCTTGTAAAGAGTGAAGATGAAACGGAAGAGGAAGAGGAGCCTCTGTCCTTTCAGTTTAGTGAAAACCAAAGTGAAAAGAACATAGACACAAGAGTAGTTGTAAAAACAGAGGTTGATGATGAGGACTATGGAGGATCAGAACCAGACAGAGACTTTAATCCAAACAGTCATTTACAGCCAGTTAGTCCAGACAAGACTCCACACCTTTCTGGATCTGATACTGAGGACAGTGGTGATTGGGAGGAGAGTGATGAACCTCAAGAAGGTTCAAACCCTCTGCAGAACAAAGATGGAGCTGTGAGTGGACTGAAATGTAACACTGGAGATACATCAGACAGCTCTCCTGAAAGTTCTTCAAGCTTTGGACAAAAGACACATCTGCAGTATCACAAAGGAAATGAAACAGGAAAGAAACCATTCCGTTGCTCTGTTTGCGGTAAATGTTTCTCACTAAGTGCAAATCTAAAGAGACACATGAACATCCACACAGGGGAGAGACCGTTTAGCTGCAATGTCTGTGGTAAAACGTTCTCTCAAAGTGGACATTTGAGGCGACATACTATGGCCCACACAGGAGAAAAAACCTTCATTTGTACAGTCTGTGGTAAAAGCTACCTGTGTAAAGAAAATCTGCAAGAACACATGTTACGTCATTCATCAGAAAAACCTTTCAGTTGCTCAATTTGTAAGAAAAGTTTTATCTTTAGAAGAGATGTGGTGAGACACATGAAAGTCCACTCAGGAGAGAAACCATTTGTGTGTTCGATTTGTGGTAAAAGTTTTGCTCACCAAGGAAATCTGAAACAGCATTTTAATGTTCATGTCGAGGAAAAGTCATTCAGCTGCTCAGTTTGTCAGAAAAAATATACCAGCAAGAAACTTTTACAACAACACATGATACGTCATTCGGAGGAAAAACCTTTCAGCTGCTCATTTTGTGAGAAAGGATTTGTCCTGAGAGCAGAGATGTTGACTCACATGAGGGTCCACACAGGAGAGAAACCATTTGAGTGCTCGGTTTGTGGTTTAGGATTTACACAAAGGTCAAATTTGAAAAAACATGCAATTGTCCACACAGAGGAGAAACCTTTCAGTTGCTCAGTTTGTGGTCAGAGTTTCAAAAGAAGTGGAGCTCTTAAGAAACACTTGGATTTTCACACAAGAGTGAAACAGTTCACTTGCTCAGTTTGTGGTGAAATATTCAAAGAACGTGGAGATCTTAAAAAACACTCAGCTGTCCACAAAGAGAAGGATGCTGCATCCAACACAGAAAACCAATTCAAATGTACAGTGTGTAATAAAAGTTTTAACTGGAGAACAGAGATGGAGAGGCACATGAGGGTCCACACTGGAGAAAAACCATTCGTGTGTCCGGTTTGTGGTAAAAGCTTCACACAAAAAGGTAATCTGAAAAGACACTCTGTGGCCCATATGGGAGGAGAACATTTAGACACGATGTTGGTGGTGACAGATTCAGTCAGCTCTTGTGTGTAAAACAACACGAATCCACTGCCTTTCATTTCATTTGTTTAGCCTAGAGGAAGCGATTAAGTCATTAAAGTCTCTCCTGAATTATTTATTTAATTGTAATTTTATGGACATTATGTGTTGTCTTTTTTGTTTTACATTAGTGATACAGCCGCCACACTCCTTCTTCTCAGTGTGTTTAATCTGCCCTGTTGGAGTGCTCTGTGAGTGGTTGCAGATTTAGGTGAGACTATGTCCACACTTAGGCAGTTTTTTGTTTTTTGAAAATGCAGCTTTTTATGTGCATCTTTTCCTTTTCTTGGCAATGAAAGTGCACATTTTGGAAAGCTGGCAGGGTGAAGCTTTTTAGAAATTCTGTATTGAGTGTCCTGATGTGAAAACATTGTTTTGTGCTCTAAAACGTCACACTCTGTGACACCATCATGCCTTTTTACTTTCTACAGTCAGTTGTGCTGCAGCTGATGCTTCTTAATTTTTGCTGGTTTAAGTGACGCTGCTTCAAACAACACTATGATGCAACTGAAGTTTTGGATGAGACTCGGCGTTACTGTGGTGACTGGCGACTCATGGCTGGTGTTGTTGAAACAGACAAGAGAACCTATGGATGCTTTTTAATATCATGATCTTATCAAGCTTATCAGATATAATTTGAATTAAAATCCAAACATGAAGACTTTGCTATAACTGCCTGCTGAAAACAGTTACCATGTACCAGCTTAAACTGTAATAACAGTCAGACTCGTGGTTGAAATAGATTTAAAAATGAAACAGCTTTAGCAGAGAAATTGTGTAAAAAACATTACATGTCACAGAAGTTGTTACATGCTAATAAATAGCACATACAGTGCATTTTTGCATTTTCATTTGGAAAAAGGTGTTTCTGAAAACATGAGACAAAAATTACGGCTGACATGTGGACCGAGCCTGAGTTTGTATACTGCTTCTCAGACTAATGCCATGCACCCGTGCTGTAGCTGCACAAGCCTGAGTGGTGTGCAGCTGCCCAAATCAGCCAATCAGAGAGTATTAGCATTAGCAACAGTCTGCTGGTGCCGTCATTCAGTGTTGTTTTTTTTTTTTTTTTAACAGTGTGGACCCTCATCTGTGCATCACTAGAATTTCTCTGTTATACAACCTCCACCTGTTACTTGTTGGAGACATTCATATGGATGTGGATGGACCTGGTTGGGTTTAGTACATTAGGTACATATTTACACATTTTACAATCTTTTGTATTAGATGTGCTGTTTAGTTATAGTTGTATTTGTTTTAGTAAGAGAAGTTAGGTAGGTTCAGTTTGTATTTCCAAGGCAGGTTAGCTCCCTAAAGTCTTTTAGAGTCATCAGAATCATTTTAGTCTCTAGTTTTGCTTAGTTTATGATTTGAACAGCAGCCGTACTGTTATTATCAATGCCTCACTTTTGTATTATTGTAACTTACTATTTAACCTTTATCAATAAAACAACTCTGTAAAGCATTTCAGAGTGGTTATAATGTTGCATCTCGTTTTCCCAAATCAGCAAATAACGTGTTTTTGTCACCTATACGGGTCCTGGTCACTTTGTAGTTAGTATAGCATATTTAGCTTATATGTATGTGTGTGTAACTGGTTTGATTTCTGCATTGTGTTGTTATGAAGGTGAATGATAAACAATGCTGGAATCCTGTCTTTTGAGAGATGACAAAGTCTCCCATGTAACTTTTCCAGCCTGCTTCAGATCCTATATAGAGTAAAAGCTCAGCATTTTAAACAACTGAATGTAAAGTCCACTTAAATTAGCTAAAATGTACAGTGCACCTAAGATAACATCAACAGCCCAACATGTATGACTGACATATAACCGTTCATACATGACATTTCAAGCATATCAACATACCAGAATCTAGGGAGCTCTAGGGAAAAGAATTGTGCACAAAATATAGTTTCTTTTTTTAACAAGGTATTTTATTTATTTTCAAATAACACATACAAAAAACTATTACAATTACAATAACTCCCCAACTCTAACAGCCAGACAGTGTAACAAATATAAAAATGAATTGTATTTGAACAAAAAAAAATTTATACATATATGTATATAAATATATATGTATATATATATGTATATATATATATATATATATATATATATATATATATATATATATATATATATAGATATTTATATATATATATAAATAAATATATATATACACACTTGATTATGTGTCTGAGCATATATTTTTATATGTATTTTTATCATTTTTATTCATCTTATTGCTTTTTATTTTTGTAATTATATTTTTCTTTATTTACCTGTTATATTTTGTTTATTATATATATGTATATATATATACATGTATATATATGTGTGTATATAGATACATACATATATATATATATACATATATATATATATGTATATATATATATAATAAACAAAATATAACAGGTAAATAAAGAAATATTAATAATAATTACAAAATAAAAAGCAATAAGATGAATAAAAATGATAAAAATACATATAAAAATATATGCTCAGACACATAATCAAGTGCACTTTACATGTTTACAAAATACAAAGTTTAATACAAATTAGATTAAAGCTGGACGTATGGATGTACACCCCTCTTCTATTAGGGATTCATTAAAGAGGGAAGGGGCAAAGGAATATATACAATCGACCAAAGAATAAGAAACTGAAGGTGCAGCACAAGTGTATCATGGATAAACAAGCCCTCTCGGGCTGATACTGGTATGGTAACATCACAGTGTGTGTCTTCACATTAAACCCCCCATCAGTCTGAATGTATCTCATTCATATTAAGCAAAAGTTTTGTCATGAAGCAATGTTTCTTTCCTTTCCCCCCGAGGTCTACTTCTTTACAATGAAAGCAACATAAAATACATAAAGAAATGAATGACAATTAAGATAATTCACATAAGTTCTATATTCATCAAGTCATGATAATTTTCATTAAGTCAGAATCAAATTAATCAAATCGTTTATTTTTTATCAGCATTTTCCTTTCATCTTCCTGTATTTCTCTCTCCTTTTTAATTCCATGTGTTTTTTTTATCACCTTTAATTCTATCACGTGATTTCATTTTCACCCTTCATAGGAGGAGACAAGATAGCAGCAATCATCCCACTGAGTCTCATTATTAGCCAGCAAACATGATGTTTTATTGGAGATGCAGCAAACATAATATAGAATTCAAAAGATGAAGTAAAAGGTTCTCTTGTCCTGGATTCCAGCACAAACAGGCAAGAAAGGAATTAAATTATCAGACAAGGGGGGAAGGAGATCATGAAACATGATCACATAGACTTTTTGTTAAATACAGTGAATCAGTAATGAGAAAGAAAGGATACTGGATTATGAACGACAATAGGCAGAAAATTATTTACACCAGAAAACATATATAGAAACTTCAACAAAGAAAACATCTGCATTTGCCATGCTCCATTTCCAGTCCTTTAGGTGTCAGTGTTTAGCCCGAAGGCCTGTGCGTCAACCACCAACGAAGAAGAAGAACAAGAAGAAGACGCTTCCTCTTCCTGTCTCTCCATTAGCACGTTAGCTTGTTGCATTTCTCCTTAATCGTTGTGAACATTTGTCGGGTTTCTCTCGTTTACAGCAAATCTCTTAATGAAGCAGCACAGTCTGTATGTATAGTAGAAGTCACTGAAGCAGACTTTGTGAAGTGTTTGTGCTACTTCACCTCAGACTCCCTTCATGTTAGCCGCTAATGCTAACTGAAGCTAGCTGTGCTCTCAAGCTAACATCAAACCGAGAATGAACTCGGCTACAGAGCGATACAGACGGATTAATGTGAGCTCAGATATTCCAGTGTGTTTGTTTACCTGGTTGTGCAGACTGTGATGATCTCTTTGTCTGAATTCATGTCCAGTCTCCAACATGTCAACGAGTCCTCTGAAGCTAGTGAGCTTAGCTTAGCATGCCAAGTGCAGAGAGACGGAGCTGCAGTGTTTTGAAGGCAGTTTGTGTGGAAAAAGTGTCTGTGATTGTGTGAAAGTGTCTGACGTCCAAATGCTGAAATCTTCAGTAAATCATAGACTGACTGTAGCAGCTGAGGAGGAAATGATTCTTTTAAAAGAGGAGAAGGATCGACAACAGAAACTACTGGACTCTGTTTTTAACCCAGAGCTCCACAGAGCAGGTTTGTTCACTTTGAACCTTCAACACAAATTTGACAAACACACAACCTTTTTCTTTGTATGACTTCATGCTCACAGATAGATGTGGATATTATTCTGATCTTCTGTCTCATATTTCTGCTGAGAGGGATATCTTTTCTCCTCCATGACTTGTCTGATTTATTTCAGCTCCTCCCTCCTAAAAAATATGACACAACAATATTGTTTTAATCAAGCGCATTTGTTTCAGTGTTTTTTAATTAAGTTGTGCTTTTGTGCACCACTGCTGTTTGTTGGCTCTGGGCTATGTGGACCTTTGATTAAGATTTAAGTTTAGCTTCTTAGGTTATGTTTCAGCACTATTGATGTAGACTTTGTAGAGTTATTAAATTAAGAATGTTGTGAACTCAGATCTGCATGTACAAAACAACAGTACTAGTGTAAATTTAACCGTACCCTGATGAAAGACCCTTCTTTTCAGATGTTTTGTGACATTTTTCAAAATCACAAAAGCATCAATGACAGCGGTGACAACAAAGAATATTAAGGGGAGAATAAAACTGTCCAATAGCCTGTTCTTGGAGTAGTGAATTATCTAGAAGCTTACAAATTGATAAGTGCACAAAAACATTCATGCAAGCAAGATCATACAAATATACAGATTTGGGTGAACAAAATTAATCTGAACCCAACGATTCAAATGGTTTAAATGTAACTGGAAATTCAGGATTCTCTAAAGCTTGGTGATTTCTTTGTTTGTCCTCAGAGATTCAAGAAGAAGAGGTTCTCCCTGAGCAGCAGGAGAGGAGCTCCTATCTGAAGCAGGAGAACCCAGCAGAAGCAGCCCACATTAAAGAAGAGCAGGAGGAGGTGTGCTGCAGTCAAGAGAGAGAGCAGCTTAAAGAGCCAGAGGAGGAGGATATTATCAAGTTCACGTTCTTTCCTGTGAAGAGTGAAGAAGATTATGAAGTAAAACCTCAGTCCTCACAGCTTGATGAAAACCAAAGTGATCAGAACAGAGTCACAAGTGTGCCTGTGAAGACAGAGGCTGATGGAGAGGACTGTGGAGTATCAGAACCAGACAGAGACTTTAATCCACATGGTCATTTACAACCACTTAGTTCAGATGAAAATTCACACCTTTCTGGATCTGATACTGATGACAGTGCTGATTGGGAGGAGAGTGATGAACCTCAGGAGGGTTCAAACCCTCAGCAGGACAAAGACAGAGCTGTGAGTGATCTGAAATGTAAGACTTCAGATATATCAGTTGGCTCCTCTGAATGTGCTGCAAACTTTGGACAAAAGAAACAGAAGCATCAAGGGAACCAGACAGTAGAGAGACCACTGGCTTGTTCAGTTTGTGGTAAAAGATACCCTAGTAAGAAGTATTTGAAACATCACATGCTACGTCACTCAGCAGAAAAATATTTCAGCTGCCCATTTTGTGAGAAGAACTTTATCTTTAGGAAAGAGATGGAGAGGCACATGAGGGTCCACACAGAAGAGAAACCATTCAGCTGCTCAGTTTGTGGCAAAAGTTTCTCACAAAGTGCACATCTAAAAACACATGCAATCGTCCACACAAAGGAGAAACCATTTAGTTGCAGTGTTTGTGGCAAAAGTTTTTCTCACAGCGCATCTCTGAAGCAGCACGCTGTTGTCCACTCAGGAGAAAAAAAATACAGTTGCTCAGTTTGTGGAAAATGTTTCAACAATGGAAGAAATCTGAAAACACACTCCTATGTTCATACAGAGGAGAAACCATTCATTTGTTCAGTGTGTGGTAAGGGATTCACCCAGAATGCAGCTCTTAAAAGACACTCTGTTGTCCACACAGGGGAGAAACCATTTGGCTGCAGTGTTTGTGGTAAAAAATATACTCAGCTTGTAGGTCTCAAACAGCACAGGTGTGTTGGTGACAGCGTTGGTAATTCAAAATGAAAATGTGCTTCATTTAATCAGAGCAGCTGAGAGGAACCTTTTTTTTTTTTTTTTTTTTTTTTACTGTACATGGTGTTTCAATGTCCTTATTTGTCCTTTTTGTTATCACAATTTGTTTTTGACTTAATTATGTGTGTGAACAGGATGTATTTTATTTACTCACAGGGAGCCCTGATCATTATTTGTTTTTAAATATTTTGAATGGGTCAATAACTGGATTTTATTCACTTTTTAATTCTAGACCTGAAATTTACAAGACTTACTTAAGCTTTAATTTATCTCTTTATATGTGTTTTATGTGACCCTGTTCTCTCTACCTTGTGGCTCTCCTACCCCTGTCTGAGGTCACAATATGCCAATGTGGGGGAGGGGGTATTCAGGTGAGCAGAGATTGCTAGGTTTTGCTGTTGTAGGTTATGCTGGAGGTTGATTGTAGTCTACTTTTCTTATCTGTTTTTTGGGGATGTCTTTCAGTTTAAAGGGTGTGACAGCAAATCTGTCAGGGCTGAGTGTTCTTCCATTTTTTTCTCATTTTGTCAGCAGCTTTATCTCCTTTTGTTATAATTTGATTTCACTTTTTTATATAAATAAATGACGGTTTGCTTTCTACTTCAGTTTTTGTGTATCATTGGCTACAAGGCTACAAATGCTGCAGTAGTTTACAGATATATCTCAACAAATAAAATGAATTTTTATATCAAGGATGTCATGGAAATTTCTTCTAGAAAACAAGAGAAAAATTAAGTGTTGGACAACAATCCAAAGAGAGAGGCTTTCGGGATCTTTATTACACTTGCACAAGTGGATTCACCAACCAAGCAACAACAAGCCTCCCTTCCTTATCATTTTCCCACAAGGCGGCCACTCAGAGGCAACCCTCAGTGAAGTTACCTAAGTGAAGATAACCTTTGGCATCAGGTTCTTCTAAGGAATTCAGGTTCTCTTGGGTTGTTCAAATGCTCTCACGAGAAGGACTACATAAAGTTCCTGGACCCCCACACTGGTGTTTTTAATCACTCTATAAGGTAGAAAACAGGGCAATGGTGAGAGTTACTGATGTCACAAAGTTCAAGGACCAATTGAAGTGTTGACAGGTGGAGAAGGCCTCCCACCAAAACATGTTTTACAAATTTCACAGGGCTGGAGAGCTGTCTGTCCAACACAAACCTGAGAAAAGGTCTAATGAAGGTCAAACACATGTGAAGGTGTCCAGGGCCTTTAATGCTACCTTAGCCGACTGTATTTTTTATTAAATGTGATGGGCTTTCACACTCTTTGAATAAAAAAGCTTGATTTAAAAATGTCCTGATACTGTACTGACAACAGTAAAAAAAAAAAAAAAGACGGGCAGATATGAGAGGTTTTTTTGTTTATCTGGGATCAGAATGACCATCTCACCCTGATTGTTTACACCAGTTCCCATCAGTTATGGCAGGTCATAAATGAGAGCTCAGCAGTATAATACACTGAAATCGTTATTTCATCTTTTCATGCTAATTTTTTTTATATTATCAGTTTGTCAAGTGTGTATAATTTATTTACCAAAGTGCCCTTAGTTAATTCTTATTTGAAATATTACAAGTTAAATAGAAATGAAAGTTAAAACAGTATTTATTTTTATTTGTATTTATTGTCTACAGAGTAAAGTAATGTTTTAAATAGCCTTTAAAAAATGAGGCACTGACCCTTTAAGAAGAGTGCAGTAGAGACACGCTGCAGTGAACTGTGTGTGTCAAGTGAACGGACTAAAACAATCTTATATTCAACTTTTGGCATTTCCTTGATAAAAGTTAATAAACGTGAAGATGGACGTGTTCTGGACAGTTAACATTAAGGATGCAACAGCAGTAGCCCTGTGCCTGACACGGCCTCTGAGGGGAAATACTTGCATTCACAGCGATAAGAGAGTCCCGCAGCCACTCTGAGTAGATGTATATGTACAAGAAATTTTCCGCTGAATTTTAATTTTTTTTTTAATGAGTTTTGCAATAATGCCAGTTTAAATTGGATAAAAAGAATTAGGTTAACAAACAACAACAAAAAGAAACAAAAAAACATTATTTAGCTGTACTGTGCAAGTAAATGGAAATATCAGATTGGGACTCAGACATTGGCAGATACTCATTAAAATTGGATCAAGGTGTTTGGGACACCCTTAGTTTAGGAGAAGTCACTCTCGTGTAGTTTATCTTTCATAAAGTGGTTTGACTTTTAACTCACCATTTGAGGGTCCGCTAAAATCTCCTGATCATGAAACTCCAACAAAACAGACCTGCTGCTATAGAAAAGGTCCTTTGAGATCCGTCTCTGGACTGTTTGCAAAACTCTCTTACACAAAACACAAACTAAATGAAACCATGGCAGATTTCAGACCCTTTTTAGATGGATTAAAACTCATCTACAATACATCACTCCTGAAATAGTACAAAGTGAGACAGATTACATCAGATTTATAAACGCTGACAGAAACTTTGAAATGACTTGATTTTATATTTCACCTGTCAGGTTAAATTATCTCAGCCTAATCCCAGATTGTTTTCCTTTTCATGCGGCCCTAGTGATTGGGTTTTAAGTGTTAATTACAGACTTTATTGAAATGAATCAAGGGTCAGACTTTTAATATAACAGTATGAAGGCAGTGGCATTAAATATGGTCCAATAGATTAGATTAGATAGAACTTTATTAAATTCCTTTTGAGGAAATTAAAATTCCAGCAGCATAGCAAGCACACAGGTAAAAAGGCACACAGGTATCAGAAAAGAAAAAAGGAAAAACAATTTGCAATTAAAATTATAAATGAATATAAGTAAAAATAAAATGATGACTAGAGTAGAGCAATCCAACAGTTTTAACTGACTTAACCTGAAAGAAAATATTGAGATCTTTGGTCCAGCAGAGTCTGAGGAGGAAATGAGACTAAAATGAAGAAAAAAGAGCAGACCACAGCAGCTGTTTTAACCCTGACGTCCAGCCACACATAACAGGTTTGTGACCTTTAATATTGATTAAATATCACTGATCAGCTAAAGCTGCCGCTCTGGGATAACAAATTGTTGGAGGTTAAAAACTCGACTGGTGTTACCGTGACAACCACAAAAACATCAAGCTGAGAGGCACCAGTTAACATGATCACTTCTAATTTTAGATAATTATGAACACAAAGTGATCACTGATAGAGATATAGTAGGATGTAAACTTGTGTGTTTATAGAAATCTGTTATATTGTAATTCCAAGTGTTTATTTCACCGTTAACGGCCTTTGATGACCACAGGCTGAGGGATAACTATAAAAAAACATTAAAATAAGTATTCAGTCAAAAGTTTCCACAAACACTAATATTAAATGGAAGCATGTTAACAACTATTTAGGATTCAAATTCCTTTCATGAACATTTTTTTCTTTTAATTTCTGAGTCTGGCTCTGTTTTGTTATTATTGGGAATGTGAATCCAGGTGCTTGCAGAGATTTATTTTTCTCAAGATTGTAAAATGGTGCTACAACAGGTGTTCATGTTTTCTATTGTTTCAATGAAATATGAAAAATGGGTAAAGAATGATGATTTTGTTCACAGCATTGAGACTGGACATTGTAAGGAGGAGGAAGGACTAGATAAGCTTTTTGCTTCATTCAGTCTCTTCTCAAACTTGTTTTGTTGACATTCATGTGCATGTACATGTTTTTTTTTTTATTTAATTGATGGATATGTACAATTGTGTGGTGTACATATGCATACTATTTTTGTATGACCTTGTTTATTTTTTAAAGTTTGGGATGAATAAAAAATTATCAAATCAGATCAACTCTCATGTACTCACATTATGTATATTTAATGTGGGACAATTGCTAGTTTTGCTTCATGGTGTTGCCTGTGACATCCTAAAGCCTCTGATTTAATAACATTCAGTATATTTGACTCTTCTTGGGCATCCAAAAGAGTCAAATAAGCCCCATAGCTCATAAACTGGACATTAGATATGAATTTCAAAATGTACCGTATTTAGAAATAAAATATTTGTTGCTACAATACAAAGCAAATATGAGTATCAGTAAATGACCCCATGCTTAATTCAGCTCCCCAGTTTAAGAGGGAAGTGAGAATCAGATTGGTCTCTGGTTTTTAAGCACATAAGGATGCTTTTTTTTTTTTTTTTTTTTTTTTTTTTTTTAGCTGTTATGTGTTCCCTACCAGGCAAAGCATCACTGTCACCTTCTGTTATTTCAGTCATTTAATAATGTCCCTGTAATAAACCCTCTAACCCTATCTGTGTTGTGCAGATAACTGAGGACCTTTTTAAAACTGATTATCTCAAGTTCCATGTTCATCCTTCATTCATGCTCTACATTCTTCTCTAATGACGGTCTTTGACTTGAATACTTCAAACCCCTCATCATGATCTGCTCCATTATTTCTTGATTGCAGAATTCCCATAATCCACTTAAATGTTTCCTAATAGGATATACAGATGGATTCAGTTTAGTGTGTGAGGCTCCATTTGTGCAGGTTTTTTATCGTCATGGTGCATACACTGAACTGAGAGAGAGAGCCTCCTGAGAGCTTGTTTGACTGATTCAGCTGTTCTGAACATATAAAATCAGATTTTAGGGTTTTAACTTAGAGTTTAAGGGTAAATGTCAGACTGTTAAACCTCTTTTATCAGTGGCCACACCGGCAAGAATCTGGCAACAAGATATGCATCGCCAGACATTAGTGACATTAAGAGATAGCAACATATTGCAGTTTGATTTTATACAGGGCAATAATCACAATTGTGTCACTTAAAAGTCATTTTTTTAGCAATAAGAGATCACAGTAATGTTTGGATAAAATCCAGTTTCTAACCAGTGTAATTCCTTTATTGTGGGCGTCGGTGGCGCAGCTGAATAGTCCGCTTGGTCAGTGATCGGGAGGCTGCAGGTTCAAACCCAGCTCCGGGCGACACATGGCGATGTGTCCTTGGGCAAGACACTTGACCCCGGGTTGCTCCCACTGCTGTGTCAGTGGCGTGTAGGTGGGCATGGAAGGGCGTGACTGTGTTAGCTGATACTGATGGATAACTAACATAGAAGCTCTGAACCATCAGTGAGTGAATGGGTGTGAATGGGTAGATGTGACCTGTGGTGTAAAGCAGCTTTGAGTAGTCAAAGACTAGAAAAGCGCTATATAAGCTCAAGTCCATTTACCATTTACCATTTACCATTTCAAGCATGATCCCTGCTACATGGATAAACATTACTAACTGTTCAAGCGACAGAAATAATCGCAAACTAGAGTCTGGATGCTGCACTAAATGTCACAAAGCATCAAGAAATTGATGTAAATACATTGACACAGCATTGCAAACCATGGGAATATATTTTATAATTGGTTTACTGATATTTCTTTACATTTTGACCTTAACTTAGAGCTTGTAATGGTGAGTTTATTGACAAACCACTTTATAAAAGATACAAACAACAGACGTTTAAAACATCCAAACTGAACCTGAGAGCTTTAACTCATCATGAAAAAGTAATCACTCTGCCAAATGAATTAATAAATAAAATTAAGACATGATTTAAATCAAGCTTTATTTAAAGGCTTGAATAGACTACAAATAAATAGTAATCACAATAAAATCTGAGTCTTTTTTAAAAAATGATGTTGTTTATAAACATATTTAAGACAAATACAAGCTGTGATGACAAAGAGGACTGTTGATATTAAGCCATCTGCCTAAAAAAAATCAGCAAATGAGTAAGTGCAAGTCACCATGGCAATTTCTGTTGCATGATAAACTCTGAATTTACACTCAGTGTACAGCCTTTCCCAGTCTTGTTTCATGGTAACCCTCTCAAACCCTCCTTCTTTACTCTGGATTTCCATGATTCTCACTAACACACTTATGTCTTTTGAGACTCACAAGCTGAGTGAATCTCTTACAACAAACACTGCAGCTGAACGGTTTCTCCCCTGTGTGGATCATCAAGTGTCTTCTCAGGGTTACCTTCAGTGAGAAAACTTTCCCACAGACTGAACAACTGAATGTTTTCTCTTTTGAGTGAAGATTAGAGTGTACTTTTAGGTCCCCACTTCTCTTTAATTTCTTACCACAAATTGAACAGGCGAATGGTTTCTCTTCTGTGTGGACAACAGAGTGTCTCTTCAGACAATTTCGATTTGAGAAGCATTTCCCACAAACTGAACAAGTGAAAGGTTTTTCTTTAGTGTGGGTCATGAGATGCTCTTTCAGAGATCCACTTTGAGTAAAACGTTTCCCACAAACACGGCAACCAAATGGTTTTTCCCCTGTGTGGACATTTAAGTGTGTTCTCAGATTTGCAATTTGTGTAAAACTTTTCCCACATACTGAACAAACAAATGGTCTCTCTTTAGTGTGCACTCTCATGTGCCTCATCACTTCAGCTTTTTTGATGAAACTTTTCGCACATACTGAGCAGCTGAACGGTTTCTCTGCTGAGTGACGTAATATATGTTCTTGTAAGATTTGCTCACCCGGGTATGCTTTACCACAAACTGAGCAGCTGAAAGGTTTCCCCCCTGTGTGGATAGTCAAGTGTCTTTTTAAACTGCTTCCATGTTTAAATCTTTTCCCACAATCTGTACAACTGAATGTTTTTTCTCTAGTGTGGTTGGTAGTATGTTGACTCAGAGTTCCACTTTGAGAAAACCTTTTCCCACAGAGAGAGCAACTAAAGGGTTTCTCTCCTGTGTGGACTCTCAAGTGCTTCACCATCTCTGCTCTTGTGATGAAATTTTTCTCACAAACCAAGCAACTGAAAGGTTTTTCTGCTGAATGACGTAACATGTGATCTTGTAAACTTCGCTTTGTCAGGTATTTTTTACCACAAACTGAACAACTGATTGATTTCTCTCTTGTTTGATCTTCTTTGTGTTTTTGACATTGGTTCTTCTGTTTAGATCTTGCAGAGGATTCAGAAGGGGTCACTAATGTATCTCCAGTCTTATATTTCAGATAACTTACAGCTCTGTCTTTGTTCTGCTGAGGGTTTAAACCTTCCTGAGGCTGATCACTCTCCTCCCAATCAGCACTGTCATCAGTATCAGATCCAGAAAGGTCTATAGTCTCATCTGGAATAACTGTCTGGAAATGACAGTGTGGATTAAAGTCTCTGTCTGGTTCTGATCCCCCACAGTCCTCTCCATCAGCTTCTGTTTTCAACTGCTCTGTGTCTCTGATCTCTTCACGTCGGTTTACATCAAGCTGAAAGGACTGTTTCTCTTTATTTACTTCACTCTTCACAGGGACAGAAGTCAACATGAACTTGATCTCATCATCCTCTGGCTCTTTAAGCTGCTCTCTCCCCAAACTGATCCACACCTCCTCCTGCTCCTCTTTAATGTGTGCTGCTTCTGCTGGATTCTCCTGCTTCAGACTGGAGCTCCTCTCCTGCTGCTCAGGGAGAACCTTTTCTTCTTTCATCATCAACTGATGGATGTCTGAGGACAAACAAAGAAACCACCAAGCTTTAGAGAATCCTGATTTCCTGTTAGATTTAAACCATTTGAATATTTGGGTTCAGATTAATTTTGTTCACCCAAATCTGTATATTTGTATGATCTTGCTTGCATGAATGTTTTTGTGCCTTTATCAATTTGTAAGTCTCTAGATAATTCACTGCTCCAAGAACAGGCTATTGGACAGTTTTATTCTCCCCTTTGTATTCTCTGCTGTCATTGATGCTTTTGTAATGTTGAAAAATGTTGCAAAACATCTGAAAGGGGGGGTCTTCCATCTGGGGAAGGTTGAACCTGTCCTGTAGAATTTAAAGTAGTGCTGTTGTTTTGTACATTCAGATCTGAGTTCACAATTTACTTAATTAAATAACCCTGTTGTCCACAACAATAGTGTTGACACACAACCTAAGAGGCTAAACTTAAATCTTAACCAAAGGTCCACATAGCCCAGAGCCAACAAACAGCAGTGGTGCACAAAAAAAACTTCAACAAAAACACTGAAACAGATACACTTGATTAAAACAATATTGCTGTGTCATATTTTCAGGAGGGAGCAGCTGAAATAAATTAGACAAGTCATGGAGGAGAAAAAAAATCTCTCTGAGCAGAAGTATGAGACATGTCATTCATGTGAACATGAAGTCAAACAATAGGTTAAATAGGTCAAACAAAGGTTGTGTGTTTGTTGTTTGTCAAAACTTGTGTTGAAGGTTCAAAGTGAACAAACCTGCTCTGTGGAGGTCAGGCTTAAAAACAGAGTTCAGTGATTTCTCTTGTCGATCCTTCTCCTCTTTTAAAAGAATCATTTCCTCCTCAGCAGCTACAGTCAGTCTATGATCCACTGAAGATTTCAGCATTTGGACGTGAGACATTTTCACACAATTACAGACACTTTTTCCACACAAATTGCCTTCAAAACACTGCAGCTCCGTCTCTCTACACTTAGCATGCTTAGCTAAGCTCACTAGCTTCAGAGGACTCGCTGACATGTTGGAACCTAATCACGTATTCAGATAAAGAGATAATCACAGTCTGCACAACCAGGTAAACAAACACAATGGAATATCTGAGCTCACATTAATCCGTCTGTATCGCTCTGTAGCCGAGTTCATTCTCGGTTTGATATTAGCTTGAGAGCACAGCTAGCTTCAGTTAGCATTAGTGGCTAACATGAAGGCAGTCTGAGGTGAAGTAGCAAAAACACTTCACGAAGTCTGTTTCAGTGACTTCTACTATACATACTGACTGCTGCTTCATTAACAAATCTGCTGTAAACGAGAGAAACCCGACAAATGTTCACAACGATTAAGGAGAATGCTCCAAGATAACGGGCTAATGGAGAGAGAGGAAGAGGAACCTTCTTTTTCTTGTTTGTTGTTGGTTGACAAACAAACATCAGGGAGAAATACTGACATCTGATGGACCAGTTAAGAAGAACTCCATGTTTTGTCCACACTCCAGAAGAGAAGGAGGAAGAATGAAGGAAGGGGAAGGATTGTTTAGAAAAAGGTAACCTAAAATGTAAAAAAAAAAATTAAAAAAAAATTAACATTTATAGGTCAGCATATGTCACTTCTATTAAAAAAAAGGAAAAAAAACAATGCCAGTCTTTAATTGTTTTACTTTATATTTAGCTTACATATTCAGTGTCTTTGTTTTTGTGAGTACAGTCAAATGTATCAGGACCAGACTTTTTGCCTTATCCTAAAAAAAAACAGCCTGGACATTTTATCTATTTTACAATGTTCCCTCTATTTTGGCAAAAGGTTACAAAACATCCTCCAGAATAGAGAAACATTCTTACAAGTCCAAAACATGTACATAAAACAGCTGTAGAGACCATCTGATAGAGTGAGTTTCATTAGATGCCTTTTTTGTCCAAGGGATTCAAGTTTCTTATAAAAACTTGAAGTAGATCTGATGATGGTTAGGGACAAAAAGACAGTATGCAGTTCCATACATTATATCTGTTGTGTGTTACTTCCTTTGTGAAATATTCAAACTCAGTTTGTAAACAAAGGTTTAAAGGAAACACAAAGAAAACAGTGACTACAGGGTGATACCAGTCTTTTTGAATGACCTTGTCTGCTCCAAATTCAGTCAATTTATCAATCTGTTTTTTATTAATCATCCACTGGAGTACCAATTGTTCTTAGTGATAATCTTAAAGGGATCGTTCAGGTTTTGTTCGAGGTCTATGGCACATGTTAATATGACTGCAAATAAAGCAACTCTCCCCCAAGGGAAGATAGCCTAGTACCGACACTAGGTGATACATGTCAGCCAATGGTGCTACCAAAAGCCTTTTATCACTCTTATCACTCTAATGCATCGTCACTCTTAGTTATTATCACTCTCCTCGACAAAGCCCCAGTGTTTGGACTATTCATGATGCCAGAAACACACTTTCATCAGATGTTCAGGTTGTCAGTCCACACAAGAAACATCAAACACTAACTCCACTAAAACATGACTGGAAATTAGCGTTTTTGACTCAAGTGATGATGACATCTGCACCAATATCTGTTTTCCAATCAGATACTGGTGCTGTAAAGAGGGGGAGAGGGAGAAGTCATGTAGCTGAGGGCTGTTTGTCTGACGTATTGGAGCATTCTATCATGTGGAGGAGGAAACTCACTCGCTCAAAAGGGCATATCAGACTTGAAAAGCCACACCTTGACAGTAAACTGGAGTTTGAAAGCATGTCTGATATTTCAGGTAAAGAAAAATAAAAAATCTAAACAGATGAAACTGACTTGAAGCACAACTTTATTTTTGACTTTCACTGCTCACACCACCACACTTGTGTTTTTTAACTCTCACAAGTCGTGCAAATTTCTTTCCACAAATATTACAACTGAATGGTTTCTCCCCTGTGTGGACACGAGAGTGGGTACTTAAACCTAATCGTCGTGTGAAGCTTTTACCACAAACCGAACAACTGAATGGTTTTTCTCCTGTGTGCACTCTAGCATGCCTTGCCAAGTCTGACCTTTTGATGAAACCTTTGTTACAAATTGAGCAGCTGAAGGGTCTTTCTTCTGAATGATATAGCATGTGTCTTTGTAAGTTCCTTTTGCTTGGGTAACTTTTACCACATAATGAACAACTGAACGGCTTTTCTCCTGTATGGACAATTAGATGGTTCTTTAAATCTCCATTTTGAATAAAACCTCTTCCACAAATTGTACAACTAAATGGTTTCTCTCCCACGTGGAATTTCATGTGTGCCACCATCTCTGCTCTCGTAATAAAACTTTTCTCACAAACTGAGCAGCTAAAAGGTTTTTCTGCTGAGTGACGTAGCATGTGGAATTCTAACCTTCTCTCACTTGGGTATATCTTCCCACAAACTGAGCAGCTAAATGGTTTTTCTATTGCATGGATGACACTATGCTGGTTCAGATATCCAATTTGAGAAAAACTTTTACCACAAAGTGAGCAACTATACGGTTTCTCTCCTGTGTGGACAATCATGTGTCTGTTCAAAGTTCCACTGATAGAGAATCTTTTACCACAAACTTCACATCTAAATGGTTTATCTCCTGTGTGGGCTCTCATGTGCATCTCCATCTCTGATTTCTTTATGAAGTTTTTCAAACAAAACTGGCAGCTGAAAGGTTTTTCCGCTGTATGGCGTCGCTTATGCTGTTGTAAAGTTTTCTTACTTTGGTATCTTTTGTGACAAACCGAGCAGCTGAACCGTTTCTTCTTTTTTTGGTGTCCTATGTGTTTCTTTTTTCCCAAATTTGGAGCACATTCAGAGGAGCTACCTGATACATCTTTAGTCTTACATTTCAGATCACTCACAGCTCTGTCTCTGTTCTGCAGCGGGTTTAAACCTTCCTGAGGCTGATCACTCTCCTCCCAATCAGCACTGTCATCAGTATCAGATCCAGAAAGGTCTATAGTCTCATCTGGAATAACTGTCTGGAAATGACAGTGTGGATTAAAGTCTCTGTCTGGTTCTGATCCTCCACAGTCCTCTCCATCAGCTTCTGATTTCAACTGCTCTGTGTCTCTGATCTCTTCACTTTGGTCTCCATCAAGCTGGAAGGACAGAGGTTTCTCTTCATTCTCGCTTTCAGTCTTCACAGGGACAGGTGTGAGCATGGACATGTAAATATTGTCCTCCTCTGAGCCCTGAAGCTGCTCTCTCTCCTGACTGATCCACACTTCCTCCTGTTCCTCTTTAATGTGTGCTGGTTCTGTTGGGTTCTCCTGCTTCAGACTGGAGCTCCTCTCCTGCTGCTCAGGGAGAACTTCTTCTTTCATCAACAGCTGATGGATGTCTGAGGATGGATATGGAAAACAATAAGCATATAGTACGAATTTGCTAAAGCACCTGTATAGTGACTAAACCTAAATAGCAGGTGCCTCCAGACTGCTGAACTCTTCATCTTTATGTAAGACAAATATCTGACCTCTTATCACTCTGGTATCAAAACAGGTATTGAATATCACAGTTCTTTGCTCATATTGTATCACACTTTAGAATTCTGGTATCATGACAATCTTAAGCCCCGTTTCCACCAAGTGGTCCGGTATGGGATCTGCACAGTTTGGCTCAGGCCGGATCGGTAAAGCCTGATCCTGGTTGCGTTTCCACAGCCAGCCATACCCTACTTGGTAGGCGGCGTCCAAGCCAGATGCCGATAGCATGACGTCATAGCAGCGCGACACAGTGTACCCGGCTATTAAATACAACAAAGAAGAAAACGCGACACAGTAAACAAAGAGCAATGATTCTCTTCACCGAGAATACTGAGGAAGGTCTGCACTTCCACAGTAGACCATGGGACGCTCGATCTTGATGCCATTTTCCAAACAATAAAGCCTTGAGAGTTATCTTCACGAAGACAAGTGGAGATTTAAACATGGCGGGGCTGTGTTGTTCTTTATTACCACTGTCGCATGGGAAGTGACGTCTCCTTTGACCAGTCAACGGGCTGCAGTGTTTCTAGCTCCAACTTCTGGGGTCGGATCGGTATGCTTGGCACCCCAACAGAAGGGTCCCAAAAAGTAGGACGGTACAGTTCGCTTATAAGGGGTCCTGTCCCGGTTTTAGGCTATGGAAACGCCACAAAAAGCGAGCCGTACTGAGACGAACCAAACTGAACCCTCTGGTGGAAACGCGGCTTCAGTGTGTGAAAACTAGTAGGATTTTTTTTGACATTAGTCATTGTTAACATAATCCAGCAGATTTTTTACATAAAAAATATGAACCCAAAATAATGTAAACTATAAGCTCTTTATAAATTAAACACTTTTGCTCCTACCTTCTCAGAAAGGAGGAAGATGTTCTGTCTTTTTAAAGCCACACTGTTCAGACTGTTCTCCCATCTAGTGGTGAAACTGTATTTTGCATTCAAACAAATAGTGCTCTCTAGCGCCTCACTTTTTCAAATTTGCATTGCAACCGCTGAACTCGACAGTAGCCGGTATGTGCAGAGAAGCTATGTCTTCTATTTTTCGCTTTTTTGCCGATGAGGATTCCTTCTCCTGCGGTGTGGCATAAGTACAATCTTGCATTATGAACCAAAGTGCAGTGCAGGCTTTCAAATTTGCAAAAATGCGTTTAGCCTTAGCTAGTAGTGCTACATAGTGCTTTACGTAGTTTTTATAGACAGGAAGGACATGGAAGATTCTAGAGGACCTACCAGTTCTATGTCAATACAGATAAGAAATTCTTTACTCAGGAGGACAAGTCAGATTGTTGAAAGAGACAATTTGACACAAAAGAGCTCATATTTCTGTACGTAGACATTGTTTTTAGCTCATATATTACGCTACACATTGTCCCTTTAATACCCCATTGCGTGGGATTAAAAATTCGGAGAGGGCTGATTGATTGTTTAAACAAAATTCACAGACAGCTCAGTCTTCTATAGAAAATACTGACTTATTGTGAAGATTTGAACATTCTTATAACAGGTGAGGAAAGCAAGAAGGTCTGCATAAAAGTCTGATTACAATTCATGAACCCCCAGTTTAAATTAAAATAGTTTAAAAGGTTAATGACAATTTATATAACTATATCCTTACTCAACAAACTTGATCACAAAATCCCTGACATTTGCTCGAAATATGGAGTAAGAGGTGCACTGTTTCACTGCCTCTGGGGCTGCTGAGATATCAATATTTTTTTGGAAGGAGACATTTGGATATCATTTCACATGCTCCAGGTGTGAGATAAACTTTGTGAGATGTGTGTTTTAGGAAAAGGGTTAAATATATATATATATATATATATATATATATATATATATATATATATATATATATATATATATATATATATATATATATATATATATATATATATATTTGTTACAAGCAAATCATACAAAACCTTAACCTTTAACCTTGAACATGCGGCAAGATGGGCTGTCAAAGTCCCCTACTCTTAAAAAGTTATCTGATTAAGAGTAAGAATTCTATTTTTTTTATGATACATGCAAAAGCTTTTTGAATAATTTTAAGGAGGAGAACTTTGAGGAAATATTGTAAGGCTTTATTTTTGCCCTTACAGATTATAGTTGCTTTTGGTGACAGGCTAATAATACCAACCTCAGTCTTTGAATTGCTCTACATTTTTAAGTTCTATCAGTCACCTTGGTATGTAGATAATAGGCCTTGTGCCTGATGTCTTACACCTATGGTTGTCAAGATACCAGAAAAATAAAGTTCAACACAATAATAGTAATGAAATTTAAACTGTGATACTAATTTCAATAAAATAAAAACATAAAACATACAACAAAATACTTAACAGTCCTTGAAGAAAAGGTATTTTGTTTTAACCAACAACCTGCAGAGCAAAAGATTCAGATCCAGGAAAAGTAACTGAACGTATGACAACACATGAGCAGTAAATTCTTCAATTCTTCATTGTTGTGTTGTAAATTAAACTCATTCATTTTCAGAGCTGCTTCTACAAAATTTATTTTTTTTCTCTCCAAGTTGTTCAAACATACTCAGGAGAGTTTACAACTATTTTTGTGTTCAAATGAAGTTCAAAATCACAAGAACATGATAATTAAATAAAAACTAAGTAACAAAAAATGTAGTTTTAGATATTATTTTCTGTTTTTTCAAATAACACAACGAAGCCCTGGTTTGTCAAAAACAGTTCTAAAGCTGGTTTGTAAGATTCAGTATATTTAATATTACTGATGCTAAATTTATGGTATTCAAACATTATGCACATCATTCAATTTCAAGCTTAATCAGGACAGAGCCCTTAACGAGATTACACAAACACATGTAACAGTTGTAGATAAATCCTGCAACTGGTTTCTGTGCTGAATGTGACAGCAGCAGAGAGAGAAGCAACATAAACATCAGACAACGGCTGCTAAACGCACCTTATTGAATGATGTCCACTAACCAGTCAAGTCTTCATTATTTAAAGGGCTGTATCTTAAGATGTAAAACATACAGACAAACATCACTTTTAATATCTAGAAAGAGTGAAACATTTTCTGTATTTTCATTCATTTAAATCAACTTTAATATTGATTGTGTAATTTCAGATTTTGTCTAGATAACTTAAATTGGTGAGCAAAAATGACAGAAATGTGACTAACACCACGGGCCTCTGTTTAAGGACTAAAACAACATTAAAAGAAGCTGAAACATTAACACAGATGTTGATCATTATAATCTTTGTACGATAATAATTAATCAGTGAGTCCTGAGCTGCAGGAGGGAGCAGCTAGAATAAATCAGACGTCATGGAAGAGAAAAGAAATCTCTCTGAGCAGAAATACGAGACAGAAGATGAAAATAATGTCCACAGCTATCTGTTTGCATGAAATCAAACAAAGAATGTGAAGGTTCAAAGTGAACAAACCTGCTCTGTGGAGCTCAAGGTTAAAAACAGAGTGAAGCAGTGTCTGTTGTCGATCCTTCTCTTTTAACAGAATCATTTCCTCCTCAGCAGCTACAGGTAGTGTACGATTCACTGAAGATTTCAGCATCTGGACGTCAGACATTTTAACACAATCCCATACACTTTTACACAAACTACCTTCAAAACACTGCAGCTCCGTCTCTCTACACTTAGCATGCTAAGCGACATGTAGCTAGCTTCAGTTAGCATTAGCGGCTAACATGAGGCGGGGGGGGGGGCTATGGTAAAGTTGCACAAACACTTCACAAAGTCTATTTCGATGACTTCTACTATACATACAGGCTGTGCTGCTTCATTAACAGATCTGCTGTTAACGAGGGAAACCCGACAAAGGTTCACAATGCTGAAGGAGAAATGCTCCAAGCTAACGGGCTAATGGAAAGAGAGGAAAAGGAACTTCCTTCTTCGCTGGTAGTTGACAAACAAACATGAGGACGAAATAGCGACAGCTGTTGGTTGAGGGGAAGGTAGAAAGCAGACAGTTCAAGAAATGATTTTCTAAAAGGTCGACTGGGTGAGCACCAACTGATTTCAATGTGTTTAACAATTAGCTCAACTCAAAATCCATTACCCCAGGCTAACAATTTTCTCCTGGAAGTAAATGAGGAGTGTCCTCGGGTAGGTGATACAGGAGCACAGCTTTAGGTATGGTAAAGAGAATGCATCATATGCATCATTAAATTCTGAATAAAAAGTACAGACAGAAGATGAAGAGGGGGAGAACTTTATATAAAGCCAGGAGGGGAAGCTGGGCAAATTTCTGCCACAGAATAAAAAGTATCATACCAGTTAAAGAGGTATGGAAATGGAAGTGTCATTTAAGACAAGGGAGAAATTATGATCGTCTCACAAAGGTAAGTTCATTAGAAAAAAAGGAAAGATAACGTATGAAAGCGATTAAAAGGTCCAAATTATACTTTCAAAGAATGTCGTGTGAAGTGTTGAGAGCTGGTAGAAAATGTGAAATATAAATTAGAAATAAAACCTACATTTAGGGTAAAAAAGAAATCTTCAACTGATAAAGAGAAATCATAGTCCGTGGGGTGGCAGTGTTGCGCCCTCATGTTCCCTTGTCAAAGAAAAACAAGCTTCCTCTTCCTCACTGTCCATTAGCCGTTAGCTTGGAGCATTTCTCCTTAATCGTTGTGAACATTTGTCGGGTTTCTCTCGTTAACAGCAGATCTGTTAATGAAGCAGCACAGCCTGTATGTACAGTAGAAGTCATTGAAACAGACTCTGTGAAGTGTTTGTGCTACTTCACCTCAGACTCCCTTCATGTTAGCTGCTAATGCTAACTGAAGCTAGCTGTGCTCTCAATCTAACATCAAACCGAGAATGATCTCGGCTACAGAGCGATACAGACGGAGTAATGTGAGCTCAGATATTCCAATGTGTTTGTTTAGCTGGTTGTGCAGACTGTGATTAACTCTTTGTCTGAATACATGTTCAGTCTCCAACATGTCAACGAGTCCTCTGAAGCTAGTGAGCTTAGCTTAGCATGCTAAGTGTAGAGAGACGGAGCTGCAGTGATTTGAAGCCAATTTGTGAGGAAAATGTGTCTGTGATTGTGTTAAAATGTCTGACGTCCAAATGCTGAAATCTTCAGTGAATCATAGACTGACTGTAGCTGCTGAGGAGGAAATGATTCTTTTAAAAGAGGAGAAGGATCGACAAGAGAAACTACTGGACTCTGTTTTTAAGCCTGAGCTCCACAGAGCAGGTTTGTTCACTCTGAACCTTCAACACAAGTTTGACAAACACACAACCTTATTCTTTGTTTGACTTCATGCAAACTAAAATGGTGTTGCCATGGTGTTTTGTTGTTAGAGGTGGGATAACTGGATGAGGAATAGTACAGGGTTTCATCAGTATATCTTTGTCATTAACATCCCTCAGATTTATGCAGTGACATTTTTTGCTTTCTCTCTGGTTTCAAACCAACAAGGATAATGTCACCTGTATAACAGAAAAGCCTTATTTGTTTTTTTTAGTGAGTTTACTGTTATCACCATTGTTGTTCAGCCATGGCTCTAGACTAAGACTTAAAGTTTTAGCTGTAATCTTGTCATAATGCTTTAACATATTTTACACACATTTTTGGCACTCTGTATCGATTAACGGCAGTTATCTGAAGTTATTTCCCACCATCAGTGTTTATCCAGTCATGGTGCATCCCATTTGTCTCAAAATTCTGAGACAATAATGAAAAATTATTAAAAAGTGTATTTTACTGATTGAACATAAAGATATATTTGCTTAGGTTGAACATTACCCCACTAGTTAAGGTGAAACTTACAACTCTGGGATGCAACCAAACTAAGACATAACCTAACATAGAACTTAATTTCCTCTGTGTAGATTCTCATTCATCCAGGTCATGGTCATCTTGAAGATTCAAAAACAAGGCAACTGGACTGTGTTGAGTTTGTTGGGAAGATGTTGCACTTCTCATCCAAGAAGCTTCTTCAGTTCCGACAGGTCAGAACTGAAGAAGCTTCTTGGATGAGAAGTGCAACAACTTCCCAACAAACTCAACACAGTCCAGTTGCCTTGTTTTTGAATCTTCAAGATAGAATTCAACTATTTCAATGTCGGAGTTATGGTGCCTTGACACCATAAAGTAAGATAGAACTTGTGCATCACTGTTGCAATAGGCTACAGCTTACCACCCTGACCTACTCATACTACCCCAACAGATGAGGAAAAAAAATAAAAAACTTTTTTTTATAACGTTCTCACTTTAAAATTCAGGAAATGTTGGTATTAATGTATTTCATTTTCTCCCAAGATGTCCATCAGCTGATGGTGAAAGAAGAAGAGATTCCCCCTGAGCAGCAGGAGAGGAGCTCCAATCTGAAGCAGGAGAACCCAACAGAACCAGCACACATTAAAGAGGAACAGGAGGAGGTGTGGATCAGTCAGGAGAGAGAGCAGCGTCAGGGCTCAGAGGAGGACAATATCGTCAGGTTCACTTCCTTTCCTGTGAAGAGTGAAGAAGTAGACAAGGAGGAGAAACCTCCTGTAAAGAACAGGGACACAGAGCATTTGAAAACAGAAGCTGATAAAGAGGACTGTGGAGGATTAGAACCAGACAGAGACTTTAATCCATACAGTCATTTACAGCCAGTTAGTCCAGACAAGACTTCAGACCTTTCTGGATCTGATACTGATGACAGTGCTGATTGGGGGGCGAGTGATGAACCTCAGGAAGGTTCAAACCCTCTGAGGGACAAAGACAGAGCTGTGAGTGATCAGGAATGTAAGACTGGAGATACACCAGTTAACTCCTCTGAATGTTCTCCAAACTTTAGACAAAGGATACAGAGACAGAAAAACAAAGGAAACCAAACAGGAGAGAAATTATTTAGTTGCTTAGTTTGTGGTAAAAGATACCAGAGTTACCAACATTTACAAATCCATATGCAACGTCATTCCAAAGAAAAACCTTTCAGCTGCTCATTTTGTGGGAAAACTTTCATCACAAGACCGGAGATGGTGAGGCACATGAGAGTCCACACAGGAGAGAAACCATACATATGCTCTGTTTGTGGTAAAAAATTTTCCCAAAGTGGACATCTTAAAGATCACGCCTTTATCCACACAGGGGAGAAACCATTCAGCTGCTCAGTCTGTGGCAAAATATTCACACAAAGTTCACATCTAAAAAGCCACCTTACTTTTCACACAGGAGAGAAACCATTCAGTTGCTCTGAATGTGGGAAAAGGTTTTCAAGAAGTGGGCATCTGAGGCAACACACTTTTGTCCACTCAAAAGAAAAAACTTACAGCTGTTCTGTTTGTGGCAAGGGATTCACTCAGAGTGGAGCGCTCAAAAGACACGTGATTGTCCACACAGGGGAGAAACCATTCAGCTGCCGAGTTTGTGGTAAAAGTTATACCCAGCTTGTGGGTCTCAAACAGCACAGGTGTGTTGGTGAGAGCAGTGGAAATAAAAAATAAAGTTGTGCTCCATGTTATCAGTCCCGCTTGAGGCCAAAGTCAGCCTACACACCTAATGCAACATTATAGCCTGATATGGAAATCGTAGGGTTTTGGGCGTCATCTGACACAAAAATAGGCTGCTTTCTCTCGTGAAATGTCAAAAGGCCAATTTGGGACACCTCAGAACTCCAAAACAGTAAGTCTGACATGCCTCCTATTATTGTCTCTCCATGTCAGACATTGACCAATGAGAGCACTAGGAGCTCTCTGTGTGTGAAAATCACAGATGTTAATGGACAGTGGTTGATGCTTGAGAGATGAGATGGAGAAAGTTTGTCAAGTACTGAAAACAATATGCCTTTGAGATGTGTTGCAGAGCTACCACCAGACTGTAAAAAGAAGAATGTTGGGGAACAGCAGATGCATGTCAGTGCTTTGGTTTGTGACTGCTTGCATCTAACTTCAAGCCAACATGTTATTCATCATCACAGTCATAAAGACAAACAAAAGTATCATACTCTTAATACAGAGTGTCTGTTATTTCATTGACCTTGAATGAATTTAATGACTTGTTTTATTCACACTTGCATGATCCAGCTAAAGTTATGTGGGTCTCCTCACCTTGAATAAATCTCTCCCCCAATTTCCTTCCCTGCCCCTGCCTTCTGATCTGAGGTCTGTTTAGATGAGCAGATGCATCTGCTACAAATTTTGTATTACTTATCTTGCAACAAACTTGTCCAACAGATTAAGAAACTTTGCAAAATAAGGACTACTTAGTTTACAGATTTACTTGGATGTATCTTTTCATTCAATAAAGTTTGATACATTATTGCTTTGAATTATCTTAAGCTGTGTGTTATGTGTTGTCTCTCTTTTTCACATCAAGATGTGAGATGTAGTTTTATCTTCATAGTGTGGCTTGTCATTTAGATTAAAACTTGAAGGTCTGCTGTGCTCTCATGATCTTCATATTCCAACAGAAAAGGACCTGCTGCGGAACAAAACGCCCACACAATACACTACTGTAAAAGTTTAAATCCAAACACTACACATCCATAACAAACTATATTTAATTTAAATCCTTGATTTATAGAAACTTCTTGATATATTTCAAGCCTTCACTCTAACTGCAATCTGGCAGTGTGTAACCCTATGCTGAAAAATTAAAATAAAAGTCTCTGGGACTGGGAAATTTGGCCTAAAAATAGAATCTATAATTTTCAGTGATTTTAACTTTTTATTATTACTATTATTTTTTACAAATGACATATAATTACCCAAAACAGGTCATGTCCTTATCAAAAACTGAGAAAAAAAAACTGATGTTCTCTTGGAATTCATGTGCATATTGTAATTTTGTTACCTAAGTAGGGAGGTTATAAACTGCACTTTTCCACAAAACATCAACTTCCTTATTATTTAATATCTTTTTTATTTGTATAATAAATGAAACTGATACAAGGCAAAACAGGAAGAAGAAAATAAGATTGATGATTTAAAGATTTCAGACGGACACACTGAGACAAACGAGAGATTTCAGGTGTCTGTGGTTGATGCAACTCAGATTGGAAGTAAATTTTTATGTAGAGTGACAAGGGAGGAGAAAAAGGAAAAAAAAGACAAGCAACAGTGGTATTATTTGAATGTCTACACATGCAGTTTAAACTAACACTCATCCATACCTCTTTATGAACCCTTTCATATGTTTCTTTTCATGTCATGAAGTGCAGGTTTTAAAACCAATGTAAACAAGCACGATAGTTGCAAGCTTATTGTGACGTGATGAGGCAAAGCTATTGCATTGTTCTATTTTTTTATATTTAATACTATTGGATATGAATTTTGTGACACTACTGTGGCGAATCCCTTTAAAAGGAAGCCAGGAGAAGGATAGTAGTAGATTATTCATAGATGACGGAGGTACAGGGAAAAAGGAAAAGACAAACAAACAAACAACAACAACAAAAACAGGAAGGTAAGTTCGGGCCAGGCCACCAGAGATTAAATATCACATGAAAAAAACAAGGCTGGAAATGTTCCTGTGCAGAACGGTCAGTTCCTTCTTTTATTGAAACAGTAAAAATGTCAGTATTTACACTTTTAATATTTTCTTTTATTTGATGATAATGTCTGTAACTGTTTTAATTGCTTTTGTGGCCGATCTGGTGTCACAAATATGATACAGAAGTCTGTGTTAACAGTAATATCGAATATTTAAATCATCAAGCTACGTTCAAGTGGTTGTATCTCTTTTGGGAAGAAAGTTGAAGTGGATGGAGGAGCAAAATGGGTGACTTAGTAATTAATGCAAAAAGTCTCTTTTATGATATTATAATTTTATTCATCTGCAGCAAAAAAATTCACATTAATCGATTAAACTGATTTATTGCCCAGGCCTTAAAGGTTCCAAAATTTTAAAGACATGAAATAAGTCTATGATCAAAACTGAAAAATAAGAACACATCAACAGTGAATGTAAACAGGATGAAGTCACTGGTTTAGTTTCATTTTATCTCTTAATTAAGGTATTTTTAATTAATTTGGAGAGCAGGTTTGGATCAGCTCTGTGTGCCAAAGAAAGGATCTATGGGCAAGAGGGCAAGACCTCAAACAATGTGATTAAATAATCAAAGAGGCAACAGGTAAGCAGAACAATGATCACATAACTTTATTAAAGGTGTACATAGAAATAAATGTGGGAAAAGAAGAAACAAAATGCAGGAAATTTGTTTATTCAATATGATGAATAACTGGACAAACTTCAAGAGCAAGTAAATAATCACGTACGTATAAACAGTATGACTCAGACAGATCAACAATAGGCTGTGGGTGATTTTTACATGGAGCAGCAAGAGGTTTTTTTTCTACTGCAGTAAGACCTATTAACTACTAAGATACATATGTTATTTTCCCTCCATGATAAATGATGGAAAAGAGATTGAGTCCATCTGGCAATGCTATGAAATAAAACAGATCAACTTACAAATAGGTGACAAATAACTGTGAATGGATTCAACTTGCTTCTGTCTGTGGGCCCATCAGTTTCAAGATGATTCCCATCACACTCAGTGTTAAACTAAAGAGAAAATCAGCTTTAAATGCATTGAAATACTTTCCCTTTAATTTTATGAAATACATTATATATGAAAACCAAAGCAAACAATCATTTGTTTTCTCAGTTTAGTCCATTGAAAAGCAAAAGCTCACTCTTCTATACAAAACAAAGGTAATACAATTTTTGTACTTCCTTTTTTATGATTAATACTCACAAGTTATTTTGTAATTATATTTTAAATAAATGTGTATTAGTTCAACTACTAGTACTAGGCATTGTGTTTTCTATTTTTTTCTTTAAATCTTCTTTGTATGGTTACTTTTTAAAGCATTAAGATTAAATTTACCTAAGAAGGCTCTTAAACCACCATGGTAACAAACTATGTATGTATACAAGACCGGTGAAACTGAAAAGGTCAGTATGGATCTTATATTATTTTAACGTATGTGTGCTATATACATAAATCACAAATAATGTAGCAGGAGCTTAAAGGATTCTGTAACTATGCAAAAAAAAGTTTAAGAAAATGTTTTCTTTATAAACGTCAGAGGACGGCTCCTTGGTTTACTTCTGAAACTCGTGAACTTAAACAAGCATCCCATAAATTATAGAGAATATGGCGCTCCAATAAAAGGGAGGAGTCACGTATACTTTGGCGGGAAAGTCATAATACTACATGACAGCCTTACGACATGCTCAAGCTGCCTACTACTCCTCACTAATTGAAGAAAATAAAAACAACCCTAGGTACCTTTTCAGCACTGTAGCCAGGCTGACACAGAGTCAGAGCTCTGTTGAGCCTGTGATTCCTCTAGCTCTCAGCTGTGACTTTATGAGCTTATTTAATGATAACATTCTTAAAATTAGAGATAAAATTAGCAACTCCCTGCTTTCACCTGAACCTACCATACCATTAATTGTAGTCAGACTTGAGTTAAATTGTTTTTCTACAATTAGCCTTCAGGAGCTAAATTCTCTTGTCTCCTCCTCCAAACCATCTACCTGCCTTTTAGACCCGATCCCAACTAAACTGTTTAAGGAGGTCTTTCCCTTAGTTTGTCCATCCCTGCTGGAGACAATAAATATATCTCTATCAACAGGCTACATGCCACAGTACTTTCAAAGTAGCTGTAATCAAACCTCTCCTTAAAAAACCTAACCTCGATTCGGGAACATTAGCTAACTACAGGCCTATATCAAACCTTCCATTTACTTCAAAGATCCTGGAGAAAGTAGTGGCTAATCAGCTATGTGACTTCCTTCAAGACAACAGCCTTTTTGAGGACTTTCAGTCAGGATTTAGAGCTCATCACAGCATAGAGACTGCTCTAGTTAAAGTAAATAATGATCTACTCTCAGCTTCAGATGAGGGACTTCTCTCAGTACTTGTTTGGTTAGATCTTAGTGCAGCTTTTGACACCATTGATCATGATGTTCTTATACAGAGATTAGAGGTATTACTTGGGATTACAGGGACTGCCCTAAATTGGTTTAAGTCCTACTTATCTGATAGATACCAGTTTGTACACGTGAACAACAAGTCCTCTGTGTACACTAAAGTAAGTTAAGGAGTTCCTCAAGCCTCCGTGCTAGGTCCAATTCTCTTCCCCATATATATGCTTCCCCTTGGTGATATCATGAGGAAATACTCTGTTAATTTTCATTGTTACGCTGATGATACTCAGCTGTATGTATCAATGAAGCCAGGTGAGACAAATCAGTTATCTAAACTAGACGCATGTCTAAAGGACATTAGGACCTGGATGGCCAAAAATTTTCTTCTCCTTAACTCAGACAAGACAGAGATCATTGTGCTGGGCCCTCAACACCTTAGAGAAATCTTTTCTAATGATTTAACTGCCATAGATGGCATTAGCCTGATGCCAAGCACAACTGTTAGAAATCTTGGGGTTCTATTTGATCAGGATTTATCCTTTAACTCTCACATAAAGCAAATTTCAAGAACAGCCTTTTTTCATCTTCGTAACATCGCTAAAATTAGGCCTATCCTGTCCCAGAACGACGCCGAAAAGCTAGTCCATGCTTTTGTTACCTCTAGACTGGACTACTGTAATTCTCTTCTTTCAGGCTGTCCCAGTAAGTCACTTAAGACGCTTCAGCTGGTTCAAAATGCTGCAGCACGTGTACTGACTAGAACTAGGAGAAGAGACCACATTACTCCTGTAATAGCCTCTCTGCATTGGCTTTCCATTAAATATAGAATAGAATTCAAGATGCTTCTTCTCACCTACAAAGCTCTCAGTGGACAGGCACCAATTTATCTCAAAGAGCTTGTAGTGCCGTACAACCCCTCTAGAACATTACGCTCCCAAAATGCTGGCCTGCTCGTGGTTCCATCAGTCTCTAGAAGTAGTCTGGGAGGTAGAGCCTTCAGTTATCAGGCTCCTCTTCTCTGGAACCATTTACCGACCACGGTTCAGGAGGCAGACACCCTCTCTACCTTTAAGGTTAGACTTAAAACATTCCTCTTTGATAAAGCTTTCAGTTAGGGACCAGCTCATAGTCCATAGTTTAGACACATAGTTAAGATGCAATAGGCTTAGACTGCCGGGGGGATCTGGCACACTGGGCTCTATCCCTCCCTCTCTCACATTCTTTCCATATCTGCCTCTGCCCCTTTCTGTTTGCTCCTGTACTCGTCTCTGGCTCTTGTCTTTTAGGTGGCCTGGGATCCTGGGAGACTGCCTGCTGCTGTGGAGTCACGAAGCCTTAATAACTACAATTACAGACATAACACATATTTGGCCATCTCATTCCAGTTCATAATCATTATAGCTGTTAATGTTGATATTAGCATGATCTTTCTATCCATGGTTGATACATCTATAGTAACTATCTCTAGCTCCACATGGACATGAGATCCCTCTTGAAAATGAGGTGTCACATCTCAAGAGGTCTACCATTAATACATTTATACTTAACGAAGACAAATATGGTAGGGATGCACTTGTGGTCTGGGCACCCATGAGTTCGTCACTACCATAAATTCTTATTTTCAGTGAGACTTTTGATTATACTTCTATAAAATTATCACCACAACCACACAGACATGACGACCCTCCTGAAAACAAGTTGTAGCATCTCAAGAGGCTAACCTCTAATAAATTTGTTTGCAGCAGAAACAAATTTGACAACGACAGGTCTATGATTGGTCCATTGATCTGTCACTATCTTTAGTTCTTACTTTAGTCCACTTGTCTCCACTTACCTCCCTTCTTTTGCCCACATACCCAACACAGCATCGTGTGGATTTGCTGTTCATCATGAGACTGGGGTCCACATTCAAGATTTCCTGCTGCCTAACCAAAGGTTTTTTCTTGCCGCCATGATGGAGGGATTCATGATTGGCTGTATGGATTCATGTTGGGTGTTGGATGTATATATTTGTACATATATGTATGTGTATTTTATATATGTATATATGTATCTATGCATAATTGTGTATCCATAATATGAAGAGCCTTGTGCTCTATTGTAAAGTGTCTTGAGATAACACTTGTTATGAATTTGCGCTATACAAATAAAGATTGATTGATTGATTGGA
Source organism: Cetoscarus ocellatus (assembly GCA_037902135.1). NCBI lineage: Eukaryota > Metazoa > Chordata > Actinopteri > Labriformes > Labridae > Cetoscarus > Cetoscarus ocellatus. Next base: position 1,053,227 of record JBAMNC010000067.1, on the reverse strand, counting down.
TTCAGTTTTTGCATTTCCTGTATTTTATCCACTCTTGTAAGTTTGGAGGCTTTTATTCATTCCTTTGTTCTTGTTCTTGAAATGCTGTTTGATCAACATGAAGGCACATGCCTTTGGCGCTCTGTGAGAGGGAAGACTGGTGATATAAAAATTGTTTCTATTATTCATAGATTTAAATCAACTGTTGGATCTTAATGGGTGTTGTGTTTGAATTTAATCTTCAACGGTTTAGATTGTGTGGACCCTTTTTTCTTCAGCAGCAGATCCATTTGTTTTGTAATATTATGACACAGAGAGTTCAGCAGAGCTTCAAATGGTGAGTTAAATAACGAGCCAATTTGTGGAAAAAAACAACCAACAAGATAACAAACTGACTTCGAGCACTTAAACCTACTATGAAAAAGACTGACAACACTGATGAAAGAAAATCAGTCAATAAAATCTTTCTAAAGCAGTTTATTAAATTATCAGTATTCAAGGGTCTGATATCTGTACAGAATTATTTTTTATTTCTGAAGGTAAGCACTCTGCAGGCAAAATATTGCTAGGATTGCTATGCCATTATATCATGAAAAGCATTAAAAGCTTATCTACATGATGTTTGACTGATAATGAGATGCACAGAATTTCAGGAATGCCCTAAAGCCTATGATAATTCATGATACTGTGAGAAAAATCAAGTTGATAAACTCTGTCTAAAGGTAGAAGAGCAGATAATATCAAAATGTCTGTATAGCTGACATAAGCATCTGCTACTTAAATACATATTGTAGACAGTTACAAACTGTGATGACAAGGACACTTAAGATTAGTGATATAATAAATACACATTTCAATCAGATTAAGATAAACAAGTGGCCTCTTCTAAGCATGATGGGCTAGATACACCTCTACTTTATACTGGATTGTCACTGCTCTCACCAACACACTTGTGTTTTTTCACATTGATAAGTTTGGTGAATCTCTTTTCACAAACACCGCAGCTGAACGGTTTCTCCCCTGTGTGGCAAATAAAGTGTCTTTTCAGGTCTCTCCTCTGTGTGAAATTTTTGCCACAAACTGTGCAACTAAATGGTTCCTCATCTGTGTGGATAACAGAGTGTCTTTTCAGGCCGTGTCGGTTGTTGAAACTTTCACCACAAACTGAGCAACTGAATGGTTTTTCATTTGTGTGGATAATAGCATGTTCTCTCAGATTTCCACTTTGAGTGAAACTTTTACCACAAACGCTGCAAGTAAATGGTTTCTCCCCTGTGTGGACAATTAAGTGTGCTTTTAGATTTGCACTTTGTGTGAAGCTTTTACCACAAACTGAGCAGCTAAATGGTTTTTCCCCCGTGTGGACTCTCATGTGCCTCACCATATCTGATCTCTTGATAAAACTTTTGTCACATACCAAGCAGCCGACTGGTTTTTCATCTGAATGACGCAACATGTGTTCTTTCAAAATTTGATTACTAGGGTAACTTTTACCACAAACCGAGCAACTGAAAGGTTTCTCTCCTGTGTGGACAGTCAGGTGTCTTTTAAGACTGCAACCATACGTGAAACATTTACCACAAAAAGAGCAATTGAACGGTTTCTCTCCTGTGTGGCCTCTCATGTGCCTTACAAAGTCTTTTCTCCATGTAAAACTTTTATCACAAACTGAGCAGCTGAAGCGTTTTTCAGCTCTGTCTTTGTCCTGCAGAGGGTTTGAACCTTCCTGAGGTACATCACCCTCCTCCCAATCAGCACTGTCATCTGTATCAGATCCAGGAAGGTGAAAAGTCTTTTCTGAACTAACTGGTTGTAAATAACTGTGTGGATTAAAGTCTCTGTCTGGCTCTGATCCTCCACAGTCCTCACCATTAGCTTGTATTTTTAAAAGCTCTGTGTCTCTGTCTTCTTCAAGTGGTTTCTTCTCATCATCTTCTTCATCTTCACTCTTAATAACAACAGGAAATAAAGTGAACTTGATGATATCCTCCTCTGGCTCTTGAAGCTTCTCTCTCTCCTGATTGATACACTCTTCCTCCTGTTCCTCTTTAATGTGAGCTGGTTCTGCTGGGTTTTCCTGCTTCAGACTGGAGCTCCTCTCCTGCTGAACCTCTTCTTCTTTGATGATCAGCTGATGGACATCTGGAGAAAAAAAATTAAAAACATCAAGTTCAAGAAAAACCTGAATTTTTACTATTTTACCAATTTAAACCATAGGTATTATGTCATATAAAGCTCTGATAAGATGAATGAATCCTTGCAGAGAAGCTGCAGTTACACCTGCAGAGCCTTTAGCGCAGCATACTTTTGTGTATGACTGTTGGGGAGTACAATTCACCATGAATTGGTGGAAAGCCTTTTGAGATTTAGACCCCAAACAGAAAATCTACATGCGATTGGTAGTACATTTCTGACCCTGAAGGCCCTGGTGTAACCTCCTGTTTAAGTATTTCTTTCTGATCAAATGACCTGATCAAGGTTGTCCCTATCGCTATCATCTTTGTTTTATTGTTGATTGGAAAAAAACTATCAGAAATTATTGCATAAGGGCCTCTTGCACTAATGTTCATTCACAACCCTTCTTTTAAAACACAATATCACTCTAAAATTCAACAGCAAGGTGGTGTCAGATAATTTTTTTTTTTTTTTTTTTTTTTTTACAAATTAAACATTCAAATCTCACATGCAAATGTCCATCTCAGACCTTATTTCAGGCATTTTTCTGAAAAAGGAAAAAAAAAAAAAACTATTCTAAACTCCTTAAGGCTTCGGGACAGGGTAACCGAGAGTGCTAAGATGCTGACTCACATTTTGGTCCTCATTCCTTCACCAATCTATTTCTAATTCAGTTCACCATGTTAGAATAAACATGTTTAAAAGCAGCAGGCAATAGTTTAATTTTGATTGCACCCTTAGAAAGCAAGAATGATAAAATGTTATCTTAACTATGATGGGATTGGTAGTTTTATATACATATAAAATTATTGTTCTATATACATAGTCAGGTAAGATTAGATGGGCGGGGAGGGAGGCACAGATTTGTTGAAATCTTTAAATACACAAAAATACTGTATTTTTTTGCTTGGACATTGGCATGTTTGATCCTGCATAAGACCCTTGTGGCTGTTTTGAGTTGTTTTATAATTGAAAAGATCAAATTGCAGCTACAATTATTTCCCCCCCCCCCCCCCCCCCCCCCCACACACACACACACACACACACACACACACACAAACACACACACATAGTTAGACTAAATAAGATTGTAACATAAATGCTTTTACCAAACTGATAGGATTGTTAATTGACTAAAGCTATGATAAAAAAAATTGTGGTTTCATTTGCTTAAAGGTGACAAACACTTTGGGTGGACAAAACAGACTAAGGATGGGACGATGTTAAACAGTGTCTGTCTGATGAAGTTTTGAGCTGCTTGTTTTGTGTCATATTTGCAGGAGGTAGCAGCTGAAATAGACAAGTCATGGAGGAGAAAAGAAATGTCTCTGAGCAGAAATACGAGACAGGTGATCAAAATGTCCACAGCTATCTGTGTGCATGAAGTCAAAGAATAAGGTTGTGTGTCTGTCAAACTTGTGTCGAAGGTTCAAAGTGAACAAACCTGCTCTGTAGAGCTCAGGGTTAAAAACAGAGTCCAGTAGTTTCTGCTGTCGATCCTTCTCTTCTTTTAAAAGAACCATTTGCTCCTCAGCAGCTACAGTCAGTTTTTGATTCACTGAAGATTTCGGCATCTTGACGTCAGACATTTTCACACAATCACAGACACTTTTTCCACACAAACTGCCTTCAAAACACTGCAGCTCCGTCTCTCTGCACTTAGCATGCTAAGCGACATGTAGCTAGCTTCAGTTAGCATTAGCGGCTAACATGAAGGGAGTCTATGGTAAAGCATGATAAGCTAAGCTCACTAGCTTCAGAGGACTCGTTGACATGTTGGAGTCTGAACATGTATTCAGACAAAGAGATCACCACAGTCTGCACAACCAGCTAAACAAACACACTGGAATATCTGAGCTCACATTAATCCGTCTGTATCGCTCTGTAGCCGAGTTCATTCTCGGTTTGATGTTAGCTTGAGAGCACAGCTAGCTTCAGTTAGCATTAGCGGCTAACATGAAAGGAGTCTGAGGTGAAGTAGCACAAACACTTCACAAAGTCTGTTTCAGTGACTTCTGCCATACATACAGGCTGTGCTGCTTTATTAACAGATCTGCTGTTAACGAGAGAAACCCGACAAATGTTTACAAAGATGAAGGAGAAAAGCTCCAAACTAATGAAGAGACAGGGCGAGGAACTTTCTTCTTCTTCTTCTTGTTTAAAGGCGGTTGGCATCCGTCTCTTCGGTGCATTACCGCCACCTTCTGTTTACGGAGTTCTTGGCTCTGTTCACTTCAGCTGCGTCTCATCAAAAAAAAAAAAAAAAAAAACCCACACTCCTTGAATTCTCCTTGAACTCCTTGAATAACCTGACCCATATCCCTACCTCACCAATTCCTTAAATCCTGTGATAGATGCCCGTTTCCCTTAGATACTTCAGCAGTAATTTCCCCTGCTCCCCTTCTCCCTTGCTTAATAATCCTCTCAGAGTAACCTTCTTCACCCCACATTTCTTCAGCCTGTCCCTCATCACCCCTCTTTGCTCCTCATACCTCTGGCACCACATTATTACATGTTCTATTGTTTCCTCTTCTTGACATCCTTCACATAGCCCAGTATCATGTTTTCCAACTAGTTTTAACGTACTATTAAGTGAACAATGTCCCAATCTCAGCCTTACAATTACCACTTCATCTCTCCTTTTTCTTCCTCCTTCACTTGAACCTTTTACACTCTTTTGCACTTGATAAAAATGCCTTCCTGTTCTCTCTGAATCCCATCTTTTTTGCCACATTTGATAGATATTTCCTTTGATTATGTTCTTTACCTCTGATTTAGAAATACTTATATTCATCTCCACCTATCTTTTTTTCCAACGCTTCTTTCGCCAACCTGTCTGCTCTTTCATTCCCTCCCACCCCCACATGCGCTGGAACCCAAAGAAATGTTACCTGCCCCCCCTTCTTATGTATATTTTGACTGACTTAAGAATTTCGTACAGTATGTCCTGTCGACTGTCAGAGATAGATGACCCAATGCTTGCTAGTACTGATGCTGAATCTGAACATATCACTGTCTTTTCCTGAGATGTAACTTCCACCCATTTTAGTGCTACCAATACTGCCACCATTTCCACTGTATACACCCCTAACCCATCTGTTGTTCTTCTACTTATCCCAACTCCTCTTTCTGGAATTGAAACTCCAATCCCTGTTACCCCTGTCTCAGGCTTTTTGGCTCCATCTGTATATATCTGTACATACCCAGTATACTTTTCATTTATTCGTGCGCTGACTTCTTCCAATAAGTTCACTGTTTTCCGTCTTCCCCTCCTTAGCTCAAGAAGGGACCAATCTACTTCAGGGCACTTTAGTTTCCATGGTACTGTTGTCGGAAATGACACTGTTTGACTTATCTGAATCTTTTCCACTTGTAATTCTTTTGCTATTTTGTTCCCTACTTTTGCAAAATGTTCCACAGAACTCTGCTTATTTTCCCATACATCCTGCAGCATTTGTTTTGTTGGATGACTACTCTCCTGACCCTGCAAACTTACCCAGTAATTACCTATTAACTGTTTCCTTCTAAGCTCCAACGGCATCTCTCCTGCTCGCACCTGCAATGCTGCTACTGGTGTTGACTTAAACGCTCCATAACAAACTCTCATTGCCTGCGCCTGTACTATGTCGAGCCTTTTAAGATGGCTTTTTGCTGCTGACCCATATGCTACACTTCCATAATCCAACACTGATCTAACTAGTGCAATATATAACCTTTTTAATGAAAAACAGCTCGCTCCCCATGCTTGCCCTGCTAGACATCGCATTACATTTATCACTTTTTTGCTTTTTTCTTCAACTCTGTTAATATGATCTACCCAGGTTAGCCTCGAGTCAAATATCACCCCTAAGTATTTGAAATTTCTGACTCTCTCCAATTCTTCTCCGTACATACTTAGTTCAGGTTCCTGGCTGACTCTTCTCCTGGTGAAACACACTGTTTTTGTTTATTCTGTAGAAAACTTATAACCCCATTTATATCCCCACTCTGTCACTGCATCAATCGCCTTTTGCATTTTCTTCCCTATATGACCCAAATTCCTTCCTCTCTTCCACACAGCCCCATCATCTGCAAACAGCCCTCAACCTATATCTGGTGGGATATCTGAAAACACATCATTTATCCTGTGGCTGTGGTTGACTCTCCGCCCCTGGTGCAGACGGCTCCTCTGATGGCACTTCCCCAACTGGTACAACTGTACTCAGCCTCTCATTCTCTTATTCTCAGCCTCTTATTCTTATCCTAAGCCCAATGTCAACTTTTTTAGTGGGTGTGTGGGTGGGGGTATGTGTGTGTGCGTGTGTGTGTAGCGTAGCTGTGCATGAGTAAATGTTGCACAAAATAAAGTTTTGATTGATTGATTGATTGATTATGCTTATTGTGAACAGTAACGGACTTATAACACTCCCCTGTGGCGTGCCATTCCCAACCTCATATTGCTTTGACACCTCATTCCCTACTCTTACTTCAATTTTCCTGCCGAAAAGAAAGTCTTTAATCCAGTTAAACATTTTCCCAGAGATAGCCATTCTTGACAATTTGATCAGTCACCCCTCTTTCCACATCATGTCATAGGCTTGTCTGACAAGCGTCATTCAGCCCCCTCCTCCCCCATTACTCCTGTCTTTTCTGTGTACACTGTACCCATTCACCACAAAATCCAGGTTTGGCTTTAACCATGTCTCCTGAATACATACAATGTCTGGTTTTTGTTTAATCTCCTTAATGAAATGCTTGAGCTCCAACCCATTTGTCAGTAAGCTCCGTACATTCCACTGTAGAATGAAAACCATTAACAAAGTTAACCAATACATGGTGCTTCCTGACTAGACTGATTAGTGAGATTATCTCTCACTTCTTCCCATGTCAGTCCTTCAAGTTCCAAGTTTCTTCTTCTTCTTCTTCTTCTTTGGTGGTTGAAAAACAAACATGAGGGTGAAACACTGATACCCAACGGAGAGATAGGGGGATAGCAAAGAATATCCAGATAAGAACACAAACAAGTGGGTTATTGCTTTGTCGTATTTGCATGGTTTTTGTGAGTTTTTTATTACTAGGTTGCCAGAAGCAGTGAGGTATCTTTGTTACTGTCTCCACTATTTTTGTCTCGAATCTCCCTGTTTTTAATAAATGCATACATGGTTTGTTAGACTGCTTGCCATATGGGGTGAATAAAGGATCGAATCCTGATTTTCTTGGCTGCACAACATGTTTTCAGCAGAATATGTAAAGTTCATGTAAGTGACAAGAACTAGATTCTCTACAGGCAAAACATACGCTCACGGGCCACTTTATTAGGTACACCTTCCTAGTATCTGGTCGGACCGCCTCAGAACGGCCTTAATTCTTAGTGGCATAGATTCAATATTAAGAATCACTGGAAACATTCCCCAGAGAATTTGGCCCTTACTGTAGTTTTAACCAAGCTAGTCATGGAACCATCTCTCTCTGTTCGTCTCTGGTCCTGGTTGTTTCCCCAGATACAGGGTTCCTCTTCCTGTCTCTCCATTAGCCCGTTAGCTTGGAGCATTTCTCCTAAATCGTTGTGAACCTTTGTCGGGTTTCTCTCGTTGACAGCAGATCTGTTAATGAAGCAGCACAGCCTGTATGTATAGTAGAAGTAACTGAAACAGACTTTGTGAAGTGTTTGTGCTACTTTACCTCAGACTACCTTCATGTTAGCCGCTAATGCTAACTGAAGCTAGTTTTAGCTTAGCATGCTAAGTGTCGAGAGACGGAGCTGCAGTGTTTTGAAGGCAGTTTGTGTGGAAAAAGTGACTGTGATTGTGTGAAACTGTCTGACGTCCAAATGCGGAAATCTTCAGTGATTAATAGACTGACTGTAGCTGCGGAGGAGAAAATGATTCTTTTAAAAGAGGAGAAGGATCGACAAGAGAAACTACTGGACTCTGTTTTTAACCCTGAGCTCCACAGAGCAGGTTTGTTGACTTTGAACCTTCAACACAAGTTTGACAAACACACAACCTTATTCTTTGACTTCATGCTCACAGATAGCTGTGGACATTATTTTGACCTTTTCGCTCATATTTCTGCTCATAACTTCATCAGACAGATACAGTTACACAGACTTGTGCTGTCCCTTCAGGCTTTTAATCACAATAAAAGACACATCACATGGCCATAGCAGTTCTGTGATAATTAATAAACTGCATGAATAGTTTACTATGATGTATAAGGGTTCTCTGATTATGTGAGAAATCTAAGTGGCTCTAGGAAGGTAAATTGTTGGTTTGATGTATTAATTCAGCAGTTTAATGATATTTTAATAGAAGTGGACCAAAACTAGTCAGAACAATATGTTTCAGTTTGTAAGTCAAAATAACACCATGGTTGTACTTTAAAAAGAGATTATTGTTGACACTTCCTTAAGTAATCATAAAAGAAAAAAATAAAATAATAATAATTGTTTTTCAAATGAGAGCAGAGCCACAACTTTAACCACCTTACAATCAGTTAGTATGAAGCTTAGATGTGAATCATCAGTCAAAAATCCTCTCCCTGAAATGTGACAATAGAGTTTGGCTGTCATGACTTATGTTCTTCTTAGAGCTTTATGATTTCCATCTTTGTCCTCAGATGTCCATCAGCCGATGGTGAAAGAAGAAGAGGTTCTCCATGAGCAGCAGGAGAGGAGCTCCAGTCTGAAGCAGGAGAACCTAGCAGAAGCAGCACACATTAAAGAGGAGCAGGTGGAAGTGTGGTTCAATCAGGAGAGAGAACAGCTTCAAGAGCCAGAGGAGGCTAATATCAACATGTTCATGCTCACTCCTATCTCTGTGAAGAGTGAAGTAGATGATGAAGTGAGACCTCAGTCCTTCCAGCTTGTTGAAGACCAAAGTGAAGATAGCAGAGATGCAGAACATCTGAAAACAGAAGAAGGTCGAGAGGAATGTGGAGCATCAAAACTGGACAGAGACTTTAATCCACACAGTCTTTTACAACCATTTATTACAGGCAAGACTTCAGACCTTTCTGGATCTGATACAGATGACAGTGCTGATTGGGAGGAGAGTGCTGAACCTCAGGAAGGTTCAAACCCTCAGCAAAACAAACACAGAGCTGTGAGTGATCTGAAATGTAAGACTGGAGTTCCATTAGTGAGCTCCGCTGAATGTTCTCCAAACTTTACCCAAAAGAAACAAAACAGAGGAGACCAAACAGGAGAGACATCATACCTCTGCTCAGTCTGTGGGAAAAGATTCCAGAGGAAAGCGATTTTGAAAAAGCACATGCTGCGCCATTTAGCTGATAAACCTCACAGCTGCTCAATTTGTAAGAAGAGTTTTGTTGAGAGAGGAAAGATGGTGGCACACATGAGAGTCCACACAGGAGAGAAACCATTTCTGTGTTCAGTTTGTGGCAAGGGTTTTGCACAGAAAGGAACTCTTGATGGACACATGATTGTCCACACAGGAGAGAAACCATTTCTATGTTCAGTTTGTGGAAAAGGTTTTACCCAAAAAGGATCTCTTGATGGACACATGGTTGTCCACACCAGGGAGAAACCATTCAATTGCAGCATTTGTGGCAAAACTTTTTCTCGAAGTAAAAATCTAAAGCAACACACTTTGACCCACACAAAAGATAAACCATTCAGTTGTTCAGTTTGTGATAAAAGATTCCCGAGCATGACAAACCTGCAAAAGCACATGCAGCGTCACTCAGAAGAAAAACCTTTTAAATGCTCAAATTGTGAGAAAAGCTTTGTCTGCAGGTCTGAGTTGGAAAAACACATGAGAGTCCACACAGGAGAGAAACCATTCATGTGCTCAGTTTGTGGAACATGCTTCTCACAAAAAGCAACTCTTGATGGACACATAACTGTCCATACTGGGGAAAAACCATTTAGTTGCAGTGTTTGTGGTAAAAGCTTTGCTCGAAGTGGAAATCTAAGGCAACACATTGCTATCCACTCAGGAGAAAAACCATTCAGTTGTTCTGTTTGCAATAAAAGATACCCAAGCATGGCATTTTTGCAAAGGCACATGAAACAACATCTAAACAGAAAAACTCTGAGCTGCTTAAATTGTGAAAAAACATTTGTTAGGGGGTCGGAGTTAAAGAAACACATGAAAGACCACACAGAGAAGAAACAGTTTTTGTGCTCAGTTTGTGGAAAAGGTTTTGCAGCAAAAACAACTCTCGATGGACACATGATTGTCCACACAGGAGAGAAACCGTTCAGTTGCACTACATGTGGCAAAAGTTTTTCTCGAAATAAAAATCTAAAGCAACACGCTGTTATCCACACAAGAGAAAAACCTTTTGGCTGTTCAGTTTGTAGTAAAGAATTTGTTGGGAAGCAAGCTTTACATAAGCACGTACTTCGTCACTCAGCAGAAAGGCGTTTCAGCTGCTCAGTTTGCCAGAAGAAAATTATATTTAGGATGGAATTGGTGAGGCACATGAGAGTCCACACAGGCGAGAAACCTTTCAGCTGCTCAGATTGTGGTAAGAGCTTTTCACACAGCGGTACTCTAAAGCGACATGCTATCATCCACAGAGGAGAAAAACCATTTAGCTGCACAATTTGTGACAAAAAATTCTCAAGCAAGAATAATTTACAAATGCACATGTTGTATCATACAGCAGAGAAACGTTTCAGCTGCTCTGTTTGTACAAAAAGATTTATCTTCAAAGCAGAACTAATAAGGCACATGGGAGGTCATACTGGAGAGAAACCATTCAGTCATTCTTTTCTGAATAAAACTCTTGCTCAAAAATCAGACTTAAAAAGACACTTGGTTATCCACACAGGGTAGAAACCATTTGGTTGTCATGTTCGTGGTAAAAGGTTTTCCAAGCAAGCAACTGTGAAAACACACAAGTGTGTCAGTGAGAGCAGCGGAAATCCAGGATAGAGCTGTGCTTCAAGAAAAACTTCTTATTTCATTCCATTCTAATTTAATTATACTTTATTTTCAGCCTTGTAACAGGTGATTTTATTTTCACTTCACATCTTTTCGAACAGTATGTTTTTTTTTTTATCTCAGATCCATTGATTATCAGTTCTTGTTCTCAAACATTTAAATGAGTCAAATGACTTGATTTTATTCACATTATGCTGTTTTATCTTAACTGTACAGTTAAGCAAATCTCATATTATGTAGTTAAAAAGAAAGCAACCTCTACCTCTCAGATGATTGTATTTCTCTTCAATTTAAAGTTGGGATGCACATCAGCAATAACATACCATGGCCACATACACAGTTCATGCACTGACATCACAATTTGTGCAACAGACGAGTACTTCCACCTGCTGAGTGGCAAAAAGCAACATCTAATAATTGATACTGTTGGAAAGACACAATTATTTAATTAATGCTGCATGTTTCAGAGGGCGTGGTTATTTTTTGATTAAGTTCATTACAAAACCTGCAGATTTTAGTCTGATTCATACTCAAAAATTACTTGATAGATTTCTGGAGCCATGAAATTATTTCTTTAATGCAGCATTAATTTGCATTTGTCATTGGATGATGCCCTGTAGTGACTATAACTTTGTGTCAGTGTGATTTTGTACCCAACTTTCTCTGAGCATGTGGTTTTAGCATCTTTTTAAGTGTTGGTTCTTCCTGCTTATTTTTAATGTCACACATGAATTGGTCAATAATTGGCTAAGTCGCAGTCACAATAGTTTACTTCATTATTTCATTATTTCATTATTTCATCAATTTGTGGTCAAAATTATGGGCTTAACCTTTTATGTAAATAAATTATTTAAACAATCAATCAATCAGACTTTATTTGTATAGCACTTTTTATACAAAATGAGCACGAAGTGCTTTACATGGACTTGAACAAAAAAAGAACATGCAAGACAAACATAAATAAAATAAATTATCACAAAAAGCCCAAACAATAATAACCAAATTAAAGACCTTGATTAAACAGCTGTGGGAGTGAGGAACTGAGGAAACACTATCATGAAGTCTTAACGAGAAAACACTGGAGAGAATGTTAAAAACACTAAATTTAGAGATAAAGTAAGAGTTACAGTGAAATAAAAAAGGAATAATCAATAACTAAATACGGAATTAAAGTAAAAGAATAGAGGATGATATAAACTATAAGCCTCATGTATAAACCAGTAAACAAAAGCATGAGTGAGATAATAAAACACTCAGAAATATCACACAAAATTATAAATGTTTCACAAAATACATATATTGAGACGAATATTAACAGATTGTTCTGAATGATAAAACAAATTGCTAAAATATATGATCAATAACACGTTTAAAAATACTGGATAAAAGAAAATAGTGTTAATAACAGTAAAAGTTTAAAGGCTTATTGTAAAAAAAATGTTGTTGACTACAAGCATCAAAAAAATAACCTGTTGTCCTCAGCACCTCATAATTTAATATATTGATATTGATTTTATGAATGATTTGCTTGAATATAATGTCTTGATATTCTCTCAAAGTATAAAACCAAAAGAAAGAGAAAGAAGTGTTCATATTCTTCATTATTTCAGTCATATGATATCAGTTGCTGTAACATCACTGCCTCATCCTTATTATAAACCTGACGTTATGGCTCCAAACATTTTTCTAACACCAGCTGAGGATCCAAACAAGAACAAAAAAGTTGTTGATCTGTGCTCTTTGCCACTCAGTGGCTGACAATCCACTCACTCATGCTGACTTCATGTCCATACCCTGTATCGGCCCATTTGATATATATCGTCCTCTGTAAAATTAATGTGGAGTGATCAGATATGAGTTTGTTTATTTGTCTGATTCTGACATTTGGCACCCATAACAGCTGATGTCTGTTCTGTTTTCACAAAGAAATGGGAGAGAAAATACTGGTGCAGATATTTAGCAGATTTGTGCCTCCATTGTAGTTTGTCTCTCAAGCTTCACTCCTTTACTGTATTAAAACACATCATTTAGTCCTGTTTTGGCTTTTTAAAGCACACCTTCAGCTGCTGTAAAAACATAACTTTTTTTTCAATTTTTTTTACTCAGATCTCTTCATCAATCTCAGCCCTGATCAAAACTATTTAAATTTTTATTAAAATTATGGATTTTAGCCTTTTAAATGCCAATTTCATAGGAGATGTCACTGATTTGTTGAAAAAAAAAAACACAAAATGACTGATTTTCAATGTAAGAAATTATCAGAGGCTGGAGATTTTGTTCCATGCTATCAAATCTTGGATATGTCAGAGATAAGTAAAAACATTTACTCTGGTGCATGTATTATTTTTTGTGCAGCATCAGATTTTTATTTTTACTCCCTTTGATCCTGTTTTGGCTGTTTAAGAGACACAACTTTGGCTACTCTAAAAACATAACAAATAAACATTTCTTCTTTTTTGCCCAAGTCTCTTCCTCAAGCTCAGCCCTGATCAAAAATAATGAATATTTTAAAAGATTATGGATTTTAACCCTTTAAATGCCAATTTCATAGGTTATGCCACTGATTTGGTGAAAAAAACACAATGACAAAAATGTCAGATTTTCAATATAAAGAAAAAAAATGACCAAAGGCTGGATAATTTTTTACATGCTATCGCACTCTTGGATATGTCAAAGATTGGTAAAAACATCGGCTTAAGTGCATTTTTTTTTTTTTTTTGCCTAGCATCAGATTTTAAGTTTTACTCCCCATTGACTCCCATTATAACCACATTTTTTGAATGCAGCCATGACACTGCAGTGAAATCGCCTATGAAACTGGCATTTAAAGGGTTAAAATCCAAAATTTAAAAACCGAAATAACAGTTTTGATCAGGACTGACCTTGATTAGGAGACTTGGGGGAAAAAAAGTTTGAAAAAAATTATCTGATATGTTTTTACAGCGGCTTAAGTTTGTGGCTTTTAAACAGGACGAAAGGGTAGTAAATTTGCCCACAGTGTATTTTTGACCTTTTAAAATTGTTGAAATCATTTGTATAGAGGTATTTTTTCTTAAATAAATGAGATAAGAATTGAAAGATAAAGAAAGAAGAAATGTAAATATCATTCTCTCCCACAGATCCAGATAAATTCTCTTTTATTCTGCCTACCTCATGTAAACCACTCCTGTCTTTATTACCACGCCTAATAGGATTGTTTCTGAATCATTACACCGCTGTCTATTCAGGCTTGTGTTTGTTAGCTCTTACTTCCCACGCAATGTTGCTTGTACATATCTTATTTTTATCTGTACTTTATTTCAAAGTTTCATTCTATTTTTTATATTCTTCTCTGTATATATATATATGTCCTCTAGTCTGTACTCAGAGAGTTATGTTTAACATATTTGGCCAATAAAGATGATTCTGTGTCTGATTCTGCGACAATGAGCTAAGAAATATTGTCATGTAATGCATCATAAATCACTAATGATTATTATTACATGTATTATTATGCATAACACGTTAATCCATTTTCTCTATAATTATCTACAAATGAGCTTCAATCTACAGTCAGATGAGGGTATTAAAATGTGTAAAAATGCATAAAATTGCTGGAAATTAAATTTCCCCAGTTTTCTAACATTTTCTAATCCTACATTATATTGTCTCACATATGTTTTCTCTAACGTCATGGATTCGGTTTAATGTAGCTTCTGTGGCTGTGAACTACATTTTTATTTGTTTGACCTTGTTTTAAATACTAGCTGCAATCCTAGACATATTTTCACAGGTTATATAACTAACATTTTCAGATCCTGCTCAGTTCATTTTCCTTTTAATCTATGTCGAAAATTAAAAAACAAAAAAACAAAACAAAAACAGTATAACAAAATGCAAGAAAGTCTGAGTCACTCTGAAGTAAAAATCTCACTGCAGTGAGACGCCCAAAGTTGGCAACTCTTCAGAAATACTTCGAGCAGGAGGTCATTTGAAACCAATCAAAGAAGCGTTCTCTCGTTTGTTCCTCCCCAGAAAACCCTTAGGAGGAAGGTTCCGCTTCCTCTCTCTCCATTAGCCCGTTAGCTTGGTGCATTTTTCTTTAATTGTTTTGAACATTTGACGGGTTTCTCTCGTAAACAGCAGATCTCTTAATGAAGCAGCACAGCCTGTATGTATAGTCGAAGTCACTGAAACAGACTTTGTGAAGTGTTTGTGCTACTTCACCTCAGACTCCCTTCATGTTAGCTGCTAATGCTAACTGCAGCTAGCTAGTTGTGCGCTCAAGCTAACAAAGCGGCATTCAAAGCTAGTGAGCTTAGCTTAGCATGCTAAGTGCAGAGGCAGTGTTTTGAAGGCAGTTTGTGTGGAAAAAGTGTCTGTGATTGTGTGAAAATGTCTGACGTCCAAATGCTGAAATCTTCAGTGAATCATAGACTGACTGTAGCTGCTGAGGAGGAAATGATTCATTTAAAAGAGGAGAAGGATCGACAGCAGAAACTACTGGACTCTGTTTTTAACCCTGAGCTCCACAGAGCAGGTTTGTTTACTTTGAACCTTCAGCACAAGTTTGACAAACACACAACCTTATTCTTTGATTGACTTCATGCACACTGATAGCTGTATTGTCCTTTGGGGTTATATTTCTCATTTAATTGTTTGACTTTTCTGAATGTAAGACTTAAACTTGTTCATGTATGTTGTTTAGGTTATTTGCTAATATTAGTAACTTATTGATCACCTTTCCTTACAGATATTTCTTCATCGATGATAATATGACATTTTTTCTATTAAGTGTTTAAAGGCTTGTTCACATAGTTAATATTGTTATGAAACAAACAGGTTAAATAAGCCTGTTATTTTATTTTTACTTTCTTCTTTTTCTGCTTTGTCCTGAATTTATGTTTATGTGTTTGTATTATTTATGTTCGATCAGAAAATGAATTATTATACTCTGTGGCAAATGAAAATAAAAATTAAAAATTATGTTTTAAAAAAAACAGGTTTCTCCTTTTAAATTGATTACTCTTTGATTTTTAAGGGTTTACAGCAAACCCTATTAAACTTATCCAAGTCAACACTGATCTCAACCATAGGCTGAGTAGGGATGGGGATCGAGAATCAATTTTATGTGACAATCAACTCGAACTAATCTGAGGCATCAGTGTCATCTTCCCCATCATTCCCTTATCATTACTTCTCACTGATTTCTGTGTGCTGTACAAAACAATATTATTTCATATAAAGCTAACAATAAGGAGTAACATACTAACCTAAAATATAACCATGAAATTCAGCTAAGTACCCTAATGTAATGACAAAATTAGCAGTATCATTTCAAATTTAATGTATATATTGTATTAAACTTGAAAGCCATTTCACTGAATCACAGTATTCTTTGTTTGACTTCATGCACACAGGTAGCTATGGATATTATTTTGATTTTTTGTCTCATATTTCTGCTCATAGGGATTTCTTTTCTCCTCCATGACTTGTCTGATTTATTTTGTTCGCTCACAGTACAATGCATACTTCGTGATCCTTAAAGTTCACAACATCAAGAAATATGAGCACTGTGTTTAATGATATATTACATGAATAGTGTACGCTGAGATATCAGAATGTCTACAGTGTAAGTGGCACAGTAAATCTGCCTATCGTGAACATTATAAAATAATCATAACAAAGTCAATCAGTTCAGAGTGACAGGGCTGAAAGTCAAGAGTCATAGCATCTTCAACCAGCGTCATCTTCCTCCAATGCCTCAAATATTCTTTTAAAAACATGTAAATAAATCAGCTCTCCAAGGCCCTGCTTTTACTGCAGCACAGCCCTGTTCCAGTCTGCAGGAGCAGAAGATCTAAAACTTCTTTTCTGTTTCAGAATGAACTTTGGGGACAGATAGTAAAAGTAAGTTTTTTTCTATCTGTAAAACAGACAGTAGCTGTGAGTGCTTTCCAGAGTCAAGCCTTTAGCCTGAACACACAGTGTTCTGCTTTATAAACAATCAGCAATTCAAATGAAAGACTGTTTAGAGAGATCAGTACTGTGTGGTCTGTTTTCCACAATGACATACTCAGCAGTATTGAGGGCCTTTGACAAATCAATAAAAAGGACTGCACAGTGTTCCCTAAAACTTAATAATCAATAAAGTCACTAACCACTGTAAGAGCTGCTGTGAATGTGCTGTGTTTGATCCTGAATCCTGACTGATATTCAGAAAAAATATTATTAAATGATTATTTGTCTGTTTTGCTATAATCTGTTCAACAGTCAACAATCAGTCATCTTCTGCGAGCTTTGATAAAGTCAGGTGCTATCCATGGTTTCAGTCTTATCAGAGAATCCTGGTATTTCCTAGAGCTTTATGTTTTTCATCTTTCTCCTCAGATGTCCATCAGCTGATGGTGAAAGAAGAAGAGGTTCTCCATGAGCAGCAGGAGAGGAGCTCCAGTCTGAAGCAGGAGAACCCAGCAGAAGCAGCACACGTTAAAGAGGAGCAGGAGGAAGTGTGGATCAATCAGGAGAGAGAACAGCTTCAGGAGCCAGAGGAGGATGATATCATTAAGTTCACCCCTGTTACTGTTAAGAGTGAAGATGATGATGATGAAGAGACACCTCAGTCCTTCCAGCTTGTTGAGGACCAAAGTGAAGAGAGCAGAGATGCAGAGCATTTGAAAACAGAATTTGATGTAGAGGACTGTGGAGGATCAGAACTGAACAGAGACCTTTATTCACACAGTCATTTACAGCCATTTAGTACAGGCAAGACTTCACACGTTTATGGATCTGGTACTGATGACAGTGCTGACTGGGAGGACAGTGATGAACCTCAGGAAGGTTCAATCCCTGTGCAAGACAAAGACGGAGCTGTGAGTGATCAGAAATGTGCTTCAAACTTTGCCCAAAAGCAACAAAATGAAGGAAACCAAACAGGAGAGACATCCATCATCTGCTCAGTCTGTGGTAAAACATACAAGACTGAGAGAAGTTTGCAAAAACACTTGCAACATCATTTAGCAGAAAAACCTTTCAGCTGCTCAGTTTGTAAGAAGGGGTTTGTTGAGAGAGGAAAGATGGAGAGGCACATGACAGTCCACACAAGAGAGAAACCATTTCTGTGTTCAGTTTGTGGCAAAGGTTTTGCATATAAACTTAGCCTTGATAGACACATGATTGTCCACCCAGCAGAGAAACTGTTCAGCTGCAGAATTTGTGGTCAGAGTTTCACAAAAAAGGATGATCTTAACAGTCACGCCAGTGTCCATGCAGGAGAGAAACGATTTAGCTGCACTGTTTGTGGTAAAAGTTTTGCTCGAAGTGGAAATCTAAAGCAACATGCTGTTATCCATTCAGGAGAAAAACCATTCAGTTGTTCTGTTTGTGATAGAAGATTTCCCAGCATGGCATATTTGAGAAAGCACATGCAGCATCATGCAGAAGAAAAACCTTTCAACTGCCCAAATTGCAAGAAAGGTTTTATCAGGAGATCTGAGTTGGAGAAACACTTGAGAGTCCACACAGGGGAGAAACCATTTTTGTGTTCAATTTGTGGGGAAGGTTTTGCAGTAAAAGGAACTCTTGATGGGCACTTGACTGTCCACACAGGGGAGAAACCATTTGGTTGCAGTGTTTGTGGTAAAAGTTTTACTCGAAGTAAAAATCTGAAGCAACACGCTTTGCTCCACACAGGAGAAAAGCCCTTTAGTTGTTCAGTTTGTGAAAAGAGATTCCCCAGCAAGGCATATTTGAGAAAGCACATGCAGCATCATGCAGAAGAAAAACCTTTCAACTGCCCGATTTGCGAGAAAGGTTTTGTCATAAGGTCTGGGTTGGAGAAACACTTGAGAGTCCACACAGGAGAGAAACCGTTTTTGTGTTCAATTTGTGGAGAAGGTTTTGCAGTAAAAGGAACTCTTGATGGACATATGACTGTCCACACAGGGGAGAAACCATTCAGTTGCAGCATTTGTGGTAAAAGTTTTACTAAAAGTGGAAATCTGAAACAGCATACTTTGACCCACTCAAGCGAAAAACCCTTCAGTTGTTCAGTTTGTGATAAAAAATTCTCAAGCACAGCAAATCTGCAAAAGCACATAAAACATCATTCAGAAGAAAAACCTTTCAGCTGCTCAATTTGTGAAAAGAGTTTTGTTGAGAAAGGAAAGATGGTGGCACACATGAGGGTCCACACAGGAGAGAAGCCGTTTCTGTGTTCAATTTGTGGAAAAGGTTTCACCGTAAAAGGAACTCTTGATGGACACATGACTGTTCACACAGGGGAGAAACGATTCAGTTGCAGTATTTGTGGTAAAAGTTTTACTAAAAGTGGAAATCTGAAGCAACATGCTTTGACCCACACAGGAGTAAAATCTTTTGGTTGTTCAGTTTGTGGCAAAGACTTTCTTGGCAAGCAAGCCTTACGTAAACACATGTTCCGTCACTCAGCAGAAAAACGCTTCAGCTGCCCAGTTTGTCAGAAGAAATTTATATTTAGGAAGGCTATGGAGACTCACTTGAAAGTCCACTCAGGGGAGAAACCTTTCAGCTGCTCAGACTGTGGTAAGAGCTTTTCACACCGTGATTCGCTGAAGCAACATGCTCTTAACCACACTGGAGAAAAACCATTCAGCTGCACAATTTGTGACAAAAAATTCCCAAGCCAGAAAAAATTACGTATGCACACGCTGTATCACACAGCAGAAAAACGTTTCAGCTGCTCTGTTTGTACAAAAAGATTCATCTTCAAAGCAGAACTGACGAAGCACATGAGAGGTCACACTGGAGAGAAACCATTCAGTTGTTATGTTTGTGGTAAAAGATTTGCACAAAAATCAGATCTATCAAAACACTCGGTTGTCCACACAGGGGTGAAACCATTTGGTTGTGATGTTTGTGGTAAGAGGTTCTCTAAGCGAGTGATTGTGAAAACACACAAGTGTGTCGGTGAGAGCAGCGGAAATCCAAGGTAGAGCTGTGCTTCAAGAAAAACTTTTTATTTCATTATTTTTCAAATTTATTTTACTTTACTTGCTACATTGTAATCAGTGAATGTATTTTAGCATGTCTTAATCATCTACTCAGATGCTTGTCCTTGTTTGTAAAGGATTCTGTGAGTCAAATGACTTGATTTTCTTCACATTATGCTGATTTGTCTTAACTGTATGGGGCTAACTTGAACTTCAATAAAGCTTACATGATGTATTAAAAAAAGCATGTGACTCACACCTCTCAGGTGACTGTATTTTTTTTCTGTCTAAGGTAGGGATGCACATTATCCATGGTTCAACGTTGATGACATACAATAACAATGAATCAGTTCTGAGTGTTTATTTGTTATGTCATACTTATTTAATCAATCCGTATGTTAAGATTTCATTATGGACTACTAGCTTTCATTTTTTTATGTCTATATTTGTCCATAGATGGCAATAGTTCCCCATTCAAATGCCTCAAAATATTCTATTTTAACTGTTTTCTGCAAGGGTGCCTGCAAAAAAAAACAAAAAACAAAGCATCAAAATAAATGTTGCTGCCAATCACGTACCCATCTCAGGGCCCACTAATAATAATCTTGAAATTAATATTATGGAAATTATTATTTCTCTTTTTTTAATTTAGAAAATACATTGTGATTTGTGTAAACATGCTTTAAATCCTGAAAGTATAATTAATATTTGACAATTAGAGTTTAGCCTGAAGTATTTTTGTAATCATATAAATAATTGCTCATATAGGGATGAATATGGTTCTTTGATATGTTTTATAATTGTTCTGTTTTATTTTTTGAGACATTTCACCTTTAATAAATAATTTCCATGATTATAACACACAGAGACAGAATCTTTAAAGCAGACAAAGACAAAAGCCGTGCTTTTTTTCTGATGAAAAACCCAACTGGACATGCCCCCAAATCTGCACTTCACTTTGTTCACAAACTGAGGCTGTTTCAAGATGCTGATGTGACACCATTTTAATTGACCAATCCCTTTCTATTCCACATACTCAGCAGCTGTTGAAAAAACAAAAATTGAAAGTGGGTTTTTGTTTCAGGATGAAATCTTTTCTTTCTTTTGAATCCAGAATTAGACTTACTGCTGCCTCGTTTTTTTCTGTGCCTGATATGATAATGTTTTGCACATGCGCACCTCGTCTCTGATATTGAGTATCACAGAACTCTGAAGTTCATCTCTAACTTTAAATCCCTCGCTCATCTTGTTGGATGCACATGTTGGATGGTCCTCTCTGTCTACATACAGACTGAAACCCTGGCACCTTCTTATTTACAAGACTATCTTAATAAGTTTGAGGAGTTCAGGATCTTTAAAACTCTGGTCCTAGGATCTACTTTGCTCTCTCTTTCTGTTCTGAAGGTCAGAACTGAGCAGGTAAAAAGGTGTTTAAATTTGCTGCTTGTTTAACTTGGAATTATCTGCAAAATAACTTGAAACTTAATGAGCACGTTTCATTGGACACTTTTAAAACGATGTAAAATGATGGAGGCAGAAAGATCTGGCTGCAGGTGTTTTGTCAAATACATTTTTAAAAGTTGAATATCTTGAATAATAGTCTCTTTTGTATCTATGACGTATTGTCTTTCATTGCATTTCACATGTTGGGCATTTTTTTTGCTGTTGGTAGTAACTTTGTTAACTGTGCTGCTGCATGTGTTTGTCAGGGCACTCTTGAAAAAGAGATTTTTAATCTCATTGAGTTTTATTTTCCTTGTTAAAGGCTTAATTAAAAAGAAAATCTTTGACTTACATTAACCAAAATAAGGTTATCAGTATAACAAATCACATGAGCAATAAAAAACTTCATATTAAACATGACAGTAAAAATGTGTATTTATTTTAATATCAGATTGCAGGTGTTTGTACACAGATGTTCAATCAGGTCAAATAAAGACATGGAAGACTGATTATATTTTTTAATCAGAAATAATACAGCCATTCACATGAGACTGACAGCTGACTGATGATCAGCTGTTACATCATCACAGGCAGACATCACTCCATGTCACATGGCAGAGGAAAAGACCTTTCATGTCTCTTCAAACATTTTTCTCTCAGTCCTCTGCCTACTTTCCTCTGGTCTTATCATACGTCTCTGGTGATAGAGACGCTTGTGGGTTTCAGGTGTTTTGTTCCAATTCAGTCAAAATGGAAAAAAAAAAAAACACAACAAATGTGCCTATTTCCTTTGGACCTTTTCATGTTCACATGGCTGTATATTGAAGTGGGCCAAGTTGCGCAATAGGCTAGACCTGACCTTATGTCATTCTGTCACAGCAAGATTTTTAATGACCACAGTTCACACACTGTATTACTGGAATAAAGGCAGCAGGTTGAGCTGTCTACAGAAGGGTCACTGTTTAAGAGAAAAGGTCGAATATCTTGTTCATATATCTCTGTCAGTGAAGGCAAACAGCAAACAGAAGTAAAATGCTAAACAAATACAGACATTATAAAGGCTGAAACAATTAAGTGGCTTCCTCTAGTCTGGATGGATTAGCTAAAGCACATTTATGCTGTTTGACATGCACCCGTTGAGTGAATCTCTTTCCACAAACATCACAGCTGAATGGTTTCTCTCCTGTGTGGACCATCAAGTGTCTGCTAAGATCTCCACTTGATGTAAACTTTTTACCACAAACTGAACAATTAAATGGTCTGTCGCCTATGTGGCCAATCAGATGTTTCTTAAGATGTCCATTTTGAGAAAATCCTTTACCACAAAAACTGCAAGCAAATGGTTTCTCCCCCGAGTGGACACTTGAGTGTCTTTTTAAGTGTGCACTTTGTGTGAACCTTTTACCACAAGCTGAACAACTAAATGGTTTCTCCTCTATGTGGAGCACAGAGTGCCTTTTAAGGTCTCCTCTTAGTCCAAATTTTCTGCCACAAACTGAACAGCTGAACGGTCTCTCATCTGTGTGTAGAACAGTGTGCCTTTTTAGATTGCCTCGATTGATGAAACCTTTACCACACACTAAACAACTGAATGGTTTCTGTGTGTGGTTAAAAGCATGTTGCCTCAGATGTATCCTTCTTGAAAATGTTTTCTCACAAACACTGCAACTGAATGGTTTTTCCCCTTTATGAATGGTTAAGTGTCTCTTCAGATCTCCATTCAGCCTGAATGTTTTACCACAAACTGAACAGCTGAAGGGTTTCTCTCCTGTGTGGATTCTCATGTGCGTCAACATCTCTTTTCTCCATATGAAACTTTTATCACAAACTGAGCAGCTGAAAGGTTTATCAGCTAAATGACGTACCATGTGTTCTTGCAAATTTTTATGTCTTAGGTATCTTTTATCACAAACTGAGCACTTGAATGGTTTCTCTCCTGTTTGGTCACTTTTGTGTTCCTTCAGTTGTTTCTTTTGTCCAAAGCTTGGAGCACATTCAGAGGAGCTAACTGGTGTATGTTCTGTTTTAAATTTCAGATCACTCGTAGCTTCATCTTCCTGAGATTCATCACTTTCCTGCCAATCAGCACTGTCATCAGTATCAGATTCAGAATGGTCCGAAGTCTCATCTGGACTAACTGGCTGTGAATTAATGTGTGGATTTAAGTCTCTGTCTGGTTCTGATCCTCCACAGCCCTCTCCATCAGCTTCTGTTTTCAGATGAACCATGTCTATGTTCCCTTCATGTTGGTTCCCATCAAGCTGGAGGGACTCAGGTTTCTCTTCAAAATCTTCCTCACTCTTCACAGTAACAGGAGTGAACATTAACATGCCGATATCGTCCTCCTCTGGCTCCTGAAGCTGCTCTCTCTCCTGATTGATCCACTCCTCCTCATGTTCCTCTTTAATGTGTGCTGTTTCTGCTGGGTTCTCTTGCTTCAGACTGGAGGTCCTCTCCTGCTGCTCTGGGAGAACCTCTTCTTCTTTCACCATCAGCTGATGGACATCTGAGGACAAAAATAGAAGACATCAGGCTTGAGCTTTCTGATCAGATTTCAACCATGGATAGCACCTGGCTTCTTCAGTTCTGAGCCAGTTCAGAACTGAAGAAGCCCTTTTAGAAGAGAGGCAAAATGCCTTTAAGAACCTCTAGTAAGTCCAGTTACCCTTTTAACGAGGAATTGGATAACCATGTCCTGGATGAGAACCTCGGGGACAACTTTCAAGGTGATTGAATGGAGGCCACATGCTGAAGTTTGTCAGTCTAAAAAAGTTGTTTTCTGAACTACAACTGTTGCTGAAACCCTTTGATTTTTTCAGTGACAGAAAAAGACATTATTTTGAAACACTCATACCAATGGGCCAAACTGTCACCAGTCTCTGGTCCTCCCTGAAGTCACACTGTAACATGCACCACTAGTTGTTAAAGTACAGTTTGTTACTACTGTAATTCTTCTTTCTGGGGGTGAGAAAATAAAACAAAGATGCTGAGGCTGCTGTGACTGAGTGAGAGAGAGATGAGACAAACTCTTGCTGAATACAACTGTCTGAACATTAAGACGTTGCTAAAATGTAATTGAGACTTCACAAATTTAAAATAAACTAAAATGATACAAACTGTTCTCCAAAGGCTGACTACAATCAGGATAGCTAATAAAATTAATATACAGTTGAGGACAAAATTAGTAGCCCCCCTACAAAATTTTAATTGTTTTAAAAATATTTCCCGAGTGTTTTTAAACAGAGCAACACAATTTTAACACAGCATTTTAAGACATCCTATTATAATTATTATATTTATTATTGTTGTTTTGGATGCTTAAATTATTTTACTTTGCACACAGAAATGAAAATATTCCACAAAAAAAACAAAAACTACCAGAGACAAAATTATTATCCCCCCCCCGAATCCTAAAAGCATACTTAAATCTGGCTTAAAGGTGTCTCTTCTTCAAAGTGGAGTTTTTCTTGGTCTGCAACCTCACAGTCCATTCCTGTGCAGAGCTTTAGTGATTGTCTTCTTCCAGACTATGATTCTTGATGTGGCCAAGTCATTCACCAGTGTCTTGGCAGTTGTTCTGGGGTCTTTAGACTCATCTCTCACTAGTTTTCTTCCCAGGGTCTTTGAAATCTTTTGCTTCCTACCTCTGCCAGGCTTGTTCTGTACTGTGTGACTGTCTTTGAATTTCTGGACTATAATTCTCGCTCCGGTTCTTGACACTTAGAAACACTTGGACAGATTTGAAACTGATTTCTTTAGTTTTTAGCAAGGTGCTTTCTCAATTGACAGCTCATTGACCCATACCGAGGCTTTTATACCATGTTTTAACTCAATAAGTGTGTAAAATCACCTGATTTACCTTATCATCTTTAAGCACATCCCCTGTGAAGTTAAAGCAAACTATTGCAGAAAAGTGGTTTGTGCAATGACCTAATAAACAGTCATTTCTTAAAGGAGGCTAATAATAATGTCCCTGGTCATTTTAGTTTTTTCTTAAATAATTCTGTTTTGGTGTGCACATATAAATAATTTGTGTCTCCTAAAGAAAACTAGTATGTTCAGAAATGCTATGTTGAAAATTCCTTGCTCTGTTAAAAAAACTACTTAGGAAAATCTTGAAGAAACTTCAGATTTCATAGGGGGGCTAGTAATTTTGTTCTCAAGTGTAAGCAGTGATTATTGATTATTGATCTTAAGTATATCTGTGACAACATGGTGAGAAGCAGCGTCATATTTTCAAGAAGGAGCAGCTGAATAAATCAGACGAGTCAGGGAGGGGAAAAGAAATCTCTCTGGGCAGAAATATGAGACAGAAGATCAACATAATGTCCACAGCGATCAGTGTGCATGAAGTCAAAGAATGAGTTTGTGTGTTTGTCAAACCTGTGTTGAAGGTTCAAAGTTCTCTAATTTGTTGCTCTTTACGGTTCCCCGAGCTCTTACAGATCTTGGGAGAACTGCATTTTCTCACAGGGCACATTGGGCATGGAACAACCTTCAAAAAGAGCTAAAAATAGTGTCATTGATCTCCCAGAGAAAATGTAAAAGGACCATAAATGGCGTGGTGACAGAGAAGTGTAGCTGTTTTTCATAAAAGGTCACTGTACATTTTGTCAGCCTGTTTTAAAATGTGAGTTGCTGGGCTGTTTTGTTGAGGTTTTATTATTATTATTATTTTGTAGCACTGTATTGGCTGCTACCTTGGCCAGGTCTCTCTTGTAAAAGAGATTTTTAATCTCAATGGGAGTTCCTGGTTAAATAAAGGTAAAATAAAAAATAAATTAAAAAAAATAAAGTGAACAAACCTGCTCCGTAGAGCTCAGGGTTAAAAACAGAGTCCAGTAGTTTCTTTTGTCGATCCTTCTCCTCTTTTAAAAGAATCATTTCCTCCTTAGCAGCTACAGTCAGTCTATGATTCACTGAAGATTTCAGCATTTGAACGTCCGACATTTTCACACAATCACAGACACTTTTTCCACACAAACTACCTTCAAAACACTGCAGCTCCGTCTCTCTACACTTAGCATGCTAAGCTAAGCTCACTAGCTTCAGAGGACTCGTTGACATGTTGGAGACTGAACATGTATTCAGACAAAGAGATCGTCACAGTCTGCACAACCAGCTAAATAAACACACTGGAACATCTGAGCTCACATTAATCAGTCTGTATCGCTCTGTAGCCGAGTTCATTCTCGGTTTGATGTTAGCTTGAGAGCACAGCTAGCTTCAATTAGCATTAGCAGCTAACAGCAAGGGAGTCTGAGGTGAAGTAGCACGAACACTTTACAGAGTCTGTTATAATGACTTCTACTATACATACAGGATGTGCTGTTTCATTAACAGATCTGCTGTTAATGAGAGAAACCCGATAAATGTTAACAACGGATAAGGAGAAATGCTCCAAGCTAACGGGCTAATGCAGAGACCAGAAGAGGAACCTTCTTCTTCTTCCTGGTTGACTCACAAACACGAGGGTTGACACCCATTTAGATGAGAGGGTGAAAGGCAAAGTAGAAAAGTGTTCCACTTTATTTTATTCCTTGGTTAAAGTCAGTTATTAAAAGGTTAGCAAATGAGAAATGAGATTTCTCTTATTCTCTCTGAACCCCCTTTTTATTACAACAGCTCAAGACGTTTGTAAATGAAATCAGTTTAATTAAATAACAAGCAGCATTATCTGTCTTTATTACAGAAATTAAAATTCAAAACAGGACAGCCCAGACGGGGAGCATGTGAAACTAGACAGTTTCCATGGAAATCGTGAGGTGGGCTCGGGCGGCAGCTGGGCATCTCCAGAATTCAACATCAAGGGGCCAATCAAAGACCAGAACACCTGTGTGTGAAACTTCAGAGGGAGGGAAAGTGCTCCGTTGTCATGGTAACCAACGTCACTTTTTTCGTCGTTTTTCGCGAATAACTCGGCCAAAAATTCACGATATTCTTAGAAAAGTCATAGCACACCGATCGGGACCTAGCCGCTCGTTTTGATATATAATTTGTGGGGGTTTTCCCAAAGCTTTAGGAGGAGTAACGAATCAAAAAAATGGCCGCAAGATGAAGAAAAAAAGGAAAAAATAAACAAACAAACGCACGGAAGATAAATAGTGGCTCGTGGCAAAGCCCGAGCCCCCAACTACGAAGAATTTATAAAATTCCTGCATCTGCCTCATAATCATATATGAGAAAGTTTCCTTTGAGTGACGTGTAGAGGGCAACAGTGCGCCTGCGCCAAGTCAAGTCGGAAACCGACAGAACATGATGATATTGAAGAAGAAGAAGAAGAAGAAGAAGAAGAAGAAGAAGGCACCGCCTCCTGTCTTTCCATTAGCCCGTTAGCTTGGTATATTTTTCCTTAATCGTTGTGAACATTTGTCGAGTTTCTCTCTTTAACAGCAGATCTGTAAATGGAGAAGCACAGCCTGTATGTATAGTAGAAGTCATTGAAACAGACTTTGTGAAGTGTTTGTGCTGCTTCACCTCAGACTCCCTTCGTGTTAGGCGCTAATGCTAACTGAAGCTAGCTGTGCTCTCAAGCTAACATCAAACCGAGAATGACCTCGGCTACAGAGCGATACAGACGGATCAAGAAGGAGGAGATGGTTGTTTTAGAAGAGGATAAGGATCGACAACAGAATCTACTGGACTCTGTTTTTAACCCTGAGCTCCACAAAGCAGGTTTTTTCACTTTGAACCTTCAACACAAGTTTGACAAACACACAACCTTATTCTTTGATTGACTTCATACATACTGATAGCTTTTTAATTTCTTTTGCTTGGTTTAAGACTCGTTCACATTCTTTTATATTGTGAATCAAGATAACGACAAAATAGCGAACTCATAACTCGTGGATTTTCAAGTATTCACAGCCCTCCCATTAAATTTTTATTTAAGATTGTCTGTCAACCAGTAGAAAGAAATCTAGGGATGAAGGATCCTAAAAAGTTAAGTATTGATATCGGTGGATATTAAAATTAAATAATTTCTGTAATTTGCAGATATTTACAGCTGATATATTTGCTGTAAATATTGGCAAATTACACAAATGTGCAAGAGTTAAATGCTGTTTTTCTTGTTTCACATCTGTTCCTTGCAAAAATATTCCATAACACTAAAAGAAACAAGTCCATTTTTGTGAAGTACAGAGCTTGTGCTCTTGACCAGAAATATTGGTATCTGCGATAATGAATTAAAAAATATCAGCATATCTGATACCAGCAAAGATCCAGTATCGTGCATCCCTAAAAAAATCCTTTCCCTCAAAGCTACTTTGACCATCTTATTGTTCATAAAAGAAAGGAATTCAACATACAAATTAGTTACCATTTGCCTGCTCACAGCGTGAGTTTGAAAAATCAAGAGATTTTAATTCAGCAATCGTTCATTAAATAAAACATTAATATCTAAATGATGAGGCACTAAGCTAATAACATTATGATTTTATTTTGGTTCTGACATAAAACCCCAGCAAAATCTGATTACAATGCCTGGTTTCAGTCAAAAGTTAAGTTTATAGATTTTACCACTAATTGATGAAAAAATACAGGTACTGATGTGACTTCTTTTTGTTCAGTAATTGATGTTTTATATGTTTTTATTAAAGTATCCAACCACTTTTGATGTCACATTCAAAATAAACTGGAGGATAAGACAAATGGAGTCAAATGGATGCTAAAACATAGGGATGACCAATAATCGGCATCGGCAGATATGAACATTTTTGCCGATATTTATATATGACATTTTGGCCTTAGGAACTGGCCATAAATATCCAATGTATTGGCTGCAATACTGGCAAAATGTACTGTTGTACCATGATGATTTACCACAGCATTACTCAAGGTCCACTTTTTTAATCAGAAATATAATTTATTAAAGAATAACTTGTTGTTTCTCTTGCTCCATGTCTGTTTCCAACACAGATTAGATTAGATTAGATTAGATTAGATTAGATTAGATTAGATTAGATCAGATTAGACTGAACGCTATTTATTCCTTGAGAAGACTCCTTCAGGGAAGTTAAGGTTCCAGTCGCATTGTATTGTACAAAGGTATAATAGAAAAGAGGATATAAAAACTAAAAAAGTAAAAACAATAAGCAGATATAAAGTCTCTCGTTAAATACATTAATGAATCTAAATAATAAATCATAAAAATAATATAACAAAATAAAATATAATATGGCTACTGGCTTTCTACTACTACTACTTCTACTACTACTACTACTGCTGCTCCTTCCCATCCTCAGACTTCCTGTTAATCCTCCTCCCCCTTATTGAGGAGTTGTACAGTCTGATGGCCCGAGGGTCAAATGAGTGTGGACAAATGGACTGTAACATGAAGGAAATAGGTCAGCTTCAGTAGATAAAATTGTCAAACAATGTGTTATTAAGTAGCATGACTTGTATTGTATCGTCAACAAACATCATTATCTATACCATGGCACATGCCCCAATAAAGCAGGTCTAACAACGCCCGTGGTTGTGAATATAAAGTTAAAATGTCTGTAAGATATGCTTTAAAAACCAGTAAACAGTTTTTAAATTCTATCAGTATGTAGCTGAAAGGGCTTTGGTTCAGTGTTAAACACATGAGATCACATATTCCTACATGGCATCTGTGTTTAAATATACATCTGTGGAAATACTGATGAATATCTTTATGTGAAAGCTATATTGTGAGTAATTTTTTATTTTAAAACGGCCCTCATGACAACAAAACTTGACCAGCTCTGTTGTAGCACTAAGTGTGATTTGTTTTTCTCCTAAATTCTAGGACTGCTGTACAAACCTCAATTACAATGACGTTGGGATGTTATGTAAAGGCAGAATAATGGTAAAATGGTAAATGGACTTGAGCTTATATAGCTCTTTTCTTGTCTTTGACTACTCAAAGCCGCTTTACACCGCAGGTCACAATTACCCATTCACACCCATTCACTCTCACATTCACTCACTGATGGTTCTGAGTTTCTGTGTTAGTTATCCATCAGTATCAACTTACACATTCACGCGCTTTCATGCCAGTTTACATGTCACTGATGCAGCAGTGGGAGCAACTTGGGGTTAAGTGTTGTGCCCAAGGCAACATTGTCATGTGTCGCCTGGAGCTGGGCTCGACCATGCAACCTCCCGATTACTGACCAAGCGCACTATCTAACTGTGCCACCAACGCAGAATAGAAGCATTTGCACATCCTTTTTGAACTATATTCAATTAAACACAATCCAAAAACAAGATATTTAATGTTCAAATTGACAGAGTTAATTGTTTTTGCAAATATTACTCATTACAAAAAGCTGAGACAGGGGCATGTTAACCATTGTGTTATATCACATTTCCTTTTAACAACATTCATTAAGTGTTTGTGAACTGAATACGATAATTGTTGAAGTTTTCAGGTGGAGTTCTTTTCCATTCTTACTTAATGTATGACCTCAGTTGCTCTTCAGTCTGGGCTCTACATTGTCATATTTTGTGCTTCATAATGCTCCACGCAGTTTCAAAAGGAGACCGGTCAGGACTGGTTGGGGAAAATATAGTTTAACACAATATTGACCAAAACAACCAGATTTCATGAAGTATACTTGAGATGCTGTCACATGCACACAGCACACTGCTTACTGCAAGGGGATTGAGGCCACACTCCCTACATGCACTGTTCATTCTTCCATCATGTGCACAGATGATTTTTAGAACCCTGGACTATTGAGGACACATTTTTGAGCCCAGAACACAAGGCTATTAAAGACACAGATTTGAGCTCATGGACTACATAAAGTGAGGCTGAAATTAATTGTTCAATAGAATAATTAAAACTTGGTAAAGTTTTACTTACAAATAAATCTGTTTGAATGTAAAAGTTTGGTAATTGTGGATATGATGCAGTTCATTTAAAGTACTTACAATTTCCAGACAAAAATTGGAAGTACTTTTTGTCAGAGAAGTACTTCTCTGACAAAAAGAGAAGTACTTTTTGTCAGAGAAGTACTTCTCTGACAAAAAGTCAGAGATTTCTGTGAATTCTCTGAATTTTGATGATATTATGGACTGCAGATGATAAAATTCCTCAATTCCTTGCAATTGTAAGCTGAGAAACACTGTTCTTAAACTGTTGAACAGTTTGCTCATGCAGTTGTTTACAAAGTGTTGAACCTCACCACATCCTTGCTTCTGAAACTTAGCCTTTCTTGGATGCTCCTTTTATACCCAATCATGACACCCACCTGTTTCCAATTACCCTGTTCACCTGTGGAATGCTCCAGATTGGTTTTTGAGCCTGTCTCAAGTTTCCCAGACTTTTGTTGCCCCTGTCCCGGCTTTTTTGGAATATGTTACAGGTAGTAGATTTAAAGTGAGTGAATACTCAAAAAATCAATAGGTTTATCAGTTTGAACATTATATATCTTGTTTTTGTTTTGTTTTCAATTGGACTAACGTTGGAGCTAAAATTCCATTTCACACATGTTTATTCATCATGAGAATTATCTTCATTGCAACAATGAACAGTTTTACAGCACATCCCATCTTTTATTCATATCATGCAGACCTAATTTGTATGCAGAACATTTGTCCAACATCTCTGATGTTGGTTTGGGGCAGACTGAGCTTTACTGTATCACAAATAACTTTAATGGCCTTCTTTTATTTACCTGTCAACTTGTTGCTAGTTAAAGGCTGTGAGCTGTTGGTGTGGCATCACTTAAGCCTTCTGTGAGCACAACAGTGCAGCATGTGTTCAAACACACATTTACTGGGATGTGTGACCAGTGATGACAAGTTACAAAGATTCATTTTCTGGTACAAAAAAGGGCACCCCTCTTAACAATGCAAACAAAGAGTTAGCACCTCAATCATCCCATGATACCCAAAATTTATGAAGGAAATGTTTTGAGAAAGGGGATATTCATGTTTCCTCTTCAAAAGTAAGGAAATGTGGGTACTGATGTTTTACGTTATTGTCCTCAGATGTTCATCAGGTGAGGGTGAAAGAAGAAGAGGTTCCCCATGAGCAGCAGGACAGGAGCCCCAGTCTGAAGCAGGAGAACCCAGCAGAACCAGCTTACATTAAAGAGGAACAGGAGGAAGTGGGGATCAGTCAGGAGAGAGAGCAGCTCCAAGAGCCAGAGGAGGATGATATCATCAAGTTCACTTACTTTCCTGTTGCTGTAAAGACTGAAGAAGAAGACGATGAGGAGGAGAAACCTCAGTCTTCCCAGCATGATGAAGACCAAGATGACGTGCACAGAGGCACAGTACATTTGAAAACAGAAGCTAATGGAGAGGACTGTGGAGGATCAAAAGTAGGCAGAGACTTGAATCCACACAACCATGTACAGCCTGTTAGTTCAGATGAAACCTCACACCTCTCTGGATCTGATACAGATGACAGTGCTGATTGGAAGGAGGGTGATGAACCTCAGGAAGGTTCAAACCCTCAGCAGAACAATGATGGAGCTGTGAGTGATCTGAAATTTAAGACTGGAGATACATCAGTGAGCTCCTCTGACTGTGCTCCAAACTTTGGACAAAAGAAACAACAACAGGAACACAAAGGAGACCAGACAGGAGAGACAGGGTTTCTTTGTTCAGTTTGTGGTAAAACATACCCGAATGAGAAAAAGTTAAGAATCCACAAGAGGCGTCATACAGAAAAAAAACTTTTCAGCTGCTCAGTTTGTGAGAAACCTTTTGCCAGGAGAGCACAATTGGAGACACACATGAGAGTCCACACAGGAGAAAGACCATTCAGTTGTTCAATTTGTGACCAAAGATTCAAACGAAAGGGGGCTTTAAGCTCACACATGTTTGTTCACACAAAGGAGAAACCGTTTAGTTGCAATGTTTGTGGTAAAAGTTTTTCTTTCAACAGTACTCTTAAGGAACATGCTATGGTCCACTCTGGGGAGAAACCATTCAGCTGTTCAGTTTGCGGTAAAGGATTTTCAACTGGGCGCAGTTTGAAAGACCACATGTATCAACACTCAGCAGAGAAACCTCACAGCTGCTCATTTTGTGATAAAAGTTTCATCAGGAGAGTAGACATGGAGGCACACATGAGAGTCCACACAGGAGAGAAACCCTTCACCTGTTCAATTTGTGGTAAAAGTTTTACTACTCATGCAACTCTAAAGCAACATATGTATGTCCATTCAGAAGTTAAATCCTTCAGTTGCACAGTTTGTCAGAAAAACTTCATCAGCAAGACACATTTAAGACAACACATGTATGGCCACTCAACAGAAAGACCTCACAGCTGCACAGTTTGTGAGAAAAGTTTCATCAGGAGAGGAGACTTAGAGAAGCACATTAGAATCCACACGGGAGAGAAACCATTTGTCTGTTCAATCTGTGGTAAAAAATTTACTGAGAGTTCAAAGCTAAAGAAACACTCTGTTGTCCACACAAGACAGTAACTCTGTACTTGAATTCAGACACCATACAAATGTCAAAGAAGACACTTTGGTCAAAAAACACAAATGTGTTGGTGAGAGCAGTGGAAAGTAGAAAGAGAGAGGTGTTTCTCTTCATCTATCTGTAGGAATAGTTGCTCGGTTATTTTTATTTTTTCATTCTTTATTTTTCATTTTATTGACCTTTTTGTCCTCTTTGTTACAACAGTTGATCAGCAGTGATAGCCTAGGCCCTGTTTTTTTTATATTTCAGCTGAATTCTCAGGACAAACCTCGCTCTTTGTGGGTGTTTCACTGTGGCTGCTTACTTTGTGACCTCATTGTTTCTTTTGGCTTGCACCATCCTCAGGTACTGTAGGTGCTTTTCCACTATGTGGTATAATTTGGCTCAGCTCAACTCTACTCAGTTATTTTGGTTATCCATTAGTTTTTCAAATCACCTCCAGATGGGTTCCAAGCAAGCAGAGCCTGGACTAAACATGATACAGGGACACTGTTGACTCCTGAATGGTCAGTATCACCACTGAGTCAGGAATATGAAACGGCCCCTTTGTCAGCTTGGGGATGGTGTATGACCTCCCTAAATCTCCTCTGCCTAAACAGCATGTTGTTTTACTGCTTGCGACCAACTTTGGAACAACATTAATCTCCTAACAGTTACAAAAAGTTAGAAAGGGGCGGGCAGTTCTATCTCCTCTGTTTCCTCCTTTGTTTCTGTGAGGTTGCCACCATAATTTTGCACAGTCATGCAGCGACAGACCCACCTACCTGAAAGAGGCTCTGATACAGTCCTTACTGTAATGGAAAATGGAGCAGGAACAGTCCAAACCTTGTAGAGCTGAGCTGAGTTGAGCAAATACCACAATGGGAAAGCTCCACTTAAGTTGTCTCTACCTGCTGTGTTACCTTCTAGTTCAAAACCTTCAGTTTGAACACACCTGCCCCGTCTTAATGACTGGTGTAGTCATCATAGATCCTGGCAGTGTTAGTCAGCGAGTTGTTGTCTTTGGAAACAGCTTGATGTTATCCATGTAAATTTAGGTGGTTGATGGTTGTTCCTCTCTATAATCTTTGCCCATAACCTCCGTTTGCAATGATCTGGTTGAAAGGTTTAGCCCCATTAACCTCCAGTGAGGACAGAGCATCTTCTCGGTATATCTCACCACTGTCAGTGAGTTTGGGCAGTAAAGTTATTAAAGGCAGTAATTAATCCCATTCACTCTGCAGCCTCAAGGTGTTGTATTTATGCCTCTGGAACATTTCGCATCCAGTTCTGAGAGTTGACCCCTTTTTGTTTGGTGAAGATTCTGAGAGCGTGTGGCTCTGTCTTTAAACTTTTATCAAGTTATGGTTACCATGTATATAAAATCCTTTGAACAGTGGTCACTCTAAATAGGGGGAAATGTGTAAAATGCCACCAAGAAACAAAGGAAAGCAGCTGAGAAGTTGATAAATTGCCAGGATTGTTCACTGGTCGTGAAAGACATGCCCATGGATAGTGGGTCCTCAATTAATGTGATTAGAGACGAGGTGAGATTGAGGAGGGACTGATCAGTGTGGACTCACCACGCTCAGAGCTGTTAATTATAATCTAATGAATGAAAACAATGAGTTAAATACTAATTAAAGCAGATGGAAATTCACTTTAGAAAGTTGAATCTTCAAGTGCTGAGGCTTAGGAGTGACATTGAAAAAGGGTGACTCTACAGCTTTAATGACAAACTTTTTTAGAGAGACTTTTAAAGGACAGCTAAAATTTGAGACTGTTTTAGTGATTGCACATGTCCAGTTTAAGATCCAGACCCGTGATTGTAAGAATGAGGAAATACGAAGCAAAAGGGGCAATCTTAAAAACTTGCAAGAAGCAGGAAAGAACCTATCTTCAAAGAAATGCAAATGAAGATTTTTCCTGATGTAACACCTGAAATCGCCTGATAAGGAGCCTGTTTTGAAGACATCAGGATCAAGCTACGTAAAAGTGCTAAAGTGAGACATGGACTGTAATTTCCTGACACTCTGCAGTGGGCGAAAGAGGCTTTTTAAGGATTGCAACGACACAGAGAAAGAAATCAGTCCTGCAACTGACACTGGAGAGGAATCAGCCAATGACAGGCAGTAAATGGACTCATATGTAATTAAACATGGTTAAGGTGAGACAGGAAAATGAACCTGTGGTGATTTAGCAGTTAGATGATGTAAATGACCTGATTATAAAATTAACAGACCATCTTATTTAGCATTAATGATGAAGGTTAAGTGACTGTAAGTATGCAATTTTGGCTAAAGGAACAGTGTAAGAACTGTTGGATTACAGAATGTGAACTGATATGGTAATTAGATCAAATGAGGTGATTTTAGGTATGTTTTTTCATATTTTGTCAGTATTATGATTTTTTAGCTTTCTTCTCTCCTTTACCTTGTGTATCCTTAATCCTGCTCTTTAGTGATGAGTAAATGAGCAGGGATGGGGTTACAGTATGCTTGTCTTAGTTTAGAGAAGCATGTTGATCAGACTAAGGATTTTATGTGAGGTATGTAAATGGGTTTGCGAATGGGTTAAATGTGTTTTAAGTAGGGATGCACAATATTATTTTTAAGGTATCAGCAGATTTTAGCCTAAAAGGTTGAATATGGTATTCACTGATTCTGAAATTTTGCGTATATTTACATCCGCTATTATCTAAACATCTTTTGCTCTAACAGTTTTCTCTGTCAAAGGAGTAAAATCTTGGAACTCACAACAAACTTCACCACTTTCAAGAGAGAAAACAGATCCTGATTGATTCAGCAGCAAACCTGCTCTCATGTTTGATTTTATGTTGTTTTGTCACTATGAAATCTCCTTTTATTACTTCATGTTGTGTATGATTTACTTCTTATCTTCTTATTCTTATTCTACCCTTTTAGACTTACAGTTCTATGTTTTATTTGCACGAAATCACTGCTAACACTGCATTAGAAGACTGTTTTTCTATGTAAGCTGGATCATATGAATATTTTAAGCCTGAGAAATAAAGTTTCAGAGATATGAAATCCTGTCTTGTGGCTTAAATTTATTAGCAGTATCTGGAAAGCATTTGGATGATACATTCAGTGATGCTTTTGTGAGCTCCCAGAGGTATAGTATCTAAAGGAGAGGCAGGAATACACATGGAGAAAGTACAGCAGTATATATTAAAACTAAATATCCCAAAATTTAGACATGAGCCGATGCATTCTGATGTTGGAATACTACAATTGTTAATTTGCATGATGCACAATGTTCATCAGTAAGTCAAGAAATTTGCTTAAAATTTTCCAATGTTGACTCCTGTTGTATACACTATGCCCTTTTTGGGACCAAAAGCTAAACTCTTATTGACCATGCATTTAGTAATTGGAGTGAGATGTGTTCAAGTGCTCTGTCTTTCCTGGTGGAATGCAGTGATGACAACTCAGTGGTTCTTGTCAGGAAGTTCAGCATTCAGATCAGTCTGTTAAAGATAATGGAAATAATAAAATCTATTGTTGTGCTACTGATAACTAACCCTAATGATGCATTGATATTTTAAATGTCCTGTTTAAGCAAGCACAAGTACAAACTCCAATTCCAATGAGGTTGGGAGGCTGTGTTAAACGTTGATCGATGATATAGACATAATTTTGTCATTAAGTGTCAGTATTTCATCTTTGTCAACCACCAACGAAGAAGAAGGTTTCTCCTCTTCCTGTTTCTCTGCCTCAGCCCGTTAGCTTGGAGTATTTTGCCTTAATCGTTGTGAACATTTGTCGGGTTTCTCTCATTAACAGCAGATCTGTTAATCACGCAGCATAGCCTGTATGTATAGTAGAAGTCATTGAAACAGACTTTGTGAAGTGTTTGTGCTACTTCACCTCAGACTCCCTTCATGTTAGCCGCTAATGCTTACTGAAGCTTGCTGTGCTCTCAAGCTAACATCAAACCGAGAATGAACTCGGCTATGGATTAATTATATTAATCCTCCGTTAGGCCTAGCCTAAATAGGTGTGAGCCTAGCTCACATATTGGGTGTGGGCCTAGCCCACATATTCAGTGCAGGCCCGGCCTGCATCCTTGATCAAGGGGAGAGAAGGAAGACACAGCAAACCAGTGCGTAGTAGAGTCAGTCCTTTCTCTCGGTTTATTTCAGGAAAACACAAGATATATATACAGTGTGACAGACAATGATTTGTTAGAGACTTTAGCTCTTCCCCCTGCTCTAACATGTTGACTAATGACCATAGTTAAATTGCATTACTTTCTAAACAAGTTATGTAGGAAAACACATGTGGACCATGATTGGTTTATCTATGGCTTCTTGAGCACACACACACACAGTATATATGCCCAGAGTTCGTTAGGTCAACCTATGAATGACTTCCTAAGTACACATACACACATGCAGTGCATATGACGGTAATGCAGTAATTCAATTCAGCGAAGACCTGCTGGGCATATGGCCATTATGCAGCAATCCAATTTTATCAGAGTTCCTGTTCTTGTGCACACACACGTAATGCGTATGACAAGAGTTTAATTTGATAGCAGGGTTGAAGGTTTAATATTTTTTATACCAGGCTACAGAGCGATACAGAATTAATGTGAGCTCAGATATTCCAGTGTGTTTGTTTACCTGGTTGTGCAGACTGTGATGATCTCTTTGTCTGTATACATGTTCAGTCTCCAACATGTCAACGAGTCCTCTGAAGCAAGTGAGCTTAGCTTAGCATGCTAAGTGTAGAGAGACAGAGCTGCAGTGTGTTGAAGGCAGTTTGTGTGGGAAAAGTGTCTGTGATTGTGTGAAAATGTCGGACGTCCAAATGTTGAAATCTTCAGTGAATCATAGACTGACTGTAGCTGCTGAGGAGGAAATGATTCTTTTAAACGAGGAGAAGGATCGACAAGAGAAAGCACTGGACTCTGTTTTTAAACCTGAGCTCCAGAGAGCAGGTTTGTTGACTTTGAACCTTCAACACAAGTTTGACAAACACACAACCTTATTCTTTGTTTGACTTCATGCACACTGATAGCTGTGGATATCTATCTATCTATCTATCTATCTATCTATATATATATATATATATATATTTATTTATTTATATACACATATGTTACTTATTGTCACTTGCTTATTAATATCAGTTCTTTATTGATCACTGTACCTCACCAGTAAGGCCCCATTTACACTAGGCCGTTTTCCCCAGAAAGAGAAAATTTTGTCCTTTGCGTTTTCAAAAACGATCCATGTCCACATGGAGACGGAAGAAGAACTTAAAACGCTGTGGCGTGCATGCCAGTCCAGTAGATGGCGATGTAGGTTTGCAGAGAAACAGCGCTGTTACAACTTGAAGATTCAAAAACAGGGAAACTGGACTGTGTTGAGTTTGTTGGGAAACTCCCAACAAACTCAACACAGTCCAGTTGCCTTGTTTTTGAATCTTCAAGATGACCATGATCTGGATGAATGAGAATCTACACAGAAGCGCTGCTACAACACATGTACGAAGAAGAAAAACTTTTCACAAATAACAATGGCGAGTGGACGCACGAAGACGCAGGAGTTTCTTGTCTGGACAACAAATCTGTCGGGACAACAAATCTGTCTGCATAGTTTTGTCTGGATAACAAAACCGAGCACGGTAAGCAGCACACATTACTCGGTAGACGGCCGAAGCTGTTGTTGTTCCTGGTATGCACACGCAGCCTTCATGTGAAAGAGTACTGCGCATGCGGTGACGTCAGCGTGTCACCCTGAAACGCTTGACTCTCGTCTACACAGAGCAGCATGGAGCTGTGTTTTGAAAACTCTCCGCCCTGGACCCTGGTTTCAAAAGTTTGTGGATTCAGGCACTCCTGGCACCGGTCTCATGTAAACAGGAGGCTAAAACGCAATGAAAACTTTCCGTTTTAGGCCAAAAACAGCCTTGTGTAAACAGGGCCTATTTTTTTATCACTGAGGACAATATGGCATTTTAAAGCCTTGTTCTCTTTGTCACTCATATAACCCCATAGTGATTTACCTTTTAAGTAAGGGTATTGTGTTTTTCCAGCTTTGTCCTTAGATGGCCATCAACTGATGGTGAAAGAAGAAGAGGTTCTCCCTGAGCGGCAGGAGAGGAGCTCCAGTCTGAAGCAGGAGAACCCAGCAGAAGCAGCACACATTAAAGAGGAGCAGGAGGAAGTGTGGATCAATCTGGGGAGAGAGCAGCTTCAAGAGCCAGAGGAGGATATAATCAAATTAGTAATCACCCCTGTCCCTGTGAAGAGTGAACAAGAGGATGAGGAGAAACCTTTGTCCTTCCAGCTTGATGGGAACCAAAGTGAAGAGAATAGAGAACATTTGAAAACAGAAGCTGATGAAGAGGACTGTGGAGGATCAGAACCAGACAGAGACTTGAATCCACACAGTTATTCACAGCCAGTTAGTCCAAATGAGACCTCAGACCTTTCTGAATCTGATACTGATGACAGTGCTGATTGGGAGGAGAGTGATGAACCTCAGGAAGGTTCAAACCCTCAGCAGGACAAAGACAGAGTTGGAAATGATGTGAAATGTAAGAGTAGAGAAACATCAGTGAGATCCTCTGAAAATTATGCAAGCTCTGGACAGAAGAAACAACAACAGGAACACAATGGAGACCAAACAGGGGAGACAGAGTTTCTCTGTTCAGTTTGTGGTAAAATATACCAGAGTGAGAAAAAGTTAAGTATCCACAAGCGGTGTCATACAGCAAAGAAACCTTTCAGCTGCTCAGTTTGTGAGAAAAGTTTTCCCAAGAGATCAGACTTGATGACACACATGAGAGTCCACACAGGAGAGAGACCATTCAGTTGTTCAGATTGTGGTAAAAGATTCACACAAATGGGGGCTCTAAGCTCACATTTGATTGTCCACACAGAGAAGAAACCGTTTAGTTGTACTTTTTGTGATCAGTCTTTCTCTCACAATAGTAATCTAAGGAAACATGCTTTGATCCACACACAAGAGAAACATTTTACCTGTTCTGTATGCGGAAAATGTTTCAGAAAGAATGGGACACTTAAAAGACACGTTACAGTCCACACAGTAGTGAAGCCTTTTAGCTGCTCAGTTTGTGATAAGAGATACTTGAGTGGAAGAAATTTGAAAGAAGACATGTATCGACACTCAGCAAAGAGACCTTTCAGCTGCTCAGTTTGTAAGAAAGGTTTTATCAGGAGAGTGGAGTTAAAGGCGCACAGGCGAGTCCACACCAGAGAGAAACCATTCATCTGTTCAATCTGTTGTAAAAGTTTTTCTACTTATGGAATTCTGAGGCAGCACTTGAATATCC
Source organism: Cetoscarus ocellatus (assembly GCA_037902135.1). NCBI lineage: Eukaryota > Metazoa > Chordata > Actinopteri > Labriformes > Labridae > Cetoscarus > Cetoscarus ocellatus. The sequence continues at coordinate 1,012,070 of JBAMNC010000067.1, read as the reverse complement.
ATTCAGAGGTGAAGTCATTTAGTTGCTCAGTTTGTACCAAAAGTTACCGTAGCAAGAAGTATTTACAACAACACATGTACCGTCATTCTTCAGAAAAACCTCACAGCTGCTCAGTCTGTAAGAAAAGCTTTGTCTTTAGCACTGAAATGAGGAGACACATGAAATCCACACTGGAGAGAAACCATTTAGTTGTTCAATTTGTAGTAAAACATTTAGTGAGCGTTCAAAGCTGAAGAGACACTCAGTTGTCCACAAAGGAGATAAACCCGCCATTTGATAAGTTTGTGGTAAAAAAAAAAAAAAAAAATTAGCCATTGTGCAAATCAGAGAAGACACTGAACTGCCCACGCTCAGGAGAAGCAGTTTAGTTGCGGTGTCAAGGCCTTTTTACACCAAGGGAGATGCAAATAAATGGCACAAAATTGCAACTATTATGGAAAATATTTTTTAAGGGTCCTTATATTCACATTTAAAGCAACTTATATATGTGCATATAATATGTGCAATCTATAAATAGTGCTGTGGAAGTCAAATTGGACGCTACATCAAGTGACTATGACCCAGTGCTTATATTAATCTGACAAAAAACTAAATGGGTTCCTCTAATCCTGTAACAGAGAGGAGGGAGAACTTTGTGGGTTTTACTGTTTAATTCAGGAGCTGAAACTGAAGTGTGTGCTATTGAGACAGCAACCTTTTGTTTTTTACTGGAGAAATGAAAACTAAACTGGTGAAACATGAGCAGCAGAGAACACAATCTGTGGTCTTACCTTCTGAAGGGGGTGATCCATGAGTGTGTGGTGTCACATGAAAGTGATCAGTTTGTTAACTTGTCTGAACTGATGAGACAATTTATTAGAGTTGTGCATCTTCACTAGTCTTACAATTCAATTAGATATCACAATGCAACACAGTGAGTAGTATCCTTGATTTTAGAAAATAAAAAAACACAAGCAGTCACAAAAATATGAACTCCGTTATTAATTAGAAATGACTTTTGACATCAACTGCAGCAAAAATGTATTTTCATTGTAAAGCAAAATAAATAAGTCTTATAGGTCTCGTTTCTTGTATGTGTTTTTTCCCTCTCAGAAGTGAAACTGATGCTGTAGTCTAGCAGCAGCCTCTGCAAGATAACAATAATAGTAATAATAGTAATAATAATAATAATAATAATAATAATAATAATAATATAAAGCTTTTATTTATGAGCACCTTTTTTAACTCTCAAGAACACCTCTGTATACAACAAACAATAAAGCAACTATGGTTGAAATCAACAAACAATAAAATAAATGTTAAAGTTAAAGGAGGAGAGAAGTAGATAAGGAGAGGATGGTTACAATGAGGAGGCAGTCTTGAACAGGTAGGTTTTGAGTCTGGGTTTGAAGATAGGGAGAGACTCAGAGTTACAGATTTTTTAAATTTTATTTAACCTTTATTTAACCAGATAAGTCCCATTGAGAACAGGACCTCATTCACAAGCTCAACCTGACCAAGAGGTCCACAGCACACATAATAATAAATACAATTCAAGAAAAGATTAAGGCAACAAATTACAAACAATGATTACAGAAAAAAACAACAATTTGGCAGTGGAAATGTGACAGTTTTGAGGACAGTAACAATTAAAAAGATAGGCATTGGTGAGAGGATTCTCGCTGTCTGGTGAGTAAAATGGAACGAAAACCTTTGACTGAAACCAGCTGACATTTTCAGCTATGTCTGTATATATATCTGGTGGCTCAAACAATTATTAACTTAAACAATTATTGATCATCTCTGCATCGATGCATCTTGATCTACATCTACATCCTGATGTGTAGATTAAAGGATTATTTTTGACATCCTACATTTTATCAATGATCAGACCAGGCAGGAGCTTTCAGGTCTTCCTCCCATCTTTTCTGATTGTATCCAGGATTTGTTGGTCTTTGTGTGAAATACTTTCGTAGCAGCATCGGTAGAAAATAAAGAAAAAATGTTGACTTCACGTGGGTAAAGTTTGGGCCAGACTCTTCTCATCAGGAGAAACCTCTGTCCTGCTGATGGGCAAACCTTCATATCAAGGCTAAAATCACATTATTTTAACAAGCAGGGCAGAATACTTTTTTATTTTTTATTTTTTTTTAGGTGAAATGGCTCAGGCCCTAATGCTTACTTTGTGGTAGCACACACAAAAATCCCAAATTATGTTCAGGATTTTATATTAGATGTATGCTTGTATGGAACTCGCGGCAGCGCTGCATGGAGGAATACGTGATGTGAGTCAGTTAGTTCCAGATAATCTTTATTTTTCCAAAAAGTTGATGCACTCAAAAAAATTTCTAGGTAGCGTACTCTTAAACTGTGACATTACTTTTTGATGGGAGTTCTTGTAGGCGAAGAAAATACCTCTTGTATTTGGTACAATACTTCCCTGTTCGCAGCTGGTTCTGTGTCACAACTTTTACAAATTGTGGCTTACTGAGGGAGAGGAGAGAATTTTCTGCTGCATCTATCGAACTTAGTGGCCATATGGAGCTCATACAACCCCACTTCAACAAAACTGAACTATCCCCTTGACATATACAACACAATTACAAAAATATGATAAACAGAATGTACAAGGACATAAATTATAGATAAGAATGGGCTGTGACCCTGTTTTTCCAGTAACTCTTGCATTTACTAAAAGATTTCATGGCCTAAACGAGGTTTGGAAGTTTGTGTCACTTTTTGTAATCATATTTTTACATAAATACCATGGATCTGTAAAAAGGATTAAACTTCAGTGTAATAAAGTAATCATAAGAGTGGACCAGAATCTAAGACTGTCTACATGGGGAGGCAGGATTTGTGTTGTGGATTGGATGATGAAGTCCTGCTTCATGTTTGGAAGTTGGTTTGGTAGCTGGAGAGGTGCCAGTGGTAAGTAAGGCCCATAGGATCATAGGACCTGTTTGTGTATTTCAGCCTGTGTTTGTTTCAACAACATAGTTTAAAGAACTGAATATTCCCATGAAGGATCAATAAAGTTTTTCTCGACTTTAACTTCTGCTTCTTCTTAATTCAAAACTTAACACATTAACCCCAAACATTTTCTGTCTTTACAAACTTTATTTCCTTCGTTCTTTTTGATTTCTTTAAACCTTTAGTTAAAGTTTTTTTTCTTCTATTAAAGTAAAACGTGACAACTTCACAATCACAAATGTATGAATGAACTGAAAAATGAGGGAGATGGACACTCGGAGCATTAGGTGTCAATGTTTCCCCCTCGTGTTTGTTTGTCAACCACCAAAGAAAAGAAGAAGAAGCTTCCTCTTCCTGTCTCTCCATTAGCCCGTTAGCTTGGAGCATTTTGCCTTAATCGTTGTGAACATTTGTCGGGTTTCTCTCGTTAACAGCAGATCTGTTAATGAAGCAGCACAGCCTGTATGTATAGTAGAAGTCACTGAAACAGACTTTGTGAAGTGCTTGTGCTACCTTAACCTCAGACTCCATTCTTGTTAGCCGCTAATGCTAACTAAGCTAGCTGTGCTCTCAAGCTAACATCAAACCGAGAATGAACTCGGCTACAGAGCGATACCGACGGATTAATGTGAGCTCAGATATTCCAGTGTTTGTTTACCTGGTTGTGCAGACTGTGATGATCTCTTTGTCTGAATACATGTTCAGTCTCCAACATGTCAGCGAGTCCTCTGAAGCTAGTGAGCTTAGCTTAGAATGCTAAGTGTAGAGAGACGGAGCTGCAGTGTAAGGCGGTTTGTGTGGAAAAAGTGTCTGTGATTGTGTGAAAATGTCTGACGTCCAAATGCTGAAATCTTCAGTGAATCACAGACTGACTGTAGCTGCTGATGAGGAAATGATTCTTTTAAAAGAGGAGAAGGATCGACAAGAGAAACTACTGGACTCTGTTTTTAACGCTGAGCTCCACAGAGCAGGTTTGTTCACTTTGAACCTTCAGCACAAGTTTGACAAACATAAAACCTTATTCTTTGTTTGACTTCATGCACACTGATAGCTGTGGACATTTATTCTATATATATATCTACATATCTATATATCTATATCTATATATATATATATATATATATATATATATATATATATATATATATATATATATATATATATATATATATATATATATATATATATATATATATGTTTGTATATATATATATACATATACATATATATACATATATATATACACATATATATACACACACACACATATGTGTGTGTGTATATATATGTGTATATATATATATATATATATATATATATATACATATCAGAATTGATATATTAAATCTTGTATATTCAGAACTTTTATGAATGAAGGACTTAAACTTGTCCTGTCCTGTTACTTGTTTATTAATATCAGTTATTCATTGATCGCCTTACCTCACAAATTATTTTTAACTGACGACATAAGGACATTTTTCTCTAAAGTAGTGAAAGTCTTGTTCTCCAAGAAACATGCAGTTTTTCTTTAAAACAAAATTGTGGATTTTTAAGGTTTGACAGTCCACCCCATGACATTGTCATTTAACCTTGTCTACATTATTGAAGCTTCGTGAGTACACAGCAGAAGAGATGAGTACAGGAGCAAACAGAAAGGGGCAAAGGCATATATAGAGAGAGAGTGTTCAAAAGAACTACCCAAAATATAATACCACTTATCAAAGGGGAGAAACAATCAACTGAAATAACATTTTCAAACGTTTTTTAAGGACTATATGTAATAGTGAGGCATCACTATTGTTTGTTTTGTGATTCCTTTATTATTGCGCTCAACTGACTTCTGGCTGCCGTACAAAACTGTGGTGTCACATCCACATGAGAAGCTGTCAGCACAACAGGTTGTGTTGTTTTTGTTGTCTTAACTCACCTTTCCCATCTCAGTTTAAACCATTATGTTGGTTTTTCAGACTTGAAATTAGAGATGTGTGGTAATGTTGTTATTGGTATATTTAATTTTGTTCGAAATAACCAAAAAAAAAGAACAAAAAACAATTTGACCAAAATATCATATCTTTTGTGTGAGTCTGTTTCTTTGAAGGGGGGTTCTTTGCTTTATTACTGTTATTACAAAATAAATGGGATTTTGCACTTAATTACATTCTAACGATACTTACCCCTTCCTATGCTTAAGGTACTTCAGGTTCAGGTTCAGGGTTCAGGTTACTGTATTTGTACCTGTAGGTAGATTCGTTTTGCAGTCCGTGAGATTACACCACGCGTACACAGATGCCAAAGACAAAGGTAAAAACAAAATTTAAAATTAAACATTAGACATTAAACATTAAGCATTAAACATTAAACATTAAAGTGCTCCAGGTTTTATCATCACAGCAGGCATAAACTTGCGGTTTAGAGTTAAGATTGAGCCCAAAAAATCAATCTTGACCACACATAAGCCAAAGAATGCCTGGTCTGTCCCCTAAACTATTTTTAAGGGCCCAATTCAAACCTGATATTTTTCAACATTCTAGCTTAAATGATTAAGGCTTGTAAGTGCAATTTACCAGCTGTTTAATAGCAGAAATCCACACTGGTGAGATTAAAACGCCACCCATCTTATCCCATATTAACCCCAATTCATGCTGAACTTTTTTTCAAAAAGAAGGGTTATTCACTATATACCCATTTCAAAATTTAGGACATGTAGGTATGACTGTTTTCCATTTTTGTCCTCAGATGTCCATCAGCTGATGAAAGAAAAAGATTTTCGTCCTGAGCAGCAGGAGAGGAGCTCCAGTCTGAAGCAGGAGAACCCAGCAGAAGCAGCACACATTAAAGAGGAGCAGGAGGAAGTGTGGATCAATCAGGAGAGAGAGCAGCTCTATGATCCAGAGGAGGACGATATCATCAAGTTATTGATCACTCATGCCCCTGTAAAGAGTGAGGAAGAAGATGATGAGAAACCTCAGTCTTCCCAGCTTGCTGAAGACCAAAGTGAAGAGGACAGAGACACAAAACATTTGAAAACAAAAGCTGATGGAGAAGACTGTGGAGGATCAGAACCAGACAGAGACTTTAATCCAGCAAGTCCAGATGAGACTTCACTCCTTCCTGGATCTGATACTGATGACAGTGCAGATTGGGAGGAGAGTGATGAACCTCAGGAAGGTTCAAACCCTCTGCAGGACAAAGATGGAGCTGTGAGTGATCTGAAATGTAACACTGGAGATACATCTGTGAGCTCCTCTGAATGTTCTCCAAGCTCTGAACAGGAGAAACAACAACAGGAAGACAGAGGAAACCAAACAGTAGATACAACTTTTTGTTGTTCAGTTTGTGAGAAATGTTTTCCCAACAGGGCAAAATTAGTGAGACACATGAGAGTCCACACAGGAGAGAGACCATTCACTTGCTCAACTTGTGGTAAAGGATTCAAACGAAAGGAGGCTTTGAGCTCACACCTCATTATTCACACAGGGGAAAAACCATATAGTTGCAGTATTTGCGGTAAAAGTTTTTCTTTCAATAGTAACTTGAAAAAACATGCTATTGTCCACACAGGAGAGAGGCCTTTCAGTTGTTCTGTTTGTGGTAAAGGATACACAACTGGGCGCAATTTAAAAGACCACATGTATCAACACTCAGCAGAGAAACCATACAGCTGCTCAGTTTGTAAAAAAAGTTTTATCAGGTCAGCTGAGATGGAGATACACATGAGAGTCCACACCGGAGAAAAACCCTTTGTCTGTTCAACTTGTGGTAAAAGTTTTGCTAGTCATGCAAATCTAAGCAAACATTTGCACAGCCATTCAGAGGTAAAATCTTTTAGTTGCCCAGTCTGTCAGAAAAATTACCGAAGCAAGACACATTTAAGCCAACACATGTCTCGGCATTCATCAGAAAAACCTCACAGCTGCACAGTTTGTGAGAAAAGTTTCATCAGGAAAGGAGAGCTGGAAAAGCACGTGAGAATCCACACAGGAGAGGAACCGTTCGTATGTTCAGTTTGTGGTAAAAGATTCAAAAGAAAGGATGCTTTAAGCTCACACTTAACTATTCACACTGGGGAGAAGCCTTTCAGTTGTTCAGTTTGTGGTAAAAGATTCTCAAATAGGCGCAGTTTGAAAGTCCACATGTATCAACACTCAGCAGAGAAACCATTCAGCTGCTCAGTTTGTGGAAAAGGTTTCATCAGGAGAGCAGACATGGAGACGCACGTGAGAGTCCACACCGGAGAGAAACCATTTGTCTGTTCAATTTGTGGTAAAAATTTTTCTAATTTTGGAAATTTTAGGCAACATTTGAATGTCCATTCTGAGGAAAAATCATTTAGTTGCTCAATTTGTCCAAAAAATTTCCGTAGCAAGACGCATTTACGTCAACACATGTATTGGCATTCATCAGAAAAACCTCACAGATGCTCAGTTTGTGAGAAAAGTTTTATCTTCAACACCGACATGGAGAGACACATGAGAACCCACACAGGAGAGAAACCATTTAGTTGTTCAATTTGTGGTAAAAGATTTAGTGTGAGTTCAAAGCTAAAGAAACACTCGGTTGTCCACACAAAGGAATAACTCTTTACTATAAATTCAGATACTGTGTGATGTAAGAAGACACTCGGGTGTTCATGCAGAGGAGAAGTCGTTCAGTGGGAAAAGATGTACACAGCTCATAAATATCAAAAAACACGTGTGTTGGTGAGAGCAGTGGAAATAAGAAACAAAGTTGTGTTTCTCTTCATCTCTCTGTAGGGTTTGTCAGTCAGAGTTTTTTTTTATTTGGTATGCTTTATTTATTGACCTTTACTGTCCTCTTGGCTACCACAGTTAAAGTGCGGGGCAGGTGTTGGTGTTGATAGCCTGGACCTTTTTCTTACAATCAAATACAAGCCAAATTTTCAGGGCTTATAGTGCATTCCATTGACCTCGGAACTCGGATGGAAAAGTGGGAAATACACCACATCCTAGTTAAACACCTTTCAGTTAAGAGCTAGTATAGTTGGGGCACCTGAAGATAGCCCAACTTCGAAGTGGGAAATTCTGACCAAAGGGGGCGTCCCAGTGACGTATCTAATTTGCAAATTGGAGAATCCAGCCTCTAAGATCTGAGATTCTTTTGTGAACCAACAATTATCATTTGGTATTTTATCTACTTCTAATTCTACAATTTTTTTGACCAGGCACATGATCAATATGTCGCCAAAAACGTATAAAGGAAGTAGCTTGACGGCCATTTTCTACCTGCCATGCCAAGTATTTGATGAACCATAATCACAACATCTTTCTTGGGAGAACTTGCAAATTGTGTGAATAAAATTGCATCAAAATATAGGAAATTTCTTATCTACCTAGTTTGACATGTGACTCTTATCTTGGAATAATGCTTGTTAAGGCAGGTGATCAGGAAGATAATTTTAAAGGTCTCTCAGACTACAAGATTTATTTTTCACAGTTTATGTTAGCATGTATACATGGGAATCACTCTCTACTTTTGTAGTCAAAATGAAAACAAGCCTGATATGAATTTTGAAGTATTGTGTTTACGTTTGTGTTTTGGATTTTTTTTTAAAATAAATTCATCTACTGCCACTTATTTTCTCATCTGTTTGCATTCTGTTAAATCACTGAGAGGAGCTGTGTTTTCTTATGTATTTTGGTTATATACATATATATATATCTATATCTATATATATATATATATATATATATATATATATATATATATATATATATATATATATATATATATATATATATATATATATATATATATATATATATATTTTATTATTTTTTTTTTTTTTTTTTTTTTTTTTTTTTTGGTGTGATGTCCATTCATTATCTTCTTCCACTTATCTGGGGCCAGATAACAAAAACAATTATTTAAACTTTCATTACTAGTTACCTTGAAGGATTTTTGCATAGGAGCATGTATGTGAGATCATTTTAATTAGATAAACAACTGATGTTTATTTTGAAAAGAAATGATTCCCTTTTTTCATGAAGGTCCCAGGCTTCTGAACTTCTCAAGTTTAAAATAAAAAGCCGTTTTGTATTTCCATGTTTATTTTGCTAATAAGTCATTCCTACGTTAATACAGAAGAACAGCTAATGCTGCTTGTGCTTGTGTTTCTTTAAATTTTACCTGCGTGAGGTCAAAGATTGTTTTGATGCAATGAGGCTTCTCCTTTGTCACCACTGGGGTCAGCTTGAGTCCTTCAAGTGCCAGTGATACAAAAAAAATTCAAAAAAGTATGATGATTGAACATCAGCTAAATTTAACAAGAATAAGAATAATTAGTAGTTGTTTAAAGTGGATCTAATCTAATTTGCATTTTGTCGATGTTTGTTTTAGTACCGCTGGGTGTCAGTATTTCGCCCTCATGATTGTTTCTTAACCACCAACGAAGAAGAAGAAGTGGAAGAAGGAGAAGAAGAAGGTTCCTCTTCCTCTCTCTCCAGTAGCCCGTTAGCTTGGTGTATTTTTCCTTATCGCTGTGAACATTTGTCGGGTTTCTGTCGTTAGCAGCAGATCTGTAAATGAAGCAGCACAGCCTGTATGTATAGTAGAAGTCATTGAAACAGACTTTGTGAAGTGTTTGCTCTACTTCACCTCAGACTCCCTTCATGTTAGCCGCTAGTGCTAACTAAGCTAGCTGTGCTCCCAAGCTAACGCGTGCAGCAGTCGACTTACAAAGAGTAATTCGAAGCTAGTGAGGTTAGCTTAGCATGCTAAGTGTAGATAGACTGAGCTGAAGTGTTTTGAAGGCAGTTTGTGTGGAAAAAGTGTCTGACGTCCAAATGCTGAAATCTTCAGTGAATCATAGACTTGTAGCTGCTGAGGAGGAAATTATTATTTTAAAAGAGGAGAAGGATCGTCAAGAGAAACTACTGGACTCTGTTTTTAACCCTGAGCTCCACAGAGCAGGTTTGTTCACTTTGAATCTTCAACACAAGTTTGACAAATACACACCCTTATTCTTTGATTGACTTCATGCACGCATATAGCTATGGACATTATTTTGATCTTCTGTCTCATATTTCGGCTCAGAGGGATTTCTTTTCTCCTTCATGACTTGTCTGATTTATTTCAGCTTCTCCCTCCTTTAAAACAAAGATGTGGTCTGTCTTATTTAATTCAAAATTGCTCAACAGTCAGGAGGCTCTGATTGCAAAGGTTCAGTCAACTTATGAGAGTCTTTATAAAGTATTGCCATTCATGTTTCAAAACCCTTCTTTTCTAGTGTTTGACTTTTCCATTTTCTCTTCAGATGTCCATCAGCTGATGGTGAAAGAAGAAGAGGTTCTCCCTGAGCAGCAGGAGAGGAGCTCCAGTCTGAAGCAGGAGAACCCAGCAGAAGCAGCACACATTAAAGAGGAACAGGAAGAAGTGTGGATCAATCAGGGGAGAGAGCAGCTTCAAGAGCCAGAGGAGGATATAACCAAATTAGGAATCACCCCTGTCCCTGTGAAGAGTGAACAAGAGGATGAGGAGAAACCTCTGTCCTTCCAGCTTGATGGGAACCAAAGTAAAGAGAATAGAGATAGCGATATCATCAAGTTCACTTTCTTTCCTGTTACTGTAAAGAGCGAAGAAGAGAAACCCCATAGAAGGAGCAGAGACACAGAGCATCTGAAAACAGAAGCTGTTGGAGGATCAGAACCAGACAGAGACTTTAATCTACGCAGTCATCCACAGCCAGTTAGTCCAGATGAGACTTCACACCTTTCTGGATCTGATACTGATGACAGTGCTGATTGGGAGGAGAGTGATGAACCTCAGGATGGTTTCAACCCTCTGCAGAACAAAGACGGAGCTATGACTGATCAGAAATGTAAAACTGGAGATAGATCTGAATGTGCAACGAGCTCTGACAAAATTAAGCAACAACAACAGGAACACAAAGGGGACCAACCAGGAGAAAAAACATTCAGTTGCTCAGTTTGTGGTAAAAGATACCCCTGTAGGCAATATTTACAACAACACATGTATCGTCATTCAGCAGAGAAATCTTTCATATGTTCAGTTTGTGAAAAAAGTTTTATCACGAGAGGAGACATGGTGAGGCACATGAGAGTCCACACAGGAGAGAAGCCATTTAGTTGCTCTGTTTGTGGTAAAAGATTTTCTCAGAGTGGTTCTCTTAAGCATCATGCTATTACACACACAAGAGAGAAGTCTTTCAGCTGCTCAGTTTGTGGAAAATGTTTTACATACAGTAGCAGTCTTAGACGACACTTGATCATCCACACGGGAGAGAAAACGTTCCATTGTTCAGTTTGTGGCAAAAGATTCTTGAGTGAGAAAAGTTTACAAGAACACATGTTACGTCATTCCGAGGAAAAACTTTTCAGCTGCTCAGTTTGTGAGAAGAGTTTTATCACAAGAGCAGAAATGGTGACACACATGAGAGGCCACACTGGAGAGAAACCATTTAGCTGCTCATTTTGTGACAAAAAATTCCGTGATAGATCTAATCTGAAATCACACCTGATTGTTCACACAGGGGAGAAACTGTTTAGTTGCAGTTTTTGTGGCAAAAGTTTTACTCAAAGTGCATCTCTGAGGCAACATGCTTTAATCCACACAAGAGAAAAACCATTCAGCTGCTCAATTTGTGGTAAGAATTTCACGCAGCATGGAAACTTTAAAAGACACATGATTGTTCATAAAGGAGAGAAACCTTTCAGCTGTTCCATTTGTGGTCAAAATTTTAGCGATCGTAGAAATCTAAACACACACTCAGTTCTCCACACGGGAGTAAAACCATTTACCTGTTCAGTTTGTGGCAAAGGATTCACTCAAAATGCTCACCTAAAAAATCATTCCCTTAGTCACTCAGGAGAGAGACCATTCAGTTGCAGTGTCTGTGGTAAAGGATTTACTCGCTTTGTGTATGTCAAAAAACACAAGTGTGTCGGTGAGAGTGTTCAGTTTAGATGAAGCCATTTTATTGGTTCAAGTCTTAATTGTTGTTTTTGCTGTTTTATTGACCTTGATTGTTCTCTTTCTTGTTAAGACAAGATAAAAATATAAGACCAGACAAGACAAAATATATTTAAGTCAAAGATAAAATAAGTTTTATCTTTGACTTAAATATATTTTTAAACCACACATAGTTTTGTAACAATCACAGTACACTGTGTTTTCCATGATGCATCTCAGTGGGGTAAAACACTTTATATTATTCACAGTTACACAAAAAATCTTAAATTTATGGGGCTTGAACATTTTTGCTTCATTTAAAAAAGCTATTATATTGCTTCATTTATATATGAGCATATTTGCCATGCATCATGTTTATATGTACAAAATTAATTCCAATGAAGTTGGGACATTGTGTATAACTTGAATAAACAGTATACAATAATTTGCAAACACTTTTTGAGCTACATTTAATTGAATACACTAAAAAGACAAGATAGTTCATGTTCTGACTGATAAACTTTGTTGTTCTTTTGCAAATATTGTCTCATATTATTGTCTCACTGGATGGTCCTTTTACTCTTTAGCCCAGAGGACACCACGTCCATGATATCCAAAAACAGTCTGAAATATGGACTCAGACCACAGCAGACTTTTCCACTTTGCGCCACATGCAGAGACAGGCAGACATTTCCTTTGTTTCTCTCAGTCTGTTCATTATATCATAGACTGTAGACAATGAAATCCCTAAATTTCTTGCAATTGTACATGGAGAAATGTTGTTCTTAAGCTGTTAAACTATTTGCTCACGCAGTTGTGGTGAACCTCGCCCCGTCCTTAATGTGAACAAGTGAACCATTCAGGGATGCTCTTTTAAACCCGATCATGACACTCACCTGTTTCCAATTAACCTGTTCACTTGTGGAATGTTCCACGTTTTTTTTTTTTTTTTTTTTTTTTTGCATTCTTCAACTTTCCTAGACTTCTGTTGCCCCAATCCCAGCTTTTTTGGAACTTGTTGCAGGCATCAAATTCAAATGAGAGAATATTTGTGAAAAAAAAAATAAGTTTATCAGTCTGAACATTAAATGTCTTGTCTCTTTAGTTTATGCTGAAAAGCATTTGCAAATCCTTTTATTCTGTTTGTATTTACACTTTACACCATGTCCCACTTTACACAATGTCCCACCTTCTTTGGAATTAGGTGTTGTACGACTTGTTGCCTCTCAATGTGGCATTGGTTATTCACCTCAATGCTAAAAAATATGAATTGAAAATTTCTCACCTAATATTAACAAGTGACAACCTTAGATCTTTAGATGTGTTTTATTTAATAAAGTTTTATTTGGAATTATTTTAAATTGTCTTTTGTTTTCTTTGAATCGTGTGATCAGTCCTTTACACATGAGTGAACAGATGTAGTTTTATCTGTAGGTCAGAGGTCACCAACCAACCATTCAGCTCTCCATCCACAGCTGGAGAGTACTGTTTCACTGAGATGATCTCTCAGCTTCAAGTCCAGTGACAGTCAACCTAGTGTCTATTGGAAGTCACCCAGCACTTCAGCTTTACATGGAGGGACCGTGCTGGAGATCTTATCCTATTAATCTGGGATCATCGACTACACTTGTACATGGGCCAGTTTTTTTTCTTGGCATAGGCTTTTGGGCCAGCATTAAGGAAACAGTAACAGTAAGAAGAAAAAAAATATATAATACTTTGGTTCAGTTTAAATGTTTTTTATTTCTACTGTATCTTTATCTACCAATTTTCAGCCCTTAAAAGGGGGACCTATCACCTATCCACCAGCCAGCCAAATGGGGTTTCGTTAATAGTTGTAGATATTTAAAGACTAAAAGATTCCTCAAAACCACAACAATTTTTTTTATCACACACATTTTTCTAAACTTGGTAAGATGGAGAAGGAAAATGATCACTGAAAAGAGCAAAAGAGGTTGAACTTCTTATTTAGATACGTGAGTAAAAGCCAGAATTCAGAGATATAAAACAGAAGTCAGATTGCTCAGATTAAAGTCAGAATTTTAAGATTTTAGTGAGAATTCTATAAAGAAATCTGAGACTGAAATAAGAATGCTGAGAATAATGTCAGATTTTTTCAGAATTCTGATTTCAATCTAATTGTTTTTCTTTTTCCCAAGAATTGTGGCTTTGACTTATATATTAGAATTCTGAATTATATCCCAGAGAGTTCAATATCTAAAAAAAATCTTGACAATCGCTTTGATCATCTGCCCTATATAATAATATTAAGGGGGCTGGATAGAAAGCTTTGTGGGTCCTGATTTGACCCCCAGGGGGCCAGTTGGTGATCACTGCCCTGAATGATGGATCTTTTTTGTCTGAATGTTTTTTCTCTAAATTTTTGATGTTCTAAAAATTTTTAACTACGCACATGCTGTTCTGAGTGTTTAAAATTTAAGTGCACTTTTGGTGCCTGTGAATCCAAGTCATGCAGTACCCTTTGATAACCTGCAGGTGGGGTTAATACCATCCTAAATATCTCCTTAATGTAATTATTTTATCACTTGCCCCTGAGCAGGCACTTTTAGTTGCAACATGTTAAAAACAGGGTTGGGAATGACAGCAATGTGAGTTGTCCAGCCATCTTAAAGGATCTGCTGCGGACATCGTGGTGCCACATACCATAGCAAACCTTCAGGTTTCCTGTGGGGTCCATGCCTCGATAGGTCAGGGCTGATTTGACAGCAAAATGGGGATTAACACAAGAGGGATGTAATGGTTACCGTTAAAATGATATACCCTGGTAAAATTCCTGATGGTTAGTATTATCAGTTCCTGTTTTAATTACCATTAAATTGTATTTGATTACCGGTACCTCACTTTGTCAGTAACTCACGGTGATGCTGCTCATTGCCTGTGTCTGCTCCTTGGTAAAGCTGCAGCGGCCCCTCAGATGCAGACCCACATGCACAGTTTGGCCTCTGAAAGCTACAGTATGGCTTGGTGCCTGCATGGACTCTGTACTGGAGATCCCCCACCCACCCACCCACTCAAAATGGACAGGTTCTGAAGTCTGGTCTTATTTTCGATTTTACAAGGATGCCGGGGGGAAACTAATTGAAGATGGTCACCCCGTCTGCAGAAAACGTAGGAAAAAATCTCTGGGATGGGAGGCAGGGAAGAACCACAAACACCCCCACAGCAGCCTTAAAGGGGAGCGACCTGGCTGGATGTTGAGAAAGACCTTAGCAAGGAATCAAAGAGGTGAAGAGGGTCAGGTTCTGCCCGCTGTAGATCGTTTTTAAATTCACATTATTTTTTAACTTAATTAAACTTTGTTAAATTATTTCAGTGTGTGTAAAAGTACTTTTTGAACATTTTGAGCACATTACAACTATCCCACGCTAATAATGATAACTGTGATAATTTTTGTCACAATAACTGTAATGTGAAACTTTCTTACCATTACTTCCCTACAACACAACATTAGGCAGGTGGTCATAATGTGATGCCTGATCAATGATCACAATCATTTGTCTCACACAGTCAAATGCATTTGGACCAGAGGCTCATCAGTCACATCATGTGTATAAAAATATTTTTTATACTTCAATGAGAAAGTAAAATAGTTAATGTAAATGGTCAATAAACTTCACAAAATCATCTTAACACTGTAACTTACATGTCAAATAATCTAATGAGACTTAAGTAAAACCCTCTGACAGTGTTTTAGATGGAGCTTTATCTGTAATGCAGTTTTTTCAGATTACACTCTGGCACAGACACCTTTATTCATTAGCAGAGCTGTATCAAGTCTGGACTTTACTGATCCTTACTGTCATTTAATGAAGCCATGATATAAAGTTTAAGGAGCAATATTTGTACTGTACAAGCCTATTGATTACACTGTACAGGCATAACAACATAAAAACATGGTGATTAATACTTTAACTCTCTTACTCTTGTTGTACATAGGTTTCGGTGCCCCAAAACGATTTTGAGGCTTCAGTTTGACAAAGATTTAACTCATAGGTGTCGTTTCAGATACATTTTTATTAAGGTGAACGTTTGCCTGTAAATAGCACTGACTGTAATGTGCGTGTCAATGATCCTTTAACTACACAAACATGTATAAAAGATATTTATTGTTTGTGTGTTGTCTTGATTCAGGTTTGGTATTCCTATATTTTGTCTTTTTAACATGTGTACATGTCTTTTAATGCTGTTTGACCAACAAGAAGTTCTTTACCATCATAGCACAGAAAATGTGACGACTCGTGTCATACAAAATAAAATTTAATTTAAAGATTCCAAATAAAAAATCAAATATTGGATCTTTCTGGATGTAATGATTTTTTTGATTTTTCTTTGACAGTCTGGATTGTTTCTTCGCCAGCATTTTCTTCCATTTTTCTTAAAACATGATGATTCTTATTCAGTTTTCCCGTCTGATATTTCTTAATAAGTTAATTAGCAAACATAATATTCAGTACAATATCCTTCTGCCAAACTTTACCTTTCAGTCAAATATGGCCCTCTATCACACAATGCTGTCATGTTATATTCATATTGTAAATGTTGTTCATGTTAATAGTGTAAATTCCTTGGCCTTGTTTATAGTCTCACTTTTATTTATTTTTCCTTCATAAGTAAGTTGATAAAGCTTAAAGATTCTGAATGTTGCAACCTGCTTTCTTATTCTTTTTGCTTGCTTAATTATTTTTTATGCTCTTATCTATTTTAATGGCTTGTTTGATATTCCTGCTGCTATACAGTGTATAAGCACAATTGAAATAATTGAATTTCCCCTTGGAGATTAATAAAATATTTCTGATTCTGAAGAGGAGAGCACAGCAGAGCTTAAGATGGTGAGTTGAATGACAACCCACTTCATGAAAAATACATCTCATTATACATTTTAAAAAAGAGTTACTAAATGTGTCTGTCAAAGAGAACTGAGAACCATTTAAAACAATTCCAACTCAAACTGTCAAATGAAAAAAGTACAAACAGAGCTGAAAATCTAAGCTCATCACTTTAGTGAAATACAGTTGCCTTAAGTAACATTAACTAGCACTTACTTTACAAATTTACACAAGCTATGTTGTTGGGGGCTTTATGCCCCTGGTAGGGTCTCCCAAGGCAAACAGGTCCTGAGGGAGGGTCCAGACTAAGCATGGCTTGAAGACCATTATGAGAAAGAAGATAAATGGCTTCCAGTCTCTCTTGCCCGGACGCGGGATAAAAGAAAAAGACATCAACCAGCTATCCCGAGTGTGTGTGCCCCCAACATGCTCTTCTCTGTTAAGGGAAAGCTAATTGGGCAGCTTTTCATGCGTTTGATAAAAAAAATAACACACAACTTTATGGAGTGTTCTCACTGCCCTCACAAACACTCTTATGTTTTTTGACACTTGAAAGCTGAGTGAATCTCTTACCACAGTCATTGCAACTAAATCGTTTCTCACCTGTGTGGGTGATTAAATGTCTTTTTAGATTTGCATGATCATTGAATCTTTTATCACAAACTGAGCAATGGAATGGTTTCTCCCCTGTATGGATAATCAAGTGTCTTTTGAGGTTTGCACCATGAACAAATGTTTTATCACACACTGAGCAGGGAAATGGTTTCTCCCCTGTGTGGACCCTCATGTGCCTCTCCATCTCTTTTCTCCAGTTAAAACCTTTCTTACAAACAGAGCAGCTGAAAGGTTTTTCCTCTGAATGACGTAACATATGCTGTTTTAAATGTGTCTTACTTGCATAGTTTTTATGACATATTGAGCAAATAAATGATTTGTCTTCTGTATGGACATTTGCATGTTGCTTCAGATTTCCATAATGATTAAAACCTTTACTACAAATTGAACAGACAAATGGTTTCTCTCCTGTGTGCACTCTTGTGTGCCTTTCCAACTCTTGTCTTGTGGTAAAGCCTTTGAAACACACTGAGCAGGTGAAATGCTTTTGATCTGAATGACGTAATATGTGCTGTTTTAAATACTGCTTACTTGAGTATCCTTTACCACAAACAAAACAATTGAAGGGTTTCTTTTCCATGTGCACAACCAGGTGTTGTTGCAGAGCTCCATTCTTTCTAAACGCTTTGGCACAAGATGAACAACTGAAGGGTTTCTCTTTGGTGTGGATCCGAGCATGTTCTTTCAGAGAACTACTTTGAGAAAAGCTTTTATCACAAACACTACAACTAAATGGTTTCTCTCCTGTATGGACAGCCATGTGTGTGTTTAGAGCTGAATTTTGTGTGAATCCTTTACCACAAATTGAGCACAAGAATGGCTTCTCTCCTGTGTGGCCTTTTATGTGCAACAACATTTCCTTTCTCCAGATAAATCGTTTTTCACAGAATGAGCAGCTGAACGGTTTTTCTGACGAATGTCGTAACAGGTGCTTTTGTAAGTATGGTTTGCAGGAGAATCTTTTACCACAAACTGAGCATCTGAATGGTTTCTCCCCTGTTTTGTCTTCTTTGTGTTCCTGAGGTTGTTTCTTCTGTCCAGAGCTTAGTGAACATTCAGATGAACTCACTGATGTTTCTCCAGTCTTATATTTCGGATCAGTCACAGCTCTGTCTTTGTTCTGCAGGGAGTTTAAACCTTCCTGATGTTCATCACTCTCCTCCCAATCAGCACTGTCATCAGTATCAGATTCAGAAAGGTGTGAAGGCTCATCTGGACTAACTGGCTGTAAATAACTGTTTGGATTAAAGTCTCTGTTTGCCTCTGATCCTCCACAGCCCTCTCCATCAGCTCTTATTTTCAAATTCTCTGTGTCTCTGTTCTCTTCACTTTGGTCTTCATCAAGCTGGAAGGACTGAGGTTCTTCTTCACTCTTCACAGTAGCAGGTAAGAATGTGAACATCCTGCTATCATCCTCCTCTGAGTCCTGAAGCTGCTCTCCTTCCTGATTGATCCACATCTCCTCCTGTTCCTCTTTAATGTGTGCTGCTCCTGTTGGGTTCTCCTGCCTCAGACTGGCGCTCTTCTCCTGCTGGTCAGAGAGAACCTCTTCTTCTTTCACCATCAGCTGATGGACGTCTGAAGACAGATATAGAAAACATCAAGCGCTAGAGAAACCTGTATTTTCTGATAAGATTTAAACTGTGAATAGCACCACTTCATTACAGCTCACATGAGGTGACTGAACCTTTGCAGAATAAGACTAAGTCTAAGACTAAATCTCTGACTTCCTGTAAAATATTAATTTCTAACTACAAAGCACATTTTGGACTTTATAAGTTCAGAGAAACATGATTGGTGACCAACTCATTTAACACATTTTTAAATGTAATAAATTTGGCAAAACTCATACAAATGGACAGATTATGATCATAAAGTTAGTTAACCTAATAAATGGGAGAGACAAAAACGACTGAATCACTCTTCAAAGATGCTGTAAACTGTAAAAGATGGTACTGCTTAGCTTTTACTGATTCATAATAGTTTTCATACAGATACAGAACTTGCAGCTGTGAATGGAAACTGATGCACCTTTTAAGAACATTTGGTCTTTTAAAATGTACCAAAGCCCCTGCCTGGGTTAGTTTTAGAAGTCTGGGTTACTTCTAAAAAGAAAAATCTACTAGCGACATATTTAGTAAGAAAAATGAGCCTGATTCTGTTAATTGATCAGAATCTTAATCAATTCTAGTGGATTTTCTTTAGTTTATTTTCATTCAAAATACATCTGTATTTTTGAAAGTTTATTTGAATAACATTTTAAAAAATGGTTTTTCATAAACACTTACATTAAATATATATTTAACTCAACAATTTGCTAAAAATAGCCCGAATACACAAAATAATTAATAAATTGTATGGACTCTTCATTGCCACGCAGTTTATCTAAATGTGAGAGGGCAAAATTGACTATAAAAGTAACGTCCACAGCTATCAGTGTGCATGAAGTCAAAAAAGAATAAGGTTGCGTGTTTGTCAAACTTGTGTTGAAGGTTCAAAGTGAACAAACCTGCTCTGTGGAGCTCAGGGTTAAAAACAGAGTCCAGTAGTTTCTCTTGTCGATCCTTCTCCTCTTTTAAAAGAACCATTTCCTCTTCAGCAGCTACAGTCAGTCTGTGATTCACTGAAGATTTCAGCATTTGGACGTCAGACATTTTCACACAATCACAGACACTTTTTCCACACAAACTGCCTTCAAAACACTGCAGCTCCGTCTCTCTACACTTAGCATGCTAAGCTAAGCTCACTAGCTTCAGAGGACTCGTTGACACGTTGGAGACTGAACATGTATTCAGACAGAGAGATCATCACAGTCTGCACAGCCAGGTAAACAAACACTCTGGAATATCTGAGCTCACATTAATCCGTCTGTATCGCTCTGTAGCCGAGTTCATTCTCGGTTTGATGTTAGCTTGAGAGCACAGCTAGCTTCAGTTAGCATTAGCGGCTAACATGAAGGGAGTCTGAGGTGAGGTAGCACAAACACTTCACTAAGTCTGTTTCAATGACTTCTAGTATACATACAGGCTGTGCTGCTTCATTAATAGATCTGCTGTTAACGACAGAAACCCGACAAGTGTTCACAACGATTAAGGAAAATTGCTCCAAGCTAAGAGGCTAACGGGGAGAGAGGAAGAGGGACCTTCCTCTTCTTCTTCTTCGTTGCTGGTTGAAGAAACAAATATGAGGCAAATTACTGACACCTAACGGGCTGGAGATTTTATATTTCTTGTTTCCTTTGTCCCCCAATTTTTGAACTGTCAAAACTTTAATGAAAAAGTTTAATTCTGTTGTGAATACGAATTCTACCAGTAAAAATGTCCAAATAATTATAGAGAATGAAAGAAAACGTGTGTTTGTGTTGAGGATGAGTTTGAAATAGAAATGAGTGTTTATTTGTGTGCAGTCCTCTTTTTTGTTCATGCTTTTGGTCAGGCTCCACTGTCCTCAGCTCTTCATGCACTGTGATATTTTGGGTGTAATAATTTTCTCAGTTTTGCATCAGTCCCAGAAAATTTGGGATTTTCTGAGTATCGCTTGTACATTTAAACTCAGAGTGTGTGTTATTTGAGGACAGTACTCCTCTCCTCTTACTATTTACGTTTTGGATGTGAAGTGGAGGAAGTTTTCATCTTTGGGCTGTCCCACTGGAGGCACCCTCTCGGACAACTCGTCTCTTCAGCTGATCTGTTGACACCAAGTCTGGACCCGGCCCAGACTTTACAAAGTTAAGGATCTTGTACAGTGCTCAGGTAGTGTACCAGTTTGCATTCTCGGTATAAGGCCTAAAACCATTTCAATTTGCTTTATTTGGGGGTTGTTTCTTTCCTGATTTGGTATTGCTTGAAGGTTACTGTGGTCCTCAGGTTCGCCGAGCGGGCTGATGTGATTTGGAAAAAGCCTTTGGAAATGCTTTTTGAAAAAGCAGGTCAGTGGGAAACCACTCAACTACCCTTGCCAGTCTAATGAGATAACTATGAAAAAGGTTCGAACAATATTGTATGTCAGTGACTTAAAAATTTAATGGATCAGTCAGATTCATGTTGACAGTCCTTGTCCTTTCTCCTCTGTCAGGTGTCAGTGTGGCCCCCTCATGTTTGTCTGACAACCACCAACGAAGAGGAAGAAGAAGGTTCCTCTTCCTCTCTCTATTAGTCCGTTAGCTTGGAGCATTCCTCCTTAATCGTTGTGAACACTTGTCGGGTTTCTCTCGTTAACAGCAGATCTGTTAATGAAGCAGCACAGCCTGTATGTATAGTAGAAGTCACTGAAACAGACTTTGTGAAGTGTTTGTGCTACTTCACCTCAGACTCCCTTCATGTTAGCCGCTAATGCTAACTGAAGCTAGCTGTGCTCTCAAGCTAACATCAAACCGAGAATGAACTCGGCTACAGAGCGATACAGACGGATTAATGTGAGCTCAGATATTCCAGTGTGTTTGTTAACCTGGTTGTGTAGACTGTGATGATCTCTTTGTCTGAATACATGTTCAGTCTCCAACATGTCAACGAGTCCTCCGAAGCTAGTGAGCTTAGCCTAGCACGCTAAGTGTAGAGGTACGGAGCTGCAGTGTTCTGAAGGTAGTTTGTGTGGAAAAAGTGTCTGTGATTGTGTGAAAATGTCTGACGTCCAAATGCTGAAATCTTCAGTGAACTATGGACTGACTGTAGCTGCTGAGGAGAAAATGATTCTTTTAAAAGAGGAGAAGGATCGACAAGAGAAACTACTGGACTCTGTTTTTAACCCTGAGCTCCACAGAGCAGGTTTGTTCATTTTGAACCTTCAACACAAGTTTGACAAACACACACCCTTATTCTTCGATTGACTTAATGCACACAGATAGACGTCAACATTTTTTTATAGTCAGTTTGATAGTTTATTTAGTTCTATAATTAATTATTGATTTGTTCTTGCCACAACCAGTGCTTTTTTGCATTAGTCATAATATTTTTAACAGAAATAAGTATTGTTATAAGTCTCTCTTTCTTTTAAGTCCTTGGAAACTGAAATATTCTAAGATGCAAGATATGGTGTAAACATTGTCGTGTTTTGCCCACATTAATTCACAATTAGTGGGTAGATGTTTTACCCTTTTTATTATTATAAATGAATACCGACCTTGTTTAAGTGAATGATTTAAGTTATAATTGAGCAAGGTTTCTTTTTATGAAACCTTTTACTTAACAAAGGTACCTTAGTTTACACAACTTTCATTACTATCATTGGTTTGGGAGACAATTTTCTCATCAAAACAAACTGGTCAGTCATAGATTTTAAATGTCCTACAGCTCAACCTTCCACATTATGCTCTTGTTTTGTCTGACATAAAGAAAAAGTAAAGTTGTATTTTATCATAAAAAATGTTTTTTAAATAAGAAGTATTGTTACATTGGGGGACATGAAGCAAGTCAATATTTTATTCTAAACTGACACTGAGCTTTGTTTATAGCCTTTTGTCTAAACAGTGTATATTTCCATGTTGTATGTTTTTCATTTAATACAACAGTGGATCAGCCATACTCTTGTGTTATTATTGACCAGGTGCACAAACAATAACACCAAGATATGCACATTGCAAAATTTATTGCATTACAACACAATTAATTTGGTCCAGATGTCCCATGAAATGTAGACACATTTTCTGGAAGGTGAAACAAGCAACAGGGGTTTGGAAATATTAAGCCAGGCCATTAGCACCCTGTTGTGTAAAAAAAACATTAGAGTGGTTGATTTTATACTATGTGACCTCATATCAAGTTTTTTGTATAATTTTATGTTTTATCAAGCCGGATTTTGGTTCTTTTTCCTCAGACATCCATCAGCTCATGGTCAAAGAAGAAGAGGTTCTCCCTGAGCAGCGAGAGAGGAAGTCCAGTCTGATGCAGGAGAAGCCAGCAGAACCAACACACATTAAGGAGGAGCAGGAGGAAGTGTGGATCAATCAGGAGAGAGAGCAGCTTCAAGAGCCAGAGGAGGATGGTATCATCAAGTTCACTTTCTTTCCTGTAAAGAGTGAAGAAGAAGATGAGGAGAAACCTCAGTCCTTTCAGCTTGATGAAGACCAAAGTGAACAGAACAGACACACAGAGCATTTCAAAACAGAAGCTGATGGAGAGGACTGTGGAGGATTCGACGCAGACAGAGACTTTAATCCTCTAAGTCATTTACAGCCAGTTAGTCCAGATGAGCAAACAGAGCTTTCTGGATCTGATACTGATGACAGTGCTGATTGGGAGGAGAGTGATGAACATCAGGAAGGTTCAAAATCTCTGCAGGACAAAGACAGAGCTGTGAGTGATCTGAAATGGGACATTGGAGATAAATCAAGTAGCTCCTCCAAATGTGCTCCAAGCTCTGGACAGAAAAAACGTCAGGAACACAAAGGAGACCACACAGCAGAAAAGTCATTCAGATGCTCAGTTTGTGGTAAAATATATGATAGCAAGGTACATTTACAACAACACATGTACCGTCATTCAACAGAAAAACCTTTCAGTTGTCCATTTTGTGGGAAAAGTTTTATCTGGAGAAAAGAGATGGTGATGCACATGAGAGTCCACACAGGAGAGAAACCATTCTTGTGCTCAGTTTGTGGTAAAGCATTTGCACAAAGCTCTGCTCTAAACACACACATGATTGTCCACACAGGGGAGAAACCTTTTGGATGTTCAGTTTGTGGCAAAAAATTTGCATTGAGCGGGAATTTAAAATCCCACTCAATTGTCCACACAGTTGAGAAACCATTCAGTTGTGGTGTTTGTGGTAAAAGTTTTTCTCAGAGAAGATATCTGAGAGAACATGCTATTATCCACTCAGGAGAAAAAACATACAGTTGTTCAGTATGTGGGAAAAGATACCCTGGAAAAATTCAGTTACAAAAACACATGTTATGCCATTCAGCAGAAAAACCTTTCAGCTGTACAGCTTGTAAGAAAAGCTTTACATGGAAAGCAGAATTGGTGAGACACATGAGAGTCCACACAAGAGTAAAACCCTTTAGTTGTTCAGTTTGTGGTAAAGACTTCACCCGAAGTGAAAACCTAAAAAGACATGCCATTGTCCACACTGGGGAGAAACCATTCAGCTGCAATGTCTGTGGTAGCAGATTCACTCAGCTTGTGCATGTGAAGCAACACAAGTGTGTTGGTGAGAGCAGTGGAAATCTGAAATAAAGTTGTGCTTCATTTTATTTGTTCGGCTTGGAGGAAGCCACTTGTTTGGTTTTATCTTTAAATAACTATTTATTATATTGACCTTAATTTTTTGTGTTTGTTGTAAATATGTATTCATATATTGTGTGTTTTTTGTCAGCTACATTAAACCCTGTAGCCTGTTGCAAGAGCTATGTGCAAGTTCTATCTTAAGTTTTGGTGTTATGTCCACACTCAAGCCTAAATTGAAACCAAACAGCCTCTGAGACCCTCTGCTTCTCCTCATCCTTGGAGTTATCCCAACTTTATAAACCATCCATCATGGCCATGTTTGAACTTATGTACACCTGATGTGACCCTTAGCAGATCATTATTTGTTGTTGAACATTTAAAATAAGTTAAACAACTTGTTAATTCACATTATGATCAATCTTGAATTCATGGGGGTTTCTTGAACTTCTGTATATCTCTGTATGTTACTCATTGCATGTCAAGGTTTGCATGCATTTATAGATATAATCTCTTGGCAGCCCTAGATATGAATGTGCCAATATTTAACTTGCAACATGATTACCTCTGCAAACAAACAATACATTTGTAGATTGCCAAGATTCAAAACTCGTTTAAAACTTAAATAAATAAAAAGTCTGCTACCGAAATCTTGAATTGTGCTTTCTTTCACTGGTACAGTCATTCATCCTTTCAATCTTGGGATGATTCTACGTCACACTTGTTGAAAAAAAAAAAAATAAAGGTCAAATATGATGAAGAATTGATTTAAATATTTACTAATGTCATATGTCATAGTTTCCTTGGATTTTCTGAAAAATAATGGATGTTAGCCAAAATGAACAGCTGTTTGATTTCTAAACTTACCCCACTGGAAGCGGAAAAGCTGGACTTAAATGAAAGACAATAACTCAACATTTTATGATTCAATTTTTCACAATAAACTTTTCCAAACATTGACTTCATTTTTTTCATGATTGAATAAGAATATCATGTATAACATTCTTCCTCTCCTATCTAATTTATTAGTGTAAGATTGATATAGGGGATGGGCAACTGGTGGTGCAGGGGCCACATAAGGCCCTTCCCCTCATTCAATGCAGCCTGACAGTCTATGAAAATTAAAAAAAATGCAACCATGAAATTAAAAAAATAACTTAATAAAAAAAAAATAATTATGAATATTGGTCTAAATAGGCATCAAAACACCAAAGGCTAAATATTTCCATAATAGTCTTTGATACCTGGTCTTTTTTGTACATAAAAACAGTAGATATGATTGTAAAATTGGTTTCTGTAAAGAACTTTTATGAAGTAATTAATGTCATAATTTGGTGATCTGTTTATAGAGAGTCAAATTAACTTAAAATAAGAAGCACAAATTACATTTTTTTATACTAAGCCAAATTACTTAAAAATCCTATTGTCAGCGGAATTTACTGGCAAAATAAAGAAAAGACAAAGTAACTAGTTTGGAAAATCATTAAAGCCTTAACCCATTAAATCCCAAATTTTTCCCTGCAAAACAAGTGCATGAATTTCATGCCTTAGACCTCCCTAGTACATAACATGCATGATTTTTTTCATTTTATATTGTTTATGTCAGTGAAAATGTAGGTCATATACTCTGCAACAATTGTTGACAGTGGGTAACAGAATAGTCGAAATCTACACAATTTCTTCAGTTTTACCTATTTAAGCATTAATAATCAGGATATAACTAACAAGTGTAACATAACTTGGAATGATCACAATTGTTTCCAAAATTGTATATAAATACGTAAAGATACCATGACAATGCATACTGAAAGGAGCCAACAATGACAATGAGTACAAAATGAGACCTGAGAATGGTTTACAAGAACCAAATAAATTCACATTGTGGCAGCAGCTTTGACTGAAATAACATTTACTGTCCTGTAACACCATGCCATAAGATGAGTGTACAGTATTATTCAACAGAAAAAAACACCTTGCCAGTATTTTCTGTACCTAAAAACAAAAAAGTATAACAATACCTACATTTACTTCAGGAGCAGTGGCGATTCTTGAGTCTGCTGGGGCTCCAGGCAAAAATTTCGAAGGGGCCCTTCTGAGAAACATTTTTCATACATCCTTTGATGCTCTAACTTGGACACATCTTCAGTGTTGTATCCTGGTATCATCAGGTGTTTCGGGTCTTACAACATACACCCTCCACCAGGTGACCCGACCGGGGTTGATCAAGCCCTGGCCTGTGTCCAAGTAGCCTACTGCTACTGCCCCCACTGCTCTCCCCTTCTCAGCCACAGCCATCTAGACGCCCTCTCTGCTGCCTCCAAGTTGCTACTGATGGCTTTCCTCCTTCTCAGTCCAGTGATGCCCAGGGTCCCGTAAGCCTTGCTGAGGGTGTGGCTGGCGAACCCCCTGCAGCCCACCTCCACTGGCATGCACTTGGTTTTCCAGCCATTCCTCCAGCAGTCTTCCATGAGCTCCTGGTA
Source organism: Cetoscarus ocellatus (assembly GCA_037902135.1). Classification (NCBI taxonomy): domain Eukaryota; kingdom Metazoa; phylum Chordata; class Actinopteri; order Labriformes; family Labridae; genus Cetoscarus; species Cetoscarus ocellatus. The sequence goes on along the minus strand of JBAMNC010000067.1, from coordinate 985,088 downwards.
CTTCTCCCTCTTCCTTTCATGCGCCTCTTCCATTCGCTCCTCCCATGGCACCGTTAGTTCCAGCAGAACAAGTTGCCTTGAGGCCTCAGAGACCAAGATGATATCGGGTCTTAACGAGGTCTGGGTGATGTGAGATGGGATTTTCAGCTGCCGTTCGAGGTCAGCTGCCATCACCCAGTCACGTGCTGTGGACAGCAAACCAGCAGGACACTGTTTGGGTCTGTCCTGTGGCCTCTGTCCCTCCCTGACAAACTCAATTCTTCCAGCTGTGGCGTGGGTGTATCTGCTGCACCTGATCCCCTTGCTGATCGATTCAGCGATGGATTTGAGGACCTGGTCATGTCTCCAGCGATACCGCCCCTCACCTAGTGCCTTGGAGCAGCTACTCATGATGTGTTCGAGTGTGCCTGGCTTGGAACACAGGGGGCAAGCTGGTGTGTCAACTTTGCCCCATGTGAACAGGTTGGATGGACTAGGGAGGACATCATAGACCCCCTGGATCAGGAACTTAATCCTCTGGGGGTTCCATTTCCACATGTCCTGCCAGGTGACATTCCGCTCCATTGCTTGTTCCCATTTCATCCAGGCTCCCTGATGGCGCATTGCCACGGCCTTGATGGCTCGTTCTTCCTCCACTGAGGCGCGTATCTCCGCCTGTAACAGTTTCCGCCTCTCCTTCCCGCTGGCGGAGTAGTAACGGCTGGATGTTGTTGTGCTGCCGAGTCCTGCTCTGCCCTGCGCCACTGTCCCAATAAGGGTCTTGTGTTGGAGTCGCCCTTCTGCCTGCTGGACTGCTCCACCTGCGCTCCACTTTCTCCCTGTCTTCACCACAATCCCTGCGCCGGACACTTTGGTGTCTTTTGATCCAGTGTACTGCAGGGGTTCTCGTGCCCGCGCCACCATGAACTCCTCTTTCACCGAGCTGAATGGAAGCCTAAGCTTGTTGTTGTTCCCATACAGCCCTATGTCGCTTAGGCTGCGTGGCAAGCCTAGCCATCTGCGCAGGTACCTGCTCACCTTGCGTTCCAGGCCTTCCACAACTGTCATGGGGACTTCGTAGATGAGCAGAGGCCAGAGAATTCTTGGGAGGATCCCGTGCTGATAGACCCATGCCTTGAATCTACCAGGGAGCCCAGACCTGTCTACGGTCTTTAACCACCCCTCCAAGTCAGCACAGGTGGCCTTGATGGATTCTGTGTCCTTCAAGCTGCAGTTGAAGACTTTTCCCAGACTCTTCACTGGCTTTTCTGTGACAGTTGGTATCTGGATTTCGCCCAGCTTAAAGCGGAACTTGTCAGTGACCCTCCCTCCCTTCAGAACCAAGGATCTGGATTTTGCAGGTTTAAAACTCATGCGTGCCCATGTCATGAGTTTCTCGAGCCCCTGGAGGATCCACCTGGCTCCTGGCACTGAAGGTGCCATATTAAACATATTCAGAAGACAGACGTAATGTTGGGAAGTCATTCAGGAAAAGGCTCAGGGAAGTGATATTGAACATTTCATAATACTGTTAACTAACAAAATCACTAAATCAAGGCATTTATTGTTTTTAAAGTGATGATATTGAGCCGAAAGAAATTCTACATTCTGATCTTGTTTCAGATGTGGCTGTTGAGTGCAGTAGACTGATCTCACCGTGCGCTGCACTGCTCAATATCAGGCATGAAAATGGGTCAGGGTTGAAAAAGGTGAAGAGGCAATAATCCCTCTAGGGGGGTCCGGGGGCTCCCCCGGAAGAAATTTTGAATATTTTATGTTTAAAAACATCGATCTGATTCATTTTGAGAGAAAATCAAGCAGAATTACAGGACAGTATGAATATATAATAAAGTACCTATTCAATTCTGGGGGTGACTGTGTCCTTTTGCTGGAAATGCATAAAAAGTTTTTATCATTAGTGAATTGGGGAATTGGAAGGAAACATTGATATTTTCACTTTTTAGATAAAACATACACTGAAGGGATGGCTCTTATAGCTCTGTCCTGACATTTACCATCTCAACTGCACTAGTTGACTGCATTGGGAGCTTGATCCTTTACAGATTGCTCTTATATCATGGAGAATAAGTGATGCAGGTGACCTCAGGATGAATTCATCATTTAGAAAAAGTGAAAAGAAGAGCTGGACTGCTCAGGAATGTTGTGTTTTAATTAACCAAAAAGCTGACTCGTCATTTTTTAAATCGTTGTGTTCACGTAAACCGTGCACACGAGCCAACGAGACACCGTTTGAATTATAGAAACACACAAAGTGATTCAGGATCCCTGTCCCGTGTGCTGTGCGTCTTTACGCTCACCGGCACACAGAGCCAATCAATCAATCAATCAATCAATCAATCTTTATTTGTATAGCGCCAATTCATAACAAGTGTTATCTCAAGACACTTTACAATAGAGCACAAAGCTCTTCATATTATGGATACACATATATGCATAGATACATATATACATATAAAAATACACATATACATATATATACAAATATATACATCCAACACCCAACATGAATCCGTATAGCCAATCATGAATCCCTCCATCATGGCGGCAAGAAAAAACCTTCTGTTAAGCAGCAGGAAATCTTGAATGTGGACCCCAGTCTCATGATGAACAGCAAATCCACACGATGCTGTGTTGGGTGTGTGGGCAAAGGGAGGGAGGTAAGTGGAGACAAGTGGACTAAAGTAAGAACTAAAGCTAGTGACAGATCAACGGACCAATCATAGACCTGTCGTCGTCAAATTTGTTTCTGCTGCAAACAAATTTATTAGAGGAGGGTCCTCATGTCTGTGTGGTTGTGGTGAAAATTTATAGAAGTATAATCAATAAAAGTCTTACTGGAAGTAAGAATTTATGGTAGTGATGAACTCATGGGTGCCCAGACCACAAGTGCATCCCTACCATATTTGTCTCTGTTAAGTATAAATGTATTAATGGTAGACCTCTTGAGATGTGACACCTCATTTTCAGGAGGGATCTCATGTCCATGTGGAGCTAAAGATAGTTACTGTAGATGTATCAACCATGGATAGAAAGATCATGTTAATATCAACATTAACAGCTATAATGATTATGAACTGGAGTGAGATGGCCAAATATGTGTTATGTCTGTAATTGTAGTTATTGAGGCTTCGTGACTCCACAGCAGCAGGCAGTCTCCACCAAGGATCCCAGGCAACCTAAAAGACAAGAGCCAGAGACGAGTACAGGAGCAAACAGAAAGGGGCAGAGGCAGATATGGAGAGAGAGTGTGAGAGAGAGAGGGATAGAGCCCACACAGAGGAGCCCTTCGCGCTCATGTTTCCATGCTCTCGCGCTTGTAGAGTGAATGTTTTTATCGGCTTTCTTCAGGCGCGCACATGTTCGCAGTTCACTGATCATCTCTGGTATACCTCCATGTCCCGTCCATACCCATCATTTTTTGACTAAGGTTGAGCTCAGCTCCGGGGTGGTGGAGCTCAGCTTCGAGGTGGCGGAGATGAGCTCCGGACATAGGCCCTGGTATACCTCCATATCCCGTCCATTTCCCCCGTGTCATTTTCCAAATGCCGGAAATCCGTCGTGGCGACGGAGAACTTTAATCCATTTACATGTTGTGATACAGCAATACAGGTAATCCAGAATACAATCAGCCAAAAATAGCTATAGCTCTGGTGTGTTTTTACCACAGGGATGACAATGGGGCCCCTTTAGGGAGGTATCTGTCAAAGATGTCATTGCAATTTGACCACTGGTTGTTATTGTAAGACATTACTGTGGAGTAAAATTTGTCAGCCCTTGGGGGCCCCCTAGTGATCTGGGGCCCCAAGCAGCTGCCTGCCTTGCCTGTTGACAAGCTCCGCCTCTGTTCAGGAGTTTAAGGTGCAAGTACAGTGATTTTGGTCAATGTCACTCCTCACATCCCTGAGTTACAGAAAGCAGTAACTTTTCGGCCAGCCGCTGCCAAAGAACAGAATTTAACTGTATTATGTCACACCGAAAAGGGGCTTTAGACAGAAAATCTAACATTATATATTGTTAATCATATCAAACACATACCTGTCGGCTTATTCCCGCTGGAAGGAGCCGGTTGCCAGAAACCCCTGAGTTTGTCAGTACATATACACCGGGATGGCGCGGTTCCAGCGGGTGCTTTTGTTTAGCACCAGTTTAGTGCATAGATCCAAGAGCACTGCTCTGGGGAATCTAAATCAGCTTATTGGCCAGTCATCATTATGGGCCAATCTTCATGGTCGCTAAAAACTCTCTCCATCCTGATCCACAGTCTGAGTGATCTTCCAGCAGTGCCAGCGCATCCATTGTGCAACATTACGCACAAGAGTCACTGCACTATTTATATGTGTAGCAGGATGAGGTTGCTGCCACCCTCATCCGCACTTGACTCCCAGGGTGTGTGTCAGCCAATGACCGCCTGGGGGCGCCCTATAAAAGGAGGTAGGGGAACCTCCGGTAGCCCTCTTGCTTGGCGATTCTCTGCTCCATTCACTTCCGGGTTCACCCGGCACCCGCCTCTGCTCACACACAGGTATGTTAGCTGACGGCTGCCACCGATCAGCTCCCTTTAATATTCCTCTGGCGCTTCCGTTCTTTAAAACCTATGTATGGCTTTTAGATGCCCAGTGTGTTACTCCCTTTGGGATGCCTCCTGTAGCTGCGATCGGCACGTAATGTCACCTCTCCCTCGGGGTGGATAAGCGGTGATCTGCCTGGTAGGTGACCCTCCTCTCAGGACTAACCTGTTGGCTCTAACCTTTTTTATGTATCACATAATCATGGTGACAGGCCTTCTTCTCTTTCTCTGTGCTAGCCGTCGTGGGCTACCGCAGTGGGAGACCTGGGAGGCGGCTGCTTTGTTTTCCCGGGGCTGCTTTGCTCCGCTTCCTGCTTCGCTTTGCTGGACCGCTTTGTTTTGCTGAGCTTCACTCTGCCTGGTGATACCGGGCTGGGCTTCGCTCCGCTTACTGGTCGGTACTCATCGTTTTATCTGCTTGCTGCTCTGTGTTTATTGGGAGTGGGGCTCCGTTGTGCATGCGCCCCCGACTTGGCCTGGAAGCCGCGGGTTGTTCAACGCCCCGCATGCATATGACCTGACGCCTCAGCGCCTATCGGCCCGGTGTGCCGTATTAACTGGTGTTAAATTAACTGGTGACAGTCCAGACAGATGTGAAGGGGGCGTGCCTTTGAAGGACCCTTTGTTTACTATCCAAATACCCTCCGAATCCATATTGTACACAAAAAAATCGCTCTATACACCCATATATTTACAAATGGCAGTGGCTTCACAATATTTGGCGTGAAAACCAAAGATTTTGAATGATTACAAACTTATCTGACGGCTAAAGTATCAGGACGGAATACATAGGTAGCTATACAGATGCCTGGTCAAAACGGCAAACTTTCGACTGTGTCAACTTGTGATAGCCCCGTAGCCCGCATTTTACTGTCACTTCGGCCTATCAACAAGCAATTCGTTTATGTTCAACGTTTAACGAAGTCGAGAGGACTTGGTGAAAACGGGTACAGAGGAGTAGATTTTTCCAATGAGGAGGAAAATAAATGTTCACTGCATGTGAACATAGTTAGCTTCGTATTGGGATCTATCGGATGGCACATCTATGGCTGCATTCAGTGTAAGCACACGAGAGCAATTCTGTAAACATGCTAAATTACCTGGGAGTATTCTTCTGTGATGTGTGTGGTGTTGTTGACGTTAAAATGACTCATCCCTGTAACCCATGGCAGTACATTAATCCCCGTTTAAGATCTGCAAAATGCGATGGTCGAATGCTACTTTGTAAACTGTGCAGCCTTTTAAGAGTTTTACGATCACTGACATTTTACATGAGATCGGGAAATGTGGCGTTGTTGAATGATGTTTAAATCAATGCAGACCTCAGTAAATGTTTTAACTGTTTGACATCGTTGTGCTGTCTTTTAATTTGTTAATGTATTCCTGATGTAAATACATTCAATGACCTTTATATATTGACCTTGATAAACGGCAGATTAATTGTAAATGTGATTGTGATTATACGATTTCATTACAGTTCAGTGACCTTGAAGGTTTTTGGTATGTCAACATACATTGTATATCTGAAGCGAATGGTCTTTACCCTTAATCCATTGCTGGAGTGTAATTCTCTACTTGTCATCTACGTGTCATTCATCAGACCAGGGTGCATTTTTCAGATCTCAGAAAACTGATCAAATCATGAAACATTTGACGTTGCACTGACCATGATTGTAGTGACTGCAATCAGGTTCTACACACAAATTCCTCTGCACACACATACACACCAAACTATGACATCTTTAGAACACACCGAGGTCTTTTTAGTTCTAGACATTTATAAAAATTACCTGCAGTACTTAATAAAATCGAAAAAGGTTTACATGGCTTCTCAGTGGTACACATACAGTGCATGATCGACCGTGTCAACTTGTGATAGCCTTTCATGTTAACTTGTGATGTAGTCTGTGGTTACCGAGGCTATTTGACGGATCAAAAGCTCTACGGTTTAAATATGTTAATTCTACATAGCTCCGCATCATAGGGGATTTTTTTTTACAGCGTTGATTTGCTTAAATAGCATCTAATTGTCTCTGGAGTTTGAGTAGCAACAAACAAATGGGCTCGAGGATTTGGAACAAACAGGGATCAGCACCTAACCACTACACTGTGAACGTACTCGCACAACCTTTGTCACTTTTTGCATTGGTGGGGCTGGAAGGATATGAGACGGCACACCAGCCATGAACTTTTACTGACTATGGGGGTTTGGGGAATTATTGATGATTTGAGTTATTGTTTCTACTTTTGTTGTGCCTATTAATTGTTATGGGTCGTTACTTTCTCTTTTTTTGGGGGGGGACTTTAGTAGTGATTGATTTAGTTTCCTTTGTGATTTCATTTTCTTTGTGATCAATTTTGTTGGGGTTTATTAGTGATTAATTTCATCTCCCTTACGATAAGTTTCTTTGGGGTTGATTTGTGATTTCTTTCCTTTTTGGGCTTAGTTAATTGATTATGTATTTACTTTAGGGAGTTTAGTGGTTTAGGTTTTGGTATTTAAGTATATTCATTCATTTATTTTGAAGTGATTTATTGTTTTTGTTCCTTCTTTTTGGGTGGTTTGGGGCATAATTAGATTTTTGTTATTTTGCTTTAATTATTAGTTAGGGGGATTTGTTACTCCCTTTAATTGATATTAATTTGATTAGGTTGGGTGTAGCGAGATATTCCTTCTTTGAACCATTTGAGTTTGTACTGTTGTGTTCAATTTCCCCTCTTCTAATTTCATTTCATGTCCTTTCAGAGCTGGGAGCCACGGGTGGAGAAGTGGTGTTTAGGGTGGTGGTGTCCCCCTCCTTGGTGTGCTGTGTTCCTGGTTTGGGCTCCCCCTTCTACGTCCGTGTGAGTGTGTGTGTGTCTGCCACAAGCATCTGGGGTGATTTTTGTTCATTTTTGGTTCCGTTGGGACACCCCTCTCCCCCTCATCAGCTCCTCTTCACCCCTGATACACCCCAGTCTCTGATTGGTCCCCTTAATTTCCCCCCCTTCCCTTTTTTTAACTGGGTTTTAATAAAGTTTACCTTTTTATTAATAAAGATTACCTTTTCGTTTATACTGGAACCACGTCTCTGGCTTGTTCAATGATGGACCTGTGTCCTTCTGGTTAAGGTGCGATTCTTTGGGTGCAATTCCCAAGGTGGCGTTGTCAGGCATCAACCTTTTATGGCTAAAATTTGAAGGGGATTGAGGTCCAAGCCCTCAGCTCAGGGTGCCACACGTACCCTTCCCCTCCTCCAGACTCCGTTGCCACATATGCTTACTCAGCAATTAGACTGTTTGTTACACACGTTGTCACAGCTAATACTAATCAGTCAGTGCTATCCACCGCTCTATATCATGTGAAGATGAAGTATGATATATGAACATTGCATACAGTAGTAAGTGAACACGTCTGTATAACACTGCAGACTCAGGTGTTTATGGTTACGCGGGTCTATAAGTCTGATATATGATGACATTAAAAGTATGAGATGAATCTGGCTTCACTTCACCCCCTCACCATCCGTGTCGCCAGTTTCCCACATCTCCAAAATGTTCGTACGGCAGCATCAAAGTTGACGTACCGGTGCGCACATTCTCCCACCAAGTTTATTTTTATAAATCACAACCTTTGCGTGGGAAGTGACCTACGCCACTTTCAAGCTTTTGTGCGTAAGCAAGCTTTATAAATGAGGCCCCAGGACATTATGGACAATGTCAGTCACCCTCTGCACGCCATCATCAGCAACCATTGGAGCCTGTTCATCCCAAGACTGCTCCTTTCCAAGTGCAGGACTATAACAGACTGAGAAACTCCTTTGTCCCTCAGACTGTACAACTCCTCACTGGCGGAGATGAGGAGTAACAGGAAGTCCACTGGTCGTCCTTAGGTCTGGACAGGGTCACTTGTTTTCCCAGAGCAGCAGCTGTGGCTGATCAGTGATATTTAATCAATAATAAAGGTCACAAACTGATCAGTGTAGCTGGACTTCAAGGTTTTAACAGCTGCAGTAGTTTTTGTTTCTCTTTTTCCTCTATCCAAAGTCTAGTCTCTTCTTCAGAGTCTGCAGTGGCCCTCTCAGTCTCTGCTGGACCAAACATATCCCTATTTGGACATTTTGTTCACAAATTTTCTTTCAGGATAAATCTGTTTGATCACTCTGACACTCACTACTTTGACGACATGACCACATTTTAACATAAACATTTTCATTATTAAAATCTTTGCTTGTTTTTTTTAATTATCTTTCAAGTCGCTGCCTTTATACTATTAGATCAACAGTTTGACCATCTTCATCTCTATACAATCTATATTTATCACCTAAAGAACATCGCAAACTGTGGGCTTCATGTGCAGTAAAATAATCTGGGGGTTTGAGGGCTTTTGGAGGAGTGATATCACATGAGTAGAACGTGTTTGACTTAAAATATTATTGGCAATTACTGAACATTATTCAACTTGATGCCTTAGAAAATGAGATACAATATTCAAAAAGATTTTTTCAAACTTTAATAAATCTGTTGAGGTACCAAAGCAGGATCAAAATAGATTAGTTAAGTATACAGAAATATTCTCTAACATAGAAGAGAGATGTAAAACATACAAACGACGAATGAAACTCTTAAAACATAAATGACATCTATAAATCTCTTTATTGAATGGACAGCAGAGCTTAAAATAATGAGTTAAATGACAAATAACTTCATGAAGAATGAAATCCAAGAACGACTCAAACAAACTGAACCAGAGAAAGTGATAACAGATATTGAATAAAATATAATCAGTTTAGAAAACTTTCAAAGCCATGCGCCACTGTATTGGAAGAGACTTTTAGACACTAAAAAAAACATTATTTCTATAAATAATTATTTTTCAAGCTAAGTACCAACACATTACTAGTTAAATTCAAGTATATTTATATTTACATTAAAAAGCTCACTTGACTTAAACACACTGTCACTATCCCTGGCAGATTAAATGAGGCACAGACTTATGTTGTATTTTCACTGCTCTCACCAGCACACTTGTGTTGTTTAACATGCACAAGCTGAGTGAATCTCTCACCACAAATGCTGCAGCTTAATGGTGTCTCCCCAACATGCACAACCAAGTGTCTATTCAGAGTTCCACTCTGTGTGAAAGTTTTACCACAAACTAAACAACTGAATGGTCTCTCTCCTCTGTGGGCAATCATGTGTCTTTTCAGAGTTCCATTCAGAGGGAAAGATTTTCCACAAACTGAACAACTGAATGGTTTTTCTCTTGAGTGCATGAAAGAATGATGCTTAAGTGATTCCTTCTGCGAAAAGCTTTTGCCACAAACACTGCAGCTAAATGGTTTGTTCCCTGTATGGACAACAGAATGTCTTGTTAGATTTGAATGATATCGAAACTTTTGACCACAAACTGAACAGCTGAATGGTTTCTCTCCTGTGTGAATCCTCATGTGCCTCACCAGCTGCATTCTCTTGATGAAACTTTTCTTACAAGCTGAGCAGCTGAAAGTTTTTTCTGCTGAATGGAGCAACATGTGAATTTGTAGATATTTCTTACATGGGAACTTTTTATCACAAACTGAACAACTTATTTGTTTGTCTCCTGTGTGGACGATCAAGTGAACCTGCAGAGATCCATTAGTTGCAAAACTTTTGCCACAAATTGAACACAAGAATGGTTTCTCTCCTGTGTGAACCCTCATGTGTGTCATCATTTCCTGTCTGGTGATGAAACTTTTACCACAAACAGAGCACATGAAAGACTTTTCTGCCGAATGACGAAACATGTGTTTTTTTAAATTGATCCTACTTGGGTATCTTTTACCACAAAGTGAACAAATAAACTCTTTCTCTCCTGTTTGGTTCCCTTTGGGTTTCAGTTGTTTCTTTTGTCCAGAGCTTGGTGCACTTTCAGAGGAGCTCAATGATGTTTCTCCAGTCTTGCATTTCGGAGCTCTTACAGCTCTGTCTTTGTCCCGCAGAGGGTTTGAACCTTCCTGGGGTTCATCACTCTCCTCCCAATTTGCACTGTCATCAGTATCAGATCCAGAAAGGTGTGAAGTCTTGTCTGGACCAACTGGCTCTGATCCTTCACAGTCCTCTCCATCAGCTTCTATTTTCAGATGCTCTGTGTTGGTGTTCTCTTCAGGAGTTTCATCCTCTTCTTCACTCTTTATAGGAACAGGAATGAAAGTGAACTTGATGATATCATCCTCCTCTGTCTCCTGAAGCTGCTCTTTCTCCTGACAGCTCCACACTTTCTTCTGTTCCTCTTTACTGTGTGCAGGTTCTGCTGGGTTCTCCTTCTTCACACTGGAGCGCCTCTCCTGCTGATCACGGAGAGCCTCTCCACCTTTCCGCATCAGGTGATGGACATCTGAAGACAAAAATGAAAAAAAAAAAAAAAACTCACTTCATTGGATCTCTCTTTTTATAGGGTTCAATCGATTGAAAATGCCTAAAATCAATACAGATTAAGTCCAATACATTGACTAACTCTTAAGTAATTTGTAATATCAATATACTCAGTGACCAATATAACCTATGGTATATTCACAAAAGCAAAAAATAATCAGTGTCTGCCTGATGAAGTTCTGATTTGTTTGATTAGCGTCATATTTTCAGGAGGGAGGAGAACAGAAATCCCTCTGAGCAGAAATATGAGACAGAAGATCAAAATGATGTCCACATCTATCTGTGTGCATGAAGTCAAACAAAGAATAAGGTTGTGTGTTTGTCAAACTTGTGTTGAAGGTTCAAAGTCAACAAACCTGCTCTGTGGAGCTCAGGGTTAAAAACAGAGTCCAGTAGTTTCTCTTGACGATCCTTCTCCTCTTTTAAAAGAATCATTTCCTCCTCAGCAGCTACAGTCAGTCTGTGATTCACTGAAGATTTCAGCATTTGGACGTCAGACATTTTCAAACAATCACAGACACTTTTTCCACACAAACTACCTTCAAAACACTGCTGCTCCGTCTCTCTACACTTACCATGCTAAGCTAAGCTCACTAGCTTCAGAGGACTCGTTGACATGTTGGAGACTGAACATGTATTCAGACAAAGAGATCATCACAGTCTGCACAACCAGGTAAACAAACACATTGGAATATCTGAGCTCACACTAATCCGTCTGTATCGCTCTGTAGCGGAGTTCATTCTCGGTTTGATTTTAGCTTGAGAGCACAGCTAGCTTCAGTTAGCATTAGCGGCTAACATGAAGGGAGTCTGAGGTGAAGTAGCACAAACACTTCACAAAGTCTGTTTCAGTGACTTCTACTATACATACAGGCTGTGCTTCTTCATTAACAGATCTGCTGTTAACGAAATGGATAATTAAATTAACAAATGTTCTCGGCATTAAGAAGAAATGCTCTAAACTAACGGGCTAATGGAGAGAGAGGAAGAGGAACCTTCTTCTTCTTCTTCGATGTCAAACAGACATGTGGGCAAAACACTGACACCCAACGGACTGATGTGTATGAGGTGCTGTTTGTAAAGCAGCTCTTGCCTCTTCTTCTTTAGTTTCCGGCAGTCTAGACGCGGCAAAGGCGTATTGCTGCCCTCCACAGGATTTTTAGCGCTGGTACATCAGCGCATCAGATTCTGGAATATAATCCAGCTGAGTGAAGAAATTTTAAAAGGCCTTCTGCCGTTTCATGTCGTTCCCAGCTGAGAAGTGATTTCAGTGAAGTGTCTTTAATTCCAGATGCCTTCAGGTGTGCGTACATCTCTCTGTATCACATCTGGAGCATGCTTTAATAGCATGAGTTACATTCTCTTCCTCCCCACAGGTGCATTTTCCATCAGGATGTTTACCAACTATTGCCAGCCCATGATTTAAAGAACAGTGCTCCAGCCTCAGTCTTGTGATCACCACAGTGTCCCTCCTTCCCATTTTAAAACCCTGAGTGACTTTAATAGCGGGTTGTATTGAAAAATAAAACCTGCCCTTACTCCCCTGTTCCCACTCTTTTTGCCAGGTTCTTGTGACTTCTTGTTGGATTAAGCTCTTATATCATCCATTAACTACATCAAAGGAAAAATAGCAAAGTCAGTGGCAATTTTACATAAAGTCAAATATTTCCTAAATTCATCTTCATTATACGTTATACATTTTGTACTGCTCTTTCATACTCCCATACATGAATTACTGTGTGGATGTGTGAGGGAACACATACAAAACAAATACAGAGCCTATATTTATCCTACAGAAAAGAGCAATAAGAATCATAAAGAAATCCACCTACAGAGAACCAACGAACCAACTCTTCATCAAACTTAATACATAAAAATTTAAGGATCTGGTTTACTACAAAACAATCCAAGTTATGTATAAAGTTAAAAATTTGCAGTTACTGAATAGTATCCAAAGGTTTTTTCAACTGAGAGAAGGCAAACATCATCTCAGAAGAATTTTTATGTTTAAAAAACAACCAGTTAGAACTAATATGAAACTTCACTGTGTCTCAGTGAAAGGAGTTTCACTATGGAACAGCTGCAGTGATGAACTGAAATCGTGTAAAACTATAGGTAGGTTTAAAAATATTTTTAAAACTGAAATACTAAACAGATACAGTATAGAAAAAGAATAGAGAAACAGGGGTAAAATAAGTAGCATCGTGGGTGTTGTGTATCCAGTGATGCAATTTTTTTTTTGTTTTTGTTTTATATTTTGTGGTTTATGATGTTATTCGTTTGATTTTGCTGTTGCTTTTGTTGTTAACGAAATTATTTGCTATGACCTGAACAGGGCTTCAGGGTGAATTTAAGCGATACATTTTGATAAGGAATAAGGGTTGGGACTAGATAAGTTGTTTTTACTTCTTCCTACACCCTTTTCGAACAGCATCTGGTTTTGAAATTGCTTACTGGTAGTAGAGTAAAATGCTGTTATAGCTACAATTTTACTTTATCTTGTTGTATATGCATAAATGTATACATATATATGTATGGTTTTTTTTTTCTTTTCATCCAAGTTCAAAATAAATAAAAATTTAGTGCTCTTTTTGCTACATTGTCAGCCTCCTCATTTCCCTGAACTCTAACATGTGCTGGCACCAAGACAAACCCAACAGTGTTTGTCTATTCGGTTAAGTGTTATCATTATTTCTACAACTAAGTCAGTTCTAGCCCCACTCTTCCCACCCTTTAGTGCCATTAGTGCTGCTGCTGAGTCTGAGCATATAACTGCATTTTCTGACCTGGTTACTTCTACCCACCCGAGTGCCCATAGTATTGCCACAAGCTCTGTGGTGAAAACTGATGCCCAATCCGTAACCCGCTTCCCATGTTGTATTTACAAGAGTGGGATGCTCACTCCAATTGCTGCCCTTCCATTGCCCTGATTTTTTTAACCATCTGTGTAAATCTGTATGTAGCCTTCTCAGTTTTCCTTCAGATGCTGACTTGTTAAAGCCACTAAGTTGCCTCCATCCTTTTTCCTTATCCTATCTAATATAGAGAGGTCTACATCTGGCTCTGGGAAGAGCCAAGGTGGAACAGACGGCCAGCACACCACAGGGCCAAAGGGCAATCCCAGTATCCCCACCTCCATTGCTCTGCTTTCATAGAGTGCATTAGGTTTCCCTTGCTCCCTTGAGCACTACTCCTCTACAGCTCCCAGTGCTCTCCCATGAGACTTGTGGCAGGAACTTGGGACCCCCAACTCATCAGCTTAGCCCAGTAGTTCAGCACCAGTTTGCTCCTTCTCATCTCCACCAAAAGAGCTTGAGTGGGTGTAGTTCTAAAAGCTCCCCCACATATCCGTAGTGCTTTTGCTTGTACCACATCCACCTGTTTGAGCACAGAAGGAGCTGCGGCCCCATATACAAGACATCCATAGTCTATGCTGGATCTTATTGCTGCTCTGTAGATCATCATTAGGGTTTCTCTACTTCCTCCCCAGTCTGTTCCCACCAGGCATCTCAGTATATTAATAATTTTTTCACATTTGGCAACTATGTTTTTTACATGCTCCCTCCATGTCATTTTCTTCTCAAACCAGACGCTCAGGAATTTAAAAGTTTTGACTCTTTCAATGGGTTTTTTATACAGCCTGAGGCCCAGCTTTGACATTTTCCTTTTATATCTAAAGACGACATACTTTGGTTTTGCCACAGAAATTTTGAATCCCCACTCCTCTGCCCAAGCCTCTACTTGTTCTAGTGCTCGTTGCAGCTGCTTATAAATATGATCTAGGTTTCATCCTCTCTTCCATAGGGCTCTGTCGTCTTCAAAAAGCGACACATCAAATCCCTGACCCACTCTACAAAAAAGGTAACTGATCATGATATTAAATAGGACTGGGCTGATCACACTTCCCTGCGGAACATGAGTTAGAGCTTCTTCAGATGACAGAGCTCCACCTACCCTTACTTGAGTGATGCGATCCCTCAGAAAATTATTTATCCAGTTTAACATTATTCCTCTGACTCCAGCATCATATAGTTTTAAACCTAACCCCTCTTTCCACAGCATATCATATGCCTTCTCTATGTCCAAGAACACCCCCACTACAGCTTCTTTGTTTGCTAGTGCCTTCCTGATGTCTAGGTCTAACATTACAATTGAGTCCATGGTGGATCGGCCTGCCCTAAACCCACTTTGATATGGAACAAAATGACCCTGTTTCTCAAGAGTGTACACCAATCTATCCTTAACCGTTTGTTCCATTATTTTACTCAACACCGCTGTTAATGCAATAGGGCGGTATACTGTGGGATCATTTGCTGGCTTACCAGGTTTTTGGATAGGAACAATAATTGAGTGCTTCCATTCTTTTGGCAACTTCCCATCCTACCATACTGCATTTATTAGTGCAAGTACTTCTTCTAACACTAATTCATCCAGGTGTTTAAATATCAGGTACCCCAAGCCATCCCTCCCAGATGTTGTGTCTTTACCTCTCTGAATAGCTAATTTTAATTCTTGCATTGAGAAAAAATTGTTCACTGCACCTGTATTATAATGACTGTATTCTAATTTGAATCTTTCTTCTCTGAGTTTCTCTTCTCTTTAATTTTTGCTCATGGTGCTTATATTTCCTGAGCTATGTACTGTTTGAAATGTTTTAACTAGCATGTCTGCCTTGGATTGGTTATCAACTGCCTCCTTTCCATCCTGCACTGCCCATAACTTCCTGGCTCCAGTTTGTGGTCCTACAGAATTTCTGCCAGCTCTCTCTTTTTTTGTGTCTTTTATGACTCTTCTGGCTCTAGCTCTGCACCTCTTGTACTCAATTGCATTGCTTTCAGTGGGGCTTTTTCTTAATCTCCTGTCGGCTTTATTTCAGGTGCAGATGGCATGGTTACACGCATCGTTCCACCATGGCACACTCTGATATTCTTTTGGGCCGCTTGGTTTTGGGATACACTCATCAGGTACCTTTCTCAGCATTTTGCATATTGATCTATTCCATCTGTCTATGTTGCTGTCACTAACTCCCCACACCTCCTCCTGAGTCCTTACTTTGAAATCATCCCACCTAGCTCTAGACTAGCAATACCTCTCTGGCCTGTTCATTTGTTCTTTTATTCGCTTCTTACCAAACCTGCTTAATATTGGAGCATGGTCACTTCCCATTGTGTATATACCCATTACATCCCATTCTCCTACTAAGGCAAGCTCAGCTGCTGCAAAAGTTAAATCTATACGTGACTTTGCTCCTCGGCTTATTTGGAACCATGTTGGCGTCCCATCGTTTAGGACTACTAGACCCTGCTTGTCTATAAGATCTTCCAATACTGCTCCGTTTTTGTCTTGTGCATCACTTCCCCAGACTACACTGTGAGCATTTAAGTCCCCAACCCAAATTACCGGTTTCTCTACTGTGACCATCAGGTTTTTTAAGTTGCTTAGTTTTCAGTTGTAAACCGGGGTTGTAGAGATTAATAACACTGATCTTCCCTTGAGTTGACCATACTTTTACAGCAACACACTCAATCTCTGTATTAATCTCTATTTTCTTGAACTGCATGCCTTTTTTAATGAATGTGGCACACCCACCCCCAGCTCTGTTTGCTCTATCTGCCCTCACACTTTTGTACCCTGGGATTACAAAGTCTAAGCATGGCTTCAGCCAGGTCTCCTGTACACAGATTAAATCAGGTTTATCTTTAAACGCATCAACAAACCGTTTTAATTCCTGCCCATTGGCTACCAGACTCCTAGCATTCCAGTGATATATAAAACATTAACCAGTATTTAATTATCCATTTCATTTCCATCTGAGAATAGGCCTTCCTCATCTGAGTTGTCTGTATTCTGGCTCCTTGTTTGCTGCTGACTTTCAGTTAACCCTGAGTGAATGAACTTATATAGGGATTCGGGAGAGATGTCACTAATGGCAAGGAATTTATCGGCCGCTACCACAACTTTCCTTGCAACATCTGACCTGTTTTTTGCCACCTCTTTAATGTGCCACACTGCTTTGGAGAAGAAAGCAAGAAACTCATACTTTTTAACCATTATGGAGTCTTCTGGGACTGCTACCGGGGGCATATGTTGTCTCACAGGGTCTTACTGCTGGGCTGCTATTCTCTGCTCCCTGGATTCTCCTCAGTGCCTCTGCATATGAGATCCTGTTCTCATCCCTAACCTTCTCCACTAACTCAGCCTTTTCCTGGTGATGGCATCCCCAGAACCCTGCCATGTGATTTCCACCACAATTGCAGCACTTGACAAGGCCATTACACTCTTTAATGTCGTGATCCTCCTCACACTTCCCATATCTGCGCTTTCCCCTGCACACTGCAGCAACATGCCCAAAGCGCTGACATTTAAGACATCTAAAAGGTGGTCTTTCATATGTTTTAACCATGAAGCACAGGTAACCCAGCATAACCTTCTCTGGTAGCCCTTTCCCGTGGAACGTCAGCAACACAGCTGGGCTCCCTCGTCCCTCTCTGAAACTTTTTCCCATGCAGGTTGCTTGAATTACTCTTCCTTCTTTTAAGTTGGCCTTAAGCTCTTCCTCTGAGATGTCTTTTGCCACATTGTAGATCACCCCCTTTATGCCCCTGGCTCCAGGTATAAAGCTCTCCACTTTCTTCCCACCAAAGCTGGTCATTTTACTAGCCTTAGCTTGCTGCTCTGCCAACTTACAAAACACCAGCAACATCCATTTGCTAACGTTTTAGCGTGGTGGACCTCCCCAAGTTCTCGTTTAATCACACTTGACAGCTTCAGGGAGCTTATAGCTCCAAACCCCATTCCTGCTTCTTTGATCTTAAATAGTACTTTATATTCCTCCTCATTAGTGCAACATTCAATCTTCCTACTCTTTGCCTGTAGGTCCATGTCACTGTCAGCTGAGACTTCAACCTCTTGAGTTGCTACCCGCCCTCTCTTTTTCTCTGTTTTCTACCACTTTCCACTCCCCTCCACCCTTCCAGTTCCCTCCACTCTCCCCCGGCATGGGCTGGCTTCTGGTAAACAACCTGAACGTGGAAACTGCAGTGAGCAGTTAGCTTTTACTCACTGCGATTACTTTAATCTTAAGTAAAACTCTTCTTCCACTGTTGCTCTGTCTGCCTTTCACAGTTCTTAGTCGTTCGTGTCCAGATCCACTCCTGTGCCGCTGGGCAACATGTCAGCAGCTCATGCTAAAAAAACAGCAACATTTTGTCATGTTTAGCTTCAAACCATGCACAAACAACTAATGTGATTTTTGTCTGATGACCTTTTGCGACATTTACAGCAATATTTGTCATCTTAGAAATATTTTAATTACTTAAATGTAAATAATAAATGTCAGGTCAAGTCATGTCAAATCAAAGTTTATTTGTAAAGCACGTTTAAAAACAATGTGTCACACGTATGTGCTAAATAAAAATATAAATGTTAAATATAAATGCTAAATATAAATATAAATTTTAAATAGAAATTTAAATGTCGAATATAAATATGAATATAAATGTTAAATATAAATGTTAAATATAAATATAAATCTCTCAGGCGCAACTAAATATTTAGCTAGCATGCTAATTTTCCCTCCCGGTAACAGGAAGTACCAAAATAAAAGCTCAAGTAGTTGTCGTCAGCTACAATGACCGCCGCGGAGCCACAACAGCGCTTGTTAGCCCAAAAGAGATTTGCTACTAGCATCAGTGCAATTCATGTATAGCATATTTGCTTCGTTTTTTATTGCTAAGCATAAACACGTTAGAACATATTACAGAAAATGCAGCTAATGCGGGGACGTAGGGGTGGTAAAAAAAAATCTAACAGGGCAGTGACATGGTGATGCACACTCTTGTACAATAGGTGGCGGTATGCACCCAAAAGTTGTTTGCAACCCGCCATTAAAGAAGAGGAAGGAAGGAAGTGTTTTGCCCACATGTCTGTTTGTCATCGAAGAAGAAGAAGGTTCCTCTTCCTCTCTCTCCATTAGCCCGTTAGCTTGGAGCATTTCTCTTTAATCGCTGTGAACATTTGTCGGGTTTCTCTCGTTAACAGCAGATCTGTTAATGAAGCAGCACAGCCTGTATGTATAGTGTATGAAGTGTTTGTGCTACTTCACCTCAGACTCCCTTCATGCTAGCCGCTAATGCTAGCTGAAGCTAGCTGTGCTCTCAAGCTAACATCAAACCGAGAATGAACTCGGCTACAGAGCTATACAGGGGGATTAATGTGAGCTCAGATATTCCAGTGTGTTTGTTTACCTGGTTGTGCGGACTGTGATCTCTTTGTCTGAATACATGTTCAGTCTCCAGCATGTCAACGAGTCCTCTGAAGCTAGTGAGCTTAGCTTCGCATGCTAAGTGTAGAGAGAGCTGCAGTGTTTTGAAGGCAGTTTGTGTGGAAAAAGTGTATGTGATGGTGTGAAAATGTCTGACGTCCAAATGCTGAAATCTTCAGTAAATCACAGACTGACTGTAGCTGCTGAGGAGGAAATGTTTCTTTTAAAAGAGGAGAAGGATCGTCAAGAGAAACTACTGGACTCTGTTTTTAACCCTGAGCTCCACAGAGCAGGTTTGTTGACTTTGAACCTTCAACACAAGTTTGACAAACACACAACCTTATTCTTTGTTTGACTTCATGCACACAGATAGCTGTGGACGTTATTATGATATTTTGTCTCATATTTCTGCTCAGAGGGATTTTCTGCATTGACAAACCAAATTAACATGAACTTTAAATAAACAATCAAACACAATAGACTTAAAAATGATCACGATCAATTATTGAGGTTTCAGTGACTTCAGAGCATCTCCATGTGTCCAAAACCAGTACACCCTGTATACAGTTTTTGTTCTGAATCAGAATAGAATTTGCTGTATAAGCATTTACTGTATTTATGTTTAACACAGCAACAGAAAATCCACACTTTTCTGTTTTTTCATTTTTTTTCCTTAGATGTTCATCAGCTGATGGTGAAAGAAGAGGTTCTCCCTGATCAGCAGGAGAGGAGCTCCAGTCTGAAGCAGCAGAAACCAGCAGAACCAGCAGACATTAAAGAGGAACAGGAGGAGGTGTGGATCAATCAGGAGAGAGAGCAGCTTCGGGAGCCAGAGGAGGATATCATCAAGTTCACTTTCTTACCTGCTCCTTCAAAGAGTGAAGAAGATGGTGAGGAGGAGAAACCTGCTGCAGAGAACAGAGACACAGAACATTTCAAAGCAGAAGCTGATGGAGAGGACTGTGGTGGATCAGAACCAGACAGAGACTTAAATCCATGCAGTCACTTACAGCCACTTAGCCCAAATGAGACTTCAGACCTTTCTGGATCTGATACTGATGACAGTGCTGATTGGGAGGAGATTGATGAACCCCAGGAAGTTTCAAACCCTGTGTTGGACAAAGAAGACAGTGGTGATACATCAGTTAGCTCCTCTGAAAGTGCTCCGAGCTCTGGACAAAAGCAACAACTGCTGGAACACCAAAGAAAACAAAGAGACGAGAAACCATTCATCTGTGTAGTTTGTGATAAAAGATACCCAAGCAAGAAATATTTACACAAACACATGTTACGTCATTCGACAGAGAAATGTTTGAGCTGTTCAGTTTGTGAGAAAAGTTTCATCAATAGAGTTGAGTTGGTGCGACACATGAGAGTCCACACAAGAGAGAAACCATTCAATTGTTCAGTTTGTGGTAAAAGTTTTACTCAAAGTGGTGATCTGAAAAGACACTCCATTGTTCACTCAGGGGAGAAACCATTTAGTTGTTCTGTTTGTGGTCAAGGATTCAGCAGATACGCAAATCTTAAAAGACATTTAATTATCCACACAGGGAACAAACTGTTCAGTTGCAGTGTTTGTGATAAAACTTTCTCTCAAAGTGGACATCTGAGGCAACATGCTATCATCCACACAAGGGAAAAACCATTCAGCTGCCCAGTTTGTAGCAAAAGATTCAACGACTGTACAAATCTGAAAAGACACTTAATGGTTCACACAGGGGAGAAACCGTTTAGTTGTGACGTTTGTGGTAAAAGTTTTTCTCAAAGTGGGTCCCTGAGGCAACATGCTGTTGTGCACACAAAAGAGAGACCATTTGTTTGTTTGGTTTGTGGTAAAAGATTTAGAGATCGTTCAAATCTTCACAGACACTCTGCTGTCCATGCTGAAGTCACTGTTTCATTGTAGCTATTGTGGCAAGAGACAATGTCTGCTCAATCATGGTGTCAAGTCCACCTACATAGCCACTGCAGATAACTGGAAAGACATCAATAATGACCATAATTAATCCAATTTATACACAATTAAACTTTAGCAACAAAAGGAGTACAATGTAAACTGATACAGTTACAAGAAACATGCTTTAAATTGCTGAAGAACCAAAAAAGGTCCATGCAGAGAGTCTCTTTGAGCAGACAGAGGTTGGAGTTTGTATTAAAACTGGGACAAATGGGCCCAGGTGCTCCTGGTCAAACTGACTGAACAGCCACATTTACTCAGAACATGAACCTGCGACACGAGAGCAAAGAAAGGAAACCAAAGGGGCCTCATAGGGCTGTAACAGGCCACAGGGAACAATGTAACAAAACTATTATTATGATTACTCTGATATTTAGAGTAGGATTAAGTAGGTTTACTAAATGATGAATAATGAAATCAATGCATTGAGAAGCAGGTACAGCTTTGGAACAAACTCAGCAAATTATTTCACATTGTCTTGAAAAGTATTGACAGTTTTTAATACTTTAAATATGATTGGACTGAGTATACAAAGAAAAGGTTTGATTTTGATGTGATCTACTTAAAGTTAATTTACATGAAATGATTATATTAATTGCTTTCACGTATGAGAGGTGTTGTTAGTTATTTTGAAGGTTTTAGGTATTCTGCATTTTGAACAGCTTATTTACCTTAAAAACATAGACCTAAAATGCATACAAGCACAGAAAAAAACTGCAGATAGGAAAGGTAGAGAAGGAAATATCTTATTGGTTAATGTTTTATACATTGTTAAAACAACATGCACAGTCACTTTTGTGTTTCTAAACTAATCTTTTGTCGTGAAGAAAGTTTCAAAGAGGTGAGGGGGAAAAGTTTAACAACATAAGTCACTGAATGACTGGCTCAGAAATTCTTTCAAAATAAAGCATGTGAAAACACAGTTACTCTCATCATAATTAACATTGGAACACATAAGTCTTACTGCCTTAAGCTAAACCCTTAACATATTTAAAGAAAGGGAGCAGGCCTGCACCAAATGAGCCTTGCCTCTAGAGTGAACTACACTGAAGTCTCATTGAACAATCAAACTGTTTTATATCCCATTCATCAAAAACATGAGCATGTTTATCAAGCCTGCTCAGGCTGAACTCTGCAGAGCGGATGAGGGGTGCTGGAAGAGAAAGTTTTGTCACACATGACAGAATGAAGCATGACATTCTGCTCTGTAATCATCTCGTGCTGATTACCCTTTTTTTGTGATTGTGGGAGACCATGAGCGTGATCATAATTGAAGCTCCAGCACTACAAGAGACTCACTTTTCTCAGTTATGTCAAATAACTAATGTCTGTCCAACTTAGAAGAAGCCACTTATTCATTTTTGTGCTTCAATGTGTGTTTGTTTCTTTATCTTAATTGTCCTCTTTGAATTAACAGTTTTGTGTGTTTTAAAGTAATGGTATGTCACATATTAAGACATTAGATGACAGATGATTGAAATACATTAATCTTAATTGTTGGCAATGACATTCATACATTTTGTCCCAGCCTCTTGCTCGTTTATTGTCCTTTTCTGTCTCTTAACTTCATCCATTTTATCCCACTGTGCTGGTGCTCTCCTGGCTGAGGGCTGGCAGTGTAAACTAGTGCACAAGCAGTGCTCATCTCATGCAGAATGAAATGGTGAAAAACCAGGACCAACAGTGAAAGATGTTATAGTTAAAGCAAGTAACCTTAATTTTAGATGAAAATGGGACTGACAAAGAATAATTATTAGAACAATTTTTACCACTTAAATGCAATTTAAGGTTGAAAGCTACATAACATTGCTTTAAAAATGAATTCAAACAGCATGTAAGCTCTTCTATACCTTATTAACTTAATAAAAGTGGCTTTCCGAATGTATTTTTAGCAGTGTTGGATCTCTTTTTTACATCAGGTTGCATGCTCTGATTCAGTTGACTGTTTAATAATTTGCTGGATGACTGGACTGTGATGATCACTTTGTCTGAATACATGTTAAGTCTCCAACATAACGAGTCCTCTGAAGCTAGTGAGCTTAGCTTAGCATGCTAAGTGTAGAGAGACGGAGCTGCAGTGTTTTGAAGGTAGTTTGTGTGGAAAAAGTGTCTGTGATTGTATGAAAACTTCTGACGTCCAAATGCTGAAATCTTCAGTGAATCATAGACTGACTGTAGCTGCTGAGGAGGAAATGTTTCTTTTAAAAGAGAGGGATCGACAACAGAAATTACTAGACAGTGTTTTTAACCCTGAGCTCCACAGAGCAGGTTTGTTGACTTTGAACCTTCAACACAAGTTTGACAAACACACAACCTTATTCTTTGTTTGACTTAATGCACACAGATAGCTGTGGACATTATTTTGATGTTTTGTCTCATATTTCTGCTCAGAGGGATTTCTTTTTCCCCTGTGATTTGTCTGATTTATATCAGCTGCTCCTTAAAAAAAATGACACAGGTGTTTTTAGAGCATTTCATGGCAAGAATAGTAGTGAGGGACTTGGTCATGGTAACCCAATGCTGACTCAAGGGGCAGCAGGACTCTTTAGTTGTATGACTTTATTATTCCCTTTGGGATTAAAGGCATGCCTTTAATCCCAGTGGGGAATTCAGGTCTTTCTGGAGCTTCATATTTTCCATTTTTGTCCACAGTTGCCCATCAGCTGGTGAAAGAAGAAGGAGAGGCTTTCTTTGAGCAGCAGGAGAGGAGCTCCAGTCTGAAGCAGGAGAACTTAGCAGAAGCAGCACACATTAAAGAGGAGCAGGAGGAGGTGTGGATCAATCAGGAGAGAGAGAAGCTTCAAGAGCCAGAGGAGGACCATATAACTGTGTTCACATTCTTACCTGTCCCTGTGAAGAGTGAAGAAGAAGATGCAGAGAAACCTCAGTCTTTCCAGCTTGGTGAAGACCAAAGTGAAGAGAACAGAGACACAGAGCATTTGAAAACAGAAGCTGATGGAGAGGACTGTGGAGGATCAGAACCAGACAGAGACTTTAATCCACACAGTCATTTACAACCAGTTAGTCCAAACAAGACTTTGGACATTGGATCTGATACTGATGACAGTGCTGATTGGAAAGGGAGTAATGGGCCTCAGGAAGGTTCAAACCCTCAGCAGGACAAGGATGGAGCTGTGAGTGATCTGAAATGGGACACCGGAGATACATCTTGGAGCTCCTCTGAATGTGTTCCAAGCTCTGGACAAAAGAAGCCAAAGCAGGAACACAATGGGAAAATAACAGGTGAGAAACCATTCAGTTGTTCAATTTGTGACAAAAGATACAAGACTAAGTATACACTACAAGACTACATGTTGACTCATTTAACAGAAAAACCATTCAGCTGTTCAGTTTGTGAGAAACCTTTCATCAAGAGAAAAGAGATGGAGATACATATGAGGGTCCACACAGGAGAAAAACCATTCAGTTGTTTGGAATGTGATAAAAACTTCAGAAGTAATAAAAGTTTACAACAACACATGCTAAGGCATTCAGCAGAGAAACCTTTCAGTTGCTCAGTTTGTAAGAAAAGTTTTATAAATAAAAAAGAGATGGAGACACACTTGAGAGTGCACACTGGACAGAAACCACTTAGCTGTTCAATTTGTGCCAAAAGTTTCAAACAAAGTGGAGATCTACAAAGACATTTGACTGTTCACTCAGGGGAGAAACCATTCAGATGCATGGTTTGTGATAAGAGTTTCAAACATAGTGGAGATCTACAAAGACATTTGACTGTTCACTCAGGGGAAAAACCATTCAGATGTACGCTTTGTAGTAAAGGTTTCATTCAAAGTGGGGATTTAAAGGGACATTCATTTGTTCACACAGGTAAGAAACCTTACAGCTGCGGTGTTTGTGGCAAAGGGTTTTCTCGAAGTGGGGATCTGAGGACACATACTTATGTACACAATGGAGAAAAACCATTCAGTTGTTCAGTCTGTAAGAAAAATTTTGTGTGCAGAAAAGATAAGATGCAGCACACGAGAGTCCACACAGGGGAAAAACCATTCAGTTGTTCAGTTTGTAAGAAAAGTTTTTCATGCAGAAAAAATATGGTGCGGCACATGAGAGTCCACACTGGAGAGAAACCATTCAGTTGTTCAGTTTGCAGTAAAAGATTCAGATCAAGTTCAAATCTTAAAAGACACTCATTTGTCCACACTGAGGGAAACCACTCAGCTGCTGAGTGAGTTGTAACAGACACATAAGTACAGCTATTTTCTAAAGACATGTGACATCAGGTTGTATGAAAAGTTTTCTTAAGAGAGCAGACTTGATCATGCACACAGGAGTATACATGAGAGAAAAACTATTCAGCTGCTTAGTTCATCATGGAAGATTTTCATGGAGTGACCATTGAAAAGCCACTTGATCGTTCACACAAGGGACAAATCATTTAGCTTCAGCATCAGTGGTCCACTTGGCTCCTCAGTGTCTTACAACAGAAGTGTTTATTTCTTTGTGGCTGCCAAATCTGACATAGTGACCATCTATACTGATGAGAAATTATGTAGTCCATGGCTGAATAATATATTGTTTTTACCTGCAACTGCAATGTGTGCATGCACAACAGTCACATTGCAGGTTGTGTAATGTCAGTCACAAAACTTAAAGGTCATCATGGTGCCATTTATGTGTTGTTTAATGGGGCTGTTTGGACATTTACACATGCAAAGTCACTTTTATCCAGAAATTGCCCTTGAAACATAGCAATTTATCTTGCTGTAGAAAAAAAACTTTGCAGTATAACTTCAACCCAATGTTGTTAAGCCGTAGTGTAGTCTTTCCTTCTCATAAATATTTCAAACACTTAAACATTTGGTGAAGACATGGATACACTTTTTGACATAAATAAATATATATCCATACAGATTTAGTGTTGCTCTTAAACTTTGGATAAGAATGTGGCATCACTTAGACATTCTCCTGTTTCATACCTTCTCTGTTGATTAAAGGTTTTTGATTTTTGCAAATTACACCCCAGAGACTACTTACCCTAAACTGTTGAAATTGACTGAATTTTTAAAAATTGATGGGCTTGGATTTCATCCTTTGAATACAGTCTTCATTTAATAAAGCTCCCTGATGTTTTAAAAATTGTCTTCAGTTTTCTTCCAATGGTGCAATCACTCTTTTTTTTTACAATGAGATTATGAACTCAGACTCAGTTTGAACTATAAAGAGTTGTTGGTTGTTTTTAATATTTCAAATAGTTTAAGTTATGTTACCAGTGTTACCCCAAACTGCAGTTTGAAGGAATATGACTTCATGTGGTCAAACAGCATTTGGAGAAATTATTGATTTTTAAACAGATGATATGAAATGTAATAGGCCCCGTTTTTTAAAGACAGATAGGCGATTTTTTATGACTTTGGAGAGAAGGAATAATCAGCTCTGTAACTGTAATTCTGTCACTTAAGCAGAAAGTTAAGTCAACAATGCTCATTTAAATGCAACTTGAACTGGCCAGCATGTTTTGTTATCAATTATTTTTATTAGGAAGAAAGTGATTGATGAATACACCTCGAAATCATATGGTCATAACCTAGAGAAGAAGAGCAATTTGAATGCTCAGGAAATTTTGTACAGATGAAAAGTGAGCATGGAAATTTGAAAAAGTAGAAACAAAATTAAAGAAAAGGATATGTTTAATTTGAAAAATAGGATGACAAACCTGAAGACCAGATAAATAATCACTTTAGTCTTTAGTTTAAGACATTGAAGAGATCAACAAAAGACTATGGAGCTCTTTATATGGAGCAGAAACTAAAACACATTGAATGAAAAAAGTAAATAACCATACGAAGCTGCTAATGGTAAGTCTGAAAAATAAATGTCCAGCAAAGCTTTGAAAATTGTCAAATGATTGTGGAAGAGACTTTATTCTAAGATGACAATGCTGTGCCTGAAAAATTGTGAATTAGCATGAAAAATCTTAAAGTTCCTGTGATAAAGCTCGTCTTTATCTGCTAAAACCGCGTGGAAAATAAGCATAAAAGGACATGAAGAATGACAATACTAAAAAATCTTCATGACAATGAAGTTTGTCGGGTCGCAAAAATGATGGTTTGATTGTCAGTAGTTTAAAAAAAGACATAAAAATACAGTGAAACAGCAGATTATATATTGAGCAAATATCTGTTCCCTCTGTCTGCTTTATAAGAAACTCATCTGATTCCATTTAAATTTCACTGGATAGCTCTCTCAATTTCCAACTCCGATGTAAAAAAACACAACTGTTATAAAAACTGATTGCACCATGAGCATCACAAGGCTTCAATAAAGCTTTCTTGGACATTTAACGCTGAAATTGTGAAAAAATGTGGCCAAGGCTGTGATAAAAAAAAGTCCTTTGTTACCTCCGCCAAGCAGGTTATGTTTTGCCGGCGTTGGTCTGTTTGTCTGTTTGTGATCAAGATAACTTGAAAAATTATGGACGGATTTGGATGAAATTTTCAGGAAATGTGTGGAATGGGATAAGGAACAGATGATGAGATTTTGGGACTGATCCGGATCACCATCCATGCAGGAATACAGGAATTTTATAAAGGATTCTTAAACATTGCGAGATAGGACTATGTTAGGCATTTGTACATATAACTCCACAAAAAACCTACCTTGGCGGAGGTTTGTGCTCTCCGAGTGCTTTCTAGTTTTGGTCTGTTCTCAAAATTTCTCACAAAATGGGGTTTCTTTTTAAGCTGATGGTATGACAAGAGAACATGGAACCTGAGGGTGGCAGCAATGCAGCACCAGGGATCTCGGATGCCGTAAAACACCAAAGAAGAAGAAGAACCATTAATCAAAGAAGAACAAAGGACATAAAGAAGAAGGTTCCTCTTCCTCTTTCTACATTAGCCCGTTAGATTGGAGCATTTTTTCCTTAATGTTGTGAACATTTGTCGGGTTTCTCTTGTTAACAGCTCTGTCAATGAAGCAGCACAGCTTTGATGTATAGTAGAAGTCACTGAGACAGACTTCGTGAAGTGTTTGTGCTACTTCACCTCAGACTCCCTTCATGTTAGCCGCAAATGCTAACTGAAGCTAGCTGTGCTCTCAAGCTAACATCAAACCGAGAATGAACTCGGCTACAGAGCGATACAGACGGATTAATGTGAGCTCAGATATTCCAGTGTGTTTGTTTACCTGCTTGTGCAGACTGTGCTGATATCTTTGCCTGAATACATGTTCAGTCTCCAACATGTCAACGAGTCCTCTGAAGCTAGTGAACTTAGCTTAGCATGCTAAGTGTAGAGAGACGGAGCTGCAGTGTTTTGAAGGCAGTTTGTGTGGAAAAAGTGTCTGTGATTGTGTGAAAACGTCTGACGCCCAAATGCTGAAATCTTCAGTGAATCACAGACTGACTGTAGCTGCTGAAGAGGAAATGATTCTTTTAAAAGAGGAGAAGGATCGTCAAGAGAAACTACTGGACTCTGTTTTAAACCCTGAACTCCACAGAGCAGGTTTGTTGACTTTGAACCTTCAACACAAGTTTGACAAACACACAACCTTATTCTTTGTTTGACTTCATGCACACAGATAGCTGTGGACGTTATTATGATATTTTGTCTCATATTTCTGCTCAGAGGGATTTCTTTTTCCTCCATGGCTTGTTGGCAGGAGTTGAAAACATAACACTCTTTCAGTCTGTTGTTATTCAGTTACGTTTTAATTTCCTGCTCTTTTCTCAGGTAGGTTTTGGAATCATTACTTTGACATTTACTTGAGTAAATGAGGATGTTTTTTCTTCACCATTTTTACAAAGCATCTGAGCACCGAGTAAAGGACAGGAAAGGAAAGAAACATGTTAAAGCCTTTTATCAGCTCATGATGTCATATTATTTATATCATTTTAATATTGGAACTGACACCAGCGTTAGTAATGAAACTTTAATCTGAAGCAATACTTAAT
Source organism: Cetoscarus ocellatus (assembly GCA_037902135.1). Taxonomy (NCBI): domain Eukaryota; kingdom Metazoa; phylum Chordata; class Actinopteri; order Labriformes; family Labridae; genus Cetoscarus; species Cetoscarus ocellatus. The sequence goes on along the minus strand of JBAMNC010000067.1, from coordinate 955,990 downwards.
ACCTTATAGTTCAGATGGAGGATAACAAAGGGGTCGATCACATTTTGTACTGACATTTAATGTACAACATACATCCATTATCTATACTGCATGTTAATGCTGGGAAATTAATCAAATTTCATCTCAGTTGCAGTTACCGCATTCCACAGTTATAAAGTTAGAGTAAATCAAAATTAGATGATTTGTCACAAAACATGTTGAACTTTTATTCTATCTTTAGAAATGTTCCCCTTCTCTCCTCTTGAGTTTTAAATGTGTTTTGGTCTATAATGCCATTTATGGGTGTTTAAATATTTTTTGTTTTAGTTGTATTTTTTGGTGGTAAGCTTCTTTTGTGCTTGAGCTCTTTTGCTTTGTCTTTTGTATGTTTGTCAAAGCATATTGTAAACCTGTAATTTTAATAAGTGCTATACAAAAAAGTAGTTGTTATGATAGTTAAAATTGTCTTAATTATAAAAATTAAAAACTTAGCTAACAGTGAATTAAATGTATGTTAAGCTTTTAAGCTATACTCCTTTTCTTTGTCTCTCTTTCATTCAACAAAGCATTCCCATTTCTAGGCCAGACACTTTTAGGACTGTCCACAGTTACAGGCCAAACAGGGAACAACACCTACTGAACTGTAGACCTGACCTGACTGTAATGCAGGTGAACGTGCCTCAGTTTATTAAAAATAATTTCCCCCTGGTCTATATATGCTGGGACAAGAACAATATTAGAAAAAAAGGTTAGATTATGCTTAACATGTTTAAAATCTTATCAGAAAATTCACTTTTTTTTCTCAAGCTTGATGTTTTCCATTTTTGTCGGCAGATGTCCATCAGCTGATCATCAAAGAAGAAGAGGTTCTCCCTGAGCAGCAGGAGAGGAGCTCCAGTCTGGAGCAGGAGAACCCAGAGGGACCAGCACACATTAAAGAGGAGCAGGAGGAGGTGTGGATCAATCAGGAGAGAGAGCAGCTTCAAGATCCAGAGGAGGACGATATCGTCAGGTTCACTTACTATCCTGTTACTGTGAAGAGTGAAGACGAGGATGAAGAGGAACCTCAGTCCTTCCACCTCAATGAAAACCAAAGTGAAGAGATCAGAGACACAGAGCATTTGAAAACAGAAGCTGGTGGAGAGGACTGTGGAGGATCAGAACCAGACAGAGACTTTAATCCACACAGTCATTTACAGCCAGCTATTTTGAACAAGACTTCACAGCTCTCTGGATCTGATACTGATGACAGTGCTGACTGGGAGGAGAGTGATGAACTTCAAGAAGGTTCAAACCATCTGCAGGACAGAGATGGAGCTTTGAGTGATCTGAAATGTAAGACTGGAGATACATCAGTGAGCTCCACTGAATGTACTCCAAGCTTTGGAGAAAAAAAGCAACAGCAGGGACGATACAGTGTACAAGAAATCGTAATAAGCCATTCAGCAGAAAAAACATTTAGCTGCTCAGTTTGTAAGAGAAGTTTTGTCAAGAGAAGAGACATTGAGACACATATGAGAATCCACACAGGAGAAAAACCATTCAGATGTTCTGTTTGTCAAAAAAGCTACAGGAGTAGTAAAAGCTTACAACAACACATGTTACGTCACTCAGCAGATAAACCTTTCAGCTGCTCAGTTTGTAACAAAAGTTTCATCAGTAGAAAGGAGATGGAGATACACATGAGAGTACACACAGGAGAAAAACCATTCAGTTGTCCTATTTGTGCTAAAAGTTTCAAACAAAGTGGAGTTCTACAAAAACACTTGACTGTCCACTCAGAGGAGAAACCATTCATATGTACTGTTTGTGGTAAAAGTTTCAAACAAAGTCGTGATCTAGAAGGCCACTCATTTGTCCACACAGAAGAGAAACCTTTCAGCTGCAGTGTTTGTGGTAAAGGGTTTTCTCGAATCGAACATCTGAGGCAACATGCTTATATACACGCTGGAGATAAAGTATTCAGTTGCTCAGTTTGTGGTAAAAGCTATCCAAGAAAGAAATATTTACATCTCCACATGGCACGCCATTCAGCAGAAAAACCCTTCAGCTGCTCATTTTGTAAGAAAAGTTTTGTGTGTAAAAAAGATATGATGCGGCACATGAGAGTCCACACAGGAGAGAAACCATTCAGCTGCTCAGTCTGTGAGAAAAGTTTTTCGTGCAGAACAAATATGATGCGGCACATGAGAGTCCACACAGGGGAAAAGCTGTTCAGTTGTTCAGTTTGCAACAAAAGTTTCACACGAAGTTCTAATCTAAAAAGTCACTTAATAGTTCACACAGGAGAAAACCAGTCCCCTGCTCAGGCTTTTGAAACACACACATGAATTTGCCAAATTTACATCAGTATTTTAGAAAAAGTTCCCATCCCAAGAGAGCAGACACGGTAAAGCACAGGACAGGTCACATGAGAGAAAAACTATTCAGGAACCACTGAATAAGATGACTGGTTGGACAAGCCTTGGGAGCAGATAAAGAATCACTTATGCTTTTACAGCACCATGACACTGGTCAAGTCAGTCTACTTTATCTATAAAGCACCTATTAGAAGACAGCAATTGATCAAAGTGTTGTACACAGTATCGATAAAAATAAGTCAATAAATAAATAGATCATGATAAAAACAATAAAATTAAAACAGTGAGATAAAAACAGTTAATTAGAAAAAACTACAGTGCCTGTGATTTGCGTGGGCTCATTTATGAAACACCAGGGAGAAGAGGTGGGTCTTTAGGCAGATTTAAAAGTCTCTAGGGTCTTGGAGGTTCTAATATAGATGGGAGACTGTTCCAGAGTCTAGGAGCAACTGCTGCGAAGGCCCTGTCACCTCTAGACTTCAGTCTAGTAAATATGTTTGCCACCAAAACACCCAGCCATCTTTTTTCCATCAGGGGAAACAGCCGGGCATAGACACAAGGCAATGCATAGCAGTCAATGGTGCCACCGATAGCCTCGTAATTTCCCCACTTTTATGTTCAAACTACACAGAAAACATTTGCTTGACCAGATGCTACAGTAGTAGTAATGGTGCACTGTTTTCTCTCTCATCAGCTGGTGAGATTGTCAGAAGAAACAGCAAACACTAACTTCACTAAAAATGAGCTATTTTGCCTGGAGTGATGACGACATGCCATTAGTTGTGGTTACTTTATGAACTGGAGTTCACAGAGAAAGAACTTTTGCTGATGGAGTCACAGGTAGAAAGAGTGATGGAGAACAGAGGAGCAGGACAGATCACAAGTTACCTGGTAGTGCTGATGTATGAGCTTGAGTTCACAAACCGAGAGGTTCATTGCTGTCGCAAGTGGGACTTGGTAACAATGCTTCTCCTGGACCTTTTATTAGAGCTCTTTAATTTCTGTAAGCCTTAAAAGCTGCTGTCTTGTGTCGTAGTCCTGACTGGGAAAATGGACCCTGCAAATAAGAGGTCCACGTCAAGCAGCAGAATGCAGTGAGCTCTGATTCTGACCATTTCTTTTGCCTACTTTTACAGGTGGGATAAATATTCTCATCTTTGCTTTATTCAAGAAAGTTAGATTTATATCAATTTGTGCTCTAGGAACAGCTACTTGACCGTGCTACAGCACATAACCTTTATATTTAATCTCAAAATAGTTCCAAACAGAGGGGTCTTGCCAAGGAAAAGTGTTTCGCTGTAAAGCCTCTTTTCATCCAGTTGAGCAAATGTTGCTTTTGTGTAGTTTTACCCTAAAAGTGAAGTAATAAAGAGGCTTTTAGTGGCACCGTGTTCTGCTTTGTATCGGCTAGTGTTAATACCAGGCTATCTCTCCTCAGGGTCAAAGCTGGATGGGTACTTTTGTGTTAGTCATAGTAACTTGTGACATATCCTTGAGCAAACCCACTTCAAAAAAACTTGAAGTCACCCTTTAAAATTGTGTAACAGTTATATATCAGTGAAGTTTGACAGATAAATGACTCATTAAAATGCATGTTGTGAGTGTAGTGTTCTTACTTTATTTCTTATTATTTGTGAGGAATCATTAAAGTAAATTTAGTGTCATATGTGATCCATTTAATGCATGAAACTTTTTGTATAGCTCTCAGGCTCAAAATAATGTGTGGCCCTTGGTGTAGAGTATTTAGAGATCAATAAAAAATAAAGCTTTGTGTATGGAGCAGCAGCTCAAACATATTTAATGAAAATAGTTATTAATATTACTGAGAATTTGTGCAGGTGCAGTAAGAGCTAAATATTTATTGTATAAATACTTTATTTTCTCCATGATTGTAGAAAAGATCACATGTTTGTCTTCTCCTCATCTTCCCCCCTCACTTAGTTCACCCCCCCCCCCAGCAGTGGTTATTTGCACCTCTGCACTGATCATTGATGCTGCTATAAGAGAATTCTAGAGGACGGTAAAGAATGTGCTGACAGAGAAATGTTGCTTTTTTTCTTGAAGGTCAGTGCACATTTAAAAGCCTTTTTTAAATTGTTGTGAGTTACTGTGCTGTTAAACCTCTAAATGTGTTTTTTTTTGTTGCTGTAAATCTTGTAATGGATGCTACCTCAGCCAGGTGTCTGTTATATAAAAGATTTTTAATCTCACTGAGACTTCCTGGTAGAATAAAGGTAAAAAAAAAAAAAATCAGTTTGATTCACTTCACCTGCACACATGTGTTAATTTTAACAGCACTTTTAAATTTAGTTTTAGCTATAGTCCTTTGCCTAAAGTATATTTTAGTTGTAGTCATAAATTAGTCAGCTAAATTGTTTTAATTTTAGTCTAGTTTTATTTGATGAAATTTCACAACATTTTAGTCAATGAATCTGTAAATGTATCCGACTGAAATATGAAGTGTAAAGGGTAAGGCATTTTTTATGTTTCCTTGAATTCTGAAGTCATATTTTACACTTGGATAAAATGAAACATCTAGTAACCCTTTATTGAATGCTAGTAAAGTTTGAATGTATAAATGAACAGAAACAAATTTAACTTTTGTGTGAAATGCAGGCTACCTGGCAGAGCATCTCGGTTACAATACCAGAATTGGCAACAAACTGTAAAGATCTATTCCTAACTTGTCCCTACTTTCTACATGACCAAATTAGGTCTGATTGAATTAAGTCTCCGTCAGACATTTTCTTGTAGTTTTTGTTTGTTGACAAAAATGTCAGTTAATTTAGTTTTTGTCCATGTGCACTTGTTTTTATTACTTACTGTCTAGTTTTCATCAGGGGAAAAAAACTATGACAAAAACAAAAATGAACACTGCTGCTCACGCATTCTCTGGTAAGCACATGGGGCTGCTGGTTTTCTTTTTTCTTGATATTCTTTACTTTAACATCAGCAGGATTCAGCATATCGACCACATGTGTATTTGTCAACTACCAAAGAAAAAGAAGGTTCCTCTTCCCGTCTCTGCATTAGCCCGTAAGCTTGGAGCATTTCTCTCAGTGTTTTGAAGGCAGTTTGTGTGAAAAAAAAGTGTCTGTAATTGTGTGAAAATGTCTGACGTCCAAATGCTGAAATCTTCAGTGAATCATAGACTGACTGTAGCTGCTGAGTTGTGACTTTTTTTCTCAGAATATATATATAAAAAATTTAGAATTCTGAGAAAAAAAGTCAGAACTATAAGATTCTTACTTTTTTCTCAGAATTCTGACTTTTTTTCTGAGAATATATTTTTAAAAAATCACAATTCTGAGAAAAAAATTCGGAATTCTGACTTTTTTTCTCAGAATATAAAAACATGAGAATCCTGAGATTCTGACTTTTTTCTCAGAATTCTGACTTTTTTTTCTCAGAATATATAAACAGGGTTTCTGCGGGGTTTTAAAAAGTATTAAAAAGTGATGAATCAAAATTGCCAAATTTAAGGCCATTAAAAGTGTCAAATTTAGTTTTAGAAGTATTATTTTAAAAAATATAGGTATTATTTTTTCAGACTACGATGTGTCCTATTTTGATTAAAATTCTTTCCGTTAAAGTTCGCGTTAGAGTGAGCTTCTGCACATAATCGAAGATCTTCTATGTTTGGTGCTGACGTCATATTCTGTGGTCGATTCCCTCCGCGCGCGCTCAGCTCACCAGCAAGGGTGGACTGGCTGCACGGCCAGACAACCTGGTCGTCGTGATGGGGAAATGCAAATTTGCTCACAGCTGGATGCAAGAACCAACATATCAGGAATGGCTGAGGCCTGTTCTTGGAAATAGCCGGCAAGCTTATTGTTCAGTTTGTAAAAAAAAAACAAACGTCAACTGGATGGGAGCTAGGACTTAGGTGCACTTAGGTCACACATGCAGTCATCGAAACACACAAATGCAATGCGCGGTCGGCAACAGCAGTCAGCTCTGGATGTTTCAACTTTGTGTGCTGCTGCACCACCACCAAAAGCTAGTGCCACGGGTCAAGCCAGCATTACTCCTCCTCCTGCAACTTCGTCTGACCTCCGGATGATGATGGGCACCACACCAACATTGCGCGCGGAGGCTCTGTGGTGTCTGAACACAGCTGTCAAACACCACTCATTCCACTCGAATGAAGGAGTTGCGGATTTATTCAAAGCAATGTTTCCAGACTCCGACATTGTGAAGACGTCTACCTGTGGCAAAGACAAAACCGGGAACGTGGTCAAGTTTGGATTAGCGCCGTTTTTCAAAAAAACAGCTTGTCGACAGGATCAACAAAGCCGGGCCATACGTGTTGATGTGCGACGAGAGTCTCAGTCAGGTGAAATATCTGGTCAACGTCAGTGAGTCTATTAATCTGTTTTGTATAGTGTTATATATGTCAAAACCTGTATAGATGTTAAAAATTTCCCTGATTAACACTTGACACTTGGTGTCGTGACAGTTTTTTAAAAATCTGGAGGTAGTGAAAAAGGTATTAAATTTAACTTAAGGATTGCTGTCGATGGTACATATAAATGCCTTAAAAATTACGTTAATGGGGCAACATTCTCCTGGACCCTCCTTGGTTTGGTCTAAGCCCCCTTTAGTTCTCCAATGAAGTTATGTGATACGCACTGACACATTAATCAGCAGAACCTAAAATATTTAGTAGATCCACCTTTGATGGGACATCTCTTCAGAGGCCGACCTCTTTCGCTCTTTTTCTAAATAATTAGAGTTCCTCCTCTAACTGAGTGCTCTGTTGTTTCACCTGCTTAAACCTGAGGTGGGTGTAATCAGACAGGACAGGGAGGGTAAAGAAGAGGAGAGCAGTCACTTATCCCCTCAGTCCCACACCTGGGGTCTGGCCTCCCCAGGAAAGGTGCCAAAAGGTATTGAAGGAGACGCAAGTGGCTGTCAACTTTCAGGTTGTCAAAATCTGGTCGACATTTTTGAAGACTGCAAGACTGGACCATGTACCAAATATGTTTAGTTAAAATACATCCAGAGCAAAGAAAACATTTCCTTTACTCACAGAGAAGTTCTCTGATAGAAGTGATCCAGTGTTATGACCCTGGTCATATTTTGGTCTTGTATTGTGTTTTTTTTTTATTTGTTTGGCAGTGTTGGGAGGGTTCTCCTGTGACGTCACCATGGTGAGGAGGGAACCCCCGGCTCGACCGTGATCCAAACGGCCACGTCAGCTTTAGTGACTGATGGCCACCCCTAGACGGGGCATAACATCCAGTCTTAAAAGTGTCTTGGTTAAAGTTGTACAGTTGATTTTCTTTCCCTTTTTTGATGGTCTGTTTTTGCTCCATTTTGCCTGAGAGTTTGAGTCAAAAGCTGATCTCTTTCCTGTGAAAGCCAATTTAAAGTGTGTTTTTCTCCAACTTACAGAAGTGTTGGTCCACAAATTACCGTAGGTCTTGGGCTATTGAGCACACCTGAATATTAGCCGCACCCATTAAATCTTTAAAAAAAAAATGTGTTCATCTAGGCCACACTTGTCTATAAGCCGCAGGTGTTAAGTGAGCAGAGCTGATCGGGAGCGCGAGGGGAAGGACTTTGGCCAGAGCGCTGAGCGCTTTTTTCTAAAAAGCTGGAGCGTCAGCTTATCTTCCTGCTCCAATTTCACTCTGGTACCACTCACACCATGCGTCTGAAGGGTTAAAATTTGCGTGAAAGGTGGAGGGATACTTAGTGGAGTGGTGTGCATCCCCTCTGAGTGGACAAGCGGGCGCAAGGAACAGCTCTGTGCGCGAGTGGGACATTTCATCGTTCCACTGCTCACATGCTCTGGCACTATCCACGTTGTAACACGAGATATTTACACACATATATGTTACACAGAAAGATTTTTTAATTCTAAATTAAATCTGATGTGACGAGGCTAGATGTAATGTAAAAAAACTTTAAATTATCCGCATCATTGTTTAAGCCACAGGTTTCAAAGCGTGGGAAAAAAGTAGCAGCTTGTAGTCCGGAAAGAAAAAGAGGGCTGAACAACATCGACAGTTCCAGCTTATAACTATGGATATGACAGCTACATTTGTTTATCTTCAATAAAGAAAATCAGTTATTATAAGTAAATTAATAAGAGGCCATCAATGGATTTAAATTCAGTCTTCATCTTTTAAAGTTTGCTTCTTATATTTTTAACTTGTCTGTATTTTTCTTTCACTGCTGCGATTACTCTTTTCACAATGAGTTCAAGTGCTCAGACTCAGTTTGATGTTTGAAAAATTTTGGTTTGCTTTTATTTTTCATAAAGTAGGTTGTCATGTCTCTCACCATTTGAAGCTGTGCTGTACTCTCCTGGAGCCTGTTGCAGCAGCTCTGCGCAAATTCAATCTTAAGTTCTGCTGTGAAGTCTACTCTACAGTTTAAGTCAAAACTAGAAAATGTGTGACTTAAATTGTGTCTTGTTTCGGTTGCACTGTAAAGACGTAAGCTTCATCTCAAATTGTGGAATGTAACTTCAAACTAAACATATTATTGTTGCAGATATGACTTTTAAACTTCTTACATGTGAATAAAGTAGAAACAAAATGCAAGAAAATGTAATATTTAAATAGATACTAGCTTGACAAACCTGGGGAACAGATAAACAGTCACTGATACATTAATAGCACAGGCCATAGAGCTCAACAATAGACCATGAAACTTTTTTTGGTTCATTGAAACACTTAAATGAAAATAGTCATTGATTATGAGGGCATGTGCAGCATACAGAAGAGTATTAGGGCCATTTTAGACGGAAAAATAATTTTCGGCAGGTCGAGATTAAAGTCGAAATGACGAGTATTAAGTCGACATTTACAGAGTAAAAATGATGTGATTAAAGTTAAAATATCGAGAAAAAAAGTCAAAATGTTGAGAATAAAGTCGGCATATAATGTATTTCGACTTTATTCTCGACATTTTGTCTTTTTCTCCACATTTCGACTTTTATCACAAAATTGTATTTCGACTTTATTCTCGTCATTTCAACTTTAACCTCGAAATTTCGACTTTAATTTCGACTTCTCCAAAATTATTTTGTCCATCTAACATGGCCCTTATACTCTTCCGTAGGGCAGCAGCTCAGCAGGTGAAGATGTGTTTTTTATTCTTTAGTTATTGTTTTTACTAAATCAAGATATCAGTATTTAGGTATCCTTGGTTAAAGGTGATCAAATCTTACCTGTTTCTACTCTGTCGGATCAGAGTTCATGTTTGTTTTGGTACCGCTAGGTGTCAGTATTTTGACCTCAGTTGTGTGACAACCACCAACCGAGAGAAGAAGAAGGAGGTTCCTTTTCCTCTCTCCATTAACCCGTCAGCTTGTTTTTTTCCCCTTAATCGTCGTGAACGTTTGTCGGGTTTCTGTCGTTAACAGCAGATCTGTTAATGAGGCAGCACAGCCTGCGTGTATAGTAGAAGTCACTGAAATAGACTTTGTGAAGAGTTTGTGCTACTTCACCTCAGACCCCCTTCATGTTAGCCGCCAATGCTAACTGAAGCTAGATGTGCTCTCAAGCTAACGGCTAACAAAGAGTAATTCGACGCTAGGGAGCTTAGCTTAGCATGCTAAGTGTAGCGAGACGGAGCTGCAGTGTTTTGAAGGCAGTTTATGTGGAAAAAGTGTCTGTGATTGTGTGAAAATGTCTGACGTCCAAATGCTGAAATCTTCAGTGAATCATAGACTGACTGTAGCTGCTGAGGAGGAAATGATTCTTTTTAAAGAGGAGAAGGATCGACAAGAGAAACTAATGGACTCTGTTTTTAACCCTGAGCTCCACAGAGCAGGTTTGTTCACTTTGAACCTTCAACACAAGTTTGACAAACACAACCTTTTTCTTTGATTGACTTCATGCTCACAGATCGATGTGGACGTTATTTTGATCTTCTGTCTCATATTTCTACTCAGAGGGATTTCTTTTCTCCTCCCTCACTTGTCTGATTTATTCCAGCTCCATCTTCCTGAAAATATGACACAAAACAAGCAGCAGCTCACAATTTCATTACTAAGACATTCAACTATAAGTTCACTTCGTTTAATAATTTAGACATTGGTCATTGTATTCATCAGGTTTACTGATGGACCAGAATGTCTCTGTGAGCTGATATTCTCACTCTAATATTGTACAAGGCTCTTCTGTTGTTGCTAAAATAATTGATTTTCAGCTGAAGAAAATGTACTTGTTTTATCATTTTTTCTTTTGCTTAAGTGCAGTGTCTTATAAATAAAGAAGCTTTACTATATGGTAAACGTGTAGTGGTGAATATAAGTGAGAATGAGAAAATATATTTTGATTATTTTTTATGATGATCACATTTCAAGGTTTCCACTCATAAATGAGTGATTTACAAAAACAGCAATGATCTTGATGAAAACTGATCTTTGTGATTCATTGCTGATGTACAGGAAGAAAAGTAAAACTCAGCTGAGGAGGTTTTACAATAATTGTGGCAGTTCTGTACATACAGTGTTCTGTTATTGTCAAACTTAATTCTCTTTTTGACATGAACATGTTTGTTATTATGATGCTGAGCGTCCTGCATCTTTGGATAGAATAATGGAACAGACCCAAGACTAGGGTTGAGCAATATGATGCTTTTAGTTAATGGAAAAACAAGAATGAATCAGCAATCTGTCGAAGTCAAGATATCAAGAATCATCTGTAGTGTAAGTGGTGCTGAAAGTCACCAAATTTATTCAATGAAATTGCCAGAATGCAGGGAAAAAATAATCTAAACTTGTTTTTTTTATCAGAGACTATCACACCCTCTTTTCCCAATGGCTCCAATAAATATTCAAAAGCTCCATGCATCAGCCAACATGTTGTGAAATACAAGTTAAAGATTTGAGTAAATTACTTATATTCTAAGATAGTATTTTTACATTTAAAAATATTTTCATAGATACTTAAGTTTGGCTCTGGTCAGCAGTTTGCAAATTAGTGAGAACAAAAAGAGTTATGATAAAATATAAATAATACAAGTGTGATACTGTTATTTTCCCCTTTTGCCCACCCTTACCCATGAGCGATGTAAACATTGTCGTAGTTTCTGCTTTAACTCGATGTTCCTTGATGTTGAGGTGGCACACTGGGCAACATAAACATTGAAAATTGCACTACTTAGCAAAATGGTTGTCGGCCCCTGATTTCAAGTTTACATTTTGATGGATAAATATAGTTTTCTTTTTCTTTCATGTTGTACATGAGTGCCTCAACCAAATGTCCTCAGGCACTGGACACTGTTTATCACTGTGCTTTGTGCTTCGTTCCTAGTTGTGGTCACCTCACTCACCACTGTGAGCTCTAAGCCAACACTGAGTGGCCTTACTTGAGCTCCCAGAGGTTTCCCCATTGGATGATCTTGATTTCTAAGGCTCTCCTTGGATTGGTTTCGTCCTACCAATGCTCTCTTCTGTAGAGATCGAGGAGTACCTGTGCCTTACACTCTTTTGCAATTTATCATCTAAATGTGCCCAGAGTCCGAACTAAATTGGGAAAACAAGCTTTTTGTTATGCTGCCCCCACCACTTTAAACACTATACAAACAGAGCTAAAAATGTCAAAACTGGTCTCAGTCAAAGTTTTTCGTTCCATTTTACTCACAAGGCAGCAAGAACCCTCTGAATAATGCCTGTTTTTTTATTGTAACTGTCCTCAAAACTGCTACACTTCCACCGTCAAATTGTTGAATTCTTTCCCATATTTATTGTTTGTTATTTATTTCCCTAATCTTTTCTTGAAATTGTATTTATTATGAATGTGCTGCTTACCTTTTGGCCAGGTCGCCCGTGTGAATGAGATCCTGATTTCAATGGGAATTATCTGGTTAAAAAGGTTAAAAAAATGTCATTCCCCATGGACTGTGGTTACAGAACACAAATAATTCTGTATAACTTGGGGATTTATGTAAATTTTTATGCGTAGAGTAGATGTAGGATGATTGTTTTTGAAAATGTATCTTGAACATGCTTGAATTAATTAATAGATCAACCTTTGATAAGAAGTCTCTGCAGAACTTTCAACAGACTGTGTGATGAGTGAAGGGCTGGGTGAGACAGAAGAGGGGGTAAAGAAGACGAGAGCAGTGAATTCACGTATAACGTGAATTACATCTCGGAAAGGGGTGCTCCCAAGCACTTTGGTTTGGACTAAGGTTTCAGAAGCAGCAACAAATGATGTGCTCCTTATGGTTAGTTTGTTTAGGTCCAGTCAGAAAAAGTCACATTTGTGTTTGCCTTACAAAATTGGACTTTAAAAATGAATGTAAGCATGTTAGTTTGACTGAAATTGTTTCAGATAAAACTTCTTGAGGTCAGACTAACATCCCTAGATCCTTGTATCTACCTGGATGTTGAAAAGCATGCTTCGCCTGAGCAGCCTGACATAAATAAAAAGTGTTGATGGGAGTCTTTTTCTAAATTTCAGATGTAACATTAATCTAAATGGGTAAAGTTTGCCTTTCTAATACCAAAGCAATAGCAGTAGATAGTAATGTGTAAATGTGTTCACAGTTTGATAAACAAGCAGTTAGCTGTGTGCTCACTTGTTTGTGAGACTTAAAATGCTGGCCCACAGTAACTAGTCAAAGGGTCCATATCAAACCTCCTGTGTGGTCCATATATGTCTGGGACAAGAGAATCAAATCAAACAGATATTTTATAAGGATGTGCTCACTGGTTTGAATCTTATCAGAAAATTCAGTTTTAAACCTTGATGTTCTCCACTTTTGTCCTCAGACATCCATCAGCTGATGGTGAAAGAAGAAGAGGTTCTCCCAGAGCAACAGGAGAGGGGCTCAAGTCTGAAGCAGGAGAACCCAGAAGAACCAGCACACATTAAAGAACAGGAGGAGGAGTTGATCAATCAGAAGAGAGAGCAGCTCCAAGAGCCAGAAGAGGATGATATCAACAGGTTAACTTATTTTCCTGTTGTTGTAAAGAGTGAAGATGAAGAAGAAGAAATAACTTGGTCCTTTCAGCCTGATGAAGACCAAAGTGAAGAGAATAGAGACTCAGAGCATTTGAAAACAGAAGCTGATGGAGAGGACTGTGGAGGATCAGAACCAGATGAGGACTTGTATCCACGCAGTCATTCACAGCCAGTTAGTCCAGATAAGACTTCACACCTTTCTGATACTGATGACAGTGCTGATTGGGAGGAGAGTGATGAACCTCAGGAGGGTATGAACCCTCTGCAGGACAAAGATGGGGCTGTGAGTGATCTGAAATGTAATTCTTTTGATGTATCAGTGAGCTCCTCTGAATCTGCTCAAATATTTGGAGAAAAGAAGGAACAGCAGGAACATAAGGGAGATCAGACAGGCATGAAACCTTTCAGCTGTTCAATTTGTGACAAAAGATACTGGAGTAAATACAGCCTACAAGACCACATGGCAGGTCATTTAGGAGAAAAATTGTTCAGCTGCTCAGTTTGTGAGAAAAGCTTTACGTGTAGAAAACATATGATGCAGCACATGAGAGTCCACACATTGGAAAAACCGTTCAGTTGCACAGTTTGTGGTAAAAGTTTCAAACAAAGTGGAGTTCTACAAAGACACTTGGCCGTCCACTCAGGGGAAAAACCATTCAGGTGTACAGTGTGTAGTAAAAGTTTCATTCACAGTGGGGATCTAAAAAGACACTCCTTTGTCCACACAGGTGAGAAACCTTACAGCTGCAGTTTTTGTGGTAAAGGGTTTTCTCAAAGTGGAGATCTGAGGACACATACTTTCATACACACTGGAGAAAAACCGTTCAGTTGTTCAGTTTGTCAGAAAAGTTTTACGTGTAGAACAAATATGATGCGTCACATGAGAGTCCACACAGGGGAAAAACCCTTCAGTTGTCCAGTTTGTAAGAAAACATTCAAACGAAGTTTAAATCTAAAAAAGCACTCAATAGTTCACACGGGAGAAAAGCAGCCAGCTGCCGGGCTTGTTGTAAGCAATACATGAGTACGAGAAAATTTACAAAGATGTGTTTCGTGAGTTTGTGAGAAAAGTTTCCTAAGAGAGCAGACATGGTAAAGCACAGGAGAGTTCACGTGAGAGAAAAAACTGTTCAGCTGCTGAGTTCATGATGGAAGATTTGTACAGAGTGAACATCTAAAAAGGAGTGAACACTTTAGCTGCAAGGTTTGTGGTAAGAGATCCTCTTGGCTCCTCAATATCTAACAGCAAAAATGTTTATTCTCTATGGTCATATAATCTGACTTAGTGACTGTCTTCACTGATGCTAAATTGTGTAGACTAGTGCTGATTATTATACCTTTTTAACATTGTCATATTGCAGGATATGCACATCATGCTGTCTTTTGTGCGTTTGATGAGAAAAAAACAAGTTTCCTCATTTCCCTCTCTACATCTGTGAAAACTGTTTGATATCACCGTCATCAGCGTCATCATGTTTCCTACCAGTTAAAAATCTAAGCTGCAAACAATGCTTGTCTCTGATGCAGCAGTGTTACAGTTCAATGAGTGACCATGTCAAATGAAGCTTCATCTGATTTTATTAGGCTCTGTTTGGCCCTAGTGTAATCTGAGCTTGTCATGAATATTTAAAACATTTGGTGGAGACATGGATGCTCTTTTGGACATAAAAAACAGGAATCTCTCAGAAGTTGTGTTGTATATAACCTTTGGCTAAAAATGTGGCATTAGTTAGCTGGTAATATACTCCTGTTTCACATTGTTGCTGCTGTAAAAGATTAATTTTGCATTTTATATCCTGGAGACTACTGACCTAAATCTGCTGCTTTGACTGAATGCTGGAAAAGTGAGGGGCTTGAGTTTCACTATTTGATTACAGTCTTCATTAAAGCTCTCTAAATTTAATAAATTGTCTTATCTTTTCTTTCACTGGTGCAATCACTCTTTTTCATGTGCTAAGAATCAGTGCTAATATTTGAAAATTTGTTGCTTGTGTTTGTCTTATATAAAGTGGTTTGTCCATTCAAGCTCAGGTGTACTCTCCTGACCACAGTATTCCAACAGAAATAAAACCACTGCTGAACAAAAGGTCTACATAGTCCAAACTTGATAAGATTAAATTCACACATGTCCATAAAGAGCCAAGATTTTAGCTCCTGGAATAATTGAAACATTTTTGATATGTTACAGATGTTAACTCTAACTGCACTTTGAAGGCATGTGGGTACAAGGATTTTTGCACAGGAGCGTGTCTGTGAGATCATTTTAATTAGATAAACAGCTGATGTTTTATTTTGAAAAGAAATGATTCCCTTTTTTCATGTAGGTCCCAGGCTTCTGAACTTCTCAATTTTAAAATAAAAAGCCCTTTTTATTTCCATGTTTATTTTGCTAATAAGTCATTCCTATATTAATACAAAAGAACAGATAATGCTACTTGTGCTTTCCATTTTACACCTATTAATTTTCTTTAAATTTTACCTGCATGAGGTCAAAGTTTGTTTTGATGCACTGTGGCTTCTCCTTTGTCACCACTGGGGTCAGCTTGAGTCCTTCAAGTGCCACTGGTGCAAAAAAAAAATCAAAGAAGTATGATGATTAAACAGCTAAATTCAACAAGAATAAAAATTATTAGTAGTTGTTTAAAGCATATCTAATCCAATCTGCTTTTTGTCGATGTTTGTTTTAGAACCATTAGGTGTCAGTATTTCGCCCTCATGATTGTTTCTCAACCACCAACGAAGAAGAAGAAGGAGAGGAAGAAGGTTCCTCTTCTTCTCTCTCCATTAGCCCGTTAGCTTTGTGTATTTTCCTGTCGGGTTTCTCTCGTTAACAGCAGATCTGTTAATGAAGCAGTATAGCCTGCGTGTATAGTAGAAGTCACTGAAACAGACTTTGTGAAGTGTTTGTGCCACTTCACCTCAGACTCTCTTAATGTTAGCCGTCAATACTTAATGAAGCTAGCTGTGCTCCCAAGCTAACGCGTGGAGCAATCAACTTACAAAGAGTAGATCAGCCCCCAGGAAAGCAACGCCTGTTTATGGAAGTTTGATAACTTAATTGGGATTTTGTCAGTTTTAAAATTAAACTTGAGTAAGAAAAGAATTCCTCCTAATTTATTGAATAAATAATTTGGGATTGCATTCCACATATTAACATTTTCTCTGACGAGACGACATAACCAATTAATTTTGAATATATTATTCATAGTTTCAAAACTTAAAACTGCCAACCCTCCATTTCCCCTCTGGTTACAGAGAATCTCTTCTTTTAAATAATGGGCTTTGTTTCTCCATATGAAATTAAAAAGCATTTTATCCAGTTCTTTACATATGTTTACAGGTAAATCCATTGACAAAGACATGTATACAGACCTTGATATTCCTTCGGCTTTAGCTAACAAAACTCTACCATAAATGGACAAACCTCGCATTAACCACATATTGAATCTTTTCTTCACTTGACTGATGATGGAGCTGAAGTTCAGATCAGATCGATTGGATTGGTTGTTTATTGTAACCCCAAGGTAAGTAACTGTGTTCTTGACAGGAATACCACAGATTTCTGGCAGGCTACAGGTTTTAAGTGGCAACAATACAGATTTTCCTACATTCATAGTTAAACCAGAGACATCAGAGAATTCTCTGATACAGTTTACTACTTTACTTACTTCTGTGTACGTCTTAATAAAAATGGCAGTGTCGTCTGCCAGTTGTGATATTTTAAATTCTCTGTCAAAGGCACAGATACTGTGAAAGTTTGTCATTTTAACTTGTGTAGCCAACATCTGTGCTACAAGGAGAAACAGGTAGGGGCTTAGAGGACAGCCTTGTTTTATTCCTCTGTCAATATTGAATCTAAGAGAGGTTCCATGTCGTAGTTTTACTGAACTATTGCATCCCTTGTATAAAGTTCCAATGATATTGATAAATCGTTCTCCAAATCCAAAGGTATTGAGTGTTTTTACTATGAATTGGTGGTTTACTGTGTCAAATGCTTTGTAAAAGTCAACGAACAAAACAAGACTGTCCTTATTTATGTATTCATTATAATCTATTAAGTCCAATATTAACCTTACATTGTTAATTATACTTCTACCTGCCATAAACCCAGATTGTTCCTCATCAATAATTTCTCCCAATCCCACCTTTAGTCTCTGTGCAAAGATGGAGGCAAATATTTTAGCATCATTGTTTAATAAAGTTATTGGCCTCCAGTTTTCTATATTCATTTTGTCTTTATTTGGTTTGGGTATTAATTTTATAAGTCCTTGCTGCATAGAGGGTGAGAGTTTGCCTTTGGTGATTGATTCTTCAAAGATACATGCAAGAAACGGGGTAAGGGCATCCTTAAAGCTTTTGTAAAATTCGGCAGTAATGCCGTCGTTTCCAGGAGATTTATTATCTTTTAGCAAGTCTATGGATTTAAGTATTTCATAATTAAAGATTTTTTGGTCGCGGCTTCTCGCCAACCAGCTGCTTTATCTGGAACAATCAACACATACAGCACAGAAATAAAACAATATTTTACAAATCTTGGTTTGATCAGGGGATATTGTGGGTTAATCAGCTAATTCATGAACAAGGACAAATCTTATCTTACAACCAATTTACTAACAAATACCATCTCACAATCTCACAAATGGAATATACTACAGTGACCAATACAATACCAATGGAAATTCTGCAGCTTCTGAAAGGTTCCCAGTTCCATCCTCTTACACAGACAAATGACACCAAACTATTCATCCAAAACATAGACATAACAACCAAAAGCTGCTCAAATAAATTTATTAGGAATCTCATTCAACCCTCAAATCGACCGGCAGCCAACTCTTATTGGAATTCACTATATGGGGAAATAAACTGGAGGCGGGTGTGGCTGTGGCGGGAAGCTTTTCATACACAACAAAGTCAAAGAAATATCATACAAAATCTGTCATAATGTATATCCGGCCAAAAAAACCCTGGGTAGATTTAAATTAAATATAGACTATAACTGTGACTTTTGCCAAACAGAACCAGAAACCATCATCCACCTCTTTTGCCAGTGCTCATATAGTAAAAACCTCTGGTCTTATATACAAAACCTAATCCACAACAAAACCGGACACAGGATCAGCCTCCAGGAAAGCCACATCCTCTTTTGTTTTGAAAACCCCTCCATACCTCACGACCTTTCCCTCTTGTTACAGACTATCATCATGCTGGGCAAATTTCACATCCACAAAACAAAATGGGCAAAGAAAAAACCAAATGAAAAATACTTTGAAAATGAACTCAAACAATACTTTAATACAATAACAACATCATCAAACAACATAGCCATGAAAATATCAGACCTGTTCATCAAATACCTAAATTTTCCCTGACTTAATATATAATTGTATACATAACTGTTCATATTATTGATTATTTAATCTCACCCTCCTTACAATATGGATGAATTTGATTTGTTATACTCATGAGTGTGTAATGCTACCTTTACATGACTCTTTGTGTTTATAGTATAGTATAATTTTGTAATTTAACTGGAATATTTGTAATTTGTATTATGCTCTGTGATCAGTAACACTCTGTATAACCTCCTTGTGTTGAATAAAAAAAAAAAGAAAAAAAAAACGTACAAAGAGTAATTCGAAGCTAGTGAGCTTAGCTTAGCATGCTAAGTGTAAAGAGACGGAGCTGCAGTGTTTTGAAGGCAGTTTGTGTGGAAAAAGTGTCTGTGATTGTGTGGAAATGTCCGACGTCCAAATGCAGAAATCTTCAGTGACTCATAGACTGACTGTAGCTGCTGAGGAGGAAATGCTTCTTTCAAAAGAGGAGAAGGATCGATAAGAGAAACTACTGGACTCTGTTTTTAACCCTGAGCTCCACAGAGCAGGTTTGTTCACTTTGAACCTTCAACAACAGTTTGACAAACAGACAACCTTATTCTTTGATTGGAATATTATTTTGATCTTCTGTCTCATATTCTGCTCGGAGGGATTTCTTTTCTCCTCCATGACTTGTCTGATTTATTCAGCTGCTCCCTTCTGAAAATATGACTCAAAACAAACAGAAATTATATATGTATATGTATATATATATATGTATATGTATGTATATATATATATATATATATATATATATATATATATATATATATATATATATATATATATATATATATATATATATATATATACATATATATATATATATATATATATATATATATATATATGTGTGTATATATATATATATATATATATATATATATATATATATATATATATATATATATATATATATATACACACGTGTGTGTGTGTGTATTTGATAAAAACTGCTTAAACAAGTTTACTGCTTAAACAAGTTTAATATTTAATATAGTCAGTCACACTATTTATGGTTTGATCATGCCATGTAAAATTAAGTTTCTCTAAAGCTTGATGTTTTTCATTTTTGCCCTCAGATGTCCAACATCTGATGGTGAAAGAAGAAGAGGTTCTCCCTGAGCGGCAGGAGAGCTTCAATTTCATGCAGGAGAACCCTGCAGAGCCAGCACATGTTAAAGAGGAACAGGAGGAAGAGTGGGTCAATCAGGAGAGAGAACAGCTTCATGGGCCAGAGGAGGATGATATCAAGTTCACTTTTCTGTTACTGTAAAGAATGAAGAAGAAGGAGATGGTATGAGGAGGAGACACCACCCAAAGAGAACAGAGTCACAGAAAAGCTGAAAACAGAAGCAGATGGAGAGGACTGTGGAGGATCAGAACCAGACAGAGACCTTAATCCATACAGTCATTTACAGGCAGCTAGTCCAAATGAGACTTCACACATTTCTGGATCTGATACTGATGACAGTGCTGATTGGGAGGAGAGTGATGAACCTCAGGAAGGTTCAGACTCCCTGCAAAACAACAACAGAGGTGACAGTAGTTTGAAATGTAACACTGGAGATACATTGGTTAGCTTCTCTGAATTTGCTCAGAGCTCTCAACAAAATAAACAGGAACACAAAGGGGACCAAACAGAAGAGAAAAACATTCAGTTGTTCTGTTTGTGGTAAAAGATTTCTAAGTAAGAAATATTTGAAAAATCACATGGCATGTCATTCAATAGAAAAATGTTTCAGCTCCTCAGTTTGTAAGAAAAGTTTTTCCAGAAAAGATAAAATAGAGATGCACATTAGAGTCCATACAGAAGAGAAACCTTTCAGTTGCTCAACTTGTGGTAAAAGTTTCACACAAAGTGGAACACTCAAAAAACATTTGTTAGTCCACACAGGGAAGAAACCATTCAGTTGCCCAGTTTGTAGTAAAAGTTTCACTCAAAGAGGCAACTTTGAAAAAACACTTGTTTGTTCACACCGGGGAGAAACCATTTGGGTGTACAGTTTGTGGTAAAAGTTTTATTCACTATCAACATCTAAAAAGACACTAATTTGTCCACACTGAGGAAAAACCTTACAGCTGCAGTGTTTGTGATAAAAGGTTTTCTTAAATTGAACATTTGAGGCAACGTGTCTTTACCCACACTGGAGAGAAACCATTCAGTTGCCCTGTTTGTGGTAAAAGATATCCAAGGGAGAAATATTTAAATCTTCACATGGCACGCCATTCAGCAGAAAAACCCTTCAGCTGCTCATTTTTAAGAAAGGTTTTGTGTGTAGAAAAGATATGTTGCAGCACATGAGAGTCCACACAGGAGAGAAACCATTCAGCTGCTCAGTTTGTGAGAAAAGTTTTTCAACCAGAACAAATATGGCGCGGCACATGAGAGCCCACACAGGGGAAACAACTGTCACTTGTTCAGTTTGCAGGAAAACATTCACACAAAATTCAAATCTAAAAAGTCACTTAATAATTCACACAGGAGAAAATTACTCAGCTGCTCACTGTGGAGTAACAGATAAATGAACACAACAAATTTACAAAGACATGTTACATCTGTTAAGAATGATTTGAACTTTGTACATATTGTATATAGTGTTTTCATGTATTTGAATATTTCTATCCTGATCATTGTATAACCTTTTCTTTAGCAGCTTCATCCTTTCCCCACACACACAATTACTACATGACATTCTTTCCCCACACACACAATCCCTCCATGGCCTTGTGCAGCCCTCCTCTCCTTGTTACTTTTTATCAACTATTGTTTATGACTCGGGGCATCACCAGACCAGCCTAAACAGACCCAAGAAGGAGACGTGAAGGCCACGACACCTCTCACCCCTCCCTACATGTTAAACACACACGCACACACATGCCTATATAGAGAGAAGACTTTTGTATTAGCTTCAGATCAACACCTCAGACTGCTTGACACTCTGTATTGTTGTTCTCCTTGCTGCAAGTAAAACTTTGTTTGATTGCACCCAGCTGTTCTCTGCATCTTCATTCTGAATTATGTCAGGTGTTGGTAAAGAACCATTACACCACTGAGCAATCTTGGGACTGTGAAGGAAAAAATCCTGACAACATCAGTTTGTAAGAAAATCTGTGCCAGGAGAGCAGATGTGGTAAAGCACAGCAGAGTTCACATGAGAGAAAACTACACAACCACTTGGTTTGTGATGAAAGATTATAAAGAGTGAATATCCAAGTCAAGAACTGCTTCAAACCAAAGCAGAGCTGTGATCATTTCTAGATTGCTGTTTTTTTCATGGTTTAATTGATAATGGATAGTTAATTTTGTGTATTGCATTTATTGTATTTTCATGTGTAGTTTGATTTAAATTAAGTTTGTAGCAATTTTAAAACTGCACCTTCAAAATTACAAAAAGAGACAAGAGCCAGAAATTACAAAAAGCTATATACTACGTGCAGCACATCAGTTTCATGTCTTGTCGTGAAACCATATTAAAATGCACCATCCCGATCAAACTGACAATTCAATTTGATTCAAAAAGACTCTTGATTATTAACACAAAATACAGACTGTGTGTCTTCAGTATTTGTGGTAAAAGATCTCTAAATGTTTAACAACAAAATTTGTGTACCGTAATTTTCGGACTATTGAGCACACCTGAATATTAGCTGCACCCACTAAATCTAAAAAAAAAAAAAAAAGTGTACATGTAGGCCACACTTGTCTATAAGCCGCAGGTGTCAAGTGAGCGGAGCTGATTGGGAGCACGAGGGGAGCGTGAGGGGAAGGACCTTGGCCAGAGCGTTGAGTGTTTTTCTTCCTAAAAAGCTGAAGCATCAGCTTATCTTTTCTTTCTTCCAATTTCGCTCTGGTACCGCTTACACCATGTGTCTGAAGGGCTGAAATTTGCGTGAAAGGTGGAGGGATACTTAGCAGAGTGGTGTGCATCCCCTCTGAGTGGACAAGCGGGCGCAAGGAACAGCTCTGTGCGCGAGGAGTGGGAAATCTCATCGCTCCACTCTGCTCACATGCACTGGCACTGTCCACATTGTAGCATGAGATATTAACACAGATATATGTTACACAGAAAGATTTTTTTTAACTCTAAATTAAATCTGATGTGACGAGGCTAGATGTAATGCAAAAAAAACCTTAAAATTAGCTGCATCATTGTTTAAGCCACAGGGTTCAAAGCGTGGGAAAAAAGTAGCAGCTTGTAAATACCTTTGAAATTAAGGTATTTGTGTGTGGTTGACACAGTGACTTTCCTTATTGACAACAAAAAAAAAACAAGTAGTCAGACCTTGGCATGAATATGTGGCATACTTAATTAAGTAGGTTCAAGGATAGACTTTTAGACATAAAGAAATAAAAATGTGGCATAAGGCAGCTTGTAATATATTTCTATCACACACTGTCTCTCTCCTTCCTCTCCAGTAATCATGTATTAAGTCCACATGAGTCTGAGTCTAGAGCCAATCACAGTACCATCACTGCTGTTATATCTGTTAAAACTGTTTTTTTTTTGCTGATGACAATAGGAGGTTTTGTGCTGCACTCTTTATCAATTAATTAAAAGTATTTGATACTATTGACTGTTCTCTGCTCCATCATAGGCTGAGTGATATTGGCTTTGACTCGGCATTCTGTAAATAGTATCAGGGCAAAGTGTCACAGCTGCAGTGGAGCTCTGTCCATAAGGGGTTGAACTGGAAACTAAAAGCTGGCCAGTTTGAGTTCCATTTGAACAGTGCTTTAGAGAGATCACCAAAATTAAATACATGGTAGTTCCTGCAAACAGCACACATTAGTGTGGCCGTGACAAACAATCATGGATGACCTGTTCCACTCCATGTGCTCTATCCTGCATCAACCATCAACAGAAATAACATCATTTAAATAAATTCATACTTTAAGACCAGTTAAACCATTTTAATGGAAGCTCAGCTAGACGTTGATATATTAATCAACATCATACCTCCCCAGATTATAATCATAATAGGTATTAATGTTAATATTAAATTGATCTCTCTATCCACGGTTGTATTGATTATACCTCCATAGTAACTATCTTTACAACCATATAGACATGAGGACACTCTTGAAAATGAGGTGCCACATCCCAAGGTGCTTACCTTAAATTCATATTCAACAAATATGGTGCTGAATAAATAAACATTAACTGATTGATTCTATATTCAGCATCCTTGAGCAAAAGTACATGCAACAAGAAGACGTATCCAAATAGTTTCTATCTATGTTCTGTCGAGGGCAGCAATGCGACTTGACTGCGTCTACTCTGCAGCTTAGCAGGAGATGAAGATTCCTCTTGCTAGTTAGCTTTGTGTATTTTTCCTTATTGCTGTGAACATTTGTCGGGTTTCTCTTGTTAACAGCAGATCTATTAATGAAGCATCACAGCCTGTATGAATAGTAGAAATCACTGAAACAGACTTTGTGAAGTGTTTGTGCTACTTCACCTCAGACTCTCTTAATGTTAGCCGTCAATGCTAACTGACGCTAGCTGTGCTCCCAAGCTAACGCGTGGAGCAATCAACTTACAAAGAGTAATTCGAAGCTAGTGAGGTTAGCTTAGCATGCTAAGTGTAAAGAGACGGAGCTGCAGTGTTTTGAAGGCAGTTTGTGTGGAAAAAGTGTCTGTGATTGTGTGGAAATGTCCGACGTCCAAATGCAGAAATCTTCAGTGAATCATACACTGACTGTAGCTGCTGAGGAGGAAATGCTTCTTTCAAAACAGGAGAAGGATCGACAAGAGAAACTACTGGACTCTGTTTTTAACCCTGAGCTCCACAGAGCAGGTTTGTTGACTTTGAAGCTTCAACACAAGTTTGACAAACAGACAACCTTATTCTTTGTTTGACTTCATGCACACAGATAGCTGTGGACATTATTTTGATCTTCTGTCTCATATTTCTGTTCGCAGGGATTTCTTTTCTCCTCCATGACTTGTCTGATTTATTCAGCTGCTCCCTTCTGAAAATATGACTCAAAACAAACAAATGAGAACTTCATCATACAGAAATTCAACTATAAGTTCAGTTTGGTTAATTATTTTAAATGAATGTAATTTTATTTATTTTGAATTCAAATATTTGGGATACATGATATTATTGGTACGTTATCTGTTTCATCCGATATTGATGTAGAAAATCTGTATTTGGTGTCATCGATTTACAGCCAGCATATCGGCCAAACATATTCCAAGTACTGGCTGTTATATCTCCAAAGGCTTCACCTTATTATCACTGCATGAATACATTTTAAAAATCAAAAGTATAATTTGTTAAAGAGTGACATATTTTTCTTGCTTGACATCAGTTTCTTACACAAACAGACTAATTTAAAGCAACAAGTCAATTTTTGTAAAGACTGCACTTTTGACAGATTATATCTGGAGATAATGAGTCAATGATATCAGCATTTTGGATACTGACCTAAATTCAGTGTTCTTCCCTTCTGTATTAAACATTTTTCTAACTTCTTACATAAAAATCAATACATGATATTTAATACTGCCTGATATTAAAACTTTCAGATTACAAAGATTGAAATGTTAGCCTTGCAGCTTTTTGTTTTTTCACATATAGTTTATCCATTTAATCCTCAATTTTATGAATAGTAATGTCTTGATTTCTTCACAGTTTTGATTTATAAGCATTTATCTGCTCACATACTTGTTTGTGTGGCTAAAATGAACTACTGAGGCAGACATGTCTGTTGGTGAAAAGGATTTTCTAAAGTTAATATATGTTGTGACAAGAGAAGTATTTGAGAAAAAAACTGCTTGAATTAGTTAATATTTGAAAAATTCATACTATCCATGGTTTGAATCATGTCCAAAAATTCAGGTTTTCTAGAGCTTGATGTTTTTCATTTTTGTCTGCAGACATCCATCAGCTGATGGTGAAAGAAGAAGAGGTTCTCCTTGAGCAGCAGGAGAACCCAGCAGAGCCAGCTCACATTAAAGAGGAAAAGGAGGAAGTGTGCATCAGTCAGGAGAGAGAGCAGCTTCAAGAGACAGAGGATGATATCAACATGTTCACTGCTGTCCCACTGAAGAAAGAAGATGAAGAGAGAACAACCCAGTCCTTTCAGCTCGATAAAAACCAAAGTGAGGAGAACAGAGACTTAGAGCATTTAAAAACAGAAGCTGATGAAGAGGATATTGTTGGACCATACAATCCATACAGTCATTTAGAAGCAGTTACTCCAGACAGGAGTTCATACCTTTCTGGATCTGATACTGATGACAGTGCTGATTGGGAGGAGAGTGATGAACCTCAGGAAGGTTCAAGCCCTCAGCAGGACAAAGATGGAGCTGTGAGTGATCTGAATTGCAATGCTGAAGATGCATCAGTTAACTCCTCTGAATATGCTCCAAGCTTTGCACAGAACAAACGTCAGAAACAAAAAGGAAATGTAACAGCAATGAAACCACCTGTTTGCTCTATTTGTGGTAAAGGATTTCTAAGTAAGAAATATTTGAAAAATCACATGGTATGTCATTCAGGAGATAAACCTTTCAGCTGCTCGGTTTGTAAGAAAAGTTTTTTTTCAGGAGAGATAACATAGAGATGCACATGAGAATTCATACAGGAGAGAAACCATTCAGTTGCTCATTTTGTGGTAAAAGTTTCGCACAAAGTGGAACACTGAAAAAGCACTTGTTTGTTCACACAGGGGAGAAACCATTCAGTTGCTCAGTTTGTGGTCAAAGTTTCACTCAGAGAGGCAACTTTGAAAAAGCACTTGTTCGTTCACACAGGGGAGAAACCATTCGGGTGTACAGTTTGTGGTAAAAGTTTTATTCACAATGGGAATCTAAAAAGACACTCATTTGTCTACACTGAGGAGAAACCTTACAGTTGCAGTGTTTGCGATAAAAAGTTTTCTCGGAGTGGAGACCTAAGGACACATATTCAGCCACACTGGAGAGAAACCATTTAGTTGCTCAGTTTGTGCTAAAAAGTATCTGAGTAAGCAATGTTTACATATTCACATGTCACGTCATTCAGCAGAAAAACCACACCGCTGCTCGGTCTGCACGAAAAGTTTTGTATGTAAGAAAGATATGATGCTACACATGAGAGTCCACACAGGAGAGAAACCATTTAGTTGTTCAGTTTGTAGTAAAAGATTCTCACAAAGTTCAAACCTGAAAAGACACTCATTTGTACACACAGAGGAATATCATTCAGCTGCTCAGTTTGTTCTAACAGGTACATGAAAAGGAAAAATTAACAAAGATGTGTTGCATATGGTTGTAGAAAAAAATTGACCAAGGGAGAAGAAGAGGGATTTAATTTCATTGTCCATGAATTCAACAGAATCCAGAAATGATAAGCTTCACCATTGGTATCAATAATATAAGAAATGTTGGATTTTAAAACTCAATCTCAACACAGTCCAGTTGCCTTGTTTTTTGAATCTTCAAGATAACCATGACCTGGATGAATGAGAACCTACACAGACCTTGGATTTTAAATGATCTGTCAGCTCATTCACTGGGCTGTTGTCTGTGATAAACCATTTAGTTATTGTTTTTCTTTGACTACTTGTGTTCACAGAGATAGAGCTCTCAAAGAAAACTTAGGAATAATCAGACATGGCAACATCAGACACTATGGCCTTGGAAATGTCTAGTTGAAACGCAGCATTATTGTGTGTAGGTTATCCACATGTTGAGTCAGCCCAAAGTTTTCTAGAATGTGACACAGTTCTTTAGCTCTTTTGTCCTTGAGGTTATCAAACTGGATTTCAAGAATGCTAACAATAATTAAGCAATCATAATTAATACAAATCAAAGACATCAGTCCATTAAAATCATCAAAAAACTCTCATCACATACCTCAATGCATGTGCTCTGTTACGGTGTTCTAGTTGATCCCAGAATGCAGATTCCACAAGATGCAAATTAAATAGCTCACCAGGAACTCTCCCATTGGTTGGAATTTCCCACTGGGAAGTTGTACGAGCTTCAGCTACGCCGACTTTACCAACCGGGATGTGACGTAATTCCCACTTCCCTTGTCTGAGTTCCAAGGTGATTGAAACACATCATTATAAGCAGGGATATGATATACTTTACGGCTTAACCTCAAGATTGTTCCAAGCAGAGCTCCCATCGGTACATCGGTAGACTTAATCATTTCGGTGCTTGTCCTTTATTTGTGAATTTCCTATTTTATTGAGCTTGATTGTCCTCTCACAGTCTTTGCCTTACGATTAAACTGCATTTATGCACACATCCAGGCTGGAAGAACTGATCAGGCGGGACGGCTTCGTGGTCAGCATGAAGCTGGACTCTCTGGTGACGGTGGCAGAGAAGAGGACACTGGACAAACTGCTGGACATTATGGACGATGCCAGTCACTCTATGCACACCGTCATCAGCAACCACAGGAGACTGTTCAGCCCAAGACTGCTCCTTCCCAAGTGCAGGACCAACAGCCTGGAAAACTCCTTTGTCCCTTGTAATGGCAAATTTAATCTTTTTACATTCCCAGGCGAATCTTTTATTTTAATCATAACAAATCAATATATCCTTTTGAATCATAGTAAGTCAGTATATTCATTTTGTGTTATTCTATACTATCTTATATAACCTAATGATTAGTTAGTAGTGTGACCTGATGGTCTTGTGATTCACTGGGGTTCGCATGGAGCAGAGCTGATTTGTGTGTTTGCAAAGAGTGAAAAGGCCCAAGGTCGGTGTTCATGTAGATCACGCTCTGTCCCCTGAGAATCAGCACCTCTGTATCTGTGTCCGGTTTGATTAATGTGAAACATCGGGCCTGCTAATTGGCCCTAGAGTCATACAAAGTTTAAGTTGAGAACAATGGGGCATAGAAACTAGAGGTGCAGCTGGTAAGATGTGATTCATGTTTATGCCATCCTCCTTTTTGAGCTCCTGAGACAACGTCAAGGCCAAGGTCCCGAGGGGGAGAAAGGGATGCCAGTACCAAAGGTGGATGTGTTCTGAGGGTTTTGTGTGTCATAGGGGTCAGAGGGAGGTGTGAGGGTCAAAATAGAATTATTATGTGTGTGATGACATTTTTTGTAGATGCTTAAAGACTTTGTGATTCCTTTTGTCTAGCAGAACTCTCTCTGCAGACCTTGTGTGCTGTACGATTGACTTCTCACTTGCAAGACGAATAAATAATCTCAAAGACATCTTTGGACTCAAGATCCTTTATTGATCCTCTACGTTGGTAAAAATTGCCAAGACACCCTCAGACCATCAGACTGTACAACTTCTCACTGGGGGGGAGTAACAGGAAGACAGAGGATGGGAAGGAGCAGTAGCCAGTAGCCACAGTTTTATTTTTATTTATTCATATTTATATTTGCATTTTTTTTTCTTTTCTGATACCTGTGTGCTTACAATGCCGCTGGAATCCTAATTTCCCAAGGGAGTCTTCCCAAGGGATTAATAAAGTTCTGTCTAATCTAATCTAATATTTATATCAACTACACAGAGTTCTGGTCATTATTTTTAGTGATATGCTTTGAATGAGAGGAAAGGCATCTTTGGTTGACAGACTTTCTGATGATTCACTGGTGTTTCCGAGCTCAAAGCTCCTCCAGGAGCCTTCCTACTCCTCCATCTTCACCTCCTCCAGGTGAATTTTGGGGAGTTGGGAGATCCTGTATCATGGTGGAGGGAGAATAACTTACAGGCCAGTGGAGGAGAGAGAGAGAGGAAGTGAGGATGCCTCAATTCACACCATTTAAGAACCATTTATCTAAGCCAACAAAAAAAGTGTTTTGTACACGAGGGACTGCTGACCCCAAAGTGCTTCAGTTGACTGATATTTTTCTTCAACTTGATCCCCTTTGAATAATCTGTTTTAATTTTTTTCCTCTAATTTATTTTCCAATTGTCTGCAAAAATATGTAAGATGGAGTTGCAATGAAGGAAGGCAATGGATGTAACTAACCCTTATTACAGGGATAAAATGTTTCTGAAAAATCTATTGTACTTTGCTGATTTGTTTTGGTAATGGAGCTTTAATTCTGAAGACGAGGTGTTGCTATTACCGGCTTTAGAACCGCATGTAGGACGTCCTGTAGAAAAGTTTAGATGTTGGCGTACACAGCCAGTGAAGCACCTGTTGAGGGAGCAGGCTCTTACTGTAGCCAAACTAGATGGAGCAGTGGAGGGCTCCTTGATACTGACGTATTTGTCTGAATTGCTATTCGTTAAGAAAAATTCAAAGTTAAGGCAGACCATCAGTATCAAAGAGGCCTCCATTGCTTTAGCTTGGTTGGCTACATTAGGGTATGATAGAGAGTTGACTCACTGAAGAGTGGCGATAATCATGGGCAGAATGGAAACAGCCAGGGAGACTTCAGGGTAGTTTAATAATATATTTCTGAGGGTCAAATTAGAGTATTGGAAGCATGACAAAAATGGTGACAAAATGGGATGATAAAAGTAGAACAAAACACATTGTATGGAACAATATAAATAACAAGAACATGTATAAAAAAAATGTATGACTCACAAACAAAGAAGTGACAGCTTATTTTTAAGATGAACAGATAAAGAAGATATAGATAGAAGAAAACATCAGGAAATAAAATCACCTTTCCTCGTTGCAACCCCATGTGGATGGTAAAGACTGAGTGTTAGAGAGTTCAGACTTTAAATAAAGGGTGTGTGGGTAATCTGATTCGTACTAATGAGTGCAAAGGAGCAAATAAGTACTAAGGAAGTTGAGGACAAAAATAGAGAGTGAACCAAGTAAAGTGACTGAGAACATTATGCTCTGTTTGTATATCAGAGATGAACACACAAGTTGAAAACTCACACTGGAATCATATTTAAGTTGTGACTTCAGATTGGACTTGGACTCACCCTTTTTGATTTGATCCAGATTAAGGTTTCGGATTCATGCCCAGTCTTTGATTGATGTTTCTGGTGAATTAACAAATGAGCTTGGGATGTGCTGGGATGTGAGGACTTTGGGGCTTTCAGGGGATAAAAGGTTAAAAATGATTGTTGTTTCACAAGTTTTCACCCTCTGTTAGTTTAGGTGTCAGTATTTCGCGGTCATGTTTGATTGTCAACTACCAACAAAGAAGAAGAAAAAGAAGAAGGTTCCTTTTCCTGTCTCTCCATTGGCCCGTTAGCTTTGAGCATTTCTCCTTAGTCGTCGTGAACATTTGTCGGGATTCTCTCGTTAACAACTGGTCTGCTAATGAAGCAGCACAGCCTGTATGTGTAGTAGAAGTCACTGAAACAGACTTTGTGAAGTGATTGTGCTAATTCACCTCAGACTCCCTTCATGTTAGCCGGTAATGCTAATTGAAGCTAGCTGTGCTCTCAAGCTAACATCAGACCGAGAATGAACTCGGCTACAAAGCGATACAGACGGATTAATGTGAGCTCAGATATTCCAGTGTGTTTGTTTACGTGGTTGTGCAGACTGTGATGATCTCTTTGTCTGAATACATGTTCAGTCTCCAACATGTCAACGAGTCCTCTGAAGCTAGTGAGCTTAGCTTAGAATGCTAAGTGTAGAGAGACGGAGCTACAGTGTTTTGAAGGCAGTTTGTGTGGAAAAAGTGTCTTTGATTGTGTGGAAATGTCGGACGTCTAAATGCTGAAATCTTCAGTGAATCATAGACTGATTGTAGCTGCTGAGAGGAAATGATTCTTTCAAAAGAGGAGAAGGATCGACAAGAGAAACTACTGGACTCTGTTTTTAAACCTGAGCTCCACAGAGCAGGTTTGTTCACTTTGAAGCTTCAACACAAGTTTGACAAACATACAACCTTATTCTTTGATTGACTTCACGAGGACAGATAGCTGTGGACATTATTTTGATCTTCTGTCTCATATTCTGCTCGGAGGGATTTCTTTTCTTCTCCCTGACTTGTCTGATCTATTTCAGATGCTCCCTCCTGACAATATGACAGAAAACAAGCAGCTCAGAACTTCATCAGACAGATAGTGTGTTGAGTCAACTCCTGAACTTTAAGTTTGATCTTGATCAACTGATTGGTGGATTTCATTTTAAAAT
This sequence comes from Cetoscarus ocellatus, assembly GCA_037902135.1. NCBI lineage: Eukaryota > Metazoa > Chordata > Actinopteri > Labriformes > Labridae > Cetoscarus > Cetoscarus ocellatus. The sequence goes on along the minus strand of JBAMNC010000067.1, from coordinate 924,316 downwards.
GAATAATGAAACTCACAAAGAGCCATGGTAGGGATGCTCAGATATGGACATTATGTGTTTTCCCCTCTTCTGAAACCAAAACAAAGTGCATAATATTAATCAAGGAGTATGACGGCATCTTAATTCTGTAAACTCTCAAGATTAAGTTAAGTTAATAAATGATTTCACTACTTAAAGAAACTCAAGCACGTGCAGAAATTTTGCACATATAAAAGCATGTTTTTTTCTATGATGTGTCTGTGTTTCATTTAAGGATACTTGGGATTTCATGTTTTCCATCTTTGTCCTCTGATATCCATCAGCTGATGGTGAAAGAAGAAGAGGTTCTTGCTGAGAAGCAGGAGAGGAGTTCCTGTCTGAAGCAGGAGAACCCAGCAGAACCAGCACACATTAAAGAGGAACAGGAGGAAGTGGGGATCAATTAGGAGAGAGAGCAGCTTCAAGAGCAAGAGCATGATATCATCAAGTTTACTTTCTTTCCTGTTACTGTGAAGAGTGAAGAAGAAGATGAGGAAAAACATCAGTCCCTCCAGCTTGATGAAGACCAACTTGAAGAGGACACAGTCACAGAGCAATTGAAAACAGAAGCTGATGGAGAGGACTGTGGAGGATCAGAACCAGACAGACACTTTAATCCACACATTCATTCACAGCCAGGTAGTCTAGATGAGACTTCACACCTTTCTGGATCTGATACTGATGACAGTGCTGATTGGGTAGTTAGTGATGAACCTCAGGCAGTAGGTACATCAGTTAGCTCCTCGAAATGTACTCCAAGATTACAACTGAAAAAGCATCTATGGAGACCTCAAGGAGACCAAACTGGAAAAAAAACTTTCATTTGTTCAGTTTGTGGTAAAAGATACCCTGGTAAGAAAAATTTGAGAATCCACATGTTACGTCATTCAGAAGACAAACCCTTCAGCTTCTCAGTTTGTAAGAAAGCTTTCATCACAAGAGCAGAGATGGAGACACACTTCAGATTCCATACTGGTGAGAAACCCTTCAGCTGTTCAGTTTGCAGTAAACAATACACAACTCGTGGAGCTCTGAAAACACACATGATTGGTCACACTGGAGTGAAACCATTGGAGTGTTTGATTTGTAAGAAAAGGTACACAACAAGTGCATCTCTGAGATTACACATGCTTATCCACACAGGGCAGAAACCATTTAGTTGTAATGTTTGTGGCAAAAGGTATACCCAAAATGTTCATCTGAGTGAACATGCCTTCATCCACGAAGGAGAAACCCCTTTCATCTGCTCAGTTTGTGGTAAAAGTTACACAACAAGTGGATCTCTGAAAGTACACATGGTTACCCACACAGGGAAAAAACCATTCAGTTGTAATGTTTGTGGACTGAGTTTCATCAGCAAAAGCTATTTAAGGAAACACGGTGTCACGCACACACAGAAGAGAAACCATTTGAGTGTTCAGTTTGTGGTAAACGATATAAAAGAATTGGAGAATTAAAAGCTCACTCAACCTCCCATACAGATGAGAAACCATTCGTTTGCTCAGTATGTGGGAAAAGTTTTAATAATCAGAAAAGCGTAAAAAGACACTTGATAATCCACACAGAAAAGAAACTGTTTAGTTGCAGTGTATGTGGTAAAGGATTTAATCACCTTGTTAGTGTCCAAAGACACAAGTGTGTTTGTGAGAGTAGTGGAGATCCTAAATAAAGCTTTGGTTTAGCTCATGAACAAAAAGTATTTGCAGTTGTTGAACTATGAAGCAAAATAGAGGAAGAAGGAGATGAGTGTAGAAACAAAGTTGAGACAAAGAAAAGGGTCGGTACAAGATGTCAGTGTTCAGGACATAGGTCAATGGCAATGACATCCTTTGAAAGCTCCTGTGCATTCAAAACAATGCAGCCAGGATCCAGATGACGGTGTGAAAATATTAGCACATCACACCCACCCTTCTGTCACTTCACTGGCTTCATATTCACCCCCTTATTAAATACATATCTCCCTCCTCACCCGCCACTGTATCAATGGTCAGTCCCCTGCCTAACTTCAGGAACTTCTCACACCCCTAACCCTTCACCAAAATACCTCAGATCTTGTGTTGAGGAAAGTGAAAAGTATGCAAATCAGAGCAGTCTTGATAACTAGTACATCCCTGTTTTATATAAAGTTTCATCCACTCATGTTGAGTTTTAGCTCTTATGGTTTATATGTCCCAGTTTATTTTGATGTCAAACTCCTTTGTATTTCTTAAGAGATGAGGATGAGATGTTTACCCCATGTGAGTTTGCAAAGATAGCAGACAGAGAAGTCCATCACGAACCACCCAGCTCATTTATCACCTCTTGCCCCTTGGAAGGAACATGTCCTCAATTTATGGCCTTTAGATTTGCCAGCATGTCTAGCCTTCATGATGTTTTTATGTTGATGAAAGTGTCATTTATCCATGGCTAGAAAGCCTGCTAGTGTGTCTGATGAGTTGTTTTTTACTCCTTGTTTGTTGCTGTCCATTTAATCTTCACATTAAAGTGATACTTGAACAATTTGTCTTGTTTCTTTTGAGTTGTTTGTTTTACTTGATTTTTTCTTACTTTTTTACATTATGAACATCATTTAAGTCAACCTTGTTCAAGAGTCATAACCCCTGTGAAGACCTCGCAAGCCTACATGGCATCATAGTTATGCCCTTATTTGGGTCCGGGGGCAATCAGGCTCTACAGTCATGGGGTGGGAGATACAAACAAGTGGAGAGGACACTATAAAAACAGTGTGGCTGGAGCACTCACACAACAGACTCAGACTACTGTTTTTTCATCTTGATTTGGGAATATTGTTCGCTGACCATCTTAAATAAATTTTCCAACCTTTCTCAGGTTTCTGGCTGTTTTTCTGAGTCAAGTTCTGAGCATGAGCACTAAAGTCTTTTTTATTTTGTCCTTCACTTGAGGACAAAAGGTCCCCCAGCAAAGGGTCAGTCTAAAAACCATACTATGACACATTAATGATCTCATCTAAACACTTTGAGCATTGTTAGCACAAAAAATGTGAGTGTTTGGTGGCTTGGTGATATATTCATACTTTATTTGGGTGTGACATTGTAGATAGCTTTTTGCAGAGTTATACAAACCATGCTCTGCTATTTCAATACACAGAGTTACTTTTTTTAAATTTTATTTTGTAAAAGTTGTTCAAATTATTACAATATTTAAGTGACATGCTGATTAAAGAATTAAGAATAAGCCCAGTGGTGGGGATTAATATGTCCCAGAGTTAATTTTTAGCTATCATGTTACAGGTGATAATTGTGAGTTTTTAAAACTCAGACAAGAGTCACCTCTTTGCAAAGCGGCACCTCTGGCAACATAAAACTACTAAGGAAGAAAAGTTGAAGATAAAGAAAGAAAAATGTATTAATTTGTGACATTATATAATTCATCTGATATTTCATTGTTCATAAATGTTATCACACAAGCAAAGACAATATAATCACATCTCATATTAACAAAGGTCTTGTTTCTCGCTCCCAGCTTGACCCTTATGCATCACAGTCTCGCTGCTTATTGTGCAAAAAAAGAGCAGACAAGTTATCAAAAATGAGTGACATTGATCAAAATGCCAAAAAAGCAAAACCTTTGGGAGCCCACGGATGAAAAAACAGAGATAATGTGAAGAAAAAAATCTGTTATTCATCTCTTTGCTTACCACATTCATTTCCTCATTGAGTTCATGATTAGCTAAAGATAACTTTCACTATATTCTTCAATTTGGGTGCAATACAAGGAATATTGGGAGAAATATTGTCTTCAGGTGAAATCATTAATTGCCATCATAACATGAACTTTGTGGCGTAGTTGAAAGTGGACATGTTGATACACTTGCTCTTGTCTTTAAACAACTATTTTCACATTTATTTTAATTTATAAATGAAAGTATTTAAGAGGCATGTGGCCATGTAAGCTTACATCATTGAACTTCTGCTCCGTTGATTTGAGCACGTAATTCCCCTGGAGTTTTGATTACATGAGTAAAGATAAAAACAATATAAGTAATAATGAGATAAAAGTGGATCAGGATGGTACTTTTACTAGCTGTTACAAATAAGGGAAGCCAAGATTGAGAGACATATCCTGGTTTTCAGTAAAGGTTTCAGGAAAAATACAGCAGGTAAACAGCAGATAAAACATTTATTTCATAAAAAGCAGCTGAAAGGTTTGTCTCCTCCGACAAAAGGCAGTTCTCCTCAGATAAACCAAAAGAAAAAATACAATAACCGGTGGTCATTGTCCTGCATGGACAAGCGAGTGTCTGTTAAGATTTCCTCTGAGGGTGAATTTTTTTGCCACAAACAGAGCAGCTGAAGGGTTTCTCTCCTGTGTGGACTGTCATGTGTCTCCCCATCTCTCCCCTGTTGATAAAACTTTTCTCACAAAAGCGTAGCATGTGGTTTATTAAATTTATCTTAGTCTGGAAACTTTTTCCACAAGTTGAACAACAAAATGGTTTCTCTCCTGTGTGGATAGTTGAGTGTTCTTTAAGATGTGAACTTTGTGTAAAACTTTTACCACAAAGTGAACAGCTGAATGGTTTTTCCCCAGTGTGGAATCTCTCTCTGTTCTCCAGTTAACACTTTTCTTACAAACTGAGCAGGTGAAGGGTTTCTCTGCTGAATGACACAACATGTGTTGTTGCAAATATCTCTTACATGGGTATCTTTTATCAAAAACTGAGCAAACAACAGATTTCTCTCCTTTTGCAATTCCTTTGTGTTCATGTTGTTTATTTTGTCCAAAGTTTGCAGCACATTCAGAGGAGCTCACTGCTGTATCTCCAGAGTTACATTTCACATCACTGTTGTCTGTGTTCTGCAAAGGGTTTGAACCTTCCCGAGGTTCATCGCTCTCCTCCCAATCAGCACTGTCATCAGTATCAGATTCAGAAGGGTGTAAAGTCTTCTCTGGACTAACTGGAGTTTCCACCGTTTCATATTCCTCTTTTTCACTCTTCACAGGAAAGAAAGTGAACTTGATGATATCATCCTCCTCTGGCTCCTGAAGCTGCTCTCTCTCCTGATTGATCCACCCTTCCTCCTGTTCCTCTTTAATGTGTGCTGCTTCTGCTGGGTTCTCTTGCTTCAAACTGGACCTCCTCTCCTGCTGCTCAGGGAGAATCACTTTTTCTTTCAGCATCAACTGATGAAAATCTGGGGACAAAAATGGAAAACATCTGCTATACAAAAACATGAATTTTCTAAATCAGACCAGTCAAGGCTGAGAAAAGAAATCCCTCTGAACAAAAAAATGAGACAGAAGATCAAAATAATGTCCACAGCTCTCAGTGTGTATGAATTCAAACAAAGAATAAGGTTGTGTTTTTGTCAAACTTGTGTTGAAGGTTCAAAGTCAACAAACCTGCTCTGTGGAGCTCGGGGTTAAAAACAGAGTCCATTAGTTTCTGTTGTCGATCCTTCTCCTCTTTTAAAAGAATCATTTCCTCCTCGGCAGCTACAGTCAGTCTATGATTCACTGAAGATTTCAGCATTTTGACGTCAGACATTTTCACACAATCACAGACACTTTTTCCACACTGTGCGGCCGGATGAGCCCCCATATGAAGAGGTGTTTGGGTGCGACGGCCCCTTATGGGTTGGCCTGATCATTTTCTCCTGTTTTGTTCCTTTTTGCAGACAACTCCAGCCCCTTTTGTTTCATTAAGTTTGTTTCTCATTTGAATATTTTAATTTCAATAAAGAAAAATCAACTTGGTCCTTTGTGTGGCGTCCTATTTAATATGTTTCTGGTCTCCTTTGGTAAATCTTGAGCCAGGTACTTTCCAAGTGGTATGGAGGCCGTAACATATTTGGGGGCTCGTCCAAAAAAATTATTTTTCCACAACTGCATTTTTTTTTGTAGGCTTGTTGCTTTGCTATGCAGCGTGGCTTGATGCTGTGGCTTTTTGATAATCTGTTGCCTCAGCTCTTCAGGGTGCAATTTTTTTTACTTTGCATAATTTTGTGGTAACCTGTGTCAATGTAACTTTGTTACTCCCACATGTAATTGCACTGTTTTTTGCAGTAGTGGGTTGTTACTGTTGACATTTCTTTGGATTTCCTTTATGGAAATATTTGCCTAAAATAAATGTGTTCTTGTACATATTACACATTTTTTTTGGACGCCTTGACAAGTTGATAATTTTTTTTCCTCTATTTTTGGGAGATTTTGTGTGTGTGTGTGTGTGTGCCATCCCAGCGTGTCTTTGAATTTTTTTTTCTTTCTCTCTTCGCCTCAATTTTTGACTTTGCAGTTTTTCTTGTATGGTGGTCATTAATTAAAATTAGCTATGGAGTTTAATATCGATGAGTTTGCAGCTAATCCGAGTCTTGACTCATTTAACCATTGCACTAAGACGCATTTGTATCTTATTGCTGACCACTACGGTATCTCAGTTTCAAAACAATTAGAAAAACAAATTCTAAAATCTGAGCTAATGTCTGCTTTGTCTGAAAAGGGCGTTTTGTCAAATATCCCGGCAAATTCAACTGTCAGTTCACCTGTTGCACAGCATGATGCAGGGGAGCTGCTTCGCCTCAGGGAATTAGATGTCGAAATGCGCCGTTTGGAATTGAGAGAGAGAGAATTGATTAATGAGAAAGAACTAAAAGAGAAACAACTAAATTATGAATTTGAGTTTCGGAAAATGGAGGTTGACAGACAGCTGGAAACTAAGCATTCTCCCTCACCTGCCTCACAATCGTCTGGGAGCGGTGATTTTGATCTAAATAGATGTATTCGTCTGGTCCCGCCATTTAATGATAGAGACGTGGATAAATATTTTGTTATGTTTGAACGTGTGGCCACTACATTAAATTGGCCAAAGGAAGTGTGGCCTTTGCTGTTACAGTCGGTAACAGCAGTTTGGTAAAGCCCAAACTGCATATGCGGCAATGCCCCCTGATTCTTGTTTTGATTACAATGAAGTCAAATCAGCCGTGCTAAGAGCATACGAATTAGTGCCTTAGGCATATCGACAAAAATTTCGGGGTTTACAGAAAACGAGTAGTCAGACCTACTGTGAGTTTGGGCGTGAAAAAGAAACACTCTTTGACCGTTGGTGCCAATCTAAAAATGTTAATGACTTTAATAAACTTAGAGACTTAATTCTCTTGGAAGAATTTAAAAATTGTCTCCCTGAAAGAATGGCAACTTACGTTAATGAACAAAAAGTGTTAACTGTGTCTGATGCTGCTGTTCTTGCAGACGAATATGTGTGGGATACATGAACGGACTACATTGAAACGAACCCCCCCCCTCCTTGCATTTCATTTATTTTATTTACTGTTATTTCATTTGATATTTTTATATTGCCGCAATTTAGGCACGGCATGGAAATGTTATTATTACTGTTTACATTAGTCTGATAACTCAATGAGTAGAACAGAGGTTCACAATACACAGATTGCTGTAAAGCAGCTCGTCTTGCAGTGTTACACAGAAAATGGTCATCATGTATTCAGACAGGCGATAGCCGGGGCAGCTAAACGCTCGCGACGCGATGCTCGTAGCCGGGCAACCGCGGGGGTCCTCACTAGTGAAGGACCAGCGCAGGTAGCGTTGTGGAGCGATCGTGAGCCATGTCTAATAAAGTGGCCGTGTTTCTGTATTTTCAGGTGAGTAGCAACAGACAATGAACGTGAATAGTATGGGATGAGGTGCGAGGTAAAATGAAGACATGAACCGGGATGTGCATCTGTGGAGTGAATGTGTGTGTGGAATGCATGTTAACTACGAGATGTAATTACGGTGGGAAATGCGCGCCGAGATGTCCGCGAGGGAAAATAAGTGTGTCTGTAGCTGAGAGTAGGAGAGGAGTGTGAATATAGGGGTGTGTGTTGTGGTTCATTCAACATATTGACCAGGTTATGAGGTAATAGTTGTTAATGCTAAGTAATTACTTTATTTTGTTAAAAGATGAAAATGTGAACTTTTTCTCAACATAAATATTTTCATAAGAGCGTTGAAGAAATGTTACGGATAAGAAATGTTGCAATTTATATTCTTTGTTATATTCATTTATTTCCTATATATACTTATTGTTGTGCAATGCAGAGGGGATTTCAGCTAGTGTTCTTGGTGAAATTATTAAAACAAAGTATGTGTGCTACTGAACAGTGTTAAATTGAAAATGTGTATTTTGGGGGCCTCACTAGTGAAGGACCAGCGCAGGTAGCGTTGTGGAGCGATCGTGAGCCATGTCTAATAAAGTGGCCGTGTTTCTGTGTTTTCAGAATAAAGCTGATCCTTCAATACCCACACACTGGAGACTTCTCTTTCCCATTCCATGTGTGTAACATATGTCCTGACGCACAAGGATAGTTTTGCAAGGTTTCACCTGTCCCCAGAACATAGTGCAGCTACGCTAAAACCAACAACTTTTCCAGTCCAGCAAAACTCTCCCGGTGACTGTAGGCCTGACAATAAAGAGTTAGTGAATGCTAAAAATAAACAATTGTGTTTTTATTGTAAAAAGCCTGGCCACAAAATCAATCAATGCTTTGCTCTGGAGAAAAAAGAGAAAAAAGCAAAAGTAGTAAATTTAATGAAAACAGAGTCTCCGCCCACCTTTAAGTCATCCATTCCGGTTGTTCCCGTTAAAACTGACCTCGACATGTATGCTCCCTTTATTATGAAGGGCTTTGTGTCCTTATCTGAGGATGATTCAAAAGTCCCTGTTACCATACTGAGGGACAGCGCAGCCACGCAGTCAGTCCTTTTAAGAGGAGTGTTACCACTATCAGAAAAATCCTCGCTTAACTCCACAGCTTTAGTCCGGGGTTTTGGGATGCAGTCAGTGGGGATTCCGTTACATGCCGTGCACCTTGACAGTGACCTGGTAAAAGGGCGTGTGGTAGTCGGGGTAAGTCCACAGTTTCCCATAGACGGGGTCTCTTTTATTCTAGGTAACAATCTGGCAGGGGGCAAAGTTCTTCTTAATCCCAAATTGACTGCTGTTTCTGTTTCAGGACATGTTGATGAGTTGAAGCAGAGGTTTCCAATGGTGTTTCCAGTCAGTGCTGTTACTCAGGCAACGTCAGCCCAGCAGAGAGGCGATTTACCGAATGGGGATGAGGGGGTGAATCTGTCAGACAGTCTCATGGCTGAAGGTGACAGTTTGGCTCTATCAGCTGTAGTGCCAACATCTGCTCGCTCTCTATCAGTTGGTCCTACAGCTGGGACTGCTGATCCATCTCTTATTGATCAGTTAAGTTCCAAAATTTCTATGTCCCGAGAACAGCTTATTATTGAGCAAAGCCGGGACTCATCTTTGTCATCTACATTGGACTCTGTTGTGTCAGGGTCTGAAGCAGAAAAGCCATCCACATGCTGTAATTTGAGGGACACCGCACTCTTGCGTAAATGGGCGCTGCCTCATGCATCTGCGCAGGGTGATTGGGGTGCCACAACTCAAATCGTTGTTCCAAAACCTTATCAGCAGGAAGTTCTCAAACTAGCACATGATAGTCCTATGGTAGGCCATCTTGTTGTAAATAAAACTTGTGACCGGATTTTGCGCTGTTTTTTCTGGCCTGGATTAAAACAAGATGTAAAACATCACTGTAGGACTTGCCACTCATGCAAAGTTTTAGCCTGTGCATTGGCTAAACAAAACATGGCTATATCTATTGCTAAAAATAAAATGAAACGGTGGTTTGATAAAGACGCTCAAAACAGAAGCTTCGATCCAAGCGACAAAGTATTAGTGTTGTTGCCCATTTCAGGTTCGGCTCGGCAGGCTTGTTGCAGTGGACCCTGTGTGGTCTTAGAAAAAGTGAGTGGCGGGGATTGCATTGTGACCACTCCTGAGTGTGGACGCCGAAACAGAGGTTGTCTTGTTGGCGTGTTGGAGCCGTGTTGGTTGGGGGCTCCACCTCTCTGCCTCCTGTCCCTGTGGAGAGTGGTGCTGTGCAACCACGCCCAATGCTGATGTGGTTGGCCCTTCTGTTGCAGTGGTGGAAGGGCACCTTGAAGGTTCTGGAGTGCTTGCCAGATTGGATGGGTGTTTTTCCCATTTGTCTGGGGTGCAGCACGAGGACGTGGTCAGTTTGGTTGGGTCTCGTGTATCTTTGTTTTTCGATCCTCTGGTTCTCGTCAATCAGATGCGGAGCATTGGTCGGGGGATCGTGTGTTGGGCAGTGTGCATCCAGTTGTTTAACTTGGAAGTTTGACATGTTACAGGTGCCGGTAGTGTTAAGGCTGACACGTTGTCGCGCAGCGTGTGCTGAAGGTGTGTTGCACTTGCACCACATTCAGCATCTTAGGGTGGGGGTGTTACGTGCGGCCCTGCTCCTCTCCCTCTCTCTCCCTGGTGCCTCTCCTTTCTTGCTCCTCTCTGTCTCCCTCACTCCCAGGTGCCTCTCCTCTCTTGCTCCTGTTTGTCTCTCTGTCTCTCCCTGGTTCTCCTCCTTCCTCTCCTCTGCTGTACACCTGAGAGCAATCTGCGCTCAGGGAGGGGAGAGCTATTTGGAGGAGCTGAGAGAGGAGCAATGGTTGGCACACACACAGACCTGAGGAGCAGGAGGTTCTTTGTACTCCTCTGTTTTCTGCATTTACAGATACTTTTGTTTCTCCTTTTCCCTTTTGGTTCCTCAGCAGCACTAGGTTGCTGGGTTTTGTTGTTTTAGTTTGGGCTGGAGATTGTCGGTAGTCCTGTTTTCTCGGTTTTGATTATACCTTGGTGTAGTTAGCTTTGGTCAGGCAGCTTATGGAGAGGTGTTTGGGTGCGACGGCCCCTTATGGGTTGGCCTGATCATTTTCTCCTGTTTTGTTCCTTTTTGCAGACAACTCCAGCCCCTTTTGTTTCATTAAGTTTGTTTCTCATTTGAATATTTTAATTTCAATAAAGAAAAATCAACTTGGTCCTTTGTGTGGCGTCCTATTTAATATGTTTCTGGTCTCCTTTGGTAAATCTTGAGCCAGGTACTTTCCAAGTGGTATGGAGGCCGTAACACACACAAACTGCCTTCAAAACACCGCACCTCCGTCTCTCTACACTTAGCATGCTAAGCTAATCTTGCTAGCTCGAATTACTCTTTGTTAGCCAATTGGTACCTTAGCTTGAGAGCACAGCTAGCTTCAGTTGGCATTCGCGGCTAACACAAAGAGAGTCTGAGGTGAAGTAGCAAGAACACTTCACAAAGTCTGTTTCAATGACTTCTTCTATACACACAGGCTGTGCTGCTTCAATAACAGATCTGCTGTTAATGAGAGAAACCCAACAAATGTTCACAACGATTAAGGAAAAATGCTCCAAGCTAATGTGTTAATGGAGAGAAGAAGAGGATAGGAACCTTCTTCTTCTTCTTCTTTGGTGGTAGACAAACAAACATCTGGCCAAACACAACGGTCGGGCTACATCTGTCTTTCTCAGTCAACCCTTCATGCATTCGTTGCTCAGAGGTAGTGCTCTCAGTCTATTTACCTAGTTCTTTACTTCATGGTTGTCAGAGTGAATCCTTCCACACAATGATCAGTACTCAAGCCTTGAAACACACTGCTCTGTCTGATGCTGTGGACCTCTGATGTGAGGTTCTGTCTTTGGTGCTGATGAGACTCACATTGTTCTAGATTGTTTCATGTTCTAGTAACTGAGTCCTCAGACTGTTTGTGTATGACATCGAATTAAACGCTGCTGTGTGACACTACTAGTTGATGATATTTTATTGATATTAATGCCTTCAGTCCGATTCCATAATGATTCCCTCATTGATTTCTGTGAAAGCAAAAGTTAGCCTGCACAAGTTTTCAGTGGCAACAATGTCAAACAAATGACACTGCTGCATAGATAAATGCTGCTGCACTTTGCTGGTCTTTCCACTTACTAAAAGTTGTGCAGTAAGCCTCCTTTTGAGCAAAAGTTTTGACTACTTCTGCCCCATCTGCCATGATTTTTGACCTCTTTCTCATTGTTCTGCTGACTGCCTCTGATAAGATCATGACACCTTCAATTTGTAAGGCATACAGAACAAAGTGGAGGGAACTGATAAGGAAAACAAATGATCTCTATTCCCTCAAAGGAGGTGTCGACTCTCAACTAGAATTTGCTTTTGATTTCCATCCCTAGAAACTACAAGAGTTCTTCATGAGTCCCTGTAATCAAGTAAATAATATAGCACACTATTTGACGCAGGCCCTGATTGTAGGTGTGTCATAATGCTGTCATAAAAAATACATTTGGACTGATTCCTAGAGTGCAGTGAATAACCATTATGTGTTTATATAATATTAACACATTTAATTTATAACACACTTTACATTTGTAGCAAATCCTTAAGTGTGACAGCTGTAGAAACAAGACCATTCGTAAAAATACTACTAATAATAACAACAATAAAACAGCATCAACTTCAATATATAAAGATAAATAGTTAGCAAGCAAAGTTACAAATCATTTATAAAACCATTCATGATTAAATAAACATAACTAGAGAACAATTGGATCAAAGATAGATTTTTGAAGAGGATTGTTTTCAGGTGTCTTTTCAAAGTCTCCACAGATGGGACAGCAGACTGTAGGGCTGAACCCCCCGTAGTGCAGGTGTTAGTCCAGGGAGAGAAGAGACAGTTTATGTTCCCAGAGTGGAGGTTTGGAGTGGAAGATGTCCCTTAAGGTAGGCCGGGGGTTGGTGGTGGATACAGTGGAGGTTGAGGAGGGAGATTTTGTATTCAATCTGCAGGGGAATAGGCAGCCATTGAAGTGAGTGAAGGATGGGTGTCTTCATATTTCACCTTCATCAGGATCCTGGCTGCACAGTTTTGAATGCACAGGAGCTTTTGAATGATCTCCTATCCATTGAGCTCCATCCTGAACACTGGGAAATAAAACCACAGCTATTGGCACAGAGAGTGAGCAAACCAGATGACATGTTTGTCCCTGCTGCACAGGCCAGCCACTTCATCGCTGCCTTCACAACCTTAGCCCCTCCAAAAAATATCCATTCTGTTGCTCATTTATAGACACCTTGTCCAAAATTATCCTGATATTCTTTCTCTCAACTTTCCTGCAACACCCATCTCATTTAATCTTTATTTTGCCTAAGTTTCACAACTGCATGCTGACACCTGCAAGAACTTTTGGTCATGACACTAACTCACACCTTTCTTTAGGATCCCCACTGCTCTCACCGACACACTTGTGTTTTTTGACGCTCACAAGGTGAGTAAATCTTTTACCACAAACACTGCAACTAAACGGTTTCTTTCCTGTATGGGTTATCAAGTGTCTTTTTACGCTTTTCTGATTACTGAAACTTTTACCACAAACTGAGCAACTGAATGGTTTCTCACCTGTGTGAAAGTTAGAGTGAGCCTTTAATTCTCCAGTTCTTTTGTATCTTTTACCACAAACTGAACACTCAAATGGTTTATCTTCTGTGTGGACAACAGTGTGTTTTTTTAAATTGCTTCTCCTGTTGAAACTTAGATCACAAACTGAGCAACTGAATGGTTTTTCTTGAGTGTGGATGAAGGCATGTTGGCTCAGATGAACATTTTGGGAAAACCTTCTACCACAAACATTACAGCTGAAGGGTTTGTTCCCTTTGTGGGCATCCATGTGTACTTTCAGAGATCCACTTGTTGTGTACCTTTTACGACAAATCAAACAACTGAACGGTTTCTCTCCCGTGTGACCAATCATGTGTTTTTTCAGAGATCCACTAGTTGTAAATTGTTTACTGCAAATTGAACAACTGAATGGTTTTTCACCAGTGTGGAATCTCATGTGTGTTTCCATCTCTGCTCTCCAGTTAAAACTTTTCTTACAAACCGAACAGCTGAAGGGTTTCTCTTCTGCATGACGTAACATGTGGATTCTTAAATTTTTCTTGCGTGGGTATCTTTTACCACAAACTGAACAACTGAGTGTTTTTTCTCCTGTTTTGTCTCCTTTGTGTTCCTGCAATAGTTCCTTTTGTCTTGTTCTTGGAGCACATTCAGAGGAGCTCACTGACGAATTTCCAGTTTTACTTATCAGATCACTCACAGCTTTGTCTGACTCACAGTCTTTGTTCTGCAGAGGGTTTGAACCTTCCTGAGGTTTATCACTCTCCTCCCAATCAGCACTGTCATCAGTATCAGATCCAGAAGGCTCTGAAGTCTCATCTGAACTATCAGTCTGTGAATGACTGTGTGGATTAAAGTCTCTGTCTGGTTCTGACCCTCCACAGTCCTCTCTATCAGCTTCTGTTTTCAAATGCTCTGTGTCTCTGTTCTCTTTTGGTGGTGTCTTCTCCTCATCATCACCTTCTTCACTCTTCTCAGCAACAGGAAAGAAAGTGAACTTGATGATATCATCCTCCTCTGGCTCCTGAAGCTGCTCTCTCACCTGACTGATCCACACTTCCTCTTGTTCCTCTTTAATGTGTGCTGCTTCTGCTGGGTTCTCTTGCTTCAGACTGAAGCTCCTCTCCTGCTGCTCAGGAAGAACATCTTCTTTCAGCATCAGCTGATAAACATCTGGGGACAAAAATGGACAAAACACCAGCTTCTTGAAAAATTTGAAATTTTCGGATGAGATGTAGACTGCAGATAGCAGGAACTGTTCTTTTTCATCAGGTGAGGCCTTCATATGTATGACCTTGCCTGCATGAATAGTGAATTGTTCTGTCTGTAAGCTTGTTGATGATTCAGTGCTTGTGGGATGGGCTATTGAGCAGTTGTTTTACCCTCTGAACATTCTTTGTTTTCACTGTTGTTATGAATGTTTTCATCAATATCACAACATCAGATCATTAGGGTAGTTTTTCAAGAAGACAGTGTACACTCACAAACATTGGAAGACTGAGCAAGCAGCAGTGGGAAAGGATGAACTGAATGGATTTTCTAGTGCTGCGGGTTTGTAGAGAGCCCAGAGAAGAACCATTTTTAGTGTAAAAAGTGATGGAATGTGTATTTAGCATGATGTATGACCTTTAAAGTGGCAGCCCTAACAAGATAGCCCCCACCCACCCCTACATGGCCTGGTGTTGCCAAAAAAAATGATAATAATAATTGGAATATCAGGTTGGGTCACAAAACTCATGCTCTACACTTCTGCATTAAAACTTCACACTGCCTTTTTCCCAACATATGTCTATGTGTACCTCCCCAAAACTGTAACTGCAATTCTCTGTGTACTTCTCCAGCATGAAGTGTCAGTCAGGGCCTTTCTATTTTAAGTTTTCATGTTCTACCCATGCATGCATGGGTTCTCTGCGGGCACCCTGGTTTCCTTCCTCAGACCAAGAACATGCTCATTAGGTTAACTAGTGACTCTGAATTGCCCTTCGGTGTGAGTCTGAATGGTTCTCTGTCTCTAGAGGTGGCCCACTGATTGGTTCAGGACTAGTCCAGGGTGTACCCTGCCTCTCACAGTCAATTATGTCTAAAGGCAGATAATACAACTGAACAATAAAAGTAACAAAAACAATCTGTGTGCCTGGTTTTCTATGATTATGCAGCTCTCAGTGTGCATGAGGTCAATCAAAGAATAAGGTTGTGTGTTTGTCAAACTTGTGTTGAAGGTTCAAAGTCAACAAACCTGCTCTGTGGAGCTCAGGGTTAAAAACAGAGTCCAGTGGTTTCGGTTGTCGGTCCTTCTCCTCTTTTAAAAGAATCATATCCTTTTCAGCAGCTACAGTCAGTCTATGATTCACTGAAGATTTCAGCATTTTGACGTCAGACATTTTCACACAATCACAGACACTTTTTTCCACACAAAACTGCCTTCAGAACACTGCAGCTCCGACTCTCTACACTTAGCATGCTAAGCTAAGCTCACTAGCTTCAGAGGACTCGTTGACATGTTGGAGACTGAACATGTATTCAGACGAAGGGATCATCACAGTCTACACACCCAGCTAAACAAACACACTAGAATATCTGAGCTCACATTAATCCGTCTGTATCGCTCTGGAACTGCGGTCAGCTGAGCAAGCCAGCCGCCGCTTGAAAAACGATGCACGTCTAGACGGGGTATTACGGTACGGACGCTTGGAGCAACCAAAAAGGATGAATGTCGCCCCATATTTCGAAAGCTGGTTATTATGTTACATGTTATTAAATGTGGTAAAATATCAATGACAGCTTCGAAATTTATCTCATGTTGATTTTTTCATTGAAAAAAAAAATCTGTGATGGGTGATAAATATCTTACACTGGATTGCCCTTCTCCTTGTCCTGACTGTCATCCTGGAGATTTTCAGCAGATTTTACTGTATAGTTTTTTTTAAATATATAATTCAAGGTTAAATTCAAATTGCATTGAGCCGCTTGCATATTTTTTTTCATGTTGATTAATCAAAAAAAAAAAACAGTGATAGGTAACAAAGATCTTACACTGGATTCTAGTTCTTCTGGTCCCTGACTGTCATCCTGGAAAATGTCATCATTTTACTGTATAGTTTTGTAATAATTAAAGGTTAATTTTGTTAAAATTTCATTGAGCCACTTGCATATTTTATTCATGTTTATTAATTAAAAAAAAAAAATCTATGAAAGGTTACAAAGATCTTACACTGGATTCTAGTTCTCCTGGTCCCTGACTGTCATCCTGGAACAGAATTTAACTTTTAATTATATATTTCAAAAAAACTAACAGTAAAATCTGCTGAAAATCTCCAGGATGACAATCAGGACCAGGAGAAGGGCAATCCAGTGTAAGATCTTTGTCACCTTTCATATGTTGTTTTTTTTTTTTTTTCAATGAAAAATCAAAATGAGATAAATAAGATAAATATCGAAGTTGTCATTGATATTTGACCACTTTTAAAATTAAAATATGTTCAAAACTTCTTAGACTACTGTTTTGTTTCACCTTCGTTTCATATTTAATAATCAGTTTTCGAAATACGGGGCAACTTTCATCCTTTTTGGTTGCTCCAGGCGTCCATACTGTAATACCCCGTCTAGACGTGCATCGTTTTTCAAGTGGTGGCTGCCGGCTGGCTTGGCCGGTGTTTTTCACACGGCGGCCCAGTTGACCGCAGAGCTCTGTAGCCGACTTAATTCTCGGTTTGATGTTAGTGTGGCAGCAGGCCCTCTACCTCCCTGCCGCTGCACGGCACTGTGTGGCTCTGTCAGCACCTTGAGCGCAGGGCGTTACTTTGAGCGCGGGGCGTCACCTTGCGCGGCTGCTTGGGCAGGTGTGCCACACCTTGAGCTCTCTTTTTCCTTCCGCTCATCTCCTGAGGTAATCACGGCGTGGAGCCCTTTTGTTTGGCGTGGCAGGACCCATGTGTGGCGTGGCTGCCACATGACTTTTCATCTTTGCCTGCAGGTAATGCGCACTCACCTCGGTCTCTACTGTGCATGGTCTGTGCATTTAGTGACATGGTCTCCGTGTTTTAGCGCAGCTGACGGCTGCTGTGTGTCTGACTGGGAGCTGGCGTTGTAGGATTGCTCTGCCGGGGGCTCGTCGGGGCGGTGGTGCATCCACATACACGGTGTAGGTGGAGCTGCGGTCCCAGAAGCCCTCTTCCTCCGTGCTCTCCGTTGTGCGCGCTGTTTGCGCCGTGTCGGCACCGTCCTCTGTGTGGTATGTGTATCTGCCTAAGCGCAATTAATTTAGCTTGGTTGGCACATTTTAATGCTACTTTAAGTATTTAATATTTCCTTTTAGAAATAACTGCAGGCGATCAGGTCTGCCATCGCCTCCCAACGATCACTGCTGTTTTGGCTGTTCTGGCTTGTTTTGGCTTCTGCTGTTCCTTCATCTTCTGTTCGCGTTCCTGTTTTTGGCTCTGCTCATAAGTCTCCTTCTCCTGTGGGCTTAAAGCTTGGCCTTCCGCCTTGCTGCCTTATTGCTGCTTGCCTTTTTGGGACTCTACTCACTCCGGTGTCCGTCTGAATCCTGTCATGAACACTGACCTGCGCGTGCATGCGCTACAGGAGGAGTAGGGCTGTGTGTGAACGCGTTAAAGGGGACTTTGTATTTTAATGTTTATTGAGTTAGTTTGGATTATGTTCATTAATTACTGTTTTTGACTATTTTGGGGATTATTATTATTGTGTTTAATTTGTTTTCTTGTTAATTACTGGTGCATCAATTTTTAATGTAGCACTTGCTTGGTATTAACATGTTTCTCCTTGTGTTCAAGTGCTGAGGGCCCATAGGGGCAGTCCGGTTCCCTGGTGGTGGTGCTTTCACGATTCCCCTTTTTTTTTGTTGCAGTGTCACGGGTGATTAGTTTGAAGACCCCTTCCCCTATTAGAATCCCTTCCCTGCCGCATGGTAAGCCTCAGCCCTGTCTTAGGACCTCTTTCTGCTAAGTGCTAATTTTAACTAATCGGGTATTGATGCACCAGCTACAATTTTGGAACATTTATTTAATTGAAGATTGGGGTTGTTTTGGGGGATTATTGCTTGTCTTGATATAATTTGAATTTGTTAATTTTGTCAATAAAATTTATTTTTTTTTAAAACTGAAACTGTCTTAGCCCTTGGTGATTACGATCCTGTGTGACCTTGTTTATATGTTTATTCAGTTACTATCTGGTTTAGGATTTCCTGGTGGTGAAATTCGCCCAGGTATCGTTGTCGCAGGAAAATTACATATTTTAACCTGCCCCTCACGCTACATTAGCTTGAGAGCACAGCTAGCTTCAGTTGGCATTCGCGGCTAACATGGGATTTTGAGGTGAAGTAGCACAAACACTTGACAAAGTCTGATTCGGTGACTTCTACTGTACATACAGGCTGTGCTGCTTCATTAACAGATCTGCTGTTAACGACAGAAACCTGACAAATGTTCACAACGATTAAGAAAAATACACCAAGCTAAGGGGCTAATGGCGTGAGAGGAGGAGGAACCTTCTTCCTCTTTGTTGGTGAGGGCGAAATACTGGCATTTAACGGACCGAATCTATTTATTCATTGATGTATATATTATAAGTGTACATACAGAACTGCTATAAATTAACACATATCAAGATTTTTCTTTTTTTCTACAAAAGTCTCTTAAACAACTTCAGTTCGGCTCATAACTTCCAAAATGTCACTATTTTTAGGATTTTAACCTTTTAAGTGCTGGTTTGAATACATGTTTCCACTCGTTTTTTTTTTTTTTTTTTTAGAAAAACATTTTTTTTTTTCATGAATGAAGAGTTGGTAGGGTGTTGCTGGAGATTAGATTCTTGGATATACCAAAAAATAGCAGAAAAACAGATTTAATTGCTTTAGTATTTTTATGTGCTTTAGATTTCAAATTTTGCAGAGAGTTATTCGGAAAAAATGTTGTTGTATAATGATAAAGATTTCTTTTTTTTTTCTGTACAGTTTTTGGCCTGAGGTTCCCCAAAGAGTGCAAACAATGGCAGGAGTGAACAATAGACCTGAAAGAGGAACTGACATTAGCCTTAAAGAAATTAAATAAAAAAAAACACTCTTGCAAAAATTCAGGCCATAAGCTATAACATGACTATCATCACCAAATTAAAAAAAAAAAAAAGACAAAAATGGCAGAGGGCTTCCTTAGGGTTAACCCTTTAAGCGCTTCATGACCAGGCCTTGAGGCATATCATTTATTTACTGACGCACCAGAAGCCTAACAGCCCTCTGCAATCTCTACACCTCATCTTTAAAATGTGTGAATGTGGGATGGGCTATTGAGCCCATGAATGTATGAAGTTTGTCACCTATAATTTTTGAGTTTTCTTTTAAATGTGCTCATATCTGTGTATTTATTTAAATCTTAAGCTGACGTGTCATTTTCTTGTCCTGTAAAGCAAGATGCAACTTTGTTTAGAAAAGGCAATCACTACTATAATATTGTAACAGTCGATGTTCTTCTTAAGGTCTTGTCAGAACACATACAGTGAAATCAAGGCAACTTTAACTGCACTTTACATACAAACAGAAACTCAAAGAGCTTTACAGAGTTCATACATTATGACATTAAGAGCATTAAAGACATAAAATTGGCAAACATAAGACAATGAAATGTGAAAAATTTAAATACAAGAAAAAGATAAATACACATTTAATTAAAAGAACAGATAAAAGGAAAAGAAAAATGAGAAGATGATTTATGAGAAGGCAGTTAATATAAATGTTTTTAGACCTGTTTAAGAGTTCACAGATGTCCAAGGTCTCAGGTTCACAGGTGACGAGCATACAAACTAAAAGCTGCCTCACCTTGTTGAGTCTTGACTTTAGACAGTGGGCAACCTGGTCCCAGAGCACCCAAGGGGTCTGGATGCCTCATAGGGGACTAAAAGATCTGAAGGGTACTTCAGAGAAGCAAACAAGGAAAAGGATTTCAAAGTCTACTCATCTCAGTGATCTAGGGACTGTTGTAATATGGTCTAATTTCTATCAGTTGGGGAGGACTCGATCAGCAGTGTTCTGGATAAGCTGATGGATTTTTTTTTTTTAGTCAACAAAATAACACTTCTTGCAGTGTGTTTGCACATCAAGAAAAATCCCCTTGAGTTTAAAAATCACCCAGTTTGAAAAGTTGAGGAGGGAAATTCCCTTCTGAACAACTTCACTTGCACTATTACATTTATACACATGACACCTTATTAGGTACACCTGTTCAACTGCTTGCTATTGCAGACAGCTCAGAAGCCAACTGCATGGCAGTGCAATGCTCCCTAAATTAGCCTCTCAGTGACTTTTGTCCTTTTTTTACTATAAAGTATGTGGCTTACATAGAATGGTCTGAAAAATAGTAAATATCAAGCACGCAGCAGTTATCTGGGCCAAAATGCCATGTCGATGCCAGAGTGGTTTGAGATGATAGAAAGGCAACAGTTACTCCAATAATCTCTCGATACAACCAGGGTATGCAATAGACCATTTCTGAATAAACAGCACATCAGTTCTTAAGGAAAAAGATGGGCTATTGCAGCAGAACACCACACGAGGTGCCACTCCTGTCGGGGAAGAAGGGAAACGTGAGGCTACAGTTTGTACAAACTCCCCAAAATTTGACAATATTAGATTGTAAAAATGTCTCCTGGTCTGATGAGTCTGGATTTCTGCTTCACACTCAGATCACAGGCTCAGCATTTGGTGTGAACATCATAAAGCATAGATTTATCCTGCCTTGGATCAGCGGTTCAGGCTGCTGCCAGTGGTGTGATAGTGGGGGGGACTTTTCCTTGGCACACTTTGGGGCCCTTAGTACTACCTGAGCATGGTTTAAACCCCACAGCCTACCCGAGGATTGTTGCTGACCATGTCCATCCCTTTATCACCACAGATTATGACAAATCTGTAGCAACTGTTTGACGCTATCATGTCAATAATGACTAAAATTTCTGTGGAAGGTCTCAGCACCTTGTTGAATCTATGTCTTGAAGACATAAGGCAGTTATGAAGGCAAAATGGGGTCCAACCTGGTACTACCTAATAAAGTGGTCAGTGAATTTAAATGTGTATATATAAGTATAGTAAATAGTATAGTAAATGTTTTAATCACAATGCTTAAAGTCCATTATCAAAACCTCTTGTGCCCAAGTTGGGGCTGCACAAGTCCATCTCAGCTGACCCTGGGCAAAAGGCAGAGCACACCCTAGACCTGTGGCCAGCCAACACACAGAGACAGAAAACCATTGACACTTAAAACCACAGGCAATTAGAGTCACCAATTGACCTAATAAGCACGTATTTGGTCTGTCAGAGGCAACGGGAGTACAGGACAAATCCGTGCATGCATGGGAAGAACATGCAAACTCCACATGGAGAGGCCCTTAGCCACTCAAGGAGTCAAACCAGCTGCCAACTTGTTGCAAAATAAACACTATCCTGCTGCACCACTACACAGCCTCATATGGACATTAGATAAAATAAAGTCCAGGAGAGCCCCATTAATTCAAGATAATTAATACATTAGGCTCGTAACAATACAATCAAGTCTTTAACTGCATTTAAAATTAAACTTACAAACAATGATGAAGGTTCTGTGTAGGGGACAGGAATACATGCTGTTTACATTCACTCATAAGATAAATCTGAGCTGTGGGAGCAAAGATGACAAGTAAGGCCAATAAAATAAACACATTAAAGAAAATCTTAATGACTGAGTGGCTTATTTTAAGTTAGGCAGATCAAATGAACCACACTTTCATTCTGCTTTTCCACTGCTCTTACCAATACAATCGTGATCTTCTGAAGTCACAGGCTGCGTAAATTTCATACCACAAACACCACAACAGGGAATTTTCTCCCGTGTGTGGACATTCCTGTGTCTTCTTAGATTTCCACAATCACTGAATTTTTTACCACACACTAAACAGCTAAATGGCTTCTCCCCTGTGTGGACAAGCATGTGTCTTTTCAGAGTTCCACTCTGTGTGTAACATTTACCACAAACTGAGCAGCTGAATGGTTTCTCTCCTGAGTGGATCAGTGCATGTTGCATTAGATATCTTCTCTGAGAGAAACTTTTACTGCAAATACTGCAAACGTATGGTCTCTCCCCTGTGTGGATGACTGAATGTGTTTTTAGATCTCGACTTCGTTTGAAACTTAGACCACAGACTGAACAACTCCAAGGTTTCTCTCTTGAGTGAAAAAAAGAATGTTCCTTTAGTTCACGATTTCTTTTGAATCTCTTCCCACAAACTAAACAACAAAATGGTTTCTCTTCTGTGTGGACAACAAAGTGTCCTTTTAAATGGTCTCGACTGATAAACTTTTTAGCACAAATTGAACAGCTGAATGTTTTTTCTTTAGTGTGGATAGTAGCATGTCGCTTCATGTATGCACTCTGAGAAAAACTCTTACCACAAACACTGCAGCTGTAGGGTTTCTCCTCTGTGTGGACACTTAAGTGTTGTTTAAGGTCTTCACTTTGAGTGAACCTTTCACAACAAACTGAACAGCTGAAAGGTTTCTCTTCTGTTCCATTTCCTTTGTGTTCCTGTCGATGCTTCATTTGTCCATGTCTTAAAGCACATTCAGAGGAGCTAAGTGGTGTGTCAGTGTTACATTTCAGATCACTCACAGCTCTGTCTTTGTCCTGCTGAGGGTTTGAACCTTCCTGAGGTTCATCACTCTCCTCCCAGTCAGCACTGTCATCAGTATCAGATCCAGAAAGGTCTGAAGTCTCATCTGGCCTAACTGGTTGTAAATGAATGTGTGTATTTAAGTTTCTGTCTGCTTCTGATCTTCCACAGTCATCTCCATTAGCTTCTGTTTTCAAATGCTCTGTGTCTCTGTTTTCCTCAAGAGCTTCCTCCTCATCTTCTTCTACACCCTGAATAAGAACAGGAAAGAAAGTGAACTCCATGATATCATCCTCCTCTGGCTTCTGAAGCTGCTCTCTCTCCTGATTGATCCACACTTTCTCCTGTTTCTTTCTAATGAGTGCTGCTTCTGCTGGGTTCCCCTGCTTCAGACTGGAGCTCCTCTCCTGATGCTCAGGGAGAACCTCTTCTTTCACTATCATCTGATGGATGTCTGAGGACAAAAATGGAAAACATCATGCTCTTGAAAAACCTGCATTTTGTGATAAGATTAAAACCACAGCTAACACAACTTTATTAAAGCTTATAAAAGGTGACTGAACCTCCGGACTGTTGAATACTTCAGGATCAAATCTTTAAAAGCCTTTGACAGTCGATTAAAATCTTCCTTTCATTTTTGTGGAGGTATATATTCAAGCCTGTGTCTGTGTGTAAGCATTTGAGCTGTGGAAAAAAGTCTACTGATATGATGGATAACATTATATTGATATTTGACAATGTTACATCCTTATTTCACCTCTACAATGTGAGCATTCAAGTCATTCCCAACTATCTGCTAATACAGTTCGAGCACATAAATCATGCACATAGGGTATATATACAGGCTGAGCTGACTTTCCAACATGACTGATGCTCTATCACTTTGAAATGGGACAGTATATCATTAACTTCAAAGGCCCGGGGCACCCACACGAGTGTTTTGAATCACTTCAGTTGATTAGAGTAGGAGAGGATGTAAACAGGTAATTTCATAGTGAAAATCAATGAGGTAATAAATTCTTATTACTGGTAGATATGATCACTCAGTTTGAGTTGACAAATTTCACAGGGTAGTTGTGCTGTGAGTCCAATAAATTTTCCACACCCAAGCAGTCTAAAAAAAGGGGCCATCTGTGCGGTTTTTATCAACACCTGTGTGGGTGCCCAGGGGCTTTAAGAACAAGATGTTTGAGCATAGGTTCGAGGACGAGTTCTTTAAGTTATTCTTTACATCAGTGGTTCCCGAGCATTATTCACCTTGTTGTACCAAAGAAGAGACAAGCACCCTAGGGAAATTCTGAAGATTCAAAAGCAAGGCAACTGGACTGTGTAGAGTTTGTTGGGAAGACGTTTCACTTCTCATCCAAGAAGCTTCTTCAGTTCCAAATGGCTGGTGCTGGAAGCAGATATTTATCTTGCTAGAGGAAAAAACAACAACAACAAAGGAAAGGAGGAGTTGGAGAACGACTCATAGAAACTTATCCCAGGGTGATGTAACCCCTGAGAGTCGTTACCCTGAATGGGTCATTAACTCCCCCTGTCATGTGAGGTGTTATGGTCACATGTGCCCAGGTGTGAGTGTTTGGAGAGCTTTCTGGGGAGAGAGCTTAGCACTGCATTATATGTAGGTGAGAGATTGTGTCTGAGTCCACCACCTCTGTTAAGAGAAGGCTTCTCCAGTCTGGTGAAGATGGCTTCTTTAACTCCTCTTTCAAACCATCTATCTTCTCTCGCCAACACCTGTACATTGCTGTCCTCAAAAGAGTGTCCCGTGTCCTTTAAGTGGAGGTGGACTGCTGAGTCCTGACCTGAGGAAGTGGCTCTCCTGTGTTGAGCCATACGCTTGTGAAGCGGTTGTTTAGTTTCCCCAATGTACAGGTCTGAGCATTCCTCACTGCACTGGACTGCATACACCACATTGCTCTGTTTATGTCTTGGTGTTTTGTCCTTGGGATGGACCAACTTCTGCCTTAATGTGTTTCCAGGCTTGAAGTGAACAGGAATGTGGTGTTTGCCAAAGATTCTCTTGAGTTTTTCAGATAAACCTGCAACATACGGAATCACAATGTTCTTGCGTCTCTCTTCCCTTTCATGCTCTGTGTCCTTTCTTTTCTTGTTCTTCAAAAAGGCCCACTTTGGGTATCCACAGGTTTTCAGGGCTTCTCTAATGTGTTTCTGTTCCTTTTCCTTTCCTTCCTTCCTTGTAGGAACACTCTCAGCCCGGTGGTTGAGGGTTCTGATGACACCCAGCTTGTGCTGAAGCGGATGGTGCGAATCAAAGAGTAAATATTGATCCGTGTGTGTGGGTTTCCGGTACACTTCAACGTTGAGACCCCCATCTGCCTCCAAGTGTACTGCACAATCCAAAAAGGCCAAAACGTTGTCCTTAACATCTTCACGCGTGAACTTAATGTTGTTGTCCACTGTGTTGATGTGGTCTGTGAAAGCCTCTACTTCATGTGCCTGGATTTTGACCCAGGTGTCATCCACATACCTAAACCAGTGGCTTGGTGCTGCTCCATGGAATGAGGCTAGGGCCTTTCTCTCCACCTCTTCCATGTACAGGTTAGCTACTATGGGAGATACGGGAGAGCCCATGGCGCATCCATGTTTCTGCTTGTAGTAGTCCCAAGGACAAAACACCAAGACATAAACAGAGCAATGTGGTGTATGCAGTCCAGTGCAGTGAGGAATGCTCAGACCTGTACATTGGGGAAACTAAACAACCGCTTCACAAGCGTATGGCTCAACACAGGAGAGCCACTTCCTCAGGTCAGGACTCAGCAGTCCACCTCCACTTAAAGGACACGGGACACTCTTTTGAGGACAGCAATGTACAGGTGTTGGCGAGAGAAGATAGATGGTTTGAAAGAGGAGTTAAAGAAGCCATCTTCACCAGACTGGAGAAGCCTTCTCTTAACAGAGGTGGTGGACTCAGACACAATCTCTCACCTACATATAATGCAGTGCTAAGCTCTCTCCCCAGAAAGCTCTCCAAACACTCACACCTGGGCACATGTGACCATAACACCTCACATGACAGGGGGAGTTAATGACCCATTCAGGGTAACGACTCTCAGGGGTTACATCACCCTGGGATAAGTTTCTATGAGTCGTTCTCCAACTCCTCCTTTCCTTTGTTGTTGTTGTTTTTTCCTCTAGCA
Organism: Cetoscarus ocellatus; assembly: GCA_037902135.1. Taxonomy (NCBI): domain Eukaryota; kingdom Metazoa; phylum Chordata; class Actinopteri; order Labriformes; family Labridae; genus Cetoscarus; species Cetoscarus ocellatus. Next base: position 898,196 of record JBAMNC010000067.1, on the reverse strand, counting down.
AGATAAATATCTGCTTCCAGCACCAGCCATTTGGAACTGAAGAAGCTTCTTGGATGAGAAGTGAAACGTCTTCCCAACAAACTCTACACAGTCCAGTTGCCTTGCTTTTGAATCTTCAGAATGACCATGACCTGGATGAATGAGAATCTACACAGACGCACCCTAGGGAAACATATGAAACTAGTCTAAAATTACAATAAAAAATCACATCTGTTGCACTTGTTTTGATTGATAAAATCCAGAAAGAATGGGCTCACCTGTTTAATCAAACACCTTTAAATGCAGTATGCTGAAAGTGACATAACTAAAGTCAACATGCACTCATGAGACTCATTAGACCAAGCAGCTGATGTTTGGTTTGAGCCTCAGCAGGTCATCTTGAGCCTGACCGCATGACTAAAAGATCTGAGCTACTGCCATAATATTGGCTGATTAGCTGTTTTTTGTGTTTCGCCAACAAGCAGTTGAACAAGTGTACCAAGTGAAGTGGCCAGTGAGAGTATGACAACTGGCATTACTGACAGCCGAGAAGGTGAAAAAGCATCTTCTGTTATCTTTTCAGCAAAACTATCCAAAATCATTGATGAAGGACTTAAGATTAATTTGTAAATAAGAACATATAACAACTAATATCCAACAACATACACCACTGCAGGTAATAGTCCTCCATACAATGGTCTGCACATTCTGTGGTTTGGATTAATACAGAATACAAATCAAAATTAGGCAGCGTAAAGTAGTTTGGCACCTAAAAGTAATGACCAATTAAAAAGTCTTTGCTCAAACTAAAATGTATCTGAAACTACTCTACGTCTAGTCTAGAGATCGCAACTAAATATATAAAATCTGGTTGAACTAACACTTCCTGTGGTCATTATCATCCCATTACATATTTATAGCAAGACATAAAGAGACAATGTCTGAGCTACTTGTTTTTTTTTATGAAGAAAAGAAATCCCTCTGAGACACAATGTAAGACAGAAGATCAAAATAATGTCCACAGCTCTCTGTGTGCATGAAGTCAAACAAAGAATAAGGTTGTGTGTTTGTCAAACTTGTGTTGAAGGTTCAAAGTCAACAAACCTTCCCTGTGAAGCTCAGGGTTAAAAACACAGTCCAGTAGTTTCTCTTGTCGATCCTTCTCCTCTTTTAAAAGAATCATTTCCTCCTCAGCAGCTACAATCAGTCTATGATTCACTGAAGATTTCAACATTTGGACGTCAGACATTTTCACACAATCACAGACACTTTTTTCCACACAAACTGCCTTCAAAACACTTCAGCTCCGTCTCTCTACACTTAGCATGCTAAGCTAATATCACTAGCTTCATTGGACTCGTTGACATGTTGGAGACTGAACATGTCTCAGTCATCACAGTCTGCACAACCAGGTAAACAAACACACTGGAATATCTGAGCTCACATTAATCAGTCTGTATCGCTCTGTAGCCGAGTTCATTCTCGGTTTGATGTTAGCTTGAGAGCACAGCTAGCTTCAGTTAGCATTAGCGGCTAACATGAAGGGAGTCTGAGGTGAAGTAGCACAGACACTTTACAAGTCTGTTTCAGTGACTTATACTATACATACAGGCTGTGCTGCTTCATAAACAGATCTGCTGGTAACGAGAGAAACCCGACAAATGGACACAACGATTAAGGAGAAATGCTCCAAGCTAACGGGCTGATGGACAGAGAGGAAGAGGAACCTTCTTCATCTTCTCGTCGTTGGTGGTTGAGAAACAAACATGAGGGCGAAATTCTGACACCTATTGGAGATAAAGGGTCACTTCATCCACCTTCACTTACCTTTCTCTTCATACTGAAATGTTCATTTGACTTTATTAGTCCTGCAGCGTTACATTTGTTGACAGAAGAAATAGTCATACAGCACACACTACAGCCGTTAGTGTTTGTGATAACTTTTATTTTAAAAAAGTTTTGTTTCTTTAATGGTCATCATACAACCTACATTTTGCAAATGACTTTTAAAATGTGCTCTGGTAAAAACACTTGAACTGGCACTTAAAAAAGAGTGGAAACTTTACATCCTTCGTCATCTCTTTCAGTGATCTGTTTGAGGTCATTATTGTTTATTACCGTTCACTGAAAAACAAACCATAACAAAACAAAAAAAAAAAAACAGGCTAGTTACTGTGACAGCTGGCATCTATAGCTGGATGCCCTTGCTGTCATAGTCCAGCTGTTAGCCTCTAGCCAACAGTTTCTCTCTAACAGGGTCACTTCCTATCTCAGAGCGGCAGCTGTAGCTGATCAGTGATTTTGAATCAATAACTTGAAGTGCTCTGCAAGCACAAACTTCAGCCAAGGCATTTCCAACATTGTTGGGCAAGTTATTGAAAAAAATGTGCCCTGTCTTGCACTGTTAACAAATATTTGGACAACTTTCTGCATCCACATCCGGGGTCAGATCAACACCAAAATCTAATCACTTCTCCCCTCAGCCAGGACAAACATACCCTGAAAACTTAACCAAATTCCATTCATAACTTTCTGAGTTACCTTCCTTGCAGACAAATGGCAAACATAACCTCCTTGATGGAGCTCATAAAAGTCAATGGGGCTGCCAGAAATTTTAGGCCCTATGAAAAGATACCAGATCGGGCCCTACTGCAAACAAGCTAGGCACGGTTTTTCTAACCAAGCATCTGTAAAGCCAATGGCTGATAATTTCATAAAATACATCTTTCGTTGGACCACTTAAAATCATTACAGAAGAGTTACTCTGTTTAAAGACACAAATAGTCTTCCATCAGTGGTGAAAACACTCTTCAGACAAAATTATAGAATAAATAGTAAATTAACCCGTGTACCACACAGAGATTTTTGGCATTTGCACTATTTTAAGCATTTAACAAGTTTTTATTAATCACATAACCAATCTTCATGAATCTCTGATCTTTTAACCCTGTAAAACATTGGTCTTGCTCTATAAACATTTTAATTTGAAGAATCAAATGTTTTAACATGCTAGGCACAATGAGCATAAACAACTATAATATCCTTTTAGAAATGCTCGAAAAGGCCCCTCTTTATATGTAAATGCTATTTTATTGGAGTTAACCAAGGCAAAAGATGCTGGAATATTACTTTTTTGCAGTTAGAAACAAGGAAAGCTGAATAACTTTGTTTAGAAAAAGAAGAGAGATCTTTAAAGACATCTGACAAAAAGATAAAGTATATCTTAAAAATGTTTATGTTTTTTATATTTTTAGGGGCCCCTTTCAGTCATGGGCTCTTAAAAAAAAGGCCTAGGTACACTGTCTCAGTTTAGGTGTACTCAAAATCCCACAAGTAGAGTTACTGTCTCCACAGGGCTTTATCTCATGGCTCAGGCTAATAAATGCTGAAATATTAACATATTGATCTCGATGGCTCTCTTTTTAATTTAGATCAGCTTAGAATCTACATTTCAAGTAATGAACATTTTCAAGAATTATTAGGCCTATTGAAAATTACAAAACCACAGCAATTTTCATGTGAGTTAAGCGTTTCCCTGTTTCTTCCCACTCATTCCTGTTATCAGATGTTGCTTTCTGCTGCTTAGAGAGTGGAACTGTTTGTCCATCATACATATTGTGACATCAGTGCAAACCTTCTCCTGATGACATGCTATCCAGTTTCCCTGAGAGGTCTGTTGTTTGTCACTGCATCCAGTTACAGAGGCTGGTATTGACCAGAAGGGAATGCTCTCAACATTCAGTATCTTCTTGTCAAAACCACCTACTGTATTGTTGTCACTCTGGCCACAGTCCTAACATGGTGCACTGATATTATTATGCATTAACATAAACATTATTTCTTCTATGTACTGTTACACACTATCATGTCACATTTTCAGGTGGCATCACTCCAGGCAAGGTTACAAATGCCATTACAAGAAGTCACATGCTGCTAAAAGAGTGGCAACATCACGGATAAGACTGGCCTGCCAGAAATCCCTGTGTGGCCTGCCTTGCACCACATGCCAGAATTATTTAGTCACATCAAAAAGAATTGAAGTGGTTGAGTCAATTTCTCTTGTAATGAGGCACTTTATTTTAGATTTGCACTGCTCTTGCCAACACACCTGTGTTTTTTGAAACTTGTGAGCCAAGTAAATGTCCTTCTACAAACACCACAATTGAACGGTTTCTCTCCTGTGTGGACAATTGAGTGTCTTTTGAGTGTTGGCCTGTCTTTGAAACATTTACCACAAACTGAACAGCTGAATGGTTTCTCTCCTTTGTGGACAAGTGAGTGTCTTTTCAAATTCCCGCTCTGAATAAAGCTCTTTCCACAAACTGGACAACTGAACCTTTTTTCACTTGTGTGGATCAAAGAATGTTTCCTCAGATGTCCACTTTGAGAAAAACTTTTACCACAAACACTGCAACTGAATGGTTTCTCTCCTGTGTGGACAACCACGTGTCTTTTGAGAGTCACACTTTGTTTGAAACACTTACCACAAACTGAACAGCTAAATGGTCTCTCTCCTGTGTGGCTTCTTGTGTGTAACTCCATCTCTTTCCTCAAAATAAAACTTTTATTGCAAACTGAGCAGGTGAAAGGTTTCTCCTCTGAATGACGTAACATGTGTATTTGTAAATTGTCCTTACTAGAGTATCGTTTATCGCAAATTGAACAACTGACTGGTTTCTCCTCTAAATGGACAGTTGAGTGTCGTTTTAGAGCTCCACTTTGTGTGAAACTTTTGCCACAAATTGAACAACTGAATGGTTTCTCTCGTGTATGGACTCTCATGTGTCTCTCCATATCTTTTCTATATATGAAACTTTTAATACAAACTGAGCAGCTGAAAGGTTTCTCTGCTAAATGACATTTCATGTGTTCTTGTAAACTTTTCTTACTTGAGTATCTTTTACCACAATCTGAACAACTGCTGGGTTTCTCTGCTGTTTTGTTCCCTTTGTGTCCCTGTAGTTGTTTCTTATGTCCAGAGCTTGTGGCGCAAATGGAGGAGCTAAGTGATGTATCTACAGTAGTACATTTCGCATTGCTTTCAGCTTCATCTTTGTTCTGCAGAGAGTTTGAACCTTCCTGAGGTTCATCACTCTCCTCCCAATCAGCACTGTCATCAGTATCAGATCCAGAAAAGTGTAAGGCCTTGTCAGGACTAACTGGCTGCAAATGACTGTGTGGATTAATGTCTCTGTTTGTCTCTGATCCTCCATCGTCCGCTCTATCAGCTTCTGTTTTCAAATGCTCAGTGTCTCTGTTCTCTTCACTTTGGTCTTCATTTAGCTCGAAGGACTGAGGTTTCTCTTTATCATTTTCTTCACTCTTTACAGAATCAGGAAAGAAAGTGAACTTGATGACATCATCCTCCTCTTGATCTTTAAGCTGCTCTCTCTCCTGACTGCACCACTCTTCCTCCTGTTCCTCTTTAATGTGTGCTGGTTCTGCTGGGTTCTTTTGCTTCAGACTGGAGCTCCTCTCCTGCTGCTCAAGGAGAACCTCTTCTTCTTTCACCATTAGCTGATGGACATCTGGGGGCAAAAGAGGAAAACATCAAACTCTAGAAAAAACTGATTTTTCAGATATTTATTTCAAGGATATCAGGATTTTATTAAGGCTTGCATAAACTGATCAAACCATTGCAGAGCCTACAGACAGCTGAACACTTTAGACTGTAATAAGATGAACTAAATCTTTGATAGCTTTTAAATCTAGTAAAATATATAGTTATATTCAAGAAGTACAATGTTTTATTTCTCCGTTTAGCTCTCATCTAAAAGCACAAATGTTAAAGTGAGACACCACAACAGCAACAGAGGTCTGTCAACTTATATTTATCTGCTGGATTCATCCATGGATGAACGGACCCAGAGTACACACTTTAAGTGCATTTGAATTTTTTTAATAGGTGTCAATGGGTAAAGTAAAATCAAATGACTGTTACATTGATCATTCATCTTTTCTCTGTGACTCAGACCCAAAACCTACTTTTGTTATATGTCTCCGAAGGGTCTGTACACTTAGTCCAAAGTGAAATTCAAGCACTTTCAAGATGATTTCAAACATTTCAAGCACCCTGTAATGATGGTATTTAAATAAAAAAACACACAAGTTTCTCAACAATCAGGGTGATTATACCAGTTACTGACAATATTTAACTAGATGAAATTATGCTTAACATATAATTTGCTTTTTTACTTTAATCTGGTATGGTTCACTCTACTCCTCTTCAAATCCAGACTCAAAACCTATATATCAGGACTGCATAATCAATTTATGTTCTTAAAAATATATTATTATTATTATTATTATTACTATTATTATTATTATTAATAAACTATTTTCTTAAAACTCAGTTAAAGCTCACTTTTCATTGATTATTTACGTAATGCATAAATAAGAGACTGGTTCAAACTCTGAAAATCAAAATAATGTCCACAGCTCTCTGTGTGCATGAAGTCTAACAAAGAATAAGGTTGTGTGTTTGTCAAACTTGTGTTGAAGGTTCAAAGTCAACAAACCTGCTCTCTGGAGCTCAGGGTTAAAAACAGAGTCCAGTAGTTTCTCTTGTCGATCCTTCTCCTCTTTTGAAAGAAGCATTTCCTCCTCAGCAGCTACAGTCAGTCTATGATTCACTGAAGATTTCAGCATTTGGACGTCAGACATTTTCACACAATCACAGACACTTTTCCCACACAAACTGCCTTCAAAACACTACAGCTCCGTCTCTCTGCACTTAGCATGCAAAGCTAAGCTCAATAGCTTCATTGGACTCGTTCACATGTTGGAGACTGAACATGTATTCAGACAAAGAGATCATCACAGTCTGCACAACCAGCTAAACAAACACACTGGAATATCTGAGCACACATTATTCCGTCTGTATGGCTCTGTAGCCGAGTTCATTCTCAGTTTGATGTTAGCTTGAGAGCACAGCTAGCTCCAGTTAGTATTAGCGGCTATCATGTACCGGGGTGAAGATAGTTTCATATTTAACATTCGCCTTTTTCGCGTCGATTACCTTCAATAGCTCTGAGTCAAAGCATCGATTTCTCACAGTTTGGGGATATGTTGGAGAGCAGATTAAGGCAGATGTTTCACAGTTTTGATGAACTTCAAATAACCAATAATAACGACGCAGCAGGGGTCGCAACGAAGTGAATGTCTGTCGAATGTGCTGGTGACTATGGGCGGAGTTATGGACCGTCGCCAAAGTGCAATACGGCTCATTCCAATATTCAATAACTTTTTTGTTTTTCAACATAGACATCTCAATCCACTGCTTTTAGAGGAGGCGACAGTCCTTAACATTTCACAACATTTAATACTAAATAAAAATAAAAAGAAACTCGGCAAATCATCATCATCAATAACATTTTGCCTTAAATAAGGTTAAAATTTCAATAGCTTTCTCATTTTTGAATTTATTGACATCAAATCACCTCTCATGTGTCCTGTACATCCTCTCACAACTTTCACAGCTCTTACTTAGTTGATAGAAGGTCATTAAAAAAAACACTGAGACCATTATCAGGGGATGGTTGCTATAAATGTGCTTTTTCTAACTTGGAATTTCAATAGCTTTCTCATTTTTGAATTTATTGACATCAAACCACCTCTCATGTGTCCTGTACATCCTCTCACAACTTTCACAGTTTTTGGTTACTCAAAATGACCTTAAATGTTTCAAACCACCTTAACATACTTTCTAAAAGGGCAGCTGTGGCTCAGTGGTAGAGTCATCATCTCTCAATCAGAAGGTTGAGGGGTTGATTCAAGCTTCTGCAGTCACATCTCAACGTGTCCTTGGGCAAGACACTGAACCCCAGATTGCTCCCACTGTTGGTCAGTAGTGTATGAATGTGTTAGCTCAAACTGATGGTCCCCTACCATAGCAATCTCCACTATCAGTGTGTGAATGGGTGAAGGAGACCAGCAGTGTAAAGCGCTTTGAGTGGTCACCATTAAAAAAAAAAAGCCTTATTTCCTACAAGTAAGAGCTGTGAAAGTTGTGAGAGGATGTACAGGTCACATGAGAGGTGGTTTGATCTTATTAAATTCAAAAATGAGAAAGCTATTGAAATTAGAAACTGAAAATGTGCTTATTTAAAGCGACCGACCCCTGAAAATGGTGTCAGTGTTTCTTTTTTTTTTTTTTTTTTTAAATGACCTTCTATAAACTAAGAAAGAGCTGTGAAAGTTGTGAGAGGATGTCCAGGACACACGAAAGATGAGTTTATGTCAATAAATTAAAAAATGAGAAAGCTATTGAAAATAGAACCTGAAAATGTGCTAATTTAAAGCAACCGGCCCCGATAATGGTCTCAGTGCATTTTTTTAATGACCTTCTATAAACTAATTAAGAGCTGTGAAAGTTGTGAGAGGATGTCCAGGACACATGAGAGGTGATTCAATGTCAATAAATTAAAAAATGAGAAAGCTATTGAAATTCCAAATTGGAAAAAGCACATTTATAGCAACCATCCCCTGATAATGGTCTCAGTGTTTTTTTAATGACCTTCTATCAACTAAGTAAGAGCTGTGAAAGTTGTGAGAGGATGTACAGGACACATGAGAGGTGATTTGATGTCAATAAATTCAAAAATGAGAAAGCTAATGAAATTTTAACCTTATTTAAGGCAAAATGTTATTGATGATAATGATTTGCCGAGTTTATTTTTATTTTTTATTAAGTAATAATTGTTGTGAAATGTTAAGGGCTGTCACCTCCTCTAATAGCAGTGGATTGAGATGTCTATGTTGAAAACCAAAAAAGTTATTGAATATTGGAATGAGCCGTATTGCACTTTGGCGACGGTCCATAACTCCGCCCATAGTCACCGGCACATTTGACAGATATTCACTTCGTTGCAACCCCTGCTGCGTCGTTATTATTGGTTATTTGAAGTTCATCAAAACCGTGAAACATCTGCCTTAATCTGCTCTCCAACATACCCCCAAACTGTGAGAAATCGATGCTTTGAAGATAATCGACGCGAAAAAAGGCGAATGTTAAATATGAAACTATTTTCACCCCAGTCTAGGACCAAGTGAGTGATGTAGTACAAATTCGTATCTCTTGTCTGTTTCAGTGACTTATGCTATACATTCAAGCTGTGCTGCTTCATTTACAGATCTACCGTTAACAAGAGAAACCTGACAAATGTTTACAACGATTAAGGTGAAATGCAACAAGCTAACGGGCTAATGGAGAGAGGAGGAGGAGGATTCTTCTTCTTTTTCTTCTTCTTCTTCTTCTTCTTCTTTGGTGGTTGACAAACATGAGGGCGAAATCGTGATACCTAACGGGCTGGGGCTTTCTATCTATCAATCTTAACTATTTGTTTGAAGACATTCATTCTTTCATTCATTCATTTTCTATGCTGCTTATCCCTTTCGGGGTCGCAGGGGGGCTGGAGCCTATCCCAGCTGTCATTGTGCGGGAGGCGGGGTGCACCCTGAACCCCGGTCGCCAGTTGATCGCAGGGCTACAAAGACAGACAGACGACCATTCACGTTCACACTCACACTCATTATTGGGTAATTTAACCCCAAATGCCACATAACGCGAAAGCGGCGCGCAGCCCCATAGAGGGAGGGCTGATCCCGGGAGAGCCACAAGCTCTCGTGTGAATAGCAATGTCACACGATAACAAAACATGTTATAAACTGAAAAAAAATAAATAAATAATACATCACCTCACTTCTCTACGGAGCCCCTAAGGTGCCACGGAAAAAAAACAATTGTGTGCACGATATATTAAAATGTGCGCACGAAATACTTATTTCTGAGTACTCAGATTCAGTCAGTGTCCTGACCTGGGATGTACAGGGGGGACTTGTTTGCTGCTACAGAGGCGAAGTTGTAGCTAACTTCGGGGCTAACTCCCTCCACCTTATTCAGCGGGTGGCAGCAAGACACGAGCTTTGCTTGAGTCTTAAAAGTTGTGCAGCTTTTATTGAAGGTACTGATAAATAGCCTAAGGGACTGTACATACCCTGCACTCCTACATTCACAGACACAACTAACGTTGGCTGGTTACTGGGATGCTTCAACCGAGCCCGGCTGTCTTCTTCTTCTTCTTCTTCTTGGTTTTTACCGGCAGGTGACCACAATATTATGGGGCATTACCGCCATCTACTGATGAGCCCGGCTGTCTGTTGCCGCTTGCCTGTATAATTAAATCGAGCACACGTTTCACCTTAACTGGTGCACATTTTACTGTCTCGTACGCACAATTTTTTTTTTTCTCCGTGGCACCTTAGGGGCTCCGTACCTCTGGGACCCTCTGACCAATTTTTTTTTTCTTTTTTTTTGATTGAACACAAATTATCAATTACAGCAAATTAAATAAAAGTGCAACATATATCATGGAATTATTGTTACGAAATTGCACATCTATACAGATAACATAATGGAAACAAAGATAACACACAGTAATTGAAGATAAAAGGAAAAGCCAAGAGAAGACAACTAAGTGAGAAAAGTAAAACAGAAAAAACAACAAAAAATAGAAATAAAATAAAAGATAAATAAATAAATAAACATCAGGGAATCATTTATTGATTTTCAAGTTTCAAATATTTGCAGAATAAGTGGTGCAGTTTAGTAGCTTTTTTGTTTTTAATACATTTTATAGTGATGTTAAACAGATGTAATTTGTTTTCAAAGTGATGTCCATTTGGTTTTGACTGTGCCCATTTGGTTTTATGTATATGGTATTTTGCTGACATTGTTAAAGTTTAAATCAAGGGGGAAAGGTCCCTGGGAATCATTGTGTTTTCCAAGTAGAAGATGATGTCACTCTCCTGGAGGTTGACCACATGACCTGATCTGTTCTGGATAAGTTTCTGTATATAAGACCAGAGGTTTTTACTGTAGGTGCAGTGATAGAACAGGTGGGTGATGGTTTCTGTTTCCACATGGCAGAAGTCACATTTGTGATCAATATCTAGTTTTAATCTTTCTAATGTTTTTTTGACCAGGTATATGTTATGTAAGATTTTGAATGGCACTTCTTTGACCTTGTTGTAGATGCAGAGCTTCTCACCAACCAGCCATGCCCTGCTCCAGTTTATCTCTCTGTATAATGAGTTCCAGTGTGAAAAAGTAGTTTTTTAATCGGTTGGATGAGGTTTCTGATGTATTTATTGGTGCATGTTTTTTCCATATTGATTTATCCAGTGTATAATTTGTTCTGGATTTTCTGTACTTGATTATTGAATTTTTTAAAAGTTTTTTAAAAGTTGTAAGATTCCATTTGGGATTAATTTACAGTCTTTGTTATATTCAATTTGCGAGACTGGAAGTTTATATGTTGCAGTGAAAATATTATATGGAAGTATTTGCCCCTGCAAATTGATGAGCTGGTTGACCCACACTATCCGTCAAACCAGGTTTTGAGAAACAGTGATTTATTGCGATGTTTGATATTTTGATTGTTCCACAGGTAGCAGCTGGCTGGTGAGAAGCTGTGTTTGTAGATCAGCCTCCAGGAGAGCAACGCTTGTTTGTGGAAGTCTGATAATTTGATGGGTAGTTTTTCAGGTTTATAATTACATTTTAATAAAAATTCAGGTCCTCCAATTTTGTTGAATATATATTTTGGGATTGTATTCCATATGTTTACCTTTTCTTTTACAAGCCGAGATATCCATTTAATTTTAAACACATTGTTAACCGTCTCGAATCTCAAGACTTCCAATCCACCATTTCCCTTCTGATTACAGAGAATGTCTTTTCTTAAGTAATGGGCTTTTTTCTTCCAGATAAAATTCAAGAGTATCTTATCTAGTTTTTTACATATTTTGTTAGGCATATTCATTGACAGAGAAATATATACTGATCTTGAAATACCTTCAGCTTTGGCTAATAGAATTCTTCCATAAATTGAGAGGTCCCGCATCAACCACATATTGAATTTGGTAGTTATTTGTTTAAAGATGGGGTTAAAGTTTGAGTTAGATTGTTCTATTTGATCACTATTGATAATTATTCCAAGGTAAATGACTGTTTTCTTTACCGGAATGCTATGTATTTCAAGATCATCACACTTTTTGAGTGGTAACAGGACTGACTTACCTAGATTCCTTCTTAACCCTGACACCTCTGAAAATTCTTTAATGCAATCCATTACTGTTCTCACTTCTGTCTGATTATTAATAAAAATTGCTGTGTCATCAGCCAACTGTGATATTTTGAATTCTCTGTTGAAGGCATTGATACCTTGGAAGTTGGACATTTTAATTTGCATGGCCATCATTTGTGCTACAAGCAAGAAAATGTATGGGCTGATCAGACATCCCTGTTTTATTCCTCTTTCTATACAGAATCTTGGAGATGTTCCATGTGCTAATTTAACAGAACTATTGCAGCCTCTGGGACCCTCTGACCAACTGTTGACCTGATGCTCGTGCTGCCGGTTGTGAAGTAATGACAACCTATTGAGGAAATATATGTTCGGGAGTCCGTGCATTGTGTTTTCTTTTGTGTTACCTTTGTCTTTCTTTCTGGTGCTTTCTGAACGACAGTGAATTTATGAGGTTTGGAAGTGGCCGCGCAGAAAATAGACCTGAAGCGAATCTCCAGCGCTGTGGCACGCGCCGGCGCTTCCGCACCGGACCACGGGCAGTGGAGTTGCTCTGATAGACTAGAGTGGGATCTAAGTGCTCCACAGTACGATTTAAGACCGTGGCGCGGCGCTTTCGCGTTACGTGGGGGTAGTCACCAATCAACCTAATAAGCATGTTTTTGGGCTGTGGGAGGAAGCCAGAGTGCCCGGAGAGAACTCATGCATGCACGGGAAGAACATGCAAACTTCACACAAAGGCCCTGCCCGACCCGGGAATCGAACCGGTGACCTGCTTGAAAACACAATCTAACTCATGAATACAAAGTAACATTATTATAATTCTCATAATTGTGTGTATATTCTATTATCTCACTGTCTTCTTGTTTAATATACTCATTCTTCTTGACATTAACCATAGTTTCACAAATGTACCTTTTCTTAAAGTGAATGTTTTGTTTTCTTGTGACTAGATAGCCCTTTCCTCCCACAATGTTCTTTTAGGGTCCAGATGTAACATGTTTGTGAAACGCTTTATTTGTTTTGTTATTTATTCTTCCTCATTAAAGTCCATTTCTCCATACTGTTTGATCGCCTCTGCTTTGTCTGTGACCCACGAGTAAGTGCCGTTTGGTATGGCTTCCTACTAAAGAAGAAACCATCCCAGATATAGAAACATAACACAGTGCGTCAATGGGAACTGGATAACCAACATTATATCAAGCGATTTTTGGGGGAAATAAATGCCATAATCTACTTTTGCTAAAAACTGCATTTTATGTGAGGGTCTATGAACTGTTTTGAACGTAATTTATTTATTTTATATTTCATAATCATCAGATAACGAAACCCCACTATAAAGATCAAATAATAAGTAAATGTTAACATAAGTGCTCTGTCAATCATTTGGACAAGTAAAGTCTCATTTCAAAACCCAATGTAAAGAGACAACAGTGTAGCCACAAATTCTGATAGCAGCCATCAAAATATGTGACCTCACTGTACATGCACCTTCACCATTTCAGTGGTATTGAACAAGACTTCACTTTAATTTGGGGAAATACGAGTTAATGAATGTTAAACTCCAGGAGAGAATGACATGACCTTTATTTTTTTAAGGATTTGCTGTGGTTGCACCCTCTGAGATAGTTTCAATGGCGCCTTAAGTTATAACTTAAATCCTTCCCCTAACTCCTGGCAGGTGTTCAGTCCTCTGTAAAATGCAATTTCTGTGGTGTATTGATGGAATAATTTGGTGGATGAGGAGGAGCAGAAGGTCTTGGGGGCTGTTTGGTGTCAGTAATGTGTTCTCCATGGTAGACAACATCCCTCACAAGATATGATGACTTTCTTCCTCACTCTTTTGTTTCTCATCAGTAGAGATGCTGGGTGTTGTCACAGATTTCATATTACTGCCTGTGGATTAAGGTGGTAAGCATTAATTAATTCTTTATCAATTCCCATACCTTCTCATCGTTTTATGCCAGTTTGCATCATTTACCAGTCCCTCAAAATACAGTGCTTTCCATGAGCCTGGGGATTCTGAGGCAGTGCAATATAAAAAAGAAAAAACTTCTTCCTGACCAGATAAGTATTTAATCAAACCCTTGACAGGTTTTATTCCCTAGTTCGCCCTGTCTTGGCACATCTGTTGGCTTTTATTTGAGGTGATGTCTGTGTTGCTGCTAATTAATGAATGATAATTTATAGTAGCTTCAAACCCATGATCATAACTAAGCTTTAAAAAAAAATAAGCTGATTGTTATAACTCAGTGTTAATTTTGTTTAATTATTTTTGTCATAGTTTTCAGCAACGTTTTTTCCCCTGACGAAAACTAGACAGTAACTAATAAAAACAAGTGCATATGGCCAAAAACTAAAACTGATTTCATCATGTAGAAAGTAGGGACAAGTTAGGAATATAACAAATTACAGCTACTTTGGTGGTGTGGAAAGGTTGGATGAGTTAAGAGGGACATCCAATCACAACTGCCTTAGCTTCATGGTAGCGGGATAAGTTGGGGAGCAAGGGTGTGTACAAGGGAGGGGCAGGGAGGGCGATCGCCCCCCCTCATGGTCCAACTATTGAAAAATGCGTGCTTAAGTGCCCTTTTGGCTGGAAAAACATGCCCTAATGTGCCCTGTTGGAAGGCAAAATGCATGTTAAAGTTTCTCTCTTGGGAGGCAAAACGCACTCTATAGTGCCCTCTTGAGAGCCAAAACACGCTCTAAAATGCCTGTGGTATATGGGTAACAATAGTTTGATATTAGCTAAAGGTAATATATCACCAGAAGAAATAAAGCTTGCCGAAAGAGGCATCATGTCATTGATGAATAACCTTAGCTAACACAGCAGGAGATTCAACGTAGATATCTGAACAAGCCTCCAGTGGAAAATTAATTAACGCATTTCATGAGAGAAGTTATCAGGATCTTATATAGCATAATAAGACCATGTATAGATAGATACTTTATTATACATTCATATTGTCCTGTAATTGTGCTTGAATTTTCTGTCAAAATGCATCACATTGATGCTGTTACATATGAAATACTCAAAATTGTTGGGGAAAGTCCTTGTCTCATTGTGAACACTTGAGGGGGCAGAGACCCTGTTTTACTTTGAACTGATGAGACTCACCTGTGTGGAAGGGGGCAGTGAATGGCCGGGTGGCACGTGAGAGACTGAAGTGCTGTAGTCTGTGGCCGCGGCTGGGGGTCAGAAACACGATCAGTGACTGAGTGTGCTGTCAGTAACTTTCAGGGCCCTAATTTCCTGGCGCAGCTCAGGGTGGCGGAGCCTGGCGCACCTTGCACAGTGGTAATTTCGTCGGGCGACCGCCATGCGCAGCCAATTTGGCAATTTGGTAGACCGGCTGCACCGAGATGGGTGTGGCAGCGCACCGGGGGAGGTGTCGACAGATTCAGCTTGGCGCAGTGACAATTTCGTGCCAAAAAACTGCGCGGAAGGTGCGCTGAAAGCATGCCAGCTCCAACCTGGTCTATTCTTGGTGCAGGCCCGGTGCAGTGATAATTTGGCTGACAGGCGCACAGTGTGCACACATCACCAAAACCTCACAGGCAGGTATCCAGAGTGTCAGACACATTTCAATGCAATAAACAATCACAGCAACCACTATTTAATGTAACTGTCTGAACCAGCATATACATTTGTATCTATTTTAATTGTCCCGTCACATCTGATGTCAGATCAGAGACGTTTGTCATAAAGGAAACTCAACCTGACGGCAGCTGGAAGAGTGATGCAAAGTAACAAGTTCACATCTCTCAGCCAACCACAAACGGCAACATCATCCGATACGGAGTATCCGGCTTCTCTCATCTCATGAAATTCAAAAGAAAGGAAAAAAGAGAGAGACGCTCGCTGAATAAATGTAAGTCCCTTGGTGTCTTAAGGATTTACCTGTGATTGCCCATATTTCTCTGTTTTCATCTTTATTCTTAACTTGATCTAAAACGATAGAGTACATTATTGCAAGGAGGATGAGGAGGAGAGTATTTCACCAAAGGTTCTGCTATTTGGTGATGACAGACCAGGATTGCAGGTGGATCACAAGCATGATGAATGGATTAGCCTGCTGCTGTGTTTAAATGTAATTATCACTTAATTTTGTACTCCTATTCATGACACAGGAACAGATAACTGTAGCCAACCCAGCTAGAGCAATGGAGGACTCCTTTACTGATAGTTTGTCTTCACGGTTTTATTTCTTCATTATAAAAGGAGCAATTTTGGACAAACACACCGTAAGAGCTGAGCAAAAAGAGACAAAACAAAAAAAAAGGAAACAAAAAATACAAAATTGACAATATACACAACAAATACAATAATATTAACAAGATAAAAAATCTACTACATGACCCCCAAAAATACACAAATATTCTAACAAATTCATGAAATAAGGAGGCATTTAAAAACCATTACACATATTTTTATATAAAGCAGTGAAGCCTTAGTATCAACCTAATGCCACTGTGATAGACATAATGACACCTCCTTAGCGAGGGATCCCCATGCATGCGCGCACACGGCCACCAGCATGCATGCAGACACCCCTGAGCAAACACAGACACGGCAACAATACCCAAATATCATTTCATATCACCCGACCAGAAAGGTACACACAACACCAACCCAACACATGAAATTATATCCCATTCGTACCTTGTTCCCTCACTAGCTGGATGCTAAAGGCTGAGAGTACATGGCAGACGCTCCGTCACCCGTGTACAATGACATTCACCTGTTTGACACATTTCCTACATCCGGTCTTAAAGCAGGTGTTACGCCGAAATCTGTGACCATCGGAATCTTAGACCGCAGGGGGCGATGGTGGGCATTATCTCCGTGTACGTTATCGACAAAAGTGGAGAAGAAGAACAGTTACGCTAACAGCGTACGCAAAGTCTTTCTACATTGTCTGTAGTTTCTCCATGGCGATTGGTCGCCGTTGCTTTGTCTGTGACCCACGAGTATCCGCCGTTTGTTATGTTTCATACTAAAGAAGAAACCATCCCAGATAGAAACGTAACACTATGCGTCAGTGGAAACTGGATAAACAAGATTATATCAAGCGATTTAGGGGGAAATAAATGCCAAGATCCACTTTTGCTAAAAACTGCATTTTATGTGAGGGTCTATGAACTGTTTTAAATGTAATTTATTTATCTTATACTTCATAATCATCAGATAATGTAACCCCACTGTACAGCTTCAATAAATAAGGAAGTTTTAACATGAGTGCTCTGTCAATCATTTGAACAAATAAAGTCTCATTTCAAACCCAATGTAAAAAGACAACAGTGTAGCCACTTCTAATAGCAGCCATCAGAATATGTGACCTCACTGTACATGCATAATGATGCATTTAAACACCTAAATAAGTGTTTTTTGGGCCTTTGTCATCCTCTCACATTGATCTGGACTCAAGTATATCTGACATGGATCATCACACAGTCAGAAACACAGGGGTCACAGATTCTGACAGAAGCCATCAGAATATGTGACCTCACTGTATGTGCAAAATAATGCATTTAAACACTTAAATAAGTGTTCTTTGGGCCTTTGTCATCCTCTCACATTGATCTGGACTCAGGTATTCTTATCATGGATCATCACACAGTCAGAAACACAGGAGTCACAGATTCTGACAGAAGCCATCAGAATATGTGACCTCACTGTATGTGCAAAATAATGCATTTAAACACCTAAATAAGTGTTCTTTGGGCCTTTGTCATCCTCTCACATTGATCTGGACTCAGGTATTCCTATCATGGATCATCACACAGTCAGAAACACAGGGGACACGTCCTCTCACTGCTAGGCTCCAATCAGAATACAGGATTTCACTGTCTGCCAATCACAGTTCGTCTTTTAGTTGCAATTAACAGATGAAACATTTGGCCTAGCGAAAGTAGTTAACTTACAGTTTGTCGCGGACTTTATATTCAACCTTCTTCTGGGAGATTTAAATTAACTACTGACCATGGAAACATCGAGGTACAAGGAGTTGTTAGACTTTATCACTGAAGGAGAATATCCTGAGAAGTCTGACAAACGCCAGCGCTACGTCATTCGACGACGAGCATCTAACTTCTGTGTCGAAGGTAAGCTGTAATTGCTGTTATTAAGTGTACAGGCCTTACTTTAATGTATTCCTTTTTAAACTGACAAATTTAAATTTTACTGAATGTAATTCTCTCTTCTAGATAACCACCTGTGTTACATTAGGTACAAAGGCTCTGAGAAGGAAGTCAGAGTAAAAGTGGTTTGTGGAGAAGCTGATGCAGACATGATTTTCTGTGAATTTCATGCAAGTGACATTGGTGCACATTGTGGTCAAATTAAAACCAGGGATGCCATATATCGAAAGATATTATTGGCCTTCCATGACTGACATCAGACATCGACAGATGGGTAGGATGCTTTCTTATACTTCTTGGTCTACACTTTTTTGTTTTATATATATATATATATATATATATATATATATATATATATATATATATATATATACATATATATATTTACACACACACACATATAGATATATATACACACTCACACAAGTGTGTGTGTGTATGTATATATATGTATATGTATTCACACACATATAGAATAATAATATATATACATCCAAATGTGTGTGTGTGTATATATATAGATATATATATATAGATATATATAGATATGTATATTTATTTATTTATATGTATATACATAGACACATACACTTATCGTTAGGTTCTGTCAACTGAGCAAGTAAATTTGTTTGCACCCTGTGTGACAAAAACTGAACCCAGAGCTACATTTTTAGCTGCCATCACTTCAAATTAATCTGCCTAATACCAGTAATTTACTACATGAGCATAAAAATGCTGTAACCGGTATACACCTCAAAGACCTAATTTTTCAAAATTAAATTATATAATTAATATATTGCACCTCAACAGTGAACAATTTTCCTTTTTTTGGCATAGCAGCAAACAATGACATAATTTTGCAGTCAAAAACTTTCAAATCAAATCCATATGTGATCATTCACAGGTATCAGAATGCACTGTATGCCAGCAGAACAGGACTGCTATAAAGGCTGGTACAGAATACAGGCCTATCAAGGTAAACAGTTCCTTTTATGTTTTATTTACTCACTTTATCTTATCACTTTATCTTTTTTTTGGACGAACAGTGTATTATAAAGTAGTAGAATTGTGATGATTTGGCCTTTGGTTTGGTTTTTGCCAGTTTCTAAGTTTGGGTTTTCTCTTGGTTGTTGTAGTTTCTTTGTGTATTTAGTGTTTCTGTCTTTAGTGTTTTCCTGTGTCCTTAGTGTTTCTCTGTCTCTAGTGCTATCTTAGTTAGTACTTGTTTTGTCTTGATATTTCTTAGTTTAGTCTTTAGTGTTTCCTGTTGATTTTTGTGTTCGTGTGTTTCTTTTAGTGATTGTTTCATTCTTGAGTTCTGTGTCTTAAAGTTTCTTTTCAAGTGTTCAGTTCTGCCCTTATGTTTCCCCCCCCTGTGTGTTCGGTTGTGTTTCCCTCCCTGTGTTGATTGCTCCCCATGTTCTTCACCTGTGTCTTGTTACTCACCTGTGTCTAATTACCTCTGTCTATATAGTCTCTCTGTTTCTTAAGGTTTAGTGTCAGGTCATTGTCTTGTGTCGGGTTGTTTGGTTGCATCCTCCTGGTCTTGTGTTTATTCTTTTGTGTTAGTGTTCCCTTGGTTTTTTACTTTGTTGTGTTTTAAAGTATTTTTGGATTCCTGTTTTGAGCTTTTGGACTTTTTGAGTTTTGTTAAAATAAATACTCTAAGTTATATCTGCGATTGGGTCCTCCTCCTCGTGTTTTCTACCACCAACCCTGACAAGAATGCATGGGTTTTCCATTTTTCTTATTTCAAATTTTACCTATTATCTCTTAATGCTCATATCTCATATTTCTCTAGAATGAGTGCAGCTCTGACATGAATCCAACCCTTTTTTCTGAGATTTTAATTTTTGATTTAATGCCCAGGACAAGTATATGTTGCTTAGAGGTTGTAAATTTCAGTTTGGAATATATTTTTTTTAATTGCCCAGCCTAAATGACATGCTTTTTATCTTTTTAATAGACCAAAAAGCCATTTGAACTGGTGGGTATGGACCTGATTGGTAGGCTGGTAGAAACGGACCACGGGAACCAGTATATATGCATCATCATTGATTATTGCACAAGATGGGCACAGGCCTATGCCATTAAATCAGAGTCAGCAGCAGAGGTCACTGAGTGCATAATCAAATTTGTATACCAGTTTGAGGTTCCCCAGAGGATTCTCACAGACCAAGGAAGAGAGTTTGTGAACAGCGTATGTATTTCCCTTTATTCTGTGATAGAAACTCACAATAATAAGACTATTTAATTTAGCTATTTATTATTCAAGTCCATATAAATACTCACAGAGAATATTAAACTTGGGTGCCTAACAACACACTTGAATTATTTCTTACAGATTAACACAGAAGTGTGTCTAGCTTCTGGGCGTCAAAAGGAGTCTCTGTGCGCCTTATCATCCTCAAACCAACGGTTTAGTGGAGAAACTCAATGACACTATACAGAGGTAAAAAAAAAATGAAACTCAACTTGTGGCATATGTATGATTTTGGTATTTTGTTTGACTTGTCTTTAATGGCAAGGTTAGGCACATTGTGTCATGAAATTGATTTCTTTAGTTCAGTTTTAGTAGTGTTTAGTTTATGATCCCTTGTGCTTCTTAGTTTTGTTTTTCCTTTGGTATGGACATTGATCTTCATTTTGGATAATTTTCAAAGTAAAATGTTTTAGAGCACTGGCTAAATTGGTGAAGGAGAGAGCCAACAACTGGGACTTCTATCTGGATGCTGTAATGTTTGGTCTACGGACTAAAAAGCAGCTGACAACACGCTTCTCTCCTTTTTATTTGATGTTTGGGAGGGAAGCACGTTATCCGTCGGAGGTGGAAGAAAACTTTCAGGTCAACTCTACTTTAATTTTATTTATTATTCATCTATAGTTTTGGATAACTACAAAATGACCTCGGATTTCCATTTTTGAAATCTGAGAAAGTTTAACATCCTCCATCTTTTCAATTTTTCCTCATTACAGGTGGATGGATCCTTTGAGGACCTTTTTTCAGAGGAAGAGGTGGCAGTCGATATCCAGTGCCAAGAAAAAATACTGAGCATTGTTCAGAAAAACCAGGAGAAGGTACAGCAGAAGACAAAAAAGACACTGGAGGCAAAAAATCCTGTTCAGAGTCTGCAAGTGGGGGACATGGTGTGGAGAAGAAATATAAGAAGCCAGCAACGGAAAGGTGGAAAGCTGGACCCAGAGTTCCTTGGCCCTTTCAACCATAACAAAGGTTCAGGAGAAAAGTGTTGACCTTGTTAACAGTACAGGAAAACCTTTCTGCAAGATCAGCCTTGATCACCTCAAAAAATATCAGGAGGAGACCCTCAGGATTCCAAGTAAATTAAGAGGATCTCCTGCTTGTGCAGCAGCCACAGCAGCCTCCCCACCAGCCACAGCAGCCTCCCCAGCAGCCACAGCCCCACCCACAGCAGCCTCAACACCAGCCACAGCAGCCTCCACACCACCCACAGCAGCCTCAACACCAGCCACAGCAGCCTCCCCAGCAGCAACAGCCCCACCCACAGCAGCCTCAACACCAGCCACAGCAGCCTTAACACCAGCCACAGCAGCCTTAACACCAGCCACAGCAACCTTAACGCCAGCCACAGCAGCCTCAACACCAGCCACAGCCCCACCCACAGCAGCCTCAACACCAGCCACAGCAGCCTTAACACCACCCACAGCAGCCGCCACACCAGCCACAGCAGCCTTAACACCAGCCACAGCAGCCTCCCCACCAGCCACAGCAGCCTCCACACCAGCCACAGCAGCCTCAACACCAGCCACAGCAGCCTCCCCACCAGCCACAGCAGCTTCCACACCAGCCGCCACACCACCCACAGCAGCCGCCACACCAGCCACAGCAGCCTCCACACCAGCCACAGCAGCCTTAACACCAGCCACAGCAGCCTCCCCACCAGCCACAGCAGCCTCCACACCAGCCACAGCAGCCTCAACACCAGCCACAGCAGCCTCCACACCACCCACAGCAGCCTCCCCAGCAGCCACAGCCCCACCCTCATCAGCCTCAACACCAGCCACAGCAGCCTCCAGCTCTACCCAAACTCCTGCTGGTGCCTGCAACACAGAAAAATGTAAAACACTAAACTACACATTGTAATCTATCCATTAAAACAAGGCTCATAATGATTTTAAAGTTCATGAACTTGTTTCTCTATGTGATAGATGTTAAAGAGGCTTGGGAAGGCAAAAATGTCCATTTTCTGTTGGCAAGGATTGGACCATATAAGCTGTTTTATTGGGACATTCATAGGACAAGTCCCAATAAGGAACTCGAAAGTGAGGTAAGCTTAAATGCATCTTTACTTTGCTCATCTTTAACTTTGTATTTTAAATGTAGTGTTCTGCAATTTCCATTTAATAATCTTATGGGTCATTTCTTTCCTCCCAGGTGATCAATGCATACCTGTCAAAACTTGTCAGCCAACACAATGCCAAAGGAGGCAACAAGGCACTGCATATTGATTCTTATGCAATGACCGACATGTGGACAGGGAAGAAAACCCGACTAAAGGTAGGAGTCATTTGTTATGATAGAAATCAGAGAGAGTAAAAGCATATTGTCCTCATATGTTGAACCATAACTTTATTTCCAGTGTGATCCAAGTGCATACTCCATTCTTCTGGGAGCTGTTCATGAGCCTGGCCACTGGATATTTACAGTGAGTAAAACTTTCTATTTCTCCTTCCTGTACATTTCTATTTTAAGCACACTTCAGGATTTAAGAAAATTAATGCACTCATAATTTACAGGCCATCTTTCCCTCAGAAAGGAGAAGCCTAGTGCTGGACTCATTAGGCAATGCTGCCTCAAAAGTTAAACAATGTCAAGAGTCCACCAGGTAACAGTTGTGTTACTTGATGTGGGAATTTCCCAGGGCAAAATAAAATAAGTTAATGCCTATAATATATTTGTATTTTATTTTGAGGTCATTCATGAGACAGAGAGGACTGAAAATATCCAGGTGGTCAGCTGTAACGGTACCACACAGCCTGCAGAGAGATGCCACCTCTTGTGGAATCTTTGTCTTGAAAGTATGTTTACTTCATCATATACCCATCATATATATCGCTACATGGTTGCTTCACATTAGTATCACCACCAATAAGATTTAATGGTTTTACTTCTAGTCTAAATTTTAAAAAGATTTAAACTTAAACTTCGATAAAGCAGTATAGAGTGTTATTGATGATTAATCAATTGAAATATACATTTTAGTATGCTGCAAAAGTGCTGGCAAATGAGCCTCCAATCTTCAAAAACTCTGCCAAGGCAGTGGAGGCCTACAGAAAGGAGGTGGCAACCATTTTGCTGAATGAGACTGGTATGTTTACACTTTAAAGACCTATTTCTGTTTAACTCTTTAACATCCATCCTTTCAGGCCTATTTGAAAACATGAATGCATGAGTGTACTATCCTATTTTGTTTGTGGTAAAACAGTATATTACATTTTCTGCACACATGTAACAAGCACTACTTTATGTTTTAATGTACTTCAGAATGCATTTGAATTTCACATATTGCATTTATGCAGTACTATGAAATCTGGGATATTATTGCATTGTGTATTCTTACACCTTGTGTGTTTTACAATAAAAAGTTATTTTAACAAATCTTAACTAGATGATCTCAGAGAGCTCTGCCATTTTTGTGTGGAGAAGGAAGGGGCAAGCGAAGAAAATGGAACCACTAACTGGGTAGGATTAAGATAAGACAGTTTCTTGGTTTGCTTGTATGTTTTCTCAGGTTTCGCATTGTGAATAGGCCAGAGTTGCCTGAATTCCTGGCTCAGGTTTTAAATGGGTCAGAATGGGTTAGAATGCAAACAGCCAATGACAGTTGTCCAAATCAATTCTGACCATTTTGGGCCCCAGTCTGTAACAGCCACTATGAATAAATTTAAAAGGCTAAGTCATATTTACTTTTCTGAAAAACATTCATGTAAAATTTTATGTAAATATTAATAATTGATGTTCCATAAATACTGATAAAAATGGATCAGAAATTTCAAACAAATCTTCTTTGTTGTAAGCTTTGGAGAACCTTTGTATGGCAGGTCTAGAGAACTATTCCAATATTTTCAGCCTGAGAGCATGTTTTGTTGATATAACTACATTCTTGTTGCTTCCACTTTACAAATACATATTTGTCAGGCTTTTTTATATATGTAGTATGTGTTGAATGGACAATAGAGTGAAATAGCTGGATTTGTTCCTTAATTGCACTTTAGTTTTGCTTTGGCATTCCATATGCTATCCAAAGCCATCTTTATACCAAACCAGGCAGTGAGCAAAGCAAATGTATTTCATTGATGTACTTGAAATCAATAAACCCTGATATTCTTCAACATGACATTGGTTTCAGATCCAGTGTGACCAGTGCCAGAGATGGTACCACAGAAACTGTGTGGGCAGCCCAGATGAGGAAGAAAAGTACTGCTGTGATGCATGCAGCGAATGAGACTCTTGTTACTGATCACTGCATCACCATGCATCTCTTGTAAATGTGGTGTTGTTCATTTATTGTAAATTGTTCCTGAAGTGTGTGTGTGTTTGAGTTGTGAGTAATATTACAGTGTTTTATTAAAGAACAACTATTTGACAACAGTTAAGATTGGGAATTTTCTCATGGATATGCCATGTTTACTATGGCAGTAACAGTGAGGTTAGTGGGTATTGAGATGTTTAAATAAAATATAAATTATGTATTATTAAACAACTAATACCAGAATCCTTGACCCCTGTGTTTCTGACTGTGTGATGATCCATGATAGGAATACCTGAGTCCAGATCAATGTGAGAGGATGACAAAGGCCCAAAGAACACTTATTTAGGTGTTTAAATACATTATTAGGCAGGTACAGTGAGGTCACATATTCTGATGGCTGCTGTCAGAATCTGTGACCCCTGTGTTTCTGACTGTGTGATGATCCATGTCAGATATACTTGAGTCCAGATCAATGTGAGAGGATGACAAAGGCCCAAAGAACACTTATTTAGGTGTTTAAATGCATCATTATGCATGTACAGTGAGGTCACATATTCTGATGGCTGCTATTAGAAGTGGCTACACTGTTGTCTTTTTACATTGGGTTTGAAATGAGACTTTATTTGTTCAAATGATTGACAGAGCACTCATGTTAAAACTTCCTTATTTATTGAAGCTGTACAGTGGGGTTACATTATCTGATGATTAAGAAGTATAAGATAAATAAATTACGTTTAAAACAGTTCATAGTCCCTCACATAAAATGCAGTTTTTAGCAAAAGTGGATCTTGGCATTTATTTCCCCCTAAATCGCTTGATATAATCTTGGTTATCCAGTTCCTCATGACGCATAGCGTTACGTTTCTATCTGGGATGGTTTCTTCTTTAGTATGAAACATAACAAACGGCGGTTACTCGTGGGTCACAGACAAAGCAACGGCGACCAATCGCCATGGAGAAACTACAGACAATGTCGAAAGACTTTGAAAATGTTTACCCAAATTAATCTTTGCGTACGCTGTTAGCGTAACTGTTCTTCTTCTCCACTTTTGTCGATAACGCACACGCAGATAATGCCCACCATCGCCCCCTGCGGTCACAGATTCCGATGGTCACAGATTTCGGCGTAACACCGTCAGCAAGCAAACCCTTCCTTCAAAATAAAAGCATCACTTCCAAAATAAATCAACAACATGCATTGCCCTTTCCAAAAACATTGATCCCCTTACAGAAGGGGTCCTTTACAATAACATCTGTCCCGCAAGGTGGTCCACACGATGACGCACATTGTGGCCTCTGTGAGGCCCGGTGGCCCCTGCGCTCTCTCATTTGCTGCAAAAGTGACAGCTGCTCTGACCTTCTTCGCCATCGAGGTGAAATTGTCACTGCGCCTTGCCCGCGGCGCATTTCAAGGAAAGGCGTTCATTTGATTGGTGAAGATTACACTTGGCTGTGTTAAACCCACTAACGCCTTCTCTCCTCCCTCTCTGCCACTTGTGCCGGTGGGAGGGACGGAGGCGTGGGTGCGCCTACTGCACTGGACTGCGCTGTGCACGAGACTTGCAGAATGCCCTGGACACACCCCGTTGGCATGGCGCAGGCACAGCGCAGGGCAGGTGCACCGCGCCTGCCCCTGTTCTAAGAAATTTGAGTCCTTAGTGTCTGCGTGCCATCTCAACAAGCTGTAGGCTTTTCTGGCCTCTCCAAGTGCTGCTGCAGGAGATTTCAGGAGATGTTGGTAATGGCCCAACTTAAAAATGATTAGATTTTGGTGGTGATATGCATATTCTTCCGGATGCAAAAAATTCTCAATATTTCAAAAAAATCCCATAAGTTAACATTGGGCATAATTTTAAAAAGTCAGATCTCTCCCATTTCTTAACATATTCGCTTCCAGTTTCACAGGATATTATGGGGTCCATGTCTCTATCATCAAGGTAAATCTCATCTGGATCCAATCAAGACTGACATCACAAAAAACCATTCAACTTTATAATGGGAAATCCCATTGACGACATTCAATAATTCATATAAAATCAATATATTGAGTGGTGTTCCCAAAACTTGTGTTCATACAGGATAACAACCTCCATGTATGTGCTGAGTTTGGTCTGGATTCTGGCTCTATTCTGGATCTGGTGATCCAGAACTGTATCTTTTACAGGGGTTGTGGAAAAGCCACCGCTGGAACTGAGCTGCTTGGCTGAGGTCTGCAGTCATGGCATGTTCTTGTTCTTAGAATGTGATTATTAGCCCTACGGGCTAAGTAATTCACCGCATACTTTTCACTGATTGTTGTTGTCAGTCGAAGTGCTTTGACTCTGAGTGGCTGTCATTCCACCCACTCATGCTCACGGTGACTTCATGTGCATACCCTCCATTCAGAATGTATTATAACAAAATAATAACCTGAGCTCTGTGTAGGTGACAAATATATATGCTTTTTAATTACATATTTAGACAATTATAAACTGTGATAACAAAAAAGACAGTTTAGGTCATTAAAATGAAAAATACAGAAATAAAAACTCCATTTAAATGTGTCAATAGTTTCCCCTCAGCTGTAAAAAAGTAGTAAACATCTTTACTTTGGTTTTCCTCTGCTCTTGCCAACACACTTGTGTCTTTTGAGATGAACACGCTGATTGAATTTCCTGCCACAGACACCACAGCTGTACGGTTTCTCCCCTGTGTGTACAAGAGAGTGTCGTTTAAGATCTGAACTTTGAGCAAATTTTTTCCCACAAACTGAACAACTGTAAGATCCTTCGTTATTGTGGATGAAAGCATGTTGCCGCAGATATCCACTCTGTGAAAAACTTTTACCACAGATGCTGCAACTGAATGGTTTCTCCCCTGTGTGGACAACCGAGTGTCTCCTCAGATTTCTACGGTCACTGAATGATTTGCCACAAATTGAGCAACTAAACGGTTTCTCTCCCATGTGGAGAGCAATGTGTTCTTTTAACAGTCTACTATCGCTGAATGTTTTGCTACAAACTGAACAAAACAGCGGTTTCTCATCTGTGTGGAGAAGCGAATGTCTGTTTAAATTTGCACGATCATTGAACCTTTTGCCACACACTGAACAAGTAAATGGTTTCTCTTCTCTGTGTATGATTAAGTGTCTTTTTAGAGTACCAGTTTGGGTGAAACATTTGCCACAAACTGAGCAGCTAAACGGCTTCTCCCCCGTGTGGACAAGGGAGTGTCTTTTTAAACTAACAAAATAGCCGAAGCCTTTACCACAAACCGAGCAACTAAACGGTTTCTCTTCATTGTGGACAGAGGCATGTCTTTTTAGATTGTTCCGCTTTTTGAAACTTTTCCCACAAACAGAGCAGCTGAATTGTTGTTCTTTTGTGTGGATAATGGCATGCTCTTTCAGATATGCAATTTGAGAAAAACTTGTACCACAAACACTGCAAATAAACGGTTTCTCCCCTGTGTGGACGGAAGAGTGTCTTTTTAGATTTGCACATTGTATAAAAGTTTTACCACAAACTGAACAACTGAATGGTTTCTCTGTTTTGTGGCTAAAAGCATGTCTGTGCAGATGTCCATTTTGAGAAAAGCTTTTACCACAAACTGAACAGACAAATGGTTTCTCTCCGGTGTGGACTCTCATGTGCCTCTCCTTGTATGCTCTTTTGAAGAAACTTTTCTTACAAACTGAGCAGCTGAAAGGTTTTTCTGATGAATGACGCCGCATGTGCTGCTGTAGATATTTTTTACATGAGAATCCTTTGCAACAAACTGGGCAACTGAATGGTTTCTCTCCTGTTTGGCTATCTTTTAGTTCCTGCAGTTGTGTCTTCTGTCCAGAGCTTAGAGAACATTCAGAGGATCTACCTGATGTATCTCCAGTCTTACATTTCAGATCACTCAAACTTCTGTCTCTGTTCTGCAGAGGGTTTGAACCTTCCTGAGGTTTATCACTCTCCTTCCAGTCAGC
Organism: Cetoscarus ocellatus; assembly: GCA_037902135.1. Taxonomy (NCBI): domain Eukaryota; kingdom Metazoa; phylum Chordata; class Actinopteri; order Labriformes; family Labridae; genus Cetoscarus; species Cetoscarus ocellatus. Next base: position 869,520 of record JBAMNC010000067.1, on the reverse strand, counting down.
ACTGTCATCAGTATCAGATCCACAAAGGTCTGAACTCTCATCCGGGCTACCTGCCTCTAAATGACTGTGTGGATTAAAGTCTCTGTCTGGTTCTGGTCCTCCACAGTCCTCTCCATCAGCTTCTGTTTTCAAATGCTCTCTGTCCTCTTTACTTTTGTCTTCATCAAGCCAGAGGGACTGAGGTTGCTCTTCATCCTCTTCTTCACTTTTCACATTAGCAGGAATGAACATGCTGATGTCAGCAACATCTGGGTCCTGAAGCTGCTCTCTCTCCTGATTGATCCACACTTCCACCTGTTCTTCTTTAATGCGTACTGGTTCTGCTGGGTTCTCCTGTTTCAGACTGGAGCTCCTCTCCTGCTGCTCAGGGACAACCTCTTCTTCTTTCACCATCAGCTGATGGACATCTGAGGACATAAATAGAAAACGCCACACTCTTGAAAAACCAGGATTCTCTGATAAGATTTAAACCATGGATAGCATGACTTTATAAAAGCTCACAGAAGATGACTGCACCTTTGTAGGACAATCAGACTGTTGGACACTTCAGATAACGATAAGACAGACCACGTCTTTTACTTCCTTTCAACCAGGGGTGGGCAACTGGTGGCCTGGGGGCCACATGCGGCCCTCCTACTCTCTTAATATGGCCCACCAATCAATTTAACATATAAAACAAATGCATTTTAGTGAAGGAAACATGACATCTACCGTGAAACATAAAAATGGCAGTATTTCCAGGAAAATAGAGCTGTATTCTTCTCTTTGAATTCTCCTCTGTGAATTACAAAATGTTTGTTAAAATAAAAACTAAACTGTTCGCAAAATAAACATAAACAACTTGTAAAAAATCAGAAAGTCACAAGTTTATTGTTCCAATTTCAACAATGTGGCCCCCTGTCACTAAGAATACAATTCATGTGGCCCTCTTGGTTCCCAAAGTTGCCTACCCCTGCTTTAGACAATCTATTTTTATGGCATTCACCCTTTATGCCTTTTCAAGTTTAAGGAAACAAGACAGGTGGCAATTACTCAGATTTAAAATATGCCAATAAAAACAGATTATCCTCTTTAAATTCTGATTGGTAACATATTAGATTCTGTTTCTTATATTAGTTATAAGGACTTGAGGGTAAGACTCTACCTGCAGTCTCATCTTAAGTGCACATATTTTACTGACTGAGACATTTGGACTTTACATGTTTGTTGTGTTGGATTAGACTAGATTAGATTAGATTAGATAAAATTGAACTTGATTAATAAAAGTTCTATCTAATCTAACCTAATCTGATCTAATGTTGCAGAATCTATTTATATTTGCTAAGACCCTTCAGCTGCTATTTTGTATTTTTTTGGTAAATGTTTGATACTTAAAAAAATGAACCAATATATTGCAAGGTACATGCCTTATTATTCTAGGATCATGAAACATGATTTTTTTTAAGTGCCACAGAAAAATGGAGCTGCAGGGATGAAGGGAGAGGCAGAGAGAGAAATCAGCTACATATGGAGACCAAACAGGGATAAAATATTCAAAATTTCCTGAAAAGTTGTGTGACAAAAAGGCAATACAAGCATATTTAACTTTTAAACCAAAAACCCTGAAACTGATAGAAAAGATAAATTAATAAATCAAATAATAATTAAATCACATGTGGTATGTGGAACAGTACGGGGTCAATAAAAACAGCTATGAATACTCATTATAATGTAATTAAAATACAAATTAAATAAATTAATTAATTTATAAGAGTTAATTAATTTAGTTTTAATATCAGGCAAACAAATTATCTGTTGTAGACAGAGAGATGATGGGCATAATCCACTTAATCTGAAAATATTACAAAAATCAAAAAGTGGTATTTTTTTCAGGGATCAAAATTTGATTTTTTTTTTCTTTATACTCACTTAACAAAGTCTCAAAACTGCATTTAAACTATTTAAAATGTTACATCTTTACATAACTTACATAAATGGTTTAAATCCACACAGCAATATTTGATAAATAATAATGATTTTTTTGTTTTATATTTATACAGAACTAATAATGACAAATTTTCATCTAAAACACAGGTAACTTTTCAGTTAAGATAACTTAATAATTTCAGTTAAGATGACTTAATAACATCTTGAAAATTCCCTTTTTTGATTATCAATTCAAAATGGCTTTATTGATTATGTTAGCAATGTAATAAATCATCACATAATATTTTTTTATAAATATAGTTAAAAACGACATAACTTAACATATAATTTCGATTTTTTAATAAATAAAATTTCTTCATAAATCCTATGTTGCTAACCTTATTTAAAAGTATTTATTGATACTTCATCAGGGTATAATTTAATTTATTTATTTTAATTTAGTTCATTAACATGTGCTTAATCACCACACAGTTTTGGTTTTTGAAGACTCTTCCTAAACGTATTACTTGGTTAGAGATTTTGTTTTTTAAAAACACTTTTAATATATTTTACTCATCCCAGAATTATTGTGTTTTTCAGAACATTATAATTACTTGATAAACTATCAAGGTTAACATTTATCAAGAACTTTATCTCACTTATACAGGGTTTATCAAAAAGAGTCTAAAATATGACCGTTTATGATGGTTAAGTGAAGAAAATTAAATAAATCCCTGATGTTCAGCCAATCACAACATGCCGCGTCATCGCAGTTATGTCTAGCCAATCATAACGTGTGACGTCACCACCAGGCGCAGGACCCCGCCCACACCTCATATCAACACCATCTTTGAGAATTACTTTAGAGCATAAAAGCTGGGATGAAGTTTTTACATAATGCCTTTTAGGTAGAAAGGCGAAATGATGCCGTTGAGGTCAAAATTTCAAGAATTAATTTGAATTTATTCTTGTTGTTGTACTTCCAAGATTTTTTAACGTTTGACTTTTTTTAATCAAAGTGCATCATGACAGTATAATAGAATAAAATTAGAATTGAAACTTTACAAATGCTGTTGGACACTTATAGTCCATCTGCTAACTAAATAGTAACTGAATAATATTATTGAAACAATCTCAGTATGAGCAGATTCAGCCAAAAAAGCTGATTTAAATTATCAACAGATATGAACATTTTTTGCTGATTTGGCCACACAATATTTTATCTTTTAAAATGGCATTAATTTCAGCAGAATGAACAAATATGCCATAATGGCTCATCTCATCATCAGTGAATATCAGCTTTTATAAATCAAAAGTTTGATTTACAAACAAATAAACTGTCATTGTAAAAGGAACAGGCCAATTTAATTTAAAAAATTAGACTTTGTACTCTTCACCAAAAATAGTAAAATTAATATCCACATCAGCGATAATGAGCTCAGAAAAATCTGGTTCAAAAAATACATTATCATAAAATTCTATTTAAAAAAACAACTGTAATTTATTTGTAATTAAATTTCTATTTTTTTTATTCACTTTATGCTAATCTCTTTTCTCTCCTTTTACATTGTTAGTTTTCTTATTTGCTCTTTTTTCTGATGAAGTCATAAGTGTAGAATTTACTAAGATATACCTCTTCATTTCTCTTAAAGAATCTAAATTAAAATAATTTTCTTGATTAGGCTCACAAGCTGATGAAATTATGTATCAGACCTAAAGGGTATGGATTCGGCTGGTGATCTGGCATTTTTCTGTTCATCTGTTTTATGTCAGTTAACATACTGTTTAAAAAAGAAGAAAAATTTTACTAGAAAGTCAAGGAGTTACATTTATGTGGTAGAATCAATAAAGATATTTATATACATAAAAAATAACCTGACTTGAAAAGAGTCCACTACATGTTAAAATCTGTAATTAAAAGAACTGAATTACCTGTATTTTCATTATTTATTTATTTTTTTTAAGTTCATATTTATTGCTTTTCGAAAATTATGAAACACAATATTAACAAAAAGGGATATAAACCCTCCCCCCCAGCCCAGAACATACAAAAAACATGAACAGGATCAGCTCATCATGAAAGGAAATGAAGAAATAACAAAGGGCCACAGCCATGACAAAAAACTAAACATACATTTAAAAAATATAATAATAATAATAATAATAATAATAATAATAATAATAATAATAATGATAATAATTAAATAAAGAACAATCTGTACAATGTGTAAGGTCAAATGTAAGATACACACAGCAGGTGTTACACAGTAATCAACACATTAGTCACTTTGTTGAAACAGTTGCAGTACCGGGTCCCACATTTTTTTAAACATGTCTTCCCTGTCTTCATTATGGAGTCTCAGTCTCTCCAGGTGAAGCATATTTGCCATTTCTCTCAACCACAAATCATACGTGGGCACAATGTCCGACTTCCACGCTCGGAGGATTAATTTCTTTGCAATCACAGTTCCAAATAAGATAGCCTTTTTCTCAAATTTGTTATCATGAGACAAAGGGGTAGTAGCCCCAAGAATGGCTACAAGCGGATTAGGCCCCCAACATTTCCCGTAAGCCAAAGAGAAGCAATGAAAAATGCTTTTCCAGTATGTGTACAATTTACTGCATGACCAAAAAGAATGTATTAAGGTACCAGTTGCAGACTCGTACCTGTTGCATTTGGGTGAAACATCAGGAAAGAAACTGTGCAGTTTTTCTCTAGAGTAATAAAGTCTATGTAAAGTCTTAAACTGCATAAGGCAATGCCTGACATTCACAGAGCAATCATGTATACTTTTTAAACATTCATCCCATATCTCATCTTCCAGTTCTGCATTCAGCTCATCTTTCCATGCCTGTTTAATACTTGTTGTACTCAGTGGGGTGTTGTTGTGTATATCCGGTACAAAAGTGAAACTGCCCCTTTGGTAGCAGGGTCAAATTTTTTCATTGCCTCAAGGGACTCATGCTCTACCAAGCTTTCAAAGTTGGGTAAAAGAGTCCTGACATAATTTCGAACTTGAAAGTACCGAAAAAGGCCAGATTTGGGAATGTCATATTTAGCTGCAAATTGTGAGTATGAGGCAAAAATGCCGTTAATGTATAAACCACCTATGTTGCAAATGCCTTTCTGTTTCCAAAGGAGGAAAACATTATCAGTCAGACCAGGTAAAAAAGAATGATTATCACATATTGGAGTGGCCAGGTAAATGCTTGGAGCCTTGATGTAATTTTTTATCTGCCCCCAGATTCTTATGGAATTATCAATTACAAAACTGTTATTAAAGTATGTCTTTTTAACAGCAGTGGGACTGTTAAGAAGAGCGGGTAATGAAGTTTTTTTGCAAAGCATTCTTTCCATACTCAGCCATGCAGGACAGGTGTCTGCCTCCAGAGAAGGGCCCTTCTTCCACCACGAACGAATAGATAAGTGCGCAGCCCAGTAGTACAACTTAAAGTTCGGTAAAGCAAAACCTCCAATATCCTTTGGTTTTGATAGGCGTTTTTTAGCTATTCTAACAGTTTTATAACTCCAAATGAAGGGCATAATAATTGAGTCTAACTGCTTGAAGTATGATTGAGCAATAAAACATGGGATGGACTGAAAAGACGGAGAAAGCGGGGCAATACAATCATCTTAATTGCATTCATCTTCCCTACCATGGATATTGGGAGAGTTTTCCAATACTCGATATTAGTTTTGACTTGCTCAATTTTGCTTTGCCAGTTTAATCGGAGAAGATCATTTGGGTTTTTAGTAATTATTACTCCTAAATATGTGAAAGCTTCGTTTCTTAAATGGAATGGATTGCAAATATGCCCTGGTATTTTCATTATTTTTAATAAACTTTAAAACTGATCGTGTAATTTCAGATTTTGGCTGAATGACTTAGATTGGTGAGCAAAACTGACTAAAATGTGACTTTGTTTAAAGACTAAAAAACAATAAAAGAAGCTGAAACATTTACACGGATAGTGATCATTATTATCTATTGTATAATAAAATATAATCAGCGAGTCCTGAACTGCTTGTTTTGTGTCAGATTTTTAATGGAGGAGAAAAGAAATCTCTCTGAGCAGAAATATGAGACAGAATATCAAAATAATGTCCACAGCTATCTGTGTGCATGAAGTCAAACAAAGAATAAGGTTGTGTGTTTGTCAAACTTGTGTTGAAGGTTCAAAGTGAACAAACCTGCTCTGTGGAGCTCAGGGTTAAAAACAGAGTCCAGTAGTTTCTGTTGTCGATCCTTCTCCTCAGCAGCTACAGTCAGTCTATAATTCACTGAAGATTTCAGCATTTGGACGTCAGACATTTTCACACAATCACAGACACTTTTTCCACACAAACTGCCTTCAAAACACTGCTGCTCCGTCTCTCTACTCTTAACATGCTAAGCTAAGCTCACTAGCTTCAGAGGACTCGTTGACATGTTGGAGTCTGAACATGTATTCAGACAAAGAGATCATCACAGTCTGCACAACCAGGTAGACAAACACACTGGAATATCTGAGCTCACATTAATCCGTCTGTATCGCTCTGTAGCCGAGTTCATTCTCGGTTTGATGTTAGCTTGAGAGCACAGCTAGCTTCAGTTAGCATTAGCGGCTAACATGAAGGGAGTCTGAGGTGAAGTAACACAAACACATCACAAAGTCTGTTTCAATGACATCTACTATACAGGTTGTGCTGCTTCATTAACAGATCTGCTGTTAACGAGAGAAACCCGGCAAATGTTCACAACGATTAAGGAGAAATGCACCAAGCTAACGGGCTAATGGAGAGACAAGAAGAGGAGCTTTCTTCTTCTTTTCGGTTGACAAATAAACATGAGGTTGAAACACTGACACCTAAAGGACAAAAAGAGGAATGAGAGACCAGCCTTTGCTTTGATTCCATTTGGAACAAAATATAATTTCTTGAGTTCATTTTGAACAGAAATGTCACAGCAGGCTAAGCTCTGATCTTGTAACTGTCCATGGTGTTCCTCTGTCACATGGTGCTGGATTTTACCCCTTTGTGGTATTTTGGTCGAACTGAGACATGGAAGCAGCACAGTGGTGCAGCAGGGTGGTGCGCGTGCCTCACAGCAAGAAGGTTGCTGGTACATACCCCCTGTCAGTTCCCCTAATCCGGCTTCCTCCCACAGACCAAAATCCTACTCATTAGGTTAAATGGTGACTAAATTTCCTGTGAGTGTAAATGGTTGACTGTCTCTCTTTGTGGCCTTGTCGTTGGCTTGTGATCAGTCCATGGTGCAAATCGCCTCTCACCCAATGTCAGATCAGAAAAGCCCCTTATGACCTTGAAATGAATAAGTGGCATGGATGATGGATGAATAGTGACCACTTCTAAATTTTTACTGTAAGAGAAACTACACAAGAATCTACACTTGTCTTAGCTTATTCTCTGTGAGGTATTAGTGTTCCTCTTCAGTCATCTTTAATTAAGTATGCATGCTAAAATTCCCTGATGCATTTGAAGTGTTCAGGACATTTTGACTCGTGGCAGTAATGCAGTCTCAATCAAATTTTTGGGTTAGACTTTCATTTATTTGAAAAAAAAACAAACAAAAAAAAAAACAATTTGTGTCATATAATATCCTGAAACTCATTCTGCTCTGGGCTACTGATATTTAAGAAAATGTATGTCACTTTTATGTCATTTTGGTGGCATACATCCAACAAAATCTGAAATCAAATGATATTTTGATTCATCATTTTGGTCTGCTATATCAATACCTGGAGATTAACAACAAAAGGGGCCACTATGCGCAACGATTACTGCAATCATTAAAGGAGAAGAGCTCTCAAAATACATCTGTAAACAAACTGACAATAAAAACAAGGTTTAGACTGTAAAATCCACGGTTAATGACAAACAGCACCTCCGAGAAATACTTCTCCTCAATATTTGGGAGATACTACTGGACTGTAGCTAGTACACATATCGAGGATTAAACTTGTCCATGCAACCAGCTTCTCTCATGGTGAAGTGAACACATATGAACTCTGATATCCTACCTCTATCTGCAGATTAATATTTGAGGCATGTCAGTCAGTGACTGAACTGATCATTAGTTATTGTGCTTTTATTTTTTATTTTTTTAATCAATGTCTGATTTCTCAGCTCAAAAAAATCAAAATCAATCAAATCATAATTTCTTCAGTTTTTGATTGATTTAAGCTACAAAGTGGACTAAGTTTGATTCTAGATCATGAAACAGAAGTATGGCAGACTATATAATTTATATTTTAATATAAAATTAACTATTTCACTAAAATAATGAACCTGACAACTTTAGTTGTGATCTTGCAAGCTGCAATCAAAATCAAAATAATATCCTTTTTATGCATCATGAAGACAAAGACAACATGTGAAAAAGGATTTTTACTGATGTGAAATGAAGTAAATTCTCAACAATCATTTTCACCAAACAGCACCGAAGAGTCCAGACAGTGAACATAACACAAGGGTTAATTATCATTATTTTAAGACCACCTGTCTGCTCAGCTCACTGCTGGAGGGTGAAGGCAGAAAAAGCTGATCATTTAAAGCTGAATTATTTTAACTTTAATTTGCTGATGAAGCAAAGCACCAAAGTTAAAGTCTGTGAATATATGATTGTAAAAATGAGACCCTGGCTTTCAGACAGGCTTTGAAATTCATGTTTTTTAGTTGTTTCTGGTACGTTAGTGCCCTTAGATTAGATAGATGCAGCAGCTGTGACTGCTGGAAAGCTGTTTAGTGGGAATTTAAATCAAGTCTATGGCTGGCTCTTGATGGATGTGACTGACCACACCACTGATGAATTGACCTCCAGTTTTTTCTTGAAAGGTGCTACCCAGACAACTATAGGGCGTCATCCCGATGGACTTAAAATATATGTTATATCATATTTTTCTTGAAGCCTTAGACAGTAAGTAATGTTGTCTGGCACCTTTTATTTAATTTTTCTAGGGCTCTTGATACCATTGATCACTGTGTGATTGTCTGATGTTCTACAGCTTCATAAAGAATGACCTCAAGATTCATTTTTGGACCATTTAAATTGATATTTATATGAACTGCCTTTGACAAAATGGTGCAAATTCTTCTTTCATTTTTACACTGATGATACTGTTATTCACTGCTTTGCACCTACACCTTCACAACTTTTTGAAAATCTTCAGCATTCTTCAACTTAGCTCAAGATCAGCTTGGGCTAAATGCAGTTAAAACTAAACTCATTTTTTTTTACATCTATAGGACAGCAAAGAGAAGTTGAGTCTTCCTTTCATTACTTTGGAATTATGCTTGATGAAATCCTGTCTCTAAGAAAGCACATCATACTGTTGCTGAAAAGCTGAACGTTTTCCACAGCTTGTGAAAGAGAACCTAGAGCAGTCCATATTTCTTCTGGTTCTTAAATACAACAGTGTGTTGTATATGGATCTGCTCAGTCATCAAATATCGGACAGTGTGTATCATGGTGCATTGAGATTCAACTCAAAATGTGGATTTCTATCTTTTTTTCTATCTATTTTCTATCTTTGTATATATATATTCTTAAAGGAACTGCACTTCTTTAATCACACACCAGCTGTCACACTGGTACATCTTCATTTACAGAGATAGTCTGGGAGATTCAGTACTCACTTTCTCTCTTCTAATCTTATATAATGGAGTGCTGTTCATCAGACTGCTCAAAAGGAGCTAAAAGAAGCTTCTCGGTTTTCTGCTCCTGCGGCTTCAAACAATCTTCAGACCATTGATGGGTGATACCAAACTATTTCAAACCAAAACGATAACAATCATTTCCTAAAATGCAGAAATAATGTTTGGGAACTTTGCAAAGATCAAAAGAACAAAAGGAAACATACAGTCAAGACGATCAGATCCCAAAAGTGAGTTTAATTTATAAGTCTTAGTCCAAAGATTGATTTAAGATTAGAGACATACAGAGGAAGTCTTAGACAAATTGATCATTATTGCCAAAATAGAAATACAAACAAAATTGAACTACATGAAACACTTAAGCCTGTTCTGTAGCAATTAATCAGGACACAATACGACAATGAAAACAGGATTGCGTTTGCACATTCTGTTTACACGAGAATGGTGCCCGGAGTGCCTGAATCCGCAAACTTTTGAAACTGGGGTCCAGAGTGAAAAGTTTTGAAAACGTTTTCGTTGTCATCTCCCTGTAAACAGGAATCGCCGTAGTCAGGTAAAATGGGGACACATGGCACATGTGCTGTACTCTTTCAGATAAAGGTAGCGCATGCACTTAGGAACAACAACAACAACAGCTATGGCCAGCTACTGAGCAACATGTGTTGTGATGACTGAGCTCAGTTTGTTATCACTGCTCCAACAAAATGTAGATTTGCTGTGTCAATACTCTGACCAGCGAAGATGCATTTGTTATATTCCCCAAGGACACTACAAACTTACATTGCCAACTACTGGCATGCACAATACTACGTTTTCAGCCATTCTCGTGCATCTGTGTGAAAGCACATCGTTATCACACCATCTTCATGTGAACGCAGAGTGTTTTTGAAAACGCACAGGAAAATCCTTTTCATTTCTGGTGACAACATTATCATGTCAACAGGCTCTCAATGTTTATCATTTAAACACAATCAACTGTAAGACGTCTGTGTAGATTCTCATTCATCCAGGTCATGGTGATGGAAGCAGATACTTAATAAGTATCTGCTTCCATCACCAGCCATTTGGAACTGAAGAAGCTTCTTGGATGAGAAGTGAAACGTCTTCCCAACAAACTCAACACAGTCCAGTTGCCTTGTTTGAATCTTCAAGATAATCAACTGTAAGGTTGTGTAAAAGTAAATTGAAAATATTTCAAAGAGAGCAACAAAACATAAACATGTTTTCTTTCTGCCCTTGCATCTTTCGTTTCTTACAGAGCTGTGTTATGTGTCCACATATGAGCTTGCAGGTGCAGCTGAGAACTCTTTTGATATGTTTCCTTGGCTTTGGATTTTCACTACTCTCAACAACACATTTGTGCTACTCAATGTGTGTAAATCCCTTACAACAAAAACTTCAGCTGTATGGTTTCTGTCCTGTGTGAACAATTGAGTGCCGCCTCAGATTTGCATTGAGTCTGAATCTTTTACCACAAATGCTGCAAGTGAACAGTTTCTCTCCAGTGTGGATAGTTAAGTGTCTTTCAAAAGTCCCCTGAAGAGTGAAATTTTTACCACAAACTGTACAATGAAATTGTTTCTCTTCTGTGTGAACAACAGAGTGGCTTTTTAAATGCTCAGACTGGTTGAATCCTTTACCACAAACTGAACAAATGAATCTTTTTTTGTCTGTGTGGAGAGCAGAGTGTGCATTAAGGTTTCCTCTTCTGTTGAAACTTTTACCACAAACAGAACAACTGTAGGGTTTCTCTCCTGTGTGAGTAATAGCATGATACCTCAGGGTTCCACTTTGAGAGAAACTTTTACCACAAATACTGCAACTAAATGGTTTGCCCACTGTGTGGATAATCATGTGTTTTTTTAAACACCGACTCTGTTTGAAACTTTCACCACATACAGAGCAACTAAACGGTTTCTCTCCTAAATGGATTTTCATGTGACTCGACCTATCTGCCCTTGTTTTGAACATTTTCTGACAAAATGAGCAGCTGAAAGGTTTTTCCTCTGAATGACGTGGCATGTGTTTTCTCAAATAACATTTACGTGAGAATCTTTTACCACAAACAGAACAACTGAAGGGTTTCTCTCCTGTGTGAACTCTGATGTGTGTTTCCAACTCTGCCCTTGTGATAAAACTTTTTGGACAATCTGAGCAGCTGAAAGGCTTTTCTGATGAATGGCTATACATGTGCTGTTTTAAATTTTTCTTGCGAGGGTATCTTTTGCCACAAACAGAACAACTGAATGGTTTCTCTCCAGTGTGGACTCTTATGTGCTGTACCATCTCTGCTCTTGAAATAAATTTCTTCTCACAAACTGAGCAGCCAAAAGGTTTTTCTGCTGAATGATATTTCATGTGTCGTAGTAAATTCTTTTTGATTGGATATGTTTTTTCACAAACTGAACAACTGAACATTTTCTTGCCAGTTTTTTTTCCTTTATGTTTCTGTTTATTTATCTTCTGTCCAAAGCTTGCAGCACGCTCAGAGTGACTAACTGATGTATCTCCAGTCTTACATTTCAGATCACTCACAGCTCTATCTCTGTTTTGCAGAGGGTTTGAACCTTCCTGAGGTTCATCACTCTCCTCCCAATCAGCACTGTCATCAGTATCAGATCCAGTAAGGTCCGAAGACTCATCAGGAGTAACTGACTGTAAATGACTGTGTGGATTTAGGTCTCTGTCTGGTTCTGATCCTCCACAGTCCTCCCCATCAGATTCTGTTTTCAAATGTTCTGTGTCTCTGTTCTCTTCACTTCGGTCTTCATCAGGCTGAAAGGACTTAGGTTCCTCCTTTTTCTCTTCTTCACTATTCACAGGAACAGGAAAGAATGTGAACTTGATGATATTATCCTCCTCTGGCTCCTGAAGCTGCTCTCTCTCCTGATTGATCCACTCTTCCTCCTGTTCCTCTTTAATGTGTGCAGGTTCTGCTGGGTTCTCCTGCTTCAGACTGGCACTCCTCCCCTGCTGCTCAGGGAGAACTTCTTCTTTCACCATCAGCTGATGAACATCTGTGGACAAAAATAGGAAAACATGAAGCAAAATACTAAGTAAGGTTGTTTTATTTGAAATAGCACCTTTCACAGAACAAAGTTTACAAAGTGCTTCACAAAACAATAAAACAAGACAAAGAATATTTTATAGAAAAGGTACTGTTGTTCAAGGTTACATCAAGTGGTCCAAAGTCATTTTTAACAAATGCATTTCAAGCTGCTTCTCAAAGACTTCAGCTGAAGTAGCAGCGCATCCATTAATAGAAAGAGAGCTCCATAGTGTTGGGGCAACAACCTCAAAAGCACAGTCACCTCTAGTTTTCAGTCTGACCCGTGGAACAACTAGCAGACCCTGTTGAGAGACCCTTAGAGGTCAACTACTGACGCAATTTTATTTTTCTTAAAATGACACTTTTGATGCAGTGACAATGAGATAAAACATGCCCGCCCCAACAGGTCTCCCTGATGGCAGGAGCACTAAAACTTTGATCTATTTATTTAATTGGTTAATGAAGTATTTTCGTTAAAACTGTTTGTCACAGATGTAGTTTTTTTATTTGTTCACATTTCCTATTTGACAAAAATGTCTGCAGAGCGTTGACATAATGTTTATAAATAAGTAAGGACAGGTGCATTAAGCAGCCTGTTTTGGTGCAGTTATCCCAGATTAAGTGATTCTTTATTCTGCTTAATCCAATATTTCATGTTTATATTTGAGAGATCTGAGATTGAAATAAACAGAACTGCATATTGCACAAAGAAACATCACTTGTTCCCTCTCCTGTTTAATTATGAAAATATTTCAGGGTTACAAAAAAAATATATGTCGTTATTTTGCATAAAATTATCAAAACAGAGGTGTGACTGAGGCATCAGGGTCCTAGTGTGGTGGGGCCAAATGTACGGTGGCCGATGAGGGCCAATGGCCTACAGCAGCTTGATGAAGTTACCAAAGGTCAGAATGAAATACAAACACAGAAATATGCTGCCAATTAAATAACTGCTGCAAGAATTAAAAAAATAAACAAATGCATTAATGGCAAACGTGCTGCAAGTTAAAAACAAAGCACAAAACAACCCAAACCCAGAACACTCTTGCATGTGCAGCAATGCAGCAAAACCAGGTCGTCCTCATGAACATGACTTAATGATCTTAACATTGATTTTAAGTCATTAAAAGTACTTATTCAGCATAATAAACCGAACATTTAATATTTTTTTGGCAAATTTTTATCACAAGTCTGTTTCTTAATTACACAAATACATACACAAGATTCAAAAAGAAGATGGTTGTCGATTAAAAAAGCTAATTTCTTGCAGGAAAATGAAATATTCACCAAATAACCAAAGACAATTATTAGAATAGACATTTTTAAATGTTTTCTTGGCAGATGGTCATTTTTCTTTTATGCTCATAATTTGCTGATATTTGAAATTAACTTTTGGGTTGTATTGAGTTGGGGGGGTTGGGGTTTGCATGTGGTTCCATTGCTGTTTTTCGTCCATTCCTGTTCTCAATCCATTAATACTTAAAATTGGTAAAAATGTCATGGAAATGTTAGGTCAAGGTGACATAAATAGCATTATTCACAAATATGATACAAACAAGATGACCTCTAAACGTGTTAAACAGATAAGTATTATTTTAAAGGAGGTATTGACAAGCATGGAGAGGTGAATTTAATGATGTACACATATGGTTTAATATGTTCAGAAAGGAGAAACTGAAATATCATACAAGTTATGGAGGAGAAAAGAAATCCCTCTAAGCAGAAATATGGGACAGAAGATCAAAATAATGTCCACAGCTATCGGTCAAACAAAGAATAAGGTTGTGTGCTTGTCAAACTTGTGTTGAAGGTTCAAAGTGAACAAACCTGCTCTGTGGAGCTCAGGGTTAAAAACAGAGTCCAGTAGTTTCTGTTGTCGATCCTTCTCCTCTTCTATAAGAACCATCTCCTCCTCTTTAATTCGTCTGTATCGCTCTGTAGCCGAGTTCATTCTCGGTTTGATGTTAGCTTGAGAGCACAGCTAGCTGCAGTTAGCATTAGCGGCTAACATGAAGGGAGTCTGAGGTGAAGTAGCACAAACACTTCACAAAGTCTGTTTCAGTGAATTCTATTATACATATAGGCTGTGCTGCTTCATAAACAGATCTGCTGTTAACGAGAGAAACCCGACAAATGTTCACAATGATTAAGGAAAAATCCATCAAGCTAACGGGCTAATGGAGAGACAAGAAGATGAAAAGCCTTTTTCTTCTTCTTAGTTGACAAGTGAACAAGGGGGTAAAGTACTGACACTTAGTGGGCAAAAAGATGAATTAGCAGCCTTTGCTTAAATTCGTTAAATTAAAAATAACAACGTTCATATTATCCGAAATGTATGCGTTTCTCAGCCTTTAAAGTGACATCAGTTCTGATCACCCCTACCTTTGTCGACCACATGAGGTGATTCAGACATTTCAGCTTCTTCTCTCTGGACCTGGAATGTTTCCTATCACTGCATTTAACTCCAGCATACGTGTTTGTTTGTTTGTTTGTTTTGGTAAAATATTGGCTAATATTCGATGACATGTGGTTTTCTGCCAAACAGATAAAATGTGAAGTCTGATGTAATAAAACTTTGTCAAAACAGGACTTTGGGAGCCCGACAAGATTTAATTATTGAATTGTTGACTCTATTGTATAAAATTAAAAAGGCTGGAGTGTCAGTGGAGTTTCTCTGGGTACCCTCCCATGTGGGTTTGGATGGAAATTAGATGGCAGATAAGGCAGCTAAACTGGCTCTAGGAAAAAGAGTGACTTGCCAGTGCATATGGGTGTGAATGAATGAATATCTGACATCAAAACAAGTTTACAGAACGGTGGCAGAAGCAATGGAAAAATGAGGAGAAAGAATGTCACTTTTTCACCATACAAAACAGTGTGAATACTAAACAGTGCCATCTTGGAAAAGAAATGAGACAAGCTGTTATTATGACAAGACACAGGTTAGGATATTGTGGATTGACGTGGGATCTTTAAAAGATGGGAAGACATGAGGATGGGCTCTGCAGGATCTGCAAAAAGCAACAGACTGTGGAACATGTCTTGATGGAATGCCAGTTATATAAGGAGCAAAGAGGGTAGTTGTTCACTGTGGTATCAGACAGTGGGGTTAACAATATATCTATGCAGCACCTCTAGAACCAACAGAAAACCAGTCCCAGATTATCAACGCAGTCCTGGATTTTATACCAGCAACAGGAGTTCTCTCCCTTTGAAGTACTGTCAGGATTAACCAGCGAGAGGCAGCAATATGCCGTTAGGCATCTAGCCTGCCGGAAAAAGAAAAAGAAGAAGAAGAATAACGCCGTGTCAACCACCAACAAACAAGAAAAAGAGAGCTCCCCCTCCTGTGTCTTCATTCGCCCGGTAGCTTGGAGCATTTCTCCTTAATCGTTGTGAACATTTGTCAGGTTCTCTCGTTAACAGCACATCTGTTGATGAAGCAGCACAGTCTGTATGTATAGTAGAACTCATTGAAACAGAGTTCGTGAAGTGTATGTGCTGCCACACCTCAGATTCCATTCATGTTAGCCGCTAATGCTAACTGCAGCTAGCTAGCTTTAGCTTAGCATGCTAAGTGTAGAGAGACGGAGCTGCAGTGCTTTGAAGGCAGTTTGTGTGGAAAAAGTGTCTGTGATTGTGTGAAAATGTCTGACGTCCAAATGCTGAAATCTTCAGTGAATCATAGACTGACTGTAGCTGCTGAGGAGGAAATGATTCTTTTAAAAGAGGAGAAGGATCGACAAGAGAAACTACTGGACTCTGTTTTTAACCCTGATCTCCACAGAGCAGGTTTGTTCACTTTGAACCTTCAACACAAGTTTGACAAACACACAACCTTATTCTTTGATTGACTTCATGCACAAAGAGAGCTGTGGACATTTTTTGATCTTCTGTCTCATATTTCTGCTCAGAGGGATTTCCTTTCTCCCTCTATGACTTACCTGATTTATTACAGCTGTTCCCCCCTGAAAATAGAACTTCATCAGACAGACAGTATTGCTCAGCGTTTTGTTATAAATTATTTTTGGTTTAGTTTTTGTTTGAAGACAAATATGTTGTTATTGTAGTCACATTTAAGGCTGTTTTGCCAGATTGAGTTTTAGTTTTTTTTCAGCTGATGAAAACAAAGAAAATTGAAATTAGTTTGTTGTTCCCTTAAATTAATAGACATTCATTTATTACGTTTATTGAAGTCAATGACAATACAAGAAGACATTATACAAACAGGTGAAGAGAAAGATGCCAGATCACCACCCCATCCCCCTTATTGTACCCGCTGGTAAAGTTGTTCTGCAACCAGAGAGTTTGAGACATCCATAATCACAGACAATTTTCAAAACAGATGTAACACAGAGAAACACAATAGGGGGGAAATTAAAATATATTGACCCATGCTTAAAATAAAAAATCTGTTAAAACTATTAAGCAATATAACCATAAATGGTTTAAGTATAGTGCTTAAAGTTCAAGGCGACAGAGATATCTTTTCATAAAACCATTAAATAGTCAGCAACAATATGAATAAAGCCTAGGTTAAATACAATGTGACATGATTATGATTATGATAATTGTCTTGTAAGTGCAAATATTGCTACAGCTTATTCAGCTCAGTGGTAGCAGGTGGAACAAAGCTGTTTTTGTATCATTTTTTTCTGCCTCTTGGGACTAAAAACCTAAAGGTAGCTGAAAGTTGTGCAGAGGGTGGAGTCATAATTTTAAGTAGAGTTAGCCTCAGAGTGTGAACCCAGAACTGGATCTGCAAGATGTTTTGCATTTTGCTCCTCAGTGAAGCCCCCTGTCTAAGTTCTAAAAGGAAAGCTCAAAATAATCTGGAGTTAACTGTAAACACTATCCAAGCATCCAATCGTACAATGTACTGCAACAAAGAAGAACTAAGATCCACATCACTGCTGAAATGTAGGAAAATAAATTCCAGTTTTACCAGAATTAAGCTTCATTTGTGTCCTCAGATGTCAGTCAGCTGATGATACAAGAAGATGAGGCTCACCTGAAACAGCAGGAGAGGAGCTCAAGTCTGAAGCAGGAGAACCCAGCAGAACCAGCACACATTAAAGAGGAACAGGAGGAGATGTGGTGCAGTCAGGAGAGAGAGCAGCTTAAAGATCCAGAGGAGGACGATATCATCAAGTTCACTTTCTTTCCTGTAAAGAGTGAAAAAGACGATGAGGAGAAACCTCAGTCCCTCCAGCTTGATGAAGACCAAAATGAACCAGAAGCTGATGGAGAGGACTGTGGAGGATCAGAACCAGACAGAGACTTTCCACACAGTCATGTACAGCCAGTTAGTCCAGACAAGACTTCAGACCTTTCTGGATCTGATACTGATGACAGTGCTGATTGGGAGGAGAGTGATGAACCTCAGGAAGGTTCAAACCCTCTGCAAAACAGAGATGGAGCTGTGAGTGACCTGAAATGTAAGACTGGAGATACATCAGTGAGCTCCTCTGAATGTGCTTCACTGTCTGGACAGAAGAAACAACGACAGGAAAATCAAAGAAGCCAGACAGGAGAGAGAGACTTTATTTGTTCTGTTTGTGATAATAGATTCTCAAGTAAGAAAAATTTACAACAGCACATGAGATATCATTCAGCAGTAAAACCTTACAGCTGCTCGGTTTGCCAAAAAGGTTTTATCTGGCAAAAAGATGTTGTTAGGCACATGAGAGGCCACACAGGAGAGAGACCATTCTTGTGTTCAGTTTGTGGTCAATGTTTTGCATATGGTAGCAGTCTTAAAAGACACCTGACTGTTCACACTGGAGACAAACCATTCAGTTGTTACTTTTGTACTAAAAGCTTCCCCACTAATCAAATTTTAAAAGAGCACATGATGCGACACTCAGAAGAAAAACCTGTCAGCTGTTTGGTTTGTAAAAAAAGTTTTGTTAAGAAAGCTGATATGATAAGGCACATGAGAGTCCACACAGGAGATAAACCCTTCAGTTGTGCTGTTTGTGGTAAAAGTTTCACCCAGAGTGCAAATCTAAAGGCACACTCAGTTGTTCACACGGGGGAGAAACCATTTACTTGCACTGTTTGCGGTAAAGGTTTTACTCAAAGTGGATCTTTAAAAGAACATGCTAATATCCACAAACAGGAAAAACCATTCAACTGTTCAGTTTGTGGAGAAAGTTTCAACAACAGACGTGGTTTTAAAAGACATGTGTTTGTCCACACAGAAGAGAAACCATTTAGTTGCACAGTTTGTGGTAAAAGTTTCATACAGGGCACAGATCTAAAAAGACACTCAATTATCCACACCGGGGAGAAACCGTTCAGTTGCGGTTCTTGTAGTAAGAGATTCTCACGCCATATGAGGCTCAAGCAACATAAGTGTGTTGGCGAGAGGAGTGGAAATCTAAATTAAAGTTGTGAGTAATTCCATCTGTCCAGCTACAGGCAAGTCACTCATTTTCATAGCATTTGAATATTTGTAATTTCATACTTATATTATTGCAGAGTCTCTTTCTTATCCCGGTTTGTATTTGTTTTAGATCTGTAATTAAACACCATGTATTTTTGTCACCTACACAGAACCCTGGTCACTTTTTGTTGTTGGACATTTTAAATAAATTAAACAACTTAAATGAACAGTAACATGAGTCATATCATATTTACAGGGCATACATATGTATATTGTTGTGGTTCTTTAGGAGATGGTGCTTGGCTTTGGGCCTCCTGAAGGCCGGACCTGGCCTAACCCCAGGCCTCTCTCTTTCTGATCTAAGTCAAGTCTTCTGAAAATGTACTAAAAAGTGTAGAATCTTCACTGAAGAATATGTTTAGTTGAAGCAGGAGAAGAGACCAGTCAAGTTATTCAATCATGCAAATGAACAAAGCATATGAGTAAGATTCTGCAGAGTCAATACTGAAAAAAACAAAAAGACAGTATTTTTATAACCCAGTTTTGTAGGTTTGTACTCACACAATCTTGAGACAATCCCCTTTTCTTTTAAGAAAGTTGCTGATTGGACGTTTCTAATGGTGCCATTCCTGGCGTATGCAGCCAAAGCTCCAGTTTAATTTTCCTTATAGGTCAAAGTGTTTCAATGGCCGACATTTGACCATCAAATGACTGTTCACCATTCACTGAGGGTTAGTATAGGGTCACTTAACAGATTTGCTGATGTTTATATTGAATCAGGGAATTGTAAGAAGAACTGCAGATTAAACAACTTAACTCTGCAAAAAACTACTGTGGTGTAAAATTATCGTACAATGTCTTGTTGGTATCACTGTTTATTAATGAGTTTTACTTTACTCATACTTTTAATGTTTTTAGCTTTCTTAACATACTTTCAATAATGGAATGTTGAATGTTGGTCTGTTGGTCACTATAGTAACTCAAGTAACTTTCTTTTTTTTTAGCATTAGCTGGGAGTAGTAGTTATATAGTGTCATACAAATACAGCATATGTAACATTGTTGATATTACCAGGCACATATTTTACCTTATGTTGGGTTTTGCATTCAAGGACAGATTACCTTATATACTGGGCCTGTACGACACCTAAGCCTTTTATGCGTAATTTTATATCAGCCATAATAATATTATTATA
This sequence comes from Cetoscarus ocellatus, assembly GCA_037902135.1. NCBI lineage: Eukaryota > Metazoa > Chordata > Actinopteri > Labriformes > Labridae > Cetoscarus > Cetoscarus ocellatus. The sequence goes on along the minus strand of JBAMNC010000067.1, from coordinate 849,329 downwards.
ATATTCCTACATTTACATTTTATAATGTTTATATATTCTCTGGAATATTTGGTCACATATACACGTCAAACGCCAGCATTTAATGTTATTGAGAGGTCCTTACTGAATGTAGAAATGGGTTCAGAGTGTATTGACTACTCAGGGTCTTACATTAGTTAGAAATGACCACAGAATGTATGTTTCAAGATTGTTTTAATAATATATCATAATCTCACAATGTAGTTAGAAGTATCACACAGAATATTATGCCTGTAAAGGTTTTTTGGTCATATTAAGGTAATTTTTTTATATATGTGAGTAAAAATAAGGATCTCAACAACATAATTAAAAGTTTTTTTCCTACACCATAGAGCCTTGATACATATCTAATGGAGTACATGGTTCAAAGTTGTAAATATAAACTCAGGACAAGTATTCAAAGAAAGAACATCATGTACAAAACATTCTGTTCCAAAGCCAGGAGCAGGAAAAGCACGACCATATTTGGAACCAAGTGGGAAGCCATCTTGGAGCATGTCAGCCATTTTGTGTAACACCATAGAATTAAGAAAGAAATATGCCTGGTTGTGCCTTATAGCTAAATATAAATAACTTCTGGACTCCATTGGATTGTATAAAGGCCTATGGGAGGGAAAATTACAAAATTATAATTAAGAATTAAAGAAAGTGGATGTTAAAAGGAGAGGGGGAGGGACCCTTCTGGAGCCTTCGGGAAGACGGGAGGAGTCCCTCCCATCGGCTATATAACATACATACCATAACTCAAGCTTCAGTTGTTCAGGAGTTGTTCAGGAGTTGTTCAGTTGTTGTTCTAGGGTGTCGTGACACAAATCATCTCCCGTTTGTTATTTTTCACCTTGTGACAGTAATAAACGAGTTTCTGGAAAGTGGAATTTGCCTGCGTTCATGCTTCTTTGAACAGCGAAAGGACAGATTTTTACATCTGTTTTTCATCTTAGCTGCCATTCCTGCGCAGAAGTTACGAGTCAGCTCATTCGATATTTACTGAGAAAATGAGACACTACATATTGGTGCCGAAACCCGGGAATTTTTTTAGCCTGGGACCTTTAGATCTCTCGTCCGCTGAGCTGTGGGAGATCGCTATATTTCAAACGCTTATGTGGCCACAATCTTTTAAGGTAAGAGGATCTTTGTTTGTTCTTCAGTGTTAGGAGTGTATTTGAGATATAGAGGTCCGACCTTTGGGTCAGGGACGAGACAATCCCTCCCTAAAGGGGCCTATAACGGAATGAGTTGTGCTACACAAAGAGTTAATTGTAATGAACTTCCGTGTTTCTGGTTTAAATGCCGGCAGACTCCACTTCTACTGTAGATTTAATCTTAGCATTTTGAGTAGATGCATGTATATTTAATTCTTGTATCGTAATCTGGGGGTCGGGATGTGTTGTATTTATTTACGGCATGATAAGGCTGAGTTTTTAGGAATATTTAAGACTCTGAGGAGCCAGGGACTGCAGCTACAGCCTCATAAATCTTCGTGCCAAGAAAGAGAATCCTCAGTGTAGGGAGTATATTTAAGAGGAAAAGTGTGTGGGGTCACACAAAAGATTATATTTTGTCCGACATGGGTGAAGTTAGGCGTGAAACGCGGACAGCAGTTAATAGCGTCAAAGAAGTAGGGGTGGGTAATTTACAGCACTCACGAACAGAGAGAAGCGGCAAAGAAGAGGCGACGTGGGGAGTTTCGATTGATAAAGTGATAGAAATAGACGTAGAATGGGACAATTGAAGTGATTAGATTAGATTAGATTAGATTAGAATAGATTAGATAGTACTTTATCAATCCCTTTGGGAATACTTCTTCAGGGAAATCAGGATTCCAGTGACAATAAATTATTACAGATAAAAGGTATATATGTATATCAAGATAATATATATATATAAATATATATATATATATATATATATATATATATATATATATATATATACATATATATATATATATATATATATATACATATATAAAAAGATAATATAATCATAATATATAAAGAAAGAAAAGATATAATAATAAAAAATATATAAATTATAAATTATTATTATAAATTATAAAGATAGAATAATCATAATATATAAAGGTATATATATATAAAGATGGATCTAAAAATATATATAAATGAATATATATAAATATAAATAATTAGGAAATTATAATTATTATTGATTAGGAAAATTACAAAAACAAAAACTTTAAAGGAATACTCAGTTATGCTGTGTCTTAAGTGATAAAGAAAGGGAAAATTAGAGGGGAAACGGTGTCTTTTCTGTTTTAATCAGGCTTTGTGTGTGGAGTTTTTAGATGAGAAGCCCACAGCTCCAATTTTGACGAGCGATGGTCAGCTGTGCAGAAAAGGAGCTGGGGGAGGAGAAGGAAAAAAAAAAAAAACGCCTCCTCTTTGGAAGCATAGAGAGGGAGATATAGAATATAACTTATTTAATGGGGATGAGAAGTTTAAAGTAAAACACTGAGGAACAGTGGATACGCAGAAAAAGTGGGAAGAGAATAAAACGGCTCCAGGAGTGGGCCACATGTAAGTGTTGACTAGACTAAAGATATACAGACACAAAAGTAGCACTAGGAAAGTGCTGGAGAATTGCTTGTTGAACATTGTGTCTTAGGTGACTAAGGTTAGTCACTGAGTAAAGCATCGAGAATATGCTTTGTAGTGTTGTCTGTTTTGAGTGATTTAGGATAAATCACATAATAGAGCATTAGGAAATGCTAAATCGAGTTGAAGAATCAAGTGATTTAGAATAAATCACATAATAGAGCATTAGGAAAATGCTAAATCAAGTTGAAGAATCAAGTGATTTAGAATAAATCACATTATAGAGCATTAGGAAATGCTAAGTAGGGATGTGTGTTTCACGTGATTTAGGATGAATCACAGATATAGAGCATTAGGGCAATGCTTAGTAGTGATGTATGTTTTGGATTGGTTCAAGGTTTAATCACTGTGATATAAGGAAAAGCATAAAGAAAAGTGCTTGTAGTTAGGGTTGTGTGGATTTTGTGATTAGAGGTTAATCACTCAATAGGTTTGTGTGATCTAAGGTGGTTCACCGGATAGAAGTAAAGCCCCAGGAAGGGGTTGATAAGGTTGTGTGATCTAGAGTGGATCACCAGATAGAAGTAAAGCCCCAGGAAGGGGCTCTTAGGGTAGGGTGATAAAAGGAATATCACAGAATAAAAGCATAGCACTAGGATGGTGCTGATAAGAGTGTTGTGATTTAAGGAAAATCACACAATAAGAAGCTGGACACTGGGAAAGTCCAGGTAGGTTGTGTAATTTAGAGAAAAGTAGTAAGATAAAGAAATATTGCACTGAAGGAGTGCTGATAGAGGCATGTAATTCTAAAAGGTGTATTACAGAGAAGACAACACCAGGATAGGGGTGTGTCACTAAGAAAAATCACTTGGTGAGGAAAAGTGATAGGTGTGGATAGGGCTGTGACATCCATTGGATTTTACAACACTTCTGTGTTTTATTTATTTGTTTTTTTTTGTTGGAAATGTTTCTAAGATAAATGCTGTAGGAAAGATAAGATAGTATAAGATGATAATATAATATAATATAATATAATATAATATAATATAATATAATATAATATAAGATAAGATAAGATAATCCATTATTAGTCCCTTAGGGGGAAATTCTAAGTTTACAGCAGCTGTAGAATACTAAGTAGAAATAAATAGAAACTTAATAAATAAATAAAATATATAACATAATATAATATAATATAATATAATACAGAACATAGTTCATAAAACAATATATATAAATAAATATATAAAGACAAGGAACTTAATAATGAAGATAAAATCAAATGAATATATGTAAGTGGTATTTGTAGTGATTAGGTACATGTTTGAAGTACTACAGTCGGAAATTGAGATATTAGAGTTGTTAATACAGGTTATTGCTTACTAGTGAGTTCTTTTTTGTGGTAGTGTCTAACAGGACAATACCTGAAAGCAAGAGGTTTTAGCTCCAAGGAATTGGAACTCATTTTTTGGTTAAAAAGAACATATTTTGACTAAAAAAGGAATAGGAACATCACAGGACAACCAGATAATTGGACTGAAGCTCTGGAAAATCACTAAATTTGTCAATTTAAGGCAGGTTGTGAGAGATTTCCCAACTGTAAACTAGAGCTAACTTTTGTATTGAACTCCATTCATACTAGGCCTACTGCTAGAAGACCTCTGAACTCATCAAACAGCAGATGCCACAGTAACTTTAGACCCATTATTAGAACCCACTGTAGTAGGAGTAAATAAAGTTGAAGCAAATCCAAAATAGGCCTAACAACTAACCAGATTATTGTATTCCAGAACCAGACAAAGAGCCAGAAATACTTTTGAAGTGCCATAAGCAGTGCAAAGCAGGGCTACAAGGGGACCACAATGAACAAAATGAAGGCAATGAGATTAGGGCAGACACCTGTGATGCTAGTAATTACACACCACCCAAAGCAAAAGAAATTCATCCAAAATTGTGTGAATAAATGGCAAGACAGATCTACAGGTCAGCATAAATGACCTCTAGTGGGGTCCTTTGATATGGCGTGTTGCAGTGAGGTGGAAACAAGCATCAAATACCATAAAGCAAATGATGTCAGCTTTAAAAGAGAAGGGAAAAGAGCAAGAGAGAAGGAGGTGATGGAATGGTTTAAGCAGGAAAGTCTCAGCAGACAGCTGCAGGCCAAAGAGAAAATGGACCAGGAAAAAGGAAAAGACAGTGGAATGAGGCAAAAAAGACAACAGACCTTGGACTGGGAGACCTCGACCCACCGCACCTAGATGGCCAGCAGAGAAACAGGTGACTATTGCCCCCCCCTCCACCGTATAGTGGAGAAAACAAGGTCAAACATGCAGGGCAATATCCGTTAAGGCCAGACAAGCGAAAGGGGGAGATTGAGTAACAGGAGAAGTTCACACTATTGGTGCAGAAGAAGGACGGAGCCCAAAACAGCACACCATCAAGTCTGTCCAGAGCTGCAACTGAAGAATCTCTGTCTTCCCGTGAAGAGGAGTCTCATCAAGGGGGGCTCGCAGAGGCTCACTTTGGAGCCTGCAGTAAATCTATTCGAGCCCACAGTGTGGAAGACCTGGCTGATGAAGAACAGATGGACTTAAACAGGATAAAAAAGGCAGTGGAATTAGACCAGCTGAGACAAAAACAAAGAGAGCATGGACGCGCACCCCCCAACACCCCGGTGTTGGGGGGTGCACTATACATAATGATATCAAGGATACAAGGATAGTTTATTGGTCATTATACAACATGTTGCACAATGAAATTAAATTATGGCTCTCTCCTGACCGGTCAACTGCCTGCAGAAAAACAAAACCATTAGACACGGAGGAATGCAGAGGGTTCATTCAATCTCACAGCCTGAGAGAAGGAGCTGTTCTGCAGTCTGGTGGTACAGCAGTTACTTCTGTACCTTCAGCCTGATGGTAGCAGGGTGAACAGGCTGTGGCTGGGGTGGGTGTTGTCCTTCAGTATCCTCTGGGTTCTGCCTCACCTCCTTGATATCACCGATGCTCAGTAGATGGGTACCAATGATATTTTGGACAGTTTCAATCTGTGCAGAGTCCTCCTGTCCTGGGCTGTGCACATCCTATGCCAGTTTGTGATGTTTCCAGTCAGGATGCTTTCAATTGCTCTTTTGTAAAAGTTCACTAGAACTTGGCATAGGAATTTAGCTTTTTTAAGTTTCCTTAAGAAATACAGCCATTTTTAAGCTTTTGTTTTAACCAGGACAGAGACATGTGAAGTCCATGACAGGTTCTCTATTATGTTGATTCCCAGAAACATAAGACTGCTCACTTGCTCCACCTCAGCTCCGCTGATGTAGGCAGGGTTGTGTGTCTTTGCCTCCTTTTTTCCGAAAATCACCTCTTTATATCATGGGCATTGTTGTTCTTGTGTCCACATAAACATGCAGCGTTTGTTAATGGGGACCTGAAGCTCCTGTTTGCCCTTTTTAGGACTTATGATCAATGAAGTCCATCTGGAATCAATCTCAGTATTTAGAAAACAGAGCACTCTGCATATGGAACCTGGAACCTGCATGTTTATTAACGACGATGCTTCAAAGAGACATGCAGACTTGGTGAGCAAGGTACACACTCAATTAATACATCTCCATTGAGAATTGTGGGACATGGGCAGCTCGTTCAGCCAATGCATTATCCCCTCCAGAAGCAGAACTGAACGCTTCATGCTCCTTTGTGCCCACCGCCATCAGACTTTACAACAGCGGCAGAGAGGCCACAGTCTGTCACTGTATCCCCCCCCCCAAAAAAAAAAAAATTCCCTCAGAACTGAACTCAAGGTTGTACTTTAATACTTATTATTTCCTCCTTATCCTCTAAAACAGCTTTTATTATCCGTACTGTTAATATTATTTAAATATTGCACCTTATTGATTCACTTCTCTTATCCTCGTCTATTATTGCACAATACTGCTTGGTAAAATAATATCTCAAATCTCAGTCTGTAAAATATCAAAACACGTACACAACCACTGTAAATATACCACTTACTACATACTATATTTTTTATTTTTATTTTATTTTTCATTTGTAATTTTCTTTCTTATATTTATGCTTGGATCCTGCAGCTGCTGTAAATTTGGAATTTCCCCCTGTGGGACTAAAGGAATATCTAATCTCTAATCGAAGAAGAAGAAGAAGAAGAAGAAGATTTCACCTGGAAAGAATCCACTTACAGTCCGATCTGAAGTCACTTCTCACCGAGGAGCACGTGCAAAACAGAGTCTGGGTTATATGCGACATCTTTGATAGACCTGATAGAAGAAACTACGAATTACCAGTATTAAGTAGAGGGGACAAAATGGCTGTCAACAACTTAGAAAAGGCTGAACATCTAGCCCAAAAATTTAGGAAAATTCACAGTTCAGAAAATCTCACAGAGGAGGCCAGGCTGGGTAGAATTAGAACCTTAATAAGGAACCCCGACATATTGGAAAAAGTGGAGGTGTCAGGAGATCCGTTAGACCTGCCTTTTAGTATGTTTGAGCTGAGAAGAGCTATCAATAGTGCTCGTCAAACTACCCCTGGAAAAGATAGTGTATGCTACAAAATGTTGGAACACCTGACCGAGGATGCACTAGCAATAGTGTTGAGGTTGTGCAATAGAATTTGGTAGTGTGGTCAACTTCCCTCAGTGTGGAAACAAGCTATAATAGTACCAGTTCAAAAACCAGGAAAGGACCCCTCAGATCCGTCTAGCTACAGACCTACTGCCTTGACATCACATCTGTGTAAAATCATGGAACAAATGGTCACAGAAAGAGTAATATACTTCCTAGAAAGTAGAGCTCTTATGTCTCCATATCATGTAGGTGGGAAAATACAAGCTGCAATACTTGAGGTGGAGGGATGGACAAGTAAGTGGGGGTTTACCGTACATTCACACCAGAAGCGATCTGAGCGTCGGCGGCGTCCAGCTGCCATTCATTTTCAATGAGAGCCGGCGTCGAGGGGCGATCGAGGCGACGGCGGCGACGAGCGGCGCGATGCGAGCGTCACGAGCGACCTCGTGACGATCGCGCCGATCGAAGCTTTGCGAGCGTCGAGCTGAAGTTGGGAGAAGCTCAATTTTATGCAAATGAGCAGCGGCTCGACCGAGGCGTCAGCCAATTGCAGGCCGATCTGGATTCCCAATGCGGAGGAATTTGAGAGGGAGGACGAGAAAACAATGGAGGAAAAACTGATTGTTGCTATGTCCGGCTTCCCGGAGCTTTATGATGGGTGTTTGTTCATCTACAGAGACAATAAAAAAAAATGATGCTTGGAAGAAAATTGCAGACATTGTGGGGATATCTGGTAAGTTATAGGCTTCTGTTAGTCATGTTATAGTCATCCAGGGCACAGCTGATCCTCCTTGGTTGACACATCTGCACGGCAGCTTCTAAGCCCCGCCCCTTCGGCCGCTCACATCGCGTCGTCTGCCTGTGTGCTGCTGTGTGTTTTCAACTGCCAAGCGGCGCGATGTGAGCGTCTAGAGCGTCGACAGGCGATTTTGACGCTTTTGGGGTGAATGTACGGTTAGACTATCGGTGGCAAAAACACAAGTAATCTGCTTCTCAAGACGAAATAAAATCACACCACTCTCATTAAAACTGTATGGACAACAACTTGAACAGGTTAAAGTCATCAAACTTCTTGGGGACTGGTTTGATGAGAAGCTTACATGGAGCACTCACTTAGGTAAAGTTGTGAGTAAAAGTAAAAGGGTCCTGAATGTGCTGCGGTGTCTAGCAGCACAGGATTGGGGAGCAAATAGATCATCTCTACAAAATATATACTGGGCGCTCATGAGATCGATATTTGACTATGGGTGTATAGCTTATATGTCAGCAGCAGAATCAAATCTTAAGAAGCTGGATGTTCTGCAAGCTCAGGCCCTGAGAATCTGCAGCGGAGCATTTAAAACATCACCAGTGTCAGCGATGCAGGTGGAAATGGGAGAGTTGCCTCTGCAAATTAGCAAAGTTAAACTAATGTTGGCATACTGGGTCAATCTCCAAGGGCATTGTGATAAACATCCTGCCAAGAATACCTTAACTGACTGCTGGGAACACAAAGAAACTAATTTCAGGAGTTTTGGTTGGATTGGTGACGTCAAGGCACGAATCACAGGATTAAGTAATTTACAGTACAGCCCCACAGTCCCAATCTCTTCCATTCCTCCTTGGTTATTCCCTTTGCCAAATGTCGACCTTAATATACATCAAGAATTGAAAAGAAATCAGGAAAACATCCTGTATGGCCCATAGTCCAGAATTATTTTGACCAGCATTTCTCAGATTCAGTGTTTATTTTTACAGATGGATCCAAAGATCCAGATACAGGGTGTGCAGGTGCAGCAGTATATATCCCGGTGAGTGACACATATATTAAGAAAAGGGTATCAGACCATCTCTCAGTACTCACCACAGAGCTGTTGGCTATACTGTTAGCATTACAGTGGATAGAGGAGAAGGAAATACAAAAAGCAGTTATTGCATCAGATAGTTTCTCAGCACTATCAAAGTATTAATTCAGGTAGATCAGCATTCAGAATGGATATAATCAATGAAATATTCCTAATAATGTACAGAATGCATGTTAAGGTCATATTCATACAGTTCATCTGGGTCCCTGTGTAGCAGATGATAAGGTTGCAGTTTGTGAATTTCAACAAAACATTTCTTTCTGGCCCTATTTTGCGCCTTTTCAAGTTATCTGCTTTCTCTCCTACCTGTAGAGACTCAGTGTGTGTGACGTCAGTGTGTGCGTGTTACATGCATGCGCGCTGCTCGCTCTGATCAGAGCCGTTTGAGGCATGATCAGAGGTAGGTAATATTCCACCATCCTCTGCTGATAAACGCTTCTAAAAATACGTTATTTGAGATTAAGACGCCTTTCAACTGCTGTGTTAAGTTTCATATAATGTTCGATTTATTCTGCACCAGTTTTGTAACTTTATGAGGTCTCTAAAGTGAAGTTTCAACAAGTTTCGTTCGGAAAGTAGGAGCTAATGCTAACGGGTTGCAGCAGCTTTTATGCTAGGGCTCCCTTTCTAACGCACATGTGTGTTTCACATGTGCGTTAGAAAGGGAGTGTGTTAAAATGTTTTTCTTATTACATTTCTATGTTTATGAAAAATACAAAAAGGGTTTTGGCTTCAAATTATAAATAATTTGGTGTCTTTAGTGATACTATGACTAAAATATGTACATGTTTATTTATTGTTACGTATTTTTTGTCATATGAGAGAGCCGTTTGAGGCATGATCAGAGGGAGGTGTGTGCTGCAGACGAGAAACACTGCACTGAGTCGTGGATTTTTGTATTTTTTGTCTATGAATACAGAAAAAAAACGCTTGAAGCATGATCAAAGAATGGCCAAAGTAAAGAACCAGAACCCACATTCCGCCTCCTGAGTGGTCTATATTAACCCAGAACACAACGCTGAGGACGCACACACACGCATGGGTTACACCTGCTCATGTGGGTGTGGAAGGAAATGAGCAGGTAGATATTCTGGCCAAGCAAACACTCCGAATTACACAGGTAGACATGCAAGTTCCACTAAGCAAAGCTGAAGTTAAGTCCTTCATCAGGAAGTATACAATATCTACATGGCAAGAAACTTGGGACATCAGTGAAACCGGAAGGCACCTATATCAAATACAAGAGCATGTTGGTGATGGGAGGAAGGTGGGCTTCAAACATAGGGAAGAAAGCATTATAGCACGTCTGAGAATAGGTCATACAGGTCTCAGTCACACATTGCACAAAATAGGCAAGCACCCTACTGGATATTGCTCACAATGTAACCAGCCAGAAACAGTTGAACATGTACTACTTCACAGCAGGAAATATGATATCCAGAGGAGGAAGCTTAGTCAGTCATTAAGGGAGGCAAAACACCATGATTTACACTAACAGGGCTTCTGGGGAAACCAGCAGGCAAGATACAATATGACATTGTTAAGTTCATTAAAGAAACTGAGTTAAATAACAGAATTTAGTTTTTTTTTTTGTTTGTTTGTTTTTTTACTGACCAGTCCAGTTGGTGGCGTTAACGCACTATAAGTTGGTTTGCCAACCGCCAATAAACCCCACAGAAGAAGAAGAAGACGAAGAAGAAGAAGAAGAAGAAGAAGAAGAAGAAGAAGAAGAAGAAGACCTGTGCAGGGCAGAAGTACTCCGTGGCTGCTGGAAACTAGCCACAGAAGAAGAATATTCCTCTTCCTCTCTCCATTAGCCCGTTAGCTTGATGCATTTTTCCTTGATCATTGTGAACATTTGTCGGTTTTCTCTCGTTAACAGCAGATCTGTTAATGACGCAGCACAGCCTGTATGTATAGTAGAAGTCATTGAAACAGACTTTGTGAAGTGTTTGTGCTACCTCACCTCAGACTCCCTTCATGTTAGCCACCAATGCTAACTGAAGCTAGCTGTGCTCTCAAGCTAACATCAAACCGAGAATGAACTCGGCTACAGAGCGATACAGACGGATTGATGTGAGCTCAGATATTCCAGTGTGTTTGTTTAGCTGGTTGTGCAGACTGTAATGATCTCTTTGTCTGAATACATGTTCAGTCTCCAACATGTCAACGAGTCCTCTGAAGCTAGTGAGCTTAGCTTAGCATGCTAAGTGTAGAGAGGCGGAGCTGCAGTGTTTTGAAGGCAGTTTGTGTGGAAAAAGTGTCTGTGATTGTGTGAAAATGTCTGACGTCCAAATGCTGAAATCTTCAGTGAATCATAGACTGACTGTAGCTGCTGAGGAGGAAATTATTTTTTTCAAAGAGGAGAAGGATCGACAAGAGAAACTACTGGACTCTGTTTTTAACCCTGAGCTCCACAGAGCAGGTTTGTTCACTTTTAACCCTCAAACTGTCAGCATGTTAGAGCTATTACTTGGTCACATCTTTATAGCTTTTCAAGTTCTATTTAGTCATTTATTAAACTTCAAAATCAGTGTAGAACCAATGTATCTCGTGATGGAAGTCATCACAATGTCGTGGCACACTGAAGATTACTAAAAACGCAGTACGTTTCTGGTGAATTAGAGCGTTTCACTGTTTATTTCCACTGACCTCAGTGGCCAGACGCTGTCCTCTGCCACTCAGTGGGTGTAACTGCTCACCTTGCGCACAAAGTGTGACGTCCGTGCTTACCCCCTATTTTTGGAAGGCATCAGCAGACATGCATTACATCTGTTCAGTATAACCACTGAGTCCTGGTGTCTTTAATATTCTTTAAATAATCCAATCTCTCTTAGCTTAATAAGCCATTTTACACCTCCCTTTAAAAAATCAGCTGTAAAGCATGTTTGAAGGTAACACTGCCTGTTTGTTTTCTGTATCAAACATCACTGAATGATGTATCATAATATGTTTTGTTTACATACATATAATTAAACCCTTCTGACTAGCAGTGTGAGCTTCAGTAGTCATGTTTACATGTGCACTTTTTCTTCAGTCCAGTTGAAACCATTCTGATTCATCAGCAAAGCAGGATTTAGAGACCATACAAATAGACTGTTCCTAAAACTACAAGCTCAAACGCTTCAAGATCTGATTCAGTTTAAAACAGCACAAATACTATTCAGAGCAAGAAACAACATATTTCCAGACAAAATAAAGAAACTGTATTCAGAAAGAGGAGGAGGCTCTAATTTAAGTGGGGAACTGAACTTTAAAATGCATCGTGTCAGAGCAACATTAAAAACTATGAACTATAAAACTATTTGGTGTTGAATTATGGAACAATATAACAGATGAATTATAGAAAAGTAAAACCATAAACAAACAAATTTAACATTTTTAAATAAATATAAGGATGAAGAGCAGCAGTTTATCCCAGGATGTAATGGCAGAGTCTCAAAAATATGGATATACTGTCTTGTTTTGTAATGTCTTTTTCCTGTGCTGCTGCCTGTCTTGGCCAGGACACTCTTGCAAATGAGATTCTTAATCTCAACGAGGCTATTCTGCTTAAATAAAGTTCATTCTGTGTATGCATAGGGATGTATTATATTTATAGAAATTAAGTTTTATATACAGGTGAAAAAGTATGTGTGCATTTGTATAAAAGTAGTTTATAATATATTTTAGTCAATATATTATTAAGACCATTGGTTCTTGAATAGATGGTGAATATTGTAGATATTCTAAATATGGAGAGATTAGATAAACTTTATTGTAGTATGTGGTAATAAAAGAGGTAGGATCAAGTAAGTTTAAACTTCCTCCTATTCCTTTTTGAACATGTAAAGCAAGATATTGTCAAGGGTTTGCCTTTGTTTTTTTGCTTGTTTTGTTTTTGTATTTTTTATTGTGACCACCCATGTTTGTTTGTTTTTTTGTTTTTTACATGTTTGAAATAAAGCATTCAATTCAATTCAATTCAAATCAAATTTTCTGGTTCACTGTCAACACGGACACAGTATGACCATGGCATGTGTGTCCTTGCATCTAATCAGAATAAAAGCCCATGGGTATGTACAGAGCTGTCTCGAAGGTCTGAACTCAAAGACAGCAGAAGGAGCGGTGGTTCTTCACTCCTAAAATAGCAAATAAAAGTGCTTTAACTGGTAAAACAATACATTTTGGTCAATTTGTTGAAAAAATGTACAGTGGCAGCCGCCCAACATATGATGAGACATTTATGCAATTCAGTTAATGAGCAAATGTTGAGGATCAAATTAATAAGATTTAAGGTTCCACGACTCCTCTATTATTAACAAATACAGCTGTCTGTCACTAGTCCTCCTCCACAGAGGGACAGATCATTTTTGTGTGTTCTGTGACTCAAGGACAAGTCTCAATCTTCAGTTCTCATCTCTGATATATAAGGAAAACAAATTATGTATTCAATTAGAACATATTCCTGCTGATATTTACAACAGGAACCACCAGAGTTTTCTTTGGGTGAAGTTAAACTTTGAAAGCTGTCAATCCTGTTTGTTTGAACATATGAAGGCTAAAATGTTGATCACAATTAAAATTAGATTAAATGTGGAGCTCTACCATACATACTTAAGAGCATCAAGGTTTAAAATATATAGAAATAATCCAAAACTATCTGAACTAATTGTTTGTCAAAGTTTGTCTCTATCCTTTAAGGAAGTATCATGGAGCTGTTGAATCCTGCTGGAGGTCTCGGTTTGTCCTGCAGGTTTTAAATTTGAAATTCTCAATTAAAAGAAGATTTTAACTGTAAACATGAAGACAAAGATGGTGTCAGTCTTATTGTAATCTCGAGTCTTCAACAGCCTGGAGGCTCCAACTGAAAAGGTTCTCTCACCTGACATGAGCGTTGATAAAGTCATGTTATCCATGGTGTTAATCCAGGTTTTTCTTGAGCTGATGTTTTTTTTTTTTAAATTTTTGTCCTCAGACGTCCATGAGCTGAAGGTGAAAGAAGAAGAGGTTCTGCCTGAGCAGCAGGAGAGGAGCTCCAGTCTGAAGCAGGAGAACCCAGCAGAACCAGCACACATTAAAGAGGAGCAGGAGGAAGTGTGGATCAATCAGGAGAGAGAGCAGCTTCAGGAGCCAGAGGAGGCTGATATCATCAAGTTCACTTTTTTTCCTGTTGCTGTGAAGAGTGAAGAAGACGATAAAGAGAAACCTGAATCCTTCCAGCTCAATGAAGACCAAAGTGAAGAGGACAGAGACACAGAGCATCTGAAAACAGAAGCTGATGAAGAGTACTGTGGAGGATCAGAAATGGACAGAGACTTAAATTCACACAGTCATTTACAGCCAGTTAGTCCAGACAAGACTTCAGACCTTTCTGGATCTGATACTGATGACAGTGCTGATTGGGAGGAGAGTGATGAACCTCAGGAAGGTTCAAACCCTCTGCAAAACAGAGATGGAGCTGTGAGTGATCTGAAATGTAAGAATGGAGATACATCAGTGAGCTCCTCTAAATGTGCTCCAAGCTGTGGACAGAAGAAACTGGAACACAATGGAGACCAAACAGGAGGGAGACCATTCAGCTGCTCTGTTTGTGGTAAAATATACTCAACCAGGAAAAATCTACGAGATCACATGCTACGTCATTCCTCAATTAAACCATTCAGCTGCTCGGTTTGCAATAAAGGTTTTATCAAGAGATCAGAGATGGTAAAGCACACGAGAGTCCATAAAGAAGGGAAACCACTTGTCTGTTCATTTTGTGGAAGAAAGTTTCTACATCATAGTAGGCTAGAGAACCATTTGACTGTTCATATAGAGGGAAAATCATTAAGTTGTTCTGTTTGTAACAAGAAATACCTCAGCAAGAAACACTTTCAACAACACATGCAAAGTCATTCAGTAGAAAAACCATTCAGCTGCTCAGTTTGTACAAAAAGTTTTGTCAGGCGATCAGAGGTGGTGAGGCACATGAGAATCCACACAGGAGAGAAACCGTTTGTATGTTTAGTTTGTGGTAAAGGATTCAGTAATGGTGCAAACCTAAAGCGACACACTATTGTCCACACAGGAGAGAAGCCCTTCAATTGTTCTGTTTGTGGTAAAACTTTTGCACAGAATGGAGATCTAAAAAGACACGTGGTTGTCCACACAAAAGAGAAAAAATATAGTTGTGGTGTTTGTGGTAAAGGCTTTTCACATAGACAATATCTGAGGCAACATGCTGTTGTCCACACTGGAGAGAAACCATTCAGTTGTTCAGTGTGTGGTAAAGGGTTTACACTACGGGAAAATTTGAAAAAACACCTCATTGTTCACACTGGAGAGAAACCATTCAGTTGCAATGTTTGTGGTAAAGGTTTTTCTCGACGTGGACTTCTGAGAGGACATGCAATTGTTCACACAAGAGAAAAACCATTTAGTTGTTCAGTATGTTGTAAAAGATTCACTCAGCTTCTAAATTTTAAAAAACACAAGTGCACAGGAGAATGAACTGGATATCCAAAATGTGCTTTGTTTTATTTGTACAGTTTAGTTGAAGTCACATAATTACTACAGTTTTTGAGTACTTTTTATGTTGTTGACCTTAATTTTCTCTTTTTTTATTACAGTTTGAATTGTCTTAAGTATGTTCTTGTTTTGTCCACTACTCAGAACCATGGTCATTGTGTATTATTATGCATTTTGAATGAATTAAACAACCTACAATTGTTATATATGCTTTTAAGTAATTGATCTCAACTTAATTAGGTTCTTCTGCCTTTTAAGGTTATGTCCACATGCAGGAGGGTGTATTTGAAGATGCAGCTTTGTCTGTGGGTTTTGTCCTTCAGTCCACTCGTAAACAGTGGTTTAGGTCACTGAAAATGCACATTTTGACAAACTTCTGCCAAAAAGAAGATTTTTAAAACTCTGTTTAGGGTGTCTCCCTGATGACAGGGAAAACTGTGCTGACCTGTCCTTGAGATAATCTCACACTGTCCATCATTATGACTGTTGCTTACATGTGCTGCTGCGGACATTGTTGAACTGCTGCTGTTTTAAATGATGCTGACAGGACTATTTACATGTCAACACAGACTTTCTGTTGCTCCCTCTCTATGATGCTGCTTCAAAAACATGTCAACAACTGTTGCGGACATTTTGGACGAGACCTAATGTTACTGTTTCACAAGCGATAATGTTGACTGGTGACCCATGGCAGCCTGTGGATGCCACAGTTCTAACAGATGCTAAAACTGAACGAGTCCCCATGAAACTTTTTAATAACAGGATTTGAACGATATTATCAGTTGTGTCTTGAACTGAAATATAAACAAAGAAATATTTACTTAATACCGTAACATCAGTCAGACTTGTGGTTGGAAAAAAATAAAAAAGACTTGTGCATACTGTAGAAACGGCAAAAAAGTTGCTTTTCATGATCATTGTAACAAGGTAAGACAGTGCATTTTTGCATTACCATGTGAACAAGGATGTGTATTAAAAACATGTTTTAAAAGGAAGAGGAAAACCTTCCTCTTAGTCATGTCAGTCAAGTCTGTCCTTTACCTGCCTTAAGCTCACCTAAGGTTAATTTGGCAATCAGCAGTAGAAGAGGGCTGTCCAGGGGGGCAGAGAGGAGCTATCAAAGCTAAAATGCATCTGATGTTGCCTCTTGTCTGAATTTTAAACCATCATTATATTCCTAAAAAGATGGTAGCTAACGAACTGCTTATAAGGAACTACAAAGATGACCAGGGACCCCCATACAATCACTTCTGATTTCTGCCAAAGCCACAGCCATGAGCATCAACTTGATCAGTTCATCTGAGGATGATCTTGTGGGATGATTGACTTATAAGTGTCACCTCCAGGTTTGATGTCCAAAGTGAAAAATTCAGTTAAGGATCCTGCAGTGATACCTGTAGATTTAATTTACTGAAACATCATAATAGTATCCATTTGGTTTTGTCAGTTCCAAAACAACTTTAAATTTCAAAACTCAAAACAGCTGCTGTGGTGTGGAGAGAGTTGGTCTTATATGCCCAAATATTCTAAATAATAAATCTGACGATAATAAACTTAATTCTCTAATAATATTTAAACAAGATTACAACAACTAAATTTAAATGAGGTAATATCCTGTGAAAATCAGAATCAGAATCAGAATCATCTTTATTGGCCAAGTATGTTTGTGACATACAAGGAATTTGGCTTCAGCAGGTGGTATCGCTCACAGAATAACAGCAGCAAAAATAAACATAAACATACTAGAAAAATATATGTATATATATGTATATATATACACACCTAATTTGAATGGAGAGGAATATGTACACTCAGTAAAAATAGAAAAATATGTGTATATGCTATATTTATGTACATTTGTGCAGAGAAATAAATATATGTACAAATTGGTGCAGAGTACACATTGTAGTGCAGTTGAATCAGTGGCCAGTGAAGGTGAATATATAACCATTTAGCACTGCAATAGGTCCAACATTCAGCTATTTAGGAGAGTTATGGCAGTAGGGAAGAAACTGTTTTTGAGTCTAGAGGTCCTTGTGCGCAGGGCTCTGTATCGTCTGCCAGAGGGGAGGAGGGAGAACAGGTTATGTCCAGGGTGAGTGGGGTCTCTGATGATGTTCCCTGCCCTCTTGCTGGTTCTGGAGGAGTACAGTTCCTGGATGGAGGGCAGGGGGGCTCCAGTGATTTTTTCAGCAGTCCTAACTGTGCGCTGTAGTCTGCGTCTGTCCTGCTGTGTGGCTGCTCCGAACCACACGGTGATGGAGGTGCACAGGACGGACTCGATGACAGCGGTGTAGAACTGGATGAGCAGCTCCTGAGGCAGGCCGTGTCTCTTCAGCTGACGAAGGAAGTACATCCTCTGCTGAGCCTTTTTCAGGATGCAGTGGATGTTCATCTCCCACTTCAGGTCCTGAGAGATCGTAGTTCCCAGGAACTTGAAGGACTCAACGGATGACACAGGGCTGTTGCTGATGGTGAGGGGGAGCAGTGACGAAGGCTGTCTCCTGAAGTCCACTGTCATCTCCACAGTTTTGAGCGTGTTCAGCTCCAAGTTGTTCTGGCTGCACCAAAACACCAGCCGCTCGACCTCCAGCCGGTATGCAGACTCGTCTCCATCCTGGATCAGGCCGATGATGGTAGTGTCGTCTGCAAACTTCAGGAGTTTAACAGCTGGGTGCATGGAGGTGCAGTCGTTGGTGTAGAGGGAGAAGAGCAGTGGGGACAGGACACACCCCTGGGGGGCGCCAGTGCTGACAGTCCGGGTTGTAGAGGTGATGTCTCCCAGCCTCACCTGCTGTCTCCTGTCGGTCAGAAAGCTGGTAATCCACTGACAGATGGACGGAGACACGTTGAGGTGAGAGAGTTTGGAGGAGAGGATGTCCGGGATGATGGTGTTAAATGCCGAGCTGAAATCCACAAACAGGATCCTTGCATAGTTCCCTGGGCTGTCGAGATGTTGCAGGATGTAGTGCAGTCCGAGATTGACAGCATCATCCACTGACCTGTTTGCCCGATAGGCAAACTGCAGGGGGTCCAGCAGGGGTCCTGTTACAGACCTCAGATGGCTCAGCACTAGTCTTTCAAAGGACTTCATGACCACAGACGTTAGAGCCACCGGTCTGTAGTCATTCAGTCCTGTGATGGAGGTTTTCTTGGGGACTGGGATGATGGTGGAGCACTTACAGGCAGAGGGGACTTCACACTGCTCCAGGGAGCGGTTGAAAATCCTGGTGAAGACTGGGGCCAGCTGATCAGCACAGGCTTTAAGACAGGAGGGTGACACTCCATCTGGGCCTGGTGCTTTCCTGGTTTTCTGTTTCTGGAACAGCCGGCTCAGCTCCTCTTCACACACTCTGAGTGTGGCGGGGGGGGGCAGGTTGGAGTGCAGGTAGAGGTGTGGCGGGGGTTGTTGTGGTAGTGCTGGTCTGGGTGAGAGGTGGGCTTGGATGGGTGAGGGGTGTGAAGTTGTCCCTCTCAAACCTGCAGTAAAAGTCGTTGAGGTCGTTGGCCAGGTCTTTGTTTGCCTCGACGCGTGGGGAGGGTCTCTTGTAGGTGGTGATGTCTCGCAGGCCCCTCCACACTGAAGCAGGGTCGTTGGCTGAAAACTGGTTCTTCAGCTTCTCAGAGTAGCTCCTCTTAGCTGCTCTGATCTCCTTATTCAGTGTGTTTCTGGCCTGCCTGTACAGGACCCTGTCCCCACTCCTGTAAGCCTCCTCCTTGGCCTGGCGGAGCTGACGCAGTCTGGCGGTGAACCATGGCTTGTTGTTGGTGAAAGTCCGAAATGTTTTAGTTGGTACACATAAGTCCTCGCAGAAACTGATGTAGGCTGTCACAGTGTCTGTCAGGTCGTCCAGGTTGTCGTTTGCAGCTTCAAAGACACTCCAGTCTGTGCAGTCAAAGCAGGCCTGTAGATCCTGCTTTGCCTCATTGGTCCATTTCCTCACAGTCTTCACCACAGGCTTTGCGGATTTTAGTTTTTGC
Source organism: Cetoscarus ocellatus (assembly GCA_037902135.1). Taxonomy (NCBI): domain Eukaryota; kingdom Metazoa; phylum Chordata; class Actinopteri; order Labriformes; family Labridae; genus Cetoscarus; species Cetoscarus ocellatus. The sequence goes on along the minus strand of JBAMNC010000067.1, from coordinate 829,860 downwards.
CTGTAAGTGGGGATGAGATGGACCAAACAGTGGTCTGAGTGTCCCAAAGCTGCCCGGGGAACCGAGTGGTATGCTCCTTTAATAACGGTGTAACAGTGGTCCAGTGTGTTGCTGCCTCTGGTGGGGCAGCTGATATGCTGTTTATATTTTGGGAGTTCATGATTTAATCTCGCTCTGTTAAAGTCCCCCATGACAATAAAGAGTGAGTCCGGATGTTTAACTTCAAAGCCGTTTAATTGTTCAGCGAGAGTCTGCAGCGCTTCACTCACGTTGGCTTGGGGAGGGATGTAAACTCCAGCCATGATGAAGGAGGAAAACTCCCGCGGAGAATAAAACGGCTTACAGTTTATGATGAAAGACTCCAGATTCGGGCTGCAGTGTACAGACAGAACTGTGACAGATGTGCACCAACCTTCGTTTATGTAGAAGCATATTCCACCGCCCTTTGTTTTCCCTGAGAGCTCCGTGACGCGGTCCGCGCGGTGGAGGGAGAAGCCCGGCAGATGTAATCCGGCGTCAGGTACGGCCTCACTGAGCCAGGTTTCAGTGAAGCAGAGGGCAGCAGAACGTGAAAAATCCTTGCTGGATCCGTTGAGGAGAAGCAGCTCGTCCATTTTGTTAGGCAGGGAGCGGAGGTTCGCCAGGTGGATGGATGGGAGCGGTGCACTCGCTGTCTGAGCTTGACGAGTGCGCCGGCCGCTTACCTCTCCTGCGTCTTCTCCACGTCCCATACAGAGCTGCTGCTCCTCCAACCAAAAGTTCTAAAAAGCTCTCTGGGTTTGAGTGAAAAGAGGGAAAAGTGTCCGGAGAGGACTCCCTGATGGTTAGCAGGGCGTCTCTGCTGAAAGAAATTGGATTAGTGTGTCCAAACACAAAGAAAGGTCCAACAATCATTTTCACACATTTTCGACACCAACTCTTTTTCAACTGAGAGTAAATTTTCAGGGATTTCAGGGAAATTCCAACTTCTCTCAATTATAAATAGATTGTAAAATGCATCTTCTGATGCTAACCTGAACACATTTCAGGTCTTTCAACATCGGACATCCTCGCCCAGGTGACACCACCACAGTTGTCAGACTGCATAATGTATCCAGGTGGCGTTCTCTTTTCCCTGTGGACATTCTCCTCGGGCCAAAATCCATCTCAAGGTCTTCTCATCTGCTTTGGTGCTCTTCCTGATGGCTTCGCTCCTAGGACCTCCCATTATGCCCAATACACTGAGAGCTTTGTGGAGTGAGTGCTCTCAAAACCTCTGCGGTCCACTCCAATGAGCATGCACCTTAACTCCAGGCCCTGCACTGGTCATCTGGTCATGAGCTGTTGGTATTTTGTCCTTTTCCTTTTGTGAGTTCCCCCAAAGTCTTCTCATGGCACCATCAGCTCCATGTTCTTGGTGCTGATACCAGGAGAATATGTGGCTTCATCATGGTGGTTACATATACTATTTAAGGTCATGCTCAAAGCACGCCACGTGATTTTCCTCCATCTCAAAGTCTAAGTGTGTAGATCCTGACTGAATGTCATGCAGATAATAAGTTTAAGATTAATTGATGTTTGTCAAACTTACAAGAATCACTCCACTATCAAAAGAATTGGCGTCTGTTACTATTCAAACATCTTAGATAGATAGATAGATAGATAGATAGATAGATAGATAGATAGTCAGACAGACAAATAGACTTTTGACTTTTAACAAACTTTACTTCCGAGACATTCTGACAATATTTTAAGACAGATTACATGATAATTGATGAAACGTGATTAAAAACTACCAACTCTCACACACATGCACATACTATAAAAAAAATAGTCCTTTAGAAGTTCAGCACTAAGGAGCCATTCTCCCCCAGTGAGCATAGAACCTGCCTGACTGCCCACACATCCCTGAAACCATCCAAATTGTTAGTCAGTTTGTAAAAAGTGTGTTCAACTCTGAGACGGGCTGCTACCAAACCCTTCAGATAACAGACAGGGTCAGTCCAGCCCACCCCCAGAACTTTGTTTTTGCGACTCTTCCAGATTGCTAGTTTGGCACTCGCAAAGATAAAGTTGATCAGCACTAGAGTTTTCTTTTTCTTGGGAGTGTATTTGGGTCCAAAGACAAAGAAGGGATAAGAGAAAGCCTCTCCCAAACCCTCCACCCACTCCTGCAACCATTTGAAAAGACCAGCCAATCTGGGACAGGACACCACCAAGTGTTCTGTGGTCTCTGTTTGTGAGCAGAAAGGACATCCCTCCCCCAGTGCTCGGATCAAGGTGAGCTCTGTACCTGTTTGTAGCTATCGCTCCATGTATAATCCTCCACTGAAGGTCGGCCACACGTTTCTCAACAGGAGGCTTATACAGGACCCTCCAGCTGCCATTAGAGGAAAAGTCTGAGCCAAAACCCTCCGACCACCTGGACTCTCTGACTCCGGTGAGGGAGCGCAGGTTCAGCGCCTTCACACAGCTTAGGTATAGCTGCTTCCCTGTGACAGACAAATAGATAGAAAGACAGTCAGATAGATAGAAAGATAAACAGACAGTCGGATAGATAGACAGGCCTTTAGGCGTCAGTATTTCGCCCTGATGTTTGTTTGTCAACATAAAAGAAGAAGAAGAAGGTTCCTCTTCCTGTGTCTTCATTAGCCCGTTAGCTTGGAGCATTTCTCCTTAATCGTTGTGGACATTTGTCAGGTTCTCTCGTTAGCAGCACATCTGTTGATGAAGCAGCACAGCCTGTATGTAGAAATCACTGAAACAGACTTTGTGAAGTGTTTGTGCTACTTCACCTCAGATTCCCATCATGTCAGCCGCTAATGCTAACTGCAGCTAGCTGTGCTCTCAAGCTCACATCAAACCGAGAATGAACTCGGCTACAGAGCGATACAGACGGATTAATGTGAGCTAAGATATCCCAGTGTGTTTGTTTACCTGGTTGTGCAGACTGTGATGATCTCTTTGTCTGAATACATGTTCAGTCTCCAACATGTCAACGAGTCCTCTGAAGCTAGTGAGCTTAGCTTAGCATGCTAAGTGTACAGAGACGGAGCTGCAGTGTTTTGAAGGCAGTTTGTGTGGAAAAAGTGTCTGTGATTGTGTGAAAATGTCTGACGTCCAACTGTTGAAATCTTCAGTGAATCATAGACTGACTGTAGCTGCTGAGGAGGAAATGATTCTTTTAAAAGAGGAGAAGGAGCGACAAGAGAAACTACTGGACTCTGTTTTTAACCCTGAGCTCCAGAGAGCAGGTTTGTTCACTTTGAACCTTCAACACAAGTTTGACAAACACACAACCTTATTCTTTGTTTGACTTCATGCACACAGATAGCTGTGGACATTCATCTGATCTTCATTCATATATCATGCATAATGCACTTTTGAATGCTTTAATACAAATGTATGTGTCCATTGGCTGTTGGCAAACCCCCCCTGAGCAAGAGAGAAATCCATCCACTCTCTCTGCTGCTTTACCGCTTGCTCTGATTTTTAGAAAATGTGCACTCAGAAAGTGTCATCCTTCCCTATGATACCATTAGGGGAGAACATCTGTTATGTTTCAATCATTGACAACAGTGACAACAAAGGCCAGTCAGAGGAATCTGTCCCATAGACAATCCCCTGAGCAGTAAATTATCAACAAGTAAACACAAAACAAGTACACTACAATATTCATGCAAACAGAATGAAGATTTGTCTTTTTAATTGATGAACTAAGACGTTTTGTCACTTTATATTAGCTTAATTTAATTCATGCTGTACATTCTTTAAAACTTATCAGAAAATTCAAGTTTCTACAGTTCAACGTTTTCCATTTGTGTCCTCAGACGTCCATGAGCTGAAGGTGAAAGAAGAAGAGGTTCTGCCTGAGCAGCAGGAGAGGAGCTCTAGTCTGAAGCAGGAGAACCCAGCAGAACCAGCACACATTAAAGAGGAACAGGAGGAGGTGTGGATCAATCAGGAGAGAGAGCAGCTTCAGGAGCCAAAAGAGGACGAGATCATCACGCTCACTTTCTGTCCTGTTTCTATTAAAAGTGAAAATGATGATGAAAAGAAGCCTCAGTCCCTCCAGTTTAATGAAAACCAAACTGAGGAGAACAGAGACACAGAACATTTGAAAGCAGAAGCTGATGGAGAAGACTGTGGAGGGTCAGAAACAGACAGAGACTTTAATCCAAACAGTCATTTACAGCCAGTTAGTCCAGACAAGACTTCAGACCTTTCTGGATCTGATACTGATGACAGTGCTGATTGGGAGGAGAGTGATGAACCTCAGGAAGGTTCAAACCCTCTGCAGAACAAAGATGGAGCTGTGGGAGATCAGAAATGTAACACTGAAGATACATCAGACAGTTCCTCTGAATTTGCTTCAAACTCTAGTAAAAACAAAATGCAGCAGAAACTCAACACAGTCCGAACAGGAGAGAGACCATTCAGCTGCTCTGTTTGTGGTAAAAAATTCTCAGGCAAGAGAAACCTAAGAGAACACATGTATCGTCATTCATCTGTTAAACCTCACAGCTGCTCATTTTGTGCTAAAAGTTTCAACAAGAAAGAACTCATGGTGAGGCACATGAGGATCCACACAGGAGAGAGACCATTCACCTGTTCAGTTTGTGGTAAAGGATTCAGCCATGATGCAAATCTTAAGAGACACTCTGTTGTCCACACTGGAGAGAAACCATTCAGCTGTTCTGTTTGTGGTCAAACTTTCACACAGAGTGCAGGTCTTAAAAGACATGTGGCTGTGACGTCATGTCGGTATAGAGAAAAATGGTACAGCTGCAGTATTTGCGGTCAAAGTTTTTTTCAGAAACAATGTTTGAATCAGCATGTCATCATCCACGTTCAGGGGAAACCTTTTACATGTTCAGTCTGTGGTGAAGGATTCACACTACGTGAAAACTTAAAAAAGCACCTGATTGTCCACAGTGGGGAGGAACTGTGAAGTTGGAATGTTTGAGATAAAAAAAAAATTCTCACAGCTTAGACAACATGAGGTTTTCCAATGAAGAGAAAAAACAGTTAATTGTTTAGTACTCAGTTAAAGATTCACTCTGTTTGTAAAAAAAAAAAAAAAACGTATAACTGTGTTTCTGAGAGCAAAAGAATTCTAAATAAAGATGTGCTTCCAGGGTTTCTGCAGGGTTTTAAAAAGTATTAAAAAGTGATAAATCAAAATTGCCAAATTTAAGGCCATTAAAAGTGTTCAATTTAGTTTTAGAGGTATTATTTTAAAATATATGTAATATTTTTTCAGACTACGATGTGTCCTATTTTGATTAAAATCCTTTCCGTTAAAGTTCGCGTTAGAGTGAGCTTGTGCACATAATCAAAGATCTTCTATGTTTGATGCTGACGTCATATTCTGTGGTCGATTCACTCAGCGCGCGTTCAGCTCACCAGCAAGGGTGGACTGACTGCACGGCCAGACAACCTAGTCGTTGTGATGGGGAAATGCAAATTTGCACACAGCAGGATGCAAGACCCAACATTTAAGGAATGGCTGAGGCCTGTTCTTGGAAATAACCGGCAACCTTATTGTTCAGTTTGTAAAAAAAGCAATAAATGTCAACTGGATGGGAGCTAATGCACTTAGGTCACACATGCAGTCATCGAAACACACAAATGCAATGCACGGTCGGCAACAGCAGTCAGCTCTGGATGTTTCAACTTTGTGTGCTGCTGCACCACCACCAAAAGCTAGTGCCACGGGTCAAGCCAGCATTACTCCTCCTCCTGCAACTTCGTCTGTAGTGATGAAGATAAACCGGAGGTAGTTCTTTAAGATGAACCGAATCACTAGAATCAGTTCACTAAAAAGATTCGTTCAAAAGATTCGTTCATCGAATCACCGAATCATTCAGTGCTTGGCGGGTGGAGCCGACTCCGACTTCCTAAAACTGATACATGGCTGAACAGTTAAGGCTTCAGTTCAGTTCATTGACATATTCATGACTTTCTGTGGATGTGACTGACAGTTCAAGTGAAAATTATGCCTTAAAATAACATGAAAATGCAACTATAATAATAACAATTTAATAACTATATGAACTATCAAATAGCCTGCAAAGTAAAAGCTTAAAGGTTGTTTTGTTGTTGTTTTATTTTGTACTTCATTCAGTTTTTGCCATTTACTTTACTCTGCTAATCATAAAGTGTTCTAGAAACTAAATCTGTTAAACAAGGGGAGCTGTGTGTTAATGTTTATATGGCTTGACTCCTGTTTCGGTGTCTCCTGCAGTTCGACGTTCAGCGAGTGATACGTTCACTGAACAGTCAGACCACAGTACATTCAGTGAAGGATTCACACTGAACATGCACCATTCCCTCGCAAATTTTCACAATGAGAGGATCAGACAGTCACGCATTTTCTCAAACTGCGGATTTTATTCATTACTTGTTACATGCTGTGACCTACTGTACGTGAGTTGTTGTGGTGGCATAGCTGAATTAAAAAAAGTTCGTTTTTTCCGAGGTACACTTGAACATAACGCACTCCAATCTGCTGCCTTGTACCTGCTAGAGATGGTGAGTCTCACGTTTTAAGTTTGTTTACCAGGGAACTAAATCTGTTAAAACAACGGTCGCCATGAAAGTGTATCCCTCAGAGGAAAATAATTCAGGAGAGTGAAGTTCAATGAGTTCTTCGTTCACTGACTGATTCAGGAGGAGACAGTCGTTCACTGACTGATTCTTTCACTGACTGATTCGTTCACTGACTGATTCAGGAGGAGAGTGAGGATCACTGAGTGATTCAGCCGTCGGCAACGCGGTGCAGTCGGCGTGCGCGGTCCCTCCCTGCAGCGGCTCGCGACTGCTCGCCCTGCGCTGCTGCGTGCTGCGGCAGAGCGCTGATGGCAGCTCAACTGATTCGGTTCAGTACGTTCATTTAGAAGATTCGTTCTTTTGAACAAATCGTTCTCAAAGGACAGAATACTATTCGTCTGACCTCCGGATGACTGGGCACCACACCAACATTGCGCGCTGAGGCTCTGTGGTGTCTGAACACAGCTGTCAAACACCACTCATTCAACTCGAATGAATGAGTTGCGGATCTATTCAAAGCAATGTTTCCCGACTCCGACATTGTGAAGACGTCTACCTGTGACAAAGACAAAACCGGGTACGTGGTCAAGTTTGGATTAGCGCTGTTTTTCAAAAAACAGCTTGTCGACAGGATCAACAAAGCCGGGCCATACGTGTTGATGTTCGACGAGAGTCTAAATCAGGTGAAATATCTGGTCAACATCAGTGAGTCTATAAATCTGTTTGTATAGTGTTATATATGTCAAAACCTGTATAAATATTAAAAGGTCCCTGATTAACACTTGACTCTTGGTGTCGTGACGGTTTTTTAAAAAAATCTCAAGGTAGTGAAAAGGGTATTAAAAGGTATTAAATTTAACTGAAGGATTGCTGTATAAACCCTATGCCTTATTCCACTTTTCCACTTTAGTGGAAGTCCCCTAATTATGTGAATTCCTCTTCAAGTATTATTATTTTCAATACCTCAGTCATCGTTTTTTATCAGTTTGTATTTTTCTGAAAAATGTTTTTAAATAGCATTTGTTATTGTCACTTATTCAGAACTCTGGTCTTTGCCAGAGTCTTTGTTCTTTTTGTTTTATTTAAACAACTTGATCTTAATTTAATGGGCTACCTTTGGCCATGAATTAGGGGCTGTCCACATAATGACGATTCTATGAATATCCGCAATTTTTTTGGCCTGCCCTCCCTAATTTATTTTTACTCTCTGAATGTTGCAGTTAATGAAACTTTAAAAAATAGTGCAGACTGTTGATGCAGATGAAGCCGAATTTGAAACAGACGCTAAACAGACAAATGGAATTGCTTTAAATCATTAATTTCTTAGGAGAGAACCTCAGTTAGCGAGAGGTCCACATCTACTATATCCTGATTACCAGAGGGTGAAATTGTATGATTTATAGGATATTCCCAAGTTATAAACAGACATTTCTGACGATTAAATAAACGGAGCAATGATACCACTTTGATTTTGATACAATATAAAATTGTTTTAGAGCCAACACTACACCGCCATGAAACTCACTTCAGATATATCGGTATCTCCCAACCCTTCAGGCGTCAGTATTTCCCCCTCATGTTTGTTTGCCAACCACCAACGAAGAAGAAGAAGCTTCCTTCGCTGGTTTGCGTAGAGGATTTCTCCTCAATCTTTGTGAACATTTGTCGGGTTTCTCTTGTTAATAGCAGATCTGTTAATGAAGCAGCACAGCCTGTATGTATAGTAGAAATCACTGAAACAGACTTTGTGAAGTGTTTGTGCTACTTCACCTCGGACCTCCTTCCTGTTAGCCGCTAATGCTAACTGAAGCAAGCTGTACTCTTAAGCTGACACCAAACCGACAATGAACTCAGCTACAGAGCGATACAGACGGATTAATGTGAGCTCAGATATTCCAGTGTGTTTGTTTACCTGGTTGTGCAGACTGTGATGATCTCTTTGTCTGAATACATGTTCAGTCTCCAACATGTCAACGAGTCTTCTGAAGCTAGTGAGCTTAGCTTAGCATGCTAAGTGTAGAGAGACGGAGCTGCAGTGTGTTGAAGGCAGTTTGTGTGGAAAAAGTGTCTGTGATTGTGTGAAAATGTCTGACGTCTAGATGCTGAAATCTTCAGTGAATCACAGACTGACTGTAGCTGCTGAGGAGGAAATGATTCTTTTCAAAGAGGAGAAGGATCGACAACAGAAACTACTGGACTCTGTTTTTAACCCTGAGCTCCACAGGGAAGGTTTGTTCACTTTGACAGTTTGACAAACACACAACCTTGTTCTTTGATTGACTTCATGCACACAGATAGATGTGGACAAACTACTTTGAATGGCAGGAAGAAAGAAGTAGGGCTGTGACTTCTGCATGCTGAAAAAGCTGGAGCTTCACTGCTAATGTTTGACAAAGTACATAAACTGTCAGCATAGATGGACTAAAGATACCAAGTTTGAATCAGAGTTAAATTTCAAGTTAGTGAAGCAACCAAGTCTGAGTTGACTCATTTAATAGTGTAATGATAGTAAATGTAAATATTAAATGACTAAGGAAGACATTAAAATACTGCTGATATTGTCAGACATGTAGACGTCACTAGTCTCTCGATTCAATTTTAATTATGATAATTAAGTTAACGATTCAGTCTGACTCATTATCACGTTGCGCCACAGTGAGTAGTTTCCTTGATTTTCCGTATACTACACCAGGATACTTTTTAGATTAAAAAGACAAAAATACATGCACTCCTTTATTAGTTTGAGATGGCTTTGAGATCATTTGCAGCAAAAATGTCTTCTCATTGTAAATCAAAATAAATGAATTTCAATACCTCATCTTCCTAAATTTGTTTTTCCTTCCTCAGAAAAAAACTGATGCTGCAGCTGAGCAGCAGCCTCTGCAAGACTTAACAATTATATACTGTGTCTGCATCATTGTGCACTGATTAAAAGATTATATTTAACACCCCATGATACATCTGTAGTGTTTTATTACACTGGATCCAAATGTTTATCATGTGCTGTGATGATCACCTTCAGAAATCCTTCAATTAAAAGAGACCTTTTTGCCTGCACCCAAAAAATATTTCTGCAGCAATAAGAAATGTTAATTTAATCCTTTCTACTTTATATTTACTTTTTTTTTTTTTATTTATTCAGCAGGAACAATTTGAGTGATTAAAAATCTGTTTTTCCTGGCCAAGACAGCAGCAAATTGAAGATGTTTCAAATAAAAACAACAAACTCAGAACAACTGATTCCAGAGTTAAAGAGCAACACTTCTAAGCAGTCGTCAAAGCATCGCTAACCTGAGTAATCTTCCCTTACGACTTTAGTCCAATTATTTAAAAAAAACACAGAAACCAGCTCCTCAAACAACAACCCCCACGGCAGCAGGTTGCAACAGATCCCAAGCTGTTGAATCAGTGTATCTTTTGACCAAAATCAAGATGAAGCTTGATGACAGATTAGCAAACTAGGTTTTATTCCATAAGCATTTCATCTGCTTGAAAGGCATAAAGAAGCACACACATCTATATATATATATTTATTTATTTATATATTATATTAAAACTGTTAAAGCAAATTCAATGCTCATATGTTCAGTTCCTTCACTGCAGCTTCTGTATATTTTTTCCTGTTGTATATATTGTATATTTTTATATCTACATAATTCTATTTGCACTATCTCCCACCTATTTTATACTTTATTTGACTCCTCCTGACTATTTTTATTTTAACTTAATGTTAAATGTTTTTGCACCAGTGTGCTAAGTCAAATTCTCTGTGCAGATGTACGTGGCAATAAATATAAATTCTGATTCTGATTCTGACCCCTCATGCAAAAATTGAAAACAGCTTTTGGCAGAGTGGGTTGCAACCATGCACTTACCATGTTGAGGCTCCCAACTTTTGGAAACTGTGCTAAAAAAATCCCCAACATATCTTCCCTAGTGATGTCATTAGGGGGCCCCCTCTTCTTCATTTAAAGTTTTTTTTGTGTTATCCTGTAAACATCACAAAAACATTGATAACTAAGTTACTAAAAAAAGCCAATAAATTAGCCTGCAGACAGACAAATGTGCAAAAATATTCAGGCAGACATGATCATACAATAATGTAAATAAAGGCTTGTTTATCTGTTTATGATGGACAAGAAATACAATGAAATTAAACACCTTAATTTTTTCCATTTTTGTCCTCAGATGTGCTGATGGTGAAAGAAGAAGAGGTTCTCCTTGAGCAGCAGGAGAGGAGCTCCAGTCTGAAGCAGGAGAACCCAGCGAAACCAGCACACATTAAAGAGGAGCAGGAGGAAGTGTGGATCAATCACGAGAGAGAGGAGCATGATATCAGGGTGTCTATGTTAAATCCTGTCCCTGTGAAGAGTGAAGAAAATGATGAAGAGAAACCTCAGTCCTTCCAGCTTGATGAAAGTCAAACTGAGGAGAACAGAGTCACAGAGCATTTGAAAACAGAAGCTGATGGAGGATCAGAAACAGACAGAGACTTTAATCCACACAGTCATTTAGAGGCAGTTAGTCCAAATGAGACTTCAGATCTTTCTGGATCTGATACTGATGATAGTGCTGATTGGGAGGAGAGTGATGAATCTCAGAAGGGTTCAAACCCTTTGCAGAATGAAGATGGAGCTGTGAGTGATCAGAAATGTAACACTGGAGAAACATCAGAGAGTTCTTCTCAGTGTTCTCCATACTCCGGACGAAAGAATAAACAACAGAAACAAAAAGGACACCAAACAAGAGAGAAACCCCTCAGCTGCTCAGTTTGTGGAAAAGAAATCTCAAACAAGAAAAATCTACGAGCTCACATGTTACGTCATTCAATGATTAAACCACACAGCTGCTCAGTTTGCAAGAAAACGTTTTTCAAGAAGTCAGAGATGGTGAAGCACACGAGGGTCCATATAGACAAGAAACCACTTGTCTGTACATTTTGTGGTAGAACGTTTCTTCATCATGGCAGGTTGAAGGCACACTTGAATGTTCACATAGAGGGAAAATCATTTAGTTGTTCAATTTGTGATAAGAAATACCTTAGCAAAAGACATTTTCAGCAACACATGCAAAGTCATTCAGTGGAAAAATCTTTCAGCTGCTCAGTTTGCATGAAAATTTTTATCCAGAGAACAGACATGTTAAGGCACATGAGAATCCACACGGGAGAAAAACCGTTTGTATGTTCAGTATGTGGAAAAGGATTCAATGTCTGTGGAAATCTAAAAAAACACTCAGTTGTCCACACAGGAGAGAAGCCATTCACTTGTTCTATTTGTGGTAAAACATTTTCACTAAATGGAGATCTAAAAAGACACAAAGTGGTCCACACAAGAGAGAAATGCTACAGCTGCAGTATTTGTGGTAAAAGTTTCACACAAAATGGAGTTCTGAAAAGACACATGATTGTCCACACAAGAGAAAAAAGGTACAGCTGTGGTATTTGCAGCCTAGGTTTTTCTCATAAACAGTGTTTGAAGCAACATGCTGTCATCCACAGAGGAGAGAAACCTGCAAGATTTACACAGCGTGAAAATTTATGAAACCACCCTGTCCTCCATGCTGTGAAGAAACCATTTAGTTGCAATGTTTGTGGTACAAGTCTTTCTCAGAGTGTCCTGCTGAACGGACATGCTATCATCTACACAAAAGAAAAACATATAGATGTTCAGCATGTGGTAAAAGATTCACTCAGCTTGTTAAAATGAAAAAACACGAGTGTATTTGTGAGAGCAGCGGAAAACCAAAACAAAGAGGAGCTTCAGTTCATAAGCATTATTTGGCATTTTGTTTACCAGTAGTGTCTTCTCTTTATAACAGCTTGTACAAACCCCAATTTCAGCTCAGTTTGGATGTTGATGGAAATGTAAATAAAACAAATCCTTTGCAACCTTTATGCAGTTGAATACTCTACACGGATATATAAGATATTTAATGTTCAAACTGTTAAAACTAGTTTTTTGTTTTTTGTTTTTTTTCAAATATTTACTCATTTACAGCATGTGTTGCTCCAAAATCTGTATGTACCTTTCAGCATTAATGGTGCCTTCACAGATGTGCACAGTACCCATGGCATGGGCTCTAACACCCCCCCCATACCATCACAGATGCTGTATTTTTAGCTTTGCTCTGATAACAGTCTTGATGGTCCTATTCCTCTTTCACCCGGAGGACACCACGTCCATGATGTCCAAAAACATTCTGAAATGTGGACTCAGACCATAGCAGACTTTTCCACTTTGCTTCAGTCCACCTCAGATGAGCTTGGGAACAGAGAAGCCGGCAGTGTTTCTGGGTGTTGTTGATATATGGCTTTGTCTTCCAGTAGAGTTTGACCTTGACCTTGTAGATGTAGAGATGAACTGTGTTAACTGACAAACATTTTCACCTATTCTTTATTTGTTGATGAAAATGACACCAAATTTAGTTTTAGATTTTGTCCATGTGTACTTTTTTAATTAGTTACTGTCTAATTTTTGTCAAGGGAGAAAAGGTTGTTGACGAGAACTATGACAAAAATAATTTGTCAACCAAAGTAACACTGTTTTATAACCAATCATGACACTCATCTGTTTCTAAATAATGTATGAACAAGGCTATCAAATCCATGTTGGTAAAGAACAATTTCTCCAGGGTCACCTGAAAGTTCTTACAGCATTCATGTCAGAAAGAATCAAAGGCTTTTCCTTTCTCAGTGTTTGGTGTCTGTGTTGAACCCTCAAGCTTGTTTGTCATCCAGGGACCAAGACGAAGAAGAAGATTAACCTGGAAATAATCCACTAGCAGTCAGATCTGAAGTTACTTCTCATCAAGGAGCACATGCACAACAAAGACTGCACTAAAGTTCCTTCAACTGACCGGGTTATATGCAACATCTTTGATAGACTTGTGGAGGACAGAAGTACGCCGTGGCTGCCGGAAACTAACCACAGAAGAATAAGGTTCCCCTTCCTCTCTCTCCATTAGCCCGTTAGCTTGGAGCATTTCTCCTTATTCGTTGTGAACATTTGTCGGGTTTCTCTCGTTAACAGCAGATCTGTCAATGAAGCAGCACCACCTGTATGTATAGTAGAAGTAACTGAAAAAGACTTTGTGAAGTGTTTGTGCTACTTCACCTCAGACTCCCCTCATGCTAGCCGCTAATGCTAACTGAAGCTAGCTGTGCTCGCAAGCTAACACCAAACCGAGAATGAACTCGGCTACAGAGCGATACAGACGGATTAATGTGAGCTCAGATATTCCAGTGTGTTTGTTTACCTGGTTGTGCAGACTGTGATGATCTCTTTGTCTGAATACATGTTCAGTCTGCAACATGTCAACGAGTCCTCTGAAGCTAGTGAGCTTAGCTTAGCATGCTAAGTGCAGAGAGACGGAGCTGCAGTGTTTTGAAGGCAGTTTGTGTAGAAAAAGTGTCTGTGATTGTGTGAAAATGTCTGACGTCTAGATGCTGAAATCTTCAGTGAATCACAGACTGTCTGTAGCTGCTGAGGAGGAAATGATTCTTTTCAAAGAGGAGAAGGATCGACAAGAGAAACTACTGGACTCTGTTTTTAACCCTGAGCTCCACAGAGCAGGTTTGTTCATTTTCAACCTTCAACACAAGTTTGACAAACACACAACCTTATTCTTTGTTTGACTTCATGCACACTGATAGCTGTGGACACTATTTTGATCTTTTGACACATGTTTCTGCTCAGAGGGATTTCCTTTCACCTCCATGAAAATATGACACAAAACAAGCAGCTCAGAGCTTTTTCATAAAAACATTATTATACAGAAAGTGCTGCTCAGTTTTTTCTTTTTAATATTTAACATATTAACATTTATCAGAACCAACTACTCTGTATTCGGATATAGTCTGACGCCGAAAATGTTTATAAGTTGTAATCACACATTATTCAGTGTCAGTCAGCAGAAAACCTTTTCACTTTAACCCTAGCTTATATCTGTTATATTTAATCTATTTGTCATTGCACTTTCTCATGGGACTGATTATTTTAAATGTTTTTTAATGTCGTTATCAAGTCCAATATTTATGAATCTCTTTATTTGTATCAGAATATGGTCTAGACCTTGTTTCTTTTCTCAGCTTCATATGTTGTTTGTATGTTACTTTGGTTTGTCTCTGTTTTATATGTTCAAGCTGCTCTAAACAAAGTGCCCCAGAGAGTAATTAATGAAGTTTGAATTTGAATTTTATAATGCTGAATAAACAAACAAAGAAATCGACAAGTTTGGCCTGCAAGGTTGCAGATACGTCATAACAGTAGTTATGTTTATTAAATACATAGTTTAAAATCAAAAATTAATTATTTTAATCAATATATCACCCAGGCATAATCAGATGACTTAGCTGTCATCCTGTTACCACCTGCTTGTGAAATGGATTAAATTGAAGGAGGTTTTCAAACAGACCTGGTAAACATGAAAAGGCAGTATAATTTTAAGGGGCTGTTGGAAAGGAGTAAAAGATGTGTTCTAACTTATTTCAATCTGAAGTGTTAAACAAGTCTGGAAGCTCTGACTGCAAAGGTTCAGTCACCTTACGTGGCCCTTAAAATCTGATTGTATTTGCAAAAAATGGAGTTTCATGTTCTCCATTTTTGTCTTCAGAAATCCATCAGCTGATGGTGAAAGAAGAAGAGGTTCTCCTTGAGCAGCAGGAGAGGAGCTCCAGTCTGAAACAGGAGAACCCAGCAGAAACCGCACACATTAAAGAGGAACAGGAGGAAGTGTGGATCAATCAGGAGAAAGAGCAGCTTCAGGAGCAAGAGGAAGACGATATCAGCATGTTGATGGTCACCCCTGTTGTCATAAAGAGTGAAGATGTCGATGAAGAGGAAACTCAGTCCTTCCAGCTTGATGAAAATCAAACTGAGGAGAACAGAGACACAGAGCATTTAAAAACAGAAGCTGATGGAGAGGACTGTGGAGGATCTGAACCAGACGGAGAATTTAATCCACATAGTCATTCACAACCAGTTATTCCAGACAAGACTTCGGACCTTTCTGGATCTGATACTGATGACAGTGCTGATTGGGAGGAGAGTGATGAACCTCAGGAAGGTTTAAACTCTCTGCAGAACAAAGACAGAGGTGTGAGTGATCTGAAATGTAACACTGGAGATACATCAGTGAGCTCCTCTGAATGTGCTACAAACTATGGACAGAAGAAGCAATGGCGGGAACAAACAGGACACCAAACAGGAATGAAACCATTCAGTTGTTCAGTGTGTTTTAAAAGTTTCCCTCACAAGAGATATTTAAACCAACACATGTTACGTCATTCAGCAGAAAGACCATTCGGCTGCTCAGTCTGTGAGAAAAGTTTTCTGAAGAGGTGGGAGATGTTAAGGCACATGAGGATCCACACGAAACAAAAGGGAAATCATCAGGAACAAAAGCGTAATCAAACAAGAGAGAAACCATTTGGATGTACAGTTTGTGGTAAAAGTTACCCAAGTGAGAAATATTTACATGAACACATGTTGCGCCATTCATCAGAGAAACCTTTCAGCTGCTCAGTTTGTGAGAAAACCTTTATCAAGAGAGTAGAGATGGTGAGACACATGAGAGTACACACAGGGGAGAAACCATTTGATTGTTCAGTATGTGGGAAAAGATATACGCAAGTCGGGGCACTAAATGCACACTTAATTGTGCACACGGGAGAGAAACCTTTTAGTTGTTCAATATGTGGTGAGTATTTTGCAAAGAATGCAGCTCTCAAAAGACACTTGACTGTCCACACAGGAGAGAAACCACACAGCTGTTCAGTTTGTGGTAAAGGATTTTTTGAAAGAGGTAATCTCAAGCAACATGCTATTGTTCACACAAGAGAGAAGCCATTTAGTTGTTCAATATGTGGTAAATACTATGCAAAGAATGCAACCCTTAAAAGACACTTGACTGTCCACACAGGAGAGAAACCGTTCAGTTGTTCAGCATGTGGTAAAACGTTCTCTCACCAGATAAATTTACAACAACATATGCTCCGTCACACTAAAGAAAAACTATACAGCTGCTCAGGTTGTGAGAAAAGTTTTATAACAAGAACAGAGATGGTCAGGCACATGAGGGTGCACTCTGGAAAAGCAACCTTTGTCTGTACTGTTTGTAATATGAGTTTTTCCAGTCATGAACATCTGGATCAACACTCGAGTTTTCATACAAAGTAGGCCTGCAAGACGTAATGTTTGATACCACTGTTCAACGTTGTAATGTTGATCATTCTCACATATATAAGCATGTACCTGAAGTGTAAATTTAGTTTGTATAACTTTCTATCAAGTAGGGTCAAAACACTGCTCTGCCTTAAAATTGGTTTATCTTTGCCTCCTGATTCACAAGCTTTATTTTATGTTTATTATTAACTTTATTTCAAAAAAAGAACTCTAAGTGCAACTCATTAGCAACATCAGACTGATTCACATAATCACGAAGATATTTGTCTTTATCTGCATCCCATCCTTTTCTAAATAATGAAGCATGACCTCTGTTATTTCACTGTGAAATTGTGTTTTGTTTCTTTTGAATGAGAGTCATACTCATAAAACCCCAACAACTGGTGTTTGTTGGATTACTGTAGGGTTTTTGTCTTGATGCTGCTCACTGTTTTTGGTTTTGTTTGAATATTTTTTATTTTGTTGTAGTAAATTATAGTCATCCTGCCCACCAAATCATCCTGTAGCATTTGCTTGAGTGTTTTTTTCCCTACTCATCAGACAGGTGTCTGTTTGATGAATATTACAGAAGAATTTAACTAATAAAGTTTTCCACACACTGACTTCACCTGAGTGTCACTTCCAGGCATTTTAACAGTTAGTGCATTCTTTCATTTACAGAGAAAAGACAGATACACGATCAATGAACACACACACATATACACACACGCATATATATTTATTTATTTATTTTAAGCAATGCAGGGCAGTGGCAAGGTAGGTGATAAAAGCTGCAAAGAAAGGAGTTGGAGGTCCTTTTGTGGCACCTTGGGGCCAGATACTTCAGTCAGAGAGGTTTGGTCCAGGATTCATAAAATGTCAGGAAAGTGGTCAGATTAACAATGCCAGTCCTGATTGATGGCTATAATGAGGCAATCAATAACAAAGACAAAACAATTATGTGTGCTAAAGTTTTTCAGGAGGTTCATAAATCTGCAGGACTTGGAGATGAAGGTTTTTGAATGAGGGAGGAGATCTTGAAGACAGAAGGATGGAAATTGAATTTTGCCAGTGAAGAAAGCAATTCCTATAATCTACTCTTATCTCTCAAAGAGCTTAGGGATGCAGTACAGGTAGGGGCAAATACCACCCCAGGCCAAGACCAAATCAGTTGTGACATGCTCAAACATCTAGATGAAATTGCTTTGGATTAAATCTTAGCTCTTTTTAATTATATTTGGTAGGAAGGTAAATTACCAATAAAAATGGAAACAAAGTGTTGTGATTCCAATTTTGAAACCAGGAAAGAATCCATCATGTCCATCTTCTTATTGGCCCATAGCATTAACATCTGTCCTGTGTAAAATTATGGAAAAAATGGTCACAGACTAGTTTGTACCCTTGAAACAAATGTTTTGTTTTGTTTTGTTTTGTTATAAATGATCAAAATGGGTTCAGAATAGGAAGAAATTCTATGGATTCAATTGCAATCCTGGATCAAGAAATAAGGTAAAGCTATTATTTAAAAGAAAGTGTAATTGCTGTATTTTTAGATATTGAGAAAGCATATGATACCATGTGGAGGGAGGGGATGCTAATTAAACTTCATGATGCTGAAATTAGAGGCAGGATGGTTCATTAGATTAAAGATTTTCTCAACAACAGATCCATTCAAGTCAGAGTTGGAGGTGATCTACCTGAGACTGTTAATATTGAAAATGATACACCCCAAGGAGCAGTCATCAGTCCTGTCCTTTTCGATATCATAAAATTTTCCTAAAAATCCCTCAAAACTTTGGGAAATCTCTCTTTGCAGATGATGGCGCCATTTGGAAGAGAGGGAGAAATATTGACTATCTATTCTGTCAAATTCAAAAGGCAATAGATCAGATTGTTCAGTAGGCAAATAAGGGGGGTTTTAGGATTTCCTCTTCTAAAAGTAAAGTTAAGACTTTCGGATATCAGAAGAAAATTCCTACATCCAGCATTTCTTTGTATGATTGTCCCCTTGAAAGAGTAGTGTTTTTAAATTCTTGGGAGTTTGGATGGATGAAAGGCTTACATGGAAATGTCATATAGATAAAGTAATTAGCAAATGTGAAAAGGTAATTACCGTAATTTCTGGACTACAAGCCGCTACTTTTTTCACTCGCTTTGGACCCTGCAGCTTAAACTATGATGCGGCTAATTTAAAGTTTTTTTGCATTTCATTCAGCCTCGTCACATCAGATTTAATTTAGAGTTAAAAATCTTTCTGTGTAACATATATGTGTGTGAATATCTCATGTTACAACGTGGACAGTGCCAGAGCATGTGAGTGGAGTGGAGCGGAGTGGAGCGATGGAATGTCTCACTTGCGCACAGAGATGTTTTTACCCCCACTTGTCCGCTCAGAGGGGATGCACGCCGCTCCGCTCATTATCCCTCCACCTTTCACTCAAATTTCAACCCTTCAGTGGTACTGTAGCGAAATTAGAACAGGAAGGAGCAAAAGACAAGCTGATCAATGCTCCAGCTTTTTAGAAAATAAGCCGTCAGCACTCTGGCCAAAGTCCTTCCCCTGCGCTCCGATCAGCTCCGCTCACTGGACACCTGCGGCTTATAGACAAGTGTGGCCTAGATGTACACATTTGTTTTTTGAGATTTAGTGGGTGCGGCTAATATTCAGGCGCACTTAATAGCCCGAAATTTACGGTAATATGCTTTGTAGTTTAGCTGGAAGTGCTTGGGGGCCTGAGAGGGACACTTTGGTTTTGATATTTTAAGCTGTGATGAGGTCTGTTTTAGATTATGGGTGCGTGATATTTGGATCAGCAGGTAAATCTTTATTAAGTAAATTAGATTGAGTCCAGGCTAAAGCCTTAGGAGTCTGAAGTGGTGCATTTCGAACTACACCTATACCTGCATTACTTGAAGAAATGGGAGAACTTCCTTTGAGGATATGGAGATGCAAATTGGGGCTTCCCTGCTGGAGCAAGTTGAATGGACTAAAAAACAACTCTGTAGGAATGTACCTGTTGGAAGATTCGTGGGAATTTGTTGACAAAGAAAGAAAATCAAACTTCTTCCATCAGATTAAGCAGATCGCAATAAGGATGGGTCTCGATCAAGGTAGAATGAGAAAGAACTCTTGGTTTCCTATTCCCTTCTGGCTTCTTCCTGATTCTGAGGTAAATCTTCAGCTGTTAGAAATGGGGAAAAAGTGTTTCTAGTAACATGGTAACTAAATGTCTGAAGCAATTTAATGAATTTAATACAATCTTTACAGATGGTTCAGAGGACCCAGAATCTGGGAGAACCGGGGTATATGTGGCCACTGTTGGGTTAAAACAGAGTTTCCGTTCTTCAGACAATTTGTCAGTTTTCTCTACTGAGTTACTGGCAATTTTATGGGCGCTTGAATGGGTTGAGGAGAATAAGCCTCAAAAAAAGTGTTATATGCTCTGACTCTGCTGCTGCTGCTTTGGAAGCTTTAAAAGAAGGGACATCAAGGGCCCGCCCAGAGATAATTTGGGAAATTTTTATGCTATTTATTCAGGATCGAAAGATCAGGATGTCATGTGGGTTTTTTGTGGGTTCCTGGCCATTCAGAGACTAATGAAATTGCAGATTCTCTGGCAAAATAAGCACTTTCAAAAGAAGCTATAGATATGACCATCCTTCTGGAGAAGAGCGAATGCAATAGCATAAGTAAGAAAAAACTGGAGCTTCAGTGGCAGCAATAGTGGGCTGTGGACCAGAGGGTTAGATATTTTTCTCTTTAAAGCCTTCTGTTAACAGTAAGAGGTGGAGGATGAGATCCATGCGGAGGGATGGAGTGGTTTTAACCAGACTGAGACAGGGACACTGTGGTCTTGCAGGGTGTCTGAAATCACTTGGGAAACATCCAGATGGGCTGTGTGAGTGTGGCACTCTAGAAACAGTGCGTCATACCGTGCCATCATGTAACAAAATAAGAGAGAAAGACAGCTGTACAAAGAGCTTTCTGATTTGGAACTGTCTGTATTCTCTCTTGAATCCATTTTGGAGCTGAGCAGAACACTGAAAGTATTTTAAAAGCACTTTTAAAGTTCTCCCACTAGTCTGGCCTTTATATGAAAATATAAAATAATGAATTAATTCTACCTGTGGAGGGCAGCATTACGCTTCCTTGCATACAGCATATAGGTGTTGTGCCCTAGAAAGCACCCTGCTGTGAAATGCACCCCCTCTCGGGAGCGCGCGCACCACTCAGCTGTTGGGAAAGTGAAACGATTGGCCTTAAAGCCCCACTATGTAAGATTCAGGTTTGTCTGCTCTCGAGGGGCCTCGACAGGACGTCCGAAGACATAGAAGAAATAGTGAAAGAGTGAATGACCGAGCGTCACGGCGCCTTGAATATCTCCAGCAATCTGAGAAACTCGCCAGCAAATAATAGCTGGTAGCATTTAGTGACAAAACAACGTCCGCCAAGTTACACAAAGCATGCAATGCTAAGGAGCAACTACCAACTGAAACCAAGTGTTGAACGGGGGAAAAACCCGACGAAAACATAACTTGCCTCTCCAGCAGTAACTTTGCAAGCTCGGCGTCCATCTTGCAATTTTCCATCTCCTGACGCTCTCGCCACCGAGCAAAGTGGGCTCCAATGTTAATTCTAGTTTTGTTCTTTGCGTTGTCCGATAGTCTCTTTTTGGCCCTTGAATCTGGAGAAAGAGTCTTCCTCACACACTTTGCGGATGCCATGGCTGCTACTACTACATGCAAAACACTGGCTTCTTTAGCTGGAAGCCAAATCTCGCGTAGTGCCGTAAAGCAGTTTGCACTTCTCGCAGCATCTCGCGATATGATTCCCCGTCACGGGAGCAAAAGTTACATAGCACCTAAACAGAGCAGGGAAGCGCTTTGTGTGTGTGTGTGTGTGTGTGTGTGGGGGGGGGGGGGGGGGGGGGGGGGGGCATTCTCTCTGTTACAGCGCCAAGGTCCTCTGAACAGACTTTGGAGAGAATATTTGAAGGCTCAAAAGATATGCAGTGCTGCTTTAATATCTCAGACAAACGCAGGGGAGACTACTATTTTACAATATACTGTTTTACGATGTAATTATTTGCCAGGGAGATACAGGAGAAGAACATCTGTTTCTTAGCTTTAAAGCTCCTCTAAAGAGTGTAAATAACAGATGTTCTTCTCCACACAGAATCGGATAATAGCGAACGCAAACCAACACCTTCGGTATATTCTGTGAAAATATACTCCACCCATAATTACAAAATCAATTAAATTAATTTTTTTAGCAAGTTGAATGTATTTGGCACGCGATTACCAAAGCTAAATCCTGCTTTCACTGCAATATCCAGATTCAAAAGTATGCGCTTTTAATTGGATTAACCTGTAGCTTATATAACGCTCATGTAGTTTGAAACAATAGCCTTCTGATCTAGAATATCACCTTAAAGGAAAATGTAATGTGGTCAATATGCCTTTAGACTGATAGACAATCAAGGCCTCTATGTGGTTCACACCATTAAAGGACATGTTCTCTCCATCAAATACTCTTGATGGTGGGAGTAACAGAAAAAAATTAAGGGGGGGGGGGGCTTTTCATGGCAGGGTCCAGGAACAGCCCTGCCGTGAAAAGCACCCCCTGCTAACTTTTCCAAAATAGGTACAAAATGCATGCATGAAACTGACTCTGGTTACCTATACTAACTCCATGTGTATACCCTGAAATGCATTTCATGCTGGAAGCCACAGAAAAAAAATCAAGGGGGTGCTGCTTTTCACGGCAGGGTCCAGGAACAGCCCTGCGGTGAAAAGCACCACCTGTTAACTTTTACAAAATACTTGCAAAATGCATGAAACTGACTCTGGTTACCTAACTAGTCCCATATGTATACCCTGAAAAGCATTTGATGCTGGGAGCAACAGAAAAAAAAACAAGGAGGGGTTGCTATTCAAGGCAGGGTCCAGAACAGCCTTGCCTTGAAAAGCACCCCCTGCTAACTTTAACAAGGGAGGTCCAAAATGCATGAAACTGACTTTGGTTACCTATACTAGTCCCATATGTATGCTCTGAAAAGCATTTGATGCTGGGAGCAACAGAAAAAGAATTAAGGAGGGGGTGCTTTTGATGGCACTCATTTTAAATCTTTAAAACGATTGATGGCGTTTTCCTCGGTGCATACTGGGTACAACAATCTTCCTGCTTTATTATTGTCTTTTATTTATGTTGCATTTTATCAACACTGGATACAGATTGCGGGGTGGCTGGGTTCAGGGGCTGGGTGGAGTGGGTTTGGGTCATAATTCCTTTTATCTTATTTTAATGTATCTATCAGTCTGTAAAACACTTTGTGCTACATTTTTCTTTGTATGAAAAGTGCTGTATAAATAAAGTTTGATTGATTGATTGATTAATTGTTTTTCTGTTGCTCCCACCATCAAATATATTTGATGGAGAGAACATGTCCTTTAATGGTGTGAACCACATAGAGGCCATGATTGTCTATCAGTCTAAAAGCATATTGACCTCATTACATTTTCCTTTAAGGTGATATTTTCACAGAATATACCGAAGGTTTGCGTTCGCTATTATCCGATTCTGTGTGGAGAAGAACATCTGTTATTTACACTCTTTAGAGGAGCTTTAAATACTGTAAGCAACAGATGTTCTTCTCCTGTATCTCCCTCAAAAATAATTACATCGTAAAACAGTATATCGTAAAATAGTTTTATCCCCTGTGTTTGTCTGAGATATTAAGGCCAATCGTTTCACTTTCCCAACAGCTGAGTGGTGCGCGCGCGATCCGAGAGGGGGTGCATTTCACGGCAGGGACACTTTCTACGGCACAACACCTGTTCCCCATTATGGTGACAGTGTACTTGTATTAGAAACAGATGAGATGCAAGAAAAACTTTATTTTATTTTTTCTATTACATGGTTGATCTATAAAAGTGAACTTTCAGCGATTGTTTGTACATTCTGTTTTATTACTTTTACAACCAATACATGGGATATTTTTACCCAATAATATTGGCTCTAAATATCTGCAGAAATATTCATATCTACAGACATTGATGTTGTTCTAAACACTTCATGCATCCCTGTGAATTAGTTCCCAAAGTAAAGTGTACAATGTGAATGAAACCTGTTAGTATGGCCAGCAGGTATTAGGCCTGGCTGTGCTGTCTATGGTTTGAATCTTGAATCTTTGATTCTTGTCCTTAGACATCCATCAGCTGATGGTGAAAGAAAAAGAGGTTGTCCCTGAGCAGCAGGAGAAGAGCTCCAGTCTGAAGCAGGAGAACCCAGCAGAAGCAGCACACATTAAAGAGGAACAGGAGGAGGTGGGGATCAATCAGGAGAGAGAGCAGCTTCAGGAGACAGAAGAGGATGATATCAGCATGTTTATGTTCTCTTCCGATACTATGAAGAGTGAAGAGGATGATGATGAGAAACCTCAGCTGTTCAAGTTCAATGAAGACCAGAGTGAAAAGACCAGAGACACAGAGCATTTAAAAACAGAAGCTGACGAGGACTGTGGAGGATCTGAACCAGACAGAGACTGTAATCCACACAGTCATTTACATCCAGTTAGTCCAGACAAGACTTCACACCTTTCTGGATCTGATACTGATGACAGTGCTGATTGGGAGGAGAATGATGAACCTCAGAGAGTTTCAAACCCTCAGCAGAGAGAAGATGGAGCTGTGAGTGATCTGAAATGTTATACTGGAGATACATCATTGAGTTCCTCTGAATGTTATCCATTATTTAGACAGAAGAAGCAACAACAAAAACACAAAGGAAACCAAACAGGAATGAAACCATTCAGTTGTTCAGTGTGTTTCTAAAAGTTTCCCTCACAAGCGACATTTAAACCAACACATGTCACGTCATTCAGCAGAAAGACCATTCAGCTGCTCAGTCTGTGAGAAAAGTTTCCTGAAGAGGTGGGAGATGTTGAGGCACATGAAAGTTCATACTGAAGATCTGCCAGTCAGCTCCTCTGAATGTACAACAAGTGTTAAACTAAAGAGAAAATGCCAAGAACCAAAGCATAATCAAACAACAGAAAAAACATTTAGTTGCACAGTCTGTGGTAAAAGTTACCCAAGTGAGAAATATTTACATCAACATATGTTGCGCCATTCATCAGAGAAACCTTTCAGCTGCTCAGTTTGTGAGAAAACCTTTGTCAAGAGAGTAGAGATGGTGAGACACATGAGAGTACAACCAGGAGAGAAACCATTTGATCGTTCAGTATGTGGTAAAAGACATACACAAATTGGGGCCTTAAAAACACACCTAATTGTGCACACAGGGGAGAAACCATTTAGCTGCAATGTTTGTGGTAAAAGGTTTTTTGAAAGAGGTAATCTCAGGCAACATACCATTGTACACACTAGAGAGAAACCATTTACTTGTTCAATATGCGGTAAATACTTTTCAAAGAATGCAACTCTTAAAAGGCACTTGACTGTCCACACGGGAGAGAAACTGTTCAGTTGTTGAGTATGTGGTAAAAGTTTCTCGCACCAGATAAATTTACAACAACATATGCTCCGTCACACTGAAGAAAAACTTTTCAGCTGCTTAGTTTGTGAGAAAAGTTATATAACAAGAACAGAGATGGTCAGGCACACGAGGGTGCACTCTGGAAAGAAAACCTTTGTGTGTTCAGTTTGTAATATAAATTTTTCTAGTCCTGAACATCTGGAGCAACACTTGAGCTTTCATACAGAAGGAAAATCATTTGATTGCTTTGTTTGTAATAAAACATACCCAAGCCAGAACCATTTACAACAACATACAATGTATCGTCATTCATCAGAGAAACCTTTCAGCTGCTCAGTTTGCAAGAAAAGATTCATTTGGAATACAGAGCTGGTGAGACACATGAGAGTCCACACAGGAGAGAAGCAGATTGTTTGTTCAGTTTGTGGTAAAAGATTTGGGGTTAGTGCACGTCTCAAAAGACATCTGCTTGTCCACTCAAGGGAGAAACCGTTCAGTTGTTCAGTTTGTGATCAACGATTCAACAACCATACAAATCTAAGGAGACACTCCAAGATTCATACAGGGGAGAAACCGTTTAGTTGTAAAGACTGTGGTAAGAGATTCATTCAGCTTGTGAATATCAGGAAACACAAGTGTCAGTGAGGGCAGTGGAAGCCCAGAATGAAGTTATGCTTCATTACGCCTGCCCAGTTTAGAAGAGGCCAATTAAATTGTAATTTATTGATCAGAAACGTTTTCTTTTTCTTATCAAAGTCTGTATTTGTCTTCACTTGTATTTAACAGCCAGGTTTTTGTCATTTACACAGAAACCTGGACAATGGTTGTTGGAATACATTTTCAAATGAAAATAAATACCAATACAACATCTCTTTAGATTCTCAATTAGTCTTACAAAGCTCAGATTTCACTCAAAGCCCCACTATGTAAGATTCTGGCTTTCTGCTCTCTAGTGGCCTCTATGGACGTTGAGTGTAACTGCACTGTCGTAAAACAGGGCGCCTCACACCAACGTGCATTTGTTGACATACAGAGGGGGGAGAAGCAAGCCGACAGGACGTCCCGAGAGACATATAAACCATGTGGACTGATAAGGTACAGTCTGATCATGTTTCTTTTCAAATAAATCACTTTTCAAGTGTCAGCTGTCAGTTTTTAGCAACATGTACTTACAAGTCCAACAATAATGGGCCAATCAGCATCGGTCGGACATCCCTCCTCGTCTTTCAGCTCACGCCAGCGAGTGAAATTATGAATAAAGTCACCCCAAACCACATGTACTAGGAAACATATTGTCTTTCATTTTTCATTATTTTACAATATTTTTAATATATTTCATTTAGGCAGATACCATTTGTTTTGCAGTGTTTCAAATTGGATTTAAAAAAATACGTGGGCCAATCTTTTGCAGGGTGGTCTCTGCTTATTTTAGCAGGACAATGCCAAGAAACATTCTGCTCATGTCACAGCAGCGTAGCTCCAGAGTAAAAGACTGCAGGTTCTGGACTGGCCTGTCTGCAGTCCAGACCTGTCTCCCCAAAAAATGTTGGAGTATTATGAAACACAAAGTACAGTAACGGAGACCCCAGACTGTTGAGCAGCTTAAGTCTTATGTCAACGAAGAATTCCAACTACAAAGCATCAACAATAAGTCCTCAGTTCACAAACTCTTATTGAGTGTTGTTAAATTGAAAAGTGATGTAACACAGTGGTAAACATGCTTTTTTGGAGACATTAAATTTAAAATGAAGAACAATAAAGTTTATCAGTTTGGATATTAAATATTTTTGTAGTTGTTGAGTATTCAGTTGAATCAAAAAGGATTTGCAAATCCTTGTATTCTGTTTTATTTTGTTTACACAACTTCCCAACTTCAGTGGAATTGGTCGGTTTGGATCCTGGCACTATTCTGGATCTGGTGATCCAGAATTTTATCTATTACAGAGGCTGTGGAAAAGCCACTGCCAGAAATGAGGTGCTTGATGGAGGTCTGCACTATCTGAGTGCTTTTCTAGTTTATATTACTTTGAGTATGACATCCGAATTTGTTCATAATATATAACCACAAATAAGGACCAGAGTTCAGTGTAGGTAACAAACACACATGCTGTTTAATTACATACATGGGTCATAACAATAGTTAAAAAAAAGAGGACAATTTAGGTCAATAAAATAACTAATAAAAACCAATACTGAAATGATTAAATAACTCTCTTTGAGCTTAACAGATGAAATGAAGCATTACTTTATTTTTGACTTCCACTGCTCTCACCGATGCACTTGTGTCTCTTGAAATTCGCATGCTGAGTAAATCTTCTACTGCAAACATTACACCCAAATGGTTTCTCCCCTGTGTGGACAAGTGAGTGTTTCTTGAGATTTGAGCAATCACTGAATCTCTGACCACAGACAGAGCAATTGAATGGTTTCTCTCCAGTGTGGACAATCAAGTGTCGATTAAGCGTTCCTCTCCATGTGAAAGTTTTACCACAAACTGAACAGCTGAATGGTTCTTCTTTTGTGTGGGTCTTAGCATGGAGCTTTAGAGATGCCCTGTGAGAATAACTTTTACCACAAACACCACATCTAAAATTTTTCTCCCCCGTGTGGGCTTTTGAATGTCTCGATAGATTTGAACGATGGCTAAATTTCTGACCGCAAACTGAGCAGCAGAACGGTTTCTCCCCAGTGTGCACTCTCATGTGTGTCACCATCTGTTCTTTCCTGATAAAAGTTTTCCCACAAACAGAGCAACTGAACGGCTTCTCTGTTGAATGAAGCACCATGTGGATTTGTAAATATCTCTTACAAGGATATCTTTTCTCACAAATTGGACAACTGAACGGTTTCTCACTTGTGTGTACAATCAAGTGTATTTTTAGAGCTCCACCACTTGAGAATCCTTTACCACATATCGAACAACTGAATGGTCTCTCTCCTGTATGGACTCTCATGTGTGCCACCACCTCAGACTTCTTGATAAACGTTTTTGCACAGACTGAGCAGCTGAAGGGTTTTTCTTCTGAATGACGTAACATATGTTCATGTAAACTTTTCTTACTCGAGTATCTTTTCTCACAAACTAAACAACTGAATGTTTTCTCTCCTGTCTGGTTCCCTTGGTGTTTCTGTTGTTTCTTCTGTCTAAAGTTTGGAGCACAGTCAAAGGAGCTCACTGATGTATTTCCAGTCTCACTTTTCAGATCACGAACAGCTCTGTCTTTGTCCTGCAGAGAGTTTGAATGTTCCTGAGGTTCATAACTCTCCTCCCAATCAGCACTGTCATCAGTATCAGATCCAGAAAGGTCTGAAGTCTCATCTGGACTAACTGCCTGTAAATGACTGTGTGGATTAAAGTCTCCGCCCGGTTCCGATCCTCCACAGTCGTCTCCATCAGCTTCTGCTTTCAAATTCTCTGTGTCTCTGCTCTCCTCACTTTGGTCCTCATCAAGTTGAACGGACTGAGGTTCATCTTCATCCTCTTCTTCACTCTTTATGACAACAGGAGTGAACATGAACATGCTAATGTCATGCTCCTCTGGCTCTTGAAGCTGCTCTCTCTCCTGATTGATCCACACTTCCACCTGTTCCTCTTTAATGTGTTCTGGTTCTGCTGGGTTCTCCTGCTTCAGACTGGCGCGCCCCTCCTGCTGTTCAGGGAGACCCTCTCCTTCTTTGGTTAGCTGGTGGATGTCTGAGGACAAAAAAAATGTTAATTAAAAAAAAAAAAAGCTGATTTATTTTTATTTATTTCTTGTCCATCATATACAGAGAAACAAGCCTTCATTCATTTACATCACGTGTTACCTGTCTCCATTTATGGGCTAAACTTGTTGAGGGAAGATACTTTAGATACAAGGACCTGGGCGGCAGTCATTTGTAAAAGTTTATTGAAGTACTATATACACATACTGTATATCTTTCCCTGTTGTGCATGAACAATGGGGCGTCAGTGGCACAGTTGGATAGTGAGCGGGAGGCTACAAATTCGAGCCCAGCTCAAGTGGTGATTTGTCCTTGGGCAAGACACTTAACCCCAAGTTGCTCCCACTGCTGTGTCAGTGGTGTGTAAATGGGCATGAAAGAGAATGTGTTAGTTGATACTGATGGATAACTGACATAGAAACTCTGAACCTTCAGAGTGAATAGGTGTGAATGGGTAGACGTGACCTGCAGTATAATGGTGCTTTGAGTAGTCAAAAGATTAGAAAATATAAGATAAGCTCAAGTCTAAGTCCAAAAAAAGTGTTGACAGCAGGATGAGGTCTCTCCCTCTTGCACTGACACCTGTAAACTCTTGCCTCCATCTCGGTCTTGCTACCCTTCATTTCTGCCTTCAGATTCTGAACATATCCTTCCACAGCACAGTGAAAACCTTATTGATGGCTTCTGTATGCAGTAAGGCCCCATTATCCCCAAAAATCCTGAATAGCATCATTTGATATGCCTTAGATGTTGACAGCTGCCATTGTTTCCTAGTTCACCAACTCATTTGTTTGTCCAGGCATGTTTGAAGGGCAATTGATAAGCATAAAGGTTTATTCTATCAATACCTTGAACTAATTGTTATCATTTCCCAATGGGAAATTGTTTTCAATTCCCATCCCTGGTCATAATAAAGGTATATAAGGTGATGTTGATCACTGCAGTAACAGAGGCCTGGCAACTTCTGTTCCTCTGCTCTATTCACCAATGGGCTAACAGAACCACAAGCACTGAATTAACTGAGTCTGAAAATGGTTCTTGAGTGTCTATGTGTGGAGAATAAACTAATGATAAGATAATCTCTATCAGTTTTATCATTTCATAAATTGGGGGGTTCTAAACCATCCCAGAAACGTAATAAAAGGAAAAAATGACAAAATATGTCTGTAGTGTTTTAAATCCATGAATCCAACACCAGGCAGTGTTACTTCAAACAAGCGGCTTGAGATTTTTGGAGGGAGGTGCAAAAAAGGCTCTTTTGATTTAAAAAAAAAAAAAAGATAAGTTGATCCCTGGACAGGATGAATTAGATCAGTGATTCTCAACTGATGGGTCATGACCCAAAAGTGGGTCACGGACAATTTTTCAGTGGGTCCCAAGAATTTGCCAGGGCAAAGAGCTTTAAGAAGCAAATCCTGTGCTTTTATTTTAAAGGGGGTTTTGTATGCATTGGAGTGCCATCTAGTCACACTCCTGAACAATCTGTGGTGATGATGATGATGATGATACCCTGTAATACTAATTGACACAGGTTTTTATTGAGCGGTGTTACACATTAATAAGTAGGTACTCAGATAAAGCTTCTTGTTTTTAAGAGTTTTTGAACAACTTCTCAATAGCTGGATTTTTTTTATGTTTGTGCATGAAAGCTCTGTTTACTGTAAAAAAAAAAATGCTTAAGTTACTAAAGTGTTTTGTGTGTTGTGGCAGCCTGACGACCAGTGGCTAATTTAGTGCTACTAATTGAATTTTATTGATACAGAGCTGTTCAGTATGGATCCACTGATGCAGGGTTATCACAGCTTATAGTCTTGAAACCTTGTGTCCCCAATGACCTGCTGGTCATTTTGGTTCCTAATTAAACTTTTGTGTTACTATGATGTTCTAGACTATCTTTGGTTTCGAGTGCAGCATCTTTTTATTGAATAAATGTATCAAAAAAATTTTGGCAATTTGGTTACAGCTTGACAACAAGGGGTGATGGTAGGTCCTGAAGCCAAACCAGTTGAGATCCACTGGAATAGATCATTTACAGTACACTGTAAACATTAGAGCCCAGTGTGATTAAACACTAAAGGTGTATTACATATCTAACAATGCCAACAATACTTTCATGTTAACCCCAGTAATGATATATAATTTATGTTTGCATATTTACTATTATTAAATCTATAAGAGATTTTACTCAGACTTGGAACTGCATTGAAAGACTGGAAACTTGACTTTGACCTGTAATAAGTGACTTGTGCTTAGGGGTGGGAATCAAAAAACATTTCCATGTTTTTGCTTATCAATTCCTTCCCTTTGTTCTGGATGCTGTGCTAATCAAAGACATCAAGCCCTCTTCAATGACAGTCAGCAGAAATGGTAACAAAGAAGTAAAAATCATAGCAGACAGGAAGCAAAAGAGGTCAAAATCACAGCTTAAATTTTGACATGCGTACTGCATAGCTTGCAGCTTGACACTGAATATCAGCAGTGCCATGTGTTTGTGACTGTTGACACAAAAAAACTATAGTCAACTTTTTTCGAAAAAGAAAGCAGGAATCATGAAAGAAGTGGATCAATACACAGATGTGTTAATGGCACTGGTATCAATTAAGTCTAATCAATTTAAGTGCTTATCTCTGTTGACAGAAATCATCTTTTTCAGACTTTGCATAGGCAGGTATACACCACTGTGCAGTAACATTTCTTCAGAGACTGCATTCACAATTCACAATTTTAGTCATGTTATATACATACAAGTCCTACTTAAGGTAGAGTTCTGGAGTTTGTCTGCATTTTATAAAGACTGGAGACAACACATTACCAAGAACATTGTGATTTTGAGATGTTTTTTGCAACAGTATACAGAAAGATTCCACATCTATCTGTCCTCGTGAAGTCAATCAAAGAATAAGGTTGTGTGTTTGTCAAACTTGTGTTGAAGGGTCAAAGTCAACAAACCTGCTCTCTGGAGCTCAGGGTTAAAAACAGAGTCCAGTAGTTTCTCTTGTCGATCCTTCTCCTCTTTTAAAAGAATCATTTCCTCCTCAGCTGCTACAGTCAGTCTATTATTCACTGAAGATTTCAACATTTGGACGTCCGACATTTTCACACAATCACAGACACTTTTCCCACACAAACTGCCTTCAACACACTGCAGCTCCGTCTCTCTACACTTAGCATGCTAAGCTAAGCTCACTAGCTTCAGAGGACTCGTTGACATGTTGGAGACTGAACATGTATTCAGACAAAGAGATCATCACAATCTGCACAACCAGGTAAACAAACACACTGGAATATCTGAGCTCACATTAATTCGTCTGTACCGCTCTGTAGCCGAGTTCATTCTCGGTTTGATGTTATCCTGAGAGCTCAGCTAGCTTCAGTTAGCATTAGCGGCTAACATGAAGGGAGTCTGAGGCGAAGTAGCACAGACACTTCACAAAGTCTGTTTCAATGACTTCTAATATACATACAGGCTGTGGTGCTTCAATAACAAATATGCTGTTAGCGAGAGAAACCCGATAAAGGTTACCAAAGGTTAAAGAAAAATGCCTCAAGCTAACGGGCTCCAGTTGCATCGGAACTGGGAAGAGGGAAGTGGGAATGACGTCATCTCCGAGTTATCAGTTATCAGCGAAGGTGGTTCGCAAACAATCATGAGGGCGAAACACTGACACTTAATGGACTAGAGTGCGAACATAAAAAGTCATATATTAGAAGTATTGTAAAGATTGAAAAACAGCATATCTGTTCTATTTAGCTTATTGAAAATACAGTGAGAATTACTTAATAACACTGTTTCTGAAACGAACTCGCGCGGCCGTTGGTGTCACAATTTCGCCCTCATGTTTGTTTGTCAGACACCAACGAAGAAGAGGAAGCTTTTCTTCCTCTCTCTCCATTAGCCCGTTAGCATTTCTCCTTAATCGTTGTGAACATTTGTCGGGTTTCTCCCGTTAACAGCAGATGTGTTTATGAAGCAGCACAGCCTGTATGTATAGAATAAGTCACAGAAACAGACTTTGTGAAGTGTTTGTGCTACTTCACCTCAGACTCCCTTCATGTTAGCCGCTAATGCTAACTGAAGCTAGCTGAGCTCTCAGGCTAACATCAAACCGAGAATGAACTCGGCTACAGAGCGATACAGACGGATAATTGTGAGCTCAGATATTCCAGTGTGTTTGTTTACCTGGTTGTGCAGACTGTGATGATCTCTTTGTGTGATTAGATGTTCAGTCTCCAACATGTCAACGAGTCCTCTGAAGCTAGTGAGCTTAGCGTAGCATGCTAAGAGTAAAGAGACGGAGCTGCAGTGTTTTGAAGGCGGTTTGTGTGGAAAAAGTGTCTGTGATTGTGTGAAAATGTCTGACGTCCAAATGCTGAAATCTTCAGTGAGTCATAGACTGACTGTAAGTGCTGAGGAAGAAATTATCATTTTTAAAGAAGAGAAGGATCGACAAGAGAAACTACTGGACTCTGTTTTTAACCCTGAGCTCCACAGAGCAGGTTTGTTCACTTTGAACCTTCACACAAGTTTGACAAACACACAACCCTATTCTTTGTTTGACTTCATGCACACAGATAGATGTGGACATCATTATCTGATTGATGATGTTGCCTTATACATTACATTTTACAATGCATGACTTGCTTCAGTGATTAGGGACCTGCTGCCCCTAAATCAGATATTATAATAATGAAACACACCTGATGATTTGACAGTTTTGATTTTTTTTATGTTATTGTTGAACATAAAATTAACAACTTAGGAAAATTGATCCAAAACAAATTTCACACATAAAAGATTTTTTACTTTTCCCATAGAAGTATTTCAAGCGAGTTTTGATCAGATGAGAAAATTAAAGGTCCACTGTACAGGTGTGTTTGACCATTAACATCATGCAGCAAGGATTTTTTAATAAGATGAGTACAAAAAAGGAAAGAAGTCATTGTAGAGGAACAGATGAAACTCTTTTTCCCTCCCCTTTGGAAACAAGGCTACAGGAGGTTTTGATAATAATCTCTGCACTGATTGGCTGCCCAATTGATGTCTGATGGAATGCGGGAGGACGGGTTACAGGTCGAGGAACGGATTTTCAGACAGTCAAAATGTCTGCCTGTGATCAGCAGAGAACCAGCATGTGGGTGGAGGCCATATCATCATCATCATCTTCCAGATTGCATCTGTCACATTCAGGAGAGACCACTGAATGAAAACACAGCCACAAATCAGTCGTAGGATTTGTTTAGAACTGCTATTGCCTTTTCTCACCTCCCACTTTCTCCAACAGCACCTTTATGCACTTTCCTTGTTTTAAAGTTATTCCTCCATTTATTCAACTGAGCAGTGCCCGGAGGAGAGCCTAACTGTAGGCTGTAAATCTGACACCCTCACTCAAAAAGACAATTAGTCAAGGTTCAGATTTTTTCACAATTTTTTTTTTTTCTAGAGCTTCATTTTTTTCATTTTTGTCCTCAGATTTCCATCAACTAAAGTTGGAACAAGCGGAAGTTCTCCCTGAGCAGCAAGAGAGGAGCTCTAATCTGAAGCAGGAGAACCCAGCAGAAGCAGCACACATTAAAGAGGAACAGGAGGATGTGTGGATTAGTCAGGAGAGAGAGCAGCTTCAGGAGCCAGAGGAGGATGATATCATCAGGTTCCCTTTCTTTCCTGGTACTGTGAAGAGTGAAGAAGGTGAAGAAGAGGAGGAAAAAGCTCTTGAAGAGATCAGAGATACAGAGCATTTTAAAACAGAAGCTGATAGACAGGACTGTGAAGGATCAGAACCAGACAGAGACTTTAATCCACACAGTCATTTACAGACAGTTAGTCCAGATGAGACTTCACACCTTTCTGGATCTGATACTGATGACAGTGCTGATTGGGAGGAGAGTGATGAACCTCAGGAAGGTTCAAATCCTCTGCAGAACAGAGATGGAGCTGTGAGTGATCTGGAATGTAGCACTGGAGATCCGTCTCTGAGCTCCTCTGAATGTGTTCCAATTGTTGGACAGAAGAAACAACAAGAACACAAAGCAAATGGAACAGGCGAGAACTCATTCAGTTGTTCAGTTTGTGATAAAATATATCCAAGTAAGATAAGTTTACAACAACACATGTATCGTCATCCAGAAGAGAAACGCTTCAGTTGCTCATTTTGTGAGAAAAGCTTCATCAAGAGATCAGAGATGATGAGGCACATGAGAGTCCACACAGGAGAGAGACCATTCAGTTGTTCGATATGTGGAAAAAGTTTCACGCAAAGTGGAATTTTACAAAGACATATGACTGTCCACTCAGGAGAGAGACCATTAAGTTGTTCTGTTTGTGGTAAAAGATTCCCACTCAGTGGAGACCTAAAGAGACATGCAATTGTCCACTCAGGAGAGAAACCATTCACTTGCAGTGTTTGTGGTAAAAGTTTCTCTCGAAGCGGAAACCTAAAGCAGCACACTTTTGTCCACACAAGAGAGAGACCATTCGGTTGTTCAGTTTGCGGTAAAAGATTTACACTTAATGGAGATCTTAAGAGACACTCCGTTGTCCATACAGGGGAGAGACCATTCAGTTGTACAGTTTGTGGTAAAAGATTCACACAGAATGAAAATCTGAAAAAACACATGGTGGTCCACACGGGGGAGAAACCCTTCAGTTGCAACGTTTGTGGTAAAAGATTCTCTCAGCTTGGGAATGTCAAACAACACAAGTGTGTTGGTAAGAGCAGGGGAAACTCAAAATAAAGCTGTATTTCATTTCATCTGCCCATTTAGAGTCGGCAGCTTAATCTTTTTTTGTCCATTCATTCTTTTGATGCCCTTAATTGTATCTCTATATCACCATTTATTTTTGTCTTGAATATACTTAACAGCTGTGGGGTGCTGAATTTGCAGAGTGGGTCGTAACCGTGGACATCTCATAAACTGTATGAAGGCTCTTGCCCAGCACATTTGCAGATTGTCTTCCCCTGCTCTCTCATCCCTTTCTGAGTTCATCCACTGTCTCTCCACTTGAGGCCAAAAATACCAAGACAAACATACTCTTAAAAAGGGCATGTATGTTTGTCACCTTCATCAAACCCTGGTTATTTTTTGTTGTACATTAATGTCATTTACCGTATGATTTATCTTAGATGTATGGGGGTGCTTTTAACCCTGATATGTCTCATAGAACAAACATTGCATGTTATTGGTTTATGCATTTAGAGATATAAAATCATAGATACAGTTGGATTATATGGGAATGCCCACAAAACATGACATTCAGTTAGCACTGTGGGGAAAAATAAACCATTCACAATGATGCTTTGAGTCCAGTTTTGCACTGCAACTGACACTTTGTCAGCCTTCTAATTGGTTTGAGGACCATCCAACCAGACAGCCACCTCTCATAGCAACTGT
This sequence comes from Cetoscarus ocellatus, assembly GCA_037902135.1. Lineage (NCBI taxonomy): Eukaryota > Metazoa > Chordata > Actinopteri > Labriformes > Labridae > Cetoscarus > Cetoscarus ocellatus. The sequence goes on along the minus strand of JBAMNC010000067.1, from coordinate 793,575 downwards.
TGCTAAGGTCCTCAGGTTAGAGAAACTCCAGTCTCAGTCAGGTCTTCTTGTTTAGTTGCAGTGAAATTACAACCGTAATATGTGATTCTCTGGCAATATGAAGTTATAGTTACATTTCTAAAATGGCAGACTTATATTACAAGTTATATCATTATATTGTAATATTTACATTAGTTTTCTGGGAAGTTCTGTGACAGAGTATTAACATTAACTTGGAACTTACTATGAACATAAGTAAGAAAGAGATCAAAATACATAAGTCTCATTTATCTCTTTTATTAATCAAGCACTTTGTTGATGTGTCATGATGGGACAGCATGTGTTAGCCAACATCACTAGCATCACTAATAGTTCACGCAATTTCAACAATCTTTCTGAGAACATGCTTGATTGTCACACATCCTACCGTAATTTTGTCATCACTCTTTCAATCAGTCCCAATATACAGTTAAAGTCAATTTAACATGGACAGAAGTTAGTCGAATCAATGGTTATTTTCAGTTGATTTCAATGGGAAAAACCTGACGGCAGGAGAGTTTGTCTAACCTAACAATAGTTGTCAAGTAGGGCACGGCTTGATGTAGGATCACTTCTTGGACAGGGCGAGGCTTGACAACGGTCCAGTTAGTATTAAAAGTCTTATTTTAGGATATTTCATCAATCCGAAGCACATAATTCAGACATTGATGACAGATTTCTGCAGTTGCTGTTTCATAGTTTTTGCTATCTCTCCATACTCATGCTTATGTTGCTACAACAATTTAGTTTTTAGCTTTGTAAAAACAAAATCCACAGTTTAAAATAGGTCTATATAATAACTTACATTTCATATACACCATTACTCATCGATATAATGAATCAAAGTGCTTTACAAAGTTAAGCAAACATTCTGACATAAAACACTACAAGACAGCAGAAATTCAGTTAATATAAAATATGCATATAGAAAATAGAACATTAATATCCATCCAGGTAACATATTGTGACATTTGCCTATTTATACACTGTTAAATGGTTTTAGGGCCACCTTAACCTCCTATTTACTGATATAATGTTCAGTTTGATTCATCATGTCTTAGTAGCAATAATATTGTCTCTTCAGAGGAGATTCACACAGGTGAAAAAGGGTATCTGGAGTAACACTTCAGCCATTAAGAGGCATGAACGATCCAGGTCGTTCATATTCAATCCTTCCTTATATATATTAATATATCTTTGTTCAGTTGACTTTGATAACTTAATTATTTAACAGTATGTGATGTTTTTGATGGCATTAACATCAGAGTTTTAATCCTCTTTTTTGCAGTGTTTCAGGCTGTTGCTATGGATTGTTTTCCCACGTTGTTACCCTGCCCCTAACTATGGTGCTGTGCGAACTGTATTGATAACAACCTAAGCTATGAACTAGCTTAGTAAATAATAAATCTGAATGAATTTGTCATGAGGGCAGTTCTCTTACATAAAGCTGTTAGTAAACTGGCTATTTGAAGCTCTGCTGTACTCCTGATCATAATTTTCCAACAAAAGTGAACCACACAATATAAGCTGTAAAAGATAAAATCCGAACACATGACACCTTTAGCAGACCCGACTACGGTGGTGTCTGACTCTCATACTGATGGTTTGTTACACACTTTATTTTCCAGTTTAAAGAGCCCATGCCTTCAAACATTCAGTATTGATGACTGCAAGAGTGTGTTCATGATTGCAAATATTCAATAAACAGCTCAGTGTCATGTGATCAACAACTCTGCATCCACCCTCCCTACAAGGGAAGCCCATTTTAACCCATGTATATGTATATGTTTTGTGTGCCTGAGTATTTCAGGGCTTTTGGGCAGAACAAGGCCCTTTTCCAAGTTTTAACCCTGGAGAACTCTGAACCTGCTCAGCAGAGAGCACCTGGGGAGACTTTGGTCATGCTCAGAATGTTGTGTTCTTTTGTCCTAATGATTTAGAGAAGTAAACATCAATTGTAATGGGATCAGCAGTGTTGTCTTTTTTGCTTTAGTTCTTTAACAAACATTAAATAAGAGCTGTGCAAGAAAAGACCAAGATACAAAAGCAATATTTATACATATGTAAGTATAATAGGTTACATAAGTATCTACACTTAAATAGTACATTTGGATAGTTAAACTGTATTAAAGTCGAATTCATGACAATGTGCTACTTGGATAATCATTTTAAACATGAATTGCTGAAAAAACAAACAATGAATTCACTTGAAAAATTACTTACACAAAATACAAATAGAGGCTAGCATGAAAAACTGCCACAACTATTGTAAAATAAAAGAATATGCACAATCAAGTGTTTGAGAGGGAAGTAAGACTAAATTCTAACTAGCCTGCATTGACAGCAGTGCAGCTGTAATATATATCGAGCATGTCTTGGCCCTAACATCAGCTCCACAGGAAACTTAAACATGGCCGTGAAAGAGCTGAGACAACGCAAAAAGGGTTATTAAACAAAATATTTAATTGGGGGCTCGGGCACGAGCCACCTAAGCTCTTCCAAGCGTTTTTTTTTTTTTTTTTTTTCATCTTCATCTTCAGGACAAAATTTCGCCGTTCTTGTCCTAGGGCTTTGAAAAAACCACCACAAATTATATATCAAAACGTGCGGCTCGTTCGGGAATGGCGTGCTATGACTTTTTTTTTTTTTAAGAATTTCGTGAATTTTTGGTGGAAAAACTGCGAAAAAAGTGAGGGTTTGTTACCATGACCACGGAGCACTTTCTCTCCCTTTGAAGTTTCAAACACAGGTGTTCTGGTCTTTGATTGGCCCTTTGAATTTGAATTCTGATAAAAAAAAAATCTGCTGAATCAGGCTGGACTGTGATGAAAAATGCCCGTCGGCCGCCCGATCCCCCTTCACGATTTCCGTGGAAATTGTCTAGTTTGATATCCCAGTCCCACTCCGGCTCAAAATTGAACATTTTGTGTCAGAACTGATTCTTCTGTATGGAAATGAGGCCCAATATTAAATTAGGACTTAGACAAATGGGATGAACATTAATTGAATTGTTTTATTTTTGTTTGCCAGCCACCAACGAAGAAGAAAGTCCCTCTTTCTCCCTCTCCATTTGCCCGTTAGCTTAGAGCATTTCTCCTTAATCGTTGTCAACATTTGTCGGGTTTCTATCGCTAACAGCAGATCTGTTAATGAAGCAGCACAGCCTTTATGTGTAGTAGAAGTCCTTGAAACAGACTTTGTGAAGTGTTAGTGCCACTTCACCTCAGACTCCCTTCACGTTAGCCGCTAATGCTAGCTGAGGCTAGCTGTGCTCTCAAGCTAACATCAAACCAAGAATGAACTCGGCTACAGAGCGATACAGACGGATTAATATGAGCTCAGATATTCCAGTGTGTTTGTTTAACTGGTGGTGCAGACTGTGATGATCTCTTAGTCTGAATACATGTTCAGTCTCCAACATGTCAACGAGTCCTCTGGAGCTAGTGAGCTTAGCTTAGCATGCTAAGTGTAGAGAGAGCTGCAGTGTTTTGAGGGCGGTTTGTGTGGAGAAAGTGTCTCTGATTGTGTGAAAATGTCTGACGTCCAAATGCTGAAATCTTCGGTGAATCATAGACTGACTGTAGCTGCTGAGGAAGAAATGATTCTTTTAAAAGAGGAGATGTCTGCCTGTGATCAGCAGAGAACCCACCTGTGGGTGGAGGCCGTATCGTAGTGCTGGGCTCCCACTGAAAACATGTTGCACATAATGAATATTTTCATTTATATCTATCTTACTTGTATATCTTTTTATCTGCTATATATTGCTGCTGCTGGAATCTTAATTTCCCTGAGGGAATCTTCCCAAGGGATTTATAAAGTTCTATCAAATCTATCTAATGTAGATACTAAAATGGAGGGGTAGACTGATCCAAAACATACTGCTAATTTTTCCCCAAGTTGTTTGACATTCAGGTATTTTTGGCATACTGCAGATTACCAAAAGGGTTGGAGACTACATAGTACATTTTGGCAAAGTAAGTATGAATTGCTAGGGTTTCAAAAACAGCCATTGTGGCTTTCCGGGCTGTCCTCTCATGTTAACAAGTGTAGCTCACAGTGTTTTTTTCATTGGAGCTAACTGCGACCTGAGCAAACACCAGGCTTAGATGGTGTCTCCTATCTGGGGAAGTTGACATAACCCCTAATGACATCACTAGGAGACATGGTTTTTTTTTTTCAGAATTGTTTGAACACGAGGAGGCTGTAGATAGAATATGGACTCGTATTTTTGTGTTAATTCTGTTGAAAGTTTTATTTTGTGTAATTTGTGACCCTGTGTGGCCGTGCTGTCCGTGGTTTATTTCAGGTCAGATAATGTTTTCAGTTTCTGTCCTTAGATGACCATCAGCTGACGGTGAAAGAAGAGATTCTCCATGAGCAGCAGGAAGGAGGCTTGAGTCTGGAGCAGGAGAACCCAGCAGAACCAACACGCATTAAAGAGGAACAGGAGGATGTGTGGATCAATCAGGAGAGAGAGCAGCTTCAAGAGCCAGAGGAGGCTGATATTAGCATGTTTATGTCCACCCCTGTTACTGTGAAGAGTGAAGAGGTGGTGAAAAGAGACCTCGATTATTCAAGTTCAATGCAGACCAAAATGAAGAGAACAGAGAGACAGAACTGAAGGCAGAAGCTGATGGACAGGACTGTGGAGGATCAGAACCAGACAGAGACTTTAATCCACACAGTCATTTACGGACAGTTAGTCCAGATGAGACTTCACACCTTTCTGGATCTGATACTGATGACAGTGCTAATTGGGAGGAGAGTGATGAACCTCAAGGAGGTTCAAGCCATTTGCAGAACAAAGACAGAGCTGTGAGTGATCTGGAATGTAGCACTTGGCTCACATCAGTGAGCTCCTCTAAATTCCCTGCAAGAATTCGAAAGCAACAACAAGAACACAAAGGAAACCAAAAAAGAGACAAAGAGTTTATTTGTTCAGTTTGTGGTAAAAGACTAATGAGTAAAAAAAGTTTAAAAGAACACATGAGACGTCATTCCACAGAAAAAACGTTCAGCTGCTCAGTTTGCAATGAAGGTTTTATCTGGAAAAAGAGAGTTAATGAGGCACATGAGAGCCCCCACAGGAGAGAAACCCTTGTTATGTACAGTTTGTCCTAAAAGGTTTACATCATATGACAGTTTGAAGAGACACATGAGAGTCCACACAGAAGAGAAAGCATATGTCTGTTCCATTTGTGGTAAAAGCTTTGCCAAAGAACAATGTTTACAAAAACACTTTTCAAGTCATTCAACAAAAAAACATTCAGCTGCTCAGTTTGTAATAAAATATTCACTTGTAATAAAAGTTTACAAGAACACAGGCAACGTCATTCCACTGAAAAACCATTCAGCTGTTCAATTTGCAACGAAGGTTTTATCTGGAAAAGAGAGATGGTGAGGCACATGAGAGTCCACACAGGAGAGAAACCATTCTGTTGTTCAATTTGTGGTAAATGTTTCACACAAAGTGGAATTTTACAAAGACACATGACTGTTCACTCAGGAGAGAGACCATTAAGTTGTTCTGTTTGTGGTAAAAGTTGCACACAAAGTGGAATTCTACAAAGACACATGAATGTCCACTCTGGGGAGAAACCATTCACTTGCAGTGTTTGTGGTAAAAGTTTCTCTCGCAGTGGAAATCTAAAGCAACACACCTTTGTCCACACAAGAGAGAGACCATTTGGTTGTTCAGTTTGTGGTAAAGGATTTACTCATAATGGAGATATAAGAAGACACTTAGTTGTCCACACAGGGGGGAGACCGTTCAGTTGTACAGTTTGTGGTAAAAGATTTACACAAAATGAAAGTCTGAAAAAACATGTAATTGTCCACAATGGGGAGAAACCTTTTAGTTGCAGTGTATGTTGAAAGAGATTCAGTCAGCTGTGGTATGTCAGACAACACAAGTGTGTTTGTAAGAGCAGAGAGAATTCAAAATAAATCTGTGCTTCATTTCATCTATCCAGTTTAGAGGAAGCAACTTAAAGAGATAGATGGGGGGTTTTGAAGTGGGGTTGCTCCAAGCCCATGGCCCATGTTAATATGATTGCAAATAAAGAGAGGGAATAGCCAAGGATGGACGTTAGGTGATACATAGCAGTAAATGGTGTCACAGATAGCCTCGTAGTTACCCCTCTTTTAGGTTAAAACTACAAAAAAATCTATGCTGGCTCAATTAGACGCTATACAGGAAGATTCTACACTGTGTTTTACTTGTCCTAGACAAAGTGTTAGAAGCTAATATGTGATGCAAAGGATGGGATACATACCCCCCCTTGTTGTCCTCTTATCAGCTCTTCAGGTCAGAATACTGCAGCGGGGGTCAGTCAGTGGTCATTGGAGCACAACCTGATATAAATCTAACTCTCCTGAATATTTAGAGGATGGGCCGCTCCTGTATTTATCCTGTATGTAAGAACAGGCAAAACAAATGGTCACAGTAGTGATTTCCATTGCTTGAAATGGGCCACCAGCTTGGCTTGTTGTTTTGAATATGGTCTTAAGGTTTCACCCTCTGCCACCTCAGAACATCATGTTTGCAGTGCCCAATTTACCGACCAGGATTAGAATGGTCAGCTAAGTCCCACTCATAACAAAAATAAGCCTCAAAGTTTCATGGGCATGGGCTCTCAGTTCATGCATCTGTGCCACAGGTACCTTGTGATCTGTCCTGCTCCTCAGATTGCACTGTTTTTCCATCCCTCTTTATACCGTTGACTCCATGTAATAATAACATCACTAATAACCAATAAACCTTAATTTACATACTTAGTACCCCTGACCCACCAGTATTTTCTCTCTGTCTAAGATTCTCTGTTGTTTGCTCCAGCCACTTGAAGGCCCCTTCCCCATGTGGACCCAATCTGATCTGATTGGTCGATCAGTGTTCTCTAGTGAGTGGTCAGATCAGTGCAGTTCAGTGCCATGTATTCAACAACTGTGCATCAATTCATCTTACAAGGGAAGCCCATTTTGCCCCCATGTATATGTATATGTCTTTTGTGTACATTCTTTTTATATGCTTATCTGCTCATTTGTTGTGTGACAATTAATAACTGAGTATTTTCAGGTCTTTTGGACAGAGACCTGAACCTGCTTAGTAGAGAGTACCTGAGGGAGAGCTTGGAGAGACTCAGGGCGTTGTGCTTTTTCTTCCCTAATTAATTAAAGAAATAAATATCAACCATTACGGGATCAGCAGTGTTGTCTTTATGCTTTACCTCTTTAACAAATTTGCATAAGAGCTGTACAAGACGGAAAGATTATTTAGAAAACAGAAAATATACATACTAAATATTTGCATGTGTATACCTGTTAGAAGTTGTATGAGTATGTACACTTAAACAGTGAAATTGAATAGTTAAAATGTACAAACCCCAATTCCAATGAAGTTGGGACATTGTGTAAAACATAATCAGAAACAGAATGCAATAATTAATCTTTTCGACCTGGGTTCAATTGAATACACTAGAACCACATAATATTTAATGTTCAAATTAATCAAATTTATTGTGTTATGCAAATATTTACTCATTTTGAATTTGATGGCTGCTACACTTCACAAAAAAATCTGGGACATGGTCATGTTTTTACTGTGTTACATCACCTTTGTATTAACAGCACTCAATAAGCGTAAGAGAAGTGAGGAGGAGTTTTGGATGGAATTCTTCCCCACTCTTTCTTGATAAGCAACTCATCTTCAGTCTGGTGGTCTCAGTTGCGTTATTATCTACTTAATGCCGCATATTTTTAATTGGAAACTGGACTAGACTTTAGGCAGGACAGACTAGCACTGTTTTAGTATGAAGCCACGCTGTTATAACACATGCAGAATGTGTCTTAGCATTGTCTCGCTGAAGTAAGAAGGGACATCCCTGAAAAAGATGTTACTTGGATGGCAGCATATGTTGCTCCCAAACCTGTATGTACCTTTCAGCATTGATATTGCCTTCATAGATGTGCAAGTTACCCATGCCATGGACACTGTGTGGGTGAGAATGTGAATGGTCGTCAGTCTCTCTATGTGGCCCTGCAGTCAGCTGGGACCAGTCCAGGATGTACCCTGTCTCTCATCCAGTGTCAAGTGGGATAGGCTCCAGGCCCCACAGCCCCGAAAGGTTGACACTGTATAGATAATGAATGGATGGATGTATAATATTCTGACCCCAATCCTGTCTAATAAAGATAAAAACAACTAGGTGGTAACTTTCCTTTTGTATACTCAAATGAAAGGTTTAAGTTTAGACACTATTTTAAGTATCAAAATTGGGAGATTAACCACCACACAACCCATGTTGATATTTAAATCCCATCCCTGACATGGTGACAAGCCAATCAGTGCAGAATTTTAGGGTAGCAAGTCAAAGGTATGGGCATCCCTTCCTTAATGTTAAAGGTGGAGTGTGGGGCATCTGCATAACACATGCTCCAAGAAGAGGGCTTCAATAAGGCAGGACGGGAGTAATATTATTTCTGAGCATTGCTATTTGGACTTTTGCAAAATTAAACTGTTTCCCCTTAAAGCTGAGGCTAATGAGGGTAACAAATGATTCTGTAATAAATCCTAAGATGGTGTTATGTTACACATGTCTCACTTCTTCATTTGGATTACATGTTTCTTCACGCTGTTAAGCATGAGTCCAGAAACTTAAGAGTCCTGCATTAAGTAGCAAATAAAGTTTTTATCTTTGGTTGCTGCTGCACACTTCACAGAGGATAAAAACAGCCAACAACAATTCAACCGTTCAAACTGAATCAGAGTTCTTGATCTCATGGTGAAAAAAAGTATTTAATACTGGCAGTCATGGCCAAAGCTCATATGCGTTCATGTATGAATTCATTAAATGGTTAAATACATTGTCTGATGTATACAGACATACACTGAAGTTCAGGAAAGCCTCATCGAATAAATTAAAGTCATTAATTAATATTAAATATATCAACAAGTAATCACCTGCAGCTCTGATTAGGAAACAAAAATACACGCTGTTTAAATATATAATAAGACAAATATTAGCTGAGACAAAAAACAGCAGTTGAGGTAAATGAAAGAACAAATAACATAATACAATAATATTTGGTTTTCTTAAAGCTAACAGTAATAAAATTAAACCAAAGTTTTTACTTTGGATTTTGACCGCTCCCACCAACACACTTGTGTTTCTTGACATTCACCAGCTTAGAGAATCCTTTATTACAAACACTGCAGGTGAACGGTTTCTTCTCTAAGTGGACCACAGAGTGCCGTTTCAGATTTGAACAATCACTAAAACTTTTACCACAAACTGAGCAAATGAAGGGTTTCTCGTCTGTGTGGATGACAGAGTGTTTTTTTAGACTTTCACCGTAGTTGAACTTTTTGCCACAAACAGAACAACTAAAGGGTTTGTCATCAATGTGAATGACAGAATGTCTTTTAAGACTTTCGCAGTGGCTGAAACTTCTGTCACAAACTGAACAACTAAAGCGTTTCTCTTCTGTGTGGACAACAGAGTGTCTTTTAAGATTGTCTCTATTGTTAAAACTTTTACCACAAACTGAGCAGCTGAATGGTTTTTCTTTTGTGTGGATAATAGTATGCTGTCTAAGAGAACCACTTTGAGTAAAACTTTTACCACAGAAACTACAACTGAAGGGTTTATCCCCTGTGTGGACAATCAAGTGTTTGTTTAGAGCTCCACTTTGTGTGAAACCTTTACCACAAACTGTGCAACTGAATGGTTTCTCTCCTGTGTGCACTCTAATGTGTGACTCCATCTCTGCCCTCTTGATGAAACTCTTTTCACAAAATGAGCAGCTGAATGGTTTTTCTGGTGAATGTCGTTGCAAATGGACATGTAAATTTTTCTTACTCTGGAATCTTTTCTCACAAACTGAACAACTGAATGGTTTCTGTCCTGTTTGGTTTCCTTTGTGCCTCTGCAGTTGTTTGTCTTGTCCAAAGCTTGAGGCACATTCAGAGGAGATCACTGATGGATCTCCAGTATGACATTTTAGATCACTCCCAGCTCCATCACTGTTCTGAAGAGAGTTCAAACCTCTCTGAAGTTCATCACATTCCTCCCAATCAGCACTGTCATCAGTATCAGGTCCAGAAATGTGTGGAGTCTCATCTGGACTAACTAGATGTAAATGACTGTGTGGTTTAAAGTCTCTGTCTGGTTCTGATCCTCCACAGTCCTCTTCATCGCCGACTGTGTTGAAATATTCTATGTCCTTGTCCTCTTCAGGAGGTTTATCCTCACTCTTTATAATAGCGGGAATGTAAGTAAACTTGATGATATCATCCTCCTCTAGCTCCTGAGGCTGCTCTCTCTCCTGATTGATCCACTCTTCCTCCTGTTCCTCTTTAATGTGCGCTGTTTTTTCTGGGTTCTCCGGCTTCAGACTGGAGCTTCTCTCCTGCTGCTCAGGGAGAACCTCTTCTTCTTTCACCATCAGTTGATGGACGTCTGAGGACAAAAACAGAAAACAAGCTTTGTAAAGTCGGACACATACTAAATCTGAAAACAATGTACATTCTATACTGCTCGCTTTTTCTTCCTTATCTTTCCTATTGTGCTGAGGTGTGGGGTAATACCTACAAGTCCACCCTAAAGACAATATGCACCATGCAGGAAAAGGCAATGAGAATAGTTAGCAATGTTGGCTATAATGCACAAACAAATGATTTATTTTTAAAATTACAAACATTAAAATTTATGGATATAGTGGATTTCAAGACCACACAAATTATTTACAAAGCCAAAAATAACTTACTCCCTAATAATATACAAAAATGGTTTAAAGAAAGAGAAAGTGGTTATAATTTAAGAAGGAGAGGGAATCTCTTACAATCCAATGTGCGCACCACACTCAAAAGCATGTGCATATCTGTCAATGGGGTGAGGTTGTGGAATAATTTACCTGTAACGATCAAAGAAAGTAAACACATTGCTGAATTCAAAAGACAGTTTAAATTTCTCACATTAGAAAACTATAATAATTGAGGTGAAGGTGGGCCAAATATTTCATTTCCACTTTAAGAGGTTGTACTGAATTGTTTAGCCATAAAGTCTGCATTTTTTTTCCTTTTTTAAAATATTTTCTTGTATTATATTTTCAGTATATATTGTTTTTTATTACCAGAACTAACTACCTCAGATGAATCAAGAGCTTCTCATTTGGACAAATGGCGGTACTTTGATCAAATAAACCGTAGCCGTGTTAGAAAATTATGATGTATAAAAGGGGGAGGTAAACAGAAGTTAGCTTCTTCCTTCTCCTTTTTTGAACATGTAGAGACCTTTAATTTATTTATTTTCTGTGAGAAATGTCGTGTGAAAAATGCTTCCTTGTTGATTCTCATGTTCAAAAATAAAATTTCATTTCAAGCTTTAGTAAAACCTGAATTATCTAAAATATATGATTGTGCATTTTGTACTAGAAGCCTGGAGTTTGTCTGAATTTTCAAGTGACTGCAAACAATAAAATTAAAGGAATGAAACAACAGATCATAATAACGTCCACAGCTATCTGTTTGCATGAAGTCAATCAAAGAATAAGGTTGTGTGTCAAACTTGTGTTGAAGGTTCAAAGTGAACAAACCTGCTCTGTGGAGCTCTGGGTTAAAAACACAATCCAGTAGTTTCTGTTGTGCATCCTTCTCCTCTTGTAAAAGAATCATTTCCTCCTCAGCAGCTTCAGTCAGTCTGTGATTCACTGAAGATTTCAGCATTTCGACGTCAGACATTTCTACACAATCACAGCAACTTTTTCCACACAAACTGCCTTCAAATCACTGCAGCTCCGTCTCTTTACACTTGGAATGCTAGGCTAACCTCACTAGCTTCAGAGGACTCGTTGACATGTTGGAGACTGAACATGTAATTCAGACAAGCTCACATAAATCCGTCTTTATCGCTCTGTAGCCGAGTTCATTCTCGTTTGATGTTAGCTTGAGAGCACAGCTAGCTTCAGTTAGCATTCGCGGCTAACATGAAGGGAGTCTGAGGTGAAGTAGCACAAACACTTAACAAAGTCTGTTTCAGTGATTTCTACTATACATACAGGCTGTGCTGCTTCATTACAGGTCTGCTGTTAACGAGAGAAACCCGACAAATGTTCACAACATTAAAGAGAAATGCTCTAAAGCTAACGGGCTAATGGAGAGAGGAAGAGGAACCTTCTTCTTCTTTGGTGGTAGACAACCAAACATGAGCCCAAAATACTGACACCTAATGGACTGAAAGGATCTGGGGGACAAACTTTTAAGAATACAGTGAGCACAACTTACTCAGTTACGTTAAAGAATGGTCTGAATTTGTTAAAAGAAGTAATTTAAGCCTTGTGTTAGTCTCACTCCTTGCACATACACAACCGACACAACACTGTAACATCAAGGCCACCCACACAACAGGGATATAGGGCTAAGTTTTCTGGGGCTCAGCCTCTTAGGAGGGCCTGTGAGATGGAAAAAATAGTCCATCCTAAATTCAACCAATTCCAAACAAAATTTCGTTTAAACTCAAATACTTACAATTCCTGTATAAAATTAAAGGACTTTATCATGGCCCCTTTCATGAAGTATAACCTGTTTCATAACATCAACTTCCCTTTTTCCCCCTAAAATGCTAGTGGCTTTTTTTCCATAACATTTTCCTAGGTCAACTTGACATAAATGTTGGCCCCTGAATGTTGGACTGTGTATAGCCATTGGAGGACCAAACCAAAATTCTGGATGGCAGGAAAATAGGAGAATAAAAGAGGAGTTGTTTTGAAACAGAACTCCAATAATAAGATGCTTGAAGCCTGGCCAAGGCAAATGAGGTGCATTCTGACCAGAGAAAGACACTAGCACTTCTAATCCAGAGCCTGGGCTTACACATAAATCACATTTGGAAAGGGCCCCTTCTGGGTGTTTCTAAGGCCCCGATATTTCTTTATATATATATTAAATTAAAAAAGAGACGAAAGATAGATGAAGGGAAAATATGTAGAAGAGGAGCAAGCTGAAAAAAACTACTTGTTAATCTCATTATCTCATAAACATATTATTGTTTTAGATATTCTCATTTTTTTTCCAGAATTACTCCCCGTTCATTCTTTCTTTCAATCCGTTAGGTGTCAGTAGTTCGGGCTCATGTTTGTTTGTCAACCACCAACAAAGAAGAAGAAGGCTCGTCTCTCTCCATTAGCCCGTTAGCTTAGAGTATATGTTGTGAACATTTGTCGGGTTTCTCTCGTTAACGACAGATTCATTAATGAAGCAGCACAGCCTGTATGTATAGTAGAAGTCATTGAAACAGACTTTGTGAAGTGTTTGTCCAACTTCGCCTCAGACTCCCTTCATGTTAGCCGCTAATGCTAACTGAAGCTAGCTGTGCTCTCAGGCTAACATTCAAACCGAGAATGAACTCGGCTACAGAGCGATACAGACGAATTAATGTGAGCTCAGATATTCCAGTCTGTTTGTTTAACTGGTGGTGCAGACTGTGATGATCTCTTTGTGTAAATACATGTTCAGTCTCCAACATGTCAACGAGTCCTCTGAAGCTAGTGAGCTTAGCTTAGCATGCTAAGTGTAGAGAGACGGAGCTGCAGTGTTTTGAAGGCAGTTTGTGTGGAAAAAGTGTCTGTGATTGCGTGAAAATGTCTGACGTCCAAATGTTGAAATCTTCAGTGAATCATAGACTGACTGTAGCTGCTGAGGAGGAAATGGTTCTTCTAAAAGAGGAGAAGGATCGACAAGAGAAACTACTGGACTCTGTTTTTAACCCTGAGCTCCACAGAGCAGGTTTGTTCATTTTGAACCTTCAACACAAGTTTGACAAACACAAAACCTTATTCTTTGTTTGATTTCATGCACACAGATAGATGTGGACACTTTTTGGGGGTTTTAGATCAGATTGATGCTCAGCGGGGTTTGTTTTCTCCTCCATGACAAGTCTGTTTTATTGTTTTGATGTGGATACACTATAGATTAATAGTAGTCACAGTCAGAGTTAATCTCACGATATGTTTCAGTTTCAGTCACAGTCTTTAGACAAATTTGGTAAATTTACTGAAATTCTGTTCCTGAGTACAATTACATGTTTCTGTGGATCCTTTTACATTTGAGATAAAAACTCTCCCCAAATTTCATTAATTAGATAGTTTCTCATTATGGAAACCTTCTTTCCCTCTCTCTTATCAGAAAATATCACATGGTTTTGAAAAGGAGACCATTTCAAAGCCAAAATCATAACTTTTCAATTCATTTATTTTCATATACATATTTTTGCCTCCTTCCTTCAAAAGTGTTGCAGGCTGGTTGACACCTGCTGGAGGGCCAAAATTTTGCTGTAAACTTTAATTTTACCTGTATTGTAAGGTGCTTAAAGTGCTGTCAAGTGTTAACCAGTCTGGAAGCTCAGATTGCAAAGGTTCAGTCACCTTCTGTGACCTTCAATAAACCCTCAATCTGTAAATGGTTTCTTATCAGAAAATTCAGGTTTTTCCAGAGCTGATTTTTTCTCTTTTCTTCCTCAGACGTCCATCGGCTGATGATTAAAGAAGAAGAGGTTCTCCCTGAGCCGCAGGAGAGGAGCTCCAGTCTGAAGCAGGAGAATCCAGCAGAAACAGCACACATTAAAGAGGAGCAGGAGGAAGTGTGGATAAATCAGGAGAGAGAGCAGCTTCAGAAGCCAGAGGAGGATGATATCATCAAGTTCACTTTCTTTCCTGTTACTATTAAGAGTGAAGAAGATGACAAAGAGGATCATCAGTCCTCAGTGCTTGATGATAACCAACATGAAAAGAGCAGAGACACAAACATGCATGTGAAAACAGAAGCTGGTGGCGAGGACTGTGGAGGATCAGAAATAGACACAGACTTTAATCCACACAGTCATTTAAAGCCAGTTAGTCCAGATGAGACTTCACACCTTTCTGGATCTGATACTGATGACAGTGCTGATTGGGAGGAGAGTGATGAACCTCAGGAAGGTTCAAACCCTCAGCAGAACAGTGATGGAGCTGTGAGTGATCTGGAATGTAACACTGGGGATACATCACTGAGCTCCTCTGGATGTTCTGCAAGCTCTGGACAATGGAAACACAAGGGGAAACAATTAAGAGATAAATCTTTCAGTTGTTCGGTTTGTGGTAGAATATGCTCTAGTAAAAAGCATTTATATGTTCACATGCAACGTCATTCAGCGGAAAAGCCTTTCAGCTGCTCAGTTTGTAAGAAAATGTTTAACTGGAGGACAGAGATGGTGGCACACATGAGAGTCCACACAGGAGAGAAACCATTCAGGTGCTCTGTTTGTGGTAAATGTTTCACAAGAGGTGAAAATCTGAAAAGGCACTCAGTTGTCCACACAGATAAGAAACTATTTGACTGCTCAGTTTGTGGAAAAAGTTTTTCCCATTATGAAAATCTGAAGCAACATTCAAGTGTTCATATGGAAGGAAAATCATTTAATTGTTTACTCTGTAATAAAGAATACCCAAGTAACAAACATTTACAACAACACATGTCTCGTCATGCAGCAGAAAAACCTTTCAGCTGCTCCGTTTGTGAGAAAAGTTTTATCAATAAAGCAGAGATGGTGAGGCACTTGACAGTCCACACAGGAGAGAAACCTTTCAGTTGTTCAGTTTGTGGTAAAAGTTTTAAGTCTAGTGAAAATCTGAAAAGACACTCAAGTGTCCACACACGAGGAAATCCGTGCAATTGTCCAGTTTCTCTCAAAAATTTCCCATGCAAGACCAATTCACATCACATTAACTGTCGTTCAGCAGAAAAACCATTTAGCTGTTCAGTTTGTCGAAAGGGTTTTTTTGACAAAAAAGTTATGATGAGGCACATGAGATTTCACACAGAAGAGAAACCTTTACATTGTTCAGTTTGTGGTAAAAGATTCATACAAACTGGAGATCTAAAAAAGCACATGATTGTCCACTCAGGGGAGAAACCGTTCAATTGCAGTGTTTGTAGCAAAAGCTTTTCCCAAAGCAGATATCTGAAGAAACATGCTATCATTCACACAGGAGAAAAACCATTCACGTGTTCAATATGTGGAAGAAGTTTCAATGATCAACAAAATTTAAAAAGACACTCCGTTGTCCACACAGGAGAGAAGTCATTTAACTGTTCAATTTGTGGTAAAAGTTTTACTCAGAATTCAGTTCTTAAAAGACACTTGACAAGCCACACTGGAGAGAAACCGTTCAGCTGCTCAGTTTGTGGCAAAAGTTTTTCTCAGAGTGGATATCTGAAAGAACATGCAACTATACACTCTAATAATAAGACCTTTGGTTGCTCCGTTTGTGGTAAAAATTTCACAAGTAGTAAAATTTTAAAAAGACACTCTGTACAAAACTGCTCTCAGGTCAGTTGCTAGGCAAGATTTGTTTGGTCATGTGCTCCTATGTCTTAGTTCTGATTGACTGTGCTGAGCCTAGGGTCTTGCATAATACCACCTCCCCCGAGGTTAGAGATAGAAATCGTTAGCCCTTTCCACTTGGGAATTAATAATAAATCTCTCAAGGAGTACATCTCATTAGCATATCTGCATAAAAATATGTGAATTCATCCTTTCTTCAGCTCGCTTTACATACCCCAGCAGTCAGCAGAAATCATATAAAGTCAAAAGTCATGGGAAACGGGGCAGAACAATTTACTGCAAAATGTTCAATAAGTGGAAACACTAGTTAACTGCAGAACTATTCATCTATGCAGCATGACATTGAATATTAGGAGTGTCATGTGTTTGACATTGTTGCCACTGAAAACCTCTTTAGGCCAACTTTTGCCCACACAGAAAATCCTTAGCAATTGTTAAAAGAATCATTTAAGGATCCAATCGACATGCAGAATAATTAATGGCACTGGTATACAAGGAAGTTTATTTTGCATAATACAATAGGTTGCACAATGAAATTAAATAGTGGCTCCTTCTTGATTTATTAATTGATTTTAGAAACAAAATAATTAAAATTATTAAACATGAAGGAGTACAGATGGTGCATTCAGTAATCAGCCTAAGGGAAGACTCTGCTCTGCAGTCTGGTGGTGCAGCAAATACTTCTGTACCTTCTGCCTGATAACAGCGGGGTGAACAGGCTGGGGCCCCTGGCTGGGGTGGGTGTTGTCCTCCAGTATCCTCTGGGTTCTGTGCAGTCACCTCACCTCCCTGATATCATCGATGCTGAGTGGATGGGTACTGCTGACGTTTTGGCGGTTTTAATGACTCATTGCAGAGTCCTCCTGTCCTGGGTTGTGCACATCCCATGCCAGTTCGTCATGTTTCCAGTCAGGATGTTGACGAGAACTTAGCATGGGAATTTTGCTTTCTTAAGTTTCCTTAAGAAATACAACCGTTTTGTTTTTTAGCTTTTTTAACCAGGACAGAGCTATGTGAAGTCCATGACATGTTCTTTGTTATGCTGCCTCCCTTTTTTTTTTTTTTTAAATGAACTCTCAGCTCTTTGGTTTTACTAACATTGAGCAGTAAGTTGTTTTCTGTGCACCTGTCCACAAGATGGTTGATTTTTACAATAGAGTGTCACATATCAGTGAAATCTTATTTATTCCCATCCCTATCCAGGAAACGCTCTTTGGTGACAGTGTTAACAAGATCTTCTGAACATTCCCACTTCACCTCAGTGCTTAAGCTTCTTTATTGGCTCCCAGTTTCATTCAGAGCACATTTTAAGATCCTCACCCTCACTCACAGATCTCTACACAGTCAGGCACCAGATTCTATTTAGATTAAATACAAATTATTCACCCAGATCAGTCATCTAACCCCTATGAACAAATTCACAACATGGGACATCAGGGACGTCCTACCTCTGTCTTCATGGATCGCAGAATCAGTGTTTTCAAAGTCAGCTGAAGACAAACCTCATCAGATAAGCTTTTGGGTGATTATTTAGTTTTGTATTGCTTGCTGATACTGAATTTAAAACCACATTTTATGTAGTTTTCTGTCTTGCTGTTGATGTGTTCACTTTTTTAATTCTATTTTGACTGTATTTTGTCTCTCTGCAGCACTTTGGGACTCATGCCTGTGAAAAGCACTTTATGCAGGTTCTCCATCTGACCTATTGAAAGGCGAGGAATACAGTGTATGCTACACTTTTTCACAAGCAGAGGACATAAATGGTAAACAGCCTCTTGAGGATAGGTAACTGTTTGCATTGAGTCCATGTGTTTGTCCCCAAGGTCAAGACATTAGGCAGCCATGTTCTGAGGAGGAATTTACAGTAAATCAAGATGAACTTCTTCACAGTTTCATCTGAGTCTTGAGTTGTTTGATTTTTCTCTAAGTCTGTGTTTAAACTGGTTAAATCTATCTTTATTGTATTTTATTGTGTTTCTTTTTCAACTACCTTGTACAGTACTACAACTGAAAGCGCTTTATAAATAAAATTATTAGTATAATGGTGCAATGCTGCTCTTGATGTGCCTTGTTTATTAGCCCTTTTAGCCTCAGCGGTATTATGATTTTGTTTCTGTCAAGTAGTTTCTGTTGTTCTTGACCTGTGATTTTAAGTGAAAAAGCTGTAATTCAGTGTTTCCCAACCTTTTCTCTGTCAAGGTACCTTTAAGAGATATGAGAAATCTTATGTCTCCAAAATAAAAATATAACAAAATAATCAATATATTAAAATCACATTATTATTACTAAACAGTTCATTACTATAAATTATCATTATTGAGCCAAAGTCAATACACATACTATCTAGCCACAAGGTAGCTAACCTCCAAGGCTTTCTAAACTGAATCTTAAATTGTTCTTGTCAGAAATGTTGACTTTTCAAACAAATAAAATCATTATTTCATCTTCCCTTACTGCTGAGATACCTCTGGATAAAGAAGCTGACGGCTTGGATTCAGAGTTATGATGTTAAAATGCTATCATGTCTGCAGCAGCTACTAAAGTTAATTGTGCAAACACCTGCAAGGTAAATAAATAAATAAGGCATACTATTTCCATAAAGAGTAATGTAGCTCACCTGTTCACATGTGAACCCAGAGATTAACTGTGATCTCAGGAGAAAGGGGGATATGGGGCATTTTTGTCTCAGTTAACATGCTCATGATCTGCATAACCAATGTTACACTTGGCTGATTTTTTTTTTAAATATTATAGGCACCCCTGTTGAGATAGGCTGATCTAATTTACTTTAAGGGATGTGTATATACCACTCAATAACACAGAAATGTGCAGTGTTAGAGAATGCTTTTGTCTCTCCCTCCTTGACTTGATTTTCACAAAGGCCACTTTTCTTTTGACAGACGCCACTGTCAAAAAAATTATGTGAATATATTCATCTCATAAACATATTATTGTTTTAGATATTCTCATTTTTTTCCAGAATTACTCCCCGTTCATTCTTTCTTTCAATCCGTTAGGTGTCAGTAGTTCGGGCTCATGTTTGTTTGTCAACCACCAACGAAGAAAAAGAAGGCTCCTCTTCCTCTCTCTCCATTAGCCCGTTAGCTTAGAGTATATGTTGTGAACATTTGTCGGGTTTCTCTTGTTAACGACAGATTCATTAATGAAGCAGCACAGCCTGTATGTATAGTAGAAGTCATTGAAACAGACTTTGTGAAGTGTTTGTGCTACTTCGCCTCAGACTCCCTTCATGTTAGCCGCTAATGCTAACTGAAGCTAGCTGTGCTCTCAGGCTAACATTCAAACCGAGAATGAACTCGGCTACAGAGCGATACAGACGGATTGGTGTGAGCTCAGATATTCCAGTGTGTTTGTTTAGCTGGTTGTGCAGACTGTGATGATCTCTTAGTCTGAATACATGTTCAGTCTCCAACATGTCAACGAGTCCTCTGAAGCTAGTGAGCTTAGCTTAGCATGCTAAGTGTAGAGAGTCGGAGCTGCAGTGTTTTGAAGGCAGTTTGTCTGGAAAAAGTGTCTGTGATTGTGTGGAAAATGTCTGACGTCCAAATGCTGAAATCTCCAGTGAATCATAGACTGATTGTAGCTGCTGAGAAGGAAATTACTCTTATAAAAGAGGAGGAGCGACAACAGAAACTGCTGGACTCTGTTTTTAACCCAGAGCTCCACAGGGCAGGTTTGTTCATTTTGAACCTTCAACACAAGTTTGACAAACACACAACCTTATTCTTTGTTTGACTTCACACAGAGAGCTGTGGACATTATCTCGATCTTCTTTCTCATATTTCTGCTTCTTATTTATTATTCATTAGATATTTTTATTTCATCTAAACCTCTCTTACTCATTTATTGTCTCTCTTTCCTCCATTAGCTATCTTTTAAAGATTTTTTTTACTTTTCTATTTTAATTTTTCTTAGCCTTGTTTATCTCCCCTGCCGAATTGTTGTCCTTTTTTTGTCTAATTTTATTTCTTCAATTTATATTTGCACGTTTTCCTTTGTCATGATGTTTTTTGGTCCTCATCATAAAAATGCTGCCCACAAAATATCCTGACTGTCTCTGGAGATACGCCTGTAATCACCTTCATTCTATTTGTTTGATTTATTCTCATTTTTGTTGATGACAGTGTTTGCATTTTGTTTTTGTCCTTTCTTTTAAATTTTTCTGGTCACTTAGTTTTTGACATGATTGTTTTACTCTGCCAGTAACTGTCTAAGCACTTTTTTTTGCCAGTGGCTGGTATGTTTGTTTGTCAGTTTTAACAGGATAACTTAAAAAGTTAAGAACAGATAACATTTCAAGTAATGTTAATCATGGCACAAAAAGATGTGATTAGATTTTGGTGTTGATCTTAATCTGGATACAGATTCAGGATTTTTTAAAAGGATTTCCTAACATTGCAAGACAGGGAAAGTCATGTGTAAATGCCAAGGTAGAGGTTTGTGCTCTCAGAGATCGTTAAGCATTGATCAGATCAGTCTGAGATATTAATCCAAATGTGGAGAGGTGAGACAAAGCCTGTTGATGGCCACAGTGAGAGCGAGGACGTATCCATCCTCCCAAGGTTACAGAGTAAAAGACAGATCAGCTGAGTCCTCTGAACAAAAGTTCCTTCTTAATTATTGATTTCCTTGCTTGACAGAATTTTCCACTTTTTTTCTTGAAAGTTTATGGTGTCTAAGAGAAGAAGAACAAAATGTTAGAATGAATTTTAAAGTGTAGCATTAAATTACTTTTATGCTCGAAACAACTGCTAGAGCTGTGATCGCAGGATTCTTCTGTCATTTATTTTATGTTTTTTTTAAAGAACAAAAAAAGGCACTAAATCTTTAACAACATGCAGATATGCAAGTAGTACCAAACAAAAACATTCTGTACAACCATATCTCATCAATCAAGGTTGGGCAACTTTCGGCCCTCCTATTACATTAATTTGGCCCACCAGTAAATTTGAAGCATTAAAAAATAAACAGTATGTTCATTATGAAAACTTGACAAATCTGCCATTAAAAATAAAAATACCTTTATTTTATAGACAATAGAGCTAGAATGTGCAGTGATTGTTTTTGTGAAACACCCTTTTAAGCATTTGTTAAAATAGAAATAAGAAAATAAGTAAAATTTACTTAGATTACCATTGAGTACTCTGTGACTTGTATAAAAAGTGGCTGAAGTTCCATTTGGTTTTTTTGAGTTATAGAGATGAAGCTCTAAAAAGCAACACTATTTTTATGAACTTTATTTTCGACACTTGTCTGTCCAGACCTGTATCAAGGTCAGAAATAAGTTTTAGCCAATTGTTCAATAATGAGTGATTTTCATTTGTAATATGATAAGTTTTCCATTTTAAACAAATTACTGTTCATTTAAAAAAGTATCCAGTGTAGCAGAAATATTTCTTTGTAATTATAGACCAGGTGGAACAATAACAAGAACACTAGAGAAAGACCATGATACACTTTTATTTATTAATACATACATATTTTCCTTCTCTTCAACTACCTTTCTCTGGTCATAGACATCCCAGAAAATAATTTTGATGTTTCTTTGCCTTAAAATCTTCTCGGGTATTAGATTTTGGCATGCCTGTAAACCCCTTAGTTTCATCCCTGCACAGAACAGGCTGCTTTAGTGTAATTCCTCATGAGCTGAGTATGACCACGCCCCTTTTAAGAAGTGAATGTGGTTTTGTCTTTCCAGTTCTGTGCTCTAATGGTAGTTATGGCTGCACTGATGCACCTTATTGTGTTCCTTGTACTGGAGCTGCCTGTAGCCTGAGCAAACACCTGGATCAGAGGATGTCTCTAGTCAGGGGAAGATGACAAATATCCTAATGACATCATTAGGGGATTTATTTTATATTTTGGAAGGATTGTTTGAGCACCAGAGGGGTTTGTACACAGAGTGTTGACTCATATTCTTGTGTAAATTCAGTTAAAATGTTTATTTTGTATAATTTGTGATCTTGTCTGGTAGTGCTATAGAGGTCAAGTCAGATAAATCTGGTTTTTCTGGAGCTTAATGTTTTCCATTATTGTTCTCAGACATCCATCAGCTGATGGAGGAAGAAGAGGTTTTCCCTGAGCAGGAGGAAAGGAGCTCCAGTCTGAAGCAGGAGAACCCAGCAGAACCAGCACACATTAAAGAGGAGCTGGAGGAAGAGTGGATCAGTCAGAAGAGAGAGCAGCTTCAAGAGACAGAGGAGGATGATATCAGCATGTTCACTCCTGTCACTGTGAAGACAGAAGATGATGATGAAGAGAAACCTCAGTTGCTCCAGTTCAATGAAAGAAAAAGTGAAGAGAACAGAGACACAGAGCCTTTGGAAACAGAATCTGATGGAGATGACCATGGAGGATCAAAACCAGATAGAGACTTTAATCCACACAGTCATTTACAGCCAGTTAGTCCAGATGAGACTTCAGACCTTTCTGGATCTGATACTGATGACAGTGCTGATTGGGAGGAGAGTGATGGACCTCAAGGAGGTTCAAAAGATGGAGCTGTGAGTGATATAAAATGTAAGACTGGAGATTTATCAGTGACCCACTCTGAATGTGTTCCAAGCTCTGGACAAAAGAAGCAACAAAAATACAAAAGAAACCAAAAAAGAGACAAAGACTTTATTTGTTCAGTTTGTGGTAAAAGACTTAAAAGTAAAAAAAGTTTACAAGAACACATGCGACGTCATTCTGATGAGAAACCGTTTAGCTGCTCGGTTTGCAAAGAAGGTTTTATCTGGAAAAGAGAGTTGGTGAGACATATGAGAGCCCACACAGGAGAAAAACCATTTGCATGCACAGTTTGCGCTAAAAGGTTCTCATTAAATGATAGTTTGAGGAGACACATGAGATCCCACACAGGGGAGAGACCATTCAGCTGTTCAGTTTGTGGTAAAAGCTATCCCAGAAAGCAATGTTTACAACAACACATGTTAGGACATTCAACAGAAAAAGCTTTCAGCTGCTCAGTTTGTAATAAAAGATTCATTAGTAATAAAAGTTTACAAGAACACATGCGACGTCATTCCACAGAAAAACCGTTCAGCTGCTCAGTTTGCAAAGAAGGTTTTATCTGGAAAAGAGAGTTGGTGAGGCACATGATAGTTCACACAGGAGAGAAACCATTCACATGTACAGTATGTGCTAAAAGGTTTACATCAAATGATAGCTTGAGGAGACACAAGAGAGTCCACACAGGAGAGAAAGCATATAGCTGCTTAGTCTGTGGGAAAAGCTACGCCAGAAAGCAGTGCTTACAAAAACACTTGTTAGGACATTCAACAGAAAAACCTTTCAGCTGCTCATTCTGTAAGAAACAATTCATCACAAGACCAGAGAAGGAGGCGCACATGAGAGTCCACACAGGAGAGAGACCATTTGGCTGTTCAGTTTGTGGGAAAACCTTTTCTCTTCATGAAAAGCTGGAGCGACACTTGAATATCCACACAGAAGGAAAATCATTTAGTTGCTCAGTTTGTAATAAAAAATACTCCAGCAAGAAATGTTTACAAAATCACATGTATCACCATTCAGCAGAAAAATCATTCAGCTGCTCAGTTTGTCAGAAGAGTTTTATAAAGAAGTCAGACATGGTGAGGCACATGAGAGTCCACACAGGAGAGCAGCCATTCAGCTGTCCAATTTGTGGTAAATGTTTCGGAGATCATTCATCTCGAAACAGACACCTTGTCACCCACTCAGAGAAAAAAACATTCAGCTGTTCAGTTTGTGGAAAAACTTTTTTGAATCAAGAAAAGCTGGAGCGACACTTGAATATCCATACAGAAGAGAAGTCATTTAATCGCTCAGTTTGTAATAAAAAATTCTCAAGTGAAAAATGTCTACAAAACCACATGAATCATCACTTGTCAGAAAAACTTCTCAGCTGTTCAGTTTGTCAGAAGAGTTTTATGAAGAGATCAGACATGGAGAGGCACGTGAGAGTCCACACAGGAGAGAAACCATTCAGTTGTTCAATTTGTGGTAAATGCTTTGGAGATCATTCATCACGAAACAGACACCTTGTCATCCATTCAGAGAAAAAACCATTCAGTTGTTCAGTTTGTGGTAAACAGTTTAACTATCGTGTGGATCTACAGCGTCACTCATATACCCATTCAGGGAAGAGGCCATTTAAATGCAGTTCTTGTCATGAACGTTTCACACAAAAGGCACATTTAAAACGACATTTAATCATCCACACGGGGGAGAAACCATACAGCTGCAGTGTCTGTCGTAAGAGATTCCCTCGGATTTGTAGTCTTAAAAAACACAAGTGTGTCGGTGAGGGCAGTGAAAGTCCAAAATAAAGAGAACACTTAATTATTTCAGTAATTATTCTTTGTGTAATTCTACAGAAGGTTGTGCTTGTGCAAGTTGGTACCGGGTGTGTCTCCTTGCTCAATCGGGCCTTCCTGAGTAGAATTCACATATTCTCTGCTTTCATGTATAGGTTTTCTGCAGATGCTTAAATAGATGGGTCCTTAAATCTTGTTTTGTGTCACATGTAAATATTTGTATGTTCAGACGGGGACATTGCTTCAGCTTCAAACTAGTAGACATCCTTATGTAGATCTTTGACCTCAGATTTCTAAGACAGTAACTCAGAGGGAGGAGCAGAGGAAACTTGAACATCCGTTTGAACCTGTCTCATACTTTGTTTCACCAGACTATGAACTTTATCTCATGATTGCCTGTTTCTGCTGCACCAGAGTGTTGGTGCTCCAGTTCATCCGTCCAGCATAAAGAAAGCCAATTAATCATTTTAAATCTTATTTATTTGTGTATTTGTTACTAAATTGACTGTGATTATCATCTTTGTTATCACATTTTTTATTAAAAGGACATTTATTTTTATCACCTACATAGAACCCCTGTCACTTTTTGTTTCAAGAATTGATGACAAGATTAGCAACTGAAAAATGAATAAGGTGGTAGGAAGATGGTGGGCAGGATTAATACGACAGAGATGTAGATTTTAAAGTGTAGAAGATCTCTGTGCAGTATGTCTGTGGTCTTATCTGAAGAAGGCAGTGCTTACAGTGATTGTGTGACAGTGAGAACCAAATGAGGCAGGCACCAGACCATTAGGAGAGTTGAGGCAGGTCAGTGTAGGTGCCATTCAGTTAGTGGAGAGATGGAATAGACATTAATGTGTATATTTTTATTCTTAATAACTGCTGCGCACCAAACTTTTCTTCCCGAGGGTCACATACAGAAAAATATACGAAGGACTGGGCCACTCACGAGATGTGAGGTATACTGCCTCACTTCTAATGCACTAATATTGGTAAAATCAGTCAAATACAGGTAAATTATATAAATTAGTAGATTTTCATGTATTTTTTACAAAAAGGTTGGCAGGTCATTCTCTCAGCCACAGCCTCAGACTGGTTCTTAAGATACTGATTCCCCTTCATTGTCCTGTATGAAGGGAGAGACATAAAGAGAAATAGCAGATTTGGATATTTCAAGCTTTTTACGCAAATAAATAATTGAGCTTGTTAACACACCAACTAATGTTTATTAAAAAATTGACATCAACTTTAATTAACTGTGGCCCTGGGAACAACTGGCCACCGGGTCAGGGTGTACCCCACCTCTCGCCCAATAACAGCTGAGATAGGCTTGAATCTCACCATGTCCAGTATTCAGAATTCAAAAAATGTATTCACAAATAATGTTTTGCCAAGCGGAGCTAGCCAGTCCTGTGCGTGTATACAAATTAGCCATGTGCGTGCAAAACAGAGGAAAGACCGTTGAAGAGTCATGAATAAATGTTCTCATGGAGGTGATATTATGTACAATTCATAACATTTTAACTTGACGGAATTTGCTGAATCAAATCATTTGGTGTTTTTAAAGTCATGATATTAAGCCGAAAGAGATTCTACAAGCCGTTCGCGTTCAGATGCAGCTGCAGAGCGCAGCAGACGCTTTTATCCCTCCCGCTCATCGCACAATTTGCATTTTCTTTAAAAATGTTGAATTATTTCCACACAATACTGGTGTCAGAGATCGTGTTGTGTGTCTCATTCAGATGGTAAAGACACAAGTTACTGCAGTCTGACGGACGGCTGTGGAATGAGACATAATGATATACCTACATTTAGCGGAAGTGATTTTACCGCCGCTATTGAGTTTACAGGACGAGCTGCAGCAGCCGAAAATATCAGAAAACGAAGTGCCAAACAAACAGTGCAAAAACATAAGACCCTTGTCACCTGCAGTGGTTGTGACCTGCGCTGCTAGAGCTGAAAGTTTTCGCCCCGCGAAAGCGCCGCGGCATCTTTAATCGTACTGCGGAGCACTT
Organism: Cetoscarus ocellatus; assembly: GCA_037902135.1. Classification (NCBI taxonomy): domain Eukaryota; kingdom Metazoa; phylum Chordata; class Actinopteri; order Labriformes; family Labridae; genus Cetoscarus; species Cetoscarus ocellatus. Next base: position 766,848 of record JBAMNC010000067.1, on the reverse strand, counting down.
CGTTCCCACTCTAGTCTATCAGAGAAATTCCACTGCCCGCGCTCCGCCGCGGAAGCGCCGCGTTACTGAAGCGCCGGCGCGCTGGAGATTTGCTTCAGGTCTATTTTCAGCGCGGCCGCTTCCAAACCTCTTAAATTCACTGTCGTTCAGAAAGCACCAGAAAGGAAGTCTAAGGTGTGGAGTATCCGGTACTTTCAAAAGAAAACACAATGCACGGACTCCCGAATGTAAATTTCCTCAATAGGTTGTCATTACTTCACAACAGCAGGCACGAGCATCAGGTCAACAGTTGGTCCGAGGGTCCCAGGGGAAACACTACACCATGGACAAATAAAAGTGAATCGTGGAGGTACAGAAATATATAACATTATATATGACACCAAACATCCTTTCTCCAAGGATATAGACAGTTAGAAGTGAAATTAAGCTGTGTGGTTGGGACCAGCAAAGCGACCTTAGAGAAGTGAAGTGAAGTTTATTTCTTTTCTTAGTTTATAATGTATTTTGTTATCGTGTGACGTCGCTATACACACGAGAGCTGTATATATATATATATATATATATATATATATATACATATATATATATATATCACGTTCGGGCCATAGTTTGGACATCTCTGCAGTAGAGGAAGAGACTTTTCCTAAAGTTTTATTCATCCTACTCATGCGCAGTAAGTCATTAATGTTCATCAGATGTAATATATTTTTGAGTCCATTGAGTGCCAGTGTGTCGCCCTCCTGTTTGTTAGTCAATCGCAGAAGAAGAAGAAGGTTCCGCCTCGTCTCTCTCCATTAGCCCGTTAGCTTGGTGCATTTTTCCTTTATCGTTCTGGACATTTGTCAGGTTTCTCTCGTTAACACCAGATCTGTTAATGAAGCAGCACAGCCTGTATGTATAGTAGAAGTCAGTGAAACAGACTTTGTGAAGTGTTTGTGCTACCTCACCTCAGACTCCCTTCATGTTAGCCGCTAATGCTAACTGAAGCTAGCCAGCGTTAGCTTAGCATGCTAAATATAGAGAGACGGAGCTGCAGTGATTTGAAGGCAGTTTGTGTGGAAAAAGTGTCTGTGATTGTGTGGAAATGTCCGACGTCCAAATGCAGAAATCTTCAGTGAATCATAGACTGACTGTAGCTGCTGAGGAGGAAATGATTCTTTTAAAAGAGAAGGATCGACAACAGAAACTACTGGACTGTGTTTTTAACCCTGAGCTCCACAGAGCAGGTTTGTTCACTTTGAACCTTCAACACAAGTTTGACAAACACACAACCTTATGCTTTGTTTGACTTCATGCACACAGACAGCTGTGGACAATATTTTGATCTTCTTTCTCATATTTCTGCTCAGAGGGATTTCTTTTCTCCTCCATAACTTCGCTGATTTATTTCAGCTGCTTCCTCCTGTAAACATTTTTGATACCATGACCAAAACCTGAAGCACAAAGTATTTTTTTATTTGGTTGTATTTATTCACTAGAAATTGATGACTTGTTTCAGAATGCAGCCTTAAATAGCTAAAAATTTATGTTAAGTTATTGAAATAGTTCATGTTCATGTAGTTTCTGAAGATTGTGCAGTTAATGCTGCATGTTGAATATGCTGCAGGTTCACTGCTAAAGCTTCATCTGAACAAGATGAATGTGCTATCAGCACAGGTGGGCTTGAGTCATAATTTGTCCATCAAAGTCAAGTGTCATATCTGTTAAAGCAGCCCCAAGTCATAGTCAATTCACTTATAGTTGTAAATGATGCAACACCACCAGAGTTAACATGAAAGTATGTCTGACATTGTTAGATATTTGATACATCTTTTATGTTAAAGTACTCTTGGTCATAATGTTTGTAATGTGCTGTAAATGATCAAATCCCTCTTTACCAGGGGTCATAGTCCTTTTTTTCAGAGGCTGAAATAATAACTGGACTCTTTGCATCTTGATAGAGCTGCTGGACAATGCTTTTTGTGACAGCTAGGAGATTGGCTTTGTTCGTCAGGCTGCAAGCTAACCTTGCAGTGCAGATGGACCTGCCTGATTCATGGTCTGAAATCAGCTCCATCTTGCCCTGCTCCAATCTCCTACGACCTCACTCGGCTAAAAGCTGAACAACCCAATTAAAGAAGAGAGCTGCAGACATGTTGACGGCAGGAGGGGACTGCATGTTTGAAAACAATGGCGTCTTCTGAAATACTCTCCATGGATGTGGCATTATCTGCAGTTTTTTCAGAAATAGACTTAATATCTTCTTTAAAAGAGGAGCAAAGACCATCACTTGAAGGCTTTTCTTACAGGAAACAACGTTTTTTTCTCTTCTCCCGATCAGTTTCTTTAAGAGTTTGATATACCAACTGGCTCCTCTGGTTGTGAAAGGGGGGGCAAGGACTCCAAACCCCATTGTGATAATCGTGTGTCCGCTGGTTGCCCTCATGGACGATCAAATCAGAGAAGCCAGGTAGCTGGTCGTGGTTACTCCATGATACCTGGTGAAATCTGCTCTCCTCAGAAGTTTACCGGGAGAACTTGGTGGGGATTGTCGTTGTCAAGGTTCATGTCACATATAAGTGGTAAATGATACATCTGTGTTGTATAATTTAATGTAAGACAATTGTCTAAGGACTGAAGCGTAGTTTAAGCTAACGGCTAACAACAGGATCTAGCTGCTACGTCATACTGTGGCTTGATATGGATTGGTCTGTGATGAGTATGACTGACAGGACGATCGTCCAATCACCAGCTGCAGTTGTTTTTGAAGGTTCCGCCCCTGAAAACATTTTCGAACGGCTCTTTCCCAGATGGACTAGTGAAATATTTCTGTGATGGATATATGGAACTGTCCGTCTGGCGTGTCAGGTTAGCTGCAAGCAGCAAAACAACAGACTTTCTAAAGCAGAGGGAAGTATGAGAAGCCATTACTGAGCAGACAACAGGAGGCACTCCATTTGCGTGTGTGAAACCCCTGACCCGTGGTGATACTCTGACCTTTCAGAAGTCGGTATTGTCTCCGTGTCACATAGAAAAATCCCTTAGCGACATCATTAAGGCTTTTGTTTGTTTTTTTTAAAGAACTGTTTGAGTGTTGGGGTGGGGGGGTTGTACACAGACCATGGACACATATTTTGCATAAATTCAGCTGAGAAGTGTATTTTGGGATCTAATGTTGGAATGCTTACTATGTTTTTGTCCAGTCAGCATTTTTAATTTCTTTTATTTAATTTTGAGAGTTTAATGTTTTCCATTTTTGTCCTTAGACGTACAACAGCTGATGGTGAAAGAAGAAGAGGTTCTCCCTGAGCAGCAGGAGAACCCAGCAGAAGCAGCACACATTAAAGAGGAGCAGGAGGAGGTGTGGATCAATCAGGAGAGAGAACAGCTTCAACAGACAGAGGAGGATGATATCAGCATGTTCCCTCCTGTCACTGTGAAGACAGATGATGATGAAGAGAAACCTCAGCTGTTCAAGTTCACAGAGCATGTGAAAACAGAACCAGTCAGAGACTTTGATCCACACAGTCATTTACAGACAGTTAGTCCAGATGAGACTTCACACCTTTCTGAATCTGATACTGATGACAGTGCTGATTGGGAGGAGAGTGATGAACCTCGGGAAGGTTCAAACCCTCTCCAGGACAAAGACAGAGCCGTGAGTGATCTGGAATGTAACACTGGAGATACGTCAGTGAGCTCCTCTGAATGTGCTCCAAGCATTAGACAGAAGAAACAAGAGAAACTTAAAGAAAACCAAACAGGTGTGGGAGAGGTTGTTTGTTCAGTTTGTGATAAAAGGCTCATTAGCAATAAAGGTTTGAAACAGCATATGAAACGTCACTCCACAGAGAAACCGTTCAGCTGCTCAGTTTGTGATTTAGGTTTTGTCTGGAGAACAGAGCTGTTGAGGCACATGAGGGGCCATACAAATGAGAAACCATTTGTTTGTTCAGTTTGTGGTAAAAGCTATGGGAGTAAGCAGTACTTACAAAAACACATGGCATGTCATTCAGTAGAAAAACCTTTCAGCTGCTCAGTCTGTAAGAAAAATTTCATCACAAGATCCGAGATGGAGGTGCACATGAGGATCCACACAGGAGAGAGACCATTCAGCTGTTCAGTTTGTGGGAAAACCTTTTCACTTCACAGAAAGCTGAATCTACACTTGAATGTCCACATAGAAGGAAAATCATTTACTTGCTCTGTTTGTGATAAGAAATACCCGAGCAGGAAATACTTAAAACAACACATGTATCGACATTCAACAGAGAAACCTCACAGCTGCTCAGTGTGTGGGAAACGTTTTATCAGGAGATCAGAAATGGAAAGACACTTGAGAGTGCACACTGGAGAGAAACCCTATAATTGTCCAATTTGTGGCAATAGTTTTAGAGATCACACAACTTTAAATAGACACTGTGTTGTCCATACAGAGATGAAACCGCTCAGCTGCAAAGTTTGTCGAAAAAGGTTCAGCTATCGAACTGATCTGGAGCGACACTCGTTTACCCATACACGGGAGAAACCGTTCAGATGCACTTCTTGTGGCCAATGTTTCACACAAAAAGCACATCTTAAACGTCACTCAATTGTCCACACAGGGGAGAAACCATACAGCTGCAATGTCTGTGGTAAGAAATACTCTCGGAATTGTAGAGTTAAACAGCACAAGTGTGTTGGTGAGAGCAGCAGAAATCGAAAGTAAAGTTCTTTGATTTTAGTTAAGAAGAAGCCAATGAATACATTAGTTTTTATTTAGTGTGTAAGTGTTGTATAAGGCTTTATGATTATTCAGCAGGAAGTGCTTTTGCCTCACAGCTAGAAGGTTGCAGGTTTGACTTCTGTTGCTTGGGGCCTCTGTGTGGAGTTTGCATGTTCTCCACATGCATGCGTGTATTTTCTGCAGGTTCTTATGTATCCTAGCATAGCCCAAAAATATGCTTGTTAAGTTAAGTGGTGACTCAAATGTAGTATATGCCTTACTGGTCTCACTTGGATGTTTTGGGGTTTTTTTTAATCAGAGATTGTACCTTGTACCTGGCACAGTTTTTTTGTATCACCCCCAGTGGGATTCCAAGTGAGCTGAGCTGAGACTAAATGTGATATGAAAACAATGCTTACCTCTGACTGGTCAGTGTATCGCCTATGGTATTGCTACAGAAATTAAACATGCCCCTTTGTCAGCTCCAGGATGCTGTATGACTTCCCAAACTCTCCTCTGCTTTGATAGAATGCCCTTATGCTGCTTGAAACCATCTTTGGCACAAACTGTTACAAAAAGCCACAAAGGGGCCGGAAACTCTATCGCCTCTGTTGCCTCGTTTGTTTTTGGGAGGATGCCATTGTAGTTACACACAGCCACACTACGACAGTCCTGTCTACCTCAAAGAGGTACTGACAAAGTCATTACCGTAATGGAAAATGGAGCAGTTAGTGTCCAAACCCTGCAGAGTCGAGCCAAATTGAGCAGATACCACAAATGGAAAAGCATGATAAAGTGCCCCCAGATTGAATGTGTGTGTGTGAATGGTTCTCTGTATCTCTATGTTGGCCTTGTGATTGACTGACAATCAGTCAGGGGTGTGCCCTCCCCCTTTCAGATGAAATGAGCTCCTGCCCTCTCACCTTTCTTTACCAAACTTACATTATCTTTACATTGGTCAAACATTCAACATTCAAACATTTTTTTATGTTTGTTATGTATGAGTGGCAGATCAGGAACCCTCTGTTACCATTAGGATCCAAAGAATCAGTAATCAGGTGACTCTGATCTGAAAACAACAAACAATGTTACCTCAAACAGGCCCTTCACTGTTCAGAGTTTATTCAACTCCATGTAAGTGAAATGAAACATTAGAGGCTTTATCTTTTTCTTCTCCCTCTCTAAACTCACAGGATTACTCTTCTAATCTATGACAGTAAGCAGTGAGATGTTACCAACAATGATGGAGAACCTACATAAATGTCATCCACCATTTTGACTCTAAAAAAAACAAAAGATGCTTGTATTCTTGAAGAACCAGACTGTGTCAGAGTTATGAAAGTTTTCCCTCTCTAGAGGAATCTTAGACATTAGTGGAACCAAGGTACACATGGTGTTATCATGCATTCATGAGTGATGGTGACCAGTTTTAAGAAATAAAGGAGATTCATTGAGAAATAAACCTCTGTTTGCCTTGCCTTGTTCCTCTACTTATGGTGGAAAACAGTAGATAATGTCTGGTTTGAAAACAAGCAGCTGGACTTCCTCCCTGTTGAGGGATATTGTCTTCTCAGCAGTTCCCTCTTCTACAGCTGATGTTTAAGGCCTTGCTCACCTGTGCAGGCATTTTTGATCACTCTGGTTGATCAGACCTGGGAGAGGTTAAGAACAGATGGGGCTCTGGTGAGAGATCTTAATGTTTTCATTTTCAAGGACCAGTTGATGTAAAAACAGGTAAAAAAAAAAAAAAAAAAAAAAGGTCTAATCAAGGGTTTTGGTTTGTTTTGCTTACACCTGTGTGAGTTACCAGGGCCTTTAAAGTGTCTGAAGGGTCTGGACCTGATGAAGATCTATGGTTAGAATAAATGTTACAGGAACTCATTGAGAAGGGCCTCCAGTCTTCTCTTTTAAAGTGTTGAAGTTTTGAAACATTACCTCTCGTCATGCCATGCATGAAAGTAAGACTTTTTGTGCAAGTTCTGGAAAAAAGTTAAATAATTATGTTGAAATGCTGAGTCAGCATTTCATTATGTTGAAATGCTGAGTCAGCATTTCAACATATTGTTATCCGACTTTATTCTTCTTCTTCATCTTATTCTTCCCTCAACTATTTGGACCTTTTCACAGCTTTCAAATTTGCACAGATTTTCACAGAAAAAAAATGAGCAGTGCAGCATGTTCAGGAGATTTGCGCTTGTATTTTTCACATGTTTAACTGTTACAGATTTTACAGTAAAAATAATTTTCTGCAGATATTTTCCCATTGAAATGAATGGGAGATTTATGCAGTTCTGCTGAAAAGTGCTTCAACTTTCAGGCTGTACAGCTTCGGCATACTTCCACCTACAGACTTCATTCTTGCTTTGACAGATTCACTGATCTCTTAATTATTTTTACATGTGTTCAGCTTTTTGCTGTCTTCTACAGTTTTTGAGATATCACTGTTTAAGCAACAACAAGTTTTGAGGATTTTTCTGTTCTTAGAGCTTGTCACGTGACCTGCTAGAGCGTGAGCTTCGTCTAAAGATTCCAAAATTTGTAGCCGAAAAACCGCAATAAAGCCTCAAACTTTACTCAAAAGATATGATTTATACATCAAAATAAAGGTACACTTCTCCTCTTTCAGCTGAAATTCATTTCAACTTCGACATTGACATCGTTTTGTCTCAGTGAGCTTCAGAGCCACGGGTATCCCGCAAAGTCCTCCGTGTTCTCCCATTGTAATAGTCCTCCCCAGAGAGCTGATCGCTTCACTTTGAAGCCCGTTTTTAAACTGCTCTCCTGTCAACATTTTCCACAGTACAGACATGAAACCTACATCAATCTTTTCAGCTGTTTCTTGGGATGCTCACGGTGCAGTCCTTTTTTTTGATAGCTATCACGGTTTTGGCACAGCATTAGCCCGTATACCCGGAAGTACCCAGCTTAACTTCACTGCTCTGTACAATTATACAGCATCAGTACACAGTCTTCTGACTGGGCGGGTGAGTGATATCATACAGGTTGAGTTGTTGGATGAGTGGTTGGCATTGTTGTCATTTTATCCGGAGACTGGGGTTCGATTCATTGTATAGACAATTTTATACTATCATGCATATTTCAGAAAATACGTAAACACGCATGCTACTCATTACAGTCTTTGCCATTTTAGTCCTCAAAAATTCACGCCTGCCAGCTGTCACGCATTGCTCGTCAGACCCACACATTTCATTGGCGTAACACCACCTTCGTCTGCTCATCTTCTCAGTGAACAGCGTCATGACACGGACATGCGAAAAGGATTCTGGGAAATGTAGGCGGATGTACGCCGACACCATACGACAGCGCCGAGTCCGCTCCAAGCACTGCTGTCCCACGAACACTGCTCGCCATGTATTTTCACATCGACATTAAACGTGACACGAGCTCCGTTTCTTCATGTTACTGCTTTGCAAAGTCAGCAGGCAGAGCAGCTCCTTTTCCTAGTCCTCAGTCTACAGCGTCATGACAGAGAAATGGAAAACAATGCGCAAGGTTAGTGGGAAATGTAGGCTTTGACATTCATTTCACAAGGAAATACTACGCGGCAGTGCGCTCGACTCTGACAGCTCTGACGCCCGCGGACACTGCTCTCTGCTCATAGTCTGCAAGACTCTGGCTGCATACGCAGGTATACGCCATATACCCACTAGAAAACGCCCCGAAATCCCATATAACCATAACAAAATGCGCAAGGATACGTATAGCAGCATGCTTGTGTGACTTTCACTTTCTCTCAGCGTGTGTGTGTGTGCGCTCCTCTGTCTGCCGGTGAGCGTAAAGACGCAGATAGACGTGCATCGCAGGGACAGTGAGGGATCATCAGTCACTCTGTGTGATTTTAGCATTCACACGGTGTCTTGACAGCTCATGTGCCCGGTTTAAGTGAACACAAAGACTTCAAAAACTGACGAGTCAGCCTTTCATTCATCAAAACTCTACATTCTTCAGCAGTCCAGCTCTTGTTTTCACTAACTCACTGTTTTCTAAATAATAAATTGATCCTGAGGGATCCTCCATCACTTATTCTCCATGATATCAGAACAATCTTTGAAGAATCAAGCTTCAAATACAGTCTACTGGTGCAGCGGTTCCCAACCTGTAGGTGGAGGCCCATTGTGGGTCTCAGAGCTGTTTTCAGTGGACGGTGTATTAATCTGGTCAAATTGCGGTAAAAATGTCTTCAGTGTATGGAGGCCCTAAGAGGACAAACATCATCAGAGTATGTCAGATTATACCCACTAGAATAAACCAGACTACACACAAATATTACACTGTTTTACATTTCTCTACTCAGATATTCCTATTCAGATTTACGAATTCATTTTTGTGGGCTATTATTACTTTGAGTTTGATGTTCAAGTATAGATTTGTTGATTTAAAAATGAAGTAGTGATAACTTTGACTTAGATGTTAACTTGAGCAGATTCAGTTTCTAATGACATTCTGACCGTTAATGTCCATTCCTTATTGTCCTCCAATGAAAATCACCTCTGTTTACATTAATGTTCAAGTCAGATGCTTTTATACTGGATAGTTCTTAGTGTTGTGGACTTGTAGCCTACAAATTGATGCCAAAACATTTTTCATTTACTAAAGGAAAATGTAATCTAGGCCAATTATGCATATTCAGTTGCACTTCATAATTTAACCCTTCAAAGCCTGAATGTACAAATAATAGCCAGAACATTCATTTTTTTTGGAGCTGAAATGTTTATTTCACTTCCTACTGAAATCCAACAAAATCACAATTTCCATAACATTTATCATATATATATTTTTAGCGGCAGAGTTGCTGACTCTTCCTCCAGGGACCCGGGTTCAAATTCTGGTGAAGGCCGTTGTACTTTTCAACTGTGTGTCCAATACAGACTGCTGATTACTACAGCTCCTTGCTGTATGCATCTGGCTGCTGTCCTCTCAGTCTGGATGTCACAGGCTGTCAGTCATTCAACCTTTCACTTCCATACAAATTTATTCTTTTCCTGTCTTTACAATGCAAATTTGATAACATATTTCACACATCTGCTACTGATTACAATCTTTGTCATTTTAGCCCTAACAAATTTTACTCTTTTAATCGTAGATTACAACTTCTTCATGGTGGCCAAACATTTCTACAGCTTTCTACAATTTCCTTTCACATTTATTCATTTTCAGCTTTCTTTCACAACTGTAACCATTTTTATTACACATTTCCCACATTTGCAGCTGTGCTTCACTGCTTCCAACTATTTTATGTGACATTTGCACATTTTCAGCTTTGTTTGCATTGCTTTTAACCATTTCATTTCACAGTTCCAGCATTCAGACTCAGCATTTCAACGCATTTGCTGCAAGGAAATGCAATTTTTCTAGTTCTGGATAAAATCCCATTAGATAATTTTCCTTCAAAATACAGCAGAACAGGATCTTCTATTCCTTTAAATTAGAAATGGGATCTCAGGGGATCTTTGGGGTGATATGTTCAAAGGACATGGAGACCATCTGGTCCATTCTGAGATTTAGTTTTGGAGGGAGTTTCTGTGAAAAGACATTTGTCTGAATCAGCTTTCTCAACTGTGTTGGATGCCTTCCATGTATATTAAAATTTGACCAAGAGTTGCTATGACTATTCAGATCATTACCATATGAACTGAGAAAAAATGTCATACATGCCCTCTCTCCTGTGACCACAGCTCTAATTTCTGGGTTAGTAAATGAGTGAATGATGTGATGCAGATAGTATACCTTATTTATTTACCTGGCAGGTGTTTGTAGAGTTTCAACAATTGAGTCATCAGCTTCTTTACCCAGTGTTACCCAGCAGTGAGGGTAGATGAAATAATGTTTTTATTGGTTTAAAAAGTTAACACCAAGACGAATGGATAATGACGATATTTGTGAAATTGTCAGATAAAGCCATAGAGGCTAGTTTTATTATGGCTACAACTATATAAAGGCTCAAGATTCCCACTGATTGCATTTCACAGTGATGAATTGTTGTAAAAGCAATGATATAACTTTTTAATACTTATTTTATTACTTTTTGACTCAGATTTCAAGATTTCTTGCATCTCTTAATGGTTCCTTGACAGAAAAAAGACTGAGAAACTTTTCTCCAAATGATGAAACTGTGTGAGCTGCAGGATTTTAATGGTCACAGCCTCTTGTTAAGTGAATTCTGGGAATGTTTACGACTATTTGTTTCCAAAAGAACATCAAAATGATCAGATAGAAGAGAGGTAAGAGAATAATAACACACATTTCTTGTTTTCAGAGACTGCTTTTGCCTTGGGTGTTAGTAAAGACTTAAGGACATTCCGGATCAAGGCTTCTTACAATGAGACAACCTCAGAATCTAAAACATTCAGTGGATGGGGACACAGTCATTTTGTTGTGTTTGAATGATTGGGCCTTTTATTTATTTATTTATTTATTTATTTATTTATTTATTTACTTACTTTTCTTATATACTAAGAAAAGCCTGTTTCATGTAATGTAGTGCCACATTGATAGCCAAAGCCACACAAAAATTGAATTTTAAAGCAAAAGCAAACTTTATCGAAACACGAAAAAATAAAACTACTGCAAATTAACATGACAACACTAAGGACGCTGGGGCAACCAGCCAATAAAATAACACATAAATGACGAAAAGTGAGAAGAAACTTAAGGCCAGACAGAAGATTTGGTGTTCTTCCCCCTACAACACCTGAAAATGACACCAAACAAAACCCTAAAACCTCACCAAACTGCCTCCTCATGTCTCTTGTGAATACTCCTCCTCTGATTGTCAAATTAAGCTCAGGTGATTGGCAGGCAGGAAAAGGAAGGACACTGGGGACAGAGGGGGGAACCAAGATACACAAAACACATAAAAAGAGAAACACTTAAGTTCAGGAGAGCCTCACAGATTTAAAATCAATCATTTAAAAGCAAATAAAATCAATTTGTTTGATCAACAGCCTCTGGCACCAGCTTTGTGTGGATTCTATTTTAAGTCTTGAAACTAGCCGAGTTATTAAATTGTTTCTCTGTTTAGTTGCACGACAAGCAAAATACTGCCACAGAGATGACATTCTAACCTCATTTGCCCCATAAGTGAAAGGATTTTTTGGGAAAAAAAAAACAAAGAACATTGGAGCCTCCAAATTCAGAGGCAATGGGACGAGCCATATCTCAGTGCAGACATAGTACTGGCAGTAACTCTGCTCACCGCCCCAGCCTTCAGGTTATCCCAGCTAGATAAAGAGTTCACCATGGCAACTGTATTTTACGATAGATTTTACAGCTACTAGGAGGTAGATGTAAAATTCAAGTTATGACTTGAGCCTATGTTAAATCAGTCTCAGGTGGTGCAACACCTCAAACTTTAGTGCAATGGTGAGTTCCTATTGATCTCAGAAGTTGCATTCTTTGAGTTGCAAACATGTCACTGGGAACGCTCCCTTTAGTTAAAATTTCCATCTGGGAAGTCAGAAATCTTTAGTTATCCTGACTTTATCTCCTCATAAATGAGACGTGCTCCAGTGGGGTGTAACGTTATTTCCACTTATCACACTCAAGTTCTGGAAAATGAAACACAAAATAAACTCTGTCAGGTAAGAACATGTTGAACTAGGTTATGTTTGAACAAACACAAAGCTGGTGCAACCATTCACATGATTCTCTGTAGGTGACAAAAATACATGTAGCATACATGCATAGGTAAGTCGATTTGAAGCTGTGGTAGAAAAAAAAAAGCAAACAAACAATAAATAACTTACAGGTAACTGACTATGTGGCTTCTTCTGAGCTGATGGACTGTAGCACAGCTTTACTTTGGATTCCCACTGCACTCAACAACACGCCTGTGCTGTCTGAGACCCACAAGCTGAATATATATATATTTTTTTTACCACAAACACTGTGAGTGTGTTTTCAGATTTCTTCCATTGTTGAAACATTTTCCACAAACTGAACAATTTTTTTTTTCTCCTGAGTGGACAACAGCGTGCTGCCTCAGGGATGCACTGATAGAGAAAAACTTTTCCCACAAACACTGCAACTAAATGGTTTCTCATTTGTGTGGACGATTGTGTGTGTTTTTAGACGTGCACTTTGTAAGAAACTTTTACCAGAAATGAACAGCTGAATGGTTTCTCTTCTGTGTGGACCCTCATGTGCCTCTCCATCTCTTTCATAAAGATAAAGTTCATCTCACAAAATGGACAGCTGAAATATTTTTCTGCTGAGTGACATAACATGTGATGTTTCAAATATTTCTTACTAGGGTATCTTTTGCCACAAACTGAACAACTGAATGTTTCTCTGCTGTTTCATTTCTTGTGCGTCTCTGTTGTTTCTTCTGTCCAAAGCTTGGAGCACATTCAGAGGAGCTGACTGATGTTTCTTCAGTGTTACATTTCAGATCACTCACAGCTCCATCTTTTATCTGCTGAGATGGTGTCAGTCAGTCTGACTTGATCAGTTTTATTCCACCTGACTGATCTATTAACCCACTTCTTCATCTGCTCTATTGGCCAATTAATATGTGGTTGCATATGGCAGATTTATGTGTTTGTGCTTGTTTTTCTTCCTTGTTTGTTTGTAACCAGTGCAAAGTGTGGATAAAATGCAAACAAAATGTCAGGAATCTTCAAAACATTTAACACTCAACAAGGATGTTATTGTGTATTTAGGTTCTTAAAATTTAGATTTTTTTTCAATATTTAGAAAGACTAAAATATTATCCAGCTATAAGTAAACATAATCATTTGTTAAAGAAAATGTTTTTTTTGTGAGTGAATGCACATCAAACTTGATGCTCGTACAGGAGAGGCTCACTTTTCCAAACTTAAAAAACCCCTGTTCGAGATTGTTCTGTAATGACTCTCCTTCATTTGTATGGACACTTCATAATGACCTGCTCCAGTGTTTTCTTTACTGTAAAATTCTTATAATCTACTTGGATGTTTCAGAATTTTATGTAAGGATTTAATTCAGTTCAGTGTGTGTGTGAGGTATCAGGGCTCCACTTGTGCTGGCTCTTAGTAATCATGGTGCACGTGCTGAGCTGTGCGTGAACCTACTGAGGGTTGACTTAACTAAATCTGCTGTTCTTAAACTTTAATGTCAGAGTTTAACATCTGAAGTTAAGTCAACCAAGAGTTCAGTGTTAGTACCAAAGTTTGTCAAAACTATTTATTGAAACAGGCCACAGAGCTTCAATGTTAAGTTAAATGACAAACCACTTCATTAAAGAAAAAAAAACAACTTTTCAAACATCTAATCCAAATCTGAGCGCTGAAAATCATCATGAAAAAGTGATTATTCTGGCAAAACCAACCAACAAACAAAAAACAAAATGTGAACAAAACAAAATTAAAAAACTAGCGAAAAGGTTGAGACCTTCGAAAGCCAACTTTAATGAAAAAGTAGTGTGAGTGTGATCTTTTGGCACTATAATAATGTATTATTTATTTGAAGAGATAAGTATGTTGTAAGACAAATATAAGCAAATTCATATCCAGAGCTTTTAATTTTTGGCATAGAATGAAATGTACCCAAGGTAAACACAGCCCCAAAAATGACAGATAAATCATGTCAATCTGAATAAAATCAAGAAATATTTATTGATTTCAGATGTATGAAAGCAAAGAATAACCAGTGCCTTATAAAGAAAACAGAAACACATGCAGGCTGAGTACATCCAAAAGACAAATATAAACTGTGACAACAAAAAAGACAATGACGGTCAATAAAATGACAAGTACACAAACAAAAAAGAATTGAAATTAATGCAAAAATTTGTAGAATTTTAGGTTTCTTTTTGAAAATATTTAATTACAAAAATGGCATCATCATCATATTTGTATTTGTTGTGGACTTAAATTATCTTAAATATTTTCTCATTGTTTTCAAAGGGGGAAATTCTTAATCTTGAATTTCAGACGTGTTTTATTGTGATGACCGCAGTTACTGAGCTTGAACAAAGAAGTCCATTTTAACTCAGTAGTCACATGAAATTGTGGGACACCCTGTCATTGTGCAAACTTTGGTGTCAATGTGTCATCTCTTGTTGTTGTTCTGGTTAAGAGACCTCTGGCTACAAATTTACTCATCAGGTTTTAAAGTTGCTTCTACCAAACTGACCAGATGAAATGACAAATGACTTTAATTTACATTTACACTGCTCTCATCAACTCATTTGTCTTGTTTGATACTCATTAGCTGAGAGAACCTTACTACAAACTCAACTACTCTATGCTTTCTCTTCTGCGTGGACAGAGGAGTGTCTTCTCAGATTTGTTTGTCTGTTGAAACTCTTACCACAAACTGAGCAACTGTACGGTTTCTCTCCTGTGTGGATAAAAGCATGTGCTTTCAGATACACACTCTGTGAGAATTTTTTGCCACAAACACAGCAACTAAACGGTTTCTCCCCTGAGTGGAAGATCAAGTGTCTATTAAGATTTCCACTTTGCTGGAATCTTTTTCCACATACTGAACATCCAAATGGTTTCTCTCCTGTGTGACTTCTCATGTGTATTAGCATCTCTTGTCTAGAAATAAAACTTTTCTCACAAACTGAGCAGCTGAAAGGTTTATCTTCTGAATGGCGTAGCATGTGTTTTTGTAAAAGGCTCTTGCTGAGGTATCTTTTGTTACATAAAGAGCAACTGAATGATTTTCTGTCATTGAGGGATTCAAAATGTTGCTTCAGAGCTTCTTGATAGGAGCAACTTTCACCACAAACTGAACAACTGAATGGTTTCACCCCTGTGTGTTCAGCTGAGTGACTTTCAAGAGTTCTTCTTCGTGTGAAACTCTTACCACAAACTGAACAACTGAATGGTTTCTCACCTGTGTGAATTCTCATGTGGGTCTTCATTGTTGACTTCCGAGTAAAACGTTTCTTACAAAGTGAACAGCTGAAAGGTTTTTCTGCTAAATGATATAACAGGGGGGGTTGTAAACTTTGTTTAACTGCATATTTTTTACTACAAACTGAATGACTGAATGTTTGATGTCCCTTGACTTCTTGTTGTTTGTTTAGTCCAAATCTTGTAGCACATTCAGAAGAGCTCACTGATGTATCTCCAGTCTTACATTTCAGATCATTCACAGCTCTGTCTTTGTTCTGCAGAGGGTTTGAACCTTCCTGAGGTCTATCACTTTCCTCCCAATCAGCACTGTCATCGGTATCAGATCCAGAAAGGTCTGAAGTCTTGTCTGGACTAACTGGCTGTAGATGGCTGTGTGAATTAAAGTCTCTGTCTGGTACTGATCCTCCATAGTCATCTCCATCAGCTTCTGCTTTCAAATGATCTCTGTCTCTGCTCCCCTCACTTTGGTTTTCATCAAGAAATGAGGTAGAATGAGGTTTCTGTTCCTCATCTTCTTCACTCTTTACAGGAAAGAAAGTGAACTTGATGATATCATCCTCCTCTGTCTCTTGAAGCTGCTCTCTCTCCTGATTGATCCACACCTCCTCCTGCTCCTCTTTAATGTGTGCTGCTTCTGCTGGGTTCTCCTTCTTCACACTGGAGCTCCTCTCCTGTGGCTTAGGGAGACCCTCTTCTTCTTTCACCATCAGCTGATGGATGTCTGAGGACAACAAAAGAAAATATCAAGCTTTAGAAAAGCAGCAATTTTCTGATAAGACATAAACCATGGATAGCCGAGACGGACTAAATCTCTGATTTCCATTAAACAGTTCCTAAAATTGTTCCTGTGAGATAAGGGTTTCAACTGGACTCCATCTAGCCTGCAACACTGTTGAAGAAAGGGTTGGGAACTACTGAAGATCACTCAATTCAGATTTTTGTTTGATACCTACCAAACTAAATAACAGCACATGTCACACACCTGGGTTGTTTGACAACAGACAAAAACAGCAGCTCAACATCCCTCCAACTGCTTCAAACAGAGGCTAACATGTCTGCATTGTGAACTGGAGTTAAACTAGGGGAGAACTAGGGCTGTGTTTTGGCAAGAATCTGGCAATGTGATAAGTATTGTGGTACATGGGGGACGATACAACATATCACAATGTATTGTGACATTATAAACAAGACATTACATCATTTTTTTATTACAATTTGTTACCTTTATATTTTCTAATTGTAATGAGAACCCATTATAATGTCTGCATTTATGTAAAGCATGGTCCCAACAACATTGTTCTCCATCCCAGTGACAAAAATAAAAACAATGAATGCGAGAGAGAGAGAAACTGTTTGCTGCTGACCATCTGCAACACAAAACAAACATTCTGGATTTTAAAAAAATATACAAGCAAAAGATATCATGATACGGCACTAAAACACTGGTACAGTATTGTGTCACACTATATTGCAATCACTGTTTTTTACACCCCTACTTGAAACATTTAAGGATAAGCACAAGTCACTGCCCTCCTCTTGTCTGAAATCACCTCTCTGTCGCTCCTGCTTCCTCTCTCACAGGCTGAAGAAGAACAGAACCATCAATTATAATTCAGTGACAATTCTTCATGAACAATCGGGCCATTCTGTATCAAGAATAAGGTTTTGTGTTTGTCAAACTTGTGCTGAAGGTTCAATGGGAACAAACCTGCTCTGTGGAGCTCAGGGTGAAAAACAGAGTTCAGTAGTTTCTCTTGTCGGTCCTTCTCCTCTTTTAAAAGAATCATTTCCTCCTCAGCAGCTACAGTCAGTCTATGATTCACTGAAGATTTCAGCATTTGGACGTCAGAAATTTTCACACAATCACAGACACTTTTTCCACACAAACTGCCTTCAAAACACTGCAGCTCCGTCTCTCTACACTCAGCATGCTAAGCTAAAGCTAGCTTCAGTTAGCATTAGCGGCTAACGTGAAGGGAGTCTGAGATGAAGAAGCACAAAAACTTCACAAAGTTTCAGTGACTTCTACTATACATACAGGCTGTGCTGCTTCATTAACAGATCTACTGTTGACGAGAGAAACCCGACAAATGTTCACAGCGATAAAGGAAAAATGCTCCAAGCTAACGGACTAATGGCGATACAGGAAGACGATCCTTCCTCTGCTTCTTCGTTGGTGGTTGACAAACAGACATGATGGCGATACCTGACGGACTCGCAGCCCGACTGTTCACTACAGTATGAAAACATGAGAAAGAAATCTTCGCTTTTCCGATGTGCCTTACCTTTTATTTGGCGCCATTCTGTCATGCCACCTAATTATTTTCCGATTTTTTTGTCTGGTTTGCTATTCGCTTCATTATTATAAAACTGAATTCTATTAATTATATACGTTTACATGTGTGATTTTGCCACACCTTTGTTGTATCTTGACCACTCGTGATGTGCAGAAGATTGAAGGAGACTTCGTGACAGTGGCTTGCTTCAGAATAATGGGTTTATTACAAAAAAAGCAACGCCAGAATTATACAGGCACTGCAGGATACCTGGGAGAGACTGCCAATGATGTCCTTCTCTCAGACTTCAGTTTGACCACAGCTTATATAGGATCAGGATCGAACTTTGATCATATGTGTGTGTGCTCAAAAATAGGAACTCATTAATATAATTGAATTACTGCACAATAGTCATATACACTGCATGTGTGTGTATGTGTGCTCAGGAAGTCATTCATAGGTTGAACTAGCGAACTCTGGACATATATGCCGTGTGTGTGCGTGTGTTTGCGGTAAGGAGGTCACTGATAGATTGCATGACCAATTATGGTCCACATGTGCCCCCCTAAGCAACTTGCTTATGAAGTAATGCAATTTAACTCTGGTCATCATTCAGCATGTCAGGGCAGGAGGAAGGACAGAAGTCTCTAACACATCGCCGTCTGTGCACTGCATATATAACTTTTTTTTTTTTTTTTTTAACCTTTGCCTTTAATGGATACACCTCAGATACTTCACCTTCAACCAACCAACATTTAAATGTTTTACATCTGTATTTTTATTGTTTCCCTATTTTGTCTTGTTAATTACCTCGTGTTGAAAAGCTTTACCGCCGTCCACAGTGGTGAAACTGATTTACTGTTAAACCCATAAGGAAATGTCAATATAAAAAGAAATACGATAGACATGCGTACTACGGAGCCCCTAAGGTGCCACGGAGAAAAAATAATAATAATTCGTGCGCATGAGATAGTCAAACGTGCGCACGATATATTAAAACGTGCGCACGTTTAAGATAAAACGTGCGCTCGATTTAATTATACAGGCAAGCGGCAACAGACAGCCGGGCTCATCAGGAGATGGCGGTAATGCCCCATAATATTGTGGTCACCTGCCGGTAAAAACCAAGAAGAAGAAGAAGAAGAAAAAGACAGCCAGGCTCGGTTGAAGCATCCCAGTAACCAGCCAACGTTAGCTGTGTCTGTGAATGTAGGAGTGCAGGGTATGTACAGTCCCTTAGGCTATTTATCAGTACCTTCAATAAAAGCTGCACAACTTTCAAGACTCAAGCAAAGCTCGTGTCTTGCTGCCACCCGCTGAATAAGGTGGAGGGAGTTAGCCCCGAAGTTAGCTACAACTTCGCCTCTGTAGCAGCAAACAAGTCCCCCCTGTGCATCCCAGGTCAGGACACTGACTGAATCTGAGTACTCCTTCCGCCGGCTGAGCCTGTTGTCTTTTAGTATGCGCAGCAAAGTTCTCCAGTTTAGGATTATTCCATCTCTCATGACAAGAGCAGCAAGAATGGATGTAAAAATTAACTGGCTCACTTCTTCTCTCCATTGTGTGTGTCTGTAAACATCTGACGTCAAAGTTTAAACGTGGTAAATAACTTTATTTCGTGCGCAAGAATAAGTATTTCGTGCGCACGTTTTAATATATCGTGCACACGTTTTACTATCTCGTGCGCACGATTTATATATTTTTTTTCTCCGTGGCACCTTAGGGGCTCCGTACTAAACCGAAAAGATTTGAAAAAAATGTGTTTTAAACTGATGGATGCCCAAAAAATACAGATATTAATCGAGATAGATGAAAGGAAAGCCAGTCGGTCCGTTAGATGTCAGGGTTCGCCATGTTCGTTTGTCAACCATCAACGACGACGGAGAAGAAGAAGGTTCCTCCTCATCCTCTCTCCAGTAGCCCGTTAGCATGGAGCATTTTTCCTTTATCTATGTGAACATTTGTCGGGTTTCTCTTGTCAACAGCAGATCTGTTAATGAAGCAGCACAGCCTGTATGTATAGTAGAAGTCACTGAAACAGACGTTGTGAAGTGTTTGTGCTTCTTCATCTCAGACTACCTTCATGCTAGCCGCTAATGCTAACTGAAGCTAGCTTTAGCTTAGCATTCTAAGTGTAGAGAGACGGAGCTGCAGTGTTTTGAAGGCAGTTTGTGTGGAAAAAGTGTCTGTGATTGTGTGAAAATGTCTGACGTCCAAATGCTGAAATCTTCAGTGAATCATAGACTGACTGTAGCTGCTGAGGAGGAAATGATTCTTTTAAAAGAAGAGAAGGATCGACAAGAGAAACTACTGGACTCTGTTTTTCACCCTGAGCTCCACAGAGCAGGTTTGTTCCCATTGAACCTTCAGCACAAGTTTGACAAACACACAGCCTTATTCTTTGTTTGACTTCATGCACACATTTAGCTGTGGACATCATTTTAATCTTCTTTCTCATATTTCTGCTCAGAAGGATTTCTTTTCTCCATGACTACTTGTATGGAATATTTTAATCTGTTACTTGTATATAAACACTTTACACTTGTATATAAACCATGACTGTGGTGGTATCTAGGGCTGGGTGATATGACCAAGATATTATATCATTGCATTTTTTTCAGTCTTTTCAGTAACAGTTTGATATGACAGTGTTATGGTATGAAACTGATTATGCCAAAATTTTCTCCAAGCACCACAACATACCTTCTCCACCTTAATCAAGCCTATGATGTGATTTTTAACTGAAGTTTGGATGTTGAAAAGAATAGCATTTGGCTGTTACTATAACCTAAGAAAAAACATGAAAACCATAATAGCAAGAGGGCTTAACCTTGAAGAATCAAGACCTTAAATTACAGCAAGTGAATCATAAAATATCTTAGGTGATGAGGCACCAAGGCAAACAGGTTATGTGTTCATGCTTATAGCTCATTAAACTCAGAAAAGTCCAATAATGTCGGCTGGTTTGACAGTAAACAATGTAAAAAAAGATCAAGTTCCTTGACTGCTATATGGTCCATTTCTAACATTATTTTCACAAATATGTCACGGAATGAAAGTTTCATACCTGTTTGGGTGTCACATTAAAAATAAATGAGAGGAAACAACAGTTAAACTGGTGTTGAAGCTGTACCATCAGAGAAAGCCTGGGTGCATTGGTCTTATTTCTAATACATGCATAAATCGTTACAGTTATATCAACTCCCAGCCTTCATTGTGTGACTAAGACTAATAACTGCTGCTATCCAAACTTTGTGGCTCCAGAATTTTTATTTAGTCAGTTTTCAAGCACATATTTCCTAAGAATCTGCATTTCCCATCATCGGATTTGATTAAGCCCACAGATTATTAACAACGACATGACACTCCTCAGATAAATTAATGTGTTTCACTGTTTCTTCACTGACTTCAGTTGCTACTCTCTGCCTCTCAGTGGCTGGTGCACACACAGTATGGTGACGTGAATGCAGACCCTCTACAGAGAATAAAATAACAGTTGAGATCAGCTTCAGCATAATTTTTGATGACTCTGAGCTGATGTGTAGGGCTGAAAACATGTTGACCATCACTGTACTTTAAATTATGATAATCATAACTACACACAGGGTGGCTGTGGAGCAGTTAGGAGGTCGGTTGTGACTCTTCCTTTATATCATGATCCAATTGGATTCTGATGCCAGGGGTCCAGCTTTGATTCCACAATTACCTCCACCAAGTGGGTTATGTTTTTGCAAGCATATGTTTGTTTCTTTCTTTCTTTGTTAGCAAGGTTACACAAAAAACTGATGAACAGAAATTTTCAGGAGATGTTGGTAATGCCCCAACTTAAAAATGATTAGATTTTGGTAGTGATACAAATAACCGCCATTAGTGAACAGTCATTTTTGCTCAATAATTGTCTAACTAATAATGGTATAAACATGCTTTTGAGTGTTAGGTTGGGTTTTCAGAGTCAAGGAATCATATTATGATGCTAACTTTATCATAGATGTAACAGTAATATGTGAGCTACTTTGGCAGAGGTTTGTTATTATTATTATCATTATTATTATTATTGTTATTATTTTTATTATTATTGTTGTTACTGTTGTTATTATTATTATTATTATTATTATTGTTATTATTATTATTATTATTATTATACTCAGAATCTCATCTTTGAATGTGATTGGATTCAAATGTCAAAGCTTTTTTCATCTGGTGTGAACACTGGTTTACCACACAGCCCCGCCCATACTACCCAAAAATATGAGGAAGAAAATGTTAAATAAGGGTTTTTATACGTTCACTTTAAAATTCAGGAAATTTGGCTTTGATGTTTTCCATTCTGTCCTCAGATGTCCATCAGCTAACTGTAAGAGAAGAAGAGGTTCTCCCTGAGCAGCAGAAGAGGAGCTCCAGTCTAAAGGAGGAGAACCCAGCAGAACCAGCACACGTTAAAGAGGAACATGAGGAGGTGTGGATCAATCAGGAGAGAGAGCAGCTTCAGGAGCCAGAGGAGGATAATATCATTAAGATTACATTCTGTCCTGTCCCTCTAAAGAGTGAAGAAGATGAGGAAGAGGAATTTCAGTCCTTCCAGTTCAATGAAGACAAAAGAGGAGGGAACAGAGACACAGAGCATTTGAAAGCAGAAGCTGATGGAGAGGACTGTAGAGGATCAGATCCAGGCAGAGACTTTAATCCACACAGTCATTTACTGCCAGTTAGTCCAGACAAGACTTCAGACCTTTCTGGATCTGATACTGATGACAGTGCTGATTGGGAGGAGAGTGATGAACCTCAGGAAGTTTCAAACCCTCTGCAGAACAAAGACAGAGCTGTGAATGATCTGAAATGTGAGACTGGAAATACATCAGTGAGCTCCTCTGAATGTGTTCCAAGCTCTGGACAGAAGAAACAACAACAGGAGCACAAAGGAGACCAAACAGGAGAAAAACTGTTTAGTTGTTCAGTTTGTGATGAAAGATGCTTAAGTGTGAAAAATCTACAAGACCACATAGTAGGACATTCCTCAGTTAAACCTCTCAGCTGCTCAGTTTGCAAGAAAAGTTTTATCAAGAGATCAGAGATGGTAAAGCACATGAGAGGCCATAACGGAGGGAAACCACTTGTCTGTTCATTTTGTGGTAAAAAGTTTTTGTATCCTAGTAAGTTAAAGGAGCATCTGATTGTTCATACAGAGAGGATATCATTTAGTTGCTCTGTTTGTGATAAAGAATATAGTAGTAAGAAATGTTTTCAACAACACATGCAAAGTCATTCAGTTGAAAAACCTTTCAGCTGCCCAGTTTGTTCAAAAAGTTTTGTCAAAAGGAGGGACATGGCAAGCCACATGAGAGCCCACACCGAAGGGAAATCGTTTGTATGCTCAGTTTGTGGTAAAGAATTCAGCAATTATCCAAATCTTAAAAGACACTCAGTGATCCACACAGGGGAGAAACCATTCAGCTGTTCTGTTTGCAGTAAAAGTTTTGCTCAAAATGGAGATCTAAAAAGACACATGATTGTCCATACAAGAGAGAAACGGTTCAGTTGTGGTGTCTGTGGTAAAGAATTTTCTCAAAAACAGTATCTGAGGCAACATGCGATCATCCACACAGGAGAGAAACCATTCAGTTGTTCAGTTTGCGATAAAAGATTTACACTACGTGAAAATTTAAAAAAGCACTTCATCATCCACACTGGGGAGAAACCATTCAGTTGTTCAGTTTGTTTTAAAAAATTCAGACTACATAAAAGTTTAAAAAGACACCTTGTTGTTCACACGGGGGAGAAACAGTACAGTTGTTCCATTTGTGGTAACAGCTTCACACTACCTGAAAACTTAAAAAAGCACCTCATCGTCCACACTGGGGAGAAACCGTTTAGTTGTAATGTCTGTGGTAAAAGTTTTTCTCAAAGGGGGCATCTTACAGCTCATGCTATTGTCCACTCGAAAGAAAAACCATTTAGTTGTTCAGTATGTGGTAAGAGCTTCACTCGGCAAGCGAGAATCAGAAAACACAAGTGTGTGGGTGAGAGTAGTGGAGATCAAAAATAAGATTTTGCTTCATTTCATCTGTCCAGCATACAGGAATGTACTTAATCATTTCAGTTATGTTTTTTGAGTTTGTTATTTTATTTACCTTAAAGGATAAGTTCGGTTTTTTGACACCTGGACCTTATTTTTAGGATTAAATACGCTCGTAGACTCACCCAGACAATTTTGGCGGAGCTCGGAGCCGTTTTCGAGCAATTTGGATCCATCCAACGGCGTTTTTTTCTCATGCCATAGTAGCAGACAGGGCCAGAAATCAAAGCCCCTAAATTAGACATTATCTGCCGCGAAACTCGCTCATCTCAGCTACATTTTATAAATGAATGGCCAGTGTTATCACCATGTCAGCTCAACTTCGTTGTTATGGTCATCCGGGGCTTTACAAGGATGGGTAACTTTTGGTGATCTTAGACATGCACCGCAAGAGCGCAGCTGAGTAGAGCCGCTGTTGTTGCTAGGCTACACCGTATCGTTTTGAACCAGAATATACCGACGAGGAGCTATTTGAAAGGAGGATGCAGAGGGAAAGAGCCGAACAGCTGGCCAGAGAACAAGCAACCACTGCACGTCCACGAATGGGGGCTAACTGGTGGTGTTGTTGTGGACATTGCACGCCAATGGCAACAGAGGAGGAGTGAGTTTCGCAGCAGATAATATCTAGTTTAGGGGCTTCGATTTCTGGCCCCGTCTGCTACTATGGCATGAGAAAAAAACGCTGTCGGATGGATCTAAATTGCTCGACAACAGCTCCGAGCTCCGCCAAAATTGTCTGGGTGAGTCTACGAGCGTATTTAATCCTAAAAATAAGGTCCAGGTGTCAAAAAACCGAACTTATCCTTTAATTGTTCTCTATTTGTACCTGAGCTCCTACTCATCTCAAATATGTAACTAAAAAGCAGGCAGATAGATCTGCTGCTGAGGGAAAGGTCCATACAAGTACATATGCACATACAAGGAATTTGACTTGGTAAATTGGTGAAAAACAATCAACATATACATATAGAACAAGAATAAAAATATGGGTCAGGAGCAATAAATTAAAATATAAAAATAGGTATAAAATAGTGGAAAATTGACTTGGGTATATATCAAGAATATACAAGATATACAATACATGAAGAAAAAGAAGATGGATCAAATACAGAAAGTACCAAACCTGAAGGGCTCAACCCAAACAAGTGCAGTTTTAAAAAAAAAAAAACATTGTCATCAGCCTGAGTTTATTCAATGTTATAATTAGGGATTTTTTTTTTCTTTCACATTTGGACAGAAAGTTTGGATCAGCCCTGAGTGCTGATGATGGGGCTGAATGGACAAGAGGGTGAGACTCCAAAAACAAATTAAAACCATATTAGGTAAATATAATGATGGCCATTTAATGTTAGGTGGTGAGATCAAATGTGTACATAGAACACAGAAAAAGTTGGAAAAAATGTGACCATTTTGGACATTTTGGATTAGATTAGATTAGATTGGATTCGATTAAATTAAGATTCCAGCAGCAACATTATATAGCAGGTAAAAACATATATAAATAAGGTAGATATAAATAAAAAATGAAAAAAAAATGTAAATGAAAATATGGACACTGGCTGACTACTGCTCCTTCCCGTCCTCAGTCTTCCTGTTACTCCTCCTCCCCCTGAGTGAGGAGTTGTACAGTCTGATGTCTCTAGGGTGTCTCTAATTGAAATTGTTTCTTTTGGTCTGAATTATTTTGAAACATTCATCCATCCATTATCTAAACCACTTGTCCCTTTTGGAGTTGATGTTACATGGAAGGCAGGATACACCCTGAACCATTTCCCAGTAAATCACAGGACAACATAGAGAGACAGTTTGCCATTCACACTCACACACATACCCAATAGCAATTTAGAGTGTCCGAATGAGCATGTTTTTGATCTGTAGGAGGAAACACGAGTGCTTGGAGAGAACACACATTCACCAGGAGAACATACAACTCCACACAGTAATTGAACCAGCAACCTTCTTGCAGTGAGGCACGTGCACTACTGCTGCAGCACCATGTCACCCTATATTAGGTACCTTGTACTAGATAAATGAACAGTCTATCTGATGTGTCAAGTTAACACATTTGTGAAGTCATTAATGATGAGAGTTTTTGCTGGTGCAGTAAAACCTAAAATTAAGAGTATAATATCTATTTTCTCTGCATGAGAAATCTTTCTTTTCTGTAAATGTGGATTCAGTCAGAGGCTTAAGGCACCTGGACATCACTGAGAAAACAGAAGTTAATGAAGGTGCTGAGGATCTTTTGATGAATTCTTATTCAACATGTTTCTGTCTTTGGTCCTGCTAAGTTCAGCTGATGTACCTCACACTTTCTGATCAGTCAGAGGAAAATGTGCTTAAATTGATTCAAACAATTATTAATGTCACCAAATTTCCTTTTATTTTCTGCAAAATTAAAGAAGAAAACCAAAATGGACATTTGTTTTCTTAGTCAAAGTCACTGATAAAGAGCTGAAGGTTTTAAGAGAAAATTACCAGATAAAAACGTGGTACTGCAGCCACATTGTTTATTCACCATACCTCCTATTTCAGTCTATTTAAGATTACGTAAACAAAGACTCAAACAGAGAGAAGCAGAACACAAGAGAACACCACACATGATTAACCACTGAAAATGAAAATGTGACTCTTTATTGAAACATGAAGAATTGATTAACCTTAAAGGTGCAGAGTGTAGAATTTGGCATTTGAGCTACATCTATCGTTCAGATTTTAGAATGAGCCCAACCGTAACCAAAACGTCACATCGCTGAGCAACGGAAGCCTGTGAAGACCAAAAGGGACTGTGAACAAGGCATCATTTACTAAAGGGACAAGATTTGTAACCATTATTTTTATAGATTATAGGTCAGTTGTTAGCTGCCGTCCTCTCTCCTCTTCTTCGCCTGCATTCCAGGTAGATTTCAGAACCGGCGGACAGATTCGCGTTTCGTTCTTTTTGTCCCTAAAATCCACCCGTAGACAACATGGCGGATCGTTATGTTGGCCGGCCTACATGAACGTGGCCCGCGGTAACGTACATTTTTTTAAGCTTTTTCTAACTAAATAAGAATAAAACAAACGTTTTATGGGGATGATTGTACTCTTATTTTAACGAACTTTACATACAAATATAAACATTATATCCTATATTCACCGTTTCTGTTCGGCGAAGTGCTGCCAAATTCTACACACTGCACCTTTAACTAATATATAATGAAACAAAAGGAGCTGGAGTTGTTGGCTCACACAGTCAAAAGACAAAAGAATATCCAGGCCAACCCTCAGAGGGCCATCAGACCTCGTGTTCCTCTCACAAGGTTACCTTAAGAACCTTAACAAAAGAGAAGAATCAAAACGGAGGACTAGACAAGTACCAGCAATCTGCAGCCCAAACTAACATAACAAAACACACATAGATAGATAGATAGATAGATAGATAGATAGATAGATAGGTAGATAGACAAAAAAAAATCCTAACAGACTGACAGCAGCTGGAGACAGAAAGGCCAGTGGATGGGTCGTTAAAGAAGGGATATCTGTGGTCATCATTTCGATCTTTTCTTGAATTTCTGCTCAGAGTGATTTCTTATGTTCATGAACACTTGTATACTTGTATTTTTCATATTTCTATAACTTCTTATCAAGCATTGCTTTAAAAGATGGATCATGGTTGTTGTCAAAATAAGTCCACATACCTATTTTATTTCTATTATATTTAGCAAAAAAGAAATGGACAGGTGCACATTCTGTAAAAAAAAAAATAGTAAGCTAACAAAAACAATAAATATCTAGCTTTGATAACGACTTGTATTAACATTGTCAATCTTAAAAACAAACTGTATAGCTAAATTCAACGTGCTTAACTGAGAATTCAAGCCAGTCAAATGCTTTTTAGGTGCAATAAAACCAAGAATTATTCAACAGAATTTCATGCAAAAAAAAGCCCGTCCTTCTCCTTCTGTCCGTGAGGTGTCAGTGTTTCGCCCTCATGTTTGCAGCTTGCTGTCTCTCCATGTTTGTTGGTCAACCACCAACGAAACGGAAGAAGAAGGCTTCTCTTCCTGTTTCTCCATTAGCCTGTTAGCTTGGAGCATTTTTCCTTACTGTTGTGAACAGTTGTCTGGTTTCTCTAGATAACAGCAGATATGTTAATGAAGCAGCACAGTCTGTATGTATAGTAGAAGTCACTGAAACAGACTTTGTGACGTGTTTGTGCTACTTCACCTAAGACTCCCTTCCTGTTAGCCACTAATGCTAACTGAAGCTAGCTGAGCTCTCAAGCTAACATCAAACCGAGAATGAACTCGGCTACAGAGCGATACAGACGGATTAATGTGAGCTCAGATATCCCAGTGTGTTTGTTTACCTGGTTATGCAGACTGTGTTGATCTCTGTGTCTGAATACATGTTCAGTCTCCAACATGTCAACGAGACCTCTGAAGCTAGTGAGCTTAGCTTAGCATGCTAAGTGTAGAGAGAGCTACAGTGTTTTGAAGGCAGTTTGTGTGGAAAAAGTTTTTTGTGATTGTGTGAAAATGTCTGACGTCCAAATGCTGAAATCTTCAGTGAATCATAGACTGACTGTAGCTGCTGAGG
This sequence comes from Cetoscarus ocellatus, assembly GCA_037902135.1. Classification (NCBI taxonomy): domain Eukaryota; kingdom Metazoa; phylum Chordata; class Actinopteri; order Labriformes; family Labridae; genus Cetoscarus; species Cetoscarus ocellatus. Next base: position 738,366 of record JBAMNC010000067.1, on the reverse strand, counting down.
AGGAAATGATTCTTTCAAAAGAGGAGAAGGATCGACAACAGAAACTACTGGACTCTGTTTTTAACCCTGAGCCCCACAGAGCAGGTTTGTTCACTTTGAACCTTCAACACAAGTTTGACAAACACACAACCTTATTCTTTGTTTGACTTCATGCACACTGAGAGCTTCTCCCTCCTTTGAAGCACATAGTTTTGAGTTAATGTACTTTTTTTGTTGATAAACGTTAGAACATTGATGCAGAAGCACACACACATTTTTAAAGAAATACTGTTGTGAGGGCTACATGCTGAATAACATGGAGCTTCAGTTCAGGATCAGTTTACACTCAGCTTTAACGTTTGTCATCATCAAATTAACAAATATCAACCTTGATTACATTAATACACTTTATTCTTCCTTCCTTCCTCCCAAGGTCCTTCTCAGAAACAGCTACTGCACATTCAGCACCTGTGGATTATTTTCTTATCACTAATTTTTCCCCCATAAAATAGTTCAGCTACTTTAAGTTGTGCTTTGCCAAGTGCTAGAGTGTGTCCTTATGAATGACAACAGAGCTTTGCCATCTGGGGTCTTTATTTGTTTTTATATTGGCCTTTTGTGATAAACCAAATTGATTAGGCAAATAAATAACCCCATAGAGTATGGGGAGAAAAAACTTAAAAAAATCTGAGGCTGTTTGTACAATCATTCTGTCACCTGACATGTTTTAGTTGGCCAATCCAGATGTTAGCATCACCCTGGTTCCCTCCAAAAACAGCCTTTTCAGTATGTTCTTGGATCACTGTACATAATTAGATCTGTGGCAAATAAAAGTTCATGAATCTTACATAAAATCACCAAGAAAGGACCTACCGTAGGCCCTTAGGCTTGTTAGAAAGTCTTGAACTTTTGCTGACACCTGTGAACAAAGGGGTAGAAACATCATCTCCATTGAGAAACACTTACATTTTTGGGCCATGCTCTTTGTCTGCATATGAAATGTTGTCCAGGTTTTACAAAACTGCTGCTATGACAGCAGCCACACTAACATCTTTACAAGCTTGTGGTTGCTCCTTGCTGCAGTTATGCCTGTAGTTTCTGCCTCCTAAGGAGCCGGTCTCCAGATATTCTCCTTTAGAACAACTTACAGCGTTCCCAAATATGACTATAGTTGGCTCACTTACTTATGCCTGTTTCAGTCTTAACATGTGTCTGCTTTAAATAAAAGTGACATTAATGAGGGCAGTGACTCCATGTTTTAAGTGGTCACATTGAACATTTTTCAACTTTCAGTCAGGCTCAAAAAATGCTGGTAAACAGTGTCTCACAGTGCCAGAGACAAACACCTAACAGGCGTACTGTTGAGTTGGAAAACAATGATTTAGCAAGGGAGGCTTTCTAGCTACATGTTTCTGTGTTACTGGTCCCTTAAACATTGGCAATTCAGGTTTTTCTAGAGCTTGACGTTTTCTATTATGTCCTCAGATATCCATCAGCTGATGGAGGAAGAAGAGGTTCTCCCTGAGCAGCAGGGGAAGAGCTCCAGTCTGAAGCAGGAGAACTCAGCAGAAGCAGCACACATTAAAGAGGAACAGGAGGAAGAGTGGATCAGTCAAGAGAGAGAGCAGCTTCAGGAGCCAGAGGAGGATGATATCAAGTTCATGTTGACTTCTGTCCCTGTGAAGAGTGAAGAAGATGAGGAAAAGGAACCTCAGTCCTTCCAGCTTGATGAAGACCAGAGACAAGAAAACAGAGACTCAGAGCATCTGAAAAAAGATGCTGATGGAGAGGACGGTGGAGGATCAGATCCAGGCAGAGACTTTAATCCGCACAGTCATTTACAGCCAGTTAGTCCAGATGAGACTTCAGAGCTCTCTGGATCTGATACTGATGACAGTGCTGATTGGGAGGAGAGTGATGAACCTCAGGAAGTTTCAAATCCTCTGCAGAACAAAGACAGAGCTGTGAGTGATCAGAAATGTGAGACTGGAGATACATCAGTGAGCTCCTCTGAATGTTCCCCAGGATTTGGACAGAAGAAACGACTCCAGGAACAAAAAGGAGACCAAACAGGAGAGAGACCATTCGGTTGTTCAGTATGTAGCAAAACATATCGGAGCAGGAAAAATTTACTAGAACACATGCTATGTCATACATCAGAGAAACGCTTTAGCTGCTCAGTTTGTAGGAGAAGTTTCACCAAGAAATCAACAATGGTGACCCACATGAGAGTCCACACGGGAGAGAAACCGTTCAGCTGCTCAATTTGTGGCAAAAGTTTCACACGGAAAGAAACTCTAAAAATACACTCATTTGTTCACACAGGGGGGAAAACGCTCATTTGTTCATTTTGTGGTAAAAGTGTTGCCCATCCAGGAATTCTGAAGCAACATTTGAATGTTCACATACATGGAAAATCATTTACATGCTCCTTATGTAGTAAAAAATACCTCAGCAAAAAGCTTTTACAACAACACATGTTACGTCATTCAGAGGAAAAACCTTTCAGCTGCTTACTCTGTATGAAGCATTTTATAACCAGACAAGAGATGGAGCGGCACATTAAGGTCCACACGGGTGAGAAACCTTTTTTCTGTTCACTTTGTGGCAAAAGTTTCAGATTAAATGGAAATCTAAAAAGACACTTGATCTTCCACACAGGAGAGAAACCATTCAGCTGCAGTACTTGTGGAAAAAAATTCTCTCAGGTCCGATATCTGAGAGAACATGCTGTCATTCACACAGGAGAAAAACCACACAGTTGCTCAGTTTGTGGTAAAAGTTTTAACAAAAAAAAGCATTTGAAAAGGCACTCAACTCTCCACTCAGAAGCGAAACCACTTAGTTGTTGAGTTTGTGGCAAAAGACTCAGTGTCAAACAACAAACGCCTGTTGTGAGAGCAGTACAAATCCAAGATCATACATATGTTGAGTTTGGAAGAAGTCACTTAGAACTTCAATATGTAAAAACAAAATCCTTCGGGATTCTCTCAACCAAAACAACAAGCAATGATGAATTAAGACTAAAAATTTTACGAAGATAAAGAATGACCTACAGTTACTCACAATGCCTTCACAGTTTCCTTTTATTTTTGATGAAGGCCTCCTTTCATTTTAAACTGCACACCAGAGGGTCCAGACCAGTGTAGCCACTTAGTGAATTAATTTTAAAGGGTGAGGGAGAGAGGCTTAAAAAGTGGACTTCTTGGTTTAAACTATTAAACTGCACGTTCTAGGCTTGTGCTCTACATGAATCAGTAGGTCCACTTCAAGAGCTTTGTTCCCTCTTTGTAATGTGAAATCAATCTTCTAATCAGGAAAGACGGTTTGATTTTTAGTGAACACATAGTCCATCACAAGTCAGCACCACAAAACGTGACTGTTGCAGAATGAGGGCAGAATTAAGGACAAAGTCTCGCTTATTTGTGCAACAGTCTGTGACATCAATATGTGTCCATGGCAACAGCAAACAGGCCTGTCCATCATGGCAGCTCAGTCACTGGAATCTCTGTGTCAAGATGCAGAGCCAGCTGGCCCATAGGCAAATGCTAGGGGCACCAGGGAAGAGATCACCTTCAATAAAGTTATGTTAGTACTAGTTTTTAGTATTAACTCTTGAAATGGAAAAGCTCACATTGATTCAGATGTAAAGCAATTCATCTTACTACAAATGATAATACCAAAAAGTCATTATTATTTATTCACTTATTTACAGGATTTCTATTTTTTGGTAAGGGTATTTATATAGTATTTCAGTTTTTTTGTATTTATTTGTATTTTTTTAAGTATGTAAATTGGGTGACATTTTATCTTATAAATTTAAGACAATGGTAAAAATGCTATTCAATTTCTTTTGTAAGCATATGTAAGTTGCTAATTGAGGGGTGCACCATATAAAATCTTGCCAAGGGTGCCACATTGGGTAGGGCCACCTCTGACAAGATGTGATTGGATTTGAATATCAACTTTTAATTTCTCTGTCCTGGAAAAGTTGAGTAAATTGTTAATGTAATGTAAGGACCCTACCAAAAGTTAAATAAATGATGTAGAATTAGTCATTTTTATGATTAACTAAAAAAATCTTTATCAATTTCTCTGAAATTGTCTTCATTTATTCAGCCATTTGTTTCTATATTTGCTATTAATTGATTATTAATTGTATTCTTTGTTATATCAGTTGATATTGTCCTTTATATGTATTCAAACAGCATGTGTTTTGTCAGTAACATAGAACTAGCTGTGTTCACTGTTTGTTGAAATACATTTTAAACCAGTGAAATGACTTGTTTTATTCACTGTGACATGATTTTTCTGGAATTTATGGGGCTCCACTGAGCCTGAGTATATTTTTAAAGTTCTTAAAGTTTGACTTGAATTGGCTTAAAGAAGTTTCAGGTGTGCTGCTACTGCAGACTGGAATCAGCTTCAGGAAAAACTGGGTCTTGGAGCTGTTCCCTTTAGATCTTTAGAAGTAGACTAAAGGCAATGGAGGAAGATGAAGCAGGTTGTAGATGCTTCGACTGTTGAATTGAAGCTTGCTGACTCTGACGTTATTGGCTGATATGTTTTTTGAAATATGCTCATCTGTACAAATAAATAATGTACATGTTGTCTTGATTTCACTCTCTTTGAGTAGCTTTAACTCAAAGCTTGTTTGTGAAAGTATTAATTACTGTCATCAGACCCTCCTTATATATAGTGGACCACTGCTTCTGTCGGACAGAAACATGATGTGATAATTAAAAAACTTTTTTCAGCATAGAGAGAGACACCACTGGGAGGTTTTTCATGGGCTTGAAGTGCTTTAATTTTTTATGAAGCGGTTTGTCAGTTAACGTACCATTCGAAGCTGTTCTACTAACGAGGGTCAACAAACTCTGCTCTCATTTGATCTCTGGAAAAGTACCTCAATTTTACCGGCTCAGAACTTTAACACGTTTAACTGGATTTGTAGTCATTTCCACTTCACACATCTGAGCTCTAAATGTAAGACATTGTTACCCTGAACTCTGAGATGATTTCCCCACAGATGTTTAACTCTGATTTTTAAGTGTCACGGCAGCTAAGAGCTCAGCACGTGCACCATGACTGTAAAAATCTGGCACAAGTGGAGCTCTGAGGGGATTCTGTATTGAGGGCCAGCTTTAGGAATCAAGTGGTTGTATTGAACCCTTTTCCTATCTTGTTTATTTTGGTTGGCCACTGGGTAACGCTGTAAACTCAGTGACTTAATTTGTATATAATTTGCGCTGATGAGCAGCACCGGTGGTGCAAAAGAGGCAAATAGTTTTTGACTAATTGTAGGCTCATTTTCAGTTGTTTGCTTGAGCCTTGGACGTGGGGAAATGCTATTTGTTGAAGCATAGAGTTATTGTTGTGATTTATACTCATCTTTGTTATGATCTATGGAACTGTTTTTATAAATAAATGGATTGACTCAGTGGCGAAAATCCCTCTTCAGTGTTGGGGGGACAATTAAAAGTAAAATTTCAGAGAGTAATTCTTGGGGGGGACATTAAAATAAATGCTATATTTTTGCTGTGTTGTTTTGATACTTTCTCAAATGTCTTGCAAAGTTATATTAAACAATAACTGTAAGTCATTGTTCCTTGTTAGTCTATATCCTACCTGTCTACAGGTTTGTTTATGCTCAACCAGCAATTCCAAGAGTTGTATTGGTTGGAAGGTGTGAACTACACCATATGTGACCTAAAAGAATTTCTTATCTCATCATTAACACTAGTCTTATCACCACTACAGCAGCTTTACAAGGACTGAGAGTACAATAAAAGCTATAAAACTAGAAGAAAAACTTTAATGAATAACCAAACTACATTAATCAATCAATCAATGAAAAATGTTTTGTCCTGAATGTGTATGATGCAAGTACACAACTATAAACTAAATATCCAGTGTAAAATCACCTGACTTAAAATATAATGTAAAAAGTGTTTTAATTGGAGGAATATAAGGAGTGGAAATTAACAGTCAGAACGTAATCAGAAACTGGATGTGTTCAAGTGAACATCTAAGTCCAAGTTCTAACTACTTTCTTTTTAAATAAAAAAAAACTGGAATAGAAGTAAAGTAAATAAATGTTTAAAGAGAATTCTACTATAGTGTGATATTTGTGTCATATATGAGAGGATGAGGATGTCTGTCCTCTCTGACTGTCACAGTCTGTTGCATCAGGCAGGGGGGAGAGGCTGTTTGCAGCCAGCAGCAGAGAAAAACTCTGGACAATTCACAGATTCATTACAAACTAAGATGAAAAGATGTGCTAAATACAGTGCAAATTTCGTTGTAGCTTAAAAATAAACACTCTATTAGCTGCGTGCTGTGTTAATTTAAAACATGCCGGCAGACTTCGAAACACAGGAGTTGAAATTTTGCTTTTCATGTTGTGCTTGTTGAACAAGTGGAGTGATATACAACTTATCAACCATTCTGTGTTTTCATACACTTACTTCCTCTGATCACCACCGCTTTGTCCGCCTGCCTCTGTGTGTACACGACTCTGTAGCAGCAGCTCCGCCGGTCGCCAGGAGAAACAGTTTGGACCAAACCATTGTGAGGGGAGGGGGGTTGTAATCTTTAACAGTTAAAATTGTCTGACGATGTGTTTTTAAGTAGCGTTACTTGTACCGTCAAAACACGTTACTGTACTACTAGAAAAATCTTATTTGAACCGGATTTTTGGGGGGGACAACTTTGTGGAAGGGGGGGGACACGTCCCCTGCGCCCCCCCAGGATTTGTGCCTATGGATTGACGTTGTTGAAGACTCTGCATTTTTGAAAAATCAAGCCAGACAATTTGATCCAACGCGTACAGCCAGATCAAACAATTGAAACTCTGCCCATGATACACTTTTCTTATTGTATTAAAGGGGATGTTTTAAAAGGTGTCTCTTAAGATCTTTCACTGAATAATTCAAAAACAAAGGTGAGTTTAAATAATTTTAGTTTTTGTGTGTTGCACCTCTAAATGACTTCTTAGCAACCTTGAAATACTTATGGAGACACATGTCCCATCCAATATCTTCTCAGCTATCAAGCCAAACAATGTGAAGTGATGATAATTCAAGTTGCAAATTTCCCCATGTGGGACGAATAAAGGTTTATTCTGTTCTATTCTAAGTTAAACACTGTACCTACAAAAGAGCTCGCTCCCCAGGTTAATTTACTCTACATTTATACTCAGCATTTGGCTTTTAAATGAACTTTAGTGAAATACTTCATTAAAAAGATTGGGACTATTACCTGCTTTTATTTTAATGATGATGTCTGTAATAGCCTAAACATCTGAATAAATCCTACTGTGGTCAAATGAGTTGACTGAAAATTATGCACAAGTGTACAAGGATTTATGGTGCACTTGCTTAAAGCATTAAAAAAGCTAATACAAAAAGAAATAGCATCCCTGAATTTCAGCAACTGTTTTATCAAAGTTGAGATATATAACTTACAATAACTAATAAGGAGAGAAAGAGGAGAGAAGATTTAAACACATATTACATATTCATAATACTAACTCTACTAAAACTACTGTTAATAATAATCGTAACATAATCATAATAGTAAGAAATAATACAATTTTTAATATTTATTAGTAAGGCACCTGTCCAAATTCAAAATAATTTTTATCTTTTAATACCTTACCCTGCTCTTCTTTAAATTATTATCATTGTTTACGAACATGATAAAATTATGTGCTGTTTTTGCTGCAAATATCTCAACAGAGACTTTATAGTATTAATTCGAGAAGCTCTTAAATTAAGGTAATAATTATGATAACGAGAACAGACAGTAGACAATGTTGTTTTGTCTTTTGGTTGAAGCAGCTGGAGTCAGGCAGGTCCACAGCAGCAGGTTGTCCATGTTGGTAGTCATAGTTACAGTCATGCATGTGTGATATTTGCAGGAACTACTATGGACTTTCATGAAGCAATCATTCTGAGGTTAATATTAGCAACTGTTCTGACAATGGAAGAAAAATAAATAAAAAGCTGAATACTAGCATTAGCAGTTAGAGATGAGTGGGTCTACAGCAGCAGGCCATCCACACGTAGGTCCAGAGTGACCTACATGACAAGAACCACAGACAAGTACAACACTGAATGATTGAGAGCAGGCCAGCTGACAGTCCTGACTGGGTCCGGTACAAGACAATCTGAGATGCCCCCCCCATGCCCGGATCTCTCCTCACATCTTTTCCTCCACTGTTCCTCTCCTGTTCCTCTGCTCTCTTGCTCTCTCCCCTCGACTCTGTCAGAGACGATCATTTTTGTTGGCCATAATGCAGGATCGCTAAATTAGGGCCCCTCCTGCTCCACCGTGACCCTCTCTACCTCTCTCTCACCAGTAGCCTGGCTCTGAGTGTGACCCTCTGCTCCGGGGCCACGGGCCCCTCTCGCTCCACAGTGACCCTCTCTCCCTCTCTGTCACCAGTAGCCTAGCTCTGAGTCTGTCCCTCCGCTCCAGGGCAGCGGGCCCCTCCCGCATCACCGTGGATCTCTCTCTCTCTCTCTCCCTCTTCTCTCTCACCGGTAGCGGGCCCCACCTGACCAGTTCTGGGCCCCCTCTCTACCCTGGGCCTGGGACAACAGACCCATTTGTCCCCCCTGTCGGTGGGCGTAATTGCCTACTACATCTTAACTTAGCTGGTTCAAGCCAAAGGACCATTTACAAGTTATTTATTCAAGGTAAGGTTGGAAGAGTTTTTTGTGTAATTAGCTGGTAAAATAAATAGCATTATGTCGTCTTTTGATTTAGATAATTTTCTGACGGTTCCTTCTTTTGATCAACTTGATCGTTGCCGGAAAGACGACCTTATTCAAATTACTGTTTATTATAACTGAAAATTTGCAAAAACAATTCTCAAGAGAGAATTGAAATTGTTAATTATAGGTAGTTGGTGGAGTTGGGTGTAATTGTGTCACCGTTGCAACCCAAAGTGTGATAGGTTCAATGGGTCAGACGTGACTAGTCGAGGGGTGTCGTTCTTTGAGCACTGAAAATATGTTTTTGCATTGTTTGTCTAAATGGTTGAATAATAAGTGGTTTATATGCTTCAACATGCATGTTTGGGTTTATTTGGAAGATGTTCATAAGGAAGGAATTTGAAGGTTCACAAAGTTTAACTTGATGATCTGTTGGTAATGCCTTGGGGATCCTGTAGAGGGAAGTCCCGCTATGTTTTTTTTTTTTTTTTTTACTTTATTGATGGAAGATTAGTGAACAGCACATAACAGATATTAACACAAGTAAGGGAGTTAATATCTTTAAATAAAGAATTTGTATGAAAATGTTGGATACGATAAAGCACCAGATTGAGGAAATTTTATAAGAAACAAAGGCAATAAAGATTTAAACAACGAAGAAAGAAAAAAATGGTAAGAGTAATGCATCTTAATATATATGCACAAAGGAAGCAAGGTAATATACTTCAAAATACTAAGGATTTAGAGACATTCATGAGCAAATTTTTGACTTTTCTATTCAGATTTTTGATGATCTTTAGGGAATTAAAAAAGTTGGCAAAAAAAAGGAAAATGCAGTAAAGGAGGGGGTACTACCATTCCACTTACATGTATGTATATGATATTTACCCAAAAGAATCATAATGTTTACCATATCAGAAATTTTTTCATCAAGGTTCTCCATGAAATAAATAATATCATTACAGGTAAAAACAGAAATATTGTCAAGGGATAAAGATACCCAGTCGTGGATATCAGACCAAAAAGAGTTAGCATAAGGGCACTTGTAAAACAAATGATCAATAGTTTCTACCTCGGACAAACAAAAGCTGCAAGGATCTACATCAAATTTAAATCTTCTGTGTAAGAAATCATTACAAGGGTATATAGCTGACACAATTTTAAAATGAGTTTCCTTGACTTTAGGTGCAATAGGATACATCAAGTAAAAGGAATATGCATGTTTCCTTAAAGGTAAATCAATATGATCTTTAACAGAACATGAATTAAAGTCCCCCCAGTTTTTTTTTTTGTTTGTTTAAAAGTCATGCCAATAATTCTGTTATTACATTTTTTATCCAATAGATTGACATCACCAACCTTTAAGGAAGACATGAAAGGTATAATTGTAGAAAATTGCATAGTGCTTTGAATCATTCTGAGTGAAGGGACAGGGATTGATCTACATAGTTTGTCATAGAATTCCCTTGAAACAGTAATTTTATATTTCCTGAGAAAGTCTTCAAAAAAAACAAAAGACCATCTGAATTCAATAAGTCACAAACAAAATTAACACCATTTTTAACCCAGTCAGCTAAATACAAAGTTTTTCTATTTATAGTGACAACTGTGTTGTTCCATAGTAGGGAATTGTGAGGTGAAAAATTGTGGGTAAAGATCATTTTTCCATTGTGGAAAATTAGATAGCTTTATAGGGATTTTGGACACTTCAAAATTGCATTTAAGCAGGAATGTAATCCCCCCTATCTTATCAAATAATTTGTCAGGGATATGGTACTAGATTGATTTAGATTGAGAAATACAGTCTTTTAGCCATTTGATTCTGAACGCTGCAATAACAGATTCAAACTCCATGGCTCTCAAACCTCCATTTACATATTCTCTAACCAGTTGTGATCTGCGAAGATAATGAGTCTTGTTTTTCCAGATGACCTTGAAAATAATGGAGTTAGATGACCTAATTACCTTAGACGAGGTTTATAAAGAATGACAAGGATATACAAGTCTGGAGAAACCTTCAGCTTTTGACAAAAGGATTCGGCCAAAAATAGATAAGTCCCGTGACAGCCAATAGTTAAAAGACTTTTGAATAGCTTTTATTTTAGGAGTAAAGTTCAAATCATCTCTATTGTTCGGATTTTTCGCAATTACTATACCAAGGTATTTGAGCTGTTCTTTAACTGGGATATTAGCTATGGATTTTATAGTAGAGTTATGAACAGCCAGTATCTCAGATTTTTTAATATTTAAGGTCAGACCAGATGCTTTTGAAAAAAGACTGATTTTATCAATTGCTTTCGAGACCATAATATGATTTTCTAAAAGCAAGGCTGTATCATCAGCAAATTGGCTAATTTTAAATTCCCTTTCCAAAATATTAATGCCTTTGATGTCTGGGGAGTTTTTCAAGTGGACTACCATCAGTTCTGCAGCTATAATAAACAATAAGGGACTAATCGGACACCCTTGCCGAATGCCTTGTTGAATTGAGAACCGTCTTGAGCATCCATGGTTAAAAGAAATGCTGCTGTTCATATCTTTGTATAACATTTGAATAACATTGCAGAAACATGGACCAAAACTGAATAATTCTAAGGCCTTAAAAAGAAAGGGGTGCTCTAAGGAATCAAAAGCTTTAAAGAAATATAAAAACAGAATCAAGCTATTGTGTGGTAACAGTGAATCATAATCAAGTAAATGAATATATATATGAATATATCTCCCCTTGATGAAAGCTGACTGTGTTTCATCAATTATCAAGTTTATTCCTTTTTTAAGCCTATTTGCATAGACATGTGCTAAAAGCTTATATTAGCTGCAGAGAAGTGTGATAGGCCTCCAGTTGTCCACGGATAGTTTGTCTTTATTTGGTTTAGGTATAAGCGTGATTATACCTTGCTTCATAGTTGGAGACAAAAGAGAATTGTGTATACATTCTTTGAAAGCATTATAAATCAAATCTCTAATTTCAGTCCAGAAGTTCTTATAAAACTCGTTTGTGATACCATCAGGACCTGGTGACTTACCCTTAGGCAGCTGTGATGCAGCAATGTCAAGTTCAGCTATTGAAATTTCAGCTTCTGTTATTGATTTAAAATTTTCATTAATTTTAGGGGTACAGTCATCAGCCAGGTTTAGGAAAAGCTCAGTATCTTGACTGGAATATTTAGAAGAATGGAGATTTTCATTAAATGCAAGTATATGATTATCAATAACTTTCTGATTTTCACACAAACAGTCATTAACATAAAGTTTATTCACTGCCTTTTTGCCTTGTCTGTGTTTCTATAGGTAAAAGAAATATGATGAATTCATTTCGCCATTCTCAATCCATCTTGCTCTGGAACGAATGAACGCACCATTAGCCTTTATTGTATAAAATTCATCTAACCGCATCTGCAATTTAAAAAGTTCAGAATTTTCCTCTTCATTCAGAAGAGTGCACAGCAGATTAGTTTTAGATATAATATCAAACTGTTGCCGTCTTCTCCGAAGAGCCATTTTTTTACCTTCTTGAATGCTAATCTTTCTGATGTTATATTTTAGCCATTCCCATTTATTTAAAGGGGTTAAGTCACCATGTTTAATTTCATTGATTAAGCCTCTAATCTTATTACAAAAAGAAGTGTTTTTAATAAAACACTATTTAATTTCCACTGTATTACTCTAGGCTGAGAATGGTTGACATTGGTTAAAATAGTGAGAGTAGTGGCACAGTGGTTGGTCAGTGGAGAAGCATAAATATTGCAATCACATGACATCTGGACCAAGGTACTTGTAATTAGCCAGAAATCTAGCCTAGAACATTGAGTCCGCCCTGTGTTGTTACTCCATGTGAATTGAATTTTATCAGGGTTCATTACACGCCATATGTCAACAAGATCTAGTGATTTAGAAAAGTCAGAGATTATAGGGTTAAAAGAGTAAGTGTTGAAATGAGTAGGAAATCTGTCTCCCCATTCATCTGGAACCACATTGAAATCACCTGCAGCAATGACTTTGTGTGTTGAATATAAATTCTTCCAATTATCAATCAAGGTACCTAATTTAGAAATCAACATCTTATTTTTAGCCCGATTATTAAAGCCATATATGTTTACCAAAATGTAGTTGGAATCATTGAGTTCAACGACAACCATAATCCAGTGACCCTCAGTATCACCCTCGTGCACAATAACCTTGCCTTCTAAACTTTTAAATAAGATTGCTACACCTGCTGAATGTGACGTGCCATGGGATAGAAAAATATCACCACAGCCCCATTGAGATTTCCAGAGCTTGACATCATTGTCAACAGAGTGCGTCTCTTGTAAGAAGAAGCAGTTAACCCTTGGTTGCTCCTTGCAAAAAAATAAAAAGTGCTTGCGCTTTGTGCTGTTTTTTAAACCCCTTACATTTAAAGAAAATAAAGACAACATCAATCTAGTAACTTAGCTGAGTAAACTAAATATGATCACAAACTCACAGGATAAGTGTAAACAGTAACCTTCAAGAAGAATTAGGATCTATTTTAACCAACAGTCAAAGCCCATAACTGGCTGTGGAGAATACCGCTTAATTCGATCAGAATGTAAACATTTAGGATGAAAATGAAAAAGTCCTACAGCTTATGAAAGATGTTTGTCTCTGACGCCACCAAGCATGACTGCAGAAATAATAACAAAAAGATATATACCTCCAACAGCTGGTTACACCTATAAAGAGAGGGTGTTCTTATACAGTCAGACAATGGCCATCAATGACAGCATGTCCATCTCGCAGATATGCTTTAAGTCCCCTCTTCCGCGCTTCCTCCACCTTTGGCCAGAGACGAGCGTGAGCGTCACGGTCCTCTTTGCAAAAGTCCTCTCTAAAGCGAATTTTCCTCTCGTTGCAAATCCGGGCATTTTTGTACAACTTCCACACTTGATGGCGGACCACTCTCATGGAGAACTGAATAATAATCTGCCTGGGTCGGTCAGCTCTCGTCTTCTGACCAAGCCTGTGCACTGTATCCGCAGTGCTGCGCAGATTTTCGGCTGTGAGTGGGACAATCTCTCTTTAGACGAAGCGACCATCTCCATTTGTACCTCTCAAGTTCCCGACATGACTCATGCAGCATGTTTTCTTTTTGCAACAAAACCACCTGTTTCTTCAACTTGTCCATGTCTTCTATAATACCTTTCAAAGCAGACGTATTGGTGTCGACCGACTTTTTGATATTGACGACTGCGTCTGTGTTTTCCTTTAGCTGGAATTCAAGAGCTTTAAGGTGGTCACACTGGTCATCAAACTTACAACTGAGACTCTGAATGGCATTAAGTAGAATACTGTTGGAGATTTTTTCCTCCTCATTTGGAGACTTCTTTGATTTTTTTGGGTTCGGGCTTTTTATCAGGGTGTGTTGCATGTCCTTACATGAGGGACGAGACGAATTCTGGGACGCTTTTTCTTGTTCAATGTCTTGTTCCATCCAAGCAATGTCTTCCTCGTCACAGGCTTGTTTCAGAGCAGCTAGCGAGTAGCCATGGTCTTTAGTAGCTCCAGCCATGACTTAAGAGACCAAACGAAAGAATAGATGTGTAAAAGTATACTTTCTTGGCTAAAATACTTAGAGTTCAGCTGCAACTTATTATTCTTTCGGGTTGACTGTGAGTTGAACACAGAATTTTAAGGTTTGATTAAAATTAATCGCAGAGCCTGCAAAGTTTGACCGCTCACGCCGCCATCTTGGAACACCCCCCGGAGAAGTCGTGCTATGTTCCTCATTCAATACAGACGAGTGAAGGCAGCAGACGCATTGACTCATTCTTTTTCAATACTGTTTCCCCTTTTAAGGTAAATATTGTATTTAAAGTACTGCAGGTTCAAAGATATGTTAGGGATGCTGTTCGGTGTCATATATTGTTGTACTGATATGTTTTGAACTGTTTTAAATTGTTTTACTGGGAAAGAATGTTTGATAAAGCTAGCTTGCGGCAGGGAAACCCCGTAGCCGCTCTGAGAACTGTGTGACATGCGGTCGCTGTAGTATGAACTAGCCCGGGTTTCATGTATGTGATTATACGCTGAAACATAAGTGTATATGTTCATGATTTCATTCAAAAATTCAATACAGACGAGTTGTAGTTTCAATGACCAAGAGTCGCACTGAACGTTTGACAAAACGTTTAATAACTCATGAACAATGAGTTAACCTGCGGGTGTGGATGACTGAGATCACACAGTACATACATTTCAAATCTCTTATATCAGTTCTCATGAGACTCACACCAACTACGGCAACACTTGGTGGACAAAATAGTTAATGCAACTGTCTACACGAGTGAAAGCAGCAGACGCGTTGACTCATTCTGTTTTAAAACTATTTCTCCTTTTAAGGGTTCAACAAAAGCAGCGAACTAGTGTGGGAAGGCCCAGGAGGCTGTTGCTACACTGTCCTTAGAGAATAGCTTAAATTATGTTATGAGACAGTGAAAAGTGCTATTTTGAGGGCATATGAGTTAATCCCTGAGGCTTATCGGCAAAAATTCAGACACCACAAAAAGGCCCCTAATCAAACCTATTTAGAGTTCGCTAGGGAAAAGGGAACCTTTTTTGAGAAATGGTGTCCGGCATCCAAAGCCGATACTTTTGACAAACTCAAAGAGTTAATTTTGTTGGAGGAATTTAAGAAATGTCTACCAGAGCTTATTGTTGTGTACATTAATGAACAGAAAGTGTCCTCTCTTAATTCTGCTGCTGTGTTGGCCGATGAGTATGCACTCACACATAGATCTGTATTTCAGTCAGGCTCTGCTGAAAAGCCCCATGCTCCAGCTGTGCAAAACACGCAGCAAAAATTGTTCTCTAAGAAAGAAGACAGAGAGTGCTTTTACTGTCACAAACTTGGACATCTCATCTCTGCTTGTCCCGTACTAAAAAGAAATGGTAATTGCTCTCAGCCAAAAGGTGTCGGCCTTATTAAATGTGACACCTCTCCAAAATCTGTTCCTGTTTGCTCAGGTACACCTGATCTGTGTTTTGAGCCATTTATTTTTGATGATTTTGTGTCTTTGTCAGGTAGGTCTGATGATCAGCACCCAGTACGCATTCTGAGACACACATGTGGCTCTCAGTCTGTCATACTGGCCAGTGTGTTGCCTTTTTCTGATGAGTCCTCCTGTGGTTATGGTGTTGTGCCCCAAGGCATTGAAATGGGTTAGATCCCGAGGCCTGTACACCGTGTACACAAAATCAGCTTTAATCAGCAGGTTTCTTTCCCATTGCTGTCTTCCCTGCTTTGCCCATCAACGGTGTAAGTCTGCTCATGGGTAATGAAGTGGCTGGTGGAAAGAGGACTCCTGCGCTGGAGGTGTGTGATTTCCCTCAGCGCACAGACCAGGGTAATGTATGTGAATCCGACTCAAAATTATTTCCTGTGTGTGCAGTCACTTGTGCTCAAGCATGTAAAAACGAAGAAACCTCCACTGCTGATAGTGTTTTGATGTCAGCTCTTTTAGAGGGGAACGTCGTGGATTGTGAGCCAGAGGGAGTCGCCGCTCCTCCGACTGTTTGGGCTGCTGAGTGGGTGCGCGTAGCGAGCTCGGATTGCCACCTCCGGATGGGCCGACTCTGCCGGTGAGCAATGAACGCCTCAGCGCTGCGCAGAGGACGGATCCCACATTGAAGAGCTGCTTTGCGAGTGTGGTGAATGCAGATAACCTGACACATCAGATGGATAGTTTCATATGGGAAATATTTCACTAATCCATCTTGGAAGGAGCTGTTCGAAAATGTTTTCAGGGGCAGAACCTTCAAAAACAACAGCAGCTTGTGACTGGACGATCGTTCGGCTCATTACACTCATCACAGACCAATCCACATCAAGCAAAGCTGCTACGTATGACGTAGCATACGTAGCGGCTACACATAGCGGTTAACGGCTAACAACAGTTACCGGCCGTTAGCCCTAGCAGCTAAATGTTAGCCGCTAACTGATAGCCGCTAGGGCTAATAGATATTGAAACCGCTTCAGAAGCCGCCATTGTTTTCAAACATGCAGTCACTTCCTGTTGTCGTCACGTCCCCTGCCCCCGCAGCTCCCGCCTCTCTTCCCTGATTGGGCCGATAAGATTCTAGCTGGAGTGAAGTCATTGGACAATGGAGGCTGGCAAGACTGATATGCATGATTTCAGAGTCAGTTAGGTCCGTCTGCTCTACAAGGCTAGAGCGCAGACAAAGCAAGTGGAGAAAAAGTTGTCTGTCTGGTTGAGAATAAAATCCTGGTGTGTAAATGGTCCCCTCCTTCTGTGAGTGATTTTGATTGGGGTATTGTTTATCAAATTGTTGTTCCCTGCATGTATTGTCAATGTTATGTCATTAGTTCATTAGAGTATATGGTCTGGACATCTGGGTGTAAATAAAACCTACCAGTTGATCCTCAAACATTTCTACTGGCCGGGTCTAAGATCTGACGTGGCTTCATTCTGTAAATGTTGCCATGTCTGCCAAATGTCAGGGAAGCCCAATCAAACCATCCCATCAGCTCCACTCCATCCCATACCTGCAATAGGAGAGCCCTAGAGCGCATAATTATGGACTGTGTGGGTCCTCATGCACCTTATAAGAAGACCAAGAATCCTGAGGAGACGGAGCTTCTCAACAGAGCCTGTGTCTGTTAGATTAGAAAATCTTTGTTAGTTAAGAAATTCCCTGTGCTACCTGTGTTTGTACCTTTGGAGGTCCTTTAAGTTAAGGGCATTAGTTTAATTGTTTGTTTCTGTTAAGATAAGATAAGATAAGATAAGATATCCTTTATTAGTCCCACTGGGGGAAATTCCAAAATATACAGCAGCTGCAGGATACAAGAGAAGTACTGAAAGATAAGGTAATTACAAATCAAATACAGTAATGCAAAAAATAGAAATAACATTTTTTTTTTAAATGTAAAAAAAGTATATACTATAAAGTCAGTGGCATATTTACAGTCCTGATGTACATGTATGTTGTTTGACAGATGGTTATGTACATGTTGATATTTTACAGGATGAGATTTGTGATATTATAATATAAATATGGTGGCTATGTACATGTTTGGTATTTTGCAGTGAAACATTTTAGGTATCACATATAAATATTGTCAGGATTTTTTCCTTCACAGTCCCAAGATTGCTCAGTGGTGTAATGGTTCTTTACCAACACCTGACATAATTCAGAATGAAGATGCAGAGAACAGCTGGGTGCAATCAAACAAAGTTTTACTTGCAGCAAGGAGAACAACAATACAGAGTGTCAAGCAGTCTGAGGTGTTGATCTGAAGCTAATACAAAAGTCTTCTCTCTATATAGGCATGTGTGTGCGTGTGTGTTTAACATGTAGGGAGGGGTGAGAGGTGTCGTGGCCTTCACGTCTCCTTCTTGGGTCTGTTTAGGCTGGTCTGGTGATGCCCCGAGTCATAAACAATAGTTGATAAAAAGTAACAAGGAGAGGTGCTGCACAAGGCCATGGAGGGATTGTGTGTGTGTGGGGAAAGGATGAAGCTGCTAAAGAAAAGGTTATACAATGATCAGGATAGAAATATTCAAATACATGAAAACACTATATACAATATGTACAAAGTTCAAATCATTCTTAACATTCCCCGCTGTTTTTCATTATTTGAACAGATAACAATGCACTTTTCACATCAACCTTATACAACTTCAGTTAGATTTTCTGTACAGGCATCATATAGGCATAGTATCTGCGAAGAAACTAAATTTGTGTTTCCTCATCTCCAATCTGTGGGGCTGTTGGTAAGGTGGAATAAAGATGTTGTCTGTAAAGCAGTGTAGCATTAGCCCTAGTGATCATTGAGCTAATCATTGCTCTCAGACATGGGATCACACAGGTAAATAGTAGGCAAAAAATAATAATAACAATAAGGAAGGGTGTTAAGGCCTTGAGTAGAACATACCACCATGAGCCACTAGTCAGCCATGAGAAGAGAGAACCTTGAGAAACATAGTCATGAGTCACAGCGTCTCTCAGCTGGGTTAAATTGGCGATAGCACTCTCAATGGCAGCATGATCAGTGTCACAATCTGGGATAAAGGTGCAACAGGAGGTGCCTATAACAGCACACACTCCTCCTGCAGAGGCAGTGAGTTGGTCCAAAACGGTACGGTCCTGCAGTTCCATAAGTCTAAGGGCAGTAAGTTCTTCTTTAACAGACTTAAGTGCAGCAATGGTTGTATTTAAGAAGATACCAAATCTGTAATCGAGAGTTTCAAGTCTTAGCATTACTTTACCAACACCAAGCCAAGGGAACAAAGACAGGACGACTTTTTGGCTATCAGACCATAATTTATGGTCGTTTGGGACATTAGTTCCCCAAATTGGATCATGTTGGGCAATAGTGTTGCGTTTTATTCTTTTATCAGTAGCTCTGGTAGCAGACACTATGTAGGAATGATCAGCAGGGGTGACAGGGGCACAAAATCCAGTCCATCCTACAGGTAAAGACAAATAGATATATGATCCACATAACCAAACAAAATGAGTCTGAGGATATGTACCCATAACATCTGGAACAGTAAAGAAGTCTGCACAGGTAAGACCAGTTGGTTTGTCAGTTTCATTAAAATTTTGGGAGTCATTTTTCAAGCAAGGTTTACGAACACTAAAGCAGTATGTTGGATTAATATTTCCCATAGGGATGGAAGCCGAATTGAGGAATTTGTCATTGTTGTAAAAACAGTCAAATTGAACAACAACATATTGTACTGGGCCATAAATAGGGTTGTTCTTTGTATCATTTGTTTTAAGTAGATGGGTAAAGTTTAACATCTTAGCATTAGGTTTAAGGCCTGAAATCATAGACCAGTATGTTTGGTTCAAAACTGTAGCTGCAAGTGATGATCTGAGAATGTGTGGGAACAAAGTGTTGACATTTGTTACTGGTTTGGGTACGATGTGAGGGTTCCTTGTGGCTATTGGCATCCTAGTACACACATAACAGTCAGTTAGATTCTGAGATTTTGCTAAGGTTTGTGCATATCTGTACCACATGTTCAGTTCAAAAGATGATGAGAAGTTGAAAGCCTTGGTATACCAATCCAAGGGGCTGCTGTCTTCAGGATGGTCCAGGGGGTTGTTGTTTCCAAGATGGTTACGCTTGTTCAGTCCATGTCCACCAGGGGGAGCCAGAGGAGCCAGAGGCCAGTCAGTCAGGATCCAGACGATGACGATGACGATGACGCACAGCAGAGTAGTCAGGAAGCAGGGAGTCCATCTCTGAGCCATTTCCCTATAGTACACTGGGGCCGGTCAGAGACCTGGCGATGGTTTCTTCTCGGGTTTGAGACGGTGCCCTAACGGCAGTGCCTTCTATCAGCACACGGAGCTATTCTCCGCCCCCCTTTGTAGCCCGCTTTATTCACCAGTGCACTTTGATGATTCCAGCTTCAGCATCTCCTCCTCACTTCTCAGGAGTTTGCAGTGGCTGAGATGGATCCAGGACGGTCTTCCTTCAACTTTTACTGCTGTGGGCGTTGACAGGAGAACTTGGTACGGCCCAGTCCAACGTGGTGACGACCACTTCTTTCTCTGGAGGGCCTTCAGGAACACAAAGTCTCCGGGTTTGACAGGTGTAGGGCCTTCAGGCTTCTCCTCCTGGGACACAGAAACAGACTTGACAGCATCAATTTGCTCTTTCACTTTACAACATTGTTGCAAATGTGTCACTAATTCAGAGCATTTTACAGGTTTCTTAGGCTGGAGAATTGTCAATTCAGGTAGCTGATAAGGTCTATGAAATATACATTCAAATGGTGTTAGTTTATGTTTGCCACAAGGTGTTGTTTTAATGGAAATTTTAACTAGGTGTAAACAAGCAGGCCATGGTTTTCCTGTTGTTTCCATTGCTTTAATTAGTTGTTGTTTAACTGTACCATTCTTACGTTCCACGAGTCCAGCTGACTGTGGATGAAATGCTGTGTGTAACTTATGTTGCACTCCTAATTCTTTCAGCAGAGTTTTTACTTTTTGTGCAGTAAAGTGTGTACCATTATCTGAGTAGATAATTTCAGGTATTCCAAATCTGCAGAAAATACTCTCTTTCAGCACTTTAACTGTAAAATCTGCATCAGCATGTGCAGTTGGATGTATTTCAGTCCAGTTACTATAATGTCATATAACAACTAGACAATACTTTAGATTTTGACATTTATCTAATTCAATGTAATCCATGCTTAAAACTTGAAAAGGTAATGTTGGTTCAGGAAATGAACCTTGTCTTGTTCTTATGCCTCCTTGAGCATTGTTTTTTAATCATATTAAACAATTTTTTACATGTTTATGTGCAGCTTTCTGGAAATTTGGAGCATAAAAACATTTTTGTACTCCTTTAATTATGACAGGTTTTACATCTTTCATTAAGCCTACATCAGATGGACTTTGAGACCAAAGTGTTTCAGGAACATCTTTTAGAGGTCATTCTGTAGTGCTCAGGTGTACTTGTGTCAAAGGAATGCACTTTCTGGTGCCCTGTAACAGTGATGGATAAAATCTATTAAAGATCTGGGCACTTGGGGACCATTTAAGGTTAAAAGTTCCTGGTACAGGGGTCCAGTCATGTGTTAAGGCTGCTGTTAATGCCAGATCACCACATTCCTTCCACTTTCTGTCTTTTGGTTTATACATAGAAATGTGTGCTCGTTTGCCTTCAAACTGAGATTGGACTTCAGGTTGTAAATGGACTGAGAAACAACAAAGTCCCTCTAATGTCCATAAAAGTGAACCACATCTTAAAGTAGTGGTTTCAGGTAAATTGTGGCAACGGTCAAGGTCCAATGTCACATCTGTTAATGAAACTGCCATAGTGGTGTGAAGCTGGACAGGAGTGTCTAATTCTGTAATGTCCATGTCAGCACCAGTCAGTATGTTTTTAGCATCTGATTGCAGTTGTTTCATTTGGTCACCTTCAATGTTAAAGCCATACCAGTATCCTGGTGGGGTGACATAAAGTTGTATTGCAGTTTCTGTTCTTAAAACTGTATAATCATCTTTTTTTCTGCCTATGGTCAAATCAAGATCATAAAGCAAATCCCTTCCTAAAAGGTTCACCGGACAGGAAGGACAATGGATAAACTGAACTTTAGCAGTTTTTCCTGTGTGAAGGTCCGTAACAGGTACGGGTTCAGTCAGAGATTCTGTGGTCAAATCTCCACTAGCAGACTTGACACAAATGGTGGATTTGGTTAACATTACATGTTTTGGCACTTTATTCAGAGTGCTTCTAGTTGCACCTGTGTCCAATAGGAATTCAATCAGTTCACCATTTACATTTAGGACAATAGTTGGAGACTGGAGCATGGAGTTATAACAAATTTCAACAGGTGATTCATCATTTGGTAATGTTTGATCAGCTTTATGAGCCAACAATTTTTCTAGCATCACTTTTTGGTGCTCCATTGTCTCTTTATCTTCCTGGTTTAGTCATGCATGCTTTTTGCGGTCTTTTTTATGCCTTCTGCGGACTCTAGTGTGGTCCGGTGAATCACCTCTATAATGTCTGCGTCGCTCGTGATCAGAGTCTGAATCAGAGTCAGTCTCTTCATCCATTTGCTTCAGCCTACAGTTTTTCTCAATGTGGCCTGTTTTGTTGCAATAATAGCACTTTATGCGAGGTCGGTCTTTAACCCTGTCTCTGCCTCTATCTTGGTTTTGTTTAGGTTTATAGTTAGATTTTTGTTTTGGTCTTGCACCTGACATGAACGCTACAAGAGCTTGCTCAGCGTTTATCTTTGTTTTCTTTTCCTTCTGCTGGGTGTTTTCATAATGGTGGAGGCAGTGTTGTAACAATTCCTCAATGGAACATGTTCCCAGGGTGAGACAGGTCAGTTTAACTTTTGCTTGCAGGCTCTGTGGGAGACAGTTTAAAAACATTGTCTTCCATGCTGAGGTGTATTTCGCATCATGAGAGTCACTGTAGCCTAGATGTTTTTCAAAGGCTGTCGTGAAGCGGAGTGCAAAAGTAGTCAGGTCTTCATCATCTCTCATTCTCAATGTAGTGACTTTGCCAGGGTCACACTTACTGCCATATTTGTCCTGTACTTTTTCTTTATGCTTGCGTAGGTCCTGCCAATCAATTGCTGGAGAGAGGTCAGTCATGGGTATTGTCCCTGGTATTACTGCCTCAAAGTCTCCTTTAAACAGGATTTTAAGACATTTCATTAGCTCCATGACTGTGGGTTGATAGGTAAGTATCATTAAATCAAGGCTGGACCAGTAATCATCCACCTCACCTTCTTTTGGTGAGACCAATTCACTGGCAGCCGCTCTCACTTCACTAGCAGACCATGGGCGGTACGCAGTGGGGGTTGTTTCATCAGTCTTAGTTTTAGGGAACTCAAGAAGTGGAGCCATAAAGACTCCAGGTCTTTCTCTCCTGTCCTCAGAATCTCCCTCATTTCCGCTTTTTTCAATCATTTTTACTTCAGCAGCTAATCCGCTGTATAATGTTTCCGCAACGCCTTTCTTTTCCCTAGTTTTTGCACCACCCCGCTCCATCTTTCTTCCCCTAGTTACACGGGGAGAAAGCTCAGGAGTAGGTGGCGGTGAAAGTTTAGGTGTGGTTACACAAGGAGGAAGTTCAGGAGTAGGTGGCGGTAAATGTTTAGGTGTGGTTTTCTCCTCACACTGTTCCTTGCTTACCTCTGTAACAATAACTTTCTTTTTATCAGTCATGAGGGGTGATTTTTTAGACAGATACCAGATCATCATATCTTCTTCTAGCTGTTTTTGTTTCTGTTGTTGTTGTAACATTTCTTGTTGTTTAATTTTTCCCTGTTCTTCCTTCTTTTCAGCATGTAGTGCTGCTTGTGACCACATCAGGGCACATTGAACTTCATTACAATCATCTCCTTTTTTCTTATTGGCTTCTTTTACAGCACACACAAGTGCTTTGCATGATTTTACTTTAAGGTTCCCATCAAATTCATACTCTTTTATCCATTTTTCTGCATACTTTAGGGGATCCACAGGTGGATTTCTTCCCTGTTCTTTCTTTATTTACTGTCCATTATGTTTAAACCTCCTCTTTATCTTATCTTTCTCTTCTTTACTCAGTTTACTGTTCCCTTTTCCCATATTGCAATCTTCTGGACAATGATCAACGATCAGCCACTATCAGAGAGAAGATCGTCCACTACACCAAGCTTCTACTGTGACTAATTCACAGCGGATGTAGCCGTCTTCCTCTGCAGCCTCTCAATTTTGATCAGAGTCGCACACACACAGTCACACACACACACAATTGTACACAACTGTAAACAATTGTCTTCACTCCCGAGACTGCCTTCTAATCGCAGTTAAAATCACTTAGGAGTGGGATCCTAGTTTAGGGCAATTTAGACAGATTGACAACCTATCTCTCAGACATCCTAAACTCTTAGTGTAGGGCAATTTAGCGGGTTACAAATCCGCTCTAAGACATCCTACACCGCACTCTTCACTCCTGAAACTACTTTCTAAAGCAGTTAGAAATCACGTAGGAGTGGACACCTAGTTTAGGGCAATTTAGACAGGTGTACGGCCTGTCTCTCAGACATCCTAAACTCTTAGTGTAGGGCAATTTAGCGGGTTACAAATCCGCTCTAAGACATCCTACACCGCACTCTTCACTCCTGAAACTACTTTCTAAAGCAGTTAGAAATCACGTAGGAGTGGACACCTAGTTTAGGGCAATTTAGACAGGTGTACGGCCTGTCTCTCAGACATCCTAAACTCTTAGTATAGGGCAATTAGCGGGTTACAAGTCCGCTCTAGAACCTCCTATACTGCCTAAACAGCGGGTTGTAAGTCCGCTCTGAAGCTTCTTATACCACAAAAGATCTATGCTCACCAGTTTGCAGCCAGCTGTCTCTAGGGTGGATCCTCGTCATCGGCCCCAGTCGAGTGTGGAGACCACCGATCCCTCAAAGCGGGCTTTTCAATGCTGGAGATTTTCTTCCAGACCGTGCACGGATTTTCGCGATGGCTCCCTCTCTCCCAGGGTCACAGATGTTGAGGATCCGGCTCGAAGGACCAAGTTTATGTCAGGATTTTTTCCTTCACAGTCCCAAGATTGCTCAGTGGTGTAATGGTTCTTTACCAACACCTGACATAATTCAGAATGAAGATGCAGAGAACAGCTGGGTGCAATCAAACAAAGTTTTACTTGCAGCAAGGAGATCAACACCTCAGACTGCTTGACACTCTGTATTGTTGTTCTCCTTGCTGCAAGTAAAACTTTGTTTGATTGCACCCAGCTGTTCTCTGCATCTTCATTCTGAATTATGTCAGGTGTTGGTAAAGAACCATTACACCACTGAGCAATCTTGGGACTGTGAAGGAAAAAATCCTGACAAATATAAATGTGGTTTATTGCACACTGGAGAGGTTTTTGTTATAAGGTCTGACAGCTGCAGGAAGGAAGGACCTGCAATACCTCTCCGTCACACACTTCGGGTGGAGCATCCTGTCACTCACGGAGCTCCTTAGTGCAGTGAGTGTGTGTTGGAGGGGGTGGGAGTCTTTGTCCATCATTGAGGACAGCTTGGTTGTAGTCCTCCTCTCCACCACCTCCTCCACTGGTTCCAGAGGGCATCCCAGGACTGAGCTGGCCTTCTTTATCAGTTTATCCAGTCTCTTCCTGTCAGCTGCCGTGATGCTGCTCCCCCAGCAGACCACTCCATAGAAGACTACCGAGGCCACAACTGTTGTTTGTAGTCCTGTTTACCCTTTTAGACAGTTTACCTTTGTTTGTGGATTTTTAGGCTTATTGTAGTCCTTAGTAATTGAATTTCAGTTTGGGTATTTTATTTTTACTAGTATTTCTTAGTTTGCCCTTTTCAACCTCATTTTGTTAAAACTTGCTTCCTTTTTCTTTAATAATAAGTAACTTTCATTTAAACCATTTAAAATCTGGTTTATTTATGTTACTTCCCTTTTCCCCATCGAGCCGGGTTGTAACACCGGTAGAGAGGGGGTCTGCCTCTTGAACTATGACTAGTAGATGATTCCAGAGAGGGGAAGCCTGATAACTGAAGGCTCCATCTCCTATACTTCCTTTCAGAGACTGAAAGTACCAGAAGCTGGCCAGCATTTTGGTAGCATGACGACATCTCCTTAAACTTGCTGGTGCCTGATCATTGAGAGGTTTGTGGGTGAGAAGATGAATCTTTGAATTCTATGTTTGATTTTATACAAAATTAGTGCAGAGAAGCTAATACAGGAGGGGTGTGATCTCCTCTCCTTGTTTGAGTCAGGACACGTGCTGCAGCATTTTGAAAACAGCTTGGAGTCTTATTCAACCAAGAGGTCACAAAGGCATGGACCCTTTATTTTTTAAGTGCTTGTAAAATATGATGAATTTTGAAATTAGGATTTGAGTACAGTAATTGAGATTGACAGTCACCATGGAAACATCTGGTAAGAATGTTCAGCCAGCAAACTTCAGCAGAGTGTTAAAGACATATTTATTTAGGTCAATTAGGGATAAAAATGGGATAAAAGGTACAAACAAAACACACATGGGATGTTATGTCCTGAAAAAACAAGAAAAAAAATGTTAGAATATAAATGTCTCCAAAAAAGGATGAAGGTAAATTTGCATGGAAAGTGTGACTGAAGAGTATTTAACCACCTTATCCTGCTGATAAGAGTAAATAAACGGGAGTGCAGGCTTTAAAAGATAAGGAGTGAACAGGTGAGGTGCATCAAACTGATCAGGAAAAGGTGTAACCAACCACTAATCAAGGAGGTGAGGAGAGGGGGGAAACCAGCAAGTGACACGAGTGATGTGAGAAGAGGAAAATGAACACACAGGTAATCTGATCAGTGCTGTTTGACCAACTTTAAGTTACTCACCCTCAGAGAGCAGTAAGAGTGGAGACTGGTAATACACAAATGTTTCTATTATTGAAAGAATAACAGCAAATCTATGATCTTCATGGATTCAATGTCTTTGGACTGAATCTTCAACAGTTTGGACTGTGGACCTCTTTTTCTTCAGTAGCAGATTCGTTTTAGGAGGATTATTATGATAAGGAGAGTTCAGCAGAGCTTCAAATGGTGAGTTTGCTGGCAAACAACTTCATAAAACATCGAACTGAATCTGATTTTTCAGCAAGCAAGATGTGATTACACAAGTCAGAAATAAAGAAAGAACAACGTTGAAAGGCAAACTTTACTTTAAAAGACTGGATTCTTTCAAGAGGAAAAAAAAACATTAAACCAGATGGTCAGCAGTGAAATAAAGTTATTTATTAAATAAAAGTTAAAGCAGTACAATACAAAGGTGAGGCAAATGAAGACTGTTGATTAAATCCTTAACAAGGAAACACAATAAAGAGACTCAGTGTATCAGACATAAATATCAGGTTGTACAGGGTTTGTGTGAATGGATAACTAAATTCTACCAGGAATAGTATAATTTTAATGCCTTCAATAAGCAACAATAGCATGGTAAACTACGGTTACTCTACAGAAAAATTCTAGTGAGGCACAGACGAGGCTGCGCAGAATGAAGGCACCAGCAGACATCTCAGGCTGTGTCCACACAAAAGCAGATACAGTATTTTTGAAAATGCAGTTTTCTGTGCATTTTATCCTTCTATACTCATGTAAACAGTGTTTTAGGTCACTGAAAATGCATGTTCCGGGAAACTCCAGACAGGGAGATGTCACACTACTGTGGTTTACATGTGCTGCTGAACTGTTGCTGTTTTGAGTACTAACATAGACCTGTCGCTCCTCCACTATGATGCTGCTTTAAAAACACTCCAATGATCAAAATGCTGCCAATGATTTAGGCCAGACCTGGTGTTATCTTTTTACAAGTGACCATGTTGACTGGTGACCAATGGCCACCTACAACACAATGAGATCAGTTAAGTTCCCAAGAAACATTTTACTTGCAGGGTTTGTCAAGATTATCAAATATGTATTTAATTGAAATTTAAATTAAGAAATACTTACTTTACATGCCTGCTGTCACCAGTTAACATAGCCACAGGTTAAATCGTAACACCAGTCAGACCTTGTGGTTAGAATGGATGTGAAAATAAAACCTTTTTTTCTATTTATGAATTGTTGGTGTGGATGTTTTTAAAAATACCTGCCTATGTTTTGACATACGGTGCCTTCCATTAACATCAGAACTGGGAAGAGGGGAGTGAAAATTATGCCATATCCCAGCTGGACCCATTCCAGGGGGGCCACAGGGGGCATTTCCAATGATGTTGTGAAATTTCCAACTTGGGCTGTCCCAGATTCGAGATCAACAACAACTTTGAAGGCTGAGTTGATGAGTAGAGACTGGTAGTAGTCTCTGGTTGGCTGCTGAAGCTCCAATCAGGCTCGTCAGGATGCAGCACGAGTGGATGGGATAAGCTCAGCACACAACAGCACAGACACTTTTATCAGCACAACCACACACTCCAACAGGGCATAAACCACACAGAGTGGAGGGGGCGGGGCAACCGCCGTAAAAATGATGCATTCAAAGACTGGTAATCTAAACCTGCTTTTAATGCAAGAAAATGCAATAATATGAAGTCAATAACTCTTCTTATACAGATTTATTTGTAGTTTGCATGGAGAAAAGTATTTTATATGTTAACTACTGCCTATGCCTCTGACTTAGGCAACATCTGTTTCTTCATTAATGTAAATGAAATTAAGATGTTTAACTCATTTAAAAGACATAAAAAATAATGACCAGAGTTCTGTAAAGATGACATAAATACATGCTGCTTTAAAGTGTGTTTGAGACAAATACACATACTGTTATAAAAACTAGGGATGCACGATATTATCGGTTTGATATTGGTATCGGCAGATATGAGCCTAAAAAGTTAAGTATCGGCCACACATATCGGCCATATATCTGCTGGAATATTAGCAAACTACACAAATGTACAATAGTGATGCACCTTCTCATCACCGCATGAGGACATTTAAAAATCAAGGGTTTTATCTTTGCAACAGTTAAATGCTGTTTTTCTTTTTTTACATCTGTTCCTCACAAAAATATACTGTAACACTGAAAGAAACAAGTCAATTTTTGTCAAGTACAGAGCTTGTGCTCTAGACCAGATATATTGTAATCAGTAATGAATTACAAAATATCGGCATATTGAAAAAAAATTCAATATTGTGCATCCCTAATAAAAAAGGACAACTCCGATCAAAATGACAACAAAAACAAACATTAAAAAAAGACCTAAAATGAGTAAGTTTGGCTGATAAAGTGGAGCTGGAGCTGAACATAGCAATCAAAACGTGTCCATCTGCAAATGCATTATCGCAGGACATGCTATACCAGTCACATGACTCAAAGCAAGTAACTGTGGCATGTGCTGTTTTAACAGGGAGCATAATTGCCAGTTTTCTAATTTTTATCATTCTCAACAGACCATGGCTCGTGCAGTGTTTGTGTGTTTCCTGCATGTAAAATTTAGAAGCCATAGACAAAACTTGCCAGAGTTAGGAGTTAAGAACAGGGAGGTGTTAATGGAGATTTCCCTTTCAAGAATTCAGAAATGGTAAATTATACAGGCCACAAGAAACACAGTCACTTATCACAAGTTTATGTGTAAAGTCTTTGAAGAAACATGTCACAATACTATCCCTCCCCTGCATGCAAATGTGCGTGAATCACAGTCATTTGCTGTCAGGGGCCTGCAGTGCGCATTGGTAGAACAAGTTGGTTAATTATAGATAATTGATAATTAGACTTATGATTTATCTAGACAATCTCATTAAAGAAATCGCAATTTACGTCACAGCAGGAAAAAAAAAACTTTGCAATGTTGTTTTTTTACAATATCGTTCAGTTCTAAATGACACACTAGTTCATTTTGGATTTTCACTGTTCTCTCCAACACATTTGTGTTTTTTGACACTTACAAGGTGAATAAATCTCTTACCACAAACATTGCAGCCAAATGGTTTCTCCCCTGTGTGGGAAATCATATGTCTATTTAGGGCTCCACTTTGTGTATAACTTTTACTACAAACCGAACATTTGAATGGTTTCTCTCCTGTGTGAACCCTCATGTGTCTCACCATTTCTGATTTTGTTGTAAAAATTTTCCTACAAAATGCACAGAAGAATCGTTTTTCTGCTGAGTGAATATACATGTGTTTTTGTAAACTCTTCCTTCGTGGGTAAGTTTTACCACAAACTGAACAGCTGAATGATGTCTGACTTGTGTGAACCTCTCTGTGTGCTTCCAACTCTGCTTTAGTGACAAAAGCTTCCTTACAAAATGAGCAAGAAAATGTGTTTTCTCCTGAATGGCGTGACACGTGTTTTCGTAAATTTTTCTTACAACTGTATCTTTCACCACAGATTGAGCAACCATATGGTTTCTCCCCTGTGTGGACAAGTGAGTGTTTTTTTAAATCTCCACTTTGTATGAAATTTTTGCCACACACTGAACAACAGAATGGTTTCTCTCCTGTATGGATTCTCGTGTGTATTACCATCTCTGCTTTGGTAATAAAAGTTTTCTCGCAAAGTGAGCAGCTGAACTTTTTTTCTACTGTGTGACGCAACATGTGAGCTTTTAAATGCTTCTTAGTTGGATATCCTTTACCACAAATTGAACAACAGAATGGTTCCTTAGTAGTGTGGATGAGAGCATGTTGCCTGAGATGTCCACTTTGAGAAAAACTTTTACCACAAACAGTGCAACTGAATGGTTTCTCTCCTGTGTGGACAACTGCATGTCTTTTTAGATCTCCACTTTGTAGGAAACTTTTACCACAAACTGAACAACTGAATGGCTTCTCTCCTGTATGGGCTCTCAAGTGCGTCTCCATCTCTGTTTTCTTGATAAAACTTTTGTCACAAAATGAGCAGCTAAAAGGCTTCTCTGCTAAGTGTCGTCGTGAGTGTTGTTTTAAAGTTTTCTTATTGAGGTACCTTTGACCACAAACTGAGCACCTGAATGGTTTCTTTCTTTTTTGGTGCCCCATGTGTTTCTCTTGTCCAGAGCTTTGAGCACATTCAGAGTTTCTATCTGATGTGTCTCCAGTGTTACATTTCAGATCACACGCTTTGTTGTTGTACTGCAGAGGGTTTGAACCTTCCTGAGGCTCATCACTCTCCTCCCAATCAGCACTGTCATCAGTATCAGATCCATAAAGATGTGAATTTTCATCTGGACTAACTGGCTGTAAATGACTGTGTGGATTAAAGTCTCTGTCTGCTTCTGATCCTCTACAGTCCTCTCCACCAGGTTCTGTTTTCAAAGGCTCTGTGTCTCTTTTCTCTTCACTTTGGTCTTCAAGCTGGGAGGACTGAGGTTTCTCCTCCTCCTCTTCTTCATTCTTCACAGTAACAGGAAAATAAGTGAACTTGATGATATCTTCCTCCTCTGGCTCCTGAAGCTGTTCTCTCTCCTGATTGATCCTCACTTCCTCCTCTTCCTCTTTAATGTGCGCTGGTTCTGCTGGGTTCTCCTGCTTCAGACTGGAGCTCCTCTCCTGCTGCTCAGAGAGAACCTCTTCTTCTTTCACCATCAGCTGATGGATGTCTGAGGACAAAAATGGAAATGAGCAAACCTTGATTTTCATGAACTTCAAAAGGAGATATGAAAAAACTATTTTATTTTTTCATCTTCCTGCTCTGTGTCATTTCTCTATCGCGCAACAACCCCCAACAGTTTATCTTTCATTAAAAACAAAACAAACATTATTAATAATTACTTTAATAAGGATCCATTCAATGTCTGTGTAGGTTCTCAGTCATCCAGGTCATGATTATCCACCACGGATATGATAAAACAGTTGCATGTCTGTTCTAGTACATTTAAACAACAGAGACAATGTTGCACAGTGGAGAGGTCAGTGCAGAATGTGACAATTTAGGCCAAAAATGCTGTTTTCCTGGTCTACACAGGGACAACCTTAACAAAGTTTTAAAAATTCGTTTTCAGTGACCTAAAACGTCATTTTCGTGTGGAGAGGAGGACAAATTCACAGAAAAAAAATATTTTCAAAAATACTGTGGACATATCCTCAAGGAGGTGACTGACCTGCAGCAGTGAGAGACTGGAGATGCCAAAGTCAGAGGGGACTTCGCTGTTGAATGTTGCATTCAAGTGAAGTCCTGTTTGTTTGGAAACAGCTTCAGCGTTGCACAACACATCTTTGTTTTATTCATTAGTGGCACATGCTGAGCTGCCTGTTGCGTATCTTGATCTCATGTTAAAGACGAAAACATATTGGAGACAAACATCTAGCCTTTTTACTCTCCATCTCTCTGTGTTACATTTATTGCTATCATTTCTGTCAATTGAGTTTATAAATGTCACAGGGGCCATGCTTTAAAGAAATATCACTGATTAAAAACAGGTTTTTATTGCGGCCCCTTCCTGCCAAACTAAAGAAATAACAAGATATTTGTAAAAAAAGAAAAAAAAATCATTAAGTATTGCCTTGACAATCATATTGATATTTTGTGATCAGAGCTGAAGCTACTACTCAATCACTTTGATTCTTATTGTTAATTAAGAGTTGATGTGTTTATTGATTTGTTGTGTTGCTTGATTATTATGTCACTTGCTTCGGCACAGAGTTGTTTACATCCCTCACTGACCGTAGAGCAGAGTGTTGAGCAGCAGTCAGTCAGCTTGAGTTGTTTGTTTGGGCTACACAAATCTCTGTTTTCTTGCCTGAGACATGGCAGGATGAAAACATTAGCAATGGACGTGCAGATGTTTAAAATCCTAAATATTATCTCATCATGTGTCTTAAATTTCCATTAAACCTCAAGCAGAATATAAGAGAGATGAGCAACCTCTGCTGCAGGCTCAAGATGTTTGTGTGTGTTGGTGTGTGTGGTCAAATCCACTGAATATGTTAGATCGGTCCCTTTTTCTGCGCTTTTACTCCAATGGAAACATTGGACAAGATGTAACAATAACAAAACTATTCGGAGGTGCATTTTTAAACTCCCTACAGCAAGAATATTTCCCACACTGTGTGTTTGTCAAATTACAAGCAGAAGAAAGGAATTGTGTGAGTTCTGTGTGCTGCCAAGCGCCTCTCTGTTTGTTTGTGAAAAGCTTTAACGAGGTGAAGACAGTCCAGCCAATCAGAGAGTGACTGAAATCAGTATGTTATCAAACCCTCCCGAGCCTTTAAAGGCTAAGGATTCAGCAAATAAAGGTGTAAAACTAAAAATGTTTATTATATTTTATGTTTTTGTTTTCCTTGATTCAAGTAATATCAGAGTTAGTGTTAAAATGACTATACACTTTGAAATGAGCTTTTACCACTGCCTTCAGTCATGATCAGCATTGTCATCAGTATAATATACTGTATGTGAGATTATGAGTCTGTGAGTAAAGAAGAATAAATCAAAGATCTCTTACACACATTTATATGGATCTGTTTATTTGGTTTGTCCTTGGCTGGCTCTTGACACTGTTTTATTATAACAATACTTATTTATCTTAATTGAGTTTTAGAATATAACTATAAATCATTTTAACAGCTTTGGGACATTTAAGAATGACTGCTCTCTGGTTTAAAAAAACAACATATATTATCCGATTCATAACTTAATAGAAAAAATGTTAACTGCAGATAAACAAGTAACTGAAATTATCGTTTGCCGCAGTCCTAATTGTGATATGTTGTACCATCCCCCAGTGTATTAACACATTCTTGCTAATACTCCCACACACTACAGCCACTTTCATTCAGGTTAGTCTGTTACTGATTGTACTGGCATTGTTGTCGAGAAAAAATAATGAAAATATAATTAAAAGTCTTTGTCTGAATCACTTTGATATTCAGAATTTAACACAAAAAGGCCAGATTTGACCCACAGGCTGTTATTTGCTGATCCATGGCTTAAACCCTCAATGGTTTGGAATTGAAATGGATTTTTGCTCATCTGTCATAACCGTTTAAACATCCATTTTGTCATAAAACAACTCATTCTGTAGTTTCTGTAAAATAATGTCTGAATGATTGCGTTTTGAGCAGCTTGTTTAGTGTCATTTTTACAGGAAAACTACGAGTTATGGAGGAGAAAAGAAATCCCTCCGAACAGAAATATGAGACAGAAGATCCAAATAATGTCCACGGCTCTCTGTGTGCATGAAGTCAATCAAAGAATAAGGTTGTGTATTTGTCAAACTTGTGTTGAAGCTTCAATGTGAACAAACCTTCTCTGTGGAGCTCAGGGTTAAAAACAGAGTCCAGTAGTTTCTCTTGTCGATCCTTCTCCTCTTTTAAAAGAATCATTTCCTCCTCAGCAGCTACAGTCCGTCTATGATTCACTGAAGATTTCAGCATTTGGACATCAGACATTTTCACACGATCACAGACACTTTTTCCACACAAACTGCCTTCAAAACACTGCAGCTCCGTCTCTCTACACTTAGCATGCTAAGCTAAGCTCACTAGCTCCAGAGGACTCGTTGACATGTTGGAGACTGAACATGCGTTCAGACAAAGACATCATCACAGTCTGCACAACCAGGTGAACAAACACACTGGAATATCTGAGCTCGCATTAATCCGTCTGTATCGCTCTGTAGCCGAGTTCATTCTCGGATTGATGTTAGCTTGAGAGCACAGCTAGCTGCAGTTAGCATTAGCGGCTAACATGAAGGGAGTCTGAGGTGAAGTAGCACAAACACTTCACAAAGTCTGTTTCAATGACTTCTACTAGTGTGTACTGGTGTTAACGAGAGAAACCCGACAAATGTTCACAACGATTAAGAAAAATGCACTAAGCTAACAGGCTAATGCAGGGAAACAAAGAAGAACGGTCGTCTGGGTAGGAGGTCGAGAAACAAGCATGAGGGCGCATTACTGACACCTGATGGACAGAAAGAGAAGGTGCGGGGGGTGGGGGTGGGGGGGTCTGTGATAGTCGTTTGTAATCTTATTAGAAGATAATGTAATTTCCCTTATAGCTTTGTATTGAACTGAGATCAGGGACAACTGTATTTATAATATATCAAATCATGTACATAATCACTATAAATATACCACTTACTATGTACTAATTTTTTCTTATTTTGTATTTCTATTCTATTTTTTAATTACTTTATTTTTCATTTGTAAGTGTCTTTCTTATATTTCTCTTGTATCCTGCAGCTGCTGTAAATTTGGAATTTCCCCCTGTGGGACTAATACAGAAATATCTAATCTTATATTTCTAATCTAACTCAGTGAACAACAATTCATGTCCACGGATAATCACTTAATAAAGGCTCTGTAGACCGAAAACTTTCCAAGAGTCATTCAAGGTCAAATGAGAACCTGAATAATGACGAACAAAAGGCTGGAGACTCCTGTACTGCTCGGTTTGATTTTAGCTCGAGAGGACAGCTAGCTTCAGTTAGCATTAGCGGCTAACATGAAGGGAGTCTGAGGTGAAGTAGCACTAACACTTCACAAAGTCTGTTTCAATGTATTCTACTATACATACAGGCTGTGCTACTTCACTAACAGATCTGCTCAACGAGAGAAACCCGACAAATGTTCACAACATTAAGAAAAATGCAAAGCGAGGGCAAGCTAATGAAGAGAGAGGAAGAGGGACCTTCTTCTCCTTCATTGGTGGTTGACAAACAAACATGAGGGTGAAATACTGACACGCAACGGACCGAGTGGTGGAATAATAAACAAGACGGCAGGTAATTAATCCTAAAGCCTACCAGTATAAGAAAACTGTTCAATTGTGGACAGAGGAGAGAGAGACAGAAATCGTTTATAGAGGAATGAGGAATGATGAAGAGGATGAGAGGGTTATATCCTGTCATGTTACTTTAGGGCAGCAGTGTCTTGATGTGGCTTGTAAGCGGGCTTAATCAAGCTTTGTTGAAGAGTATATCACACTGTTGAGTGCAGTAAAAATCTGATTATGTTGCTCTGTAAGGCAACAAATCATGTGCTGATTTGCATTCCCAGTTTTACAGAGGCTTTTTGTATGAGGTCTCACTACAGGACAAAGCTAAGAAGAAGCTGTCTACAATCTACATGGAACAGATACTGGATTTAAACTTGGGCCAACTGCACGAGAGGAGAGCCTCAAACATGAGAGGTGCACAGATTTAAACCACCAGCATCTCCTCTAATCAACCTGTTTTCTTGGTAATTAACTTATAATAGGAATGCTAATTATTGTTAGCTTCTATGTGGGATTTTCCATTATATGTTAGCATTACGCTAACAAACTTTTTTCTCATTTTGAATACTTGGATACAGCTTGTTAGCAGGCTTTGTAGAGCTTTGTTGAAGAGTATATCACACTGTTAAGTGACACAAAATCTGCTGTTATGACTTTAAGGTGTCGAATGGTGTTTTGAATTGCATATTTTGTTTTTACAGGGCCTTTGTGTGTGTGGTTTCAATAAGTGGCACAGGTAAGAAGAAGCTGGCTTTCATTTCACATGGACTAGAGGCTGGACTTGAACCTGGGCCACTGGCACAAGATAAGAGCCTCAAAACATAAGAGATGCACAGATCTGAGCCACCAGCACCTCTACTAATCCATCAGTTTTCTGGGTAATTTACCTTAAATAGCGATGCTAATTTTTGTTTGCATGTATATGGAATTTTCCATTATGTGTTAGCATCAAGTCAGCAAACGTTTTGCTCATTTTGAACACTTGAATACAGCTTGTTTGCAGGCTATGAGGAGCTTTGTTGAAGAGTTTATCACATCATTTAGTCATGCCAACTCAGATGTCCTGCATTTAGTTGCTGTTATCTTGCTAGAAAATGATTTAAAATTAGTTTATTATTGCAAATTTAATTATTTAGAATTTGTGTTCTTCTATTTTGGCTTTCATTTTGATAGGAAGTTTTTGAGTCCAAGTCAAGCCACAAGTCAGTCAAGTCTCGTGGTTTTATTAATAAGAGTAAAATGGCTTAATTAGATATTAAATAATTTTATCCCATTACAGGAAAATGTTTTCAGTATTAGACACACGAAACTAACCAATACTAACTGTACGTTCAAGCTGCGTGTAACTACACTGAGTCCTAGAAATGTGCTATAAATTAAAAAACACCTTTAAGCAGGGCAATTAAAGCAAACTAAGCCAGGAAAAAAATATTACAAGGTCACTATTCTACCTGTTGCTCCAACTTGCATTTGGATGCTGTTGAGTACTGAGGTATTATTTGAAATTTAATGCCTCTCTGTATAAAGAAGTGAGCAATGAGTACGTTGGGGTGATCAGACTGACTGAAACTTATTCACATTTTCTCAAATGAACTCTGTGTTAATGTTTTGGAACTTGCAGCAGGGCAACAAAAAGTTTATGGCAGGCTGCAGTTGCACTCCCCACCTCCACCCCCACCCCAGGCCATGGCTGTGACACCCCTGGACAACAAGGATACAGCTTGCTAGCAGACTTAATGAAAATAAATATTGTCATATTGTGACAATAACAATAGATATTCTTCCAATGAACTCACAGGGGCACATGGCCTGGTCAGATTATAAGTCCTTAAACTGTGTTTACATGCCAGAAAAAAAACTGTTGTAAAATCTCCACATTTAGAAAATGAAGGGGTAGAATTCCACCTAAATTAATTTCAGCTTTTTTTTTTTCAACACACATTAATACTGTGTTATTTTCAACAGCACTTCAACATGTGGACCAAGGTAAATATAATAAAAAAATAATGATAGTTCTCTGTAGGTGACAAAATACATCATAATGTAAATTCATGTATCAGACAAATATAACTAACCACCAATTAAGTAACAGTTATATACATTGAAAAACCAACTCAAAATGATATGGAGCTTTCTTTTCAGTCTTACAAAGAAAATAAAAAACAACTTTATTTTGGATTTCCACTGTTCTCACCGATACAATCGTGGTTTTTGAGGTTTACTAGCTGAGTATATCTTTTACCACAAACACTGCAATAGTGCAGCCTCTCCCGTGTGTGGACTGTTGAGTGTCGTTTCAAATTTCCACGATCCCTGAATCTTTTATCACAAACTGCACAACTGAATGGTTTCACCCCTCCGTGAACAATCATGTGTCTTTTAAGAGTTCCACTCTGTGAGTAACATTTACCACAAACTGAGCAACTGAATGGTTTTGCTCCTGAATGGGTCATTGTATGTTGCATTAGATATCTTCTATGAGAAAAACTTTTACCACAAACAGTACAAATAAAAGGTCTCTCCCCTGTGTGAATGACTGAGTGTCTTTTGAGATCTCCATTTTGTGCAAATCTTCTACCACAAACTGAACAACTCCATGGTTTCTCTCTTGTGTGAAAATAAGAGTGTACCTTCAGTTCTCCACTTCTTTTGAATCGTTTCCCACAAACTGAACAAACAAATGGTTTCTCTTCAGTGTGAATGACAAAGTGTCTTTCTAGATGGCCTCGACTAATGAAACCTTTAGCACAAACTGAGCAACTGAATGTTTTGTCTCTTGTGTGATTAGCAGCATGTCGCTTCAAGTATGCACTTTGTAGGAAACTTTTACCACAAACACCACAGTGAAATGGTTTCTCCACGCCATGGACATTCATGTGTCTCTTAAGACCTCTTCTTGATGTAAACTTTTTACCACAAACTGAACAGCTGAGCTGTTTCTCTCCTGTTTGTTCTTCTTTGTGTTCCTGCAGTTGTTCTTCTTGTCCAAATTTTATGGCACATTCAGAGGAGCTCGCTGATGTATCTGTAGTGTTACATATCAGTTCACTCACAGCTCTGTCTTTGTTCTGCAGAGGATGTGAACCTTCCTGAGGTTCATCACTCTCCTCCCAATCAGCACTGTCATCAGTATCAGATTCAGAAAGGTGCGAAGTCTCATCTGGATTAACTGGCTGTGAATGGCTGTGTGGATTAAAGTCTCTGTCTGGTTCTGATCCTCCACAGTCCTCTCCATCAGTTTCTGTTTTCAAATTCTCTGTGTCTCTGATCTCCTCAGGAGGTTTCTCCTCTTCATCATCATCCTCACTCTTCACAGGGACAAGAGTGAACATGAACATTCTTAAATCAGCCCCCTCTGGCTCCTGAAGCTGCTCTGTCTTCTGATTGATCCACTCTTCCACCTGCTCCTCTTTAATGTTTGCAGGTTCTGCTGGGTTCTCCTGCTTCAGACTGGAGCTCCTCTCCTGCTGCTCATGGAGAACTTCTTCTTCTGTCACCATCAGCTGATGGACATCTGAAGACAAAAATGACAGCTCCAGATTTTTTGTGTTTTATATGCAAAAACGTGTTCATAGCCCGCTGTAACTCATGACAAAATTCTCTCCACTTCCTTTGTTCAAGTTGAGAAAATATACCCTAAAATATTTTCTGTGATATTATTATGGGACATGCCTTCTCCCTCAGGTGGGAGACATTCCCTTTTGGCAGGTGTTTGTCCAGACACCATGAGCTCCAGTGGCAGATGCACTAATTAAAGGCTTAAATATGACTAAAGCTAAAAACTAGTTTGAGGAATATGACTAAATACGAAATATCTGGTTATATTAACACTTAATCATCTATTGTATATTCTAAACAACACAGTATAATCAGCATCTGCCTGATGAAATTCTGAGCTGTTTGTTTTGTGTCATAATTTCAAGAGGGAGCAGCTGAAATAAAGTCATGGAGGAGAATAGAAATCCCTCTGAGCAGAAATATGAGACACAAGTACAAAATAATGTCCACAGCTATCTGTGTGCATGAAGTCAAACAAAGAATAAGGTTGTGTGTTTGTCAAACTTGTGTTGAAGCTTCAAAGTGAACAAACCTGCTCTGTGGAGCTCAGGGTTAAAAACAGAGTCCAGTGATTTCTGTTGTCGATCCTTCTCCTCTTTGAAAAGAATCATCTCCTCCTCAGCAGCTACAGTCAGTCTATGATTCACTGAAGATTTCAGCATTTGGACGTCAGATATTTTCACACAATCACAGACACTTTTTCCACACAAACTGCCTTCAAAACACTGCAGCTCCGTCTCTAAACACTTAGCATGCTAAGCTAACGTTGGCTAGCTTCAGTTAGCATTAGCGGCTAACATGAGGGGAGTCTGAGGTGAAGTAGCACAAACTCTTCACAAAGTCTGTTTCAACGTATTCTACTATACATACAGGCTGTGCTGTTTCATTAACAGATCTGGTGTTAACGAGAGAAACCCGACAAATGTTCACAACGATTAAGGAGAAATACACCAAGCTAACGTGCTAATGCAGAAAGGAAGAGGAACCTTCTTCTTCATCTTCGTTGGTGGTTGAGAAACAAGCATGAGGGAGAAATACTGACACCCTACGGGCTAAAAGAGAGGAACAGTCAAGCACTGGGTTTTTGTTCATTTTATAAGTTAAGCAGACTGTTTAAGTTAAAATATGCATTCAGTTTAATAATCTTTTAAATATTTTTACGTGATGCTCTGAGAATGTCCCTCAAAATTTCCTTCTTGTCATGAAAGCTCCCTGACAAATAAATGAAAAGTGTATTTTAACAGAATGCATAATAAGTAACAAAGATTTTTTGCAGGAATCAAAGTAGCAACCACCACCCACAGCTGGCAACTTAACAAAGACAAGATAAACCACATAATGTTAAATGGCAGAGAAATGTCTGTGGATTGTTTGTCAGAAATTCAAAGTTTGAGAAATTACAGTTTCAAATGGTGCAGAGTGCAGTACAGGAGTCTCCAGCCTTTTGTTCGTCATTATTCAGGTTCTCATTTGACCTTGAATGACTCTTGGAAAGTTTTCGGTCTACAGAGCCTTTATTAAGTGATTATCCGTGGACATGAATTGTTGTTCACTGAGTTAGATTAGATTAAATATAAGATTAGATATTTCTGTATTAGTCCCACAGGGGGAAATTCCAAATTTACAGCAGCTGCAGGATACAAGAGAAATATAAGAAAGACACTTACAAATGAAAAATAAAGTAATTAAAAAATAAAATAGAAATACAAAATAAGAAAAATATAGTACATAGTAAGTGGTATATTTATAGTGATTATGTACATGATTTGATATATTATAAATACAGTTGTCCCTGATCTCAGTTCAATACAAAGCTATAAGGGAAATTACATTATCTTCTAATAAGATTACAAACGATTATCACAGACCCCCCACCCCCACCCCCCCGCACCTTCTCTTTCTGTCCATCAGGTGTCAGTAATGCGCCCTCATGCTTGTTTCTCGACCTCCTACCCAGACGACCGTTCTTCTTTGTTTCCCTGCATTAGCCTGTTAGCTTAGTGCATTTTTCTTAATCGTTGTGAACATTTGTCGGGTTTCTCTCGTTAACACCAGTACACACTAGTAGAAGTCATTGAAACAGACTTTGTGAAGTGTTTGTGCTACTTCACCTCAGACTCCCTTCATGTTAGCCGCTAATGCTAACTGCAGCTAGCTGTGCTCTCAAGCTAACATCAAACCGAGAATGAACTCGGCTACAGAGCGATACAGACGGATTAATGTGAGCTCAGATATTCCAGTGTGTTTATTTCCCTGGTTGTGCAGACTGTGATGATGTCTTTGTCTGAACGCATGTTCAGTCTCCAACATGTCAACGAGTCCTCTGAAGCTAGTGAGCTTAGCTTAGCATGCTAAGTGTAGAGACGGAGCTGCAGTGTTTTGAAGGCAGTTTGTGTGGAAAAAGTGTCTGTGATTGTGTGAAAATGTCTGACGTCCAAATGCTGAAATCTCCAGT
Source organism: Cetoscarus ocellatus (assembly GCA_037902135.1). Taxonomy (NCBI): domain Eukaryota; kingdom Metazoa; phylum Chordata; class Actinopteri; order Labriformes; family Labridae; genus Cetoscarus; species Cetoscarus ocellatus. Next base: position 697,010 of record JBAMNC010000067.1, on the reverse strand, counting down.
GAATCATAGACTGACTGTAGCTGCTGAGGAGGACATGATTCTTTTCAAAGAGGAGAAGGATCGACAACAGAAATCACTGGACTCTGTTTTTAACCCTGAGCTCCACAGAGCAGGTTTGTTCACTTTGAAGCTTCAACACAAGTTTGACAAACACACAACCTTATTCTTTGTTTGACTTCATGCACACAGATAGCTGAAATGAACAAAGTCGTATTTATCTTACAATTAATATTATACTTCATATAATAATACAGGCCTACTGTGAATTTGCTGTGGAGTAATTTGTATGAAAGTAAGTTTCTATTGATAAAATAACCATCATAGGCTCTACCTTAAATTAAGTTTTTATTTATACAGCATTTTTGTCCCCGTACAACTGAGTTAATGATCTCTGTATAAGTCAGCGCTGTTCTTGGTCCAAATTTAGTTCATGTCAGCTACCAGACGATATTTTGACTCTCCCTATGCCAGCACTCACCAGTCACTTTTTGCAAGTCCTGGTCTACAATCAAGTTAACCATTCGGTCCATCTGATTTAGCTATGATGATAATTCTTGTGAAAAATGTGACTGAAGTGAAAATATTAGCTCCAGAGGTTGTATAACTTTCTTTAAGTTGAGCTTGAACAATGTTCTGTCTTCACATTTGCAATCACTGTGCAGGAAGTTTTGCAGAGAAGTGAAATATAACACTTTTAATTAATATCAACCAATTAAGCAAACATTATTTGTATAGTAGGTGTAAGTGTAGGAGAAAAGAAAGGTCTTTAGGGGAGTTTGTTCAATGGACAGTCTACCATCATGGGCTCATCCATTCAGGAGGCATATAAGAATACATAACTTTCTGAAAACAAGGATAATTACAGTGATCGGTATTCCAGAGAAAATGAGAAAATAATGCCTTGTAAATAATGCTGCTGCCCAATGTGGACACCATAGAATAAGTGGAAGGAGGTAAATGCTAAGAATCAAAAATACTTTATTATTCCCCCTGGGGAAATTGGTTTGTTCTGGTTGCTTTTGTACACAGTGTAGTAGCATAAATATTGAATTAAACCATTAAAATAATGTCTTTGAATATTAGTGAGCAGGTGAAGGGAATGAAATTGGTCAGGACAGGATCTACCAACTACTAATCGGAGAAGATGAGAAGAGAGGGAAAACCAGGAAGTCGACCACAGGCTGAGGAAAATGAAGACATGATCTTTTCTACACTAAAGTCAGGCATACACTGCAATTTTATTGCAGTATTAAGCCTTTTCACAACAGATGTGTAACGGGCGCTGTTTGAGTTAGATAGGTTGCCATAGCAACGCATGAAGTTAAAAGTTTGTATTTTATTTTAATATACTGCTTATTTGTTTTCATTTACATGCAATCTTAAAAAGGAGGTTATACTGTTAAATCAGTAAATTATATGTTAAGAAAAAAAAAATGTTAATTTGTTATGTTGTCCTGTCGACAAAGTTTCTTTGAATGTCACATGACGTTATCGACGGGGAAGCTGCATGCAGCGGCTCAGACTCTGAGAAAGAGAGAGAAATGGCGGGTACTGCAGAAAACTTTATCATCCCGTTCTTAATTCCTAACCGTTGGTCAGCAGGCGAACACGGTAAATATTGTTTACATTGTTTGTTTAACCTTTGGAAACGAATATAAGATATGAAATATGTTTGTTGACAAGTGAATGAGAAATGATTTAGCCAAGGGCTGAAAATCTGTCTTATCTGTTCTAGTTTTCACAGTGTCTCCATGGTGTGTCTTCTGTGAAGATTAAACTTGTTGTGGACATCAGTATGAATCGTGGACCTTTTACTGAGATGCAATATTTTTTTGTGCAAATATTTTGCACTTAATTTTTTTCCTGAACCTTCAGCCAGGCAATGTTTACAAGTGAAATTGCAGCTTTTATTTAATGGACTGTGATACATTTTTCAGTCTGTCAAAAAATCCAAGTGGAGACCCACTTTCTTTTAGAATGTTGCAGATTATTCCTTAATTGGACGGGAGACCATACCACAATCAACACAAGCATTTCTTTGAAAACACTGTTAAATAAAATGCTTCATCGTGTCATTTTTCCTTGTTTCCTGTACAAAGTGTCTTGAATATTGTTAGAGCTATCATTATCTTTTTATCATAGTTTAACCAAACTTTTGGCTGCCTCTGTCAACAATGATCCTCATCATAACTTGATTAGCATGCTGCCTCATAAATAAATGTAAAATAATGTAATAGCAACCCCGCAGGTCCATCCTTAAGAGATAAATATTTGGTCATGTTTGAGCATTTTAAATGAAATTACATGAGAAGAAATATTTTGAAAATTTCTTAAAAGAATAATCTAAAAATAAAAATATTTAACCTTATTTTTAGTCCATGATTGTCTCTCACCTGTGACAAGGAGCTGCTTTGTAAATCTTTTGGTAGTAGTCTGGTTTAAAATAAATCCTGTTTGAATTTGATTCTGTTGACATAAATAGGAATCTAATGCAGGGCATTATCTTCACTTAGTTTTAACCACAAACTATATATGTACCATATTGAATCTAAACCATGGCTTACTTGTACACAAGCATAACAAAGAACAATGTGCTGGAATTACTGCTGAGTCTTAAATATGTTTAGCCAGAAATATATCCATGATGGTTGGGTTAGAGTCTCATACCTCAAGTCCAAGTTGAATCTGGAGTTTGTAAGGGTAGAATTTGTGTCAAGTCTCAAATCCCCTTGAATCCAACTCAATTTTTGACTCAAGTCCCTCTCTCTGGCTCCTTCTGAGTCTGCCCCTGTCTTCCAGATGGTGTACTGGTATAATTATAGCTGTGAGCAGAGATCTGTGGGTTGAGACAGAGTTCCAGAGGCATCGTTGGTATTATTTAAACATGACTTTGATGTCACATTAAGTACAGATATTGAACAATCAGATCTCATGTTTCTAAAGTTAAGTAGACCACAAAGAAATGACTGGGTTGGCTGGTTTCCCCTTTTTTAGATCAGTATATTGTTGAGAAAATTAAATATATGTGCAAATCAAAAAAAAAAGTGGGATTCTCATGACCCGTTTGTTTTGAGATTATTTAAATCTTGTTTCTAGAGCTTGATGTTTTCCATCTTTGTCCTCAGATGTCCATCAGCTGATGGTAGAAGAGGTTCCCCTTGAGCAGCAGGACAGCAGCTCCAGTCTGAAGCAGGAGAACCCAGAGGAAGCAGCACACTTTAAAGAAGAACAGGAGGAAGTGTGGATCAGTCAGCAGGGAGAGCAGCCTCAAGAGCCAGAGGAGGAGGATATTATCAAGTTCACTGTCTGTCCTGTTCTTATAAAAACTAAAGAAGAAGAGGAGGGGGAACCTGCTGAAGAGAACAGAGACACTCAGCATTTGAAAACAGAAGCTGATGGAGAGGACTGTAGAGGATCAGACACTGATGACAGTGCTGATTGGGAGGAGAGTGATGAACCTCAGGAAGTTTTAGACCCTCTGCAGAAAACAATGGAGCTGGGAGTCATATTAATAGCAACAGTGGAAATACTTCAGTTAGCCCTTCTGAATGTGCTCCAAGATATCCGAGTCAACATGCTGCTACTTACACTGGTGAAAAACATATAAGTTGCTCAATTTGTGGTAATCATTTCACAAAGCGAAGCAGCCTAAAAAAACATGCTGTTGTTCATTCAAAAGAGAAACTATTTAGTTGCTCGGTTTGTGATAAAAGATTCAGCTATTTTGGAAGTTTAAAAAGACACTCTGCAGTCCACACAGGTGAGAAACGATTCAGTTGTACAGTTTGTGGTAAATGTTTCTCTCAAAGTGGAACCCTTAAAAGACACATAGTTAGCCATGGAGGCGAGAAACCATTCAGTTGTTCGGTTTGTGGCAAAACATTCAGTGACCATCGAGTTTTACAAAATCACTTTGTTGTGCATACAGGAGAGAAACCATTTAGTTGTTCAGTCTGTGGTAAAACATTTAGCGATAAAAGAAACTACAAAAGGCACACTGTTGTCCACACAAAAGAGAAACCGTTCAGTTGTTCAGTTTGTAGTAAAACATTCATCGACCAGAGAACGCTACGCGATCACACTGTTGTCCATACAGGAGAGAAACCATTTGGTTGCTCAATTTGTGGCAAAAGATTTAACAATAGAAGAAACTTCAAGAGACACTCAGTTGTCCACACAAAGGAGAAACCATTCAGTTGCAGTGTCTGTGGTAAAAGTTTTTCACAGAGTGGATCTCTGAGGAAACATGGAGTGAAACATTTAAACATAGTGCAGGTTTGATAAGACACTAGTGTGGTCCCTCATGGGAGGGGCTGTTTAGTTGTAGAGTTAAGGGGAAGGATCAAACATGTCAAAAAATACAGTTGTGTTGGTTCAAGCAGTGAGGATAAAGAATAAAGTCATGCCTCATCTTATTTATCGAGCTGAAAGGAAGCCATTTAATCATTGGAATTCCATTTTTTTCTTTTTATCATGTTCCTGCTATGTTTTTGGTCCTATTGTCCTCTTTGAATGAATAGCTTATATTTGTTGTATATATGAATAATAGGATCAATGTAGCTTTGTCATGTACACAGAACCTTTCTTATTTGTTATCATGCATTTGAATGAATAAAACTGCTCTATTTCATTCACATTTATGTTACTAAAGTATTAGTACACAAGCATGGTCAGAAACCATGACTTCAGTGCTGGTTTGGAGTGTTAAGAAACCAGGCAAGACTCATGTACATGCTTATGCCTGTCCGGGTTTGAATTCCAGCCTGTGGCCAGTTTGCGGAGTGCCCTCCCCTACTCTCTCTTGCCCCCTTTCACACTTTCCACTGTCTCTCTCTCCCCTGTCAATAAAGGCTCAAAATGCCCAAAAAAGAAACTTTAAGAAACCATGACTTTGAGGTAGGAGACACCTTGTAATTTAATATATTTTGCCAAATACACTGTTTAGTAATACATTTACCAGTTTGTAACAGCAGTAATTATGGAAGAGTATTAGGGCCATTTTAGATGGAAAAAATATTTTTCGGCAGGTCGACATTGAAGTCAAAATGACGAGATTAAAGTCAAAATTTTGAGATAAAGTTGAAATGTTGACAATAAAGTTGAAATTCAATTTCGTTTTCAAAGTCAAATGATGAGATTAAATTAAAATGTTGAGAAAAAAATCAAAAGTCGACAATAAAGTCGTCATACAATGTATTTCGACTTTATTCTTGACATTTTGGCTTTTTTTCTCAACATTTCAACTTTTATCGCAAAATTGTATTTCAACTTTATTCTTGTCATTTTAACTTTATTCTTGTCATTTCAACTTTAATCTCGAAATTTCAATTTTCATCTTGACTTCCCCAAAATCATCTTCTCCATCTAACATGGCCCTTATACTCTTCTGTAAGTAATGCCTCACTGTGTGTTTGTGAATTTGTCAGCACATGCAGATACAAATAAGTATATCAGACTCAAGGTCCATTAATGCAAATAAATTTACTACTCTACATCAAATTAAAGCTAAAGGGATGGTTCAGGATTTTTGTAGTGGGGTTGTCTGAGAAGGGGGAAAATGGGGTTGCAGACCAAGGTATAGACTTTCAAAACAGTCATGCCGTGTACCTGTGATTAACAGAAAACACATTTATTAGGTGGAGGCTGTATAGCTCTGACATCAAACCCCAGGAAGTAAAAATCAGAGTGTTTTCTTTAAGAATGCATAGAGCATCTCTCTGGTGCACTTTGAGATTTGTTTTCAAATGTAAAGTGCATTATAATTAAAAATCTCTTATTATTATTGTTATCTCTGAGTTTAGTAAAAGACGTCATGTTCTTCTGCCCCCTCTAACAACATTAAAAGCAAAGAATTTATATATATATATATTTGTATATATATATATATATATACACACACATATATATACATATATATGTATGTGTATATATATGTATATATATATATACATATGTATATATATATATATGTGTGTGTGTGTGTGTGTATATATATATATATATACATATATATTTGACTAGACATTGGACCTTAAAGAATAAAAAAGTAAATAGACTAAAATGTATTTCATAATCTAAAACATTTTTAGTGTCAAAATAACTTGGAGATTATATGAAATACACCATATAAATCCTCTTTAATTAGATGGATTTGATATATCACTGAAACTGCATGATGGTTCATTACATGTTGCTCTTTTCAGTAAACCCACAGATTTTAACACAAATATTTCTCCCTGCAACGTTTCATAAAAATTACACAATCACAGCCAATTTATTATTCTTGTGCATCTGTGAAAGTTTGAGTGTGTTTTGTTTTCATTGACAACAACAGCTATTGTTTTTATTTAGTGAAGCAACATAACATCTTATTTACATTCTGACTTCTTCATTTCCAACATTTTGATTTTTTTACCTCTACGGGAAACTGCTTTTTAGACATCCTCAAGAGTTTGATATTTGGTCATGTTTGAGCATGTAATGTGAATTTACTTGAAAAGGAATATTTTGAAGATTTCTTAAAAGAATATAAAAAAACTTTGACCTTATTTAAGTCCATGATGGTCTTACCTGTGACAAGGAACGGCTTTGTGAAACTCTTGGTAGTAGTCTGGTTTTAAACAAATACAGTAAGTATTCCCAAAACTGAATTTGATTCCACTGACAAATAACAATTATTCATAAAACTGAACCAGATAAAATGTTTTTGTCTTGTTTTTATGTCTAATTTGGGGTTATTAAGTCATTAAAGTATCACTGTGTAAATATCTGTGAGACTTTCATAGTGATCTGAAGTATGTCTTTAGTTTTGTCTCAAATAAAGGGGTTCTAGTGATTATTCAGATCTTTTTCAATGACTGAATATTGTTTAATACTTTCGGCAACAGAGAGAGCACACTCATTGGCCACTTTATTAGGTACATCTTGGTTGGACCAGCCTTTAGCTTCAAAGCTCCTTAATTCTTCATGTCATAGATTCAACAAGGTGCTGAGACATCTCTCAGAGATGTTGGTCCACGTCTTCTTGACAGCATCACACAGCTGCTGCAAATTTGTCATCTGAACATCCATCAATATTCATGACATAAGCTGAAGTTAGTTTAAAGTTTCAAACAAAAAATCACCATGTATTGTTCTGACTTTTATCCTTTATCCTATAGAAAATCTCATTTTTGGAGAAAGGTTGGAAAAATGTCTTGATTTCACTGTAGTTGAGTCTCCATGGGGTGAGATTAGGCCACTGCTCCTGACAGAAAAGAGAATCAGGGTTCTGTATTTACTTTGTTAGTTACGTGAAATACTTTTAACTAAACACAAAGACGTCTCCCTCCTGGCCTTTGCCCTTTTAATTCAGTTGTGATTCTTTTCTTCTTTTCTCTATGAAATATCCAAATGTATTTAAGTTCTCAGAGGAAGTCAAATTATTTTACCAAAATCTTAAATCAAGTGTTGTGTCAATATCACTGGGATTTGTGAGACTTAAGTCTACCACATACAGTTCACTGAAAGATCTGATGAGAACAAGTTAATTGACGTGTTTATTTATAGAAAAAATAATTCTCTAATCAGCTATTACTCTCTGATTCAAACTAAAGCTGAGTCAGTACACCTCTCACTCTGTGACCTACTTATTGTGTTCCTTGTAGTGCTGGTTCTGACTTGATAGTCTGTTAGTCGTAGTCTGTAAGTGTCATTCTGGACAGCTCACAAAAGATGAAAATAAATGTTCTCAAGTTTTTTAGTTGACTAGAGCTAAAATTAAAAAAGGTTATACTTATCAAACACAGAAACTAACAGTTTACTAGATTTGTAGAGATGAAATTAAAGACAAAATGTCCTTAGTTTACACTTTTTACATCGTCAAACTGAGAAATTCAGTAAAAATCAGACACCACTAGACTTTTTTTCTGTGATTTGTTTTAACTGGAAGTGCCCAGAGAGCACAAACACCTACCAAGGCATTTCTGTGACCAACACTTCCTGAAAATTAAATCAAAATCCATCAAGACATTTTTGAGATATCTTGCTCACAGACAGACTAAGAAATACCAGCAGAAACACAACCTGCTTGGCGAAAGTAAATAAAACTAAAAGGTCCATGTGCCAAACAATTTTTCAAATCAAGTCAATCTTTATTCACACGGTAAATGTCATACAAAGAGTGATACAATGTGCTCCAAACTCAGGAGGTGAAAACGATTACAGCATCAGCGCTGAAAATTAAAGACATAGGGCCCTAATTTCCTGGCGCAACGCAGGGTGGTGCAGCCTGGCGCACCCTGCGCAGTGGTAATTTTGTCCAGCGCACCGCCTAGTGCCCAAGATGGGCACTAGGCGACCAGGCGCCAAAACCTCAAAGGTGGGCATCCAGAGTGTCAGGCAAATTTCAATGCAATAAACAATCACAGCAACCACTATTTAATGTAACCGTCTGGACCAGCACATACATTTGTATCTATATTAATTGTCCCGTCACATCTGATGTCAGATCAGAGACGTTTGTCATAATGGAAACTCAACCTGACGGCAGCTGGAAGATTGACGCAAACCAACAAATTCACATCTCTCAGCCAACCACAAACAGCCACATCATCCGATACGGAGTATCCGGCTTCTCTCATCTCATGAAATTCAAAAGAAAAGAAAAAAGAGAGAGACGCTCGCTGAACAAATGTAAGTCACTCGGTGTCTTAAGGATTTACCTGTGATTGCCCATATTTCTCTGTTTTAATCTTTGTTCTTAACGTGACCTTTAAAGATGGAGTACATTATTGCAAGGAGGATGAGGAGGAGATACCTGGAGAGAGTATTTCACCAAAGGTTCTGCTATTTGGCAATGACAGACCAGGAATGCAGGTGGATCACAAGCATGATGAATGGATTAGCCTGCTGCTGTGTTTAAATGTAATTGTCACTTAATTTTGTACTCCTATTCATGAACAGATTACATCTATCCCTCGAGGTGGTCCACAGGGTAACACGCATCGTGGCCTCGGATGCGTGGCCCAGTGGCCCCTGCGCTCTCCCAGTTGCTGTAAAAGTGACAGAGGCTCTGACCTTATTCGCCACCGAGGCAATATTGTCACTGCGCCTCACCGGCGGCACATTTAAAGGTGAGGAGAGGCATTCATTTGATTGGTGAAGATTACACTCGGCTGTGTTAAACCCACTCACGCCTTCTCTCCTCCCTCTCTGCCACTTGTGCAGGTGGGAAGGACAGAGACGTGGGTGCGCCTCGCTGCCTCAGACTGCCTGGTGCACGAAACTTGCATAATGCCCTGGACACACCCCGTTGACGCCGCGCAGGGCAGGTGAGCCCCACCTGCGCCTGGTCTACGAAATTAGAGTCCATGAAGTCAAAACTCAGAGCAGTTAATATAAAATTAATATCAAAAGATGTACAGGTCATACATATTTGGACACACACTTATGGTAAGAATACAAACAATTTCTATTTAAATCAGCTGTAGTGTTTGGATGGGATCTTGGAAGTCCAGTGAAAGTCTGTTACAATATGATCCATGTAGAACAAAAGCATATAATCCTCTGTACCAGATTTTGAAGGAAATGTTCTTCTTTTTGAAGCGTTTTCCATGTGATAAAGGGGGATTTTGTCATTTTATTCATTTGGCTTTCAAATTTGTAATCATTATTTTTTACTTTTGCTACTAAAAGATGAAACAGATTAGATTAGCAGCCATTTTGTTGCTCTGGGTCCTTGGACTAAAAATAAGGATTTATGTTTTGACTTTGTCAAATTGTAAGAAACTTTCCGACATCCAAACGTTCAGATTATCAAGACAGTGACATAGGGGAATTTTGGTATGGTGATAAGGGATGGTGATAAGGGTTTGTGAATCTGCATCAGCATTTACTGCCTTAACTTTTCTTGAATTTGTTTTTATTGTGGCATGTGCTGCAGACCTCTTGGCTGGGTCGCCCTTGTGAATAAGATCCTGATCTCAGTGAGACTTATCTGGTTAAATAAAGGTTAAATAAATAAAATTTAACAATTCAGCTTACCTATAATTATTTACTCTGTTTCTGAATACGATGCGAGCAGAAGGACAAAAAATGAATAATCTGGGATGCACAAAACTGGATTTTTGCTGGTATTAGAAATGCTTACATTTTTCTCCACTTAACAGAAAACGAACCGATCTTCACATCCTGACGATTCATTGTGTTAAAACAGGCGTGAAACAAGAAAAACATTTTATTCTTTAAACGTTTAATTTTGATGTCGACAGTTTAGTGCTAATAGGATAAAGCATTATGGTACATCAACATTTCAGTCAACATAAAGGATGCATATGACCAACATGTTTGGCTGAAATACAAGCTGTAAATATCAGCAGAAACTTTCATGTTAGCAGATTAAGATATATTGATTTTAAAGTTGTCATCAGCCTCAGGGAGCACCACACTCAACATCAGACTTATTTGATATCAGGGCTGCCGTTGACACTAATTCTGGATACACTCTTGCTTGTAGAACAGCCACACCTGCATGCTCGTCACGTCTTGGTAAGCAGAGGAGCAATGGAGTGGCGCTGTTAATGGGAGTAAAGTTAGATCACCCATCCTCAATCTACTGCCCACCCTCCACTCTTTATACACAAACAAATAATTATTCCAGCTGATAATAGGGAGCATCTTTTTGACAGAAGAATAACTGTTATGAAAAATAAGATATGTTAGTCAGAGCATCCATTTGGCTTTTGTAAAAGCAGGATGTTGTTCTCATCTGTGTCAGTGTATAAAAAAGGCAGATCATGCCAAAGTCATGCCAAAATTTCTTGGTACTGTAAATATTTTAAAAAATGTGTTTTGAAAAAGCAAACTGCCAGTTTTCATTAGTTTTAGCAGCCCTTTGCTTTTACTGTGACAGCTGTGTGAGGATGAAACTTGACGTCAATGTTGTGAATCAAAAGAATCTAAACTGACTTTATGGCTTTATTGAATTATGATATGAACTTACAGCAACACTTCATCATCAACATGATATGTTTATATTTAACAGCTGAGGTCAAAAGAATGACATTATTTAGTGGATGAATCTAGCCAGTAAAGAGAGTTTCTCAGTGAGGTGTGCGTGAATGGACCCATCTTTGTATCACAGTAAGGACTGACTGTAGCAGAGTGATAATTAATTGATTGTGTCTTGCATTGGAAAGAAAGGAGGGCACTGAGGACAGAGAATATGTTTCAGATAATAAAAAATGTGAAAAAAAGAGGCAGACAGATAAAATGAAGCACATCCTCACTCTGCATTTCCACTACTCTCACCCACACACTTATGCTGTTTGACCCTCACGAGCCGGGTAAATCTCTTACCACAAACGCTGCAGCTGAACGGTTTCTCCCCTGTGTGGACAAGTGAGTGTTTTTTAAGAGTTCCACTCTGTGTAAAAGTTTTATCACATAGGGAACAACTGAACGGTTTTTCTCCAGTGTGGACTCTCATGTGCCTTGCCATATCTGATCTCTTGACAAAACCTTTCTTACAAACTGAGCAGCTGAAAGGTTTTTCCTCTGAGTGACGCAACATGTGGACTTGTAAATTTTTCTTACTGGGGTAGCTTTTACCACAAATTGAACAATTAAAGGGTTTCTCCCCTGTGTGGACAATGGAGTGTTTTTTCAAATCTCCACTTTGTATAAAACTTTTACCACACACTGAACAACTGAAGGGTTTCTCTCCTGAGTGGAATCTCATGTGTGCCACCATCTCTGCTCTTGTGATAAAACTTTTTTCACAAACTGAGCAGCTGAAGGGTTTATCTGCTGAGTGGCGCAACATATGGAATTGTAGCTTTTTCTTACTTGGGTATATTTTAGCACAAACTGAGCAGCTGAATGTTTCTTCCGTTGTGTGTATTACAGCATGTTGGCTAAGAGAACCACTCTGAGAAAAACTTTTACCACAAACACTACAACTGTATGGTTTTTCCCCTGTGTGGACAATCGAGTGTCTTTTCAGATCCCCACTATGTATGAAACATTTTCCACAAATTGAACAACTGAAAGGTTTCTCTCCAGTGTGAACTCTCATGTGTGTCACCATCTCTGCCCGTTTAATGAAACTTTTTGTACAAAATGGGCAGGTAAAGGGTTTCTCTGCTGAATGACGCCGCTTGTGTTGTTGTAAAGTTTTCTTATTTTGGTATTTCTTACCACAAAGTGAGCATCTGAAACGTTTCTTTCTTTTCTGGTGTCCAATGTGATTTGTTTGTCCAAAGCTAGAAGCACATTCAGAGGAGCTCACTGATGGATCTTCTGTCTTATATTTCAGATCATTTCCAGCTCTGTCTTTGTCCTGCAGAGGGTTTAAACCTTCCTGATGTTCATCACTCTCCTCCCAATCAGCACTGTCATCAGTATCAGATCCAGAAAGATCTGAAGCATTGTTTTGACTAACTGTCTGTAAATGACTGTGTGGATTAAAGTCTCTGTCTGCCTCAGATCCTCCACAGTCCTCTTCATCAACTTCTGTTTTCAAATGTTCTGTATCTCTGGTCTCCGCGGGAGGTTTCTCCTCATCTTCTATTTCAGTCTTCACAGTAACAGGAAGGTACGTGAACTTGATGATATCATCCTCTTCTGGCTCTTGAAGCTGCTCTCTCTCCTGACTGATCCACATTTCCTCCTGTTCCTCTTTAATGTGTGCTGGTTCTGCTGGGTTCTCCTGCATCAGACTGGAGCTCCTCTCCTGCTGCTCAGGAAGAACCTCTTCTTCTTTAATCATCAACTGACGGACGTCTGAGGACAAAAATGGAAAACATCATGCTCTAGGGAAACTCTTATTGCTTTGAAGAGTGAAACCATGGATAGTGTGAATTTATTTAAGCACCTGCATGGTGACTAAACCTTAAAGATAAGAGCATCCAGACTAATTCAGACTGTAATGAACCAACTCTTTTACTTCCTTTTAACAGACCCAAATGTGAGGGCGTCAGATCTGGCCCTCCAGTAGTTTCCAACTGACCTGTGACACTTTTGAACAAAAGAGCAAATCTTTGACAAATATTAAGTCATGAAAATGTCTATTTTCACATTCAAAGAAAAATATTAGCATCAATTAATTAGTTTAAATGAAAACTGTAATGGTTGTCTATCAAAATATTCCTAAAAACACATCGCCCCGGACTTCCAAATATCCCACGTGCACAGCTTCACATCTGTGTCGTAGCTATGCTCCTGGCAACCCGTATTCTTGTCCACAGGAATCTCATTTAAAGCACTGAGCTGTGGTTCACAGCTGTGGATGCTTGAAACACGGGATCATAAAGATCACGAGAGATGGAACAGGCAGATCAATACATGAACATCGAGTTATATTTCAATATTATTCCACTATTTCCACCATATTTTGAAATGACACTAAAACTCTGAGTGACTGTTGTCCTGAGTTGAGTTGATGTGTTTGGCAGAGACAGACAAGGAGTTAGGCAGCTGCTTCGTATTTCCTCGATAGCACTCAGAGGTGTGCTGCTGGCACATTCTGCCGATGGATCAAGGTGAAGGCCGTAGACACCGACTGATTTACAAGATTGGGGTCAATTTTCTGTAGAGTGAGCAGTGCACACAGAAAGCTGTGGAAATAAGGGGCCAGCCTATTTCTATTGATCAATTGATTGATTGATTGAATCTCTAATAACAAAATAAATATTTTTGTCTCCAGAAGTAATTATAAAAAAAAAAATCAAATAATTTAATGAAAACTGACACTCAAGTAAAGTTACAAGTAAAAGAATACTTTGACACAGTGCTGAAATTTTGAGCTGCTTGTTTTGTGTCATATTTTCAGGAGGGAGCAGCTGAAACAAATCAGACAAGTCATGGAGGAAAAAAGAAATCCCCCCGCGTACAAATATGAGACAGAAGATCAATATAATGTCCACATCTATCTGTGTGCATGAAGTCCAACAAAAATAAGGTTGTGTGTTTGTCAAACTTGTGTTGAAGCTTCAAAGTCAACAAACCTGCTCTGTGGAGCTCAGGGTTAAAAACAGAGTCCAGCAGTTTCTGTTGTCGTTCCTTCTCCTCTTTTAAAAGAATCATTTCCTCTTCAGCAGCTACAGTCGTTCTATGATTCACTGAAGATTTCTGCATTTGGACGTCAGACATTTTCACACAATCACAGACACTTTTTTTTTCACACAAACTGCCTTCAAAACACTGCAGCTCCGTCTGTCTACACTTAGCATGCTAAGCTAAGCTCACTAGCTTCAGAGGACTCGTTGACATGTTGGAGTCTGAACATGTATTCAGACAAAGAGATCATCACAGCCTGTACAACCAGGGAAACAAACACACTAGAATATCTGAGCTCACGTTAATCCGTCTGTATCGCTCTGTAGCCGAGTTCATTCTCAGTTTGATGTTAGCTTGAGAACACAGCTAGCTTCAGTTAGCATTAGCGGCCAACATGAAGGGAGTCTGAGGTGAAGTAGCACAAACACTTCACAAAGTCTGTTTTAGTGACTTCTACTATACATACAGGCTGTGCTGCTTCATTAAGAGATCTGGTGTTAACGAGAGAAACCCCACAAATGTTCACAAAGATTAAGGAGAAATACTCTAAGCTAACGGACTAATGGAGAGAGGAAGACGAACCTTCTTCTTCTTCTTCTTCATTGGTGGCTTTAAAATACTCATGATGGCGAAATGCTGACACCCATAGGTAATCATAGGGGAAATAACTTTTTGGCTTTCCTTTCCTCCTTTTGCCCTGTGTTGCTATCAAGCCTAATTTCCCCCTCAGGGAATCGATCTAATTTTATCTCTTTCTACATCCCTGTCCGACACCACTGCTTTGGCTTTAGAAATCAGTGTGTTTTAGTTTGAACAGCAGACTGCTAGAAAACCAAAAGTCGTTTTTCCTCTGAGTGGATTTGTGTGTCATATACACACAAGGGGACATATGGATGAAGGGAAAATGTGTAGAAGAGGAGCGAGCTGAAAAAAAATCGTGCTCATTCGAATCTGAAAAGAACTCGTGCGGCCGTTGGTGTCACAATTTCGTCCTCGTGTTTGTTTGCCAGATACCAACGAAGAAGAAGAAGCTTCCTTTTCCTCTCTTCATTAGCCCGTTAGCTTAGAGCATTTCTCCTTAATCGTTGTGAACATTTGTCGGGTTTCTCTCGTTAACAGCAGATCTTTTAATGAAGCAGCACAGCCTGTATGTATTGTAGAAGTCACTGAAACAGACTTTGTGAAGTGTTTGTGCTACTTCACCTCAGACTCCCTTCATGTTAGCCGCTAATGCTAACTGAAGCTAGCGGTGTTCTCAAGCTAACATCAAACTGAGAATGAACTCGACTACAGACCGATACAGACGGATTAATGTGAGCTCAGATATTCTAATGTGTTTGTTTACCTGGTTGTGCAGACTGTGATGATCTCTTTGTCTGAATACATGTTCAGACTCCAACATGTCAACGAGTCCTCTGAAGCTAGTGAGCTTAGCTTAGCATGCTAAGTGTAGACAGACGGAGCTGCAGTGATTTGAAGGCAGTTTACGTGGAAAAAGTGTCTGTGATCGTGTGAAAACGTCTGACGTCCAAATGCTGAAATCTCCAGTGAATCATAGACGGACTGTAGCTGCTGAGGAGGAAATGATTCTTTTCAAAGAGGACAAGGATCGACAAGAGAAACTACTGGACTCTGTTTTTAACCCTGAGCTCCACAGAGCAGGTTTGTTCACTTTGAACCTTCAACACAAATTTGACAAACACACAACCTTGTTCTTTGATTGACTTCATGCTCACAGATAGATGTGGGCATCATGTTGAGTTCTTTATTATTGAATGATTTAAGCTGATCTCTCATGTAAATATGAAACCATGCAAGCAGTTCAACATGCAATCATATTCTTTTTTTTTTTTTTTTGTACAGGCACCATTTCTCAGAAAATGCAAAGAAGAGAAATTTTCGTTTGGGAGACAAAGCTACAAAATAAAGCATATTTTCTCTCTTTCTCCTTTATTTTAATGAGTAAATCACATCATTAGGCCCACCTTTACTCCATTTCCCTTTCACGTCAAAATCCCGTATTTAAAAAAGGAAACAAGGAAAAAAACATGAATTATAGGTCCTTCATTTGGTGTTAAATACATTCATGGTAAAGCCTTTTGGTAAAACTTTTTTTTTTAAAAACAAATGTGCTACATATTAAACAATTAAGGAATAGACACATCAGTACTTCAACATTAACATAAAACTTCAGTTTGTGTAAGCACATATGTTCCTTATTGTCCTCAGATGTCCATCAGCTGATGGTGAAAGAAGAAGAGGCTCTCCCTGAGCAGCAGGAGAGGAGCTCCAGTCTGAAGCAGGAGAACCCAGCAGAAGCAACACACATTAAAGAGGAACAGGAGGAGGTATGGATCAATCAGGGGAGAGAAGAGCAGCTTCAACATCAAGAGGAGGATGATATCATCAAGTTCACTTTCTTTCCTGTAAAGAGTGAAGAAGATGATGAAGAGAAACCTCAGTCCTTCCAGCCTGATGAAGACCAAGGTGAGAAGAGCAGAGACACAGAGCATTTGAAAACAGAAGCTGATGGAGAGGATTGTGGAGGATCAGAACCAGACAGAAACTTCAATCCACACAGTCATTTACAGCCAGTTAGTCCAGACAAGACTTCACGCCTTTCTGGATCTGATACTGATGACAGTGCTGATTGGGAGGAGAGTGATGAACCTCAGGAAGGTTCACACCCTCTGATAGACAAAGATGGAGGTGTGAGTGATGTGAAATGTAAGAATGGAAATACGTCAGTGAGCTCCTCTGAATGTGCTCCAAGATTTGGACAGAAGACACAACGACAGAAGCCCAAAGGAAACCAAGCAGGAGGGAAAGAGTTTCTTTGTTCAGTTTGTGGTAAGCAATATCAAAGTAAGAAGAAATTACAACAGCACATGTATCGCCATTCAGCTGAAAAACCTTTCAGCTGCTCAGTTTGTAAGAAGAGTTTTCTCAGGAAGGCAGAGATGGAGAAACACATGAGAGTCCACACAGGAGAGAAACCCTTCAGCTGCTCTGTTTGTGGTAAAAGTTTAAATATAGGGACGGGCTCCAGAGACACTTGACCTTCCACTCAGGAGAGAAACCTTTCAGTTGTTCAGTGTGTGGGAAAAAATATCCAAGTGATCGGATTTTAAAAGAGCACAAGGTGTGTCACCTAGAAGAAAAACCTTTTAGTTGCCCCTTTTGCAAGAAAAGTTTTGTCAAAAGAGGAGAGATTACAAAGCATATGAGGGTCCACACAGGAGAGAAACCATTTAGCTGCTCAGTTTGTGGTAAAAGTTTTATACGCAAAATTAGTCTACAAACACACATGATTTCCCACACAGGGGAGAAACCGTTTAGTTGTGATATTTGTGGTAAAACTTTTTCTCAGGGTGGACATCTGAAGCAACATGCTGTTATCCACACTGGAGAAAAATCTTTCAGTTGCACAGTTTGTGGTAAAAGTTTCTCAGGGAGCCGCAATTTAAAAGAGCACATGCTGTGCCACTCAGAGGAAAAACCCTTCACCTGCACAGTGTGTGAGAAAAGTTTTAACAAGAGAGCAAAGTTGATTAGTCACACCAGAGTCCACACAGGAGAGAAACCATACGTCTGCTCCGTGTGTGGTAGAAGATTCTCACAGCGAGCAAATCTGAAAAAACACCTGAATGTCCACACAAAGGAGAAACCATTCAGCTGCAGTGTTTGTGGTAGAAGATTTTCTCGGCTTGTAAATGTGAAAAACCACAAGTGTGTTGGTGAGAGCGGTGTTGATCCATTAAAACCTGGTGCTTCATTTCATCAGTACAGCTCAGAAGGACCCACTTAGTCATCTTAAGTATTTCTTTAAAAATTTATTTATTTATTAATTTTATGGATAATAAAGCTCAATCGATCCAGTTTGTATTTGTTTGAAATATTATTTTTATTTAAAAAGAATATACTTTGGCCACTGAAATAGGACCATGGCTATTATTTGTTTATACATATTTATCTAGTTGCTTGAAAAGAGTTCATTCACACAAACAGGATTTCTGTCATTAATATGGTATGACTGTTGTAGGTTAATTAAACAATGTATTTGGCTCTCTTGAACTTTAAAATATCTTCTTCAGGCTTTATATGTTGAACATGACATGTTGTTTTATACACAGAGAAATATATTTAATACACACTTAATGTTCCAAATGAACAATAAGTTAAAATATTTAGGATTGCTTACCTGATATTGCTACAGAGAGTCTGTATTGATATCACAATTTAGGCACCAGACTGTCACTTTCACCTGCTGAGTGTTAGAGAACAACAATATCTGGTCATTTTATTGGTCGTTAGAAACATTGAAAAACTTTAATTCTCCTGAAAAGGGACATGTCTTCACTCGTTTTAATTTTTATGATGCATTTAGGGACTTCAATCTTTTGAGATTGTCAGACCGGTCGTTGTCTGTGTTTTGTCAGCATCAAGCATAAAACATCATTTGTTGTCCTCACTGCCTCATCCTTAATGATTTGGATGTTTAGTTTAATGAATGATCTGCTTTAATATAATGTCTTGATTTCTCTTTAAATTAAAAAGAGGACAAAAGAAATAAGTGGGTTTATATCATCATCACCTGAATGTGTTTTTGCTCAGTTAGGATACCAGTTGGTATCGTCATTATAGACCTGATGTTACGGCTCCACACATCAGGTGAGGAGCTATACTGTCCACATTGAACATTATGAAATTATAACAACAAATAACTTTTTAGCTAAATAAAACTTTTACTACTAGCATCCTACTCTGTGCTTCTTGCCCTCTAATTTTGATTTCTTAAAAAAGTGACAGGCTTAAATTTTACACTCTTGATACTTTTGGAGAAGGTTTTGCATATTTTCATCAATGTAATCATTACTTTTCACATTGAGTTCAAGTCCTCATCTCCAGAGTGAATGTTTGAAAAAGTTTTTTAATCTTTCATGGACTGTTTTTTTATTTAACTCACCATCTGAAACTCTGATACCTGCTTCACTAAAAAGGTATGACAAACTCTGATACTTACCTTCAACTCACCATGACACTAGCACTAATGGGTCTTTAAACCTCAAACACTAAAATGAAATCAGTTTTTCATCTTATTGGGAGACTGAGGCATCAAACTGTGGTGTATTCCCATTTTTCTGATAATAATTTCAGTTTTGTTTAGCCTTTGTGAATAATTTTGTAGAGAGGAACTCTCTCAGATGCCTGCCTTGGTATCACCTTTTGTTTGGAAGTCTGTTGTTGAGTTTTAGTTTTTCCTGTAGCCTTTTGATCAGCCTTCTTCTCATAACCTCTTTAAATTAAACATTTTCAGTTTCTTCTTTTTTATATTAATCAAAATCATCCTTACCTTACATCCTCCTAAGACTGTATGGTCCATGTCTATAAGATGTTTTTGTTGAGCTGTTTGCCTGGAGTATTGTACTTGGGTTGGTAGGTTTCCATAGATGGAGTGAAAGAAAGTCCTTTATTAGTTTCTTCCAAACATTGAATCAAGTTTTTATAATACTCTAAAGAAAGTTTGAATTTTTATTTGTAGTACCTGCTGTGCTGCTTCTTTACATGACGATGAAATGTAATGTACAATGGACTCCTGTGTATGTTTGCACTTAGTTCCATTTTAAAAAAATAAATAAATAAGAGCCTTGAGGACCCAGGGACAAAACATGACACATCTAATTTAAGAGTCAGGTGCTAAGGAGACAAAAAAGGCCAGTTTAAACGTAAAGATAAACTCCTGCACACTGTCTAACTTGCAAGAAATTTATTTGCAATGGTTTGGTCCCAGACCTTCATCAGGCAAACTTTTAAATCAAAGTTAGACAGTGAGGGGCCTCGATTGTCAGGTTTAAATGAACTGTATTTGTGAAAAGAAATATAACAAGCACTTTCAATAGAAATACATTTTAAGACAGAGGAAATACACTCTTCCAATAAAAACAATATCTCAAAACAAAGTGAAAGCCATAAAATAAAAAAAGCAAAATAAGATTAAAATAATAATAATAATAATAATAATAATAATAATAATAATAATAATAATAAAATAATGTTTGATTGCAATTGTCTGGGGTCAAGTTAAAGAGAAACCAGATAAATAAAAAAGGAATAACACACATTAATGTACATTAATGTATATATGTATATTTTGCCAGTATTATTAGATTATTAATGAGAAATTTCATCTTTAGTCCCTCAAAACAAAAACAAATCTAACATTATTCTAAGTGAAGGCAGACAGAGACTTTATTATCCTTCCAGATCCAATCATGAAACATTCTCCAGAAAAGTTCAAACATACTCTAAGAAAAGAATAATTTTAATCTTTGCAGAAAAGAATACATATTTAATTCTCTTAGAGACAGGGGGAACAGATGAGGACTTTTCAAATCTTTTTGAAGGTAAAGAGACACATTTATTGGAGAGAACAGATCTCAGAAACTTGTTTTTGTTAAATCTATCAGATGAGGAAAGATAGGCTTTAGTAAATAAAGGGAACAGCTGAGGTACTGTGGGTTCTTAAAACAAAAATAATTTGATTGAAGCTCCATGAGCACTTTAATGCAGTAATAAAAGCCACAGTTCAAGTATTCTTCCTGAAATACACTTTGTAATATAGATCAATTTAAATTTCCAAGGTTAAGGTGAACCATGATACGTTTTATCAGTTTGTTTCCTGGGTAGAAAAGACACAAGCAGAAACAAAAAGAAGCTGTTTATTCATTTTTCCGTTTTGCGGAAAAAACAGAAAAATGTTTGTTTTTTTGTTTTGAGCAAAAAAAAAAAGAAAAGAAAAGAAAAAAAAAAGTGGTATAAAAATACCACTCCGTATTTCGTTTCATTGGTGGGCGGCACTTCGACGCCTGCCTGTGCGGTGCCTTCCAAAATAAAGGTCCTGCCCTTCAAAATAAAGCTCCTGCTCTGGCAGGCATGGAGAAACTGACTTCCATGTATTGCCTGCCCCCATATGCACCTATTCTAAATTAAAGCAAGTTGTGTACACAGTACAGGGTTTACACGGAAGTAGGCTATCTATTGAATAAGAAAGAGAGATTTACAAGCGACAAGACAAGACGGACGAGGCTCACTGAAAGTAGGTTTTTAAAATGACCAGCAGTTGTCGCCATGCGTTAACGAGGCCATCAATCATCCCCTATAAACATCCAAGTGATTTATTCATGAATCGGGATTTATGTTAGCAGCCTGCCCTCAAAAAAGGCTTTGGTTTCAAGATACCCCTACCCAGCTAGAACAACACACCACCATGTTTTACATATCCAATAAATGAGTCACATTCATGAAACGGATGGTTGTGGAACTTTATTTTCGTGGGAAATACCTTTTTGGCTATTATTTAGGCCTACCATTATCTGGAAAAAGAGCCAAGATAAGCCTGTCAAATTAGGGGTGAGGAGGTAAAAAAAAGCCCAAAGTTTCATAATGGTCACTCAGATTTCCATCCAACGTGCAGTGGTGTATTTTTATTTAGCCTATATTTTACCAGGAAGTAGCTTATGGAAGCGCATTGCATTCACTAAATTAAAAAAAATGTGAGAGGGTTTACAGACGTTTCTTTCTTCTTTATCTTTTTGAGATCCTGATCTCGTAATTACGAGATAAGGTGTCTAACTTTTTTTTATTCACTGAATTAAGGGATACAGTTTTTTGTGGAGAATTTGAGGTATGAATAACTTCAGGCTGTTTTTACTTATTTATTTATTTTTTTTTATATTGTTAAACGGAAATTGAATGTAAGCCAATTGTCTGATCCACACTCCGGAGCAGAAGGGGGCGGTAATGCACCAACAAGCCGGATGCTAACCGCCAATAAAGAAGAAGAAAAGGAGGAAGAAGAAGAAGGTTCCTCTTCTTCTCTCCATTAACCCGTTAGCTTGGAACATTTCTCCTTAATCGTTGTGAACATTTGTCGGGTTTCTCTCGCTAACAGCAGAATTGTTAATGAAGCAGCACAGCCTGTATGTATAGTAGAAGTCACTGAAACAGACTTTGTGAAGTGTTTGTGCTACTTCACCTCAGACTCCCTTCATGTTAGCCGCTAATGCTAACTGAAGCTAGCTGTGCTCTCAAGCTAACATCAAACCGAGAATGAACTCGGCTACAGAGCGATACAGACGGATCAATGTGAGCTCAGATATTCCAGTGTGTTTGTTTACCTGTTTGTGCAGACTGTGATGATCTCTTCGTCTGAATACATGTTCAGTCTCCAACATGTTAACGAGCCCTCTGAAGCTAGAGAGCTTAGCTTAGCATGCTAAGTGTAGAGAGACGGAGCTGCAGTGTTCTGAAGGCAGTTTGTGTGGAAAAAGTGTCTGTGATTGTGTGAAAATGTCTGACGTCCAAATGCTGAAATCTTCAGTGAATCATAGACTGACTCTAGCTGCTGAGGAGGATATGATTCTTTTAAAAGAGGAGAAGGATCGACAAGAGAAACTACTGGACTCTGTTTTTAACCCTGATCTCCACAGAGCAGGTTTGTTCACTTTGAACCTTCAACACAAGTTTGACAAACACACAACCTTATTCTTTGTTTGACTTAATGCACACAGATGGATGTGGACATTATTTTGATCTCTTTATTGATTGATTTATTTCAGCTTCTCCCTTCTCTACACATGACACAAAACTAGCAGCTTAAATCTGCATTTAACTCCATGCTGTAACTGCCACTGGAAAAAATATATGAATTAGTGAACATTTCACTCTGGAGCCTGATGGCAATAATATATTTTTTAGAATGCTTACATATATTTTACTGTATGTGATACTTAAAATGTCTTTATTATCGGAAATAGCAAATCTTAATTGAGTTTAATATATCAACCTTTAACCATCCATTCTTTTTATTTTATTCTTTAATAAAGAGTAACTCCCCTCAGTGATCCCACTTTAACACCAGTTTCCTTCCTACACAATGTTGTGTTTTATAAAAAGTTAACATCAGATAGTTTCTTTCCTGTAATGTTGCAATAGCATAAACTAATATCCAGGGAATTAAACTTACTGCCAAACTTTGCCTTCCATCAAACATGGTCTACTGTCAGTTTTATTTATTTATTTATTTTATCTCAAACTTTAAAAAACAAACAACAACAACCAAGTCAATGCAAAATTGTAATATGTATTCTAAACTGTACATGTCCATCCAACAAATTGAGCATCTGAGTTCATACACATGAACAACAACCAGTTTGAGGACAAACAAAAACATTCTAATAATAACAAGTTAGCACTTCTGAAAAATCAATATATACATTATATATCCATATTATACATATCTACATATACAAATTTACAAATACAGTATATACATAATCAAACTATTTAAATGTTCACAGTATTCATAATCATCCATCTCATAAATACTATATAAATACAAAATTTTCCCCGTAGTATATCTGTTTGGAGTGCTGACATATATTCATATTGTAGATATTGTTAATGTTAATGTTGTAAATTCCTTTTGTGTTTAGTCTCACTTTACTTGTTGTATTTCTTTTCCTTCATAAGGAAGTTGATATAGCCTAAAGATTCTGCACGTTCCAACCTGCGTACTTCATTTTTTTAAACTGATTTTTTATGCTCTTATCTATTTTATTGTCTTTATCTGATATTCCTGCTGCTATACTGTGTCCAAGAGCAACTGAAACATCTAAATTTCCCTTTGGGGATTAATGAAATATGTCTGATTCTGATTCTGAATCTGATGAAGACAGTCTGAAAGCAGTTAAATAATAACAACTTGAGCTCTGGAGGATTTTTGGGTAAAACCTCTTTTCCAAATGATGTTCAGATTTTGATGGTTGATATTTGTGTGACTAGGATAGCTTCAAAAAGTGCATTTAACTCCCCAAATAAATTTATGGGGCAGCAGGATTTCTTTAATAAAAATTTGCTGCTTTGCAAAGACTAAACCATGCAAACTACCAACCATCAAATTTACAAAGTAAGTTTAATTGAAAGTCTCAGCGCAATGAAAAAATTGACAGTTTCAAAAGCTTTTTCATAAATCAATAACGAGTGCAGCACAGGACTTGCCCTTGTTGTTGATCTGGACTTAATACATAATTACTGGAGAGGAATGATTTGATCTGTTTTGACTGGGACTATGTGCACTGTCTTCCAAACCAGAGGAAAGACCCCAGATGATGTGGACAGATTAAACAGATGTGTGACTTGCTCAGCAGTTAATGGGGTGCAGAGTTGTAAAAAAATGCATAAATTCTTTCAATCCACCATCTATATCCTGCAGTGCCTCTCTGATGATGGGAGAAGTGAAGGCCTGAAGGCCTGAATAAGAAGTATGGCCTGAAGAGGAAACATGAGGCAGAGGATGACTGTTAAAGGCAGATCCAGAACAAAGGCCAAATTGATTTCCAGCATCTGCAAAATGTGTGTTAAAGCATGGCAGATTTGGTCAGGTTAATCTATAAGTTAGTTATTAAATGCTACATGAATGAAAAGATGATGAGGGGTTATTTCTACTTACATTTACAGCTTTCCAGAATTATGATGAGTTTGTAAAAGAGCTTAAGATTATTATAATAATTTGCTTTATATTACTGTCTGAATGTCGAGGAGGAAAGCCTGTTCATTAAAATTAAAAAAAAAAATTTTGATTACACCTCTGTTGGTTGATTTCTCTCATTTTAAATGAATAAAAGATAAATTGCATCATGATGGAGTGACAGCTGAGTGGCAAATACTGCAGTTTATTTTGCATTACCTTAAAATCTGTTTGAAGTTGATTATTTACCAATATAAAAGGGCTGTAAGATAAAGAGCAATATGATTTACTAAATCATAACTAATATATAAAATAAACTTTTAAATACTTTGTTTTACATACAGTTAAATGAATGACAAACAGTGGTTGTCGCACCTTAGCAGAGTTGATTTTGGTTGTTTTGAAGGTTTACAGGAATTCTGCTTAAATAAATAGATCTAATTGAGATTTTAAAAAAAAACAAGGTCCTAAATGACATCCAGGTACCAAAAACCTGTCTGCCAGCAAAGAAAGGCAGACAGGGAGGTAGAGAAGGTCATATCTGATGTAACATCACCACAGTTATCATTTTTTTGCGTAGTTGAAACAACATGCACAATCACCTTTGTCATTTAAACCTTATGGGAGTCACATAAATAACTGAATTGCTGATGCATTCAGAATAAAAGCATCATAGAAAATTGTGGTCAGTCCTATTATTGAATGAAACAGACCTGGGTTTTACTGTGAAATACGCTGCAGAAGTCTTGCTGTGGTATTCTAAAGCCCTGAACATATTGACAGACATGGAGCAGACTTGCATTGAGCCTTGGCACACAGTTTGAAACTGTCACTGTCTCCCTATGGGATGAGCAGGCAGCACTGTGATCTTCTAATGATGATTACTCTGTTTTTCTGATCATTGCAGGCTGTGATCACAATGAGAAGTCCATGAATCACCTAGAACTACTATGACCCGCCCTAACAACAAGTAAAATGGAAATGTTAAATATAAATGTGTTTGGAAACAAGTGCTTAGAATCTTAAACACCTACTACTGTACACTGATTATAATGACTCAGAGAACACAATGCACTTCAGTGAGCTTATAAAACATTAACTGACAGGATTTTCAATGAATGTGAATAGTGGTTTAAACTACGTATTGCTCTTTCAAAAAACATTGATATTCTGCTAATAGAAAGATAAGAAAATGCAATCTAAAGAAAATTTGGCTCTGAGATGAAAATGAAAGGAGGTGGTAGGTTATTACGGGCTAAAATCTGCAAAACTGCACATACAGTATAGTCCCAGGTTAAATCTGAAAAATATAGAAACATGGTGAAATAAATTATTAAAATGTTCCTTTATCTCATGGTCTTGTACAGACTTAAACTTGAAGTGTGCAACAACCCTGTAGAAATATCAAGAAAATGTCTGCAAGAATGATCTATAGATATAATGACAACCCAGAACTAGATGTACAACAATTTCTGCATTTTGCTCCAAGTCCAAGCCCTTTCTGAAGAGCAAAGCTGTAAACAAATGGAATTTACTCTGAAGAACTCCCAAGCATCCACCTTACTTGTTTTTTTGTTTTGTTTTTTTTTTACAAAATATGCAACATATTCAAACTATGACAAATATAGACCAATCAGTACTTCAATATTAAGAGAAAACTCCAGTTTATATTTTTTTCCTCTTTTTTTTTTTTTTTTTTTTTCCTTTTTTTTTCTTCTGAACTGGAGTTTTCCTGCAAACAGAAAACTCCAGTTTATTGACGAACATATGTTTCCTTATTGTCCTCAGGTGTCCATCAGCTGATGGTGAAAGAAGAAGAGATTCTTCTTGAGCAGCAGGAGAGGAGCTCCAGTCTGAAGCAGGAGAACCCAGCAGAAGCAACACACATTAAAGAGGAACAGGAGCAGGTATGGATCAATCAGGGGAGAGAGCAGCTTCAACATCAAGAGGAGGATGATATCATCAAGTTCACTTTCTTTCCTGTAAAGAGTGAAGAAGATGATGAAGAGAAACCTCAGTCCTTCCAGCCTGATGAAGATCAAGGTGAGAAGAACAGAGACACAGAGCATTTGAAAACAGAGGCTGATGGAGAGGACTGTGGAGGATCAGAACCAGACAGAAACTTCAATCCACACAGTCATTTACAGCCAGTTAGTCCAGACAAGACTTCACGCCTTTCTGGATCTGATACTGATGACAGTGCTGATTGGGAGGAGAGTGATGAACCTCAGGAAGGTTCACACCCTATGAAAGACAAAGATGGATGTGTGAGTGATGTGAAATATAAGAATGGAGATACATCAGTGAGCTCCTCTGAATGTGCTCCAAGATTTGGACAGAAGAAACAGCGACAGAAGCCCAAAGGAAACCAAGCAGGAGGGAAAGAATTTCTTTGTTCAGTTTGTGGTAAACAATATCAAAGTAAGAAGAAATTACAACAGCACATGTATCGCCATTCAGCTGAAAAACCTTTCAGCTGCTCAGTTTGTAAGAAGAGTTTTCTCAGGAAACCAGAGATGGAGATTCACATGAGAGTCCACACAGGAGAGAAACCCTTCAGCTGCTCCGTGTGTGGTAAAAGTTTTAAACATAGAAGCGGACTCCAGAGACACTTGACCTTCCACTCAGGAGAGAAACCTTTCAGTTGTTCAGTGTGTGGGAAAAAATATCCAAGTGATCGGATTTTAAAAGAGCACATGGTGTGTCACTCAGAAGAAAAAAATTTTAGTTGCCCCTTTTGCAAGAAAAGTTTTGTCAAAAGAGGAGAGATTACAAAGCATATGAGGGTCCACACAGGAGAGAAACCATTTAGCTGCTCAGTTTGTGGTAAAAGTTTTATACAGAAAATAAGTTTAAAATCACACATGATTTTCCACACAGGGGAGAAACCGTTTAGTTGTGATATTTGTGGTAAAACTTTTTCTCAGGGTGGACATCTGAAGCAACATGCTGTTATCCACACTGGAGAAAAATCTTTCAGTTGCACAGTTTGTGGTAAAAGTTTCTCAAGTAATCGAAATTTGAAAGAGCACATGCTGTGCCACTCAGAGGAAAAACCCTTCACCTGCACAGTGTGTGAAAAAAGTTTTAACAAGAGAGCAAAGTTGATGAGGCACATGAGAGTCCACACAGGAGAGAAACCATATGTCTGCTCCGTGTGTGGTAGGAGATTCTCACAGCGAGCAAATCTGAAAAAACACTTGAATGTGCACACAAAGGAGAAACCGTTCAGCTGCAGTGTTTGTGGAAAAAGATTCTCTCGGCTTGTAAATGTGAAAAACCACAAGTGTGTTGATCCATTAAAACCTGGTGCTTCATTTCATCAGTCCAGCTCAAAGGAACTCACTTAGTCATCTCAAGTATTTAAAAAAAAACTTTATTTATTATTTTATTGATAATAATGGTCAGTCCATTCCGTTTCAGTTTGTTTAAAATATTGTTTGTTTTTTAAAAAGATTTGACTTTGGTCACTGACACAGAACCCTGATCATGATTTGTTGGACTAAATGTTAAATGACTATAACAACTAGATTTAATTTGCATCAACGTGATTTTTCCTGTTCAATTCAATTCAAAAGACCTTTACTGGCACAAATATTGTAGTTTCAGCTTTTTATTGGGACTTATATTTGGCTCTCATGAATTTTAAAATATACAGTCTTATGCTTGATATGTTGACCATGATGTAGTATCTCTATGAATAGAATAATGTATTTAACTTAAAACTTCCTAAATGGTCCAAATAAACATAAACCTGTATGTGTCGGTTAACTTACCTGATATTTCTACATTTGATTTCTCTTTTGAATAAAATATCAGGCTTCGATTTCACTCTTAATGCTTTTACATGCCTAGGGAGGTGTGAGTGAATGGCACATAAATGCAAATAATTTGCAGCCAGTTTTTGACTTGCCTCTCCATTCACAATGAAAGCAACGTATATGCATAGATATTGTGAACGTTCTTAAAATAATCTTGCCATGGTAGCCAAAACAGACTCAACATCAGTGGCTGTGACTTGATGCTCGTTTTGATTGAACAGAAACTAATTAGATCCTTTGATTCTGTAAAAGTAAAACTCACTATTTTGCTTGGCAGCATTACATCGCTCATTTATAAGATTGAACTGATCGGAAGTTTTGGAAGTTTTCATGTCAGTCTTTATTGTCATGTAATGCAGCCAGAATATAAAATTTGTACTGCAGAGGCAAAACTAAGTGTTCACAGAGAACTGTCTGTATGACATTAAAATATGTAGGTAATCCTTGGAGTCTCATGTTGTGGTTGTTTAATGGTTTCAGTGGTCCCAGAATATTCTCAGGCTTGAGTTTAGGCCTCAGTTTACTTGAGTTTGAGAAAGACTGCTTTAATAGAAGGTGTCATTCCAGGTTGAAATTGTAAAGGACTCTTAAAATTAAAAATCATGTTCATTTTTGTGTGGCGGCACGTTGGCGCAGGGAGTGAACGTGCCTCATGACAAGAAGGTTGCTGGTTCTAATCCAGTGTCAGTCAGGGCCTCTCTGTGTGGGGTATGCATGTTGGTTCCCTCCGGGCCCTCTGACTTCCACCCCCAGACCAAAAGTCCTTAGGTTGACTGGTGACTCCAAGTTGCCCATAAGTCTGAGAGTGAGAGTGAACGCTTGTCCATATCTATTTGTGGCCCTATGTGATCGCCTGGCTACCAGCCCAGGGTGTTTTCATTGTTATCATGATTTAGGGCTCATTTAAAGTCTGACTAAATACCCTGGGCTCTAATTTTGTAGACCAGGAAGTTATTAATATTGTCAATCAAGTTTGCCCACATATTCTGAGAACAGCTGCCCAATGTAAAAAATGGGTCAATGATGTAAAGAGAAGGGACAAACAAAAGCTCTCAGATAAAAGAAGGCACACGGTGGCCCCTCCACCAGCCTCACTTTGAGCTCAGCGGAGGAGATTGCGTCCTCCACACTCCGTGATAAGTATTGAGGGCTTTGGTGGGATAGAAGTTGGGATTACGGGTAAGGCAAAAATATTTTTATACTAATGTAGACACTCACATTTAGTAACATATATTTAAACCCCACATAATAAAGATTATTGGTGTGGACAGATCACAACATGAATAAATTGTGTAATGGCAATGAAATCAGAAGCACCTGTGCTGAAATGACGCATTTTCATTGTTTACATGTGAAATTAACTTGTTTTACCCTACTTAATCATGATCGTTTTGGTATGTAACACCTGATAACACAAAACCAAAGCTGTGAATACATTTGATTAACTGTTTATTGGCAACATAACCAGCTTCTTTTCCAGCTGCCTGTCGGGTGTTGATGGAAAAATAATATGCTCATTTGCATGTTGGACTAGACTAGAGGAAACTGCATGTACGGCCGAACCTACAGCGGTCTGACTGATCCCCGCCACTGTGGACACGGTGTGCTGGAAAGACCCCGTGGCGAAGAAGGTCAGAGCCGCTGTCACTCTTACAGCAACTGGGAGAGCGCAGGGGCCACCAGGCTGCGCATCGGAGGTCACGATGCGCGTCACCGTGTGGACCACCTCGCGGGACAGATGTAATCTGTTCCTGTGTTATAATAGGAGTACAAAATTAAGTGATAGTTACATTTAAACACAGCAGCAGGCTAATCCATTCATCACGCTTGTGATCCACCTGCATTCCCTGGTCTGTCATTGCCAAATAGCAGAACCTTTGGTGAAATACTCTCTCCCGGTATATCTCCTCCTCATCCTCTTTGCAATATTGTACTCAATTTTTTAGATCACTTTAAGAATAAAGATGAAGAAAGAGAAATATGGGCGATCACAGGTAAATCCTTAGGACACCAAGTGACTTAGATTTATTCACCGAGCATCTCTCTCTTTTTTCTTTTCTTTTGAATTTCATGAGATGAGAGAAACCGGATACGCCATATCGGATGATGTGGCTGTTTGTGGTTGGCTGAGAGATGTAAACTCGTTAGTTTGCGTCACACTTCCAGCTGCCATAATGATGAGTTTCCATTATGACAGCTGTCTCTGATCTGACATCAGATGTGACGGGATAATTAAAATAGATACAAATGTATGTGCTGGTTCAAACGGTTACATTAAATAGTGGTTTGCTGTGATTGTTTATGCATTGAAACGTGTCTGACACTCTGGATGCCTGCCTGTGAGGTTTTGGTGAGGTGTGAGCACTGCGCGCCTGTCAGTCAAATTACCAATGCACTCGAGGCGCTTTGCCTGCGCCAAGAATAGACTAGGTTAGAGCTAGCGAGCTTGCAGCACACATTCCGCACACATTCCGCACAGTGTTTTGGCACTACATTGTCACTGCGCCAAACTGAATCTGTCGACCCCTCCCCCGGTGCGCCGCCACACCCATCTTGGCGCAGCCGGTCTACCAATTGTGTCAAATTGGCTATGCACGGTGGTGCGCCGGACGAAATTACCACTGCGCGGGGTGCGTCATCCTGCGCTGCGCCAGGAAATTAGAGCCCCTTGTGAAGTTTGTGCATGATTCAAGAGTTTGGCACAGACCTACTCTTTTGAAAAGTGGCATGAGATAACAGCTGTTATGATTTGGCACTATAGATAATATTAAGATTGATCAATTAATCTTTTCATTAATTCATGCATTTTGCTCAAGAGGAAACCTCTGTGGCTAAAAATGAATCCTGTGAGGAAGTGCACATGAGGCTGGTGGCACAAAACACAGAAGTTGCAAAACTGTATAAAGTGAATAAGCTTTTTTTTTTTTTTTTTTTAATTGACATCTCCACAGCCTGGTTCAACAAACTGCTTTGGTCTAAATATTTAATCTGTCTAATGTTTATTTTTATATCAAGCCTGTTGTTATTTTAAAAGAATACCAGTATTGGATAGTTAGGGAAATGATTGTCATGGTTATAAGCCTCCAGATATGTCTTTCAACCTTTGCCCTATTTTCCATATTTCTAAAGCTCCAAACCAAAGCTGCATGGCTGTCTGCAGAAGTGCACATTTAAATATACTCTTAATCCATCATTTCAAGTAGCTCAACTAAAAAAATATATTTTTGCTTTGTATTATAACTTGTATTATCAACACCACAAAAAAAACATCCCTTCAATATTTGTACAGTGTCACGTAACATTTGCTGCTTGTCATTATATGAAGAATTTTCAGCTTGAACTTTGACGATTGTTGTGCATTTTTCATTAAGAATTTATGTTTTTGCAGAGTTGGGCACAGTGTTGTATGATGATGCAAATTAGGAAAAAAATACAGTTGAATGTTTTTTTCAGCTAAGCATGGCAACTTAGTGACCAGTTTAGATTATGCCTACCTCCGCTGGTCACTTGCTGCTTGAAGTAAAGGTCCTGTAGTCAGAGAGATTTGAGTCCTGCCTTAAGGTAGCCTCTCGGTCTGTCAGTAGGTTAATCCAAAGTTAAGTTAAGATGGTGTTTACAGTGTTGCTGCCTCACAGATCTTGGTAGGATAATGTGATAACCATCAGACTTTGAAATTCCTGAGGGACAACAAATATGCAATCAATACTGTGGGCAACAGTGCAATATTAACTAATTTATTTATATTTATAATTTTAAACAATTGGATGAGTGTGCAAAGTGTTCTTTTCTAAATGTGTTTTTGATGGTAGACTGCCCAAACAAATTTCGTTGTATGTAAGGCATGCAGTGACAATGAAGGCTATTCTTCTGTTCTTCTTTAAAGAGCTGGAGTCACATTTCTTCATCAGTTCTTTCTACAGTCAGTGATTTCACTGCAGTGGAGCTGAGAGCAACCCAACTCCAGAGTCTGTTCAGACTGACATACACAGACTTTTTGAGCCAAACATTGGGGTATTCACAGAGCTTGCCAGCATAGATGCTGCCACAGACTAACTATTAGAGCTAAAAGCAGGAGCTGATCAGGAACATGCCACAGTGTGTCCATCAGACTGAAACATCCTGGACTTTGGATGAATTTCTTCTTTGGAATAAATCCATGATGGATGAATTTCACGTATTTGTGGAGGTGTTGCCACTTTCAAAGAGCATTTCTTTCTTGATGTACAAAATTCCGTCTTAAAACTGGAAGAGTGGTTTATAAATAAATAAATACAACTTATGGAGTGTTTTTTTCTTCTTTAATTCAAAGATTGCACAATTTTGACATGACTTTACAATTACAATAAACTGTACTTACAGACAAGCAACTGATAACTCGACATGTGCTGAGACTTCATTACTCCCACTCAGTAACACTGTCGGTCAAGTATTCAGAAAACGTAAAATGTGAACAAATACAGGCGACTCAACCATGGCAAAACAATGAAATGGGTAAACCCATGAACAACAGTGAGCTTTGGCTTTAAAAACACCATTATCTTCCCAACACAAAAAAATACAACCTGTGATATCAAAGAGGACATGTATTATAAATAGATCAAATACCTGAACTGAACTAAAAGAACTGAAATTATTATGCTGCTACCTTTGAGCTGGAAAAATGAAGTAAAGCACAGCAGCTCTCGTCAACACATTTGTTGTTTGATGAGCAGGGCGAATATTTTACCACAAACACTGCAGGTTAATAGCCCGTGAAGGACAAGCTACTTGTGAAATGTAGTTTGCTATGCCCCTGAGAACTCGAAAAAAAATAATAAAATGAAAACCCCCCAAAAAATGCTCCAATACTTGAAAAGACTTCAAACAATATGCAACAGGGCAGAGTTTAGAGCCATGGTGTCTTTATAAAAGTGTATAAGTGCATATTTCGGGGTTTCAATAGTTGACTAATTGTCTCTTTTTTTAATTATTCTAGAAAGAAACTCTTGCATTTAAAGTAGATTTAAATAACTACCTGAAGTTGTTTCACTTTTTTTAATACTTTATACAAAACATGAATAAGTCAAGTGATTATTCAGTTAATTTTCCAAAGTTGTTGCACGATTGTCAGAGGGTAAAAGAAAAAAAAAATTCATTCCCAAAATGTTGTTTGTGAAAAATTAGATATAGCATGAATCATCCTTCGCAGTTTTGTGGCTTGTTTCCCCCAAAAAACATTTAAAAATACGTGAGGGGCCCCATGTCCAGCTAAATGTAAATCTATCTTCCATGCCGATTACTTCTGTACAGAGGCAGAGCTGAGCTCACTCACTGTGGCTAATGTTCAGGTGAGTGCGAGGTACCTTATATAACCCCCCTTCAAAAATGCCATACTTTTCCTTTAAATAACAGTCCTTGTCCTTGTGCAGGTTATGCCTCATCTTACCCTTTTAGGTTCTCTACTGAATGACAGCCCATGTGTTGGAGTAAATTTTCTTTACTCAAACAAGATTTGCCACAAACTGAGCAAACAAACAGTGTTTCCCCTGTGTGGACCATCGAGTGTCTTTTTAGATGTCCACTTTGTGTAAATGCCTTTCCACAAACTGAACAACTAAATGGTGTCTCCCCTGTGTGGACGAGCAAGTGTTTTTTTAGATGTGTATTTTGTGTGAACCTCTTACCACAAATTGAACAATCAAATGGTCTCTCTCCCGTGTGCACTCTCATGTGCCTCTCCATGTCGGCTCTCCTGTTAAAACTTTTCACACAAACAGAGCAGCTGAAAGGTTTCTCTAGTGAGTGACGAACCAAGTGCTCTTGGAAACTTTGCTTACTTAAGTTTCTTTTACCACAGACTGAACATCTGACCAATGTCTCCCCCGTGTGGACTAACAAGTGTTTTTCTAATTGTTCACTTTGTTTAAAACGTTTGCCACAAACTGAACAACTGAAATGTTTCTCTTCTGTGTGGACTCTCATGTGCCTCATCACTTCCCCTCGCTTAAAGAAACTTTTGTTACAAAAAGAGCAGCTGAAAGGTTTTTCTGCTGAATGACTTGAGATGTGTTCTTGTAAATATTGCATAGATGGGTATTTTTTTCCACAAACTGAACAAAAAAACTCTTTCTTCCCTGTGTGGACAGCCAGGTGTCGTTTCAGATGGTTTCTCTGAGTAAATTTCTTACCACAAATAGAACAACTAAATGGTTTCTCTCCTGTATGGACAATCAAGTGTGTTTTTAATCCTCCACTTTGCTTGAATTTTTTACCACAAACTGAACAACTAAATGGTTTCTCTCCTGTATGGACCCTCATGTGCCTCACTATGTCTGCTCTTTTCATAAAGCTTTTGTCACAAAGTGAGCAGCTGAAAGGTGTTTTTCCTAAATGATGTTGGATGTGGATTTGTAAAATTTGCTCACTTGGGTATCTTTTACCACAAACTGAGCAACTAAATGGTTTCTCTGCCACATATGATACAACTCCAGTGTCACATTCCTGATCACTCACAGCTCCATCTTTCTGTTGCAAAGCGTTTGAACCTTCCTGAGGTTCATCACTCTCCTCCCAATCAGCACTGTCATCAGTATCAGATACAGAAAGGCCTGAAGTTTTATCTGGACTAACTGGCTGTGAATGACTGTGTGGATTAAAGTCTTTGTCTGGTTCTGATCCTCCACAGTCCTCTCCATCAGCTTCTGCTTTCAGATGCTCTATGTCTCCGTTCCCTTTAGGGGGATTTTCCTCTTCATCCTCTTCTTCTTCAGTCTTCACAGTAACAGGATAGAAGGTGAACTTGATATCATCCTCGTCTGGCTCTTGAAGCTGCCCTGTCTCCTGATTGATCCACTCTTCCTCATGTTCCTCTTTAATGTGTGCTGGTTCTGCTGGGTTCTCCTGCTTCAGACTGGAGCTCTTCTCCTGTTGCTCAGGGAGAACCTCTTCTTCTTTCACCATCAGCTGATGGATGCCTGAGGACAAAAATAGAAAACATCAATCTTCAGAAACAACAAATTTTCTGATGAGATTTAAACTGAATAGCATGACTTTATTAAAGCTCACGAGCTGACATTTCAATTTTTAGCATTTCCTTCACTGCTTACTGTCCTACCAGTAAACTATATCTGTCCCGTGACAGAGGACATTTGACCTTGAGGGGCTGAACAGCTCTGTTCAACAAAGGTTACACCTCTATTGACAAAGTAGAAGGCATCAAGCTCAAAAACCTGATTTTCCTTAATTAAACTGCACCGAGAGGATAGTGCAGAGTCAGGAGCTACATTTCATTATAGGAGATGCACACTAAAACAGAGAGATCTGTGGCAGCCTGTTTATTTTACCTCAATGAACTGAAATAGACTCTGCCAACACATAAGTTGACATCTTCACAATACTTTATGGTGGTTGGTTCTGACATTTTGGCACAGGCAAATCTCCAGCCGTAGTATGATGTTTTGTAAAGACGTTAAATAAGGATAAGGGAATTTTATGTTAATGTTTAAACCTGGTTTTACTAGCTGATGAACTCCATGAGATACCTGGACACTAGGGGTGAGAAGATATCCCTGTAGAATATATTTTTCTTAGTTTGTTCAAAATTGGAAGGCAGCTTTGAAAAGTGATGTCAAGAGTTGGCAGCTTAATCATTGTGGTTAACGTTTCATTAGCTTTGCTGTTGTCAGCTTTCTCTTTCCCTGGGTGGTGCCATGTGAGCTGAACCATGTTCCCACACTGTTTTATTTTCCTTTGTCACTCCTCACAAAGCTCCTGTGTCATGTCCATCTCCTACATGCCTTTAAAAATCCAAAATAAGCCCACAAAATTGATTTAAATGCCAACAGTGCATTCCTTTCTTCTCTGTCTTCTGTGCTGCCATGTTTGATTTACTTACTCTCCTGTACATTGAACATCACCTCTTTTATGGAATTCTTTAGGATCTGACCATATTTCATACTTAAAGTCAAAAAACTGACAACGAAGTGATACACTGAAATGCCACAGAATGCAACATTACAACTTTTAAATGAACAGGTAAAATAAACTGTCTATGAAAAGGCTATCACTTATTGCTATCACTTATATATATATATATATATACATATATGTGTGTGTATATATATATATATATATATACATACATACATACACACACATTTACATATATATATATATATATATATATATATATATATATATATATATATATATATATATATATATATATATATATATATATATATATATATATATATATAATATGTTCAACGCACACATATACAGAGTTATAGTCACTACAGCACTGTGGCATATGCAAATAATGCTGCATCATTAATGTAACTTTATGGCTCCGAAAGTTTATCTGGTCATTTTTAAACAAAAATCAGACTACAATCTACATGAACATCATAAATAATTATGTCTAGTCATTGTTACAAACTCAGCACTTTCAGGTGAATTAAAGCATTTCTCTGTTTTTTACCACTAATATCAATTACCAGACGTTGCTCTCTGCCTCTCAGCAGGTGAATCTACCAGTCTGGTGTAAAAACTGTTACGTCAATGCAGATTGTGTGAGTATCAGAGCAATATAATCCATCAATCCGCTCTGTGAGTTATCAAACAGCTTCAAGACCATCAGTAATTATTCAATGTAGGAGAACAAACTGAACTTATAAACTTAGATTTAGCAAAACAAACCAGGAAAAGTAGTCTTAAAATTATGACTGACTGCAATATATCTTATAAAATAAACACGGCTGTGACAAAATCTATTGAACACTCAAAAAAGCACATTGATCATCAGTGTCTGTCAATAACTACAATTACAGACATACCACATATTTGGCCATTTAATTAGCCCCATTCCAGTTCATAATCATTATAGCTGTTAATGTAGGCATTAGCATGATCTCTCTATCCATGGTTGACACATCTATAGAAACTATCTTTAGCACCACATAGGAATGAGGTCCCTCTTGAAAATGAGATGTCACATCTCAAGAGGTCTACCATTAATACATTTATACGTAACAGATAGAAATATGGTAAGGATGCATTTGTGCTCTGGGCACCCATGAGTTTGTCACTACCATAAATTCTTATTTTCAGTATGACTATTAATGATTATACTTCTATAAAATCATCACCACATTCATCCAGTCATGAGGACCCTCCTGAAATCGAGATGTTGCATCTCAAGAGGCTAACCTCTAATAAATTTGCTTTCAGCAGAAACAAATATGACGACGACAGGTCTATGACTGGTCCTTGGATCTGTCACTAGCTTTAGTTCTTACTTTAGTCCACTTGTCTCCGCTTACCTCCCTTCCTTCTCCCACACACCCAACAAAGCATCGTGTGGATTTGCTGTTCATCATGAGACTGGGGTCCACATTCAAGATTTCCTGCTGCTTAACAGAAGGTTTTTTCTTGCCACCATGATGAAGGGATTCATGATTGGCTATATGGATTCATGTTGGGTGTTGGATGTACATATTTGTACATATATATATGTATATGTATATGTGTATTTTATATATGTGTATGCATAAAATGAAGAGCTCTTTGCTCTATTGTAAAGTGTCTTGAGATAAGACTTGTTATGAATTGGCGCTATACAAATATAGATAGATTGATTGATTGATGAAGTTCTGAGCTGTTTGTTTTCCGTCGTATTTCAGAAGATCAAACAAAGAATACGGTTGTGTGTTTGTCAAACTTGTGTTGAAGGTTCAGAGTGAACAAACCTGCTCCGTGGAGCTCAGGGTTAAAAACAGAGTCCAGTAGTTTCTGTTGTCGATCCTTCTCCTCTTTTAAAACAATCATTTCCTCCTCAGCAGCTACAGTCAGTCTGTGATTTACTGAAGATTTTAGCATTTGGACGTCAGACATTTTCACACCATCACAGACACTTTTCACACAAACTGCCTTCAAAACACTGCAGCTCCGTCTCTCTACACTTAGCACGCTAAGCTAAGCTCACTGGCTTCAGAGGACTCGTTGACATGTTGGAGACTGAACATGTATTCAGACAAAGAGATCATCACAGTCTGCACAACCAGCTAAACAAACACGTTGGAATATCTGAGCTCACATTAATCCGTCTGTATCGCTCTGTAGCCGAGATCATTCTCGGTTTGATGTTAGCTTGAGAGCACAGTTAGCTTCAGTTAGCATTAGCGGCTAACATGAAGGGAGTCTGACGTGAAGTGGCTCAAACACTTCACAAAGTCTGTTTCAGTGACTTCTACTATACATACAGGCTGTGCTGCTTCATTAATAGATCTGCTGTTAACGAGAGAAACCCGACAAATGTTCATAACGATTAAGGAGAAATGCACCAAGCTAACGGGCTAATGAAGAGAGGAAGATGAATCTTTTTCTTCGAATGGAATTCCGGCAGGCTATACACTGGAACGTGTAACGCTGCCCTCCGCAGGTTAGCTTAGCCCGTCCATCTTTGGTTTTCTGAAATAGTCCAGATGACCGGAGGAACTTAATGACAACTTTTCCAGTTGGTTGGAATTCCGAATTGGATGAGAAAACAGACTTAAAGTAAAATGACAAAAAAAAAGCTCCAGATCTGACAAGTTCCTAAATATCTGCTGCCTCCCTTTTCTATATCTGTCACTTTCAAACACTGCGTGTTGAACAGCCTCTATGGCACACTAACAAAGACTGTTTACATTTTGCCCAGTAACTCTTAGATTACTTGTAAGACCGCAATGTCTCAAACTAGTGTTAATTTCCAGGGCCTCACACATTGACTGTCAGGGAGAGAAGAGTCATGAAGTCTGACGGCCACAGAAAGGAAGGAGCTCCCATGGAGCTGTGTGGTGCATCGTGGGGTAGCACACCTTTATCTTAAAGTCAGTCTTAAAAATCAGTCTTAACTCAACACTCAAAAGGAGGAAAAACAATTTATGAATATCTTTGTTATTACACAGGGGACTAGAAACTAGTTTGACAAAAATATACTATTTTGAGACTGAAAAAAAAATGTAACACCCATATGTGACGATTCAACAATTAAAACACAAAACATTTTGAGTTCTGTAAGTTTTTATCGTTATTTCAGTCAAATTAAATGTTCTTTCTCAGTTCCTTCATATCAGTTGAATTAAAATACTTCTAAACCACTGTTCAGGATATAAAAGCCCCCAAATAACAATAATGATGACACTATTCAGTTAGTCCTGTCACATTGGCAGATAAAGTGGATGATGAAGATCAGCAGGTCCTTGTGTAGCTCGTCACTCACCAAAGAAGGGAGAAAAAGCTGCCCTGCTTACATTAAGACATTTATATGTTTTATGACATAAATTCTTTATTTTAACACATTTAAAAACACTGATGCCCTTCACTCTGCATTCCAAAGATAGTTGCTCAAAACAGTCTAAAAACACATAAAATAACAGTACCTGCTTATATCTCCTAATGCCATTAATTCAAGCATTAAGAGGTCAATCACTCATAGCTGTAACCAGTAAAAACATTACTCATTGTGACCTGAGTTAAAGGAGGTACTGGACCAGCTTTCTGACTAAAGAATCAAGACTCTTGGACTCCAACCAATGTCTGCTTGAGCTGGCAGTGAGAAGATTCTTATGACTATCAAGTTATCTTAATCTGAGTGCCTGGCCTGCTCCCTCTGATAAACAGGGGTGTTCCGATCCGATATTGATATGGGATATCGGTCAGCAAAAAATCAAATATCGGATTATATCGGCCTGCATCTAAAATCTCCGATATAAGCACTCTGATACAAGCAGTCCATTCTAATTTATTTTTTATTTATGTAATTCAGTTGTATAATATGCTTATGTTTAAGTTAAACACAGTGGTTATTTTGCAATTTAGAAATATATGTTTTTGTTTTTATTGGATTTATTGAGGTTACTTTTCAGGGTCTTCTAGTTTATTTTTTATTTATTTTATTTAATTGTAGTATATTCTTATGTTTAAGGTTAAAATTTATTTATCCCATTGGTTAATAACAAATGGGTCAGTTTTTCTCATACCTACTATTGCTGACTACTGTTCTCTGTTTGAGTAATCTCACTTGATCAAGATTTTTGTTACAGTCAGTACTACAAAATAAGTAATAAAAGTATGAATAATTCCTGCTGATATTGTATCAGATCGATATCAGTATCGGCCAATACTCAAGACTGCAATATCGGTATCATATCAGAGGTGAAAAAGTTGTATCAGGACACCCCTACTGATAAAGCACTTATACATTACCCTGTTTTAGTTACTACGATGAGACACTCCAGGAAATGGTGGTTCTTCTCTCGTGGATCTGAGCCCTTGTTGTAAATCATAAAATACTTAGTGTCTCAGATAGCAAGTCTCAAGGACCTGTTCAATTTGAAGTATTGAACAACTAATGGTTTTTTAAATGTTATATCACACTTTAATAAATGTCTACAAATGAGTTTAAGAAGAGTTAAATGAGGAGTCATAATCCAAACTTTAAATGCAGGTCAACTTGTTTATTACAATTCAGCAGGAGCAGGAGTACATGATGATCAGATACTAAAAATTCATGACCGGGATTTTTGTAAGCATGATTAACATCAGTAAACAGGCTAATTGTTTTTCGTTGCAACCTGATAGTTTTGGTCTGTCCAAATCAGGGCTTGGTATTTCCAGCAACATCATGATACAACGCATATCCCGATAAGCATAAACTACAAACATTTATTACGGCTTTAACAGAATTTCTGCCAACTTCTGTTTAGTTTTTTCATTGCAAGAAGAAAGAGATGGTTCTACAACTCAAGACACCTATATTTCAGGTCCCCAAAGATCTTATGAGGTAAATTATAATTTGGAGCATGAGTTGCATCATGTAGCTGGCTTCTACTTTGAACTGTGCTGTTGCTAACATTACACAAAGTGTACTTGACAACTATTGCAGCAATTGAGGCTGTATCAGTTCTGTGGAATACATATCAATACTCGTATCGGCAAAGAGTGAATGATGATATTTGCGGCATCAATATTTTGAGCACAGGCCTAGTCCAAATTCAGTCAAGTAGTTTAGTGAGAAAGGAGAGAGAGACTGTGGATACCAATGCTGACTCCCTTTTTGTCTGATCGGTGGACATTTTGTGATAAAGGTATATTCCCATTTCAGTCCATAATCCAAATCAGGAAAAAGAGCAGAGAGATCCTTGCAGTCCAATTAATAATCCAAACTGAAATCAATCCATTAAGAGAATAGTCATTCAAATTTGTAATAATCCCTTCAGGGGTAATCCGCGACTGGAAAGAAGAAATGCTTAGCCTTGCCTTCTCCTTGTAAAAAATAGCTGTAGCAAAGACATCTCCAACCCAGCTCTTAAAGGTCACTCAGAAGTCGTGATGAATCCCAAGCTGTAGACTCCTCAAGGTCACACAGTCACAGGCTTCAGAGAACCTCCTCCTTTTTGAATCAAACTTCTTTATTCTAGTTCTGATTGGTTATTAAGTCCATCAATCTTTATCTATCCCCCTCTCTCCTCTGTGCAGAGACCTCACTAAAGCCATCTGCGTTAACCTACTCATTTAATTCTACTGTGTTTTCTTGACATGTTAAACAGGTTATTTTTGAGACTGAGTAATTAACATTGTTTGGGTTTGTTTGTTAAGTAGGGATGAACATCAGCTCCAGGTCACAACAGCTGATATTAGCCATCAGAAAATAAATGTGAGGTTATCAGATATCAAATTCAAATGTCTATTTGTTGTGTCAGACCAATTGAATGATGACATCTGGCCCACCTAACTGCTGATTTAAAGATTACCGTAACTACTAAGTGTTCCTTCACCCACACTTCCTCATTTATTAGACTTGTGCAAGCAGCTGTTTACTTGAAACCAGTCTTTTACCCTCACAATTAAATCACAACAAAACGATTCCCAAGAACACAGTAGATCAAAAGATGCATACATTCATAATCAAGTTATAGAGAATACATGTGGTAATACACTCTACTGTTGTTTTACCATCACCAACACAGGGTTTTATAGTTTAAGTGTGAATGAACATGTCCCTGTTCAGGTTTTGTTTCTGTCTAAATGTTTCCCTTCACTCTGAGCAGCTCGAGGTTTCCTCTCCACTGTGAACCAACAGGTGATTTTCCAGATATTTTTTGTGCCTAAAGGTTTTACCACACTCATTGCAGCTGATGGGTTTCTTTCCAGTGTGAATTAATATGTGATTGTTTAGAGCATTTTTTTGCCTAAATGTTTTGCCACACTCTTCGCAATTGAAGGGTTTCTCTCCAGTGTGAATCAACAGGTGGTTGTCTCGGGACATT
The DNA here is from genome assembly GCA_037902135.1 of Cetoscarus ocellatus. NCBI lineage: Eukaryota > Metazoa > Chordata > Actinopteri > Labriformes > Labridae > Cetoscarus > Cetoscarus ocellatus. Next base: position 654,333 of record JBAMNC010000067.1, on the reverse strand, counting down.
TTGTGTCTGAATGTTCTACCACACCAGTCACAGCTGAAGGGTTTCTCTCCAGTATGGGTCAATATGTGAGTGTTTAGGGCATTTTTGTGTCTGAATGTTTTACCACACTCATCACAGCTGATAGGTTTCTCTCCAGTGTGAATCAACAGGTGATTGTCACGGGATTTTTTGTGTCGGAATGTTTTACCACACCACTCACAGCTGAAAGGTTTCTCTCCAGTGTGAGTCAACATGTGAGTGTTCAGAGCATTTTTGTGTCTGAATGTTTTATCACACCCATCGCAGGTGAAGGGTTTCACTCCAGAGTGAATCAACATGTGAGAGGTCAGATGCTGTTTCTGTCTAAAGGTTTTGTCACACTTAGAGCAGCTGATGGGTTTCTCTCCAGTGTGAATCAACTTGTGGATCATTAGAGTCTTTTTGGATCTTAATGCTTTACCACACTCGTCACAGCTGAAGGGTTTCTTATCAGATTTTTGTCTCCTCACTTGATTTCTTTTCACACACTTTAAACTTGGCTGATGATCTCTTTTCTCCCTCCAATCATCACTGTCATCAGTCTCAGCTCCAGAGGAGTCTTCAATCTTGACCTCAGTCTCTGACTGGAAGTGTCTCTCTGGGGCAGGGTCTCTTTCCTCATAATTTCCTCCACACTTCTCTTCGACAGCTTCAGTTTTTATCTGATGAAACTGTAAGAACTGAGGTTTCTCTTCATCTTTGTCATCATTCTCCTCAGGGACAGACTGTCCCTCTTCCTCTTTACTCACCAACAGCTGCTGGACATCTGCAGGAAATGATTGAAATACACATAAACATCAGTGACACTATACACTGCCGATAAGCAATTAATAGTAAATATACATGTATTAAAGTTTTTAAAAATAACTTGATCAGTTAGAGCCGTATGCCTGCACAATATGAGGATGTGATGTGTGTAAACACTTTTTAAATATTACGATGAGAAAGTTTGTGTGACAAATGAGAATGTCTGTCTGAAATGTAAGTATCAGCTCAAAAGCTCTCCTAACTTCTTTTCCATTAGATCAAAACTGCTCTGTCCATCAGCTGGATAATTATCACTGTCTTAAATTCATAAACTTTGTGCACAGATTTGCTGTCGTTTTTTTAAGCAGTGTTACAAATGAGTGAAAAATGAATGATAAATTCAGCCTTAAATTAAAAGTACACTGTGGACATTGTGGACTCTTACAAATACCTGGGTGTTCACCTAAACAACAGACTGGACTGGTCTGACCACACGAGCGCTCTCTACAGGGAGGGCCAGAGCAGACTGTACCTGCTGAGGAGACTGAGGTCTTTTGGGGTGCAGGGAGCACTCCTGAGGACCTTTTTTTTGACTCTGTGGTAGAATCAGCCATCTTTTATGGAGTGGTCTGCTGGGGCAGCAGCATCTCGGCTGCAGACAGGAACAGACTGGACAGACTGATCAGGAAGGCCAGCTCAGTGCAGGTGGTGGGAGAAAGGAGGATGCTGATGAAGATAGCATCCATGCTGGAGAGGGACTCCCACCCCCTGCAGGACACTCTGACAGCCCTGTGCAGCTCCTTCAGTGACAGGCTGCGTCACCCGAAGTGTGTGAAGGACCACAGGTCCTTCCTGCCTGCTGCTGTTAGACTGTACAACCAGCACTGCTCCCAGTCACCAGAAACTGAGTAAATTATCCAACAATGTGCAATTACAATGTGCAATTGCTGTGCAAATTCTCTGACAATGTGCAATTACTATGTGCAATTATATCCATGTGCATCACTTACATCCACGTGCAATTACTTTGTGAATGTATAAATAATCCCTATAGGATTTGCTTTTTAGTTTCTGTATTCAAGCCCTTTTTTATATTGGTAGAATAATGTAAATACTGATATTTTTATACTTATTTTTTTTTATCAACCCTGTCCCCTTTGCTGCTGTAAAAATGCAAATTTCCCTGTGTGGGATGAATAAAGGTTTATTCTATTCTCACTGCAGTCACTCTCACACCAAAAATATCAGGTCTACACCAAATGGGCTCTGGTTTACATTTGTTGAATGTCTGATCAATTTCAAGTGGTGTGAAAGCTCACATGAACTCTGAAGTGGACCAAAGCCAAGGACTCAAGTCCACCTGAAAACAGGGTCTAAGTTAACTTTCAAACAAAAGTGAGTTCAGCTGATTCTGGGTGTAAACGTGATCCAAAGCAAACAAGGACCAAACAGAGGAAGTAAACAATAAAGCAGTGCACTGTGGCTTGAACAAGCTCATCTTTTCTCATTATATGTCCACTTCTCACCACATCTCCTGTGCCAAGAGAATCAAGCAATCAATCAATCAACAAACGTTGATTGATTGATTGCTCAATCACCTCATGCATCCACCTGACTACACTTGTCTACAGTGCTTAAAGTGCATTGTAATTCATAAAAACAACAAAGCAGATTATAAGACCACAAACAATAACTTACAATAATAAATGTGATAAACAAAGTGTTGCAAAACATCTGCTCTAATGTGATAAGATCTTATTGCTGCATTTGGCACAGTTGACCACAGGATATCACTTGACCGACTGGAAGACGGTGAGAAAATCTGGCACAATGCTAGACTATTTGCTTCTTATTGAGCAGACAGGGATTATTTTCTATTAACTGAACATTTGAGCAGAACAGTACGTGTGAAGTTCCCCAAGTCTCCACCCTGGGATTGTCTCCAGTCAAAAATGGACAAAACCGAGAACAGCGATCAAACGTCAGCACACAGCCACAATTATTACAGTGAAAAACCCCCGATCAGGCCTTAAAGCTTTGATGAAGGTCTGAACTGCTCATTCTGTGTCCGATTTTCATGGAGGAGAAAATAAATCCCTCTGAGCAGAAATATTAGACAGAGGATCAAAATAATGTCTACAGCTATCAGTGTGCATGAATTCAATCAAAGAATAACGTTGTGTGTTTGTCAAACTTGTGTTGAAGGTTCAAAGTGAACAAACCTGCTCTGTGGAGCTCAGGGTTAAAAACAGAGTCCAGTAGTTTCTGTTGTCGATCCTTGTCCTCTTTTAAAACAATCATTTCTTCCTCAGCAGCTACAGTCAGTCTATGATTCATTGAAGATTTCAACATTTGGACGTCAGACGTTTTCTCACAATCACAGACACTTTTTCCACACAAACTGCCTTCAAAACACTTCAGCTCCGTCTCTCTACACTTAGCATGCTAAGCTAAGCTCACTAGCTTCAGAGGACTCGTTGACATGTTGGAGACTGAACATGTATTCAGACAAAGAGATCATCACAGTCTGTACAACCAGGTAAACAAACACACTAGAATATCTGAGCTCACATTAATCCGTCTGTATCGCTCTGTAGCCGAGTTCATTCTCGGTTTGATGTTAGCTTGAGAGCACAGCTAGCTTCAGTTAGCATTAGCGGCTAACATGAAGGGAGTCTGAGGTGAAGTAGCACAAACACTTCACAAAGTTTGTTTCAGTGACTTCGACTATACATACAGGCTGTACTGCTTCATTAACAGATCTGCTGTTAACGAGAGGAACCCGACAAAAGTTAACAACGATTAAGGAGAAATGCTCCAAGCTAACGGGTTAATGGAGAGAGGAAGAGAGACTTTCTCTTCTTCTTCTTTTTCTGTTCGGTTTATTGGCGGTTGGCAGCCAGCTTAGGGAGCATTGCCGCCACCTACTGGATTGGAGTGTGGTACAGTAAATTGAGCAGGAAAAAAATAAAAATAAAAAATATATACATATAAATATAATAATAATAATAATAATAATGATAAATAAATAAAAATAAATATAAAATAAAAATAACAATTATATATATATATATATATATATATATATATATATATATATATATATATATATATATATATATATATATATATATATCTCCATATAAATATAAATGTATATATATATATATATATATATATATATATATATATATATATATATATATATATATATATATATATATATATATATATAATATATTATATATATGTGTGCACTTAACCTTATAAACTCACAAAACTCCAAATTTAAACTCTGTACAATAATCCAGTCTCCCTCAAGTACTTCATTAATGACTTGAATATTTTGTCAGATGTTGACCCTTGCAGATTCTTTACAATGAGATCCAAATTTTCTTTGCCAAGTTGATGACTAACCTGTCGCCTTTCCTGTGTGTGTTTTGCACAATCAATGAGTACATGTTTTACTGTTTCTGCTGTCTTACAATATTCACAGAGTCCTGTTGAATGTTTACTTATCAAATACAGATTCTGACTGAGTCCTGTATGCCCTGTTCTTAGGTGGGTAATTACTGTCTCTTCCTTAGTGTTTCTGCCCTGTGTAACATTTCTGCCAACATGTTTTTGGATGTTGTATAGATGTCGCCCTGTGTCAGATATATTCCAGTATTCTTGCCATATTTCTAAGGTGTGACTCTTTATAATAGACTTAACTTCTGTTTTGGAAAGTGGTACTGCTATGTCTATTTCCTGTGATTTCATTGCAGTTTTTGCTAACAGGTCAACTTTTTCATTCCCTCTGACTCCTACATGGGCAGGAACCCAAAGGAAGGAGATAACTTGTTGTTCATTGTTGCTGGCAATGAAGAAGTTTCAGTATGTCATAGACAATGTCCTGTCTGCATAACGATTTTCCTGATCTTAAACTTTCCAGCGCGGAGAGACTGTCTGAGGCAATTACAACACTTTTTTCCTCTTTATTTTCTTGTATCCACTGCAAAGCTAAAAGTATTGCAGTTAATTCAGTTGTGAATACTGAAATGTGATCCGAGAGTCTCTGTTTGATTGCTATGCCGTACTGTGGGATGTAAAAGGCAGCACCTGTGTGTCCATTCTCTGGTTCTTTAGATCCATCTGTGAATATAACTACCTTGTGCAGTTGCTGTTCCAAGTGGTCCTGCCCTATTATCCACTGTGGTATTAATTTGGATGTGTTCCTTAGTTTTTGTCGCAAACTGGTGTCTACAGACGGCATTTCAAATTTCCAGGGGGGTACTGCCGAAAGTGGTACTGCTAGCCCAACTAGCAACTGGGATATCCCTGCTTTTTGTGCCATAGCATTTCCCACCCATCCAAAGCTAGTAAAATTTGTTTTATTATGCTCCCAGCATTCTTGTAGTACTGTTTTTGTTGGATGCATCTTGCTCTGTCCTTGCAAATTTACCCAGTAAGCCAACATTAGTTTAATCCTCCTGATTCGTAGCGGCATTTCTCCAGTTTCTACTTGTATTGCAGAGACTGGGGATGTTTTAAAAGCTCCACTGCAAATTCGAAGGGCCTGGGCCTGCTCCACATCCAGCTTCTTTAAATGTGTGTCTGCTGCAGACATGTAGGCTACACACCCGTAGTCAAATGCAGTTCTCATCATGGCACAGTAGATGTTTAACAGTGACTTTTTGTGAGCACCCCAGTCTTGGCCCTTCAGGCATCGCAACAAGTTGTTAATCTTTTTGCATTTGTTCTTAATGTTCTCAATATGCCAACTCCATGTGAGCTTCTCATCAAATGTGACCCCTAGAAACCTTATTTCTCTGACCTGCTCTAGTTCTTGGCCATACAACTTTAATGACACATGTTTCTGCCGTTTATGAAAACATATGACCTGGGACTTTGCAATGGATAACTTGAAACCCCACTTATGCGTCCACTCCTCTAGTCTGTTTATTGCACACTGCATTTTCTTTGTTAGAAATTCCAGATTTCTCCCTCTTACCCAGAGTGCACCATCATCAGCATAGAGTGATCTTCCTACTGTTTGGCCCACCTCATCAAATATGTCATTAATCATTACATTAAACAGTATTGGGCTGCATACACTACCCTGTGGCGTACCATTTTCCACCATGTACTCACTTGAATACTCAGCACCCACTCTTACTTGTATTTTCTTCCAAATAAAAAACTAAGTACCCAGTTATACATTTTTCCTTTCACTCCAAGATTATGAAGCTTAATGAGGAGACCTTCTTTCCATAACATATCATATGCTTTTTCCACATCAAAAAAAACTGCCACTACCATTTCTTTGTTTGTTTGTGCTATTCTGATTTCTGATTCTAAACACAGTACTGAGTCCATAGCATTCCTGCCTTTACGGAAGCCACTTTGGTGAGTGGAAAACAGGTTACTACTTTCTAGTTAGTACGTAAGTCTCTCTGTCACCATCCTTTCCAGGGTCTTTCCTAGTTGAGATGTTAGTGCAATAGGTCTATAACTTGAAGGGTCAGATGGCTTTTTCCCTGGTTTAAGCAACGGCACAATAGTTGACTGTTTCCACGCAGATGGAATATTTCCCACTTCCCATATCAAATTAAATAGCCTCAGTACGATTTCAAGAGCACTGTCTTTCATATGTGCCAACATTTCATAGCACACATCATCAGTTCCTGGTGTTGTTTGTCTTGCATTTAAAATTGCTCTCTTTAACTCAAACATCTTGAATGGTAAGTTCAAGTCCTCCCCTTTTGCGGTCTGCTGCTCTGTCACTCCTGGATACATCTTAATAGTCTGTTCTCTGTGTTGCCTAGATATTAAAGGTAAATTTTCAGAACTATGTACCTTAACAAATGACTGTGCCAGGAGTTCAGCTTTTTCTAAATTGTTCACTGCCACTTTGTCATTGCTAATCAACACTGGTATTTCAAAATTACTTTTCACTCTATTCATTTTCTTTATCATTCCCCAAACATCTGAGAGGGTGTTTCTCTCCCGATACTATTACAGTATTGCCTCCAGCATTCTCTTTTTGCCTTTTTTATAGTTTTCCGAACTACTGCTTGCGCTTTTTTATATTCAACTAGGGTTTCAATGTTATGTTTTAACTTTAAGTTCCTAAATGCTTTGTTTCTTCTTTTAACAGCTTCTTTACAGCTTTTGTTCCACCACGGTACGCACTTCCTCCCCTCTGTTCCTGTGTTTTTTGGTATTGTCCTGTTTGCTACTTGGATAATAGTTCGAACCAGTTTTTGATTTAATTCATCAACATCTGTTTTATCCTCTTCTACTAGCCATGTGTCTTCTATGTCTCTACTATTATAAAATCCTTGCTAGTTTGCTTTATTCAGTTTCCATTTCTGTATCCTCCTAGTTTTTGCTTGGTTAGGCTCCATGCCAACTTTGGTGAGTATCGGGTAATGATCACTCCCAAGTGGTGACATGTTCATGACCTCCCAAGTGCAAGAACCAGCCATCTCACTGGATATTAATGTAATGTCTATTGCACTTTCTGTGTTGTTTGAGTTATTATACCTAGTCCCTTTCCCGTCATTTATACATACTAGTCCTTTAATGTCAATGAGTTCCTCCACTACCAGACTATTAGCATCAGTAAACTTACTCCTCCATAACATGCTGTGTGCATTAAAATCTCCACACCATACTATTTTCCCGTGCGCGTGACTACTAATCTCATACAATATATCTAGATTTAACCTGTTACAAGGGTTATAATAATTAATTATAGTTAACTGATCCTCTTTCATCCAGATTTTAACCGTTATAGACTCTTGCTCCTTCCCAGTATCAACCACACTGTGATTAATTCCTACTTGTATAAATGTAGCTACCCCACCACCATTTCCCATATCCCTGTCCTTCCTTACAGAAGCATAACCATGAATAACAAAGTCCAACTGTGACTTTAACCATGTCTCCTGTATACATATGATATGAGGTTTATTTGGCAATTCCGATAAAAACTGTTTAAATTCTTGGCCATTGGCAATCAAACTTCTTGCATTCCACTGCAATATGGTTAATCCCATGAGGAGTCACCGCATCCTGTTTGTGAGACAGGAGGTCCCCCACTTAACACTTCCTCCACTGCTTCCCAGCACAGTCCTTTGATTCCTAGATATTTTGCAGCTGATTTAACAATGATTTTAATCCTTTCCGTTTTCCTGACAGCCTGTGCAGAACAGTTTATGACATCCACCATGAACAGCACAAAGTCATTTTTACCCACAATTAGTGTGTCATCCTTAACTTTGTGACATCCTTCAGATGGTCGTGCATTGTTTCCTCTGTCATCGACTCTCACTTCTTTCCCTGCCACTCTTTTCACAGCTTCAGCATATGTCACTCCTTCAGTGTTTTTTACCTGCTGCACCTCTACAGCCCTTTTGCTGGCTTCACACCCTCGATAGGCAGAGCTATGTTCACCACCACAGTTACAACATTTTAGCTTAGCTCCAGCTTCGCATTTGCCGTACTCGTGATCTCCAGTGCATCTCCCACACCTCTGACTCTGACACAGATAGCTGCCACATGTCCATATTTCTGACACTTGAAACATCTCAGCGGTGGAGGAACGTATAGCTTGACATCATATCGCAAAAATCCAACACACACTTTGTCTGGCAGCTGCCTTTCATCAAACTTCATCAAAACAGAGAGACTATCACATCGCTCCCCGTTTCTGTTCGTTTTCAGACGTTTTGCTTCAATTATTTTGGCCCCAGTCAGGTTTTCTTTTATTTGGTCTTCTGTCACCGTAGTCGGAATACCAGAAATGACTCTCTGTACCGTCCGTTTTTCCTCAAACAGTGAACACTGTATTTTTTTCCATCAATTTTGTTCAGTCTTATTGCTTTTCCTTGTTGAGCACTGTCCTTACAAGTAATCAATAATGATCCGTTCCGCAAGACTTTGCATTTGAATGTTAACAGTTTTAGTGACTTTGTTAGCTGAATTGGGTTCCAATCACCGAAAGACGCGCCTTCCTGCATAAGCTTGATGATCACCCTGTTTTCCTCCCGCTGTTTCTCTTTTATCGGAAACTCCGTTCCACTGTCACTACCTTCCGTAAAAGCTCTATCCTTTGATATTTTTCGTTTTCGTCTGCAATTATTGTCTCTAACTATATTCCAAACATCACCTCTCCCGCCGCTACATTCAACTCCCATTTCACGTCCTGATCCGACACCGTCCGTCCTACCCCCGTCGAGACTCTTCTTCTCTCTTCTTCTTTTTGAGGTTTAACGGCGGTTGGCCACCTTTACAACGGGCATTACCGCCACCTACTGACCCGGGGTATGGGTCAGGCTCCATTATCCCTACTTACTGTTTCCTCGCCCTAGGTATATAACTGGAAAATAAATAATTTAATTAATTAATCGACCAATTAATTAACCAATTAATTAAAACTAAATAACAAAATCAAATAAATAAATAATAATTAAAAAAAACCAAATACTATAATAATATAATAATTAAACTTCTATACCCCTTCTCCTCATATTCTGTCATACACCCCTAAATTTTTCAAAAACTCCATCACCATTTTCAATTTAGCCCCGCCGCACCGTGGCGCACAGCCTCATGGGGGAGGACTGATCCCCAGAGAGCCACAAGCTCTTATGTGAATAGCGATGTCACAGGATAACAAAACATGTTGTAAACTGAGAAAAGAAATAAACAACACCTCACTTCACTTTTCTAAGGTCGCTTTGCTATAGCCTTGTAGAAAGGATGTTTTGTGTCATATATAATGTTATATACTTCTGGACCTCCGCGATTCACTTTTCTTCGTCCATGGAGTTGTGTTGCCTCTGGGACCCTTACTGTTGACCTGATGCTCGTGCCTCCGGTTGTGAAGTAATGGCAACATATTGAGGAAATTTACGTTACGTTACGTTTTCAAAGTACCGGATACTCCACACCTTTGACTTCCTTTCTGGTGCTTTCTGAATAACAGTGAATTTACGAAGTTTGGAAGCAGCGGCGAAGAAAATAGACCAGAAGCGAATCTCCAGCGCCTTGGTGCAAGCTGACGCTTTAGCGAAGTGGGGCTTCCTCACCGAAGCGCGGGCAGTGGATTTTTTTTTTCTTTTTTTCAATTCAAATAAGGAACATTTCATACATTCAGCAGATTACATACGTTCAGAACATAACAGAGTAAATAAAACAAAACAAAACAAAACAAAAAACAGAAAAAAACTAGAGGTCAGTCTAATCTTGCTTTTAGGCATTAAGAAGGTCTATTACATTCAGTGCTTGTTTGGTTTTAATGTACTTCTGTGATTTTTGGAAGTTTTTAAGCTCATTCATGTAAACACAAAATAATGGTCTCATTTTCATAAAACAACACCTGTGTATGTATTGTTTGGCCAAAATCATTATGGTATTATACCCATTTTCCCTCTTTCTATCCTCCAATAAACACCAAATTTAATGACATTATAACTTAGACTGGTTGATTCTGAGTCATTTTCAGATACCCAACTTTGAAAAGATCTCCATAAGGTTTTCACATAATCACACTCAAAAAAAGGTGTTCCAATGATTCAGATTGCAATTCACAAAATGTACAGTTATTTGTATCAAACTTAAATCTCTGTCTAAGAAAATCATTACAAGGGTAAATATAATTTATTATTTTCCAATGACTTTCTTGAGCCTTGGGGCGAAACAGGAAGGGAAAGGTATCTTATTCTGATTTTTGTAATTCGATCATCTGAAAACTGTTGAGGAATATTTCTTCTTTTCGGTAGGAGGGGAAAAAGTTCCTTTATGACAACACCTCTTATAACTGTATTTGTACATTCCTTTTCTGAGAAGTTTAAATCATTAATAAGGGGTGAGGGTAAGAGTGGACGTACTTTGTCATATGAAAGCATACCTTTTATTATATTCAACATCACATCAGGGATTGCTCTTGTGATTTCCAAGTATATTTTTCTGGTGCAGTTGATGTTATATTTATAATAAAGTCAAAGTAATCAAGAAGATTTCCTTCTGAGTCCATTAAATGTACAACAGACCAGATATCCCTTTCCAACCAGTCGCAAAAGCATAAAGGTTTTCTCTTGGACAGAATATACCTGTTATTCCAAATTGGAGAGTTATGAGGGAAAAAGTTATGCTTGAAGGCCAGTTTCCAACAGAGGAGGACTTGTTGATGAAATTTTGACAATTTAATGGGTAATTTAGAAACACAGAAATCACATTTTAAGAGAAATTCAATACCACCACATTTACTAAATATTTTAGACGGAATATCGTACCAGATAGCATTGCTATTACAGCTAAATTGTTAAAGCCATTTTAGTTTAATCATACCATTCATAGCTTCAAAATCAATTACAATTAAACCACCATCTTCATCTGTTTTAACAACATCATTTCTCCTAATATAATGATATTTGTTTTTCCACACATAATTGAGAATAATCTGATTAATTGATTTAATCAGATTATCTGACACAGCTAATGAAAAGGTAGGATAGGTTAATCTGGACAGTATTTCTACTTTAGAAATCAGAACTCTTCCAAAAATGGACAGATCCCTTTGTAACCAAGAGAAAAGAATAGATTTGTTTTTGTTTTTAATAACAGATTTAAAGTTCAGTGTTCTCTAGCTTTTATATCTTTTGTTATTATTATTCCGAGATATCTAACTTCATTTCTTATAGGAATGTTATACAGCTCAGTCAATGGGGGGTCATGAATTGACATTAACTCACATTTTTTTAAATTCAAATATAACCCAGATGCTTTGGAAAACTTTTCCGCTTTTGTGATTATTAGTGGGATCTGCTCTTCTTGTTTGATGAAGACAGCTGTATCATCCGCAAGTTGAGTTTAACGGCTCTATTTCTGTACTATTTTTTTATGTAAATACCATGAAGTTCTGCAACTAAAATAAACAATAAGGGAAAGCAGGGGCAGCCTTGGCGTATACCTTGTTTAACCTCAAACCTTTTAGTTGTACCTTGAGGGAGGGAGACAGAGCTATTTATTCCACTGTAAATCATGCCAATTGTCTTAATAAACTTTGAGCCAAATCGGGCGGGCGGTGGAATTGCTCTGATAGACTACAATGGGAGCTAAATGCTCCACAGTGCGATTCAAGGCCGCGGCACAGCGCTTTCGCGTTATGTGGAATTTGGGGGTAACTTTCATACAGCAGTGGATATTTACTGAACAGAAGATAACCTGACATTATTGCATTAAAAAAGTTAAAAATAAGGAAGTGGTACTTCACAAGCAAACAACACACGTTCACATAAAAACAGCTGCTTTGGATTTATTATATTTTTTAAATAATTATTTGTATTATTTTTCAAAGATTTAACAAACAAAGAAAAAGAAAACAATAAGAACGAAGACCCAAAACAACCAAAACACCATACCCCAATATTGCACACCAGTTTAAGACTGACATAAAGGCCTTGGAATTCAAACCACAAATCAGGCAAGAATATCTGTATATATGTAAAAATAACTAAGGTGTAAAATGTGGAAGCATTAAACATTAGACATGATCACAATTGTGCAGCATAGGTGCAGGACATCAAAGCTCATTTTTACCACTAAAAAAGTTCAGCAAAGATTCCCAAGTCTTATCACACATGCCTCCTCTGTCCTCGTTATAAAGTCTCAGTCTCTCCAGGGGAAGAGTATCAGCCATTTTGCCCATCCGGAGATCGGAGGTGGGTATATGATCCATCTCCCATACCCTCAAGATATATATATATTTTTGCAACCACCGAGCTAAATAAAATACCCTTCCTTTCATATTTACTAGCAGAGGTTAAGATGCTGGCAGCACCAAGAATGGCAACAAAATGGCCAGGTCGCCAGTGTTTTCAAAATGCAACAGAGAAGCAGTTGAAAATATTTTCCCAGTATGAAAACAAATGACTACATGACCAAAATGTATGTGTTAATGTGCCATCAGCAGATTTAAATCTACTACATAAGGGAAAAACGTCTGCAAAAAACTATGTAGTTTTACCCTGGAATAGTAGATTCTATGAAGAGTTTTACATTGAATGAGGTTGTGATTCAGATTTACAGAGCATCTGTGTATATTCCTCAAACAGTCACTCCAACTGCCCTCTATGATTTCCACATTTAATTAATCAGTCCATATTTGTTTAATTGCTGAAGTATCAATTATGTTTTGATTATGAAGGATCTGATAGAAGTAGGAAACTGCACTAGATTTGAGTGGATGATGGATTTATTTTTCACAAATTTATAGAGCCATGAAAAAAGAGTGATAGCTCATTAGGAATAGCATTCACAGCTCCAGAACTCTATGTCAAGCACAGTAAACAATTAAGGGATAAGGGATGGGTTATCAATTTACACTGGAGAAGTGTGTAAAAGTATGGCAGAAGAAGTCAGACCAGTTAAATTGTCAATAACTTCAGATTCATCATCGTCATCATTACCCAGTCTGCTCCTGCTGAATTTTAATAAGCAAGTTGACTTGCATTTAAAGGTTGGATTATGACAGTTCATTTAAATCTTCTTAAACTCATGCATAGACATTTATTAAAGTGTGATATAACATCAAAAAATGATGAAAAGAAGAACCATAATTTCCGGGTGTGTCTGATACAGGGTATTCTGTAGGTTCTTTATCAGGAGGAGCATAGAAATAAAGGTAACTTAATAGTCATACAAATCTTCTCACTGCCAGCTCAAGCAGACATTGGTTGGAGTTCAAGAGTCTTGATCCTTTAATCAGAAAGCTGGTCCAGTGCCTCCTGTAACTCAGGTCACAATGTGATGTTTTTACTGGTTCCAGCTATGAATGATTGACCTCTTAATGCTTGAATTAATGGCATTAAGAGATATAAGCAAGTACTGTTATTTTATGTGTTTTTAGACTGTTTTGAACAACTTTCTTTGAATGCAGAATGTGATCAAATAAAGAATTTAATAGAGAAGAAGAAAAGGTTGGCAATGTGGTGGGTGAAGGTGATCAAACCCCCCAAAAGCATTATATGTTTTGATTCTACAGCTGTCTGTGGGCTGTGAAAATGGGCTATCAGGCAACCTGCTACAAGGGATCTTGTGCTGCCAACTCAGTGCTGAAAAAGCGAGGTGCCGCGTTGAGATTCTGTGGGTTCCTGGCCTTTCAGGAAATGAGGGAAATGAAACAGCTGATCAACCTGCCAAAAAATTTCTGGTCAAAGACAATGCTGACCTGAGTGTGCTCCTTTGAAAGCCTGAGTTCTTTCGAATAAGCCAAGAGAGTGGACAGAGGACCAGCATGGATGGCAACATAACTCTGTACAGCCTTCTGTCAAAGGAAGGAGGCTGAAGGTAAAATCAGGGAGGAAGGATGATGATGTCCTTACCAGGCTTAGACTGAGACATTGCGGCCTTAGAAGTATAAGAGTTATTGGGCAAAATGTAAACAGTCTTTGTTAGTGTGGCATAGAGACTGTTCAACACGTAGTGTTTGAAAGTGACAGATATAGAAAGGAGAGGTAGCAGATGTTTAAGAACTTGTCATATCTGGAGCTTTTTTCATTTTCTTTTAAGTCTTTTTTCTCATCCAATTCGGAATTCCAACCAACTGGAAAAGTTGTCATTAAGTTCCTCCAGTCATCTGGACTATTTCAGAAAACCTAAGATGGACAGACGAAGCTAACCTGCGGAGGGCAGCGTTACACCTTCCAGTGTATAGCTTGCCGGAATTCCATTTGAAGAAGAAGAACAAGTAATAATAGTAGTAGTAGTAGTAGTAGTAGTAGTAGTAGTAGTAGTAGAAGTAGAAGAAGAAGAAGAAGAAGAAGAAGAAGAAAGTCTCTCAATACGGCAAAGTGTTAAAGGGCAGGGGGTCAGGAGAAGCAGCAGGAGGGATGAAATAGTTTGGATGAGGTTGAGATTGGGACATTGTGCACTGAATAAATCACTGAAGATGGTAGGGAGGCATCAATCAGGGCTATGTGAGGGATGTGGGGAGGAGGAGGAGACAGTAGAACACGTATTGGTGAGGTGTAGGGCATTTGAAATACAAAGGAAAGTCAATAGGGGTAAGATGAGGAGTGTGGGGATCCAGGGATTTGAACTAAAGGATTTACTTGGTGAGGGAAGTGAGGCTAAATTGAAAATGGTGATGGAGTTTCTAAAAAATTTAGGGGTGTATGACAGAATATGAGGAGAAGGAATATAGAAGTTTAATTATTATATTATTATAGTATTTAGGGTTTTTAAATTATTATTTATTTGTTTGATTTTGTTATTTAGTTTTAATTAATTGGTTAATTAATTGGTCGATTAATTAATTAAATTATTTATTTTCCAGTTATATACCTAGGGCGAGGAAACAGTAAGTAGGGATAATGGAGCCTGACCCATATCCCGGGTCAGTAGGTGGCGGTAATGCCCGTTGTAAAGGTGGCCAACCGCCGTTAAACCTCAAAAAGAAGAAGAGAGAAGAAGAGAAAGTCTCTCTTCCTCTCTGTCCATCAGTCCGTTAGCTTGGTGCAATTTTCTTAATCGTTGTAAACATTTGTCGGGTTTCTCTCGTTAACGGCAGATTTGTTAATGAAGCAGCACAGCCTGTATGTATAGTAGAAGTCATTGAAACAGACTTTGTGAAGTGTTGGTGCTACTTCACTTCAGACTCCCTCCATGTTAGCCGCTAATGCTACCTGAAGCTAGCTGTGCTCTCAAGCTAACACCAAACCGAGAATGAACTCGACTAAGGACCGATGCAGACGGATTAATGTGAGCTCAGATATTCTAGTGTGTTTGTTTACCTGGTTGTGCAGACTGTGATGATCCCTTTGTCTGAATACATGTTCAGTCTCCAACATGTCAACGAGTCTTCTGAGGCTAGTGAGCTTAGCTTAGCATGCTAAGTGTAGAGAGACGGAATTGCAGTGCTTTGAAGGCAGTTTGTGTGGAAAAAGTGTCTTTGATTGTGTGAAAATGTCTGACGTCCAAATGCTGAAATCTTCAGTGAATCATAGACTGACTGTAGCTGCTGAGGAGGAAATGATTGTTTTAAAAGAGGAGAAGGAGCGACAACAGAAACTGCTGGACTCTGTTTTTAACCCTGAGCTCCACAGAGCAGGTTTGTTCACTTTGAACCTTCAACACAAGTTTGACCAACACACAACCTTATTTTTTGTTTGACTTCATGCACAGCGATAGTTGAGGACATTATTTTGATCCTTCATCTCATATTTCTGCTCAGAGGGATTTCTTTTCTCCTCCATGACTTGTCTGATTTGTTTCAGCTGCTCCCTCCCGAAAATATGACACAAAATAAGCAGAGCAGGACTTCATCAGACACATTGTTGTATACAGCTTCTGTTTATTAATGTGTCTAATGAATCCTGTGGGCTGCGTGGCCTCTAAATAATACTTATCACGTTTTAAAGGAAATTTGATCGAATAATATCAATCAATCTTTGTTTGCACAGCACTAATAGATTACAAATGGTTTTTGCTCGAGGCACACCATGTTTTTTTATCTCTGGAAAATGGCCTCTTGTGTTGCTGCACTTTTTTTTAGTCTATTTCATTGTAATGATAACAACAAAGACTTAAATGACCACCATATTACAGTTAAAGCTTGGCACGTTTGCAAAACATCATGTCTGGATCATTTTTCAGCTATCTTAGTTTTTGATTAGATTACAAGACCAGCCTGCAATGTGAGGTTCACTTCACTGGTGCCCTAAATTAAAAGCATTGGTAATCAGCAATAACATTTTTATGATTCTGTAATGGTTAATACATCTGTATTTTGACTATTTTGTCTTCAACTGAAGTAATATTTTTAATGCTAAAATATAATTTTTATTGGTATCCATGATGTTTAAAATGCATTGCTTTACAAAAAGAAAACCAGCAAAGCACATTTTTATATCTTGATTGTGATTTCAAATTACAGTTATTTACTAGCCAATATCTCTGCAGCCATGCAGCTGATCTTTTTGACATTAATGTTATTTGGAAGCTTACCATTTGGTGGACCTACAGAGTTTTGTTTTTATTTTTTTTGAAAAAAATTGAAGTGTTCTTCGTTTTTGTCCTCAGATGTCCATCAGCGGATGGTGAAAGAAGAAGAGGTTTTCCCTGAGCAGCAGGAGGGGAGCTCTAGTCTTAACCACAAGAATGCAGCACACATTAAAGAGGAAAAGGAAGAGACAGGGATGCTTCAAGATCCAGAGGAGGCTGATAGCAGCACGTCCATGTTCGATATTGTCCTGGTAAAGATAAAAGAGGAAGATGATGAACAACATCAGTCCTTCCAGCTTCATGAAAACCAAAGTGAGGAGGACAGAGATGCAGAGCAGCTGGAAACAGAAGCTAATGGAGAGGACTGTGGGGCACCAGGAGCAAACACAGCGTCCAATCCAAGCAGTCATTCACAGCGAGACAAGAGCTCCCACTTCTGTGGATCTGATACTGATGACAGTGCTCAGTGGGAGGAGAGTGATGATCCTCCGGAAGGTTCAAACCCTCTGCAAGACGAGGACGGAGCTACAAGTGATAGAAAATTTATCACTGGAGATTCATCAGTTAGCTCTCCAGAATGTGCTCCAAGCTTTGAACAAAAGAAGCAACAGCAGAGACATGAAGGAAGGGAAACAGGAGAGAAACGATGCCTTTGCTCAGTTTGTGGTAAAACGTACAAACGTGACAAACACTTGAAACAGCACATCAAACGTCATTCAGAGGAGAAACCTCTCCACTGCACAGTTTGTCAGAAAGGTTTTCTCTGGCAAAGAGATATTGAGAAGCATATGAGAGTCCATATAGAAAAAAGACTGCACAATTGTTCAGTTTGTGGTAAAAGATTTTTCCACCCTGGAACTCTGACAAAACACATGCTTTCACATGCAGGGAAGAAAGTGCATAGTTGCTCAGTTTGTGGTAAAGTATTTACCCAACGCAGCAATCTGGTCCGCCACTCGACTCTCCACACAGGAGAGAAGCCATTCAACTGCTCTGTATGTGGCAAAAGTTTTGCTCATCAAGAACGTCTGAAGCAACACTCTGTGAGCCACACCGGGGAGAAACCATTCAGCTGCTCAGTCTGTGGGAAAAGATTTTCATTCCGTGAAAGTCTACAAATGCACAGTGCTATCCACACGGGGGATCAGTGGTGCAGTTGCCAAGTTTGTGGTAAATCGTTTAATCATAGCAGATATTTAAAGAGACACTCTGCTCTCCATTCAGCAGTGAAACCATTCAGTTGCTCAGTTTGTGGCCGTGGCTTTGTGGACAATCAGACTTTGAAACGGCACTTGATCATCCATACAGGAGAGAAACCATTTAGATGTTTGGTTTGTGGTTGTAGTTTTG
The DNA here is from genome assembly GCA_037902135.1 of Cetoscarus ocellatus. NCBI lineage: Eukaryota > Metazoa > Chordata > Actinopteri > Labriformes > Labridae > Cetoscarus > Cetoscarus ocellatus. The sequence continues at coordinate 636,225 of JBAMNC010000067.1, read as the reverse complement.
CATCCCAAGGAACTTTGAAAAAGCACTTGTTGATCCACTCAGGAGAGAAACCATTTACTTGCACTACTTGTGGTAAACATTTTTCTCAGCATTCACACTTAAGACGACACTCCAACATACACTTAAGGGAGAAAGGGTTGACACATCACAGACATCTGAAGAAGCACTTGAAAACCCACACAGGAGAGAAGTCATTATGTTGCTCAGAATGTGGCAAAAGTTTCATTGACAGTTTAGATCTCAAGAAACACACTGCTGTTCACGCAAGAGTCAAACGGACAGAGAGCAGTGGAAATCCAAAATAAGTTGCACTTCGTTCATCTGCCAGTCTTGGAGGAATCCATCTGTGTGTGCTCTACGTCAGAAAGTGAAGTGCCAGACTTTAAATTGTTTTGGGAATTACCTTTTTTGGGGCTTGTTGCCTCAAACTTTAAAAAGGTACTGTTTTTCTAATCTTAATTCCCACATTAGTCAGATCAGTGCCTCCTGGATGTCAAACTATTTCAGTGACCACCGACACCAGCTAGACCCAAGAGGCTCAAGCAGATAACTGGATGGGATGTTGTGATGTCTTTGTGCAGCTCTTGCATGTTAACATTTTTTGTATTTCTACACCTACAAAGGAAAGATAAATGAGATATTGGCTCCAGGTTAATGTTTTATTGGTTCTCTCCCTACATAAGTATCTCTGCACAAATTGATTTGGATTAATGATCTTTAAATTAAACTTGATGCATTTGTTTGTATTTCTAAATAAATGTCAGAATCTGATTTCATGCTCGATTGATTCCTTGTATTTATACTTTTATCAGCATTTTAGAATGTATGAATTAAGTTTATTTTGAGTTCTTATTTTATTAATTTTGTTGAACCATTTCAGATTTTCCTTTTCACAAGTCCGAGATGTACTTTGAAAAAAGATCATTGGTTGCTCTGATCTTCCATGAAGTGTTTTACATCCCAGTTATTGGTGAGCACACTGCATGCTGTGTTTCCCACTGAAGACCAAACCTTAAACCCTACTTGACTTTTAGCGACCTGATCAAACACACCCACTGCGCAAGAAGTTTTAAAACTACAATGATTTGTTAAAAATCCCTCTCCCTCCAAACCCCTCTGCCTGGCTCTCTTTTCCCATGGACAGGACTTTTTAGGCCATTCAGGCTGCTAGCTCAGCTGCCAACCTATCCTGCCAAAAAAATTACAGCCAGTCACCACAGCTTGTTTTTTTTATCCACTCTGTGGACAGTCAAAGCTCATGGGGTTGGCGAAATCTCAGGCAGTAAGGAGCTCGAGAAGAATCCAGAAAGTCTGGTAGCTGACAGATGCTGTTATACTTTTTTAGTCTTGCCAGGATGCCCTGGAGCAAAGCACCAAAGCCCCAATCACTGAGGGAGAGCCCCCTGGAGAGCTGCAAAACATTTTATACCTCACCAGTACTGCATGTGTGTGAATTTTTCTAATAAGCTTTGACAAGCATGTTTGAGAAACAAGAGTGTAAAAAATGGAAGATCCTCATGAGCAATGAGGGATATGTTGTTAAAGGGATATGCCAAGATTTTTGTTTTCGTGTCTTGCCTCACTCCCAAGTCCATGACAAGCAGATAGACACCATTCTTTCAACTATGTTGCTGTAACAAGAAAAAGACGGCCAAAGCTCGCCAACCGCTAGTTAGCTTAGCTCAAACACTAGGAGTCAGTGGGAAGTGTTAGCCTGCCTCTGCCTACAGTCATCAGATAAACTCTTCAGCAACTCTAAATGGTCCTGTATGTTTGTTGTGACTCATGTTTTTAACCATGTTATGTTAAGTTATCCTCTACAATCATCATATTATCCTCTTCTACTCCTAAACAGAGGCTTTGTTTTGTTGACTGACTACCACGGTGGTTTTCGCTAGAGATGTGACTTTCGTGAACGGGTCGAGTCTTTTGAACAGCTCTTTTAAGTGAACCACGAGAACCAATTTGCAGATGTGAGTGAGCCATTCCTTTGCAAGGCATGCCTAAATTTGCAGGAAATTTGCATTTAAGAATCATCAGCACTTGTCATAACAAGCACTGACTTTCAGCTGTTTAAAATGTTACTGGAAAAATACAGTATATGCATTTAGCTGCTTACCTGTTTGAGTTCTCACTCATTATCTCCAACAAATCAGTCCACATTACTTAATTCAGACGGCAATAAAACAAGCCTGCTGGCCATGGCTTCTCCTGATACTGCAGACTATTATTTACATAACAGTACAGAAGCCTGGAGACGGAGTCATGTAGTCTGATGACACTGTAGAAAGTTATAGCTTAGGCACAAAAGGTCAAACAACAAAATGTCATAGTGAGTTATTAAAGTGTGAAAAGACTTCAACACTGAGAATGGATCAGTCTCATTATCAGCACCATTGGCAGAGCATTGACATCAATAAAATTAAGCATTACACATCCATAAAAACAAACACAGTCTGCAAAGAGGGCATATTTGTTTATTAAACACAGAACACATCGGCAAAATATCCCTCAATTACGCAGGAATTTATTTGATAGTAACACGACTTCAATTTGACTTATGCTCATAAGTGTGCCCCGCCACATCTTCTAAGAACCACTGATAATTATGTCACTAGTTTCATTCGACGGGGGGCAGTGTTACACCGTCATGCTGCAAATTAGGATGTAGAAGATGAAGCTGCTCTCTTATACTGCTCACAGACTCCCTCGTACTTGTATCCCGTTTGTAACTGACGCGAACATTTGTCGGGTTTCTCTCATTAACAGCAGATCTGCTAATGAAGCAGCACAGCCTGTATGTATAGTAGAAGTCACTGAAATATACTTTGTGAAGTGTTTGTGCTACTTCACCTCAGACTCCCTTCATGTTAGCCGCTAATGCTAACTGAAGCTAGCTGTGCTCTCAAGCTAACATCAAACCGAGAATGAACTCGGCTAAAGAGCGATACAGACGGATTAATGTGAGCTCAGGTATTTCAGTGTGTTTGTTTAGCTGGCTGTTCAGACTGTGATGATCTCTTTGTCTGAATACATGTTCAGTCTCCAACATGTCGACGAGTCTTCTGAAGCTAGTGAGCTTAGCTTAGCATGCTAAGTGTAGAGAGAGCTGCAGTGTTTTGAAGGCAGTTTGTGTGGAAAAAGTGTCTCTGATTGTGTGAAAATGTCTGACGTCCAAATGCTGAAATCTTCAGTGAATCATAGACTGACTGTAGCTGCTGAGGAGGAAATGATTGTTTTAAAAGAGGAGAAGGAGCGACAACAGAAACTACTGGACTGCGTTTTTAATCCTGAGCTCCACAGAGCAGGTTTGTTCACTTTGAACCTTCAGCACAAGTTTGACAAACACACGACCCTATTATTTGTTTGACTTCATGCACAGCGATAGTTGTGGACATTATTTTGATCTTCTGTCTCATATTTCTGATCAGAGGGATTTCGTTTGTCCTCCATGACTTGTCTGATTTGTTTTAGCAGCTCCCTCCCGAAAATATGACACAAAACATGCAGATAAGAACTTCATCATCCATGGATTATAAAAATATAAACTATTACATATCAGTCAAGCATTAATTGTGGTTATCAAAGTGTAAGACGTTATTGCACTATTATTATGTACACAATTTTATTGCCTCTTAAAGTGCATCCAAAACTGATCCTAACATCAGGTCAGTTATTTGACTGATTCCTCTTGCTTGGTTATCCCAATCAATGGACACAGCCGCAGTAAACTCTTAACTTTGGAAGTGCGGTTTTTCCAATATGTGGTATCTGCTCAGCTTTCCTTAGTTGTTTCAGTTTTACATTCCAAATCATACCTCGTACCTGGCACAGTTTTTGATTTCACCTCCAGTGGCCTTCCAAGTGAGCTGAGCCAAGACTAAATGTGACATGGAGACGCTGAGGACCTCTGAATGGTCAAAGTATCACTGCAAGTAGGGGTGCTGACTCGGAAATGAAACACCCCCCTTTGTTGCTGGCTCCATAAAGCTGAATGACCATCTGACTGAATAGCATGTTTTTCTTTCTTGCAGCCATCTTTGGAAATAAAGTAATCTCCTGAAACAAAAAGCCACATAGCTTACAAGGAAAATATGGTTATGAAACATCTGGCTATAGCAAAAAAGACATAAAGAATAGCAGGTTTTTGAAGAAAATCTCCTAAAAAATGTTTCAAAGAGGCTGAAAACACAGATCTACAGTGTAACAGCCTTTTAGTTTGACATCATCATGGAATAATTTCAAGGTTTTATTGGAAGAAGTCCTTCTTTTGTTTTTATTACAATCTGGAGTGTTTAGCAGTCTCACTGCAAAGGTCCAGTCTCCTAATGAGAGGTTTGATAAACTTGCTGTCCATAGTTTGAATCCTTATGTTAATTTACTTTTTTTCAAGAGCTTCATTTTCCATTTCTGTTCTCCATAGACATCCATCAGCTGATGGTGAAAGAAGAAGAGGTTCTCCCAGAGCAGCAGGAGAGGAGCTCCAGTCTGAAGCAGGAGAACCCAGCAGAACCAGCACACATTAAAGAGGAGCAGGAGGAAGTGTGGATTAATCAGGGGAGAGAGCAGCCAGAGGAGGCCGATATCATTAAGTTCACTTTCTTTCCTGTTTCTGTGAAGAGCGAAGATGATGATGAAGGGACACCTCACTCCTCACAACTTGGTGAAAATCAAGGTGAGTTTGCCTTTAAATGTATCCAGAATACCATCTCACTTGTTCTATATGTAAAACATAAATAAAAACAGTAAACAATTATTTACAAACCCTTCTGAACCTATAATCAGTTGAAAACACTACAACGACAAGATATTTAATGTTGAAACTGAGAAGCGTTATTGTTTTATTTTTTGCAAATATTTACTCATTTTGAATTTGATGGCTGCAACACATTCCAAAAAAGCTGGGACTGGGGAATGTTTATCACTGTGCTACATCATCTTTCCTTTTAACAACACTTAATAAGTGTTTGTGAACTGATGACATTGATAGTTGAAGCTTTGTAGGTGAATTCTTTCTCATTCTTGCTCGATTTACGACTTCAGTTGCTCAACACTCTGCGGTCTCTGTTGTTCTACTTTGCATTTCATAATGCTCCACACATTTTCAATGAGAGACAGATCTGGACTGCAGGCAGGCTAGTCCACTACCTGCACTCTTTAACTACAAAGCCTCACTGTTGTAACATGCAGAATGAGTCTCATTATCTCACTGAAAAAGACGTCGCTTGGATGGCACATATCTGTATGTACCTTTCAGCATCAAAAAGGCCTTCACTGGTGTGCAGTTAACCTATGCCATGGGCACTAACACATCCCTGTACCATCACAGATACTAGCTTTTGACTTTTGCTCTGATAACAGTCTGGATGGTCCTTTCCCTCTTTAGCCAAGAGAATGTCAGGATGCAATCACACCCAGTCAGCCATGTTGTTTAAATGGGGTAACATTTACAGAACTTGTTTAAAGTGATGTAGCATATCATATAGGTTATGCGTGTATTCATGTGAATTTCTATATTCTCCTGCAGACATACAGCAACTGTCTGTTATGAAAGAACTGTCTGTCCATGTGAAGAGTGAGGATGAAGATGAGGAGAAACCTCAGTCCTCACAGCTATATGAGATGGAAACTGGATCTGATGAAGATGAGTGTGGAGAAAATTATGAGGAAGGGGACCCTGCTTTAGGGAGACACTTAGAACCAGAGACTGAGGTCAAGACTGAAGACTTCTCTGAAGCTGAAACTGACAACAGCGATGATTGGAGGGAGGACAGAGACCATCGGCCAGGTTCAAACTGTATGAAACAAATTCAGGTCAGGAGACTAACGCTTGGTAAGAAACCCTTCAGCTGCTCGGAGTGTGGCAAAACATTTAGACAGAAACATCATCTGGCCTCTCACATGTTGACTCATACTGGGGAAAAACCATTCAGCTGCAATGAGTGTGGTAAAACATTTGGGTATAAAATATCTCTTGACAACCACAAGTTAATTCACACCGGAGAGAAACCCTTCAGCTGCAACGAGTGTGGTAAAACATTTAGGCAAAAAACATCTCTTGACAGTCACAAGTTAATTCACACTGGAGAGAAACCCTTCAGCTGCAACAAGTGTGGTAAAACATTTAAACAGAAACAGCATCTGGCCCGACATATGTTGACTCATACTGGAGAGAAACCCTTCAGCTGTGAAGAGTGTGGTAAAACATTTAGACACAAATTGTCTTTTGACAGTCACAAGTTGATTCACTCCGGAGAGAAACCATTCAGCTGTGACGAGTGTGGTAAAATATTTAGACACAGAAAGTCTCTTGACAGTCACAAGTTTATTCACACAGGTGAGAAACCCTTTAGTTGCTCTGATTGTGGAAAGACATTCATACAAAAAAAGCACCTGACCACTCACAAGTTAATTCACACTGGAGCGACACCCTATAGCTGCGAAGTGTGTGGTAAAACATTCAGACAGAAAGAGTCTCTTGACAACCACAAGACCATCCACACTGGAGAGAAGCCCTTCAGTTGCGTCGAGTGTGATAAAACATTCAGACAAAAAACATCTTTGGTAAGTCACAAGTTGATTCACACTGGAGAGAAACCCTTCAGCTGCGAAGTGTGTGGCAAGACTTTTATACAGAAAAGGTCTCTGGTAAGTCACAGGTTGATTCACACTGGGGAGAAACCCTTCAGCTGCGAAGAGTGTGGTAAAACATTTAGACAGAAAGAGAATCTTGTCACTCACATGTTGACTCATTCTGGGGAGAAATATTTCAGCTGTGACAGGTGTGGTAAAACATTTAGACACAAAAGGACTCTTGTAAGACATGGGTTGATACATACTGGAGTGTAAACTATGGCTACAAAAAAAGTGGTAAAGCCACACAAAAATGTCTCTTGACTCTCTAGTGTTGACTCATACTGAAGGAAGCCCTACAGCAAGCAGGAGTGTGGTAAAACATCTAGATAAAAATATCCTCTGGACCATGACAAACTGATTTACTCATTAGAAAAACCTTTGAGTTACACAGAGTATGATAAAACATTTGATATAGAAAGTCTCTCTCAAATCACAAGTTTACTCATCCTGGAGAGAAACTCAACAGCTGCTAAGACTATGATAAAAGCAATTAGTTTAAAAAACATCTCTTTACAGTCAAGCTGACCGACACTGGAGAGAAACTCTTCAGCTGTACTGATTCAAGGGCAGTGGTTGATTCAAAACAGAGAGAAACCCTTAAGCTCCGAAGGGTTTGGTTAAATATTTGGACAGAAATAATTTCTGGAAAGTCACAAGTTTACCCATATGAAAGAGAAACTCTTAAGTTAACCCTAACACAACTCTATTTTCATCCATACAGTATCTTTACATTTATTATCAGTCACATTTGGATGACTGTGCTCAATTACAATTAGCTTCTGCAATGCAAAAACACAATCAAGCGGGTCGCCATGTTGGATTTTTTTGGACAGACTGCGATGTATGTACATGCCAACAAGTGCCTTCAGTGGTCAGATGTTGGCTTACTAGAATCTAAATTTTCCTGTGCATGTAATCTACTTCTGCTGAATTTAATAAACAAGTTAACCTACATTTAAAGGTGATATTCTCACTGTTCATTTCGCTCTTCACAAACAATCTTGTGGACATAATGTATGGTAGAGCATGGGTGGGGCCCAAAAAAATGATTGGCTAACCCAGGTGTTGTCCCAGCCAGTGTCAGAATGTCAACAATAATTGTCTTCAAACTGTTGAAGTTGTATTGAAATCTTTTAAAATCAATTATTTAGAATAAATTTATTGTATTTGTCATTTATCATTCATCATTCACATCTATCTATCTATCTATCTATCTATCTGTCTATCTATCTATGTATCTAATTACCGTAGCCTGTCTTTGTCTGATGGTTTAATGGTTATTTTCAGTCGATAGGTGGTAGTAATGTACCCTCATTCTGGTTTCTAAATATCAAACAAAGAAGAAGAGGTTCGTTGCTATTTCACGCTCCGTATTCTTGTCCTGTCAGTGCAGTCGTCGTTAACAGTTTGTAAAATTTGACGGGTTTCTCTCGATAACAGCGGGTCTGTTAATGAAGCAGCACAGCCTGTGTGTATAGTAGAAGTAATTGAAACAGACTTTGTGAAGTGTTTGTGCTACTTCACCTCAGACTCCCTTCATGTTAGCAGCTAATGATAACTGAAGCTAACTGTTCTCTCAAGCTAACGCGCAGTCAGTCCTCTAAAGGCAGCTACATTTAGCGTAGCATGCTAAGTGTAGAGAGACGGAGCTGCAGTGTATGGAAAAGTGTCTGTGATTGTATGGAAATACCTGACGTTCAAATGCTGAATCCTCATTGAATCATAGACTGACTGTAGTTGCTGAGGAGGAAATGATTCTTTTAAAAGAGGAGGAGGATCGACAACAGAAACTGCTGGACTCTGTTTTAAACCCTGAACTCCACAGAGCAGGTTTGTTCACTCTGAACCTTCAGCACACGTTTGATAAACACACAACCTTATTCTTTGGTCTGTTAAATGCAGGACTTCAACAGACAGGGAGATCCTTGATCCTAAAAATAGAAATCATTGCAAATATCAGTCTAGTATTAATTATGGTCATCAAAAGTGTAAGTCTTAAAGGCACTATTATTATATTTGTCATTTTTGCCTCTTACAGGACTTCTTTTTTTTTTTTTTTACCGTTATTCCAGTCATCATTGATTGCATATAGTTTTATAAAAGATTCAAAGTGTGAGTCTAAAGATAATTTAAGAGCTTAATCTCTTCTCAGTTATGTTTTTGTGTTTTTCTTGTTTACTGTTTAGTTCCTCTAAATATTCCTAACATAGGGTCAGTTTCACAACCAATTCATCTTTCTTGGTTCCACCTAAATAATCTGCTCTGATGATATGAAGTCATCACCACCGGTTGTAGAAAGAATTGGACAAAGTCATGTGATCAAAGCTGTTTGATTATAAAAGGAGGCTCTGGAAAGCTTTGGAGGCCAATCCATGGACACAGTCCTTCAGTAAACTCAATCTCAACCTAGCTTTGGATCAACCTACCAACAGACAATGAGGCCGAGCTGAGGCAGAACTCTGGTCTGATAAATAGCAACACCACTCAGGTGAACAGTCATGTCTGCCATGTCTCCCAACTATCCAGAACCGTAAAACTGGAAGTCCTTAATAAAATCAAACTGTTGTGAGAACAGTAAGAGGCACTAAATATATTAAACATTGAGGCTGAAGCTGTTTACTGAATCAGACTCTGAGTATGTTTATTGTGACTTTTATAAATAGTCAATTCCCCATTCACAGTCATGTACCTGCCAGTTTTCTGCACCCTCAAGTAGACACTGAAGGAGTTTCAGTTTCAAGTGCTTCTATACTGCTATTATTTTTCAACTCAGGGGATTGCCTTCTTGTTATCACAATCAACTATGCTGTTGTGCTTTTATACAATCAGTACATATACAAATAAATCAATAATTTAACTGTCTGTCAAATTGAAAATGCAATCAGATCTAAAAATGTATCAAGGGAGTTTGGAAGAATGTCTTAAGAAGTGTGAAAGTAATAATTTCTCAAGATCCAGTATGTGGCTCTAAATATTTTAAAGAATAAATAGTAATCATGCATTGATTGTGAAAATCAGGACTGATGAAGATACCGATGTTAAAAATAATAATTAAGCTAATACAGGTTACTTTTCTAGTAACCTCTTCTGATGTGACTCTCCTCAAATGGCAACATTTTCTCTGATTTCTCATCAAGAAAATAGATCAGTTCAGTTTGAACCCAGAGGTGGACATGACCACAGAATTTATTCAAACATTTTTCAGCTGAAATTAATCATAGACATTTACAAGGAGAATTATGGATGTGAAACAGCTGGTTTTAGTAATACATAAAGAACAGCCAATTTTTAAAGAAAATGTGCTAGAAATTGTTTCAGAGAGGCTGAGAACACAGATCCACAGTTAAACAGCCTCTTATTTTGACACTAGCATGTGATCATTTCAAGGATTTTCTAGAAGATTTCAAAGATTTGGTCCTTTTTATGTTCTTATTAAAATCTGACATGTTCAGCAGTCTGGAGGCTCCGACTGCAGTGGTTAAGTCGCTTTATGAGAGGCTTGATAAACTTGTTGTCCATGGTTTGAATCCTGATGTTTTTTCTAAAGCTTCATATTTCCCATGTTTGTCCTTAGACGTCCATCAGCTCAAAGAAGAAGAGTTTCTCCCTGAGCAGCAGGAGAGGAGCTCCAGTCTTAAGCAGGAGAACCCCACAGAAGCAGCTCACTTTAAAGAGGAACAGGAGGAAGAGTGGATCAGTCAGGAGAGAGAGCAGCTTCAGGAGCCAGATGAAGATGATATCATCAAGTTCCCTTTTTTACCTGTTACTGTAAAGAGTGAAGAAGAGATTGAAGAGAAACCTCAGTCCTCACAACTTGGTGAAAATCAAGGTGAGCCTTCCTTCAAAGGACCTCTTTCACAATACATATAATTTTGCCCACAGCCCAATTTTTTGTTTATTGTGTGGTATTTGTAGTACACCCAGAGACTCCCAAGAATATACCTTTAGAAAATCCAAAAGTCATCCAGGGCCTGTACTATGACCTATTTTATGATCATTGCCATAGGTGTGAGCCAGGGTGCACACTTTACCCCAAAACTTACTCAAACACAAATAATAAATCATCAAATTGGGTCAAATCACCTTCACTGAAGTCTGGTGCATCTTTTGAAATCAAATGTAAAGCTAAGTATTACAATTGAAAGAAGTTATTGAATTTTAACTGGAAAAAAATGGGGTTTTTTATGATTTTTTCAACAAATTCAATTCTTTGAAGATGTGTCTGACCAACTTACAGTTGCTGTACACCTAAAATACTTACAAATTATTTGGCCACATATATATTCTCAAAGTGGGAAAAAAATCATCAAATTCTGAGACCGGTAAAGTTGTTCAATTAACAGGTTGGGTTACTGTGGTAGAATCAGGATACTGTTCCATATCTTGTATATCAGGGAACCTTTAAAGATTTGTTCAGAATTCATCCTTTATGTATGATTTCTTTTAGAATTTGAATGCTAGATTCAAAACAAACATTTCACATGAAATGTTATTCATTTTAATATTGAACAGCCACAAAGGGCCTGTATATTATGCCTTTGTGATGAGATAATAATGAGCCATTGATACAAGTAAAAACCGATGCAGTTTTGGATTGTTGTAATCAGATTGTATATATCTACAATGACAGCAATACATAAACATTACTTCTGTCAATTTCTGTTTCTAGTACTTATATATACATGTAATCTGTTTTATGGCCTTCGTGTCTTTTTGCATAGCAACGGCTTGGACAATTTTAATTTGTAGACTGGAACTATAGTGAGGGAAAGGGGATCTGAGAAATCCATAAGATGTATGATTGGCTGGTTATTTCATAGAATGGAGTCTTTGAATTTGCTTGTGTATGGTTGGAGGGGTTTCTGATTTTGAAAATGTTTATAATATCCCAAATAATAGATTACAGATGCAACATGTGCACACATGCCAGAGGTTCTCTTTCCAGCAGGACAGAGACAATAATATGCCTTCACAGGATCATCTGATGCATTCTTGTCAAATTGAATCCAAACATTGTATTTTATTTGAGATCTGTGACGAGAATGAATCTGTCCCCTAATGAGATCAGCATCATGCTGGTAAACCCAAATCTCATAGTCACCATCATTTTTTTGATGCTCAGCAATGTAGCCAGGGGACTGTTTGATTTGGTATGTACCGCATGTTATGGTCTCAAGGTATTCCAGATCCACATGAGGGAACGAGATATCAGATGCTTCAAGCTTCTGCCATTCACTACGAGCTCTACGTGACATATTTGTTTTTTATTTTTCAAACCTGTCATGGAATCAAATGACCATGCTTACTAATCTTTCCCAAGCTACACTGTCAAGATATTTTCATACAATTGCAGATATTTTGAAAAAAAAAATGATGGTAAATATATATAAAATACAATGTTTGGATTCAATTTGACAAGAATGCATCAGATGATCCTGTGAAGGCATATTATTGTCTCTGTCCTGCTGGAAAGAGAACCTCTGGCATGTGTGCACATGTTGCATCTGTAATCTATTATTTGGGATATTATAAACATTTTCAAGATCAGAAACCCCTCCAACCATACTCAAGCAAATTCAAAGACTCCATTCTATGAAATAACCAGCCAATCATACATCTTATGGATTTCTCAGATCCCCTTTCCCTCACTATAGTTCCAGTCTACAAATTAAAATTGTCCAAGCCGTTGCTATGCAAAAAGACACGAAGGCCATAAAACAGATTACATGTATATATAAGTACTAGAAACAGAAATTGACAGAAGTAATGTTTATGTATTGCTGTCATTGTAGATATATACAATCTGATTACAACAATCCAAAACTGCATCGGTTTTTACTTGTATCAATGGCTCATTATTATCTCATCACAAAGGCATAATATACAGGCCCTTTGTGGCTGTTCAATATTAAAATGAATAACATTTCATGTGAAATGTTTGTTTTGAATCTAGCATTCAAATTCTAAAAGAAATCATACTTAAAGGATGAATTCTGAACAAATCTTTAAAGGTTCCCTGATATACGAGATATGGAACAGTATCCTGATCTACCACAGTAACCCAACCTGTTAATTGAACAACTTTACCGGTCTCAGAATTTGATGATTTTTTTCCCACTTTGAGAATATATATGTGGCCAAATAATTTGTAAGTATTTTAGGTGTACAGCAACTGTAAGTTGGTCAGACACATCTCCAAAGAATTGAATTTGTTGAAAAAATCATAAAAAAAACTAATTTTTTTCCAGTTAAAATTCAATAACTTCTTTCAATTGTAATACTTAGCTTTACATTTGATTTCAAAAGATGCACCAAACTTCAGTGAAGGTGATTTGACCCAATTTGATGATTTATTATTTGTGTTTGAGTAAGTTTTGGGGTAAAGTGTGCAACCTGGCTCACACCTATGGCAATGATCATAAAATAGGTCATAGTACAGGCCCTGGATGACTTTTGGATTTTCTAAAGGTATATTCTTGGGAGTCTCTGGGTGTACTACAAATACCACACAATAAACAAAAAATTGGGCTGTGGGCAAAATTACATGTATTGTGAAAGAGGTCCTTTGTCCAGAATACTATGTCACTTGTTCTTTGTAATGTTTTTCCCCAAGGAAGACCCCCTCCCCAATAGCATACAATGTTTAATCCACTTTGAGCTGTCAACTATAATAATGTTGAATCAGCTTCAGAAGCTAACATGGTTTCAACAACAGTTTTGTGCCCTCAGTTTATATTGAAACAACACTGAAATCAGCAGAAGTCCAAGCAGTGTTTCAACCACTTCTCAACCATGAAAGTTAATCTTACTGTCAAATTTATAACATATCCTGCTTCATCTACAGCCTGAAGCCAAATGTTTATTTTCGTAGGGGATTAATTTGAGCACTAGGTGGAGATAGTGGGTCACGAGAGGTTATTAATGAGGCTGTATATTCAGGTGTTTGTGGGGGTCAAAGGTAACCAGGATACCGGTGTCACAGGTTGGTAGGAACAAACGGGTTTTACTGTAGCTTAAGCCAGCAGTCTTTGATTCTTTTGTGTTCAGTGACAATATTGACAATGTTTATTATCTATCAGTTAGTTTTAAAAAATGGGAACGTCACCTAGAAGTTAAGGTTTTGTTTGTGTTTTATTGGTTTGGATGGGCCTAAAGCCTTCCCAAACCTTTAAAAGTGGCTTGACAAGAAGCATTAAGTTTACATGTTTGATAATACTGCAATTTATATAAACCAATAACTATGAGGTCAAAACCTTACCAGACTTCATCTAGCAAATAAATGATAATCTCAATGTTACAAAAGTTCAGAAATTTTTAATTAGGTTTACAGTTAACTTTGATTTAATCACAAACTCTTTCCTCTGCTGCTTGATGTCCATCCTCCCCCAAGAGCTCCGAAGTGTAGTGGAGCCATTTCCCCTCACTTTGACTGAAGAAACTTCTGACACTGAGTCAAAGAATCTGAAAATACAACACAGAGGAGAAAAATTCAGTGATAGATTCATTGACCTTGACACTGCGGGAACACTTATGCATATTTTTTTTCTGATCAGGCAGAGGGCAGAGCTGTAAAATATTCTCCTTATCTCAAAGTAAAGTAAGTAAAGTGTGATTCTAAAAAGTACAGTCAATAAAAAAACATGTATTTATATGCCTTTGCTACATTGACAGTTGTGTATTGTCACTATAGGGATTGTCCTGTAATATAGTCAAAGAGAGAAGAGACTAATGTAGAACATGAGCAGGGGAAGGGGAAAGGGAAAATGAATAATAACCAAACACAAATATTGCATTAATAAATAGAAAACAATATAAAAGGACACGATTATATCAACACGCTTTCATCATAACAATGCACTGTTACCCATCACAGACTGTGTGAGTTTACTGATTATACAAACCACAATTCTAGTGAAGGATAATTCAGTGAGATAATCTTTTGGACCATCTGATAATCAGGCCTTTCCTGACTGGGGTTGGAAGAGGGGAATTGGGTCAAAAACCATGCAGATTATTTTGGTTATGTTCATGTGTGTTTAAATCTTTTCCTGCAGACATCCAGCAGCTGTTGGTGAGCAAAGAAGAACAGCATGTCCATGTGAAGAGTGAGGATGAAGATGAAGTGCAACCTCAGTCCTCACAGCTTCATCAGATAAAAATTGGAGCTGATGAGTGTGTAGGAAATTATGAGGAAGGGGACCCTGACCCAGGGAGACACTTTGAACAAGAGACTGAAGTCAAGGCTGAAAATTCCTCAGAAGCTGAGACTGATGACAGTGATGATTGGAGGGAGAACAGAGAACATCAGCCTGGTTTAAACTGTATGAAAAGAAATCAAGCGAGGAGACAAAAGCCTAATGAGGAATTCTTAAGATGCTCTGGGTGTGATAAAACATGTAGAAACAAACTTACTCTGGAAAGCCACAGGCTGATTCACACAAAAGGAAAACCCTTCAGCTGCTCAGAGTGTGGTCAAGTGTTCAGACGGAAAGAGACTCTGGTCACTCACAGGTTGACTCATACCGGAGAGAAACCCTTCAGCTGCTCAGAGTGTGGTAAAACTTTTAGACACAGACAGAATCTTGCCACTCATATGTTGACTCATTCTGTGAAGAAATCCTTCAGCTGCTCAGTCTGTGAAAAATCCTTTAGACACAAAATGTCTCTGGACAGACACCTGTTGATCCACACTGGAGCTGAACCCTTCAGCTGTGACGAGTGTGATAAAAGATTCAGACACAAAACGTCTCTGGACAGTCACAAGTTGATTCATGCTGGAGCTGAACCCTTTAGCTGCGATGATTGTGGTAAAACATTTAGACACAAAATGTCTCTGGACAGTCACATGTTGATTCACGCTGGAGAAAAACCCTTCAGGTGCTCCAGTTGTGGTAAAACGTTTAATTATAAACAAAATCTGTCCAGACACATGTTTATTCACACCAGACATAAACCTTTCAGCTGCTCTGAGTGTGGTAAATCTTTTAAACTTGACCGCTATCTTTCCATCCACATGCAGATTCACACTAAGAGAGAGAAAGACTTTAGTTGTTCTACTTGTGGAAAAAAGTTTTACAGAAAAGATGCTCTGACCAGACACATGGTGAATCACAGAACATAGAAAGGCTACTCAGAGTGTGGTAATAAATTCAATACAAACAGCAGGCAGACCAGAGACATGTTACTTCATACAGAAGAGACACCAATCAGTTGTTCAGAATTCAGTAAAAGATGCAAAAGATATACACCAAATCTAAAGAATTGTTACTGTTTTGTGAGCCAGAAGTAGAGCTTTGAATTTGATTTAAGATGCCATTGGCAGCCAATAAAGATTGATGATTTAGATTATGGACTGAAGTAGGAATATTGCTTTACTGCAAAGTGGCCACTGATCAGGGATAAAAGGGAGATGTAGTTGGTACCTGCTGTCTCTCCTCTCTCTCTGGACTGACCCAAAACACTAAGACGTATTAAACTACAGTTCATCTGTTAACGGATTTTATGAATTGCTGTGAGAACCCTGATCATTTTGTTGTTTCCTAATTGTACTCTGCTTCTGTTGAATTTTAATAAACAAGTTAAACTGCATTTAAAGACTGTGACTGTTCAACTAACTCTTCTTATGTTACTTTGTAGATATATGATGAAGTATGATATACCATCTAAGAATCATTCCCATCACTTACTCTTTTCTTAAAATGAAGCAGATTCTTGGGGCTCGTTATCCAGGTCATTAAACAATTCTGACCCCTAACAAGGGCCCAGATCCATAAGAGAAGAGCAACCATTTACTGGTGTGTCTGATACAAGCTGTTCCATTAGGTGCATTAAATGAGAATATATATATTACTTAATATATATGTTAAATATATTAGAGGGAGCAGGGCAGGCACGTAGATGAAGGTAGTTACTCAGTCAGACAAGTCTTCTTGCTGCCAGCTCAAGCAGACATTGGTTAAACCAGCCTAAGTAATCACAGCTAGTCCTAGAGTCTGATCCCTTTCAACAGAGAGTTAGTCCAGTACTTTCTGTGCAGGGGTTACCGGGTCATCTCACAAACTGTCAACCAAATCTATACTTAACATGAGGAAGTAGAACAGAGGAAAGGTACAGCTGCTCAGAGTGTTAAAAATATGCTAAAGAGAAGCAAATGCTTCAAAGATAAGTAAGTCACTAAAAAAAAACATCTGGCTGTTCTGAGTGTAAGAAGGAAAGATAATCTGACAGCATACGTGTGATTCCACTTGGCAAAGGTGGTCTTTGTAAGATGTGGTGTAGTAAGCATCTATATTACATAACGGTTCTTTTCCAAACCTGCTCAGCACGACTCCACTTGGATTGGGTCCTCTCTGTTGTGTTTGTCATTACAGTACATCTTGCTAGTACCAGGTTGAAACTCCTCACATCAAAAAGAAATTTTGAAGTTAATATGTAAATAAAGTTGAATATGGGCCAGCTTTAAGATAAAATACTGTATAGATAGCTATATTTTAATTTACATCTTGCTGTTACATATTGTCTTTCAAACAGTTTGGTGGTTATGTTCTATCGATAGGTGGCAGGGTTTTACCCCAATGCTGGTTAGTCAACTTGAATAAACAAGAAGAAGTGGGAGAATATTCTTTACACTTGCATCAGGCTTCCTTTCTCCGTTATCTCGGTGATGGTGTCGTTAACAGTTTGTAACATTTGTCGGGTTTCTCTCATTAACAGCAGATCTGTTAATGAAGCAGTACAGCCTGTATGTATAGTAGAAGTCAGTGAAACAGACTTTGTGAAGTGTATGTGCTACTTCACCTCAGACTGCCTTCATGTTAACAGCTAATGCTAACTGAAGCTAGCTAGCTTAGCTTAGCATGCTAAGTGTAGAGAGACGGAGCTGCAGTGTTTTGAAGGCAGTTTGTGTGGAAAAGTGTCTGTGATTGTGTGAAAATATCTAAAGTCCAAATGCTGAAATCTTCAGCGAATCATAGAACCACTGTAGCTGCTGAGGAGGAAATGATTCTCTTAAAAGAGGAGAGGGATCGACAACAGAAACTGCTGGACTCTGTTTTTAACCCTGAGCTCCACAGAGCAGGTTTGTTCACTTTGAACCTTCAACACAAGTTGGACAAACACACAACCTTATTCTTTGTTTGACTTCATGCTCACAGATAGATTTGGACATTATTTTGATCTTCTTTCTCATATTTCTGCTCAGAGGGATTTTCTGCATCAAAAAACCAGTACACACATTATACAGTTTTTCTGAATCATCATCAAATTTACCATATCATCCTCGACTATATTCAAGTTTAAAATCTCATCAGAAAATCCAGGTTTTTCTAGAGCTTGATGTTTTCCTGTTATTGTTCACAGATGTCCATCAGCTGATGGTAAAAGAAGAAGAGGTTTTCCTAGTGGAGAGGAGCTCCAGTCTGAAGCAGGAGAACCCAGCAGACCCAGCTCACATTAAAGAGGAGCAGGAGGAGGTGTGGATCAATCAGGAGAGAGAGCAGCTTCAGGAGCCAGGGGAGGATGATATCATTAAGTTCACTTTCTTTCCTGGTACTGTAAACAGTGAAGAAGAAGATGAATTGAAACATCTGTCCTCACAACTTGATGAAAATCAAAGTGAGCCTGCCTTCAAATATGTCCAGAATAATATCTCAGTTGTTCTTGTGCTGGTCTATCCATGAAAACCAGCAATGTTACTGTATGTTGATGAACTTTTCCCTGTCTCTCTCTGCCTCAGTCACTCATTAAATTATATTTCTTTTTCTTTTCATTTGTTCATTATGAATTTATTTCAGTCAAGAGAGACCAAATTTGGTTGAATCATTATTTACTTCACAAGTCTGGATGAAAAAAATGTACAGTGTCTTTTTGTTTGCATCTCTTTGGAGATTAGATTCCACCATAATGTCTACATGTACTTCAGGTATACTGTTTGTGAGACAGGATCCTCTCAGGATAATCATTAGGACCATCTGATAATCAGGCCTTTTCCTGACTGGGGTGGGAAGGGGGGATCGAGGTCGAAAACCATGCTGGTTATTTTGGTTATTTGGAGTCTACAGTTTCATGATGTTTATGTGTATTTAAATCTTTTCCTGCAGATGTCCAGCAGCTGTTGGTGAGCAAAGAAGAACAGTCTGTCTCTGCTGAGACAGAGGATGAAAATGAAGAGCAACCTCAGTCCTTACAGCTTCATCAGATAAAAACTGAAGCTGATGGAGCAGAGAGTGGAGGAAATTATGAGGAAGGGGACCCTGACCCAGGGAGACACTTTGAACAAAAGACTGGGGCCAAGACTGAAGACTGTTCTGAAGCTGAGACTGATGACAGTGATGATTGGAGGGAGAACAGAGAGCATCAGCCAGGTTTAAACTGTGTGAAAAGAAATCAAGCGAGGAGACAAAAGACTGTTAAGAGACCCTTCAGCTGCTTCAAGTGTGGTAAAATATTAAGGGACAACCTGTCTCTAGAAAGACACATGTTGATTCATACTGGAAAGAAGCCCTTCAGTTGTTCTGTGTGTGGTAAAGTGTTTCGACAGAAAGGGACTTTGGCCAGACACATGTTAACTCATACAGCAGAGAAACCCTTCAGCTGCTCTGAGTGTGGTAAAATGTTTCGACAGAAAGGTACTCTTGACCGACACATGCTGACTCATACCACAAAGAAACCCTTCAGCTGCTCTGAGTGTGGTCAAGTGTTTCGACAGAAAGGGAATCTGGCCATCCACATGTTGACGCATACTGGAGAGAAACCCTTCCGCTGCTTCGAGTGTGGTAAAACATTTAGACACAAAATGTCTCTGGACAGTCACAAGTTGATTCACACTTGTGATGGACCCTTCAGCTGCTCTGAGTGTGGTAAAGCATTTAACCTGAAACGGAATCTGGCCATTCACATGTTAACTCACACCACAGAAAAACCCTTTAATTGTGACATGTGTGAAAAAACATTTAAACACAAAACGTCTCTGGACAGTCACAAGTTGATTCACACTGGAGGTGAATCCCGTAGCTGTGACAAATGTGATAAAACATTTAGAATTAAAAATAATCTGGACAGTCACATGTTGATTCACATGGGAGAAAAACCCTTCAGCTGCTCCAGTTGTGGTAAAACGTTTAATTATAAACAGAATCTGACCAGGCACATGTTTATTCATACAGAACAGAAGCCCTTCAGGTGCGATGAGTGTGGTAAGGAATTTAGACACGGCCGCTATCTGGCCATCCACATGCAGATTCACACTGAGAGAGAGAAAGACTTTAGTTGTTCTACTTGTGGAACAAAATTTTACAGGAAGGATGCTCTGACCAGACACATGGTGAACCACAGAATGTAGAAACGCCTCAGCTGCTCAGAGTGTGGTAGTAAATTCAAAACTTACAGCAGTCAGACCACAGATATGTTAGTTCATGTGAAGGAGACACCAATCAGTTGTTCAGAATTTGGTTAAAGATACAAAGGATGTAAGGATGATCTATGAGCTGCACTCAAGAAGGGATAGCATAAACAGTTTCTCTCTTGTCTTCTTTTTTCTAAGCCACAGAAATAAGCAGTATTTTTCTCTCGCTCTTCTATCTAATTGGCCCTGGATCTTACACAAGCTCCTCGAACTTTCCTCAAGTACATCTCATCCAGTGTTGATTGAAGATTTATAAATACATTCTTTTCGGACTCTGACACTGATGTCTTTCTGCAGCATTCATCAATTTCTTGTACTAGTTTAAGTTCCTGTTCTCTTATTTATTTGCTGTAAACTACAGTTTTGTTTCATTTGCAAGCTGAGCTCATGTAGTCTTTTGTCTTGAGAGTCAAAGAATTATTCTGTTCTATTCTATTCTGTTCTATTCTATTTCACTGCCAGTTTATTGTGAATAGAATTGCAGCGTTTGACACTTCATCTTCATCTGTTTTTGCTATCTAACAAATATGTGCTCCTTTAAAAGGTGTCGATGGAACTGACTTTAGCATTTCGTCTGAACTTTTGTCGCCAGAGTTAGCTTTGGTTAAGTCCATCTGTGTGGTAATGTTCGTTCATTTTTTCTTGGGGAAATGCGTTCTCTGCTGTATGAAGGTTTTTTTGTGTTGGTTCTTGTATGTTTGCTCTCATATTTCACGGTTTGCATGCATGTATACTGGCACACCTGTCTGTTGTGATTCTGTTCCTGTTCTCCCTTCTGGGTGTGAAGCCAACTGGACGAGCTAAGTACTTCTAAACATTTTATATTGTAGCTTTATGTGTGTGTTTTAAAATGTTATTGATCATAGGTAGGCAGTACCGCGGGCTGGTGGCAGTGCAGCACCCCAAAAATGTATTGACCCAAAAATAAATGCATGAAATTAAGTGGAAAAGATGCTAAAATAAAAACTAAAAAAAAACAGTAAAAATAAACTGGAAACATTAATCACCATAAATGGCTTAACATTCATTATTACAATTTGTGTCACATGATCAAGTGTCACGTCCGGTTACTCACGGGTCATCGGCATTGCCACTGACCACAGCGATGGCACAAAAAAGAATTTTTGACTTCTCTGGGAAGACTCAGAACAAAAGGAACAGCCTTGAGTTGGAGGAGGCAGCACAGCCCAGTCCACCCATCCCGAAAATTATCAAGACAGCAGCAGCACCCCCAGATTTTGACCACCGGGACCGGGACATCAACTGTGCACCTGCAACTCAACTCAGGCAACACCGCAACACCGTACAAGACATAGCTGCAAATACATTATATTGCCAAAAGTATTCGCTCACCCGTCCAAATAATCAGAATCAGGTGTTTCAATTACTTCCATGGCTACAGGTGTATAAAATCAAGCAACTAGGCATGCAGACTGCTTTTACAAACATTTGTGAAAGAATGGGTCGCTCTCAGGAGCTCAGTGAATTCCAGCGTGGAGCTGTGATAGGATGCCACCTGTGCAACAAATCCAGTCGTGAAATTTCCTTGCTCCTAAATATTCCACATTCAACTGTCAGCTGTATTATAAGAACGTGGAAGTATTTGGGAACGACAGCAACTCAGCCATGAAGTGGTAGGCCACGTAAACTGACGGAGCGGGGTCAGCGGATGCTGAGGCGCATAGTGTGAAGAGGTTGCCAACTCTTTGCTGAGTCAATCGCTACAGACCTCCAAACTTCATGTGGCCTTCAGATTAGCTCAAGAACAGTGCGCGGAGAGCTTCATGGAATGGGTTTCCATGGCCAAGCAGCTGCATCCAAGCCATACATCACCAAGTGCAATGCAAAGTGTCGGATGCAGTGGTGTAAAGAACGCCGACACTGAACTCTAGAGCAGTGGAGACGCGTTCTCTGGAGTGACGAATCACGCTTCTCCATCTGGCAATCTGATGGATAAGTCTGGGTTTGGTGGTTGCCAGGAGAACGATACTTGTCGGACTGCATTGTGCCAAGTGTAAAGTTTGGTGGAGGGGGGATTATGGTGTGGGCTGTTTTCAGGAGCTGGGCTTGGCCCCTTAGTTCCAGTGAAAGGAACTCTGAATGCTTCAGCATACCAAGAGATTTTGGACAATTCGATGCTCCAGACTTTGTGGGAACAGCTTGGAGCTGGCCCCTTCCTCTTCCAACATGACTGTGCACCAGTGCACAAAGCAAGGTCCATAACCACATGGATGACAGAGTCTGGTGTGGATGAACTGACTGGCCTGCACAGAGTCCTGACCTCAACCTGATAGAACACCTTTGAGATGAATTAGAGCAGAGACTGAGAGCCAGGCCTCCTCGTCCAACTTCAGTGTGTGACCTCACAAATGGGCTTCTGGAAGAATGGTCAAAAAATCCCATGAACACACTCCTAAACCTTGTGGACAGCCTTCACAGAAGAGTTGAAGCTGTTATAGCTGCAAAGGGTGGACTACAGTCATATTGAACCCTATGGATTAGGAATGGGATGTCACTTAACTTCATACGCGAGTCAAGGCAGGTGAGCAAATACTTTTGGCAATATAGTGTATGTCTAAATTCCATCCACAAACGAGGGCTCTTTTCAAAGAAGCTGAAAACCTCTTCAAACTATCCCTATGTCTCCCCATTTCATCTGCATCATTGTAGAGGACATTTTCCACTCTGTGCCGCCTGAAAACGTGGTTACACACAATGACACAAAAACAACTGACGCATCTTGCTCTCATGCATGCTGGACAGTCTGGACATTGGCAGCCTAATGAGGAGCTACATCAGAGCCAACTCGCAAGACACACTCCTTTTCTAATGCTGACGCTGCGCAGCACACGGGGCCTTTACGCACGGAGTTCAGCACCACCATTACGTGGACAGCAGGTGTGACAAATTGTTTACCGTTGACAAGGTGATCAGAACCATAGACAGTTACGGGGACACGTTTGATCTGGTTCCATGATGTCCCTTTGTCGTGTCAGTAAAGATTTTTGCATTCTTAATTACTGTGCGAGTATTTTTTAAAATAATTGTTACCAATGCAACGAGTTGCTGGTGCAGCACAGAACTTTTTTTAATTAATTTTTTTCTCAGCCTCCCCTGCTGAGAATATGTTCCGGCAGCTCTGAAGGTAGGTTAAAAGTGTAGTGGGGGAATACACTGCAACCTGTGCAGAGCAGCCGAAGTTTTTTTTGCCTTAAGTGGTGACGTCACGTGTGAGTTGCTGTATGAACCAGCCATTTGTGTAAATTGCAGTGCCTCCAGTAGAGGGTGACAGCGTGCCGTGTTCGATGGTGTGCCTTAAAGGTGCAGTGTGTAGCATTTTGGCATTTGAGCGACATCTATCGTTCAGATTCAAGAATGAGCCCAACCGTGACCAAAATGTCACATCGCTGAGCAACGGAAGCCTGTGAAGACCAAAAGGGATCGTGAACACAGCATCATTTACTAAAGTGACAAGGTTTGTAACCATTATTTTTATAGATTATAGGCCAGTCGTTAGCTGCACATTAGCACATTAATGCTAATCAGATCAAGCCTGATGCAGATTCGGCGAAATAAGGTAAAGAAGAGAGAGTGAGAGTGGGTACAATGTAGCGGAAAGCTGGACCGGACGAATGAGAGTTTTGTAATATGATTAATGGAGTATTTATTTCTACGCCCACCAATTATGCTCTTTACCTGCATCCCAGGTAGATTTCAGAAACGGCGGACAGATTCGCTTTTCGTTCTTTTTGACCCTAAAATCAACCCGTAGACAACATGGCTGATCGTTACGGCCCGCGGTAATGTAAATTTTTTGAAGCTTTTTTTAACTAAATAAAAATTTAACGTTTTATGGGGATGATTGTACTCATATTTTGACAGACTTAACATACAAATAGAAACATTATATCCTATATTCACCGTTTCTGTTCAGCGAAATGCTGCCAAATTCTACACACTGCACCTTTAAGCCAGGAGTCTGCCCCTGTGTTGAACTGTTTGCAGTGGGTAACAGTAGAAGCCCTTTTGTGGGTGTCTCGGCAGGTAGAGGAGGTCCCCCACTACAGTTGCTTGCCTATTTTTTATGAATTGTGTCATTTTTTATTGTGTCAATAAAGATTGTTTACTGTGTTTTGTAAATTGCATCCGGTGCTTATTTGACGGCTCTGACTTGGTGGGAGTAAATTCTTGCCACACCTTTTGAAACCCTCAATTTATTACAATAGTTTGACTTAAAAAGAAAAAGGAAGAAAGAAAGGAAGAAAAAAGGCAGTGAAGATCAAAATTCTCTAAGTAGTTCTTGAATAATAGTCATACTTTTAAGACATTTCTTATAGTCAATCATCTTTATACATACAAAGTAGTTCTTAAAGTCAAGTTGGAAAACTGGAAAGGAAGGTCGACATTTAGAGAACTTAGCTTTGTGGAAGTTAAATCTTGCTAAAAGGATCATGAGATGTTGACATTTTTGGGTTTTATTTTAATCATACAACAACATATCCTTCGCTTCCAGTTTAACCAAAAACTTGGGTTGTAGGGTAATATAAATTTCAAATTATTTCCAACGATCGGAAACCAACAGAAGAAGGAGGAGGAGGAGGTCATGACGTCATTTCCGTCTCCTCGTGACTGTGGAACGTGGCGGGGTTTGAGGATCTGATGGAGTTGAACAGTCGGCGGCTGCTCGCTGCTGTCACCAGAGACCTGTCTGGACCGAGAGAGACCTCCGAGTATGAAGAGCAGCTGCAGCGACAGAGGACACTGCTGGCTGTGACCGAGACAGCTGAGATAAAGCTCGAGAGAACAGGCGAGTTTGCTTTCACTCTCCATTTCCTCAAAATGTCCGCTTTTCTGACTCAGCCTTTCTGACGCACAGCTCAGTCTGTGTCGGAGTGAGGACTCTTTTGGACCTTCTGAGTGTGTCTCTTGTTTCTTAAGGGTCCTTTGACCATCTGAACAGATCCGATTGTTGCAGAAGGCTCTGATTATCACCACTTCCGGTTTGGCCCTCTTTATCCCCCCGTATAATCTATTATCAGTGATAAAACGCTTTCTTTGTCCTGTTTTCAAGCAGTTTATTCAATCTGCAGATCTGTGAGCTGAGTCAGGAACAGTCCAAAGTGATGACGCGCTCACTCCGTTGGGGAGAGACAGGAAGCTCAGATGGCGGCAGCGGCATTTCCTGTGGCACCCTCAGATGCCCAAAAATACCAAACTGCAGCCGCAGCCGCTGCAAACCACGCACCACACAAGAGACGCCCCTTACAAAACACGCCCACTTGTGCGACGGTTGCCTGGCCGTAAAATTGATGAAAACAGGTGAAAATTAAACAAATGAAGATTCAATAAAATAGATTAAACCAACAAAAAATAGAGTAATACAGTTATGGTTATTTAAACACAGTGGCAAACAAAAAAGGTCTTTATTGTTGATCTAAAAATTACTAACATCACATCCAAAACACGTCCACTTGTGCTACGGTGACCGAGGAAGCAATTTTTTAAAATGAAAAATGCGCTTTGACGTTAAAGAGATGTGAACCTCCAGAGACAGCTGCCTCTGTTTCGTTAGTTGCTGATGACCTGGCTCTGTTTGTGGGACACTTTATGAATATTAAGGCTAAAGAAAATCATTATGAAAAATACTTAAGGAAGTCAGGTGGCGTAGCATACTGGTGTAAAGCAATCCAGCACTTCGGTGGAAGACATAAAGTGAGCAGGCACTCGTATTTTGGGGAGCTTGTGTATACTTGACATCACGGTAACAAAAGCTGGGAAGCATTTCCAGGGAAAATTGATGTACCGCTGCTAGTTATTTGAAGACAGTTTTCCACAGACTAGGGGATTTCAAAGTAAAAGCTGTCTGAATATTAATATTTTCAGGATATTGCTTAAGAATTATGAATCAAACTACAGAAAAGAAGCTTGTTTCCACAGACTCATTCCATCTCAGTCTTGTAGTACGCCACACCAGGAAGCCCAGCTTCCTGGGCAGCTGCCTCCAGAGGTCTGTATCAGGTACCACAATCAGTGGCAGCTACCCCGGCATCTGAGGCTGCCACCAGAAATGCGACTGCAAGCTGCTGCTGCGACTATTTGAGCTCGCCCCTGCTGTAACTGGGACCAAACAGAGTGATGTTGTCACCTAAGTAATTAAAAGTAAAGAACAAACAAAAACCTCTAATAATAAATAAATATATAAAGATAGTGTGTAAAATAATGTGTTAAACCAAAGGAAAAGTTTTCTTTTCTCTGTCGTTCATGAATATTCTTTGTAATATATAGGGATGTGGTCAAAATATGTTCTTGATCTCTTAAAGGATAAGTTTGGTTTTTTGACACCTGGACCTTATTTTTAGGATTAAATACGCTCGTAGACTCACCCAGACAACTTTGGTGGAGCTCGGAGCCGTTTTCGAGCAATTTAGATCCATCTGACGGCGTTTTTTTCTCATGCCATAGCAGCAGACGGGGCCAGAAATCGAAGCCCCTAAATCAGACATTATCTGCTGCGAAACTCACTCCTCCTCTGTTGCCATTTCCGTGCAATGTCCACAACAACACCACCAGTTAGCCCCCATTTGTGGATGTGCAGTGGTTGCTTGTTCTCTGGCCAGCTGTTCGGCTCTTTCCCTCTGCATCCTCCTTTCAAATAGCTCCTCGTCGGTATATTCTGGCTCAAAATGATACGGACATCCATTATACTCAAAGTCGTCGTCAGACACTTCTACATTGGATAAATATTCCGCCATATTGCACAAAAATAGCTGTGTAGCCGCGTAGCCTAGCAACAGCGGCTTTACTCAGCTCTACTCAGCGGTGCATGTCTATGACGTCACAAAAAGTTACCCATCCTTGTAAAGCCCCGGATGACCATAACAACGAAGTTGAGCTGACATGGTGATAACACTGGCCATTCATGTGTAAAATGTAGCTGAAATGAGCGAGTTTCGCAGCAGTAGTCTGCTACTATGGCATGAGAAAAAACCCGGTTGGATGGATCTAAATTGCTCGAAAACAGCTCCGAACTCCACCAAAATTGTCTGGGTGAGTCTACGAGCGTGTTTAATCCTAAAAATAAGGTCCAGGTGTCAAAAAACCGAACTTATCCTTTAAGCAAAGTTCATATCAGGACGACATGGCTTAGAGGAACAAGGGGGGACGCAGGAGTGTGACATCAGAAGGAAAGAGGACGTTTCTGAATTTACAAATTCTTAGCTTGTAATATTCTAATGTTTATAAGGAAAGAAAAAAATGGTGAAATAAGTTATGATCAATCTGGTCACCTGAAGGTTTGATCTCCCAGTTGACCCACATCTTGGCGTGGAAGTGGACCCAGAGACAAATGAACTTACCCTAAAGAATCACTGTCTCCAGGATTCCGGTGAGATCCCCTCTTTTTGAACTTCCTTTTTCTGGCATAGAAGTATAGATTAGTTTGACAAGAGAGGATCAGTTCAGTGTCAAAGATTTTGTCCTTCTTATGTTCTTATCCAGTCTGAAGGCTTCAACAGTCTGGAGGCTCTGACTGCCAAGGTTTAGTCACCTCCTGAGATGGTTCAGAAAGTTCTGCTGTCCATGGTTTGGATTCTTCTGCTAACTTAAGATTTATTGAGAAATCCACATTTTCCGTTTTCCTCCTCAGACGTCCATCAGCTGATGACCAAAGGGGGGGGGGGGGGTGTCCTCTAAATGTATTTGGTCCAAATGTAGACAGAGTGTTTGACTTAATTTTGGACCTCGGCAACACAGATTTAATTATGGGTGGTGACTTTAACTGTTACCTTGATCCATATCTTGACAGACTTTCCTCCTGTACTCCAGCCACCATAGCATCAGTTCAAACACTGAATAACCTAATTAAATCTAGGAGCCTGGTCAATATATGGAGGCTACAGCATCCAACAGATAAAGATTATTTCAGTTTTTCCCATGTCTAAAAATCATACATGAGGATTGATTATTTTCAAGTGGATGTAAAATTATTATCTAACATTGAACAGACTTAATACCATAATATATTAATATCAGATTACAGTCCAGTAGCTTTGAAACGAAAGATTGCCCTTCCCAGACTGACTTATTGCTGGTGCTTTAATCCTTGGTTGCTGACAGATCAAGTGTTTGTTGATTACATGTCTGTAGGACTTAAGGAGTTCCTTGAGAACAGCGCCACTGTTTGGTCAAAATTGAAAATGCACTTCCGACTCTAGAACTGTCTTTAGGGTCTCCCTATTGCAGGAAGATAACAACCAGATTTTGGAATTAAAATATAAATGCAATCACATTCTCGGTGGAACCATTGGCAAACTCCTCCTCAGCGTCAAACAAAAACATTTTGAATTAGGTGACAAACCAGAGAGGCTGCTGGCCAGACAGCTGAAGGGTGCTCAGGCGAGCCATGCAATTTATAAAATAAATCCAAGATGGGAGGTTTGCTGGTAAATCTTTGAGAAATAAACACCCAGTTTAAAGATTTCTGTTCAGAATTACATACTGTCAAGTCTGGAGCAACCGGCACAGACCTCGCTGACTTCTTTGACCCCCTCAACCCGCCAACACTGAACCAGCCGTCCAGGTTTGAACTTTAGTCTGACCTCAAAGAAAATGAGTTAGTTGAGGCAATTAAATAATTTCCTCTGGCAAAGCAGCAGGCCCAGATGGATTTGGCTGCAAATTTTATTAAACCTTTCATTAGATGTTCACCCCAATCTTGCTTAGGATGATCAAGGATTCCACTGAGAGAAAAACATTTCCAAGGTCATTGTATTAAGCGAATATATGCCTACTGCTAAAGAAGGGTAAAGATGACTTAGAGCCTGGGAGTTACAGACCCATTGCTCTCCTCAGTTTTAACCAGAAGTCCATCACAAAAGTGCTAGCTAACAGGCTAGGAAGGCACATTTCATCAGTTAAACACCCTGACCGAACAGGGTTTATTGCAGGAAGATTCTCATTTTGTAACGTGGACAACTTTTGAATGACATATATGCCAATCAATCAGGCCCTGGTGCATGACACAGCCAAAGCATTCGACCAAATAGAGTGACCTGATATGTTAAAAGCATTGAAGAGGTTTGGAGTCGGGGGTACATTTCTTCCTCTGTTCCAGGTTGGTCAATGCTCTGTTTTGATTTTCTGTAATTGATCGTAGATTTATTGAATTAAAAAAAACTTTAATCTTAGTATGGTATCAAGCTATTGAGGATACCTGAAGGGATGGAACATGGGCCTGGCACAGGTCTGGATGAAGGCTATCAGGGGGCTGAAGCAATACAGGGACCAGGTTGACCAAGCAAAGTGCCAAACTGGCATATACTCCCAGGCCTGACCTCACCTCAGCCTCTTCAATATGTATCACAGTATCTATCACCATTGTCAGTGTTTCAGTTGATTCAGAATCAGAATCAGAATCAGATTTATTGCCAAGTAGGTTTTTACACTTACAAGGAATTTGCTCTGGTGCTATTGGTGCAAAGTACAAACAGACAATAAGTAGAAAGATGATAATAAAAATAAAAATAAAAATAAGGTGCAATCATTTTAATAAGATAAGAAAATAAAAACAAGGTGCAAGCATTGTAATAAGAGTAATCAAAAATAGAAATATAGAATAAAATAAAATAGTAAAATAAAGTAGGCTAAATATATACAGAGTTATTTACAGTTGTTACCAAAAGTGTTCGTATCAGGTGGTTTCGGGGAGTCAGGGTGGGTCATGGGCAGTGTTCAGCAGTGATGTAGCAGAGGGAAAGAAACTGTTCTTGTGGCGTGAAATTTTGGTCCTGATGGACCGCAACCTCCTGCCTGAGGGGAGAGGCTCGAAAAGTTTGTGACCAGGGTGAGAGGGGTCGGCCAAGATCTTGGCTGCTCGCCTCAGAGTCCTAGAGGTGTGCAGATCCTGGAGAGATGGCAGGTTACATCCGATCACCTTCTCTGCAGAGCGGATGATGCGCTGCAGCCTGCTCTTGTCCCGAGCAGTGGCTGCAGGGTACCAGACGGTGATGGAGGAGGAGAGGATGGACTCTATGATGGCCGTGTAGAAGTGCACCATCATAGTCTTTGGCAGGTTGAATTTCTTCAGCTGCCTCAGAAAGTCCATCCTCTGCTGTGCCTTCTTGATTAGGGAGGTGATGTTCAGCTCCCACTTCAGGTCCTGGGAGATGATGGATCCCAGGAAGCAGAAAGACTCCACGGTGAGTACTGTGGAGTCAGAGAGTATGATGGGAGCAGGGGGGGCTGTGTTTCTCCTGAAGTCCACCACCATCTCCACTGTCTTCAGGGCGTTGAGCTCCAGGTTGTTCCTGCTGCACCAGGTCACCAGATGGTCCACCTCCAGTCTGTAAGCAGACTCATCCCCATCAGAGATGAGACCAATGAGGGTGGTGTCGTCTGCAAACTTCAGGAGTTTGACGGACTGGTGACTGGAGGTGCAGCTGTTGGTGTACAGGGAGAACAGCAGTGGGGAAAGAACACAGCCTTGGGGGGAGCCGGTGCTGATGGTCCTGGTTTCAGAGACGTGCTTCCCAAGCTTCACATGCTGCCTCCTGTCACACAGAAAGTCTGTGATCCATCTGCAGGTGGAGGCAGGCACACTCAGCTGGGAGAGCTTGTCCTGGAGCAGGGCAGGGATGACCGTGTTAAAGGCAGAACTGAAATCCACAAACAGGATCCTGGCGTAGGTCCCTGCTGAGTCCAGATGCTGCAGGATGAAATGGAGGGCTAGATTGACAGCATCGTCTACAGACCTGTTGGCTCTGTAGGCGAACTGCAGGGGGTCCAGGAGTGGGTCTGTGATGGCTTTGAGGTGAGAGAGCACAAGACGCTCAAAAGATTTCATCACCACAGAGGTCAGAGCGACAGGTCTGTATTCATTAAGTCCACTGGGTCTTGGCTATTTGGAACGGGGATAATGGTGGAGGTCTTGAAGCAGACTGGAACATGGCATGTCTCCAGTGATGTATTGAAGATGTCTGTGAAGACTGGAGACAGCTGATCAGCGCAGTGTTTCAGGGTGGAGGGGGAGACAGAGACAGGCCCTGCTGCTTTGCGGGGCTTCTGCCTCTTGAAGAGTCTGTTGACGTCTCTCTCCTGGATAGTGAGCTGTGACTCTGAGGTGGGGGAGGAGGGGGGGGAGTCTGGGGTGCTGGTCTGTGGGGGGCTCTGAGCCCCTGCTGGGGTGTGGGGTATGGAGCCGGTGTGATGAGGTGGGCTGAAGATGTGAAGTGGGAGGATGGGGTCGTCAGTTGACCATTGTCTTTCAAAGCGACAGTAAAACTCGTTCAGCTGGTTTGCCTGGCGCAGGTCGTTGGTGGAGTGGGGGGACAATGGCTTGTAGTTGGTTATATTCCTCAAGCCTTTCCAGACAGAAGCAGTGTCGTGAGCAGAGAACTGTTGTTGAAGTGTCTCTGAGTACTGTCGTTTAGCAGCTCTCACTGCTTTGGTGAACTCACGCTTAGCTGCCCTGAAGCTGACTCTGTCCCCACTTCTGAACGGCCTTTCCTTCTCCAGCCTGAGTGTCCTGAGTTTAGCAGTGAACCAGGGTTTGTCATTGTTGAAACTCACCCTGGTGCGTGATGTTACACAGCTGTCCTCACAGAAGCTGATGTATGACGTCACCGCATCTGTATACTCGTCCAGACTGTTGGTAGAAGTCCTGAAAACATCCCAGTCAGTAGAGTCCAAGCATGCCTGTAGCTTCCCCACAGCTTCGCTGGTCCACTGTTTTGATGTCCTTACCACAGGTTTGCAGAGTTTTAGCCTCTGTCTGTAAGCAGAAATCAGATGGATCATGACGTGGTTAGACTCACCCAGCGGAGCGCGGGGCACAGCATGAAAGGCGTCTTTAACGGTGGTGTAACAGTGATCCAAAGTATTCTCCTCCCTGGTGGGGCATTTAGTAAACTGTTTATATCTGGGGAGTTCGTGGGTGAGATTTCCCTTATTAAAGTCACCGAGGACAATAATCAGAGAGTCCGGGTTTTTTCGCTCCACACACTGTATCTGATCGGCCAGAGCGCGCTGCGCCTCCTGTGCGCTGCCGGCTGGCGGGATGTAAGCGCCGACCAGAATGAATGAAGCGGACTCACGGGGCGAGTAAAATGGTTTGCAGTTAATGAAGAGAGATTCCAGGTCGGCCGAACAGTGTTTCTGGATCACAGTTACATTGTTACTCCAGCTACAGTTAATGTAAAAGCAGATACCTCCACCTTTCTTCTTGCCAGAGAGTTCGGCTTGCCGGTCCGCTCTGAAAAGTTGGAACCCCGCCAGCTGCAGCGCAGAGTCCGGAGTATTCTCACACAGCCAGGTCTCCATAAAGCAGAGGGCAGATGAAGAAGAGAGGTCTCTGTTTTTTCCCAACCATAATTGAAGTTCGTCCATTTTATTGCACAGAGAACGCACGTTGGAGAGAAATATTCCTGGCAGGGGAGTGCGATGTCCGCGTCGGCGGAGGCGCACAAGCGCACCGGCACGTTTTCCTCTCCTGCGGCGCTTCCTGCATAGTGTGTTGGCAAAGGTGAGCGCACCTTTGACCAAAATGTCCAATAAGTCCACAGATGATGCCAGGAATGTGGGAATTAGATCCACTGGAGTTGTAGCCCTGATGTTCAGGAGTTCATCTCTGGTGAAAGAGCTCCTGATTGCGTGGCAAAAACTAAAATTATCGAACAAAACAAGACAAAACAAAGCGCACCAACACACCGTGGCAGCCGTCCGTGGCGCCATCTTGGTTCAAGTATTCGATTGTTTGTGTGCCCTCCAGGGCAGATAGCTAATGGCAGGTTTTTCTTCCATGCAGCTTGAGCAAACAGTGTCACTTGAACACAATAAAGTAGGACTGTTGTGATTTCAGAGACTAATTCAGAAGGAAAACAACAATAATTTCTCTGTTGCATTTGGAACAACGGGAGGAGGTCAGAATGCAGCTCCATCTAGTCAGCCATGTTTTCCAGATTATGTAACACTTAAACATCGTGAGTTTGGTTCTGAAGAGTGTATAGTTCCACTCATGTTTATTTAGTCAATCTTTTCCTGTAGAAGTACAGCAGCTGTCAGTGATGAAAGAGGAACAGCCTATCCATGTGAAGAGTGAGGATGAAGATGAAGAGAAACTTCAGTCCTCAGAGCTTCGTCAGATGGAGAGTAGAGCTGATGGAGAGGAGTGTGGAGGAAATTATGTGGAGAGGAACCCTGCTCCTGGGAGACACTTTCAACCAGACACAGAGGTCAAGACTGAAGACTCCTCTGAAGCTGAGACTGACAACAGTGATGACTGGAGGGAGGACAGAGAACATCTACCAGGTTCAAAACAAGTGAAAACAAATCAAGTTTGGAGACTAAAGCCTGGAAAGAAACCCCTCAGCTGCTCTGACTGTGATAAAACCTTTAGATTCAAAAGTGATCTAAACATTCACAAAATGGTTCACGCTGGAGAGAAGCCCTTCAGCTGTGATGAGTGCGGTAAAACATATAGACAGAAAAAAAATCTCAACAGCCATAAAATAATTCACACTGTAGTAAAACCCTTTAGCTGCGATGAGTGTGGTAAAACATTTAACATCAAAGGCAATTTAAACAGACACAAAATGGTTCACACTGGAGAGAAACCATTCAACTGTGATAAGTGTGGTAAATCATTTAAAACCAAAGGCAATTTAAACAGACACAAAATCCTTCATGCTGTTAAGAAACCCTTCAGCTGTGATGAGTGTGATAAAACATTCAGTTTCAAATGTAATTTAAACAGTCACAAGACAGTTCACAATGGAGAGAAACTCTTGAATTGTGAAGAGTGTGGTATAACATTTAGATTGAAAAGTGATCTTAACATTCACAAGATGGTTCACACTGGAGAGAAGCCCTTCAGTTGTAAAGAGTATGGTAAAAAATTTAGGGTTGAAAGTGATCTAAATGAACACAAAATGGATCATTCTGGAGAGAAACTTTTCAGTTGTGACGAGTGTGGTAAAACATTTAGGGCCAATGGTGACCTAAACATTCACAAAATGCTTCACACTGGAGAGAAACCCTTCAGCTGTGACGAGTGTGGTAAAACATTTGCAGTCAAAAAATATTTAAACGAACACAAAATGATTCACTCTGGAGAGAAACCCTTCAGCTGTGATGAGTGTGGTAGAACATTCAGGTTCAAAAGATCTCTAAATGAACACAAAATGATTCACACTGTAGAGAAACCCTTCAGCTGTGACGAGTGTGGTAGAACATTCAGGTTCAAAAGATCTCTTAATGAACACAAAATGATTCACACTGGAGAGAAACCCTTCAGCTGTGACGAGTGTGGTAAAATATTCAGAGTCAAAGGAAAGCCCAACACTCAAAATGATTCACACTGGAGAGAAACCCTTCAACTGTGACGAGTGTGGTAAAAGATCTGAAAGTAGATTAAATAAACACAAAACGGTTCACAATGTAGACAAACCCTTTTGCTGTGATGGGTGTGGTGAAACATTTACAGTCATGAAGTCTTTAAAAGAGCACAAAATAGAACATACTGGAGGGAAACCCTTTAGCTGTGATGAGTGTGATAAAACATTCACAGTCAAAAAATCTTTAAAGGAGCACAAAATGATACACACTGGAGAGAAACCCTTCAGCTGTGACCAGTGTGCTAGAACTTTTCGGTTCAGAAAGACTCTAAATGAACACAAAATGATTCATACTGGAGAGAAACCCTTCAGCTGTGACGAGTGTGGTAAAACATTCAGGGTCATAGGGAAGCTCAACAGTCACAAAAAGGATCATACTGGATCAAAACCTTTTGGCTGCAACGATTGTGGTAAAAGCTTTAGTTTTGAAAGTAGATTAAAGAAACACAAAAATGTTCACACTGTAGAGAAACCCTTTAGCTGTGATGAGTGTGGCAAAACATTTTCAGTCAAGAAATCTTTAAATGAACACAAAATGGTTCACACTGGAGAGAAACCCTTCAGCTGTGACGAGTGTGATAAATTGTTTAGAGACAAAAGGTCTCTGAATAGACACAAAATGGTTCACACTGGAGAGAAACCCTTCAGCTGCTCCGAGTGTGATAAAACATTTGCAGTCAAATGTAATTTAAAGAGTCACAAAATGCTTCACACTGGAGAGACCCCCTTCATCTGTGACGAGTGTGGTAAAACATTTACAGTTAAATGTAATTTAAAAAGTCACAAAATGATTCACACCGGAGAGAAACCCTTCAGCTGTGACGAGTGTGGTAAAACATTTAGTGTCAAAAGATCTCTAAACGAACACAAAGTGCTTCACACTGGAGAGAAACCCTTCAGCTGTGACGAGTGTGGTAGAACATTCAGAGTCATAGGTCGGCTCAACAGACACAAAATAGATCATACTGGATCAAAACCCTTTGGCTGTGACGAGTGTGGCAAAAGATTTAGATATGTAGGTAGATTAAATGAACACAAAATGATTCACACTGGAGAGAAACCCTTCAACTGTGATGAGTGTGGCAAATCATTTAGACATAAAAGTAATCTCAATGTTCACAAAATGATTCACAGTGGAGAGAAACGCTCCAGCTGTGATGAGTGTGGTAAAACATTTAGATATGAAAAATCTCTGGCAATTCACAAGTTGACTCATGTCACAGGGAAACCCTTTCACCAATGACAAGTGGTTGCCAAACAATCAGACCTTTGTCTTCTTAACCTTTTTTACATGTCCTCTCTCAGTTTTAATTTGTTTAATTTTTTTTATGTCTGCGTTGTTTTGTCTATTTGTGTACAGCACTTTGTTTCAGCACTTTGTTTCGGCTATGGTTGTTTTTTAAAGTGCTTTATAAATAAAGGTCAGTTGAGCTGAATTGACTTGAGTGGTTTTACTTGTACTGAGAGATCTAGACCTGTTTTGATGAACAGGAGTGGAGATAGCTCTTCATCTTGACAGAGCTTAGTCCAGGATCTCACTATACAACTGCTTTTTATCTGCAATTGTTTTTATTACCATTGAGCACCATTGGTTAGCTCCTCCAAACACACACCCTGAATCGCCTTCCTTCTCACCCCTTCCCCTCTGTGCGCTCACCCATTTGTAATAAATAAATGTTATTAATTTTTTGACTTTTTCAATAAAGAGAATTTTGAGTGATTTTTTTAATTTTAGATTTTACAGTAATTTAGTAAATTCTTCCTTAAAAGACCCTCACTCTACATGACTTCTGAGGCTTCTCCAGACAAAGCAGTGTAGCAGGTAAGATCAGCAATCCACACCACGGTTCACATTACTGACTGACCCAGTAGGGCACATTTCACATCTCCCACCACTTATTAGCATCAAAGTGAGGAAGGTCTGCAGTTAGTTCTCCTCTTGGAGGCAGGCTTCAATTTTTCTGAATTCAAGGGAAAGTTTTAAATAAAAATGAGTGAATATTTAAACCACAGAGGGTAAATAAGTCTTTCTTATTATCCTGGGTGTTTGATAATCTTAATAATTGTTAAAGTGATTAAAATTTAAATATGATTATTATTGACCATATAGTTCAATCAATCAAACTTTATTTATAAAGCACTTTCCATACATACAATGTAGCACAAGGTGCTGTACATTAAAATAAACAAGCAGATAAGAGTCAGAGGATACAGGATAAAATAGAAAACCCCACCCACCCTCCCAGCCCACATTTAGCACAGACAGCCACTCACACGCACCCAAGCACACACGCACCCAAGCACACACACAAGCACATGATGCAGATTAAGAGTAAAACAAAATTCAGCTAAAAGCCAGATTAAAAAGGAAGGTCTTGAGTTTGCCTTTAAATATATGAATAATAGGTGCTGCTCTCAGGTCCTCAGGTAGACTGTTCCACAGACTGGGGCTGTAATGTTGAAATGATGCTTCACCGTATGTTTTAGATCAAACTTTTGGAACAGTTAGAAGACCACTATCTGAAGACCTGAGGGCTCTGCTGGGCTCATATGGTAAGAGGAAATCAGATAAATAAGAGGCACCAAGACCATTGAGAAATTTAAACACCAATAAAATAACCTTAAAATCTATTCTAAAAGATACAGGTCGCCAGTGCAGAGACTTTAAAATCAGTGTAATATGGGCTCCTTCTGGTCTTTGTCAGCATGCGTTCAGCTGAATTTTGAAGCAGTTGAAGATGGTATAGGTGGTATCCATTATTTAATTTTAGAGTAGGAGTGTGGCAAGGGTCAGCTCTGTGTGACAGTAGAAAGGCCTCAGCTGCTCAGAGGAAGGTGTGAAAGTCCAAACTAACAGTTGTGAGATCAGAGATGTGTTAGTTCATCCACAGGAGACACCGCTCAGTTTTTCAGGACCCAGTAAAAGATGCAGCCTGTCAAGGAGGTGTGAGGACAACCTCCAGATCTAAATGATGTCCTCATTCTCATCGTTATTGCCATGAGCCGCTCTCAAGAAGGGTGAAGTGAGATTCTCACATGAGAGCAAAGATGCTGTGAGTGATGCTAAAACAGCAGCAGAGTGTATAACTACATTTATCTTCATACCTTGATTACAAATTGATGGACTTTCTAACTAATAAGAGAGGGGAAGGGACAGACTGATGGACTTAATAACTAATCAGCTGATTAAGGCTCTGCTTTCTACATTTAGGGGCCATTTACACAACTGTTTTCGGCCGAATATGGAGAGTTTTCATTGCTTTTTTTGCCTCCATTTCCATTACATGAAAACAGTGCCTGGAGTGCCTGAATCCGCAAACTTTTGAAACCACGGTCCAGAGTGGAAAGTTTTGAGAACATATCCATTTCTGATCCATGTAGACGAGATACAGAGCGTTTCAGGGTGAAACGCTGACGTCACCGTATGCACAGTACTCTTTCACATGAAGGCTGCGCGTGCATACCAGGAACAAGAACAGCTTTGGCCGTCTACCAACATGTGTGCTGCATACCGTGCTTGGTTTGTTATCCAGACAAAAATATCCAGACAGATTTGTTGTCCAGACAAAAAACTCCTGCGTCTTTGTGCGTACACTCGTCATTGTTGTTTGTGAAAAGTTTGTCTTCACCGGAAAGGCTGACATGTGACAACATTGCCACTAGCAGATAGTTGACACAACAGATCCTGGCTCAGTCAGGAGCGCTGCAAGGCAAGGCAAGGCAAGGCAAGTTTATTTGTAGAGCACAATTCTTACATAAGGTAATTTAAAGTGCTTTAAAGAGCAAGAAAAATGCATTAAAATCACAATACAAAATAAAAACAAACATGATCATTATGAAATGAACTTTAAAAGAAAGAGAAGAGTGCAGATAAGATCCTTTCAGTCATATGCACAGTTAAATAGAGCTGTTTTGAGCCTAGATTTGAACATTGTCAGAGTAGAGGCCTGTCTCACATCTTCAGAAAGACTGTTCCAGATTTTAGCTGCATAAAACTGGAAACCTGATTCCCCATGTTTAGTCCTGACTCTGGGCCCCAGCAGGAGGCCGGTCCCTGAGGTCCTCAGAGTCTGAGATGGTTCATATGGCACTAACATGTCAGAGATGTACTTTGGTGCTAGGCTGTGGAGAGACTCGTACACAAGCAGAGCTGCTTGTCTATTCTCTGAGCTACAGGAAGCCAGTGTAGGGACCTGAGCACAGGACTAATGTGCTCGTACTTCCTGGTTCTGGTCAGGACCCGAGCAGCAGCATTCTGGATGTACTGCAGCTGTCTTACAGCTCGTTTGGAGAGGCCAGTGAGCAGGCCGTTACAGTAGTCTGATCTATTGGAGAAAAATGCATGGATAAGTCTCTCCAATTCAGGTTTAGACACTATACCTTTGATTTTGGCAATGTTTTTTAGATGGTAAAAGGCTGCTGATGTTATTGATTTGATGTGGCCGTTAAAGTTCAAGTCTGAGTCCATTATTACCCCGAGATTTCTAACCTGATTTGTAGGTTTTAGAGAGAGAGACTGGAGGTGACTGCTGACACTTTTTCTTTGTTTCTGTGGACCAAATACGATGACTTCAGTCTTGTCTGAATTTAGCTGGAGAAAGTTGTTTTGCATCCACACACTGACCTGTTGGATGCAGTGACAGAGTGAATCCACTGGTCCATATTCACTTGCTGTCAGTGAGCAAAAAATTGCAGCTTTGGCGATCACATGATCACGTCTGAAATCAGGATTTCAATCAGAAAGCAATAAATCATTCAGCCCTAACGTCAACCCAGATGGATCCTTACATCTGATGA
Organism: Cetoscarus ocellatus; assembly: GCA_037902135.1. Taxonomy (NCBI): domain Eukaryota; kingdom Metazoa; phylum Chordata; class Actinopteri; order Labriformes; family Labridae; genus Cetoscarus; species Cetoscarus ocellatus. The sequence continues at coordinate 597,003 of JBAMNC010000067.1, read as the reverse complement.
ATTAGGGAAACCTAGAGTAACATCTTTGAGAAAATAAAGATTCAGAAATGCAGAAGTTGCATAAGTTTATAGCTGACAGCTAATGTTAACAAAAGAGTTCATATATTTATTATAAAATATATACATAGAGTAATATAGTTAGAGTAAGCCATAAGCCAATTTTCAGAAATGTATTCTTATTTTGGAGAGAAAGACAGAAGACCACACAAAAGCTGATTAATATGCTTTGATTTAGAAGAATAAGTGTGTTAAAGTGTAACTGAAGTACAAAAGATTCTTGGAAACAAGAGGACTACTTGTCAGAGGATGTACAATGTGAATATACATTAAGTGTGTTACAATGTGACTCAATGGACTTGGGAGGACTACTGATGTACTGACAGATTGAGACAATTCAACAAAACGGGAAAAGAAGAAGGTATTGGTTTATCATGTAGCCATGCTGTCGTAGTCACCAGGTGTGTAGTCACTGATATCATCATGATTATGTAACTGCTTACAGATTTGATTCATCTGATGATGTTTTAAATTCATCTTTAAGTTTAAAAGTATGTGGTTTAACTTGACCTCTCACAGAAAATGTTTTGTCAACATTTTATTATTTTAGTGGGGGAGGTGCACTATGCTAAAGTGATATGTGATCTTTTCACGCTGATATTTTAGATAATCTGTCAAGTGTTTTTCATTCATTTTCTGGCGTATCCTAAGTTAATTCATATTTGAAGTATTATACCTTAAACAGATATGCAAGTTAAAACAGTATTTGCATATTTTTTTGCATTTATTATCTACCGAGTAAAGTATTTTTGTTTTTTTTTACATTCCCTGAAAGAAATGAGGCACTGGCCCTTTAAGAAGACTGAACGGACTGAAACGAGCTTGTATTCATCTGTGGGCATTTCTTTAATTACAGTTACTAACCGTGAAGATAGACTTGTTTGGAGCAGTTAACTTTAAGGGTGAGGGACAACACTACTTGGATCTGTCTAACCTGGACTTGTGCCGAAGTGAAGCAAAGGGACGTAGCACAGAACGTCATTACGTCATTTCCTTCTCTTCGTGTCTGTGGAACATGGCTGGGTTTGAGGATCTGATCGAGTTGAACAAGCGTCGGCTGCTCGCTGCGGTCCTCAGAGACATGACTGGACCGAGAGAGACGTCCGAGTATGAAGAGGAGCTGCAGCGACAGAGGAGACTGCTGGCTGTGATCCTCACACCTGAGATAAAGCTCCACAGAGCAGGCGAGTTTGCTTTCACTCTCCATTTCCTCAAAATGTCCGCTTTTCTGACTCAGTTTTTCTGACGCACAGCTCAGTCTGTGTCGGAGTGAGGACTCTGTTGGACCTTCTGAGTGTTTTTTTTTTGTTGGTTTCTTCAGGGTCCTTTGACCATCTGAACAGTTCTGATTGTTGCAGAAGCAACGGAGTCCTGCTGTGAGGCTCTGAATTATCACCACTTCCGGTTTGGCCCTCTTTATCTCCCCGTATAATCTATAATCAATGATCAAACTCTTTCCTTGTCCTGTTTTCACGCAGTTTATTCAATCTGCAGATCTGTGAGCTGAGTCAGGAACAGTCCAAAGTCATGAGTCGCTTACTCCGTTTATCCACGGAGATGACAAATACCAAAATGATTGGGACCGAACGGACTAACGTTGTCACCTAAGTAATTAAAAGTAAAGAACAAACATAAACCTATAATAATTAATAAATAAGTAAAGATAGTGTGTAAAATAATATGTTAAACTAAAGGAAAATTTTTCTTGTCTCTGTCGTTCATGAATATTCTTTGTAATATCAAATAAATAGCAATGTGGGTCAAAATATGTTCTTGATCTCTTAAACAAAGTTCGTATCAGAAGGACGTGTTATAGAGCAACAGGGGTAGACGCAGGAGTGTGATGTCAGAAGGAAATAGGATGTTTATGAATTTGCAAACTGGTCTCTCTATAGCTTGTAATATTCTAATGTTTATAAGGAAAGAAAAAATGGACCCAGAGACAAATGAAAGGATCTTTGTCTTCTGGATTCCAGTGAGATCCCCTCTTTTTGAACTTTGTTCTTTTTTCCAAAAATACCAGTTATTGTTGCGATCAAATCTCTCTGTACTTATGCCCTGTTTTCTCTTTTTTTGAGCTGGATCACATGTTTTATTTCTTGAACAAAAAAAGGAGGAAATGTCAACGGTATGACAACTTTCTTGGGACTAAACAATCACAAAACCTGTCCAGAGGGAACTGACTGAACAAATAAAGTATTTCGTTAGATAAGGACTTTAGGTTAATTTATGAAGTACAAAGATTTGATTTCAACCCATACTTTTGACTTAACCCTTGTACTGTGTTAGCTTCCTCTATACACACACCACGCTAGGGTCGGTTTTGACCTGTGCCTTAAATCAGCTGTAAATTACACTAAAAACAATTATCTATCATGCATTTTTTTCTTATCTCTTGGTTACCTTGTTCGGCTTCATTATCCATGAAAATACTGGTTTTAATATCTTTTGGTGTGGGCCTTTGGGTCCTTCTTTGTCTGAATACCCCTTGATTTCAATAAAAAAAATGTAAAATGAACCTAAAGAGAATCATATAAATAAGTAAGAGATTGTATTGTTACCTAACTATTACTAAGGGGTGTTAGAACACATATTGTAGAGGTATATGTTTATACATTTTTCCATTCTAATTTTATTAACTATAGTAACATCTATGGTGTGACAGGTCAATTTCAACCCGTATATATTTGCTTAAAGAAAAGGGCAAAACCATATTTTTCAGCAGGAGAACTTAAGGAGCATGAATTTTTGTGAACATTTATGAACTTTTATCTGTTTATCTTCACAGATGCACCATGATTTCAGTTTTGGCTCTAATTATTGCTTTATAATCTTATTTTTATAACTGGGCCAAAACCGACTTTAACAGCACAGATGACACTATTTCAACAAAGCACTTATAATTTATTGTTTTTATTTTTTCTTATCTTTTTTGTATCAATAGAGGTTCCTGACAAAGTCAAAAAACCTTGATGCAATAAACAAATATTAAGTGGTTATTTAATGCATTTAAAACCTAAAATGGGACCCAACCTAACACAGGAGGGCTGGTTCATAAAGAAGTCCATATTTTCCCTTTTCCTCCTCAGACGCCCAGCAGCTGACCATCAAAGAAGAAGAGGTTCTTCCTGAGCAGCAGGAGAGGAGCTCCAGTGTGAGGCAGGAGAACCCAGCAGGAGCAGCAAATATTAAAGAGGAGCAGGAGGAGGTGTGGATCAATCAGGAGAAAGAGCAGCTTCAGGGCTCAGAGGAGGCTGATAGCAGCATGTCCATGTTCACTCCTGTCCCTGTGAAGAGTGAAGATGATGATGAAAAGAGACCTCAGTCCTCACAGCTTCATGAAGATCAAGGTGAGCCCACCTTCAGATTAGTCCAGAATAGTGTCTCAGTTTTTCTTTGTGCTGGTCCTCCCCCAGGAAGACCCCCTGTGGAGCTCCAGAGCCTTTCAAAGACAAACTCACACTAACACAGGTCCCAGTCCACTGCACGTCCATCAGTCCAGCAGAATAAAGTCCCACAGCAGCTCAGCAGAGGCTCAAGGTCAAAGAGCAGCAGCTGAGCTGGTCCTCCTCTGAGGGAAACTGCTGGATGTCATGGCTGAAAATAAAGAAGTCAAATCAAGCTAAGATAAAACCATACAAATAATCTCCATAATGACATATATACCTCAGCTTTTATGCTGACACTACTCAAATTAGTGCCATCATGTCCTCATGAACTCATGAATCGATAAAGTTCACTAACAGTGAACATTACTCTAGAATCAGAACCCTCAGCAGATCAGATTTTTAGAAATATGACTTTAGTGTGAATTGTGTTTTTTATGACTTGCACTTTTTATTTTCTCATGACATCAATCATACAGCAAGTGATGTGCCACATTACATTCCAAACACACACAAACCCCCCCTTCCCACATCCACCCAACATACCAGCAAACAAGAGGAGTCAACCTGCGTATAGAGTGGCTTGCACACAGTACTATTGTCTATAACAGACTAGAGAAAAGAAGAAGAAAAGAACAATAATATCCTTAAGGAGGAAAAATAAATAGATAATACATTTTTAAAAAAGTGTGTTTCCACCGCATCATTACACTGGTTTCATCATAAAAAAAAAAAGATAACTGCACCACTTAAGGAGGTATGTTTTTGTCCTGTGCTGCTTTCTATATGCCATTCTTTCATATGCAGCTACCTTCCCTATTTCAGTCACCCAGTCCTAAAAGGAAGGTTCTCCAGGGGTCTTCCAGTTCCTGAGGATGATTTGTCGTCCAATCATAATAGTTGTTTGAGTCCGATGTTTCAGTGGTTGTGGAAAAGATAACACCTCAGATTCTCGTTTTATGAACAGCTTTGGTTATCCCATTCCACCCTATCAAATGCTTTTTCAACATCGAGGGAAACAGTAGCGATAGGTATACTGGAATCTGAGAGTGTCCACATAATGTTGCTAAAATGCCTGATTTTATCTGCTGAACTATGGTTCCGAATGAATCCTACTTGATCTTCATTTACCAAAGAGATCATTAATCATGAGTGTAATAAGGGCTTGTAATAGTATTTAAAATTTGGCTGTAAAACCATCAGGCCCTGGAGCTTTTCCATTTGGTAGTCCCTTAAAAACACTAATTATTTCTTCACTGGTTATTGGGTGATCCAGGTCCTTCTTTTGAGATTCTGTCAGCTTTAGAAGGTCTAAATGATCGGAAAATGTTTCCATGTAATCCTAATTGTGGGGAGAATCTCTAAATATATTATTAATATCTTTGGATTTGGTTTTCAGTTCTCCTACTTTATGTCTAATGGCCGGAATAAGAAATGGTAACTCTATCTGTTTTAAACAATTGGCCAGTAGTTTGCTTGCTTTGTTTCCTGACACAAAATATTTTTGTCTCATTCTGTGTTTTGTACAGTATGGAAGCATTTATGTTTAATTAACTGATGGAGAAGGGGTGGGACTTGGTAAGTTTTACTTCCTCCCACTCCTTTTCAAATGCATTGTATGAATCGACTACAGCATAGTCTTTTTTCTATTTCTGTTCTTTATCTTTCTTTTGAATATATTGGAAATAAGTAAGGTTCCATCAATCAGTCAATAGAGAACTCAACTTTCTGTAACAGGATACAATTATAATCAAATTTTACTTATGTTAAAACTCCAAGATCATTGTTATTGAACCTTCTTTTTAAGCTTGCCTCCACCATTTTAATTTTATTCTCAACTTCTGCCTGCTTCGGAATGCTCTTCCTTTTTTATGAGATGCATACTGAATAACAAACCCTTTCAACACTGCTTTGAGAGCTTCCCATGCAGTCCCTGCTGATGGAGTTGTGGGTACATTTAACTCTATGTAGAGCTTAATTTGGGCTCTCAGGGCCTTCTTAAATTTAGACTCCTGTAAGAGAGAAGAGTAAAATCTCCGTCTATGCATTCTTATTCTCTCACTGAAAGGCATCACCTGTAAACTTACTGGGGCATGATCTGAGACTAAAATGTTCCCGATCGAACATGTAACTACTGTCTGCAAGAAGCCTCTAGAAATTAAAAAAAAAAAGTCTATTCGAGTAAATGTTGAATGTGGGGAGGAATAAAATTATAGTCTCTTCCTTAGGGATTTATTATCCCCACACTCCCACCAACCCCAAGCATTCAGACAGACTCCTAACTGCCAATGATGCTTTAGATGACCGAGCTTAGACCTGATTACTGCAATCGAGAGATGAGTGCATCACTAAATTAAAGTCACTGCCAACAATAACATTGCAGTCTCCTATCTGTTGTATGCTTCCTTCTATGTTAATTCTGCAAAAATTTGTGGATCATCTGCATTTGGCGCATAAATATTTGCCAAAGTAACTGGGGGACCTTAAATTTTAGCATATTTATTTAACCTTTATTTAACCAGGCTAGTCCCATTGAGATCAAAGATCTCTTTTTCAAGGGGGGTTTCCAGATGGTGTAACAATTAAACATGTGCATTATGTATTTCAATCTTTTCCTGTAGAAGTCCAGCAGCTGTCAGTGATGAAAGAGGAACAGCCTGTCCATGTGAAGAGTGAGGATGAAGATGAAGAGAAACCTCAGTCCTCAAAGCTTCATCAGATGGAGAGCAGGGCTGATGGAGAGGAGTGTGGAAGAAATTATATGGAGAGGAGCCCCGCTTCCAGGAGACACTTTCAACCAGAGACTGAGGGTAAGATTGAAGAGTCCTCTGAGGCTGAGACTGACAACAGTGATGGTTGGAAGGAGGACAGAGAAGGTCAACCGGGCTTAAACCATGTGAAAAGAAATCAAGTTAGGAGGCAAGAGCCTGAAGAGAAACCCTTGAGTTCATCTGGATTTTGTAAAACATATAAATTGAACAGTCTACAAAACAGACACAAGATGGTTTACACTGGAGAGAAACCCTTTAGCTGTGATGAATGTGGTCAAACTTTCAGACAGAAAAGAAGTCTCAACCGTCATAAAATGATTCACACTGGAGTAAAACCCTGTAGCTGTGCTGAGTGTGGTAAAACATTTCGATCCAAAGTGGAGCTAAACAGACACAAAATGGTTCACACTGGAGGAAAACCATTTAGCTGTGATGAGTGTGGCAAAGCATTTACACAGAAAGTACATCGAAACAGACACAAAATGGTTCACACTGGAAAGAAACCCTTTTGCTGTGATGAGTGTGGTAAAACATTTAGACAGAAAGTTAATTTAAACAGCCACAAAATGGTTCACACTGGAGAGAAACCATTCAGCTGTGCTGATTGTGGTAAAACATTTAGATCCAAATGGGAGCTAAATACGCACCGAAAGGTTCACATTGGAGTGAAACCCTTTAGCCGTGATCAGTGTGGTAAAACATTCAGTTGCAGAGGTGAGCTGAACACTAACAACAAGGTTCACGCTGGTGAGAAACCCTTCAGCTGTGATGAGTGTAGCAAAACATTTAGATCCAAATGGGAACTAAACACGCACAAAATGGTTCACACTGGATTGAAACCCTTTAGCTGTGATCAATGTGGCAAAACATTCAGATGCAGAGGTGAACTAAACACTCACAGAAAGATTCACACTGGTGAGAAACCCTTTAGCTGTGCTGAGTGTGGTAAAACATTTAGATTCAAATGGGAGCTAAACAGTCACAAAATGTTTCACACTGGAGTGAAACCCTTTAGCTGTGATGAGTGTGGTAAAAAATTTAGATGCAAATGGGAGCTAAACAGACACAAATTGGTTCACACTGGAGTGAAACCCTTTAGTTGTGAGGAGTGTGGTAAACCATTTAAGTCCAAAGGGGAGCTGAACAGTCATAAAATTGTTCACACTGGAGAGAAGCCCTTTAGCTGTGATGAGTGTGGTAAAACATTTAAAACCAATGTGGATCTAAAAAGACACAAATTGGTTCACACTGGAGAGAAACCCTTTAGCTGTGATGAGTGTGGTAAAACATTTAAAACCAATGTGGAGCTAAACAGACACAAAGTGGTTCACACTGGAGAGAAACCCTTTGGCTGTGATGAGTGTGGCAGAACATTTAGACAGAAATGTAATCTAAACCGTCATAAAATAATTCACACTGGAGTGAAACCCTGTACCTGTGTTGAGTGTGGTAAAACATTTAGATCCAAATGGGAGCTAAATATGCACAAAATGGTTCACACTGGAGTGAAACCCTTCAGCTGTGATGACTGTGGTAAAACATTTAGATCCAAATGGGAGCTTAACACACACAAAATGGTTCACACTGGAATGAAACACTTTAGCTGCGATCAGTGTGATAAAACATTCAGATACAAAAGTGAGTTTAAAAGACACAATATGGTTCACACTGGAGTGAAACCCTTCAGCTTTGATGAGTGTGGTAAAACATTTAGAACCAAAAAGGACTTGAACATTGACAAAATGGTTTACACTGGAGTGAAACACTTGAGCTGTGATCAGTGTGGTAAAACATTTAAATCCAAAAGGGAGCTAATCAGACACAAAATGGTTCACACTGGAGTGAAACCCTATAGCTGTGCTGAGTGTGGTAAAACGTTTAGACAGAAAAGTGATTTCAACCGTCATAAAATGATTCACACTGGAGTGTAACCCTGTAGCTGTGATGAGTGTGGTAAAACATTTTGATCCAAAGTTGAGCTAAAAAGACATAACATGGTTTCCTCTAGAAATAAATTCTTTAGCTGTGGTAAAACATTTAGATATAAAGTATATATAAATCACTATGTGATTTATGTCAGAGGGAAACTCTTTCACTGATGACAAGTGGTTGCCAAACATTCACACCTTTGTCTTCTTAACCTTTTTTGTACCACAGCACACTTTTCAGGTCCAAAATATCCAACAACATATCCCCTCTCACTTCGTGTTTTTTCTTGTACTGGGCGATCTAGACCTGTTTAGATCAACAGGAGTGGAGAAAGCTCTTCATCTTGACAGAGTCTAGTCCAGGATCTCACTTTACAGCTATTTCTTTACCTGCAATTGTTTTTATTACCTTTGAGCACCATTGGTTTGCTCCTCCAAACACACCCTGAAACGCCTTCCTTCTCACCCCTTCCTGTGCACTCACCCATTTGTCCCAGTTTACTCCACCATTCAGTTTCTCCTCTGTATAAAAGTCATTCAGTCTGACTGGAGAGGCAGGAGAGGAGCAACAAATGTAGTCTACAGAGCAAAATGAGTGAAAAGAACTTCATCTATTTCATCACCACCTGCTGTAGACTCTGTTTAATGTCCACTCAACACCACCCTTAATTCCTGGACCGGCCTCCACACAAGCTCATCTGACAGTTCACACAGAAGCAGGTCATCTCCTCACACCCCAGCTGCACCAACCTGAACTGACTCACCGTGAGTTCTTCTGTTTCAGCCAAAAGGTCCATTTTATTTCATACTTTGTTGGTAACCAATGGAGCATCTGGTTGTTCCAACATGTTGATTCATACTTGAGAGAAACTCTTCAGCTGCTTAAGTGTGGGAAAGCATCTGGAAAGAAACAGAATGTGTCAAGTCCCATCCCGATTTCTACTGAGAGAGAGAGACCCTTTGGCTGCTCTTCTTCCTATCAAAAAACACATTTGACAGGAAAAGTGTTCTAACCAAACCTGGTAAACCACCGAATGGAGCCTTGAAAGAATTGAAAATGTCTGCAATTGAGAGACCTTAAACATAGATGAACATGTTGTGGTTTTATCTCTTGTTAAGTGGAAAATGTGCAGACAGCTTGTTCTGCTGACCTTGCAAAACAGGTGTTGTGTTTTTTCTAAGTATTAAGGATTTTTACGAAAGTGTGGACAAACTTTAACAGGTCTTTCAGACATTTCCCTTGGGGGGGAGATACAATCTTAAACTTTTGAACCTGATTAGTGTATAAAAGGCACAGCAAGTCCAGCCTGAGAGGCTTCTTGTAACTTTTAAGAATGTCTCATGTCACTTTGACCTCTAGCAAAGGCTGTTTAGGTCTGAGCCTCTCTCTCCTGAACCTTTTGAAAGTTCTGTGACACTTAGCCTCAGAGATGTAATCTTGATAGCTTTTTGCTTTTTATAAGGTTTTATTCTTATTTTTTCTTGATTTTTTCTTACCATTTTAATCTGGTTTTAAATTCATTGTAAATAACCAAAGTTTTACATTTTTGACTTTTTCAATAAATTATTTTAACTTTTGGAGAGAGTCTGGAGTGATTTTTTTTTTTTTTACTTTTAGATTTTACAGTGATTTAGTGAATTTTTCTGAAAGACCCTCCACACCACTTCAGAGGCCTCTCCAGACAACCCAGCGTGGCCCCTAAGCAGGTAAGATCAGCAATCCACACCATGGTTCACATTACTGACTGACCCAGTAGGGCACATTTCACATCTCCCTCCACTTATTAGCATCTAAGTGAGGAAGGTCTGCAGTTAGTTCTCCTCCTGGAGCCAGGCTTGGATTTTTCTGAATTCAGGGTTGGTCATAAATAAGAAGATCCTGGATGTTGATAGTCTTATTAATTGTTATAATGGTTAAAACTTATATATTCTTATTCACCATGTGACAGTAGAAAGGCCCCAGCTGCTCAGAGAGGGATGAAAGTCCAAACCAACAGTTGTCAGATCAGAGATGTGATCGTTCATCCACAGGAGACACCGGCCAGTTGTTCAGGAGTCAGTAACAGATGCAGCCTGTTGAGGTGTGAGGACAACCTCCAGATCTAAATTATGTTCTCATTCTCAGAGTTGATCATTTCCACAAGCTGCTCTCCGGAAGGGAGATTCTCATATGAGAGCAAAGAAGCTGTGAGTGATGGTAAAACAGCAGCAGAGTGTATAACCACATGTAAGTTCATATCTGGATTATAAACGTGCGTAATTGTGATCTACATTAGTGCTCTGTGTTCTAGTGAGCACATGGGACTCATTTTGTTGGGATTTCATTGCAACATTGAATGCCAGCAGGTGTGTGAGGGTCATATTGAAACAGCTGTTTCTAGTGAACAGCTTCTTGCTTCTGTCTTGTAAATGAAGAAGTGTGAGTGAAGGAGCATTCAGTAATGATGATCATTTTGAAATCAGCTGTTAGGAAGGTCAGCATCAGCTGGTCTGATAAAACAAATAAACATCTAACACTGAGTGAGGCCTCTGCGGAGAGAAGAGAGATTGATGGACCAGCAAACGATGTTGGCTTCATAACTAACTGGACATGTTTTTGGGGAAAGTCTGGTCTGATAGGAAAAGACAGCATCCATCCCAATTTCGGTGTTACATCTCTCTTATCTAGAAACATAGCCAGGTTTAAGTCATGACCTGTCAGAGATGAGATCATGTTGCAGAGCTGCAGTCCTCCATGCGCCTCTGCACTTGCTTTAGAACAGTTTTCCAGCCATTACTGTTATGATAGTGATGAATATTATTCCTTAGAGACTGTGTCTGTCCCTCGATCCAAACCTCAAATAGCTATTGACACAAAAACAAGTAAAAGATGTGTCAATCATCAAAATCCGATTAAAAAAACCTTAAATGTAGAAACATCAAAACATCAGTTAATTAGATGTGGTCTCTTAAATGTTAGATCACTGAGATCCAACTCTTTACAGGTGAATGATGTTATATCAGAAAATCACATTGATTTATTCTGATGAACTGAAATGTGGCTGTGCCAGGAGGTATATGTCAGTTTAAATGAATCCACTCCTCCCAGTCATTCAACACACATACACGTATACCACGAAACACAGGCCATGGTGGTGTAGCAGTTATTTATCATTCTTGTCTCCTAATCAATCCCAGATCAAAGGCTGATCACACTTCTTTTGAAAGCCTTGTACTAAGCTAATCTCATACTGATTGAAAAACCTTTTTTATCTTTTTTATGAAAATTACCGTCCTCCAGGCCCTTATTCTGAATTCTTATCAGAATTCTCTGAGTTATTATCAAACTTGGACCTTAGCTCTGATAAAATACTCATTGTAGGTGATAGTGTTGTGCTCAAGACCACACTATCCGAGACCAAGACTTGCCCGAGACCAGAATGCGCCGAGACCAAGACAAGACCAAGACTTTTGGGAGTCAAGACCGAGTCGAGACCAAGACCGAGACAAGACCAAGACCATCAAAATCAATTTTTAAAACCATGACAAGGTTGATCAGTTAAAGAGCATTCGCTCTTTAATTTTAATTTTCTTTTAATTAATCAGGAACAGTTCAACTGAAAATTACATTAAATGCCCAGTCTGAACAAAATTCATAAGAAAATACCTACAAACCATCTTACTACCATAACTAAACATCTGTCCACTTATGGGCCTCCACCCACAGGTTGAGAACCTCTGCACTACCAGATTGTATTTTAAGCTTGATCCTTCAAAGATTGTTATTATATCATAGAAAATAAGTGATCCAGGATACCTCAGGACGAATTTTTCATTTAGAAAACAGTGAGTGAGTGAAAACAGTGAAAACAAGAGCTGGACTGCTGATGACTGTTAAGTTTTTATCAAATGGCTGACTCGCCTTTTTTTTAAGTCTTGTTCACTTAAACCGTGCACATGAACTGTCAAGACATCGTTTGAATTATAAATTCACACACAGTGACTGATGATCAGTGGCGAGTCTAGAGTGTGCTGGGACCCCAGGCAAAAATATCCAAGGGGCCCCTCTGAGAAACATTAAACATTTTCATAAATAATCCAAATACACATAGCACATACAGGGATTAAAGCAAAAAATAATCTTTTGACTGAATTTTTTTTTGGGGGGGGGGGGGGGCACATCTACGCCAAACAGAAGACAGACATAATGTTGAGAAGTCATTCAGGAAAAGGCTCAGGGAAGTAATATTGTACATTTCATAATACTGTTAACTAACGAAATCACTAAATCAAGTCATTTATTGTTTTTAAAGTGATGATATTGAGCTGAAAGAAATTCTACATTTCGATCTTGTTTCAGATGTGGCTGCTGAGTGCAGTAGACTGCTCTCACCATGCGCTGCACTGTTCGATATCAGGAATGAAAACAGATCAGGATTGAAAAAGGTGAAGAGGCAATAATCCCTCTAGGAGGGTTCGGGGGCAAGCTCCCCCGGAAGAAAATTTTGAATATTTCATATTTAAAAGCATCAATCTGATGCATTTTGAGAGAAAAATCAAGCAGAATTACAGGACAGTATGAATATATAATAAAGTACCTATTAAATTCTGGGGGTGACTCTGTCCTTTTGCTGGAAATGCATAAAGCTTTTATCATTAGTGAATTTGGGAACTGGAAGGAAACATTGATATTTTCACTTTTTAGATAAAACATACACTGAAGGGATGGCTCTGACAGCTCTATCCTGACATTTACTGTCTCAACTGCACTAGTTGACTGCATTGGGAGCTTGATCCTTTAAAGATTGCTCCTATATCATGGAGAATACGTGATGCAGGTGACCTCAGGATGAATTCATCATTTAGAAAGAGTGAAAAGAAGAGCTGGACTGCTCAGGAATGTTGTGTTTCAATTAACCAAAAGGCTGACTAATCATTTTTTAAATCGTGTTCACGTAAACTGTGCACATGAGCCAACGAGACACCGTTTGAATTATAAAAACACGAAGTGATTCAGGATCCCTGTCCCGTGCGCTGTGTGTCTTATGCTCACCGGCACACAGAGGAGCCCTTCACGCTCATGTTTCCATGCTCTCGCACTTGTAGAGTGAATGTTTTTATTGAATTCAAGGCTCCCTTCAGGCGCACACATGTTCGCCACTGATAATCTCTGGAATTACTCCATGTCCCGTCCATACCCATCATTATTTGACTAAGGCGGAGCTTAGCTCCGGGATGGTGGAGCTCAGCTTCGAGGTGGCGGAGATGAGCTCCAGACAAAGGCTCTGGTATACCTCCAAGTCCCGTCCATTTCCCCCCCTGTCATTTTCCAAATGACGAAAATCTGTCGTGGAGTTCGCGGAGAACTTTAATCCATGCACATATTACGATACAGCAATACAGGTAATCCAGAAAACAATCGGCCAAAAATAGCTACAGCTCTGGTGTGTTTTTACCACAGGGATGACTATGGGGCCCCTTTAGGGAGGTATCTGTCAAAGATGTCATTGCAATTTGACCACTGGTTGTTTGATGGGGTTAATGGGGTAGGTTACTGCAGATGTTGTAGTGTAAGACATTACTGTGGAGTAAAATTTTTCAGCCCTTGGGGGCCCCCTAGTGGTCTGGGGCCCCAAGCAGCTGCCTGCCTTGCCTGTTGACCAGCTCCGCCTCTGCTGATGATCCCTCACTGTCCCTGCGATGCGCGCCTATCTGCGTCTTTACGTTCACCGGCACACGGAGGAGCGTGCGCACAGACGCTGCGCAATTTATGTGGTATTTACATCAAATGTTCACATGTGCATTGGCTGCACTGCAAAATGACATTACTGACAGACAACAACGCTAACAGCCACACTTTAAATGGAAAATATCAGGCCTGTTGTCCACAAAGCGGATCGTGGCTGCATCAGACTGCGGAGAATGCGTCCCCTTGCGCAAAATGGAGCCCCCTGGATCGCGGGAGGGAGGGGCAACGCTGGGAATCTGTCATGATTTTTGTCTCAAAAGAATATGAAGTCTTTGTGACTGAGGAAGCCAAATTTAATTACTGTTGATTTAGCAGACATCTCTTGCTCCGTGCTCTCCTCACTTGCCAGTTTTGTCCTTCTGACGTCTCCCACCTTTCATTCCCGCTTGTGTGCGGGGGGGGTGTGTCCCGCAGTCACAGCACCGGGAAGGTTGCAGTCAACACAGGAGGAACACATAAATTGAAGCTTTTTGTTGTTTTACCAAGTGTTCTTCCTTATTCACAATAATGAAGTTGAAGAACAGCAGATCAGTGCTGGTCATGATCGGTCTTGACAAAAAAACCCGAGTTCGGCCAGTACGAGACCAAGACAAGACCGAGTAAAAATGCTCTCGAGTCCGAGACAAGACCAAGACCCTCAGACCGGTCTCGAGTAACACAACACTAGTAGGTGACTTTAATATCCATGTTGACAAAGAGAGTGATAGCCTTAGCTCAGTAGATGGCGCTGTTAAAGAATAAGAAGATTCCTCTTCCTCTCTCTCCTTTAGCCCGTTAGCTAAATCGTTGTGAACATTTGTCGGGTTTCTCTCGTTAACAGCAGATCTGTTAATGAAGCAGCACAGCCTGTATGTATAGTAGAAATCACTGAAATATACTTTGTGAAGTGTTTGTGCTACTTCACCTCAGACTCCCTCCATGTTAGCCGCTAATGCTAACTGAAGCTAGCTGTGCTCTCAAGCTAACACCAAACCGAGAATGAACTCGGCTACAGAGCGATACAGACGGATTTATGTGAGCTCAGATATTCTAGTGTGTTTATTTACCTGGTTGTGCAGACTGTGATGATCTCTTTGTCTGAATACATGTTCAGTCTCCAACATGTGAACGAGTCCTCTGAAGCTAGTGAGCTTAGCTTTGCATGCTAAGTGTAGACAGACGGAGCTGCAGTGTTTTGAAGGCAGTTCGTGTGGAAAAAGTGTCTGTGATTGTGAGAAAATGTCTGACGTCCAAATGCTGAAATCTTCAGTGAATCATAGACTGACTGTAGCTACTGAGGAGGAAATGATTCTTTTAAAAGAGAAGGATCGACAAGAGAAACTACTGGACTCTGTTTTTAACCCTGAGCTCCACAGGGCAGGTTTGTTCACTTTGAACCTTCAACACAAGTTTGACAAACACACAACCTTATTCTTTGATTGACTTCAGGCACACAGATAGCTGTGGACATTATTTTGATCTTTTATCTCATATTTCTGCTCAGAGGTATTTCTTTTCCCCTCCATGACATGTGCAGACCTGGTTCTAACTGCTTTAGGGTGTCTTCATGCTGAGCAGTTTCTCTATCAGTACTCTCCACTCTTTTGTGTGTTTCTGTGATGACACATTGTCATTAGAGGTTGTCAACACATCATATTGTTGGATTTAAAGACTAAGAGTAACAGTTACACACACTTACCAGCCGCTGAGTAGCTCTTAAATGAAATAGTTAATCTACATGTCAGCAAATCATTGCATTTAGGCATATAGATGTGGTCAAGATGATCTGCTGAGGCTTAAAATGAGCACAGGCATGGGAGAGAGGTGATTGAAAGAGATCATATTGTGCTTTTGGAGTTTTATCTGCCCTGTAGTGTCTAGCATGCCTCACATGTCACATGTCTTCATATGATGGAGCACCTCTGTGAACAAAGCAAAATGTCTACAGCATTAAGACCTCTCCCCTCCAAGGCTCCTGCAGTGCCCAAATTGGTCTCATTCCCTAGGCACTCCTGAATATATCTGCAAGCACAACACAGCTTGTGCAGAGCAATCAGTAATCATGGTGTCAAAAAATCTATTTTATGGCACATCAGTTTACCACCCAGCCGTACTTACAAGACCCACATACTGTATGAGGACAATCGATAAGAAGAGGTGTTTTCATAACGAAATGCATAAAGTTAAGGTTTTGATGTGTTTTATTTTTGTCCTCAGATGTCCATCTGCTGACGGTGAAAGAAGAGGTTCCCCCTGAGCAGCAGGAGAGGAGCTCCAGTCTGAAGCAGGAGAACCCAGCAGAACCCTCACACATTGAAGAGGAACAGGAGGAAGAGTGGAGCCGTCAGGAGAGAGAGCAGCTTCAGGAGCCAGAGGAGGATGACATTCGCATGTTCACTGCTGTAACTGTGAAGTCTGAAGATGATGAAGATGAGGAACAAACTCCTGAACAGAGTAGAGATGCCAAGCATTTGAAAACAGAAGATGATGGAGAGGACTGTGGAGGATCAGAACCAGACAGAGACTTAAATCCACACAGTCATTCACAGCCAGTTAGTCCAGATGAGACTTCTTCTCTGTCTGGATCTGATACTGATGACAGTGCTGACTGGGAGGCGAGTGATGAACCTCAGGAAGGTTCAAACCCTCTGCAGAACAAAGTCAGAGCTGTGAGTGATCTGAAGTGTAACAATGGAGATACATCAGTAAGTTCTTCAGAATGTGCTCTAAGCTCTGGACAGAAGAAACAACGACATGATCACAAAGGACAACAAACAATAGAGAAACCATTCAGTTGCTCAATTTGTGGTAAAAGATACCCACACAAAAGAAATCTGCATGTTCACCTACGACATCATTCAGTAGAGAAACCTTTTAGCTGCTCAGCTTGTGAGAAAAGTTTTATCTGGAGAGCAGAGATTGAGACGCACATGAGAGTTCACACAGGAGAGAGACCGTACGGTTGCTTAGTTTGTGGAAAGAATTTCTCAACTAATGGATCATTGCAAAGACATTTGATTGTCCACAGAGGGGAGAAACCATTCACCTGCTCTGTTTGTGGTAAATGTTTTTCTCAGAGTGGACATCTGAAGCAGCATGCTATCACCCACACAAGAGAGAAACCATTCAGCTGCACAATTTGTGGTCAGGGATTCAGTGATCGTGCAAATCTAAAAAGACACTCTACTGTACACACTAAGGAGAAACGGTTCAGTTGCAGTGTGTGTGGTAAAAGATTCACTCGATTTGTGAAAGTCAAAAAACACAAGTGTGGTGGTGAGAGCTGTGAGAATCCAAAATAAAGTTTTGTTTCATCACATCTGTCAAGTTCAGGGGAAGTTACTTCATTATGTGAGCTCTTTATCGAGGGTATGGTGCGTCACAGTCAGTGCGAGTGAGTGGAATTTCAGGCAGTGAGTGGCAGGAAGCACAGACTGACAACAGAAATTAGAGGGAAGTAAGCTGCTTAATGCTTACATTCAGCAAGAACATTTCAAGTTTTTGTCTTTGTTATTTTATAGTGTTGGTTACAGGCAGTGTAGTTCTTCAGCTGATTATTTTGAAATAATCTGGGCCTGAGTGTCAGAATCTTAACAAGGACAAGGCCATGATGTCAAAGCAGCTGCTACCATTTCACTGAGTGTAAAAACATTTAGGTAATGATGAAGGTGGACAGGGGTGCAGATGGCCTAACGGTTTAGGTCGCGCCCCATAAGGTTCACATCCTGCCTGTGGCCCAGGTTCACATCCTGCCTGTGGCCTGTTTTCTGAACGTCATTCCCCACTCTCATCCCGTTTCCCACTCCACTGTACTCTCTCCTATCTGATTAAAGGCATAAAAGCCCAAAAACTAAATAAATAAATAAATAATGAAGGTGAACTCTACTTCATTATCTGTCATCAGATTTTCACTCTAAAGAAAAATCAAGACATTAAATTTCATAAAATCAAACATCCATATCTTCAATGAGGAGGCGCTGAGGACAGCAGATCATGTTTTCATGTTTGTAGCTGACATGAATCCCAGAGAAGTCAGATTACAACAGCTGTTTTTTTAATAAATGATTATAGAAATAGTTCAGTCCATTGATTTTACCACAAATTGATGAAATAATTAAAACAATATGACTTCCATTTTACCAACTTACTGACAATATTTGCTTAACTTTTCATTAAATGAAGGTTTCTGATCAGTTTAGGTGTAACAATTAAAACAAGAAAGCACTCTGAGGCTCAAACCTCTGCCAAGGTAGCTCACATATTGCTGTTACATCTATAAGCAATAGTTCCCTGATAAAGTTACCATCATAATATGATTCATGACCCTTAAAACCCACACCTAGCACTTGGAATTATGATGATATTATTGTTAGTTAAACAGTTAGACAAGTACCACCAGGCCTCCTCATGTACCTTCCGTTCTGCAACCACAAACACTCTCCAAGTCCCCAGAATCAAGCTCTGCACCATGGGTGATCGACCTTTTCCTCTGCTGCCTCCTTCATCACCCGAGGGCCTCCTTGACCAACAGCTTACAAATGCTTTTAAAAGAAATCTGAAAACCTATTTTTATAAAAGCATTTTGCTTAATGTCTTTTATAGGTTATCCTTTCTTTAAGAATCTGTTTATCTTGACTCTTTTATTATAAATTGTTTTAATTGCATGAATCTTAATTGTTTTTATCTTACCCTGTAGCACTTTGAGATTGCAAAAATGTAAAGTGCAATACAAAAAATAATTATTAATATTATTATTATTACTAGTTATTCAGCAAAAATTATTGTTCCCTCATGGCAGTTATCTGGATCACCACCAAAATCTGATCATTTTTAAGTTGAGTTGTTACCAACATCCCCCTGAAAATTTCAGGAAAATCCATCCAGAACTTTTTGCGTAATCTTGCTGACAAACGAACATACGCTGGCAAAAAATATAACCTCCTTAGCAGAGGTAACAAATGGGAGGCAACTACAGTTAAAGGGATGTTAAAACTACATGAGTACATTGATCTTATTTTTCCTACTCACAAAATCACACAGTTACAGAGTTATAGTCACTACGGGGCTTCATCTTATAGCATATGCCAATTTATTCTACATTATAAACTTAAAATTTATGGTGACAACAGTCTATTCAGTCATTTTTTAAAACATAAGTCAGACTATGATCTACATTTTCTGCCATAAACACAAAAATTAATTTACCCTTCTGAAAATTACTCCATAAATCATGGCACCTCTCAGACAGGTGAAGTGTTTCACTGCTTCTTACCACAGATATCAAGCAAATTATGATGCTTTTGTTTATTTTTGTTGTTTTTGTTATTTTACTTTAGGTTTGTTGGTGTGCTTGACATTCTGCAGGTCTGGACTTCAGGCAGGACAGTCTATCTGCACTCTTTTACTCTGAGGCCACGCTGTAACACGAGCAGAATCTAATATCCTTTACCGAATCATGTTGTTTTTAAATACAGCTCAACCTGAGGGATCAAAGGCCACGGGCAATCAGTGTCTTCAGTCAAGTCAGACCTGAGGGAGGCAGTAATGTGCCGCGAGGAATTAAGTCTGCCGGAAACTCAAAACAAGAAGAAGAAGGTTCCTCTTCCCTCTCTTGTCTCTCCATTAGCCCGTTAGCTTGGAACATTTCTCCCGATCGTTGTGAACATGTGTCGGTCTTTTCTCTTTAACATCAGATCTGTTAAGGAAGAAGCACAGCCTGTATGTATAGTAGAAGTCACTGAAACAGACTTTGTGAAGTGTTTGTGCTACTTCACCTCAGACTCCCTTCATGTTAGCCGCCAATGCTAACTGAAGCTAGCTGTGCTCTCAAGCTAACATCAAACCGAGAATGAACTCGGCTACAGAGCGATACAGACGGATTAATGTGAGCTCAGGTATTTCAGTGTGGTTGTTTCCCTGGTTGTGCAGACTGTGATGATCTCTTTGTCTGAATACATGTTCAGTCTCCAACATGTGAACGAGTCCTCTGAAGCTAGTGAGCTTAGCTTAGTATGCTAAGTGTAGAGAGACGGAGCTGCAGTGTTCTGAAGGCAGTTTGTGTCGAAAAAGTGTCTGTGATTGTGTGAAAATGTCTGACGTCCAAATGCTGAAATCTTCAGTGAATCATAAACTGACTATAGCTGCCGAGGAGGAAATGATTCTTTTAAAAGAGGAGAAGGATCGACAAGAGAAACTACTGGACTCTGTTTTTAAGCCTGAGCTCCACAGAGCAGGTTTGTTCACTTTGAAGCTTCAACACAAGTTTGTTCTTATTCTGTCAAGCACCGAACAACAGCGTGATTTTGGTTTTCATTTTACTAGGTATTTTGGAGGTATGCGTGGCGTATTGACAGATGTTTTTTTTTGTTTTGTCGCATTTCTGTATGTTGTTTCTAGTTATGATCAAGGACACCTTTAATCGATTCAACATTTTAGTTCAGTTTTAAGTCAATAAAAGTCTTTCATCGTGGTCACTTTAAAGTCATCAGTTTTTTCAATAAAATTTCACTTAATCTTGCTCATGTTAAAACATAATTTAAAGTCCTACATATCCTAAATAAACTATTAAAATCCAGACGTATAGTATTAATTTGTTTCTGTTTTTTTCTTGCAGTTTTAGTTTTTATGGATATCGGTGCTCTTTGTGATTTTACCCTACAAATAAATACTTATTTCTTCCACTATGTTTGAACTTATATACCTGTTCTTATTTCTAGTTGAGAGTAAAAGATTTACTACACAAAACTACTATTTTTTTTATATTTTTAGTGTTGATGTTTCATAAAATCAGTTTTGTGGGAAAATAACAGTGACCATGTAAACAACAGTAACCCACCCAGCCCTACTTATGATGTGTGGAGATTTCACACACATGTGTGGGTATCCTAAGTAGTCCTAAGTTCACTTTGACATTCAGGAAATTTTGGTTTTGATGTTTTCCACTTTTGTCCTCAGACGTTCATCAGCTGATCATTAAAGAAGAAGAGGTTCTCCCTGAGCAGCAGGAGAGGAGCGCCAGTCTGAAGCAGGAAAACCCAGCAAAAGCAGGACACATTAAAGAGGAGCAGGAGGAAGAGTGGATCAGTCAGGACAGAGAGCAGCTTCAAGAGTCAGAGGAGGAAAATATCATCAAATTAATGTTCACTCCTGTTACTGTGAAGAGTGAAGATGAGGATGAGGAGAAACCTCAGTCCTCAGAGCTTTATGAAGGTCAAAGTGAAGAGGACAGAGAGTATTTGAAAACAGAAGCTGATGGAGAGGACTGTGGAGGATCAGAACCAGACAGAGACTTTAATCCACACAGTCATTTACAGCCAGTTAGTCCAGATGAGACTTCTTCTCTGTCTGGATCTGATACTGATGACAGTGCTGATTGGGCGGAGAGTGATGAAACTCAGGAAGGTTCAAACCCTCTGCAGGACAACGACAGAGCTGTGAGTGATCTGAAATGTATCACTGGAGATACATCAGTGAGCTCCACTGAATGTGCTCCAAACTCTCGACAACAGCAATATAGAAAGAACAAAGAAACAACGTGTGTGAAAGAGTTTATTTGTTCTGTTTGTGGTAAAAGTTTCCAGGGGAATAAAAATCTAAAGAAACACCTACGGCGTCATTCAGCAGATAAACCTCACAGCTGCTCCATCTGTGGGAGGAATTTTTTCTTCAGAAGAGAGATGATGAGGCACATGAGAGTGCACACAGGAGAGAAACCATTCAGCTGCTCAGTTTGTGGAAAGAATTTCTCAATTAATGGATCACTAAAAAGACATCTGATCATCCACAGAGGGGAGAAACCATTCAGTTGTGATGTTTGTGGTAAAAGTTTTTCTCAGAGTGGACATCTGAAACAGCATGCCATTAGTCACACGAGAGAGAAACCGTTCAGTTGTACTGTTTGTGATAAGAGATTCTCAATTCGTGGCAATCTTCGGAGACACTCTCTTGTCCACACAGGAGAGAAACTGTTCATTTGCAGTGTTTGTGGAAAGAATTTCTCAAGTAATGGATCACTGAAAAGACATTTGATTGTCCACAGAGGGGAGAAACCTTTCAGTTGTGATGTTTGTGGTAAATGCTTTTCTCAGAGTGGACATTTGAAGCAGCATGCAATCATCCACACAAGAGAGAAACCATTTAGCTGTACAGTTTGTGGTCAGAGATTTAGTGATCGGGCTAATTTGAAAAGACACTTATCTATCCACACAAAGGATAAACCATGTAGCTGAAATGCTTGTACTCAGAGATTCATTTAGTTTGTTGAAGTAAAAAACAAATGTGTTTGAGAGCTGTGAATATCCCAAATAAAATTTCTCTTCATCTCATCAGAACGTATAAGAAGCTACTTCATCATGTCAGCTCTTGCTTTGTGGTTTTTTGTTTGTTTGTTTTTACTCTGGGCCTGTACAGGAGCTAAAGAATGAAAGTGTTTTTTTCTGTTGTGTTTTCAACTTCTGAAAACTTTTTGAATTTGGGAAAAAGTGCTTGAAACAATCAAACATTATTTGTATAGCACATTTCATATAAAGTCCATTTCAGATCAAAGTGTTTGTCGGGTTGCAGAAGATGTGATTGACAAAGACTTAAAATAATATTAAGAGAAAGATTTGGAGTCTGGTCGGTTCCAATGTAGCTGGAGTCTAAGGACACAAAATGAAGATTATTTGTAAAGAAAAACAAGAAACAAGACAGCAGGTAAAGCAATAAAACTAAGAATTTAAGAATTTTTGAAAGGTTCAAATAAATGATAACTGCGATGAGAATATTAATCAAAGGAAAATCAAAAAATATTAAATGTGAGAGAAAAAAAAATATGGTAATGATGAATACTAATAAATCTTAAAAATGATTAAACATCAATAAAATGACATGAATGAAAAGGTGATACACTTACATACAGCTATAACAATTGATAAGCCTTGAGAAAAGGCAACATGAATGGAGGAGTTTTTATATCATATTTAAAGATATCTTTTTTTTTAACTCATCTCAGAATATTTTTATTGTAGTTGTGCTCTCGACATCATTGTAAATGAGGGCTCTCCCTCAATTATTTCTCAAGATTTAAATAAAGGTTAAATAAAAATAAAATAAATATATATATATATTTTTTAGATATGATTATTTTCTCTTGAAACAAATATCTGACAATATTGTTCAAATGTAGAGGCTGGTCAATCAATCTTAACCACAGGTTCAAGGTCCAGATAAAACAAAATCGCACACAGGGGTGACTGGGATGGCTGTAACAATGCAAGAGTTGTAGCACTACCATTTTCACCAATCAGGAATCAGATCAGTGGTTGTTGAGGGTTAAAAATGTTGCACGTGGATTTTACAGCGAGAATTAATAGTTTTTCTTGGTCAGAAAATATTTTAAATAAAGGTTAGCTTTATTGTCCATCACTTTAACAACTGAAATCATGTACCATAATTTAAATGACCCTAGCGCTATTTAAACTGCTGTGCTGAAACAGCCAGCTAAACAATGACAAATGTCTTTTATGCTTGGTTTTATAGTTGTATGGGCTTTATTTAACCATAAAAACCCTTCTTATGACTAAAACAACAGACAAATCTCACTGGATATCAACAGATAGCAATGCTAATTTCCTCATTTGCCTTAAAATACTTAACCCCCGGAACTGCTATGCTTTTTTTTTTTTTTTTTTTTATCTTTACAGCAAACCCCAATTCCATGCCCTGAAACATTCTCTCTATGTCCTTTAGGTGTCAGTATTTCGCCCTCATGTCTGTATCTCAACCACCAACGAATAAGAAGAAGATTCCTCTTCCTCTCTGCATTAGCCCGTTAGCTAGGTGCATTTGTGAACATTTGTCGGGGTTCTCTTGTTAACCGCAGATCTGTTAATGAAGCAGCACAGCCTGTATGTATACTCGAAGTCACTGAAACAGACTTTGTGAAGTGTTTGTGCTACTTCACTTCAGACTCCCTTCATGTTAGCCGCTAATGCTAACTGAAGCTAGCTGTGCTCTCAAGCTAACATCAAACCGAGAATGAACTCGGCTACAGAGCGATACAGACGGATTAATGTGAGCTCAGATATTCCAGTGTGTTTGTTTACCTGGTTGTGCAGACTGTGATGATCTCTTTGTCTGAACGCATGTTCAGTCTCCAACATGTGAACGAGTCCTCTGAAGCTAGTGAGCTTAGCTTAGCATGCTAAGTGTAGAGAGACGGAGCTGCAGTGTTTTGAAGGCAGTTTGTGTGGAAAAAGTGTCTGTGATTGTGTGAAAATGTCTGACGTCCAGATGCTGAAATCTTCAGTGAATCATAGACTGACTGTAGCTGCTGAGGAGGAAATGATTCTTTTAAAAGAGGAGAAGGATCGACAAGAGAAACTACTGGACTCTGTTTTTAACCCTGAGCTCCACAGAGCAGGTTTGTTGACTTTGAAGCTTCAACACAAGTTTGACAAACACGCAGTCTTATACTTTGTTTGAATTCATGCACACTGATAGCTGTGAACATTATTTCCATCTTTTGTTTAATATTTCAGAGTTGTCTGATTTGTTTCAGCTGACAAAAATTCGCAAACACTGCCTCTAAATATGTTGTAAGTACAGCATTATTATTTGTCACAGTCGGTGTTCATATAGCAGATATTTTGGGATTTAGAGAAAAAATTGGTGACGTTTCTGCCAGTTTTCATTTATAGTCTGCCTTTGGTTGATGAACACTGTAACACGCTAGTTCAGTTTTAGGTCAATGAAAAGTCCTTTTGAGCTGGGGAATAAAAAAGGTTGGTGTTGATCATTTCTTTAAAAAATGTTTGCGGTTGAGATTTACTTTGACCACAGACGTGATCAAGGTTTTACCACATCCAGCTCAAAATAAGCTTCTACTAGTTTGAGATACAAATATCATTTGGCATACATCTTTTTATTGTAATTGTAATTATGTTTTCTAACTTAGCCTATTTGTATATACTTTTGAAGAAAACCAACAATACCTTAGATATTTCCAACAGTTTTCAAAGACAGAGAAATTCTCAGCCTTTATGAATGATATGAGCCAGTTAATGGGAGACCATTTGTTTATCGTTGCCTGGACAGGTAAGCACGACCTGTTGCTGCAAATAACAGTCATTGTCAACACACCATGCCACACAGAGGACGACTGTGGTGCTGTTTGTTGAGTGTATTTCTGCATCTCATGAATAAGAGAGGACTCAAACTGAGCTGTCACAAATGTCTTTAGATCATTACTCTTATTTCCTGTCACTATGGCTGGTAGATCAGGGCTCGAACCACCGGTGTGCCATAGTTTAAGCCTACTATGAGTGCAGCACCACAAATGTGCATTAAATCAGTGGTGATTGTATAAAACAAATCAGTGTTTCTGTGGTACAAAAATAGAACTGACCTACTCATGATAGCCACATAGATTATGAAATTTTCCATATCTGCCCTCAGATGTTCGTCAGCTGATGGTGAAAGAAGAAGAGGTTCTCCCTGAGCAGCAGGAGAGAAGCTCCAGTCTGAAGCAGGAGAACCTAGCAGGAGCAGCACACATTAAAGAGGAGCAGAAGGAAGAGTGTAATCAGGAGAGAGAGCAGCTTCAAGAGCCAGAGGAGGACGATATCATCAAACTAATGTTCACTCCTGTCCCTGTGAAAATTGAAGAAGATGATGAAGAGGAACCTCAGTCCTTCCAATTCAATGAAAACCGAAGTGAGAAGAACAGAGACACGGAGCATGTGAAAACAGAAGCTGATGGAGAGGACTGTGGAGGATCAGAACCAGGCAGAGACTTTAATTCACACAGTCTTTTACAGCCAGTTAGTCCAGAAGAGACTTCACACCTTTCTGGATCTGATACTGATGACAGTGCTGATTGGGAGGAGAGTGATGAACCTCAGAAAGGTGCTTCAAGCTTTGGACAAAAGAAACAACTGCAGGATCACAAAGGAGACCAAACAGGAGAGAAAGAGTTCATTTGTTCAGTTTGTGGAAAAAGATTCCAGAGGAAGAAAAATTTAAAGAAACATCTGCGTCGTCACTCAGCAGAAAAACCTTTCAGCTGCTCAGTCTGTGAGAGAAAGTTCTTCTTCAGAAAAGAGATGGTGAGGCACATGAAAGTGCATCTTGGAGAAAAACCATTCAGCTGCTCTGTTTGTGGTGAAAGATTCTCACTTTGTGGCAACCTGAGGAGACACTCTGTTGTCCACACAAGAGAGAAACTGTTCTTTTGCAGTGTTTGTGGTAAAAGTTTCTCTCAAAGTGGATCACTGAAGAGACATTCAATCGTCCATAGAGGGGAAAAACCGTTCAGTTGCTCTATTTGTGGTAAAAGTTTTTCTCAGAGTGGACATCTAAAGCAGCATGCTTTCATCCACACAAAGGAGAAACCATTTAGTTGTGCGGTTTGTGGTCAAGGATTCAGCGATCGTTCAAATTTAAAAAGACACTCCGCTTTCCACACAAAGGAGAAACCATTCAGTTGTACAGTTTGTGGTCAAAGATTCAGTGATCGGGCAAATCTGAAAAGACACTCCACTGTCCACACAAAGGAGAAACCATGTAGCTGAAAAGTTTAAAATGTATGAAAAGATTTACTTGGTTTGATGAAGTCAAAAACACAAGTGTATTTCTAAGAGCTGTTAAAATCCAAAATAAAGTTTTGCTTCATCTCATCATATCGGTTTGGAGGAAGTTACTTTGTCATGTCAGCTTGTTGTTTGTGTTTTTGTTATTTTACTCTGGACTTGTAGGGGACATAAAAATGAACGTGCTTTAGTTTTTTTGTTGTGTTTTAAGATATGAAGTTTTTGAATTTGGGAGAAAGTGCTTCAAATCAGTCGAGCCAACATAAAACTTCATTTATGTAACACATTTTATTCATAAAGAGGGTAAGCATTGATGTTATTTGTGTGCCATGCCAACAGTTTCACCTGCTGAGTGGCAGAGAGCAACATTTGGTGACTGGAAGCAGTGGGAAGAAACAAATTAACGCTTTCATTTACCTGAAATATTTTGGTCATTTTCAGTAGACCTAATAAGTTAACATGATGATCATAATGGGGAATATATTCCAACCCGATATGGGTCTCAAAATGACAAAGTAAAACATTAGGATTAATAATATAATATCATGAAAATCTGTCTTTGTGATTATGTTTGTTTAGATTTACAAGGTCAAACTCAAACAGTAAAGATTAACTTAAGTGAATTCAAAGACAATTAAAAATTAAGCCGACTGAAATTTATGAAGAAACTTTTCGGTCTAATTGAAGTGTTCCTCCCTCTAGTTCTTGACACTAGTCTGCTTTGTGCCATTCAGCTTATCTTGCACTGGAGCTGATAATCTTGCACACATATTGTGATGTTGCACATTACAAGCACACAGAATCACTGTGGCTCATCGTAATGTTAACACCTTAAACCATCACTATGTAGTTTTTTCCACCCTAATATAATATTTCTAGAATCATTGTGATGGTACATCACCTTACAACAGGTTGAATGACACCTCTGTCATGGTCTGAGGGGGTCTGTATCGCCTTCACCGTCACTGTGTAACTTCAATGTGGATGGTAGGAACACTTCCACACTAAAAAACTATAAATTTTTACTGCTTCGACTGCTGTACGGGATACGTCACTTCCACCTCGAGGTGAAAGCTAAACGTTGGGAAAATGAGAATATAAAGCAGTTTCTGATTTTTTAAAACAGATTTAATGAACAGAATTTAGTTTAAAGTAAATATGCACTTGTTTTTCTAATGGAAATATGGACCTCTGGCTCACACTCCTGCATAGTAGGTGGCAGTCATGCTCCTCTGACGCTGGATGCCACCCGCCGTTAAACAAGAAGAAAATGAAAAAAGCTAAGGGTCTTTTTCAAACCGGCCACTACACACTCTCCCTACCCACTACTCCTCCGTTTGCGCGTCCTCGCGGAGGGGCCGCCATATTAGTCTGTCCCAAACCGATTCCCGGGGAGGGGTAGTGGGCGAAAAAACCCTCCACAAGCGAGTCTGCACTGATGCCGACTCGCTGAACACGCGCAGCGTTAAATTGAGTCCGGTTTCAGTCATGGAGGAACCAACATACAAATGTAAACTCTACGTAAGTGCCTAGTAAGTGCCTGCACAAACACTGTTAAACTAAGAAAAATAATTAATGATTATCATACAGATGTTTACAACCTAAGATGTACATGGTATTGATTATCAAATGAAGGCCTGCCCTGCATTAGTCCAGAAAACAGTTTCAGTTTATTTAATGAAGTGTTTTATATTTACAGTGACTGTTACGAAAACCAAAGAGTTCATTAGAGCAAGAATTAAAAACGAAAAGCTCTTCACTGGAAAAAAAGAAAAATAAAGAATAATTAAAATAGTTTGTCTTATCTTAGGATAAAACAAAAAAGTTATCAATTTAACTAAGACACGTTAATTAGGCTAATTTCAGCACTGAGATAGGTATAGGCTGATTAAAATCGTGTTGCAGAAAAGTTCTCTGCTAATATTTAGGCAATTTCTTATTTTTATTGTTTTTGATGTCCTTGTGAAATTTTGACACAAACTTAAATTACAACAAAAATAGTTGCTTTGTGCTGCTCTGACATTAAAACATATTTCTTGTTCTTTGCATTTATTCAGGACAACCTGTTATATGACATGATGACTTAATTACAGTAAATTGACCTTACATTAAATTATAGCCTACATTAAAGGACGATTTATTGGCTCAGTCTTATATAATTTAATAAAGATGAATAAAATCAATATCCAGAACGATTTTTACAGAATGCTTTAGCAACAAAAAACAGAGACTCACATTTCATTGCTGCATAATCAAAAGTAAAAGACGCCTTAAACGTCTACGCCTTCTGGAGGATGTAATCCAACTGCCGCTCCCTCAAGATGCCGCTGCGAAACCACGGCAACATACACTTCCTGTTTCCGCCTGAGAGAGGGAAGTTAATCCCAAAGCTTGCCGCTGTATTTATACCCTACACCTTGATGAAGTGAACTTCATTCAGCTGCGAGTGTGACTTCTGATGGAGTGCACTCCGTCACGGAGGGGGAGGGTGTAGTGGCCGGTTTGAAAAGGGCCGTAGAGCTTTTTTTCGGGTTAAAACCCGAAAAAAAGAAAAGTTTTGTCGGAGCAGACGAAAAAAAGAAAGCGGGAGAGTAACAAGCTAAATGCCTGGACAGGAATAAACACTGGCCCAGCGTTTACTCGCTGGCGTGAGCTGAAAGACGAGGATGGATTTCCGACCGATGCTGATTTTGCCCTGTTATTGTTGGACTTGTAAGTACATGATGATTTATTCGAAAAGAAACATGATCAGACTGTACCTTATCAGTCCACATGGTTTATTTGTCTCTTGAGAAGTCCTGTCGGCTCGCTTCTCCTCCCTCTGTATGTCAACAAATGCACGACCATAGGGGCCCCTTGAGAGCTGAAAGCCGGAATCTTACATAGTGCGGCTTTAAAAGAAGAGTGAATTAAAGACAGGAGGAAGAGAAATGGAATAAAAGGATATTTTTATTGCATAAATGCAGTTATACAAAGTCAGGAATAGTCAATTATTTATACAATCATTGGCATGTTGTGTAATGTCAAACTTAGAGATTTAAGCTGACTAAGTGGGCACTAATAACATGCAAAAACCTTAACAAGCCTAACAAGACATATTTACCACCTCATTTTATCTGCTGCATCTAACAGCACAAAAACATACTAGGCAACACATGCCTTTTGTACTCCATCAGAGGCACATTGTAGATTTTACACAGTAGACAAACATCAGATCTTCCGCATCCGCCTAGTGAAAGTGAGGTCGGATTCTCCTCATATTACCTCAGTCCAGAGACCACTTGCTGCTAACTACTCAGTTACATTATGGCTGCATACATGCATTTGTTTAACATGTCAGCTGTGCACATCCGCTTAAATTACGGGATGCAGATGCAGTTTCCAAATGGCTGATAGGATCAGTGCTGCCCTGTGTTTCCTTTTTTTAACAGCACATCATCCTGGGTCTTGGAATCACTTCAGTAACGGACATGGATGGCTGTGTCAATATCCCATCTTTGTAAAACAGCTAAACCGGCTCTGTTGTGTGAGAAAAAACAGAGAAAACTAAGAAAATCCTTCTTTTTAAACCTAATTTTTTCCTCATGCCTTGACTGCATCTCCACGAGCATCAGAGAGGAAAATAAAAACGAGGCAAAAATGTTGCTTAGTTTTGCACTGTGTCACGTGTGAGTTATTCAGACACTCAGGTAGGACACAGTTGTAGATTAAGTCTCAGCAGTGTAGTGGTTATTGCCATGTTTGTAGTTTACTTCTCCCACAACAGGTCTTTGTATACAACCTGAGCTCACTGGTGTGCTGGTTACCAGCAAATATGTATGCATGTGCACTCATGGCACCAGCTCATGCAAAAAAACAAATGTGAGGACAAACATTAGGTTTATCTTCAGCCTTACTCCTGTCTTTCCTTGACTCTGTGACATTTTTTCAATCATAGTCGAGAAAAAAACAACAGGAAAGGACTATGGAGTATTTAGGAGCATGTTTTTATCTATTAGTTGGAACTAAACTCGATTGTAGGCAAACTAACTATGATTAAATAAGAAAAAGAACAATTAAGGTCAATACAGCACCAAACTACACAACCAATAAAGAACTAAAATGCTTACATGGCTTCCTCTAAGCTGTATTTTGGATTTCCACTGCTCTCACGGACACACTTGTGTTTTTTAACATGAATAAGTCGAGTGAATCTTTTACCACAGCTGCTGCAGCTGAACGGTTTCTCCCCCGTGTGGACAACCAAGTGTCTTTTTAGGGTTCCGTTCTGTGTGAAATTTTTACCACAAACTGAACAACTGAATGTTTTTTCTCTAGTGTGGACCATAGCATGCGTCTTCAGATACCTCCTTTGAGAAAAACATTTACCACAAACACTACAACTGAATGGTTTCTCTTCTGTGTGGACCATCAAGTGTGTTTTTAGATTTCCATTAAGCCTGAATCTTTTACCACAAACTGAACAACTAAAAGGTTTCTCTTTTGTGTGAAGATTGGCATGTATCTTTAGATCTCCACTTCTTTTGAAACTTTTGCTACAAACTGAACAACTGAATGGTTTTTCCTCAGTGTGGACATAAGTGTGCTTCCTTAGATTTTCCCAACTGTTAAATTTTCTTCCACAAACTGAACAGCTGAAAGGTTTTTCCTCTGTGTGGCAAAGGGAGTGTCTTTTTAGATTATTTCTGTTGTTGAAATTTTTACCACAATCAGAGCAACTAAATGGTTTTTCCTGTGTGTGGATAATAGCATGTTCTCTCAGAGATCCACTTTGAGAGAAACTTTTACCACAAACACTGCAAATGAACAGTTTCTCCCCAGTGTGGACAACAGAGTGTCTCCTCAGGTTGCCACGTAGAGAGAATTGTTTACCACAAACAGAGCAGCTGAATGGTTTCTCTCCTAGATGCACTCTCATGTGCCTCACCATCTCTTTTCTAAAGAAGAACCTTCTCTCACAGACTGAGCAGCTGAAAGGTTTTTCTGCCGAGTGACGACGCAGATGTTTCTTTAAATTTTTCTTACTCTGGAACCTTTTACCACAAACTGAACATATAAAGTCTTCTCCTGTTTGGTCTCCTTTGTGATCCTGCAGTTGTTTCTTTTGTCCAAAGCTTGGAGCATCTTCCGGTGGTTTATCCCTCTCCTCCCAATCAGCACTGTCATCAGTATCAGATCCAGAAACATGTGAAGTCTCTTCTCTAACTAGCTGTAAAAGACTGTGTGAATTAAAGTCTCTGTCTGGTTCTGATCCTCCACAGTCCTCTCCATCAGCTTCTGTTTTCACATGCTCTGTGTCTCTGTTCTCTTCAGTTTGGTTTTCAAAAGGCTGTGAGGACTGAGGTCTCTCTTTATCATCATCTTCACTCTTCACAGTGAGAGAAGTGAACATGCCAGTATTGTCCTTCTCCAGCTCTTGAAGCTGCTCTCTCTCCTGATTGATCCACACTTCCTCCTGTTCCTCTTTAATGTGTGCTGCTTCTGCTGGGTTCTCCTGCTTCAGGCTGGAGCTCCTCTCCTGCTGCTCAGGGTGAACCTCTTCTTCTTTGATGATCAGCTGATAACCATCTGAGGACAAAAATGGAAAACATCAAGCTTTAGAAGACTTGACTTTCCTGATAAGATTTTAAGCATGAATAGCATGATGTGGCAACTGCAGACCTACAGCATGTGGCATCTCTGTAACGTGGTATCTGCTCGACTGCCCTCTGCTTTTTTTTTCTGTTTTCAGTTTGTCTGTGAGGAGTTGTGTCTGATATATCTTTTAAGATCACTTCTGGCTAGGTTTCAACTGAGCTGAATTAGTATTAAAATGTAAAAAAAAAAAAATCAGAAAATCTAAAATATGTTGAACCATGATGGTAAATATTAAAAACACTAGTATCTAGTTAACAGAGGCAAAACTTAGTCAGGAGGGGAAGCCCTGCACATTTAGTGTCTTCTTGTTTTTTTAATTTCGATCTCTGCATGAGGGAAAACAATCTAATAAATCATGTTTTTTAATAAACCGTTTAAATTCATTCAAGATGTCCTCAAGGAGGGTTTTTGTCTGATTTCATGAAGAACTGCTGTTTTTATCAGTTGTTCTGACTTTTGGCTAATGGTGTTAGCTGTATTTAAACTACAAGCCTAAGATCACTCAATATTTAATCTACGAAATTACAATAACCACATCATGTTTTCAAGTAGCATGCCCCTGGACGAGGGGGCAGACACCACTGGAAGTGTGGCAGATGTCACTTAAAACAGGCTACAGGCTAAAGGCTGAAGGCTGAAGGCTCTTCTCCCTGAAACAAACACAAAGACCTCGTTAATCTCACTGAAGGCGGACCGACCTGCTCCCTGCAGTTGTTCTTCAGGTGACAGATCCACATCCAGATGTTTCCTCAGTCGGTGAAGCTCCTCTTCAAATTCAGACATTATACACACAAAGAAGAAGAAGAAGAGACGTCTCAAAGTCCTCTAACAGGTCCGCCTCCCCCTCTGAATGAGGACTGTCCCGTTAGAGCTGATTTTAGTCCGTTTGTCAGTCAGCACCGTTATAAAACTTCAACTGTCCGTGAGCGGAAGAGAACCTTCGGGACCCGGAAACAGTAACACCACATCATCTTGACCTTCAAAATAAAGGGACAGCTCTAGCGTCATACCCGAGTATTTACAGCAGGGGTGGGACATTTCTGTTAAAACAGGGCCACATGGACTTCTTGGGAGATTTTTTCAGGCTGTTCTTCAACTAACGGAGACTGTCCACCTTATCAGTTGACAATCTCTGTCTTATCATCCTTAATACAAAGACAGAAAACTCAATAAAATCACCACAGTTTCCAGATTTTAGAGAAACTTGAAAAAATAAGGCAGGCCAAAATAAAAGACAAATCTCTTCAGTCAATTAAATATTTATTGTTGTGATAAAATAAGGCATTAAACCTCAAAATTCATCACAGGCTTAAGAATCCAGCTTTAAGAGTAATTACAGTAATCAACATCCTTTAATTGAAAAGCATCTGAGAATAAAGAGGCCAAAAAAAAACAATTGATGATTATGTCGGAATGTATGACAACACTGATATAAATAACAGATGATGGAGACTAAACATGGATGTTTATGATTGCATAAATAAAGCAGAAGGCTCTAATGTCTTATATCAAAGTGCATTAGGAGACAAACAGCTGATCAAGGACGGTTAATGACACACAGTATGTAGTAGTGCAGCGTTGACTCTCAGAAGTCTACAGTATTTATATATAATGTACAGACAGGAGCAGAGCATCATATCTGTTTACTTCAGCTTTTTGTTTTAATCATGGGCACAGTGATTGATTATCTAGTCTGCTGAATCTCTACTCTGAGCAGCAAACAGGTCTGGGGCAGCGACCTCACGAAGAATATATCTGTTGTCTCCAGGCAAAAGGAAGAATCAGCTGCTAAGCAGAGGGATAATTATAGGATAGCAAAGTCGCAAGTCAACTTGCTCTCCATCCTGGACTGAGCGATGAGGTCTGGGATGATGATTATACCAGAAATATGTGACTTCAACTAGGGTTGCAAAGGGGCAGAAACTCTCAATGGGATTTCCCATAATAAAGTTCAATGTTTTTTTGTGACGCCAATCTGGATTGGATCCGGAGCCCAACGTTAACTTGTTACTTTTTTTGAAATTTTGGGAATTTTTTGCATCCAGACAAATATACATATCACCACTAAAATCTTATAATTTTTAAGTTGGGCCATTACCAACATTTCCTGAAAATTTCAGCAACATCCATTCAGTAGTTTTTGCGTAATGTTGCTAACAAACAAACAAAAAAGCATATGCTGGCAAAAACATAACCTCCTTGACGGAAGTAATTAACTGGATATCAGGGGTAATTTAAAGAAACTGTGTCATATTGAAACATAAATATAAACATTTAGTTCTGTCAAAGGCAGACATTCATGTGAAATAATACAAAGACATTCAACAGCATTATTGAAGTAGATTTTTTTTATCAAGTTTTGATAATTTAATTGAACAATCAGTTTCAGCTTCACTTTATGTCCACGAAATCATATGAGTGTCCTGAACAGTCCAGAGTTCTAGAAACCTGTGTTTGTGATGGAGGAGCACAGTGCATGTAGGGGGCGTGGCCTCAATACCCCATACAATAAGCACCCCTGCTTGAAATCTGGTTGTTTAGTCAAGATTATGATAAACATATTTTTGCAACTACATTTAAAATTCATGTTAAGAGCCAACCTTCAGTTTTATAAATTCCAGGCTTATTCCCTTAAATTCCCACTAATTCCCACGCAAGTTTCCAACTTAGAAAATTCCTGGAATTTTGCAACCATAATTTCAACACATCCATAAAAATGTTCAACACATTTAATGACAAGTTGAATGCACTGCAAAAACTCAGATGGTGAGAGTATTTGACTAATTTTAAGTCAAAAATACCTCACTAGACTTCTTCTAAAACACAATCTCCTGATATGTCTGGATTAAGATTTTATTTCTAGAAATAAAAGCTAAAAATAAAGCCTGAGTTGCTTGTAATAAGTAAAATAATCTGCCAGTGAGACGAGACAAAATTTAACTTAAAGGGTGTCTTTAAATGACTAGTTTTATCTAGAGCAGATATAAAAACTGAATTTACGATCTTCACTGATTCAAAACTTGTTTGTTTCATTGGCAGATATTTTCTTGTCATAACAAACAGTTCAATTCCTTATTTTTGTCTTTTATTTCTTGTAGTATTAGATTAGTAAAATGTGATGAGATTAACCCCCAAATTCCACATAACACGAAAGCGCCAAGCCACAGTCTTGTTCCCACCGACAAACCCCACTGTATGCGCCGCGCAGCCCCATAGCGGGAGGGCTGATCCCCGCAGAGCCACAAGCTCTCGTGTGAATAGCCGTGTCACACGATAACAAAACATGTTATAAACTGAGAAAAGAAATAAACAACACCTCACTTCACTTCTCTAAGGTCGCTTTGCTGATCCCAAACCAGCTTCGTGATTTATTTCAATTCTTGTTCCATGATTAGACAAGAACAAGTGTTTTAGATGTTTTGGACTTGAAAATAGACAAACACACTTGCTGAGATCGGAGTTTTTGCAGTGTTAATGTGCTCATCCAGCTCTAAAAGTTCAGTTCACTGTCAGTATGTACGTAGTTGTTTGATGTGTTTATGATAACACAGGTCTTTCGAAGCTGTTTTGTGTCCTTGCAGTTGTGTCTAGGAAAAATGAGGGATGAGAATAAGTCTGTGGTTGTTGGTTTGTCGCTTAATGACAAAATCAGGGTGATCACTTCGAATAAAGTGTCCTAACAACTTGTATTTGCCTCTCTGTTACTCACAATCACACAAACAGAGGACAGGGGGTGACTGAAAAGATGCTAAGGATGTTCAGTAGAAACTGTTAATTTGTTTCCAATAACAGAGTACATCCATGTCCATGAGTAAAATGTTTTACAACACTGAGGGAGGAGCTAAAACAGACTCATAGAGCTGTATATTTTCTAACCTTTGAGGCAACAACACTGCACATCTGCTCGTCCACATGTACACTAAAAGCACTTGATGTAGGGCCCTACAAAATCCGTTTTAATTTTTCCTATATTCCTTTTTTTTCTGTTTAAATTTTTTGAGAATTTGGTTTTTAGTATTCTACGCAAATTTAACCTTGAGACACTGTATACAGTAATGAAATATCAACACTCACTCTACAGGTGGTCCTTACACATATCTTTATGGGTCTGGTCAGCAGTATGTTGACAAAATTTGCAGAACATTTGACTGCCTGACACATAATAATCGTTGGGAAACTGTTCTGCTCTGCAAGCGTGCATTGTCCGCAGCCTTAGTGACCACTTCAGAGCATTTTCCCAAGAGTTATGTACCTTCTTATTTAAAAAAAAAAAACTTTTACATAAAATTACGGCCATTTCCATGATATTCTGCATTTATATTGAATTCTGCTTTTTATGTCCTATTCTGTTATTCTGTAATTACGGATTTTTTAGGGCCCTAACTTGATGTTCTGTTCACAAAAGAAATGCAGGGCATGAAGTTATTAACGGATGCACCACTATCAGCGAGCGTACAACCCTGTGCGATGTGGCGCAACATCAGTCGGGACTCTCTGTTAATTTCTGCTGCTCTGAACAAACATGTTTTTTGACATACACCTGCCGAGTGAATCTCTTTCCACAAACATTGCAGCTGAACGGTTTCTCCCCTGTGTGGATGGCAGTGTGTCTCTTCAGCGACCCACTTTGTGTAAATCTTTTGCCGCAGACTAAGCACTTGAGTGGTTTCTCTCCTGTGTGGACCACAGAGTGCGTATCAAGATTCCCCTTTCTGTTGAATCTTTTACCACAAACTGTGCAGCTGAATGATTTCTCCCCCGTGTGGACTTTCGAGTGTTCCTTCAGATTCTCAGGACGAGAAAATTCTTTACGGCAAACCAAACAGCTGAATGGTCTCTCTCCGGTGTGGACTCTCATGTGCCTCAACATCTCCTTCCTCCAGAGAAAGTTCTTCTCACAGAACGGGCAGCTGAAGCACCTTTCTGCTGAGTGACGCTGCATGTGTTGCTGTAAGTTTCTTTTGCTTGGGTATACTTTATCACAAACTGTACAGCTAAAGGATTTAGCTTCTGTGTGAACATTCATGTGCTGACTCAGATTTCCCTGATGAGTGAAACTTTTACCACAAACAGAGCAGCTGAACGGTTTCTCTCCGGTGTGGACTCTCATGTGGGTCTCCTTTTCTCCTCTGGTGATGAAACTTTTCTTGCAAACCGAGCAGCTGTGAGGTTTTTCCTCTGAATGGCGCACCATATGTTTCACCAAGTTCTTCTTGCAAGGGTATTTTTTACCACAAACTAAGCACATAAACACTTTCTCCACTTTTTGGGCTCCTTCTTGTTCCTGTTGTTTCTTTTGTCCAAAGCTTTGAGCAAATTCAGAGGAGCTCACTGATGTATTTCCAGTCTTACATTTCAGTTCACTCACAGCTCTGTCTTTGTTCCGCAGAGGGTTTGAACCCTCCAGAGGTTCATCACTCTCCTCCCAATCAGCACTGTCATCAGTATCAGATCCAGAAAGGTCTGAAGTCTTGTCTGGCCTGACTGGCTGTACATGACTGTGTGGATTAAAGTCTCTGTCTGGTTCTGATCCTCCACAATCCTCTCCATTAGCTTCTGTTTTCAAATGCTCTCTATTCTCTTCACTTTGGATTTCATTGAGCTGTGAGGACTGAGGTCTCTCTTCATCCTCTTCTTCACTCTTTACAGGGACAGGAGTGAACATGCGAATAGCTTCCTCTGGCTCTTGAAGCTGTTCTCTCTCCTGATTGATCCACACCTCCTCCTGCTCCTCTTTAATGTCTGCTGCTCCTGCTAGGCTCTCCTGCTGCAGACCGGAGCTCTTCTCCTGCTGCTCAGGGAGAACCTCTTCTTCTTTCACCAACAGCACATCTGAGGACAAAAATGGAAAACATCGAACTCTAGATAAAATGAATTCAGAGGTACTCTGTTTGTGAAAACAAGAAAGTTGCCTAGCAATTTGGAGCATACATTTTCAGTCATCAAAAAT
This sequence comes from Cetoscarus ocellatus, assembly GCA_037902135.1. Taxonomy (NCBI): domain Eukaryota; kingdom Metazoa; phylum Chordata; class Actinopteri; order Labriformes; family Labridae; genus Cetoscarus; species Cetoscarus ocellatus. Next base: position 558,998 of record JBAMNC010000067.1, on the reverse strand, counting down.
GAGTATATGAGTGACCATTAAGGTAAAATTTGGGCTCTTTCAGTCACATTTTTTTGTTGGGCAGTGATTTCTCTTTTTTTTTTTAAACATTTCTTACAATATTGAGGAAAAAGTTGGTAAAACATGAACAACTAGCACATGTTTGTGATAAAATGCTTTTCTTTTCATGAGTAAGCTTCATATTTTGTAATGAATGCATTATGACCAATTGAAGGGACCATGAAGTTGATCTTTTGTGGACTCAAAACAGCACAATGAAATCTTTGATGAAGCTCTGAGCTGCTTGTTTTGTGTCAGATTTTCATGGAGGAGAAAAGAAACCCCTCTGAGCAGAAATATGAGTGAGGTGATCAGAATAATGTCCACAGCTCTCTGTGTGCCTGAATTCAAACAAAGAATAAGGTTGTGTGTTTGTCAAACTTGTGTTGAAGGTTCAAAGTCAACAAACCTGCTCTGTGGAGCTCAGGGTTAAAAACAGAGTCCAGTAGTTTCTCTTGTCGATCCTTCTCCTCTTTTAAAAGAATCATTTCCTCCTCAGCAGCTACAGTCAGTTTATGATTCACTGAAGATTTCAGCATTTGGACGTCAGACATTTTCACACAATCACAAAAAACTTTTTCCACACAAACTGCCTCCAAAACACTGCAGCTCCGTCTCTCTACACTTAGCATGCTAAGCTAAGCTCACTAGCTTCAGAGGACTCGTTGACACGTTGGAGACTGAACATGTATTCAGACAAAGAGTCACAGTCTGCACAACCAGGTAAACAAACACACTGGAATATCTGAGCTCACATTAATCCGTCTGTATCGCTCTGTAGCCGAGTTCATTCTCAGTTTGATGTTAGCTTGAGAGCACAGCTAGCTTCAGTTAGCATTAGCGGCTAACATGAAGGGAGTCTGAGGTGAAGTAGCACAAACACTTCACAAAGTCTGTTTCAGTGACTTCTACTGTACATACAGGCTGTGCTGATTCATTAACAGATCTGCTATTAACGAGAGAAACCCGACAAATGTTCACAACGATTAAGCAGAAATGTTCCAAGCTAACGGGCTAATGGAGAGAGAGGAAGAGGAACTTTCTTCTTCTTCTTCTGTAACAGCGCCATCTACTGACCTTCATGTCCTCAGCTGCTGCCAGTTTTTTCCAGAAGTCTGGCTGTGTTTCCTCTAACTTTAATATATCACCTATGAATTAATTTATAAGGATTCTGAGTTGTTTATCTGCAGAATTCTTATTCTGATGTCAAAATTCTGAGCTCAACATCAAAACTTTGCCACATTTTCAGAAATGTAATGGTTTTTCTAAGATGTCTAACTTAAATCTCAGAATTCTAACTTTTTTCCCATATGTTTGATTGATAGTATTCTGACCTAAACATCAGAATTCTAATGTTATTTACGGAATTCTGACTTTTTGTAGAAGACTACAAAAAGACTATGGAACTTTTATATAATATATACGACTTAAATATCAGGATTCTGGCTTGTTCAGATCTGCATTTAAGTATTTGGATTTTTATCTCAGAATTTTGACTTTTTTTCTGTAATTTCTGACTCTGATATAAGAAATGTGCGCTTAACTTCAGAATTCTGACTCATTTTCAGAAATATGATATTTTTTTTTCTCAGAGGTTTGACTTTATTCTCAGAAGTCTGACTTTCGACCTAAATCTTAGAGTTTCTACTTTTTCTCTAAGACTTATATTAGTCTGGCTTCTCATTTTCAGAATTCTGACTCTTACTTTCACGGACTTAAAACGTCAGTATCTTCTTGTTTTAGGGGTCTTAATCATCGGTATTTGCCGGACTCTGGTCCCCGGTGTGGTTCCTCTCTTTGCCGCGGGGGCGCTCACGCTCCTTTGGGCAGTTCAGTCCAGTCAACAGAGAGAAAGAAGAAAGAAAACCCGGAAGTGTGCCTCACGGTGCTATAATGCTAGCTTTTCCGCCTCTACAGACGCAGCGAAACTCGAATGTTGAGGATCGTTTGGTGGGATAACTTTGTTAATTTGATATAATATCAACCCGATCTAACTTTCGGTTCGCTGTTTGTTTGTTTTAAACAGATTAACGGCTGAAGTAAGCCAGCTAATCCTGGTAGCATTAGCTCTTCTTGGAGCGACCTGAAAACTTCCAGCAGACTTTGTTTGAGAGAAGATCTGCTAAGAAGTCTAATAAAGATGTCTAAAGTCCAAATGCTGAGGTCTTTGGTGAGGCACAGACTGGCAGCAGCTGCTGAGGAGATCTGTGAGCTGTTTGAGAGGACCATAGCAGAGTATGAGGAGGAGCAAAGAGTTCAGGAGGCTGTGTTAACCCCAAGGGTCCAGCTGAGCAGAGCAGGTTTGTGCCTGTTATTACTTCAACTGTTCTTTTGAGCTTAAGGTTTACGAAAGAAACAGACAGAGCCTTGTGCTGAGGTGTTAGAGGTGAGCTGGTGTAGATGTTTGAGAAGGTTCAGGGTCATCCAGGTCATGTTTCAGGACTGTAATAAAACACTGACATGATCATAAACGAGAATTTTCACTGCATGTATCACTCCGCCTCAGCCAGGGGCTCCACATTCAGGTGGATCTACTTTACAGCAGACAGGTGTGTTCCCCGGAGAGTCTGCACAAACCAAAGTAAGGAATTTAGAAAAGAGGTTGTCTGACATTCTCCAACCCCAGAAATAAAAACACATTTGAGCCTCTAGGTGCTCAATAAACATCAAGCTCTGAGCACATGACCATCGAGCACCGAATGAACCAAGAGGCCAAACCTTTTACCTGTCTGCCTGGAAATAACCTCAGTCATGAGTCATGTTTATTAAAATGTCACTACTGTGTTTAAATCCTATGTTATTTTTCTTACTACTATACTGACATCTGGTTCATAAATGTGTTTACGGACAGCTCAGAAAAAAATAGTCCCTTGGTGAATTTAAATAGATTGTCATTGTAAGGTGTTTAAATGTAACATCAAGTGAACGAAATACTGCTTTTGCTTAAAAATCTGAAATAGTCCACAAGTAATGCAGTTGTTTGTCAGGTTTTATGACATAAGTAGATGAATAAACATGTCCTCCATAGGGATGCACGATATTGGATTTTTGCCGATATGTTTTAAGCCATAATCGCCGTTCCCAATATTTCTGTTCAAGATCACAAGCTCTGTACTTCCCAACAATGGACTTGTTTCTTTCAGTGCTAAAGTGTATTTTTTTTTAAAGAACAGATGTAAAATAAGAAAAACAGCATTTAACTCTTGCAAAACTGAAACACTTGATTTCTAAATGTACCCATGCAGTGATGAGAAGGTGCATCAATATTGTACATTTGTGTAATTCCAGCCAATATATGGCTGATATGTGTAGCTGATATATCTGCTGTAAATATCTGCAAAAATTTCAATATCGGTCGATACCGATACTTAACTTTTTAGGCTGATTCTGATGATACCAATATCAAACCGATAATATCGTGCATGATCAGACCCTGTAGCTCATGTAAAAGCTGCTACTGCATGGTTATAAATATGATATGCCTTGAGATTTCGGCTTGATCACTGCTGTGCCAACAGTCTGATCCTTCTGAAATAATTCTTAACCTGAACAGTTTGAAGTGACTGTAGAGGGGTACCCATGGAAACAAACAAACCTGACAATAACTTGCTCCAAGAAAGTAATTTGTTAATTGATTATTAATAAGGTGAATAAATGTGTAATACCAAATTATCAGAGTGAGAAATGAATACATCAAACTGGATAAAGTTGAAAGTGTGTCTGATACAATACCTTTAACATTACAAGTAACTGAGTATTTCACCTATATGAAGACAGTTTAAAGAAGGCACAGGCTTAGAATATATTTAAGTCCCAAACCAGAATTTTTGGTATGGGGCTGTAGACAGATTTATATCTGTGTAATCCTGAAATTCTTCAGATAATTATCTTTTTTTTCTTGTTATTGTTTGACTCTGTTCACTGCAGACAGAGTAGATCCTCTGCTGATGTTATAGATGTGTTTGGGCATCATAATGAAGATAAAATTGTGATGTTAAAGCAACTAATATATCACTGAGTGTACAAACATTTAGGTTATGATGAATGTGAGCTCTGCTTCTTCCTGTCTCCTCTAGTTTTTACTCTAAAGAAATTCAAGACATTCAGTTTCAGCAAATCATTCATAAAATTAATCATCTATACATTAAAAGACAAGGATAATCGATTGTTTTCATGCTTGTTTCCCACAGAAAAATCAAAAGTCTGATTACAACAGCAGTGGTTTGAGAATAAATGATTTAAGAAATAGTTAATTCTGTAGATTTTACCTCAAATTTATGAATAATGAAATTAACATGACTTCCATTTAAATAATTATTGAAGTTAAAAAACGCATAAAAAATCAGAGGCTCTCCCATGCAGTGAAAAATCCTTTATTGTAGCAGGAATCAGAGGATTGACTCGGGAATGAACCATCAGTCTGCAAATATGAATTGTAAACTGTTATTAATAAACCAAAGGTTAAATCAGTCACAACTGTCAGTGTCTTCACACTTCAGCCAAATGTGAGATGAGAGGATGAGTGTTTTTTTCTCCAGTCTCTTTCTCCACTTGGGCAGGAAGCTTTGTTTTAAATGTTGAACAGGATGTTTGTCGTGGGCTGTGCTTAAGCACATCATTATCAGTCACTGGATTAAACACAGTGTTTGTCTAAAAGTTTAACCTGAATGATTGATTGTGTGTGGACAGAGGAAGAGCTTTTAAAAACCCTTCCAGCGCTCGATAGCTTATCTTCTTAAAAAGCAGTCTTAGAGTAAATGTAAATTTGCACGGTTCGTCCTGCTTGATTGAGGACACCGACAAGCTCGCCTGTCAGAGTGGAAAAATGACATAAAAGATGAATGCACAGTTTGTGTGTTTGACTGAAGCTGCTCTGCACGCTGGGGATTATTGGCGATTAAGTTGTTCAATTACTTGAAGACTGTTATTCAGATGAAGTTTTATTGTGGGTAGAAAAGGAAATTAGCATTGACAGGTAAAAAAATGGCATGACAGAAAAGTGATGGACAAAGATGCTGATTTTAACATCATTTTATGAAGCTTAAACGCTTAAAATTTTTATGAAGCTTAAGCAGAGGCACCTCATGAGCTAACGCTAATGTTAGCAATCATCGAGCTAACGCTAATGTTAGCAATCATCGAGCTAACTCTTCTTTACTGACATGGCTGTGTCTCTATCCAATAAACTATCAGTGCAAGCCAAATACTTTCTTTGAAGATACACTTTCATTCTGCTCTTCTGATGTGTCCTTTGAGTTTAAAACCTTAGATTTGAGTCTGTACAGGTATAAATGTTCATTACAGCAGGGAGGATCTGCATGAGGAGAGCTGCAGGCCGCAGATTTACACACATCAGCTGCTGCTGTCCTCTCGTCCTGAAACATCTTGAAGTTTCAGCAGATGTTTTTGCCGTGTACTTGAGTGCATATGCGTATTCTCATCAGGGTTCCCATGTGTCCTGGAAACCTGGAAAATGATTGACCAATTTTCCAGTCATGGAAAACATATGGAAAATGAGGGAAAAGGTAAAATGTCCTGGAAAAGCTTGAATTGTTCTGGAAAATGATTTACCTTCCTTCTATATTGTTAGTGAAAAAAAATCAAACATAGGAAATAAAGTAAAAATGCACTTGGTAACTAATGCACACTTAGCCATAAAATATGAGAAGATAAAATAATGCAAGTTAAGAATAAAATATAAAAACTCAAAATAATGATGACAAAAAGAAATATTTAAACATGGCAAAATAAAATTTAGGCTACTTAAACAGTAAATCAATAAACAAAACATGTTTATGATAACGCAGAGTAAATAAAGATTAAAAAAAGTATTAACCATTAATTTATAATAGTAAGACACTACATAAAAGCGAGACTAAAAAGATAGCTAGCAGAAAATGTTCATGCCGAGAGTTAGAAATAAGTAAATCTTAATTTCAATATAATACGGTGGAACTAGCTAGAGATATAAGTCATCATCCTTTAATGTTGTTTTTTAGAAGGCTAGATTAACCTGAGAATTGCCCACACCGATATTGTAACTTCAGTTGGTTATGTGACTCTGGAATCTGTGGCTGAATCTGGACAACGTCCTGGAAAAGTCCTGGAAAATGATTTCTAGAAAGGGTGGAAACCCTGCTCCTGTATCCAAAACCAACATGTGGTTGTTTTTTCTCTTTTAGAAGCACGAAGGGCCTCCCTGTAACAGCAGATCGATGAGCTGTCTGACCACCTGTGCTCAGGAAAGCAGCTATTTAAGCCTGCTCTTTGCTCGTTTTTCTGTTTTTGAGTCTTCTAAAGGCAACCAGAATCATTTGACAGGTATATAGATGGAAAGACACTTTCTTCAAGACTCAAAGATCCATATCATCAAAATATAAAAGTATAAATAAAATAATAATGATAAAAAAAATTAAATTAAAGTAGATTATCACCTGGCTGAAAAATGATTTAAACTTAGGTGGAGAAAACTGGGATGATTCTAAGAAGTGTTCTGGTTCAGTTCAGTGCAGTTTGTAATGTTAATCTTTCTTCTTATTTACATTTCTACAGCTTTCAGACTCCGTGACATTTTTGTTCTGTATTTATGATGCTTTCAGCTTCTTTTGTGGCATCTCTTCGATAGTTATCTGAGCGAATGCACTATAGTTTGTTAACTACAGCGGGATTTCGACATCTGACAGGTGAGTGAAGTGCCATGAAGTGGGATTGGCACCACTGCCTCTGTAGAAAGTCCTCCCGCTATTATGCTGACTTTGGAAATTCTGTTTTGGAGAAAAGAAAAAGAAAAAAACATATTCGCTGCAATAAATTGGGCTTTCAATTAAAGAGCATTTGGTGTTTCGTTTTATGAGTGATCCTGTTAAGCAGGGTACACGCATAAAGATTATCGGGCTGTTGTTGTTTTGTCCAGACTTTCCCCTTTCCTGATCAAGGACGGCAAACTCCGGATTATCTTCTGTTTTATAATATTATCCTATAAGATTATCCTGTGGTCTGAAGTGTGTTAAGAGTGAATTTGTCCCGATAATCGGCTCTGAAATGGGTCGGCCGACAATCGCAAATATTAAAAAGCCGACGACTCCTGAGTCATTACTCCATGAATGTAGCCAATCAAGAAGCGAGCTGACTGAGGAACAAGGAAGCAGGCGTAAATAAAAACAAACATGACCGACCTTAAACAGAAAGTTGGGTGGACCTCAGAAATGGAGGACCAGCTCACATGTTCACGCTGTCTTCAAGGTTTTTTCCACAGTCTTTTCTTTTTTTTTAGTTCAAAAATAGTCCCAAGCCCACCATCATTCCCTCTTCTCCTATGTCCTCTTCCCTGTTGTGTTTTCTGGTTGTTGCTATGTTTATTTGTTCTTCGTTTTAGATCAGGTTAGATCAGGTTTGATCAGATTTCTGTCTTGGAGGACTTGATTCTAGATTGGTGGTGGGACAGAATGGTTATTTGTGTGGTGTGCTGTCTTCAGATTATCGGAGCACACCACACACAGTAAGATCAAAACTGTTCAATGCCTGATTTTTAACCTTCATGTGTGGGCTCTCTAACAGATAAAACATCTCTTCAGATTTAGAAAATCCTTATGTGTGACCCAGCTTTAATGACTTGAGGCAAAATGTGTCTTCACTGTTTGTCACGTATAAAAAGTCCTCATGATTGTTTCTTTGTTCAGTTTTCGATAAAAAATAAAGTCTGTCAGATAACTCATGCAAAAGTCAGTGATCTTTGTGATGACCGTGTACTTCAAACTTACAAAAGTTTTCCTTTTCCTCCCCAGACGTTCATCAGCTGATGTTGAAAGAAGAAGAGGTTCTCCCTGAGCAGCAGGAAAGGAGCTCCAGTTTGAAGCCGGAGAACCCAGCAGAACCAGCACACATTAAAGAGGAACAGGAGGAAGTGTGGATCAATCCGGAGAGAGAACAGCTTCAGGAGCCAGAGGAGGACAATATAATCACTCCTGTCCCTCTAAAGTGTGAAGAAGAGAAGGAGAAACCTCAGCTTCATGAAGAACAAAGTGAGGAGAACAGAGACACAGAGCCTTTGAAAGCAATAGCTTATGAGGAGGACTGTGGAGGATCAGAACCAGACAGAGACTTAAATCCACACAGTCACTTACAGACGGTTAGTCAAGAGAAGACCTCACATCTTTTTGGATCTGATACTGATGACAGTGCTGATTGGGAGGAGAGTGATGAACCTCAGGAGGATTTGAACCCTCTCCCAAGTCTTTGTGATTGGGAGGGGACCTTTAAAACCCTTGCCATTTTTAACCCCCTTAACAAAGGCACACTTGAAGGTGATCTGGACTGCAACAGTTCAGTGAGCACCTCTCAGTGTGCTCCAGGTGTGAGACCAAAGAAAGGAGGGCGGAAATGCAAAGGAAACCAAACAGCACAGAAACCCTTCATCTGCTCTGTCTGTGGTAAAATATTCCCCACAAAGAAAAAGCTGCTGCTGCACATGCGACGCCACACAAATGAGCGGCGCTACAGCTGCGTGGTTTGTAACAAAGGTTTTTACACCAGCACAGAGCTGGTGAAGCACAGGAGAGTTCACACAGGAGAGAAACCGTTCAGTTGCTCTGTTTGTGGTAAAAGTTTTTCTCAGAGTGGAAATCTAAAGCAGCACATGACCGTGCACACAAAAGAGAAACCATTCATCTGCTCAGTTTGTGGCAAAAGATTCCCTCACAGGAGACATTTGCAGATCCACATGAGACATCATGCAGAAGACAAACCCTTCAGCTGCTCTTTCTGTACCACAAGGTTTATGTCTAAAGCAGACATGCTGGAGCACTTGAGAGTCCACACAGGAGAGAAACCGTTCAGTTGTTCAAGTTGTGGTAAAACATTCAGAAGAAGCGGACATCTCAAAAGACACTCACTTGTCCATGTTGAAGAGAAACCGTTTAGTTGCACTGATTGCGGTAAAGGATTTGCTCAAAAAGTGTTTTTCAGGAAACACAACTGTCAAGAAAAGCACGGCAAAAGTATCAATAAAGCCTAAAGATGCTCATGTAATGTGGCCTCTAAAGTATTGAAAGCCCAACAATCACAGAAATGACTTTCTCAGGACAATTTTCTTGAGATTAGGGGCTCTCACTTTTCAACCAACCTCATCATCAAACTTTCAAATTCATGAACATTGTCACCAGAATTTGTTGGTATGTCCTTGTGGTGCATTTCTACTACACGATATCACTGTGACTTGCCTTTATCTTCCACTGTGTTATTTTTTGACCTGATTTTCCATTATACATCATGACCAATACTTTTCTACCTCCAGAAAGGGGCTTCCATTCTTTGAGTTCCCGGCCCTGCGTGCTGAGTGCTCTCTGTCCCTTTCTCCGTCTTCCTGTCTCCTTGCAGAAGCTTTGGGGTGAAAATATGACTGAACTTGTTCTTTCTTTACAAACGGTGATACCTACAGCACTAAGTCCATCAGTAACAGGGTTTTTTCTACATCTGTCAAAGTCACTATTGAAGGGATTAGGAGTGTTAAAGGCCAAGGCTGTGACAAGAGCAGCGGCCGCAGCTCCCTTTCTGCACTTACACCTTGTTGTAAACAATGTGCTGTTGCCTTTCCCTTAAACAGTGTCAGTTTCTGAGGGCCCAGGTCTGAAAGAGGCCCCAATTATTTACTTAGTGTTTTAAATATGTCAGTTTTTCTACTTTTTGGTCTTTAAGGATTTTATCTTTACATACAAAAAAACAAGCTGATAGTGAATGAATGTGAGATAAATACGTGAGAAAATCATTCAAATTGACTCATTTTATAGGCAAAATGGATTTCGATAAAACATTTGGTCAGATGTGCACTTAAATCTTCTGTTCATTATCTGTTTACAAGGACATTTTTGGTTCTTTTAAGAGCTCTATGACTCACTTTCAGCTCTCAGAAATGGGCTGCAGTTTAGAGACCCACCAGTTGAGAACCACAAACTCAATGAATAAACACATCATTTGAAAATTCTCTGGCTGCGTTTCAAATCAGACAAACAAAACCAGCTGTATTTCAAATTAAACTGGAAGAACACGCTGTTTTATATATGAACTTGGAGAGTGTAATCGTCTTGTTTTAATGTGCAGCCCAGTTTTAGCAGGAAAGTATGAAACAGATTTTAAAAAGGGCAAAAAATATTTAAAGAAATGATTTTATTTATGCAAACTTTTTGATCAGCATTGGCGGCTGGCCTGAATGATTCAGCCTGTTAGCAGAGAGCACATACAGTTGCTCAGTCTCTGCTTAATCCACTGCAGTTGTTCCACATCTTCAAACATACTCGAGGCACAATCTGGACAATAGTATTGTTTAAAAGGCACTTTGGGTATCATGAAGGTTCCCATGGGAACCAAAGAGCCTCCAGGATGTGGTCTGAATCCATCAGGTGTTTTTGGATTAGTTTTCAGGTTTTAATGTTTTCTTTTAATATTTAAAAAATGTTTCTCTTTCAAATGAATGAAAACTGAGATGTGAAATAATGAAATTAGGTTTTTCATGTTGACTATTGTTTTATTTTTATTCCTTTTTACTCCTGGAATATTTTCTCTTTCTTATGAATCTGGGTAAATACGGTCATTCATTTTATCTTCTAACAAAACGGGGCTTGTGAGTACGTCTTAAAGATCACTTGAACATAAACACGTTTCTCCTTCCATTCAATCGGAGAGGTAGCCCACCTCCAACCACTCCAGTAGGTGGCGCTCTCAGGTCCTCAGGTAGACTGTCCCACAGATGGGGCCATAGTAATGAAAAGATGTTTAACTGTGTGTTTTAGATCTGACTTTGGACACTATTAAAAGACCACTATCTGAAGACCTGAGGGCTCTACTGGATTCATAAAAGTAAATCAGAAAAATAAGAAGGAGCAGGACCATTAAGAGCTTCATAAACCAATGACAGAATCTTAATTATATCATCAAAGATGCTGGTAGCCAATGGTTATTTGGAGTTATGTTCCTCTAAGTATATATTATGATCATTTTCATGAGTATTAAACTTTCAAATGTTATGAGATGTGTGATATTTTTGAAGAAGTACGAGGTGTCCAATATACAGTTGAGTTTGACTACATTAGTCCATTGTTTGCTTTGTCCCAGTTGTTAAAATGGTGGCACTGTTGTAAAAATCTCAAGGCTCTTGGAGCTCCGACCTCTAAAGTTCAGATCCTGAAAGGACAGGGGCTATTCAGTGCAGCAGAGAGCTGATGAGGTCCCAGCCTTAATTAAAAAGAAAAACATTGGGACCAACTCCATTTCAAACAAGGAGTTAAAAAAACAATGAAATAAAATCTCTACCTGAGAACCTTTTTTTACTTGCAGAAATACAATTTCTTGTCGAGACAACAGGAAATGCCAAGGCATTACACACATCAGAATTTACAAAAAGCTCAAGGTGTTGAATTGAATTGAACCTTATTTATTTTAAATATATTCAAAAGTAAGATAAAAACAGAAATAAACGAAAGAATATAGTGTAGTTGTTAAATGCAATATATTCAAAAAGAAGTGGGAGGAAGTAAAACGTATCAAGTTCCTCCCCTTCTCCATCGGTTAATTAAACATAAATGCTTCCAGATTTTACAAAAGAAAACAGTTTTTACACTCTAATTTAGTGACCTAACAAAACAAAAACAAAACAAAGGCAAATCAGTGTTAATCAGTTAATCAGTTAATCAGTAGTGGACTCCTATTGCCTTATTTATTTTATTTATAGAATTTAGTATATATTGTAATACCACAGTTTCCCAGCTTAGGATCAATAAAGTACATCTATCTATCTATCTATCTATGGCTCTACATTGACTGTAGACATCATGCACTACTGTTAGTGACCTGCGGAGGGCAGTAACACACCGTGGCTGTTTCTAATCTGACGGAAATCAAGCAGAAGAAGAAGAAAGAGGACGAAGCGGTAATGTTTCGTAATGCTAGCATGCTAGCTCATCTCTCTACATATTCAGTCAGAGTCGGCGCCTCAAGCCAGTTTGTTTTGAATAACTTCTTAATATGATTTTCTGATATTCATAATAATACAACAGTAACTGAAATACCCCCTTTATTTAAAATAGCCAAACGTTTGACGTGAAGCCTAGCCTCACAGGAAGCTAATGCTGTTAGCTTTAGCTGGATCCACCTGAGAGGTGTAGACAATCTCCAGTGAAGATGTCTAAAGTCCAGATCCTGAGATCTTTGGTGAAGCAGAGACTGTCTGCAGCTGCTGAGGAGATCTTTGAGCTGTTTGAGAGGACCATCGCAGAATATGAGGAGGAGATCAGTCGGTCTAAAGAGGAGAAGGACAAACCACAGGAGGTTGATTTTAACCCTGAGGAGGACTCACAGGGACCAGGTCAGAGACTCAGCCTCTAACTCGACCTCCTGATGAACTATGAAGAATCTCTACCCCAGTCTGTGCCTGTTTTAAACAGGGTCAAGTTCTGGGGTCCATGTCTGAAAGGGGCCCCTTAAAAAGAATTACATATTTAGTATTATTAGATCAGATTGTCAAAGTTGTGGTCTGTGAGGATTTTATCTATACATATAAAAAAAAACCCCGAACTTTTCCTGTTATTTTTTTTATTGCAAAAGCTGAAGCAATCAGGCCTCTTGAATCAATTAACCCCCCAAAAGTACCATGTATGTAAAAAAGAGGCCCTTTTGAAATGTATTAGAGTGTATTACTTTTAGTTTATATTTTTATTGTACCAAATATCAAGTTGAAACATTTGAATCCTCATATAAAACAGGTTATAAAGCAAGATACAAATGTAATGTAAAGTTTTGAGTCATTAACAGGGTTGAAAGATCAGAGATTATTAATTCCCAAGAGGAAATTTGGTTGTTTCAGTTGGTCTTATTCACAGTAAAGCATCAGAATTATCAGGAAAAAATAAAATAAAATCAGAGTAAAATAGAAATTAAATAAGCAAAAATTACAACTTGTGGAATCTTTAAGACAAAACAGTTTCCTTAATGAAAGAAAAATAAATATAAAAGTGGAGGTGAGACTATGAACAGAGAATTTACAATACTAACATTAACAATATAAAAAAATGAATGTAAATATGAAAGCACTGTTTGATAGCAAGAGCACTGAATATTGCATTTGTTTAAGGAGAACTGTAAGAATTTTATCAGTATATTGGAAGTAATCTGAGCAACATAAATTAACCTCTGTGCTGCATCGTGGGCGGATGAGTCCCCATCAGTCTCTGCTGTCAGAGACACCTGTACAATGAATGAGAGCAATTTAAATGTTAAAATGGTCCAAATGTCAGACAATACTGTTCGATAAACAGTAGCAGAAGCACTTTCTCCACTGTTTGAAGCTTATTTGTGTTTTTAAAGAGAAAAAAAATACTGGCTGTAATAATTAGAAGTGGCCCATTAACAATATTTTTCATACTAATTTGCTTTATTGATGCTTGGTTTGAGAAACCATGCAGAGGTGACTTGGGTTATTGTGCTTTTTTAGGAGAAAACTTCATAAAGTATGTTTAATATTCATGTGGAATAAATTTCAATTTAACTGATAGTTAAACTACCGAGTGCAGGACCTAAGCCCCCGCATTCTTTTAAATCAGACATCCTGTTGTTATTTATAACAATGCCCTGAACAGTCAAACCGTGAGTTTTGTTTCCAATTATTCATAGTCATTTTTTGTTTTGTTTTGGTAAAACAATATAATGAAAACAGTAATAGATACATAAGAAATAAAATGAATTCTGGCTATCAGGATTTCTTTTTGGTGGTTACATTCTCCTCCTCTTTTTAAATTTGAAATATATGTTTGTGTTCAGAGTGGGAGAACAGGATTTGTGTGATGTCTTAATTGAATTTATGATGATAGGGGAGCATGGCAGGGGTCTCTTAGCCTTGGGAGCAGAACAAGCTAAAAAGAACAACTCACAACACCAATATTTACAAGCAATATTTCAAAAAAGAAGCACAAGTCACTTATGATAAACAGACCTGGCAACCCTGGTCTGCAACATCACCATGACCGTTCACTTCATGCATCACTCTGCTTTAAGGAGGTGTTTTACTTCAGTTAAACAAAATAACAGCTGACAGTTTAGTCTGTGTCAGTCAGCCTGACTCCTGTGAATTAGTGATGAATCTAAAAATGAAAATAAAATAAGAGCCACAGTGAAGAGGTTACCATGGAAACAAAAAAGATGCAGACTGGTTATGATGATAATGGATGGATGATACTGGATTTTGCTGTTTTCTGATGTGCTGATTGTTTTCCAAAGTCATTTGGGCAAATAATGGTATGATGAACCCAAACATTTTTTATTTTCTCCTCCAGGTCTCCTCCTTTCACTGACACATCATTTGTTTTGAAAACAAACATAAAACCAGACGAAAGAAATGATTTCACCATAAATAATAAATATCTTTGCGTATATAGACGGACAGCAATGAGAAACCAAGAGCCCATCTAAAACATCAGATATAAGACACACATTTGTGACTGTTTTGGTTGTCGTCTAAGTTTAAATTTGAGTAATGTTTATTAAAAATGGAGAATAATGCTGTTATATAACTTTATTGAACATAAACACATTTCAGTGTCTTCCTCCTTCCCTCCACAGACTCCAAACTAGGCTTATATTTTGAGTCTCAGGCTAACCTTGACAATAGTTTAGCTGTCCTTGAGTACAACACATTCATTGTTTTGATAACAGTGTCTTAAAAATCCATTTTATTGCACAAAAATACTGGTTGCGGTTGTGATACTGGTTTACCCTGTAGCACTAACACTGAACTACAGTTTTCCCTCAGGGACCACAGGTGTAAAGAAGCTTTATAGCTAACTCTGGCTAAGCAGTTTTGTTATGTCTGCCCCTTTCACATAAACTAACTGTAAACTTTCGTCGTGCTCAGATGTCCATCAGCTGATGGTGAAAGAAGAGGTTCTCCCTGAGCAGCAGGAGCGGAGCTCCAGTCTGAAGCAGGAGAACCCAGAAGAACCAGTGCACATTAAAGAGGAACAGGAGGAGGTGTGGAGCAGTCAGGAGAGAGAGCAGCTTCAAGAGCCAGAGGAGGCTGATATGAGCATGTTCATGTTCACTCCTGTCCCTGTGAAGAGGGAAGAAGATGAAGAGAAACCTCAGCCCTCACAGCTTCTCCAGAATCAAACTAGACAGACAGGAACGGAAGCTGATGTGGACTGTGGAGGATCAGGAGAATCTCAGGTATTCAATCCACACACTCCTCTACAGCCATCAGCTTATGACAAGACTTCACACATTGTTGGATCTGATACTGATGACAGTGGTGATTGGGGGGAGAGTGATGAACACCAGGAAGGTTCAAACCCTCTGCAGAACAGAGACGGACCTTTTGGTGATATGGGATGTATGACTGGAGTTACATCAGTGAGCTCTTCTCAATGTGCTCCAAGCCGTGGACAAAAGGAACAACAGCATGAACCAAAAGGAAACCAAACAGGAGAGAAACCATTCCTTTGTGCCGTTTGTGGTAAAAGGTACCCGAGTATGAAAAATCTTAGAGTCCACATGCGACATCATTCAGCAGACAAACGTTTCAGCTGCTCAGTTTGTCAGAAAAATTTCATCTGGAAAGCAGACTTGGCGATGCACATGAGAGTCCACACAGGAGAGAAACCATTCAGCTGTTCTATTTGTGGCAAAAGTTTTTCTCTTCCTGGAAATCTAAGGCAGCATGCAACCGTCCACACAGAAGAGAAACCTTTCAGCTGCTCAGTTTGTGGGAAAAGATACCCGAGTAAGAGGAATTTACACCAACACATGATCCGCCACTCGGAAGAAAAACCTTTCAGCTGCTCCTTCTGTGATGTGAGGTTTCATTCTCGAGCAGACATGGTGAAGCACATGAGGGTCCACACTGGGGAGAAACCGTTCAGTTGTTCAGTTTGTGGTAAAAAGTTTAACAGAAGTGAGCATCTTAAAGTACATGCTGTTGTCCACACAGGAGAGAAACCATTCAGTTGCAACGTCTGTGGTAGAGGATTCAATCAGCGGGTGTCTGTCAGGAAACACAACTGTGTTGGTAAGAGCTCCTAAACTTCAGTCCAGCCTGATGAGACTCATCAGGTATGATATTTAGAGAGAGCCAAGTCCTGTGATCAATTTACTAACTCGAGCTCATCTTTGGAGACTAGGGGCTTCATTTTCAATAAGCCAGGCCCATGTAAAGATATTCAAAATGTGTAGCAGGTTTTAAACAGTAAGAGGGTGCACAGATGCCGAGGAATGATTTAACAGCGTTGATAAATGAACTTGAGCTTGTATAGCTTCTGTTCTAGTGTCTTTAACTACTCTAAACAGCTGTGCACCACAGGTGACATCTACACTTTCACTCACTGATGGTAGGACTTTCTATTTAAGTTGTCCATCAGTACTAACTATCACATTTGGGAGCAACTCGAGATTTAAGTGTCTTGCCTAAGGACACATTGCCATGTGACAGACAGAACTTGGCTTGAACCTGCAACCTTCCGATTTCCTACCAAGCTCACTATCATCTGGGCACCGTTCTCATGTAAATGGAAGGTGCAAACGTAACAAAAACTCTCAGTTTTCAGCGATTTTCATTGTTGTCAAAAAGGGCCCTAAATCATTCTCACCACAACCAACACACAAGCCAAGAGCATCATTTGTTTTCTTGTCAAATGAGGCCTCACAGCCTTAAATGTCTCACATTTCAGCCAATAGTATAATTAGTGCGTCTGACCTGCAGAGCTGATGGAGGGCAGCACTGTTTCCATACAAGTCCAAATATAAAAATGTAGGAATTTTTTTCCTGTCCAAATCTGATGACCAGTTTTAACTAGCAGAAAGTTTCATTTCCACAGCAGTCACACACTGATACTTTGGCTAGCTTCCACAGATGAAGAGGGAAACATCACCCAGCGTCGAGCTAAGTCGGGCCATGCAGAACGAACTTAGTGTTAAAATGCTTAAAAATGTCAGAAGTTTGGTCCATAACACGTCTTGACCTCCCCTCCCCCCCGTAAACGGCCTCAGTGTGATGTGCAGCAGTAACTGGGCTCAGACTCGGGTCACAGCCAGAGGTGCCTTGAGGCTTGGACTCACCTCTCAAATGTCTGATGATTGGAAGTAAGAGAAGCCTGTGATTTCCACACATCACCCTCAACGTCTGATGCTCGAGTGGCCAAACTCAGTCCACACGAGCACAGCAACTGCGAAGAGGGACAGGCTCTAGTCATTGGGGATTACTTTACCTTGTCTATCCTTCTTTCCCGGGTAAAGTCCAGGTTAAATACTCTGTGTTCACACATCAGGCTCACCTGAGTAAAGTCAGGATGATTACAGTTTTTTTTTTTCTTATAGGTGAACGGGGTTTCAGTCAGCTAGATCCATGTTTTGAAGAATAAGAAGATCCCTTTTTAAAAGCAGAATTCTTGAAAACCTTCAGAACAACTTAAACCACTTTTGTACAGATGTCACAAACTCTTTCTCATTCATTTTACAGGCTGTAAAATTGAAAAAAATATTTCTGTTTCCTTTATTAATTATGCTTTAGATTATCACTCTTAAAATGTTCTCTTTGTAACTCCTCTCATATTTATAATATAAGAAAGTTTAGATATTTAAGATGATACAAAGAATTATTTGCAGATTTTGTAACACAGCTGTGGCTGCATCTAATGTAGATCTATTTATTTAATCACTTAGCATTCCTGCACAGATGTTGTAAAATCTGTGAGTTTTGCTTCATAATCCTGCGAAATATCAATCTAAGTAATCAAAATTTTAATTTCATAATAATAAAGATCTTGTTGTCTCCACACATCAGCAGGTTGCACCTCTGCATTATTGAATTATTATTTTTTTTATTTATGATCACCTATATTTTATTTTTGTACATTTTCAGCATGGTAAATGTGCTGCTGTCTGTCTCGGCCTTTTTTAAATTATATTTTTAAATTCACATTTTTCCTGGTTCAGCAAATGTTAATAAAGCAAATCAAACTTTAACCTTGGCTTCACTCTTATTTCCATGACTGAGTGTGTTGTACTTTCTTTTTCTTTCCAATTTTTATTGAAGTTTCAATTCAAATACACAAAATAACGTAGAAGTGTTTGTTGTACTTCCTGCTTCGGCCAGCTTGCCCCCTGATAGGCTTTTGTTTGTAATTTGATCGGTCATACTGATGCCAAACCAAATCTCTACACTCTGACCGTGTATTTGCTACGTCAGAGGTGGGATTTATGTAAATTCAGTGTGGGCTCAGTAACAACAGGCCTCTTTTCCCTTTCTCTGACTGAAATAGCTAAACTTTAAAAATCTATTTTGGTAAAACTGAAAATTGACTCTGGCCTGACATGTTCATTGAGTTCTTACAGAAATAATCACATTAGCTGCCATTTTGTTGTTGACTTTTTTTTTATAGTACAAATCACACCCCTTATTCAGTTTTGAAGTAGATTTAATGTGTGGATTAAAATAAAGGGGCAAACAAATAAGATGATTTCTGTTTTGTATTCTAATATTTCACCCTCCCAATGCCATGGGATCACTGACGCCCCTGAGCAGTAACACTGTCTTTGATTTCTTTTATCTTTGGACCCTTATGATGGATCTTTCAGGAGACAACTGTGCTTGATGCTTACATTTTATTGATCTATGAGGGGCTAAAAGTCAAATAAATCCATTAAGATTTTTTTATTCATTGCTGTGTTTTATTCAGAAGTTTCATATTTGGATATACTGGGATGAATTCACAGCTGTTGATTTTTAATCCCTTTTTTTATGAAAACAGCAGTGATGTCACAAGACCTCCATTTTGCCCCTTAGAGGAAGTGACAACTTCCTGTTCATCTATTGACCAATCGAATGCACCCATTGTCATCTCTTGTTTTCTTGATGGTAGCATCCAATCAGGAGCAGCCAAGGGTCAAAAAGAGGAAAGAGAGCTGCCTGTGGGTTCCCAGAAGCATTAGAAAGGTAATGTGAGTAATGTGACGGGACCCTGATCAAATTTGAGTCTAGATTTGCTTCAGAAAATGTCTGGAATAATCGTAAATCACTTTAATGATGCTCTCCTTATAGCTGATTATAAAGAACAAGATTCAGATCAGTCTGTTTTGATTCTTTTATTCTGTCTTTATGTTCATAAAACTTTTAATCCATCAGTCTGAGATCATTGCAACATAAACTGAAATAATGTTTGAATTAAGGGTGGAGGTTCATCATTACAAGAAAAACCGAGGCCAACTAAAAATAGCAAAATATGCCCTGGAGAAATTAGTCTTCATGTGCTGTATTTTATCTGGAAAGAGCTAAGCTTTGCAGTTTATGTGTGGGAGCATGAAAAAATATTGTTCTGGAAGATGGCAGAAAGTAATTAAGAACCACAATTTCAATGCATCAGGATTTCTGAATATTTACAAATTTACATTGAGGCGGCCCCCTCTGAGATCATTTGAGAGAATGAAATCACTCTTATCCGCAGACACCAAAGATAATTAGGTAAAACGATCTTAAGGACCACCAAATAATCAACCCTTTTCTGACTTTGAGCAGAAAGGAGGAGGATCACTGGACTGGGCTGAAAAACTGGAAAATGTAGGAGTTCATTTTTGCTGCTAGATGGCAGTAGTTCAACACAGACAGACCAAGCTGCTGTCCAACCCAGAAGGCAGAGGAAGAATGAAACCACAACTATCTTCTCTGAAACACATTCAACTTTGAATAGCTTAAATCGGATTAAAGAGGATAGATTTCATTTTGATTCCAACACAGAGAGAAATTAAGAGGAACAAACATGCAAATATTTCAGTAAAACTTAGACTTTCCTGTCTGTGACAACATGTTCATTGATCTGCAGCCTGTGGCATGAGCTGGGCAGCAGTCTGAGACCTTCAGGGGACTGAGCTGGATTCCTCTTTTCACACCTTGGTCCACCACGGGCTGACACAGGATACGTTTCACTCACTGATTCATCCATGATTTAAGACGCGAGCCTTGAGATCCTTTAGGCACCGAGGAACAGAAATGGAAAAAGACAAACAAGGATGTCAAATCAAACTAAACCAAAATCAAACTAGAAAAGCATTCAGAGAGCGCAGACCTCCGCCAAGCAGCTCAGTTCCAGCAGTGGCTTTTCCACAACCCCTGTAAAAGATACAATTCTGGATCCCCAGATCCAGAAAAGAGCCAGGATCCAGACCAAACTCAGCACATACATGAAAGTTGTTATTCTGTATGAACACAAGTTTTTGGAACATCACTTAATATTTGGATTTTTTACGAATTATTGAATGTTGCCAATGGGATTTCCCGTTATAAAGTATAATGTTTTTTGTGACGTCAATCTGGATCAGATCCAGATGAAATTTTCCTTGATGATAGAAACATGGACCCCATATTATTCTTTGAAACTGGAGGTGAATCTGTTAAAAAATGGCAGAGATATGATATATTACAATTCCGCCCAATGTTAACTCATGAGATTTTTTTTTATATTTTGGGAATTTTTTGTGCCCTGGCAAATATATGCTTTACCACCAAAATCTAATCATTTTTAAGTTGGGTCATTATCAACATCTCCTGAAAATTTTAGAAAAATCTGTCCTGTAGTTTTTGTGTAATCTTATCAACAAACAACAAAACAAACAGCCAAACAAACAGACAAACAAACAAACATATGAAGGCGAAACACACAACCTCCTTGGCAGAGGTAACAAAAACTCTAACGACCTGGAGAACATATCTAACCATGGACTAACAGTTTAGTGCTAATGCCCCTCAAACTCTGCACTCTCACTCATTTAAGATGAGAGGCTTAAAAAAAAAAACTCTGCAGTCACTCCTCTTAGGATCCACCTTTTTCATGATGTTACAAACTCGCATGTGGACACTTCCAAATGTTTAACCTGCGAGGGGCAGACAGGGTGGGGGCTGATGTTGGCCCTGTCTGTGTGAGCTCATGGAGACGGGAGTGTGAAAGAAGGCGTGAAAAGGTGAGATGAAGTGTGAAGAGAGAGCTTTTTCTGTCACTGCGGTTTGTTTCAGGCTCACAGCAGCGGAGATGGAAAAGCTCTCCCCTCTCAGATCCTCCTACCTTTTCACACTTGTCTTTCACACTTGAGCGACGTTAACCAGAGAATGTTCCAGCTCACAATGTTACCAGAGGACACCGAGCAATACTGTTGATTATTTTTATTAATTAATATTTTTTATTAAAGTTTTTAATATTGTTCTTGTTTATTATCACTTTTTATTATCACCATTATCTGTTTTGAAGATAAAGAGAACTAAAAGTCTAAAGTTTATAAAAATATCTAAATGTTCTGATCATATGACCTGTTTTTCAGGCCTTTAAGCACAGTAACATCATGATAGTTCCTCCAAACAGCACACACATTTTCGTATGACCCTGACTAACAATGGTGGATGACCTGCTGCTGTGGACCTACCATGTGCTCTATCCTGCATCAACCATCAACAGAAATGACATCATTTAACATAAATTCATACTTTCAGACCAGTTAAACCCATTTTAATGGCAGTTCAGCTAGATGCTGCTATATTAATCAACATCATTCCTCTCCAGATTATATTAATTATAGATATTAATGTTAATATTAGATTTAACTCTCCATATATGGTTGTATTAATTATACACCCATAATAACTTTCTTTACAACCATCTAGACATGAGGTCCCTCAACAAACAGGGCTTCTTCATATCCGCACTAAAACAATAAAGACACTTCATATTTGTTTGAATCTCATCAGTCAGTCAGTTGCACATGTTAATCTTGAACAAATTTAAAAAAAAAAAAACTTCTTCAAACATTGTCAGTCTTTATTTTCTGAACTTAAGGATTGATCAATTTTATTTATGATGCCTTTTAAAATAGGTCTTATGGAGAATTAAGTTCACTTTGGTTTTTCTACATAATTAACCAATTTTTTTTTCACAGCCACCATCACTCAGGCTGTTGTCATGGAAACTATGATGGATCAATAGTGGTGATGAAGTAACAAAGAGTGTCCCAGTGTGTCCCCATCCTGCCTGAGAGTCTGCGCTGTCCAGCTGGCCCCCATCTTCACACAGATCTTCAACCGATCCCTGGAGCTCTGTGAAGTCCCCTCTTGCTTCAAACGCTCCACCATCATCCCTGTCCCCAAAAAACCCTGCACCACTGGATTAAAAGACTACAGACCAGTCGCCCTGACATCTGTGGTCATGAAATCATTTGAGAGACTGGTGTTGAGCCACCTGAAGGACATCACAGGACCCCTGCTGGACCCCCTGCAGTTTGCCTACAGGGCAAACAGGTCAGCGGATGATGCAGTAAACATGGGACTGCACTACATCCTGCACCACCTCGACTCTCCAGGGACCTATGCCAGGATCCTGTTTGTGGACTTCAGCTCGGCCTTCAACACCATCATCCCGGAAATCCTCCGCCAGAAGCTGTCCCAGCTCGCTGTGCCAGTCTCAACCTGTCAGTGGATTACCAACTTCCTGACTGACAGGACACAGCAGGTGAGGCTGGGTAACACCACATCCAGCATCCGGACCATCAGCACTGGCGCCCCCCAGGGGTGTGTCCTCTCCCCACTGCTCTTCTCCCTCTACACCAATGACTGCACCTCAGGGGACCCATCTGTGAAGCTCCTGAAGTTTGCAGACGACACAACTGTCATTGGACTGATCCGGGACGGGGACGAGTCTGCATACAGGCAGGAGGTAGAACAGCTGATCCTCTGGTGTGGTCAGAATCACCTGGAGCTGAACCCGCTCAAGACTGTGGAGATGACAGTGGACTTCAGGAGGTCCCCCCCGACTCTCCCCCCACTCATCATCAATGATAGCACTGTGTCTACTGTGGACACATTCAGGTTTCTGGGATCCACAATCTCACAGGACCTGAAGTGGACCCCCCACATAGACACCATCAGTAAAAAGGCGCAGCAGAGGCTGTTCTTCCTGCGACAGCTCAGGAAGTTCGGCCTGCCCCAGGAGCTGCTGGTCAACTTCTATACAGCCATCATCCAGTCTGTCCTCTGCACGTCCATCACGGTCTGGTTTGGATCTGCAACCAGGCAGGACAGACACAGACTGCAGAGGACAATCAGGTCTGCAGAAAAAATCATCGGGACCAATCTGCCCTCCATCCAGGACTTGTTCCGGTCCAGAATCAGGAGACAGGCAGGTAACATCTCTGCAGACCCCTCACATCCTGGACACAAACTGTTTAGACTCCTCCCCTCAGGTAAGCGATACAGAGCACTGTACGCTAAAACCACCAGGCATAAGAACAGTTTCTTCCCCCAGGCTGTTGTCACACTGAACTCATAACTGCAAATTGCCTGTCTATTGTCCATATCATCATCCCACTTAAATGCAGCTGTGCACCTTGTTCCTCTTCTTATTATCTTTTTTATCTTGCACATTTTACATATTGTACATACTGTATTTTATCTTTATTCTCACCTTAAGTTAATTTTAAACTTCTTGTTTATAATATAGGATGTACACGGTGTGTACCTATTTCTTCTTTTATTTTTGTACTTGGAGAGTGAAGTGAACCGGTGACAAATTCCTTGTATGTCTAACGTACGTGGCCAATAAAGCTGATTCTGAAGAGGTGCAACCAAGGTCATTCATACACACTGCAGTCCATACCATCTGATTAAAACTGCGTTTTATATGCATATAAGTCTATATATCTACACATATATGCTTTTTATCTAATTTGTGTGTGTTGTTATATACTTTAATGTTCAGTGATTCCCTGCACATGCTCTACAGAATTGTAGAGCATGCGCAGGTAATCTCATACCTACAGACAATTTGGAGTCACCAGTTAATGTACTCAGCATGTTTTTGGTCTGTTGGGGGAAGCCAGAGTGCCTGGGAGAACGTGTAATACACCGAAAACCTTATTTCATGTTTTCATGTGATGTTTTTATGTTATCAGTGTGTCAGGTGTATTCAATTTGTATACTGAAGTGTCCTAAGTTAACTCTTCTTTCAAGCATTATAAGCTAAACACAAATACAAGTTAAAACAGTCTTTTTTGTATCTATTGTCTGCAGCGTAAAGGAATATTTTACATCCCCTTAAAGAAATGAGGCACTGCCCCTTTAAGAAGAGCGCAGTAGAGACATGTTGTAGTGAATTGTGTGTGTCGACTGAACGACTGAAATGAGCTTATATTCGACTGTGGGCATTTCTTTAATAAAAAGTAGTTAAAATTGAAGATAGGCGTGTTTTGGACAGTTCATTTTAAGGGTGCAACACATGAGAAAATCCCCAAAGAAAAGCTCTGACTGACATGTTAATCGAACCTTCTTGCTGTGAGGCATGTGCACTACCTGCTGTGCCATCGTGCTGCCCAAAAATGAATGAATGAATGCTTTTCTTTCAAACAGGCAGAAGAAACCCCAACAAAATACTCAAAAAAACAACAACACAAAAATAGGTAGTCACCATAAAGAAACATAAATGAAATAAATGTATTAAATCCTACCCCTTTTATTACCACTTCCTACAGTGATGTATTCACGTATTACATATTTATAATATTATACACAATCCCAAACTTAATATATCACCTATATATAATACTTAATTTCTGTACACATAATCCATCTCTACTCAAACACAGAAAAGAACGTTACATAACAATACAGTAAATCTTTTCTTTTTTAAACTCTGCCATTACCGTCCTTGGTTGAACTGTTGCTCTTCATCCTTATATTAAATTAATATTTGTGTTTTGAGTATTCTTTTAAATTTGCTTATAGTTTCACTTTTCTATAAATTATCTGTTAAACTCCTGAGAGTGACACACACATACTTTTTATTGTTGGTCTGACAAGATGTAGTTTAAAGTCTAGTTCCCCTCTTAAACTATAGCCTCCTTCTCTATGTGTGAACAGGCTCCTTATATAGTCTGGAAGTAAATTATGTCTTGCTTTGAATATTATTTGTGTTGTTTTGAA
This sequence comes from Cetoscarus ocellatus, assembly GCA_037902135.1. NCBI lineage: Eukaryota > Metazoa > Chordata > Actinopteri > Labriformes > Labridae > Cetoscarus > Cetoscarus ocellatus. The sequence goes on along the minus strand of JBAMNC010000067.1, from coordinate 533,974 downwards.
CTGGATCAGATCTTGAAGTTTTAGAGTTTGTAGTTTTAGAAAAAGTCTGTTTGTGTAGTCTCTAAATCCTGCTTTATTGATGAATCTGATTACTCTTTTTCCACTTTAATTATTGTTTGAAGATTACTTTTATATGTGTTTCCCCATAGCTCTACGCAGTAGGTCAGATATGGAAAATTAATGCACAATATAAAATATAAAAATCAATAATTTTAATTCAGCATCGTAAATCACAGATCACTAAATCAACCCCCAACCAACAGAACTGGATTTACATTTTTATTTATTTAATAATTTGTATTTATTTATTTGTATTTTTTTTATTTGTCTTCCTAGAGGGTAGCTGTAGTTCACGCTCTGACACGGTGGGTGGCGGTAGTGCGCCTACAGGCTGTGCGCTGACCGCTAATAAAACCAGAGAAGAAGAATGTAGCCGTTAGCTTGATGACTGAGGGTCAGGGGCTTCCTCGTTCTCACAGAAATTCACCTGTTGGTGAGGATAAACCTGTCAGAGAGGACTTTTGCCATCTTTACGCGTCTTGAACGTGGATTAGTGTCCAGCTTTAGTGGATTTTAACTTCATTTTGAGGAGTTTAATCTTTAAAAAGACGGAGCTCGGACACAGGCCTGAAGGAGACGCCACACAGGGTTCGGACATTTAGGACTTGTTCTGCTCGGAACCTGTACATGGATCCTGTCAGGATGTCCAAAGTCCACATGCTGAGGTCTTTTGTGAACCAGAGGCTGACCGCAGCAGCGGAGGAGATCTTTGGGCTGTTTGAGAGGACCATGGCGGAGTACGAGGAGGAGATCTACCGACTGAAGGGGACTCAGCTCAAGCGGCTGGAGCCTGTGTATGAGTACGGACTGAACAGACCAGGTGAGTCCAGGTGACCTCTCTGTAGGGTGATTACTGGGTCTTAATGTGTTTTGTAGGTTTTCCACAGGTTTCGACACAATACAACATATAAGGCATTACGAGTGAATATTACAACATCTTAAGCCATTTAAAAAAAATCCTTACTTTTATAAAGAAGCTTCATTATTCAGGGTTCCCACACGTCCTGGAAAACGTGGAAAATGATTGACCAATTTTCCAGACATGGAAAACATATGGAAAATGAGGGAAAAAGTAAAATGTCCTGGAAAAGCTTGAATTGTCCTGGAAAATTATTAATCTTCCTTCTGCGTTGTTAGTGAACGAAAATCAAACAAAGGAAATGAAGTAAAAATGTACTTGGTAAGTAATGCACAACTAGCCATAAATTATGAGAAGATAAAAGAAATAATGAAAAATGAGCAGTAAATTAACGAAATATATTTATAAAAAAGCAGAGTAAATAAAGATATATATGTTTTTAAAGTATAAACCATAAACTTATAATAGTGATACACTGCATAAAAGCCAGACTAAAAGATAGCTAGCAGACAGTGTTCATGCCTGAGAGTTAGAAATAAATAAACTTTTAACTTCAATATGATACAGTGGACCTAGCTAGAGATACCAGCCATCAATTTTTTAATCTTGTTTTTTAGAAGGCTAGATTAACTTGAAAATTGCCCACACCAATATTTTAACTTAGGTTGGTTATGTGACACTGGAAAAGTCCTCGACAATGATTTGTCGAAAAGATTGGGAAGTCTGTTATACTCCAGTCTGCTTCTTCGATGTAAATCCAGAGACTGAGTTATACCTGCAGCTGCAACTCATGCCATCACTGCCCTAAAACAACTTCCAACAACTTTTAGACCAGTTCTCCTATGGGATAGGGTCAGAACCACTGATTTATTAGAGGTTTAATTTTTTGACTCTTCTTAACTCTGTGAAGAAGTGAAGAGTTTGAGTAAAATGTCAGAATTCTAAGATTAAAGTCTGATCTTTGAGATTAAGGTATAAAAAAAACCTCTTAGGAAATAAACATAAATGTGAGATTTAAGTCAGAATTCTGAGCTAAAATCAGAAAATCACAGGCTGAAGTCATTATTTTGAAAAAGACTTGATCAAAAACATTAGAATTACGTCTTTTTCTCAGAATTTAACTTTTTTGTAAAGCACTTTTCATTAAAAAACATAGCATAAAGTGATTCACCTGGACAGAAACAAAAGAGCTCGACAAGAAAATTAAAGTTCTCTGGAATTTTTTGCCCAATTGTCACCCTCAACCCAACAGAGTTGTGTGGCTCATTTTATTATAAAACTCAAACAATTACACAAAATAACTGCACCAGCTAACAGCGGAGTAGGGCTGAAAGATTTATCATTTTCAAAAATCACAATTTCAGACAATGCAGTCATGTGATTGCCAAAGCTGCATTTTTGGCAGCACTCCTGATGACCCAGGATCTGTTGTGCCAACTATTTTACGCAAAATATTTACAAATTTGAAGGCAATTTGCATTTAAGGATGGCTGGCAAATGAACAGTTTAATCACAACTGTGAATTGGCTCTCATTGTTCACTTAAAAGAGCAGATCAAAAGAGTCAACTCGTTGGTGAACGTCACATCTCCAACGCAGAAGTGCTGGAAAGCAGGTCAACATCACAAAGCTTCTGTTTAGGAGAAGAAGTTGGAGTATCCCTTAAATAATGAAAACAGATTATTAATCATCAATATTAGATGATTATGTGTTATGTGCTTTTGATCACTGATTTCCTTACTGTTGTCTATACTGTAAACATAGTGAATATTGCACTGAAGCTTGATTTGAAGAAAATCACGAATCAAACTGAAATCACAATATCTGCCAGAAAAATCCCACCCAGATCTTTTCCTAAAATCATTCAGCCCTACAGCAGAGTACCTTACAGGTGGTCTCAGCTTGTTCTTCTTAAAGGTACGGATCTGCTGGGAGCCATTTTCAGCCACTTCACTGATTAAGAGCCTGAAACAACCCAACTCCAAAAATACTAAACTATCCCTTTAATGCTGTTGTAAGCAAGCTCTCATTCACAATAATGGTAAGATTATAAATAATATAATATTTGAATTATAGACAACAAGAGGACCAATGACAGAAGCAGCAGAGCGGGTTTAAAAATGTTGTCTTCATGCACACTGCAGTTTTTAAAGTCGTCTCTAATCACTGAAATGAGCCAATACCTGTGAGGTGAATGGACTCGAGGTTGTAAAGTAATATTCTGGTCACACCCTTCCTCTCTCACACTCACTCACGGCTGAAGTTTCTTTTTCAGCCATCCATCAGCATCAGCTTAGACCCTCACGCCCTTTCACACCCTTTTACTCCGCACTGATGCAGCATGTCTCGCCTGAGGACCAATCGACACATGATATCTGGCGCTGGGCTTTTAGCCTTGACCTCTTGATTGACAGTGGAGTGCATTTTCAGACTGAGCCTCTATTCCTCATAGATGCTGAGAGATCCAGCCATTATCTGCACTTACATCCCTTTTTTTTTTTTTTTGGGGGGGGGGGGGGGGGGGGGGGGGGGTGTCTGTGCCTGAGAGCCGCACTGTTACATACTGTCGGCTCTCTCAATGAGGGAAAAGATTTATAAACACACAAAAATAGCAAATATAAAGCTTAAAAACAGATTATGCCAACATTATTGATCTCAAATACAACCAACAGTTCACGGTTTAATAAGCATGACACAAAATTAAAGCCAATTTAATCTTCTTTGTAATACAATAAAAGCAATCAAAGCAAATTAAGTTCTTTAACCACGTGTAAAAAAACAATGCAATCTTATTTTAGTAGAAATATTTTATCATCTCCCAATTTGTGCATCATGTGGGTACTTATGATGAATCATTTTAAGCAGTTGTTGTTATGTTTTTTCATATTTCCATTTTTTTTTTAAATGCTTGGTGGGCCTCATTGAGTGAGGGGAAAGGCTTCATGTGCCGCCACTTGCCCACCCCTGTCTTAATGCCTAAATAACGTAGACCACAAGACAGTGTTTATTTTGGCAGCACTTTTTTAGTTTAGTTTTAGTCTTTTAGTTTTAGTCATAATTTAGTCATCTAAATAGTTTTAATTTCAGTCTACTGAATTTCCCCTTGGGGATTAATAAAGTATTTCTGATTCTGATTCTGATTCTGATTCTAGTTTTAGTTGATGAAATTTCACAACATTTTAGTCGATGAAATCTACTGTCTATGTGCACTTGTTTTTATTAGTTACTGTCTGGTTTTCGTCAGGGGAAAAAGGTTGTTGACGAAAACTATGATGAAAATAATTAGTCAACAAAATTAACACTGCTGTGGAAGGAAGTGATGCAGTGTGAGGCACAGCGTCATGAAGATCTACAAATCTTTCTGTATGAGCAGTTGTGTGTAACTGCTCTATAGGAGTCCAAAAGTTATATACAAAGGCCTGAAAATGAGTATAATAGCTCTTCTTTAATATCACTGACAGTGTCACACACTGTTCTGCTGAAGTCCATCTCCTCCAAACGTGCCATAGCCAGGAAAGTGAGCCACACTTGAACAGCAGTGAGTGTTTATCTAGCTTGAGTGCACCCATAACTTCCCCTTATTCTGTTACTTTCCACAGACATCCAGCAGCTGACAGTGGGGCAGGAGGTTCTCCCTGGGCAGCAGGAGAGGAGCTCCAGTCTGAAGCAGGTGATCCCAGCAGAAGCAGCACACATTAAAGAGGAGCAGTTGTGGAGCTGTCAGGAGAGAGAGCCGCTCCAGGAGCCAGAGGAAGCTGATATGAGCATGTTCATGTTCCCTCCTGTCCCTGTGAAGAGGGAAGAAGATGAAGAAAAGCCTCAGTCCTCACGGCATCTTCAAACTCAAACTAAACAGACAGGAACTGAAGGTGATTTAGAGCACTGCGGAGGATCAGGAACGGTCAGACTCATCTACCCACACACTCACTCACAAGCTTCAACTCAGGACAATGCCTCACACCACGATGGATCCGACACAGATGACAGTGGTGATTGGAAGGGGAGCGATGAACGGCAGGAAGGTGTGAACCCTCTGCGAAACAAAGACAGGGCTGTGAGTGACGCAGCGTGTAATACAGGATACAGCGGACAGAGGAAACCTCAGCAACACAAAAGCATCCAAACAGGAGAGAGACCCTTCCGCTGCTCTGTCTGTGGCAAAACATACCCGGGGAAGAGAAACCTCCAACAGCACATGCTGCGCCATTCGGTGATCAAACCGTTCAGCTGCTCCTTCTGTGACAGGAAGTTTCACTCCCGAGCAGACATGGAGAGACACATGAGGGTGCACACCGGAGAGAAACCATACAGCTGCAAAGTCTGCGGCAAAAAATTCACTCTACACGGAAATCTGAGGCAGCACTCGATAATCCACACAGGAGAGAAACGGTTCACCTGCAACATCTGCGACAGGAGCTTCTCCTGGCTGCTGTCCTTTAAAAACCATGTGTGTTTGTGAGCGCAGCAGATGCCAGAAGATACTCCAAGAGGTTTCACTGACTCTTACAAAGTCCTGCTTCTGCTCATGTAAATTAGACTTTAAAGATAAATAACCCTCCCTAAAGAGAGGAAAAATCAAACTCTGATCAGCAGTTTTAACCTCATCCCTGCTCATTTTACATTGAATATAATGCAGTTTTGATTTTTGCAGATATTTTAAATGTAGTCTCAGTTTTAAGAAAAAAATTTGAATCAGTTTTTGTCTAATTTTTAACCCTCCAAAGTTTTACTTGACAAAATAATTGAAACATTTTTCACTTGTTTTAGTCAACTAAAGGGGTAATTCAAGATTTTTTGAAGTGGGGTTGTATGAGGCGCATGGCATTAGCCTGAACATTAGCCACAGTCATGAAGCTCGACTGCGTCTATGCAGAAACAGTCAGCATGGAAACTAGGGCTATACATGTCTGTAGTTGGTGCCACTGACTGTACATATTTTGAGAGTTATAGGTTTCAGTCCATCACTGCAAACACTCACTCTTACGAGAAAAAATCATTCAGCTCCTCTGCTTTTCTCAACAGTTTCTAAAACTATGAATCTTGTCCTAAAGTACAAATGTAGCTCACAGATTGTTTCATCCAGTTTGATGACATGAGCTCACTATTTTTACACCTGTATCAGCAAGTAATGTGTGTTTTGCTGCTTCTCCAGTTACCACAGCAGTCTTCTCAACTTTTCACTCAGATCTGTTAACTGTTCTTCTACAGATTTATTTCCTGTGTGCACTTCAGAGCATACAAGCATTCACGTGTGTTACTACCCCACTTTAAATATCCTGAACTGTCCCTTTAAATCTTGACACCTGAATTTTTATCTTTACTGCAAACAGTTTCTCCCTTTTAATGGATTAAATCAGTAAATCTGTAAAATAAATGAATTGTATTTCTCTGATGTTAGTGCATGATCAGTATTAATCTTACTTCACCATATGAACATGATGTCACACTTTGAGTGAGGACTTGTAGTGGATTATTTTCTCAGTAATTCATTTTAAATTAATATCAACCCCCTTTTTTACTACCTCAAAGACAAGCCTTTATTGATACCATAACCAGCTCTATTAGATGATTTAAAGAAGAGAAGAGACTGTGAGCTTCTTTAAGAGCAAAAACACCTTTTCAACTTTTGGTAAATATTTCTCCTTAAAATGACTAAAACGGTTAGAAAATAGTGGCTTGTGGGCCAAAGTTGGCCTGCATGATGATCAGGATAGTGACCTTCAATTGATTATTAACTTTCCTGAACATCATGTGTAATGTGTAATTAATGTCCTTAATTACAAACCGCTCCTGGTGTCTGCAGGTCTTAAGATCAAGCTTTCACACCAGGCAGTGATTTTTTATCTCTGAGCATGACGGTCACGTCTATGTTTGCAAATGAAGGATGTTTTTTTTTTAAGTTTTATGTCTGACTAGCAACATCTGTCGAATCAAATACAAAGAGTTTTAAGACAAGACAAGGAATAAAAAGACACTGGAATGGGTGATATCAACTAGTGCGCGAATAGACTTTACTAGTGAAGTATAAAGTGTCACTATTACTACTAGTAGATCGAAAAAACTTTAATAGTATGACTAGTAGACTTAACAAATGCTACACGTACTTGTAGTAAGCCTTATATGCTAATAAGAGGGCGGGGAACACATATTCAGGCTTCCCATTGGCTTTCATAAATATTACAACCAATCAGGGTGCTGGATTTGGTTATAATCCCTCCTACTTAATTTGCATTAGTTCTAAAAGTACTACTAGTGAATCTTTTGGCAACACTCTACCAGTACTACTAGTGAGATTTTTTGAGTTTACTAGTAAACAAAAATGTTGTTTTACTGGTTAAGGTCTTTTGGTGCACTAGTATGCAAGTAGACCTTAGTAAAGCAAAATCACCTACTAGTAGAAACTTTTTGTTGCTAGTTGTACTAGTAGACTTAAAAAATGTTACTAGTTAAAACTCAACAATTTACTAGTAGTACAAATAACACAGATTTGTCTACTAGTAGGTGATTTTGCTTTACTCTTCAAGTCTACTAATGTGATTAAAATTCAGTACATGTACTCCAAATTTAAGTACTAGTAGAGCTGAACTATGGTTGATATAACTGATATCAATTTTATGCCCAAACAGCTTACCATAAAAGCTTTCTTCCTTCTTGAAACACTCACTTGTATGATGTGAATGTTTCCATTCTCATGTAATTATTTGCTTTTTTCCAGTGTTAAGTTCTTTTTGTCTTTCACATGAAAATGTGCTGCCTTGTATCTGACTGACACGATTAACAGGCAGCTCAGCGTATGTCCAGTGAAATTAATGAACCAACTGTGCACAATGCTAAAGCTATGGACTTTTCTCAAATGCAACATTTAGCAAAGTCCCCTCTTACCTCAGGCATATTTAGGGATGGGAATCGCCAACCAATTCCAGCTGAGAATCGATAACTCCTTCAAGGAGTTGATATCATTACCCCTTTTATATCAATTCCCTTATCAATTCTTTCCTCTTTGTTCTGCATGCCTTGCAAATTAATGACATCAGGCTGGCATCATAGGCAGTCAGCAGAAGTGACAACAAAGGAGTCAAAAATCATGGCAGACCAGGGGAGAAGTGCTCAGAATGGTGGTTTAGGAACAAACAAGGGAATCGTCAAAGAATCGGACTGATAAGCAGGATCGTTAATGGCATTGGTAATAATAAATCTTATCAATTCCCATCCCTAGGCATGTATGACCGATCATTTCTCCTCAGGTTAATCTACTTCCTGATATCACTCCTCTGCCGAGGTCTATATCAGAATCACTGGATGTCCAAGGCAGCTAACCTCGAGTGGGTTCCCATTTTTATTATTATTTTTTTCAAAAAAGTAATAAGTAAGCCCGTCCTCCTCGCTGTCTTCAAAAGAAAAGGATGTACTGCGTTCCAGTTGATCTGGCAAGTCAGATTTATGAGTTGCAAATCAGAACGCCCCCTTTAGCAACAATAAAACTGCACTGAGCATGACATTATGCATATACAACGTGCACTGAATGCACATGGATCAGAAGGCCAGTCGAGTGGATTGTTGTTATTTTGTTTATCATAAATTAAAGACTGGTTGATGACAGGTCTGTAAACTGATCATCTCTTGTTTATGAGCTGCTTTTGATACTTAATGTATATTTTTTCCTCTATTCAAAATGAATTGTTGATCAAGCTAACTCTTTAACTGAATTATGATGCATTCTGAATAGTGAGAGACCATGCTGAACATTTGAGTTTCCCCTTGTTTGGTTAACCAGAAACACGTTTCATCAGTTTTTATTAACAGTTCTTAATCAGGACTTGTCTTTCTTTAATTGTGGTAAAAAGGCAGTTGATAGAAACATTGTAGACATATTTGTTGAGATGATAAAAAGCTCAAGATAATAATCAAAAACAACATAAAAAGTTCATTGGCAGTGTCCAGTATTTAAGTTTTTCGTTATTACACTTTGGTTTGGCCTCATTGGACTCTCCTGGTGTTTTATAATCTCCCATTATGCCCTAAAGTTTGATTCTAGGAGATCAAACTGTTTTTTTATGAAGTTACCTGAGAGGTTTGTTATGCCTACTGTGTCTTTATGGTTCTGTGATGTAACGCGAGATGTGATCTCTGTATTCATGCACCAAGCGGGCACTCTTATCCTGTCAATAGTCTGTAGCTGTAATGCAGAATTCTGTCTTTCATAATAAACATTTATTGACTGACATGACGAGTATGTCCTGGTAAAGTTCTTCTTATTCCCTTGATCTAAAGTTTATTGAGAATTACAGAGAAGTTGGGACATGAAGACGGAAAGAATTGAATCCCAAAGGTCCTTCCTCCACTGAGCTCTCTCTCTCTCTCTCTCTCTCTCTCCCTTTTTGTTTTCTCTTGCACTCATCTTGGACTTTGGTCTTCTAGGCTGCTCGGGGGCTGTGGACCTCGCCTGGGGATTTGGCCAGAGATGGAGACTCGAGTTTGTGACTCGTACCCAAGTTGCACTTAAGTCACACACAGAGAGACTGAAGACTCGACTTGGACTTGTGTTTTGGGACTCGTGAACAATCATTATTTTTTCTCTTTTTTGGCATATTAACATTGGGGAAACTCTGAAATGTCTGACGAGCCTAATGTCAGTCCCTCCTTTTTGACATGGTAACCATGGCAACCATATGACGTACCGGGTGCGCCATATGGTTACCATATGGCGCACCCAAGACATGGAAACCCTCAGGGTCACAGAGGGAGACAGAGCTGAGTGAAACTTTCATCACAGCCTCCAGAGGTCTTCCACACACATCAGGAAGCTCCACCAAGGAGACCTGACGTCCACACACTTCTGCCTGGTGTTTAACACTCTCTGATGTGCCAGAGACTGGATGAAGATCAGTCCGACCTAAAATGGCTCCTGCTGCTGAGGTCTTTCTAGCTGTGAATATCTCTCTTAGAAATGATGCTGGAGTGGCTGTAAAACTTTAAAAATGAATAATAAAATATTTTTACATCATTTCTGCAAAGGATTATTGTCATAAAGTGATGCAGAGCAAAATTAAAGAGGTTTTATAACAATATGGTCAGGCCAGGATTTTAAAAAAACAGTGCATATAGAGCCAAAGGTCAAAAATATATGTATTAGTCAAATAAAAGCCAACATGACTGTAGTCTTAAAGGCACAATTCACTGCTTTGTGCTGTCGTGTCGAGGAGCTTTTCTCCTGAGCCCCAGCAGACCCAAATTTGGGTCCTATGGGGCTAAAGAGGTTGACTAATGATAAAAGCTTTTATGCATTTCCAGCAAAAGGACATAGTCACCCCCAGCATTTACCTTGTTTGACAAATTTGTCATCATACTGGACACCAGTGACCATCAACTGGTGGCCTTGAGGACACATCAGACCCTCCACAGCTTCTTAACCGGAATGGTGTTCATATTGTGTCCAGCAGATGCTTTGAATTTCTTAGATATAGCTGTGCAGTATTCTTAGTAGACTGAATAGCAGCAGATGATAAAAGGCTCATTAAAACAAGAAGAGACATGAGAAAATTATTTTATAGAGACTTGAGACTTGACTTGGACTTGCAAAAGACCTGTGAACTTCTCTGGATTTGGCACACGGAGCTCCTCCATCCTTTCTTTCTCTCTTTGTCCCTTTTTGTTTGCCCCTTTACTCTGTCTTGCAGGCTGTTTGGGATTGTTGATGTGGACGGCCTGCTGCTGTGGACCTAGCAGGGGAATTGGCTTTTGCTTCTCTATTTCTCCATCACACTCTCTCTTTGCCTCCTTTTTGTTTGCTACTGTACTCATTTCTGGCTTTTGTCTTGTAGGCTGTCTGGGATTGTTGATGTGGATGGCCTGCTGCTGTGGACCCTCAAATCTTCAACTACTCAACTACAAATGTTTAGCTTTTCCTCTCGCCCTGTTCCATAATCATTATAGTCACTATCAATCAATCAATCAAACTTTATTTGTATAGCACTTTTTATACAAAAAATTGTAGCATGAAGTGCTTCACATAAGAAAAAAAATAATAATAATAACAATAAATGAGGGCGGCACGGTGGTGCAGCAGGTAGTGCACCTGCCTCACAGCAAGAAGGTCGCTGGTTAGATTCCTGGGTCGGGCAGGGCCTTTCTGTGTGGAGTTTACATGTTCTTCCCGTGCATGTGTGGGTTCTCTCCGGGCACTCCGGCTTCCTCCCACAGACCAAAAAAACATGCTCATTAGGTTAACTGGTCACTCTAAATTGCCCTTAGGTATGAGTGTGAGCGTGAGTGGTTGTCTGTCTCTATACGTTGCCCTGCAATCGACTGGCAACCGGTTCAGGGTGTACCCCGCCTCTCGCCCAATGACAGCTGGGAGAGGCTCCAGCCCCCCCGCAACCCTGAAAGGGATAGTCGGTATAGAAAATGAATGAATGAACAATAAATGACAGGAATTGCATACAATGAAAATAAAAGACCCCACCCACCCTAACAATTCATAGATAACACACACACTAAATTAATCAAATGCACAAAGACATAAAAAGAAAATTCTAAACAGAGAACAGAATTAGAGGACTGAGGAAATGCTATCTTTAATTAAAAATTAGGAAACACAGGAGCTAATACTTAAATTATAAGTAGGATGGTAAAAAGAAAAGCAGTTAACAGAGAATAAAACTCCAAATTATAAATCTGAACTGAAATATAGAAATAAAACAGATTAAGAGGAATAAAAATTAATAAAAGGGTAATAAAGAATAATAATAACAATAAAAAGCTGGACTAAAAAGGTCGGTCTTGACTTTGCTTTTAAAACTATGAACAGGAGGTGCTGCCCTCACTACCCCCTCTGTGCAGAAGTGTGGGCAGCAGGGGTGCTGCCAGTTATTTTGGGCTGCTTGAAAAGATATTTCATTGGGCCCCATCCCAACCCAGCTAAGAACCAAGCGTCTATCAACCCAATAAACAAATTTTAAAAAATGATGACATTAAAAAAATTTTGATTATTAATGCAGCTCCCAATAAGACTGTGACTGGAACAGTTTAAAGGGAGTGACTTCATGTTTAATCTGTTTCACAGAAATCCAGCTGTCAGTCATTATAAGCCATGACATCTAGTGGAGTTGAACCCAGTGAAGAAAAACATGAAAATCTAAATTGCCAGAAGTGGTTGCTGCTGGTTGGGTGATAGGGACTAATCTCACTTGGAAATGCTAAGAAACAAAAGGTAAAAGTTTGATTACATCAAAATATTATGCTAAAATATGGTAATTAAACCAAAGCATTTGTAATATTATTGTTTGTTTTCCTGATCATCTTCTTTTTTTTAATTTGGCCCCCGTTGAATATGAAGAAAAAAATGACCCTTGAAAAAATTCAGAGTATTTAGTGTTTCAGCAATTGTGACAAAATCATAAAAGTAGAAGAGGCTGTGATGCTGCACTCACAGTAGGTGGCGGTGTGCACCGCAAAGCTGTTCACGACCCTCCTTAAACCAAGAGAAGAAGATGAACCCGGAAGCAGTAAAAACTTTGGGTGGACAAGCAAAGAACTAGCACAAAAATTAGGATTACCAGGATTAAACATTAGTAAAGCAGTCTCTATATCAGTCATACCCCCTTGGAAATTCACTAATACAATAGTTGATACTCAATTATTGGTAATAATCAAAAACAACCACAAAAAAGCGCCAGTGTGGGCAATAGTGCAAAAATATATTAATCAAAAATATTTGGATAAAGTATTAATTTTTACAGATGGCTCAAAAGATCCAGAAACAGGACGTACAGGCTCAGCAGCTTTTATTCCAAAATATGGAAAAGCCATTAAAAAGAGGACATCAGACCATCTGTCAGTATACACAGTAGAAATGATGGGGATAGTGTTAGCTTTGCAGTGGGTGGAGGATAACAGTCAACACAGTGTAACCATAGCAACAGACAGCATCTCAGCACTTCAAAGTATTCAGTCAGGAAAATCACGCAGGCAAGATCTCTTATTAGAAATACTTCATCAATTGTACAGACTATATAACAAAAAAGTGGATATTTCTTTCCTTTGGGTTCCAGCCCATGTAGGAATTGAAGGAAATGAAGCAGCAGATATATTGGCCAAACAATCAATAAAATCTGATACAGTAAATATTGAAATACCACTTAGTAATCAATCAATCAATCAATCTTTATTTGTATAGCGCCAATTCATAACAAGTGTTATCTCAAGACACTTTACAATAGAGCACAAAGCTCTTCATATTATGGATACACATATATGCATAGATACATATATACATATAAAAATACACATATACATATATATACAAATATATACATCCAACACCCAACATGAATCCATATAGCCAATCATGAATCCCTCCATCATGGCGGCAAGAAAAAACCTTCTGTTAAGCAGCAGGAAATCTTGAATGTGGACCCAGTCTCATGATGAACAGCAAATCCACACGATGCTGTGTTGGGTGTGTGGGCAAAGGGAGGGAGGTAAGTGGAGACAAGTGGACTAAAGTAAGAACTAAAGCTAGTGACAGATCAATGGACCAATCATAGACCTGTCGTCGTCAAATTTGTTTCTGCTGCAAACAAATTTATTAGAGGAGGATCCTCATGTCTGTGTGGTTGTGGTGAAAATTTTATAGAAGTATAATCAATAAAAGTCTTACTGGAAGTAAGAATTTATGGTAGTGACGAACTCATGGGTGCCCAGACCACAAGTGCATCCCTACCATATTTGTCTCCGTTAAGTATAAATGTATTAATGGTAGACCTCTTGAGATGTGACACCTCATTTTCAGGAGGGATCTCATGTCCATGTGGAGCTAGAGATAGTTACTATAGATGTATCAACCATGGATAGAAAGATCATGTTAATATCAACATTAACAGCTATAATGATTATGAACTGGAGTGAGATGGCCAAATATGTGTTTTGTCTGTAATTGTAGTTATTGAGGCTTCGTGACTCCACAGCAGCAGGCAGTCTCCACCAAGGATCCCAGGCAACCTAAAAGACCAGAGCCAGAGACGAGTACAGGAGCAAACAGAAAGGGGCAGAGGCAGATATGGAGAGAGAGTGTGAGAGAGAGAGGGATAGAGCCCAATGTGCCAGATCCCCCCGGCAGTCTAAGCCTATTGCATCTTAACTATATGTCTAAACTATGGACTATGAACTGGTCCCTAACTGAAAGCTTTATCAAAGAGGAATGTTTTAAGTCTAGCCTTAAAGGTAGAGAGGGTGTCTGCCTCCCGAACCGTGGTCGGTAAATGGTTCCAGAGAAGAGGAGCCTGATAACTGAAGGCTCTACCTCCCATACTACTTCTAGAGACTGATGGAACCACGAGCAGGCCAGCATTTTGGGAGCGTAATGTTCTAGAGGGGTTGTACGGCACTACAAGCTCTTTGAGGTAAACTGGTGCCTGTCCACTGAGAGCTTTATAGGTGAGAAGAAGAATCTTGAATTCTATTCTATATTTAATGGGAAGCCAGTGCAGAGAGGCTAATACTGGAGTAATATGGTCTCTTCTCCTAGTTCTAGTCAGCACACGTGCTGCAGCATTTTGGACCAGCTGAAGCGTCTTAAGTGACTTACTGGGACAGCCTGAAAGAAGAGAATTACAGTAGTCCAGTCTAGAGGTAACAAAAGCATGGACTAGCTTTTCAGCATCGCTCTGGGACAGGATAGGCCTAATTTTAGCGATGTTACGAAGATGAAAAAAGGCTGTTTTTGAGATTTGCTTTATGTGACAGCTAAAGGATAGATCCTGATCGAATAGAACCCCAAGATTTCTAACAGTTGTGCTTGGCGTCAGGCTTATGCCATCTAGGGCAGTTAAATCATTAGAAAAGGTTTCTCTAAGGTGTTGAGGGCCCAGCACAATGATCTCTGTCTTGTCTGAGTTAAGGAGAAGAAAATTTTGGGCCATCCATGTCCTAATGTCCTTTAGACACGCATCTAGTTTAGATAACTGATTTGTCTCACCTGGCTTCATCGATACATACAGCTGAGTATCATCAGCATAGCAATGAAAATTAACAGAGTATTTCCTCATGATATCACCGAGGGGAAGCATATAAATGGAGAAGAGAATTGGACCTAGCACAGAGCCTTGAGGAACTCCGTAACTTACTTTAGTGTACACAGAGGACTTGTTGTTCACGTGTACAAACTGGTATCTATCAGATAAGTAGGACTTAAACCAATTTAAGGCAGTCCCTGTAAACCCGAGTAATACCTCTAATCTCTGTATAAGAACATCATGATCAATGGTGTCAAAAGCCGCACTAAGATCTAATAAAACAAGTACTGAGAGAAGTCCCTCATCTGAAGCTGAGAGTAGGTCGTTAGTTACTTTAACTAGAGCAGTCTCTGTGCTGTGATGAGCTCTAAATCCTGACTGAAAGGCCTCAAAAAGGCTGTTGTCTTGAAGGAAGTCACATAGCTGAGTAGCCACTACTTTCTCCAGGATCTTTGTAGTAAATGGAAGGTTTGATATAGGCCTGTAGTTAGCCAATGTTCCCGAATCGAGGTTAGGTTTTTTAAGGAGAGGTTTGATTACAGCTACTTTAAAAGACTGTGGCATGTAGCCTGTTGATAGAGATATATTTATTGTCTCCAGCAGGGCTGGACAAACTAGGGGAAAGACCTCCTTGAACAGTTTAGTTGGGATCGGGTCTAAAAGGCAGGTAGATGGTTTGGAGGAGGAGACAAGAGAATTTAGCTCCTGAAGGCTAATTGTAGAAAAATGATCTAACGCAGGTCTGACTACAAGTAATGGTACGGTAGGTTCAGGTGAAAGCAGGGAGTTGCTAATTTTATCTCTAATTTTAAGAATTTTATCATTAAAAAAGCTCATAAAGTCCTCACAGCTAAGAGCTAGAGGAATCACAGTCTCCACAGAGCTCTGACTCTGTGTCAGCCTGGCTACAGTGCTGAAAAGGTACCTAGGGTTGTTTTTATTTTCTTCAATTAGTGAGGAGCAGTAGGCAGCTCGAGCATGTCGTAAGGCTGTCATGTAGTTATTGTGACTTTCCCGCCAAAGTATACGTGACTCCTCCCTCTTATTGGAGCGCCATATTCTCTCTAATTTACGGGATGCTTGTTTAAGTTCACGAGTTTCAGGAGTAAACCAAGGAGCTGCCTTCTGACGTTTAATAGTTTTTTGTCTCAGTGGCGCAATTGAGTCCAAAGTGGATCTTAGTAGACTGGCAGAGTCGTCAACAAGCTGATCCAGCTGAGAGGGGCTATAGCTAATATCACAGTTATCAGTTGGCCAAGTTATTGAGTTTAAGGCAGCAGGAATCGCTTCTTTAAATTTAGCCACGGCACCATTGGACAGATTTCTACTCTTCACAATTTTGTTACAAAACACAAAATCCTCTAAGAAGATGCTAAAAGTTACTAAGAAGTGATCGGATAATAAAGGATTCTCAGGAAAAACTTTTAGTCTATCAACATCAAGGCCATATGCTAGAACCAAATCAAGAGTGTGATTGAAATGATGAGTAGCTTCACGAACAGCCTGAATAAAACCAACAGAGTCTATTAAGGACATAAAAGCTGAGCTAAGGCTATCACTTTCTTTGTCAACATGAATATTAAAATCACCTACAATAAGTATTTTATCAGAGCTAAGAACCAAGTTTGATACGAACTCAGAAAATTCTGATAAGAATTCAGAATAAGGGCCTGGAGGACGGTAAATTATCACAAATAGGACAGGCTGGCAGGTTTTTGAATCAGAATGAGATAAATTTAGAACAAGGCTTTCAAAAGAGGAGTAATTAGCCTTTGGTCTCTGATTGATTTGGAGACAAGAATGATAAATAGCTGCTACACCACCACCACGGCCTGTGTCGCGGGGTATATGAGTATTTGAGTGACTGGGAGGAGTGGATTCATTTAAACTGACATATTCCTCCTGGCACAGCCACGTTTCTGTTAGACAGAGTAAATCAATGTGATTTTCTGATATAAGGTCATTCATTAGTAAAGATTTGGATCTCAGTGATCTAATATTTAAGAGACCACATCTAATTATCTGATGTTTTGAAGCTTCTACATTTGAGGTTTTGATTTTAAGCAGATTTCTATGATTGACACCTTTTTTACTTGTTTTTGTGCTAACATCTATGTGGCATTTGGGTCGGGGGACAGACACAGTCTCTATAGAATGATATTCATCACTACTACAACTGTCATAGCAGTTATCATAGTGATGAACACAACTGTCATAACAGTAATGGGTGGAAAACTGTCCTAAAGCAAGCGCAGAGCAGCGTGGAGGACTGCAGCTCCGCAACATGGTCTCATCTCTGAGAGTAAGGATGAAGTAAAACATATCATTAGGAAACACATGTACAAAATCTGGCAGGAAAATTGGGACAACATAACCACAGGAAGACATTTATATAGAATACAACCACAAATCAAAAAGAGTGAAACACGGGGCAGGAACAGGAGAGAAGAAATAATCATAAAACGACTCAGGATAGGACATGCAGGGCTTAACCAAACATTAAATAAAATAGGGAAGCATCCGACAGGTTTGTGTTTGCAATGTTCACAGATAGAAACAGTTCAGCATGTATTACTGGAATGCAGTAAGAATAGGGAGGAGCGAAAGAAGGTGATACAAATGTTACAGATGGAAAAACAGGATTTAACATTAGGCAGTCTGTTAGGAAAGATCTCAAAGGGGAATGATTTCTTCGTTGATAAAAAACTCAATGGTCTCTTCCTCCCAGTCGTCCACGTTGCTTAGGTAGGAACATTATAGGAAGGATTAGGTGTTTTAATTAATTATTTGAGGGATAAGGGGTTAGGAAATAGAATATAATAGTTTTTTTTTTGTTGCTGACCATCTCTTGATCCACACTCCAGTTCAGTAGGTGGCGGTAAATGCACCTGTAAGTTGGTTGGCCAACCGCCAATAAAAAGAACGAAAGAAAGAAAGAAACCCGGAAGCAGAAGCCCTTCGACGCTAAGGTGATCGCTGTTTTAGCTACTTTCCAGTCGAGGTGATCCTCAGAGTCCCTCTCTTTGGTTAAAACCTGTTCAGACACGTTTGTGAATCTTCATTCTGAAGGTGAGAACGCTGTGGTGAGTTAATCAAACTTTTGAAGTTAGTTTTCATTATTTTATAGTTGATGTCGTCTGATGAAGCTAAAGCTGCTATCAGAGAGCTAACACGTGAAAGAGGACTGAGAGCAGATCCAGTGAAGATGTCTACAGTCCAGATCCTGAGATCTTTGGTGAAGCAGAGACTGTCTGCAGCTGCTGAGGAGATCTTTGAGCTGTTTGAGAGGACCATCGCAGAATATGAGGAGGAGATCAATCGGTCTAAAGAGGAGAAGGAGAAACCACAGGAGGCTGATTTTAACCCTGAGGAGGGCTCACAGGGACCAGGTCAGAGACTCAGGCTTTGATTTATTTACTTACAAACGTTCATCTCACAAAAAGCCTCTTCCTGCTGCAGAAATATCCGAACTGAGACGATCAATGGGAGCAGAGTCTGATTGTGCAAGATTTTTACATCAACTTCATTTAATGTTAAATAAATTCATAAAAAACAGAAATTAGAGGAACAAGAGCAATCAGGAGAGTTTGGCAAAATGTTCATTATACTGAGATAAATGTTTATACACCAAACATTCATTCAACCTTTATTTAATCTCCAGGAATCATTGAAGTCAAGCCTTCATTTTTAATGATCAAAATAAGGAACACTTCATTAATCATCAAGGTGAACTTTGGTTGTTTCAGTTGCTCTTATTCCCAGTAAAATATTAAAGTAGATCAGAGCATAAAATAATTTCAATAAGCAAGTTCAGCATGTAGAATCTTTAAGCCATATCAACTCCTTCTGTCTTTCTCCACAGATGTCAAACAGGGGCAGGAAAGGAACTCTGGTCTGAACCAGGAGAACCCACCAGAGTCTCTAACCATTAAAAAAGAAGAGGACAAGCCCTGGATCAGTGTGGACGGAGGACAAAATCAAGACCCGGAGGAGGCTGACATGAGCATGTTCACATTCTCTACTGTCTTTGAGGAGAGTGAAGATAAAGATAGAGAGGAACCTCAGTGCTTCCAGCTTGATGAAGACCAAAGTGAAGAGAACAGAGACACAGAGCATCTGAAAACAGAAGCTGATGGAGAGGACTGTGGAGGTCCAGAACCAGACACAGACTTTGATCCACACAGTCATTTACAGCCAGTTAATCCAGATGAGACCTCAGACCCTACTGGATCTGATACTGATGACAGTGCTGATTGGAATGAGAGTGATGAACCTCAGGAAGGTTCAAACCCTGTGCAGAGCAAAGACAAAGCTGTGAGTGATCTGATATGTAAGACTGGAGATACACCAGTGAGCTCCTCTGGATGTGCTCTAAGTTTTGTGTTAAAGAAACAACAGCAGAATCAGAAAGAGAAGAAGAGAAGAAAGAGATTCAGTTGTTCAATTTGTGAGAAAAGATACTCCAGTAAGGAAGGTTTACAAGACCACCTGTTACGTCATTCAAAAGAGAACTCACTCAGCTGCCCATTTTGTGAGATAAGTTTTATCAAGAAAGCGCAAATGGAGACCCACATTAGATCCCACACAGGTGAGAAACCATTTGTCTGTTCAGTTTGTTGTGAAAAATATCCGAGTAGGAGAAATCTACAAATTCACATGCAGCGTCACTCAGTGGGAAAACCATTCAGCTGTTCCATTTGCAAGAGAGGTTTTGTCAAGAAATCAGAGATGGAGAGACACATGAGAACCCACACAAGAGAGAAACCATTTGCCTGTTTAGTTTGTGATAAAAAATATCCAAGTAAGAAAAATCTACAAATGCATATGCAGCGTCACGCAGTGGAAAAACCATTCAGCTGCTCCATTTGTAAGAGAAGTTTTATCAGGAAATCAGAAATGGAGAGACACATGATAACCCACACAGGAGAGAAACCATTCAAGTGTTCACTCTGTGGAAAAACATTTGCACTTCAAGGAACTCTAAAGAGACATATGTTTGTCCATGCGAGGGAGAGTCGGTATGACTGTTCAGTTTGTGGTAAAGGATTCATCACCAGAGGACTCTTAGACAGACACTCCGTTGTCCACTCTGGGGAGACACCGTTTAGTTGTACTTTTTGTGCTAAAACATTTACTTATCAGAAATCATTCATGAAACACAATTGTGATGGACGCAGTTGTTCAAATAAATGAAAGGCATATGCTGTAATGCAGGGGTGGACAACTGGCGGCCTGGGGACCATATGCTGCCCTTCACTTCACTAAGTACGGCCGGCCAGTCAATTTGAACTGATCAAAAGTGTTAATATGAAGATGACAATCTGCTGTGTGTTTCAGTCTGAGTTGCCTGTATGATACCATGTACAAAGGAAACATGCATTACAATAATAAAAAGGGAAAACTTCAAATCAATCCTTTAAAACCTGATAAATGTTTTGATTTTTCAAGAGAATTAAAGACATGATTTGTTTAAAGGTTTCTGTGAAGGTCTTTTTTGAAATATCACTCAATATATTTTTTAACATACTCACTCAAGTGATCTTTGATTAGCAGAAGCTCATTGCGAGGAAACATGTAACTGTCAATGAAATTGGCTTTTTTGTTTTAGGCAGGCTGGTGGATTTGTGACGGGTGATGCATCTGCTACTCTTTTAGTTGCATGTTGCTTCTTCAAGTGACATTTGCCACCTGAAAATGAGATGTTGCTGTACGTTATGTTATGTGGAAGAAATCACATTTATGCATAAATTTGTAGAAGTTCACTATAAGGAGAAGTATTATAAATGGGCCTCCCTTCCTGGACAGAAACCTGCCTCTGTAACCTGGACATGCTGATACATGATAGACCTGCGATGAATATGTCGGATGGAACCGATACATGCAGCCCTTTGACTCTGCCATTGAATAATATGTGGGTGAAAACAGAGAATTGTGTATCGACTGCATCATATGAACTATTTGAGGTTGTGTCCTTGTGTCCTTAAAGCAGAGGGTTTATGATTTCATGAAGGATCTCTGTTTCTGCTGTTGACTATTCTGACTTTTTCGGTTTGGTTAACTGTTATAGCTGTAATTATGCTACAGGCTAATTGGACTTAGGACAAGGACACGTCTCTAAAATCCCAATAACAGCTCTTAATAAACATTAAAACAAAATGCAGTTCTCAGGTTTTACACAGTTATATTTCGTGAGAATGACAAAGAAGTTGGGATATGTGAAGAAGGAAAAAATGAATCCCAAAGGGAGTCAAACTTCCTGTAACAGGGCCACTCTCACAGTCAAAAAGTCAAGTGTGGTCTTTTCATTTCTTCTCATAGGCTACCAGGGAATTGGCACAGTGACCTCCTCCCTCTCTATTTCTCCATCACTCTCTCTGTCCTCTCTCTCTCTCTTTGCTTATTTTTGTTTGCTCCTGTTCTTGCGCTGGCTTTTGTCGTGTAAGCTCTTGGGATTGTTGATGTAGACAGCCTGCTGCTGTGGACCTTTAAATCTTCAACCACAACAGTTGCAGATATTTAGCCTTTTCTTCAGCACCAGTCCATTATCATTACTGTCCCTGCCCACTTTACGCTGAAGTGTGGTTGACAGGGGTACTTCCAGAAATTTTGGGCCACTTGAAAAGGTGTCACTCTGGGCCCCATCCTAACCCAGGTTAGAGCCAAGCGTCTTTCAAGCCAATAAATCAATAAATAATAAATTTGATGACATTAATAAACAGAATACATAATTATTGCAGCCAAGTTGGGATATTTATAGACACAAATATGCATCAAACAGGGTAGAAAACACTCCTGAGTTTAAAAAAAATAATAATCACACAATAAATTGTAAATTGAATTCTGCTCTTTTTGGCATTTGGACCATTTTAGGCATTTAACTCACTTTATCACTTTTTAGATTTTGTTTCTAAGATTTGTTTTGTGTTTTGTGTTTAAATTAGTATTTTTGTTTTTATAGAACTCTATTATTTGGTTGTAATTCTTAATTTTTATTTTTATTTTTTCATTTTATTTGATTCTGCTTGGCAGTTACTAAGGGGCACTTAATTGCTTTTTAAAGTGTGCCTTATAAATAAAGTGGATTGGACTGGATGATGTGATCAGTCCTTATGATAAATAAAAACATTTTACATGCCATTTGTACATCCAGATATACAGAAATATGTATAATTGGAACTAAAATCTAATAACTCTTCTAAAGTTCATTTTTTAAAACAAATGTCATTTTATTAGAGTTCAGAAGAACCCTGTTTTTTTCTTTTATACAATTAACATGACACAAAACTTGGTATTGATTGTAAGTAAACTTTAGGGCCCCGATCAGTCACAGGTCCTCGGGATCTTCAAAACGATTCAAACAAAGACCTCGAAAGGAAGAAACAGGGGAGAGGAGACCCCCGTCATGAGACTGGAGGTGGACCACGCTGGTCTACAAGACACAGGCCGGGGACAACAGGTGTGAGAGACATGAAGACGAAGACAGTGTTGATCATACAGTTTTAGAACCGCAGCTGGAAGAAAATATGGCAAAAATCAGATCAACAGGGTGTGAGTTGCATCTGGCCAGAATATTAGGAACTGAGGGAGGGGGAGAGGGGAAAGAGCACTAACTTCGTTTTTCCCTCAATTTTAATTTGATTTGATGTGATCGGAGAACAGACAGGACTGCATCATAATTACAGAATTAAAAATAATTAAAAAGACAGGAAGTGAGCACATGCATTTAGGTAAAATCATGCTTGGAAGAGAAATGAAACGTCAAATATTTTGGATAATCCCATTCTCTCCAACACTCTTCTCCTGTCTCCACGTCTGCAGTAACTTAAAAGTCATTTTCTGCTGCAGATGAAATTTATAATATTTGTGAGGAGTTTCAGCACTCAGTTATTGCTTTAAACATGCGAACATCTCTTTAACTTCTTACAGATCAAAAGTCTGACAAGTCTTTTGAAAATATTTCTCAACCTTGTTTGACATGTGTAATCATCTCACAGCCACAATAGTATACCATTCGTCATACTAATAGAAACCTACAAATTTTCCTATTCTAATAAAAATATGATTCAACGTCTTCAGAATTTTTTTTGTTATTAAAAATCTAAAATAAAATAATTTGTATTAATTAGATAAGAACTTAAATACACACGAAAATATGGGATATCTTAATAATTTGCACAAGTTACTCATGATTTGTGTTTGCTTTTGGTTGAAATCTTCTTTTTCATCAGTGTGCCTCCGCTCTCATGAAACCAAATTAATTCAGGATAATTAGAAAATCCCGGCTTAATACCCTATCCAGGTTTTGTGAAACAGCCCTCTGAAGTCTGACAGACTTTTGAGCAGATGTGATGATGCTGCACTCACAGTTCAGTAGGTGGCGGTATGCATCTCAAAGCTGTTCACGACCCTCCTTAAACCAAGAGAAGAAGAAGAAGCCGGAAGAAGAAGCCCTTCGACGCTAAGGTGATCGCTGTTTTAGCTACTTTCCAGTCGAGGTGATCCTCAGAGTCCCTCTCTTTGGTTAAAACCTGTTACGACACGTTTGTGAATCTTTATTCTGAAGGTGAGAACGCTGTGGTGAGTTAATCAAACTTTTGAAGTTAGTTTTCATTATTTTATAGTTGATGTCGTCTGATGAAGCTAAAGCTGCTATCAGAGAGCTAACACGTGAAAGAGGACTGAGAGCAGATCCAGTGAAGATGTCTACAGTCCAGATCCTGAGATCTTTGGTGAAGCAGAGACTGTCTGCAGCTGCTGAGGAGATCTTTGAGCTGTTTGAGAGGACCATCGCAGAATATGAGGAGGAGATCAATCGGTCTAAAGAGGAGAAGGAGAAACCACAGGAGGCTGATTTTAACCCTGAGGAGGGCTCACAGGGACCAGGTCAGAGACTCAGGCTTTGATTTATTTACTTACAAACGTTCATCTCACAAAAAGCCTCTTCCTGCTGCAGAAATATCCGAACTGAGACGATCAATGGGAGCAGAGTCTGATTGTGCAAGATTTTTACATCAACTTCATTTAATGTTAAATAAATTCATAAAAAACAGAAATTAGAGGAACAAGAGCAATCAGGAGAGTTTGGCAAAATGTCCATTATACTGAGATAAATGTTTTTACACCAAACATTCATTCAACCTTTATTTAATCTCCAGGAATCATTGAAGTCAAGCCTTCATTTTTAATGATCAAAATAAGGAACACTTTATTAATCATCAAGGTGAACTTTGGTTGTTTCAGTTGCTCTTATTCCCAGTAAAACATTAAAGTAGATCAGAGCATAAAATAATTTCAATAAGCAAGTTCAGCATGTAGAATCTTTAAGACATATCAACTTCCTTAATGAAGAGAATTTAAAAAAAAAAAAATAAACAAATTAAAAAACAATCAATGACCTGTGTGTGTGTGTGAGCAAGGAACTGTGGAACTGGAACACTCTGACTGTCCACAACATGTTCTTTGCCTCAGAGAAACTCAGTATGGACCAAATGTCACACCTTTTCATCTGTCTTTCTCCACAGATGTCAAACAGGGGCAGGAGAGGAACTCTGGTCTGAACCAGGAGAACCCACCAGAGTCTCTAACCATTAAAAAAGAAGAGGACAAGCCCTGGATCAGTGTGGAGAGAGGACAGCACCAAAACTTGGAGGAGGCTGATATTAACATGTTTGCATTCTCTACCGTACTTGAGGAGAGTGAAGATAAAGATAGAGCGGAACCTCAGTGCTTCCAGCTTGATGAAGACCAAAGTGAAGAGAACAGAGACACAGAGCATCTGAAAACAGAAGCTGATGGAGAGGACTGTGGAGGTCCAGAACCAGACACAGACTTTGATCCACACAGTCATTTACAGCCAGTTAGTCCAGATGAGACCTCAGATCCTACTGGATCTGGTACTGATGACAGCTCTGATTGGAATGAGAGTGATGAACCTCAGGAAGGTTCAAACCCTGTGCAGAGCAAAGACAAAGCTGTGAGTGATCTGAAATGTAAGACTGGAGATACACCAGTGAGCTCCTCTGAATGTGCTCCACGTTTTGTGTTAAAGAAACAACAGCAGAAGCGCAAAGGGAAGAAGAAAGCAGAAAGAAGATTCAGGTGTAGATTTTGTAAGAATAGATTCACCAGTAAGAGAAGTTTACATGAACACAGGTTAAGTCATTCAAAAGAGCCACGCTTCAGCTGCTCATTTTGTGGGAAAGGCTTTTACAGGAAATCAGAGATGGAGAGGCACAAGATAACCCACATAGGAGAGAAACCATTTACCTGTTCAATTTGTGGTAAAAAATATCCATGGAAGAGGAATCTACAAATTCACATGCAGCGTCACGCAGTGGACAAACCATTCAGCTGCTCCATTTGCAAAAGAGGCTTTATCAGGAAATCAGAGATGGAGAGACACATGATAACCCACACAGGAAAGAAACCATTCAAGTGTTCACTCTGTGGAAAAACATTTCTTCACCAAGGAAATCTAAACAAACATGCAATTGTCCATGCGAGGGAGAGACAGTATTACTGTTCAGTTTGTGGTAAAGGATTCATCACCAGAGGACTCTTAGACAGACACTCTGTTGTCCACTCTGTGGAGACACCTTTTAGTTGTACTGTTTGCACTAAAACATTCACTTATAAGAAATCATTCATGAAACACAATTGTGATGGACGCAGTTGTTCAAATAAATGAAAGGCATATGCTGTAATGCAGGGGTGGACAACTGGCGGCCTGGGGACCATATGCTGCCCTTCACTTCACTAAGTACGGCCCGCCAGTCAATTTGAACTGATCAAAAGTGTTAATATGAAGATGACAATCTGCTGTGTGTTTCAGTCTGAGTTGCCTGTATGATACCATGTACAAAGGAAACATGCATTACAATAATAAAAAGGGAAAACTTCAAATCAATCCTTTAAAACCTGATAAATGGTTTGATTTTCAAGAGAATTAAAGACATGATTTGTTTAAAGGTTTCTGTGAAGGTCTTTTTTGAAATATCACTCAATATATTTTTTAACATACTCACTCAAGTGATCTTTGATTAGCAGAAGCTCATTGCGAGGAAACATGTAACTGTCAATGAAATTGGCTTTTTTTGTTTTAGGCAGGCTGGTGGATTTGTGACAGGTGATGCATCTGCTACTCTTTTAGTTGCATGTTGCTTCTTCAAGTGACATTTGCCACCTGAAAATGAGATGTTGCTGTACGTTATGTTATGTGGAAGAAATCACATTTATGCATAAATTTGTAGAAGTTCATGGAACCAATACATGCAGCCCTTTGACTCTGCCATTGAATAATATGTGCATTTGGCACATTGAGCTCCTCTCTCATCTCTGTCTCTCTTGTTTGCTCTGGTATTCGTCTTTTTTTTTTTTGTGGGCTGCTCAGGATTGCTGGTTTGGACGGCCTGCTGCTGTGGACCCAGCTACCCAGCTGGTAGATTTGGCACACTGAGTTTTTCCTCTGTCTCTCCATCACTCTCTCTCCACTCTATCTGCCCTCCCTCTCTCCCTGCGCCTCCCGTTTGTTTGCTCCTGTTCTTGCTCTGGCTTTTGTCTTGTAAGCTTTTTTTTTCTCCAACACTCTTCTCCCTCTCCACTCCAGCAGTAACTTAAAAGTCATTTTCTGCTGTGGATGAATTTTTTTTTTATATTAATGAAGAGTTTCAGCACTCAGTCATTGCTTTTATTTGCAAACATCTCTTAACTTCTTATAGACCTGGGGGCTATTTCACCAAAGTGGAATTAAGATATCCAGGACAACTAAAGCCAGGCTTGACAAAGTCCCTTCTGAACACGCTGGCTTAATGTGTTTCATGAAGACTGATCCAGACTGAGAAGGAGCAGCTTGGTCAAACCAGATGAAACTATTTCGGATAATGGTGCATTCACAGCTGTCTTCAAAAGACCACGATGTAGATCACAGATTTACTGATCGAAAGAGGGAAGAGTCATACTGAGCTCCAACTGAAAAAAACAGCTTCAGATGGAAACTTATGAGGAAGCCAGCTGTATAATTTCCATAAAAAAGAAATACTGCTGCCGCAATAAAGGAGTGAGAAAGGGTGGCAGATAAATGGAAGACCACTTGTATGTGTGAACAGCCTAAAATATGCATCCACTAATTAGTCAAAGCGTATTTACTGTGCAAATTCATACATCTTCATCTTTGAAAAGAACCAAGGAGAGATGGATGAACATGAAATAGCATTACAATTAATTACAGCCAATACTGAGAAAAGACATGAAGTGTCCCAATTATTAAATCTAAGGACTTCCATGACGTTTGCAAAGGTGTACATTAATAAACATAAGCTTACAATTTATCCATCTCTCTGACTCTCTCTCTCTCTCTGTCTCTCAAATTCAAATTCAATAAAGCTTTACTGGCATGAATAGAAAAAAAACATTGTTGCCAAAGCATAACAAGAAACAATCATGTACAATATTTACATAACTTGGACAATTAGATTCAATGTTGTTATAAATGAGATGTAATGACAATGATATGTTTACACACAATTCATATTAAAGAAGTTCAGCAGTATTCTGTCACATTAATAATGGTTCAGATCAGCATTGATGTGTTTCTCTGATGTCATGGCAGAATGTCACATATTGTGCAGCTAAATGTGTAAACTGTGGATCTTCTCATAAACAGAGTTTTGTCAGTTCAGCACATGTTTTTCTCTGATATGAAGACTCTGCTGCTGTAACCTCATTTAGGAAACCCTATCTCACAGTTTGGTACAGGGGACGGGTAGAGCAGAAAATGGTCCTCAGTCTCTATTTCCAGAGATGTTCACAAGTCTTTTTTGCAAGTCCAAGTCAAGTCTCAAGTCTCTATAAAATAATTTTCTCATGTCTCTTCTTGTTTTAACCCTTTGACTTCCAGACTAAGAAATAGATTAGCGACAAATTGTTTGTTGGTAAAATTGTGTTACTGCTTCTCCATGTTGCAGCGTTTCAGGTTTTATTTTTCAGATTATCCAACTGGGAAGCAGATATGTTGGTCAGCCTGCTGGCTGGCTTGCCTGTTAAGGGTTATCCTTGGCATGAATGGATTTCCTTCCTTACTGCGACAAAAAAATGTTTTTTCTGTACAAAACATCCCAGAGAGCAAACTTTAGATATTTACCACTTGACCCAGTTTTCTGAGGAATCATAGATACATTTTTTATCACCAAATTCATTCCTTTCAACTAAATTATGATTGTTAGAGGATCTGGAAATATGTGAAAAGATTTTTTCTTACTCTGATGTTTGCTCTTAATGTGTGAGATACCTGAGGCGCTATGCAGCAACGATTCACATCCAATTTTTTATAGTTTTCAAACACTTATATTCATGTGCACCATGCCACCCAGTCGATACATATTGGTGTTACAAGTGCGACTCAGAGAGGTCAATAAGGAAAAACAGACAATGGGCTTTTAGAGGTCTAAATACAGTGGTATGACAGCAAAAAGTCAACCGCATGGTTACAATGACAGTCAAAGGGTTAATGGCCTTCTATTATCTGCTGCTATTTGGTCTACTAAGAAAACTGCACAGCTATATTTAAGAAATTCAAAGCATCTGCTGGACACAAAATGAACACCATTCTGGTTAAGAAGCTGTGGAGGGTCTGATGTGGCCTCAGGGCCACCAGTTGATGATCACTGATGTCCAGTATGATGGTAAATTTGTCAGACAAGGTAAATTCTGGGGGTGACCATGTCCTTTTACCAGAGATGGCAAAAGTACCCAGATTCCTTACTTGAGTAGAAGCAAAATGCCTATGTAAAAAAACGACTTAAGTAAAAGTAAAAAGTACTGATCCAAATATCTACTCAAGTAAAAGTAAAAAGTACAGGCTCTGAAATGTACTCAAAAGTACTTTTAAAAGTAAAAAGTATTTCTATTGCACGATTCACTGGCTGTAAAGCTATTAAGCACAGGATCATTTATATGGAATCTACTTTAGCAATGTTATTGTTTGAACAAAACTACCTGCCTAGTATCCTAATGAACTTCATTATATAGTCCTTTAGGCATTTGTATTGTACACTTAGAGTTAACACATCACACTTCTGAACATTGAATTTTGGACCAGGAGTAGCTTCTAAACTATGGTGTCACAAATCATGCTCATAGGCCCAACTCTTAATCAACCTTTTTAATAGCACTTTTTTTAATAGCACTTCAGGCAACAGTTGTTTCTCACTGTGCGGAGTGGCAGACCTGCTCTGACACACGCACACACACACAGACAGCAGTGTCTCCTCCTGCGTCTGGTTTATTACAGTGGGTATACTCTGACATACTCTGATAGATGTTTGTCCTCTTAGGGCCTCCATACACTGAAGACATTTTTGCCATATTTTCACCTGATTTATACACCGTCCAGTGAAAACAGCTCTGAGACCCACTTATGGGCCTTCACCCACAGGTTGAGAACCGCTGCATTAGTAGACTGTATTTGGAGCTTGATCCGTCAATGATTGTTTTTATATCATGGACAATACGTGATGCAGGATACCTCAGGATGAATTTATCATTGAGAAAACAGTGAGTGAGTGAAACAGAGGCTCAGAGCTGGACTGATGAAGAATGTTGAGTTTTGATTCATCAGAAGGATGACTGTCATTTTTTAAGTCTTTGTGTTCACTTAAACCGTGCACATGAGCTACCAAGACACCGTTTGAATTATAAAATCACACAAAGTGACAGATGATCCCTCACTGTCCCTGCGATGCGCGTCTGTCTGCATCTTTACACTCACGAGCAGACGGAAAAGTGCGTGTCCAAAGACGCTGAGCGATAGATCAAATGTTCACATGTACATTGGCTGCACTGCAAAATGACATTACTGACAGACAACAATGGTAAAAGCCGCACTTTATATGGAAAATATCAGGCCTGTACTCCACAGAGTGGATCGTGGCTACATCAGACAGCGGAGAATGCGTCTTCTTGCGCAAAATGGGGCCTCCCATGGATCGCGGGGCCCTACGCACAGCGCTTGTTTTGCGTAAAGGGAGGGGCGGCACTTATAAGCTATACATATAAAGTAACAAGCCTTTTTTGGAAAATGTAAGGAGTAGAAAGTACAGATATTAATGTTGAAAATGTAACTGAGTAAAAGTAAAAAGTCGTCAGAGAAATAAATACTTCTAAAAGTACAAAGTACTTGAAAAATCTACTGAAGTACAGTAACGAAGTATTTGTACTTCGAAGTATTTGTACTTCGTTACCTGCCACCTCTGCCTTTTACTGGAAATGCATAAAAGCTTTTATCATTAGTCAACCTCTTCAGCCCCATAGGACCCAAATTTGGGTCTGCTGGGGCTCAGGAGAAAAGCTCCTTGACACGACAGCACAAAGCAGTGAACTGTGCCTTTAAGACTATAGTCATGTTGGCTTTTATTTGACAAATACATATATATTTTTGACCTTTGGCTCAATATGCACTGTTCTTCAAAATCCTGGCCTGACCATATTGTTAAAAAAAACTCTTTAATTTTGCATCACTTTATGACAATAATCCTTTGCAGAGATTATGTAAAAATATTTCATTATTCTTTTTTTAGAGTTTTACAGCCACTCCAGCATCATTTCTAAGAGAGATATTCACAGTAAAAAAATTTTTTTGTTTTGGGCGAGGATGAAATTTTCAAGTTATTCTGACTTCTATCTTCATTTACTCTGTCCCAGTAACACATATACTGATAATTACACATCTGGACAAATCTCTCAAGTGTTACTTTTATTATGACACCAAAATAATTCAAATAGACCTTGTGGGTTTTGAGCAGGAGGCTTAAAAAAGGGGGTGGGGCTGAACAGGTTAATTTGGGAAGTGGAAGGAAACATTGATATTTTCACTTTTTAGATAAAACTTACACTGAAAGGATGGCTCTTACAGCTCTATCCTGAGAAACATTCACCATCTTAACAGCCTTCATGACCCAAATCAAAAAAGATCAACCACTTTAATTTGTTAAGTGAAAAAACATTGCAGTTTGGACGTAAGATTGGAAAAAAAAAACATTTTTATGTGCAAAGAGACTGAAGGAAAAAATGCTATAAACATGAAATAATAATAAGAACCCTGGGAGATCAATAAGCCACAACATTCTAATTTATGGATAGATTTAATTTAATTTTTCCAATTGTCAATGTAAGCAGCTTTGTTCTTTTTGTCTATACGTTCCAGCTGAGTTCTGGAGAGATTTTGGAGGTCTTGGATTTTGAGGTGGCAGGTTTCTCTGATGTTTCTCAGAGGGTCTGTCTATGGGCCGAGGCTGTTACTGAGACTACTTTTTCAGCCTTGTTTGACATGTGTAATCATCTCACAGCCACAATAGTATACAATTTGTCATACTAATAGAAGCCTACAAATTTTCCTATTCTAATAAAAATATGATTCAATGTCTTCAGAATTTTTTTTGTTATTAAAAATCTAAAAGAAAATAATTTGTATTAATTAGATAAGAACTTAAATACACACGAAAATATGGGATATCTTAATAATTTGCACAAGTTACTCATGATTTGTGTTTGCTTTTGGTTGAAATCTTCTTTTTCATCAGTGTGCCTCCGCTCTCATGAAACCAAATTAATTCAGGATAATTAGAAAATCCCGGCTTAATACCCTATCCAGGTTTTGTGAAACAGCCCTCTGAAGTCTGACAGACTTTTGAGCAGATGTGATGATGCTGCACTCACAGTTCAGTAGGTGGCGGTATGCATCTCAAAGCTGTTCACGACCCTCCTTAAACGAAGAGAAGAAGAAGAAGCCGGAAGAAGAAGCCCTTCGACGCTAAGGCGATAACTGTTTTAGCTACTTTCCAGTCGAGGTGATCCTCAGAGTCCCTCTCTTTGGTTAAAACCTGTTCAGACACGTTTGTGAATCTTCATTCTGAAGGTGAGAACGCTGTGGTGAGTTAATCAAACTTTTGAAGTTAGTTTTCATTATTTTATAGTTGATGTCGTCTGATGAAGCTAAAGCTGCTATCAGAGAGCTAACACGTGAAAGAGGACTGAGAGCAGATCCAGTGAAGATGTCTACAGTCCAGATCCTGAGATCTTTGGTGAAGCAGAGACTGTCTGCAGCTGCTGAGGAGATCTTTGAGCTGTTTGAGAGGACCATCGCAGAATATGAGGAGGAGATCAATCGGTCTAAAGAGGAGAAGGAGAAACCACAGGAGGCTGATTTTAACCCTGAGGAGGGCTCACAGGGACCAGGTCAGAGACTCAGGCTTTGATTTATTTACTTACAAACGTTCATCTCACAAAAAGCCTCTTCCTGCTGCAGAAATATCCGAACTGAGACGATCAATGAGAGCAGAGTCTGATTGTGCAAGATTTTTACATCAACTTCATTTAATGTTAAATAAATTCATAAAAAACAGAAATTAGAGGAACAAGAGCAATCAGGAGAGTTTGGCAAAATGTCCATCAAGTGAACACTACAAGTACATGGTCTACATTTTTGCCCCTTTGCCTCAGAGCAAGCCAGTATGGCCCAAATGTCACATCTTTTCCTCTGTTTTTCTCCACAGATGTCAAACAGCAGCAGGAGAGGAACTCTGGTCTGAACCAGGAGAACCCACAAAAGTCTGAAATCATTAAAAAAGAAGAGGACAAGCCCTGGATCAGTGTGGAGAGAGGACAGCACCAAAACTTGGAGGAGGCTGATATTAACATGTTTGCATTCTCTACCGTATTTGAGGAGAGTGAAGATAAAGATAGAGCGGAACCTCAGTGCTTCCAGCTTGATGAAGACCAAAGTGAAGAGAACAGAGACACAGAGCATCTGAAAACAGAAGCTGATGGAGAGGACTGTGGAGGTCCAGAACCAGACACAGACTTTGATCCACACAGTCATTTACAGCCAGTTAGTCCAGATGAGACCTCAGACCGTGCTGGATCTGATACTGATGACAGTGCTGATTGGAATGAGAGTGATGAACCTCAGGAAGGTTCAAACCCTGTGCAGAGCAAAGACAAAGCTGTGAGTGATCTGAAATGTAAGACTGGAGATACACCATTGCGCTCCTCTGAATGTGCTCTAAGTTTTGGGCTAAAGAAACAACAGCAGAAGCACAAAGGGAAGAAGAGAGGAGAGAAATCTATCAATTGTTCAATTTGTAAGAAAATATACTCGAGTAAGAAAAGTTTACGAGAACACATGTTACGTCATTCAAAAGAAAAACCATTCAGCTGCTCATTTTGTGAGAGAAGTTTTATCAGGAAATCAGAGATGGAGACGCACAGTAGATCCCACACAGGAGAGAAACCATTTGCCTGTTCAATTTGTGGTAAAAAATATCCGAGTAGGAGAAATCTACAAATTCACATGCAGCGTCACGCAGTGGAAAAACCATTCAGCTGCTCTATTTGCAAGAGAGACTTTATCTGGAAAACAGAAATGGAGACACACATGAGATTCCACACAGGAGAAAAACCATTCACCTGTTCTGTCTGTGGAAAAACGTTTACTCTCCAAGGAAATCTAAGCAAACATGCATTCATCCATGCAACGGAGAGACCGTACAACTGTTCAGTGTGTGGTAAAGGATTCATCACCAGAGGACTGTTAGACAGACACTCTGTTATCCACTCTGGGGAGACACCGTTTAGTTGTACTGTTTGTGCTAAAACATTTACTCATCCGCAGACTTTCATGAGACACAAATGTGATGGGAGCAAAAGCTGAAATAACATTTAAGCTGCAAGTGGCGTTGGTCAGGTCCTCGCTCTGTCACACATCCCTCATGCCTGTTTGACCCACAAAGTCCATTTTGAAGTTTTCATCTGACCCCCTTTGACCTGCTCAAACTGAGACTGATGTGTTTGCCTGCAGCATCCAGCATCCAGCATGTATGCAGACAGACAGAGAAGTTTCAGTTCATTGGAATGGACAGAGTCAGGAAACCATCCCCTCTTTGACAATGCCACAATTTTGTCCAAATCTTGTTAAAAATCCCACCAAATAGTAGGAAAGGTTTTCAGGATTCCATCTGTGTAAGTTTGTAAGCTGTAGGACTTTTGTTTTTTGTATACAGGCCTGAGTTCGACACCTGCTCATTTTTTCCCTTTCATTTGCATTGGAGGTTTGAGGAGGACTGGTTTGGGATGACAAACTCTGAGGACTTGTCATTCAGACACTGTTAGAGAAACAACGAAGTTGTTCAGAACTTTTAAACAGCATGGCCTACTGCGTCTGCATTGGTTTGAAGTCTGAACCATGTCCGTACTGGCATTGAGGGCCATGTTTGTGTGCCTAGGTGGCACTAGAGAGCATGTTTTGGCATTTTGAGGTTGATTTCTTTTTATCAAGTTTTTCACCAGATCTGGGGTTTGTGCCAACTTCGTTGAGTATTTAAGTGTTTTTTTGGGGTCAAATTAAGGTTCAAAGTGCCGTAAAGCAAATGATAAGAAAGAAAGAAACAAACCAGGAACACTGGGTCCTTGCACTTTGGGCATGGACTCCTCTGTCAGAGGCCTTTTGGGCGAAGACCCTAATGAAAGGCATATGCTGTAATGCAGGTGCGGGCAACTGGCGGCCTTGGGGCCATATGCTGCCCTTCACTTCAATAAGTACGGCCCACCAGCCAATTTAAACTGATCAAAAGTGTTAAAATGAAGATGACAACCTGCCATGTGTTTCAGTCTGAGTTGCCTCTATAATACCACACCTAAAAGCAAACTGCTTTACAAAAAAAGGAACATCTTCAAAACAATCCTTTAAAACCTAATAAGTTTTTTGATTTTACTAGACAATATCAATCAACATGTTCTAAAACATACTCAGTCAAATTAGCTTTTATTGGCAGTATGAGGCTCATTGTATTGAAAATGTTGTAACTTAATTTTAATTTTATGTTTCGGTTGTTGTTGTTTTTCTTTTTGGTTTTGAGCTTAAAAAAATGTTGGCAGCATACATTTTGATGATGACCATAAAATTTGCTGTCAGGCAGAAACCTTGCATCATCAGAAATACACTTTTTCGGGAACAAAAAATTGGAAATCAGTTTTTTACATTTTTTATTTGATTTAGACAAAAGGCTCTTCATTGTGACAGTGACCCAGAGCTCTGATTAAGGAACAAAAAATATAAATCATGAAGAATGGAGATCTGAGCTTTCTACCCAACAGTGGTTGTTCATCACCTTGTGGTTAACATGGTCACCAAAGTTGCCCAGAGGCTCCAGGGACAGACCCCTGCCCTCATTAAGGTGCTCTTTACATCTACAGCTCGGTTGCTTTATTTTGATTCAGTTGAAAATTTGCATTGCATCAGTTTCTGCAAGGAAACTGTCAGTGATGTAGAAAAGTCTAGAGCAGCATTGAAAAGGATAAGTTCCCCTTCTTGAATGAGCTGGACTAAACTCTGTGAACTCCATGTCGTTGAGTCCTGTGATGATCTGCTGTCGAGACTATTACCCCTTTCAGACTGGCCAAAAAACCTGTGTAAATCCGCCAACATTTGGCTCCTGTCCGCAGTTTGAAAGGGTCTAATTGGCATTTCCACCCGGGTCGACTTACCCTGCAAGCAACATGGGTTTTCATCGGCTGGTCTCCGGTCGGCTTTGGTGAGAACATCACACCCGGGTCAACCCGCTAAGTTACGGATGACGTCGGCGTTACATGCTCATGGCATAACAACGTGCCCGTCCCCTCTGTCTGTAACTTACGTGCCTCTTTGCCATCTCAGCAACAAATTCCATCTGCCTTTGTATCATCAGCGCAGAGTTTGTACATTTTTAAAGAGGGACAAAAGTACAAAGTACAGAAAACCATGTCCACAGCGTCCATGCTCCTTTCCATTGTTTACATGGTCGTGTTTCGTCGTGCTGACAATGTCATCGATGTGATGACATCAGCTTGATGCACCAGAGGAAAAAAAACAGCCATGCAGCTCATCTGCTGCCGGTTAGACCAGGGTCTGCTGGCAGTGGTAAAGGAGTCACTTGTGGGTTAACCCGCATTGAAAAAACACGCGTTGACCTGCTAATTTTAGTGTGAAAGCAGTATCAGATTCTTCCTCACTGTCAGATTGAGTTTTCCTGATCTCCCAGTTCCAGTTACTGTCATCAGTGTCCTCTTGTGTTTGGTTTTCATGAGGCTGTAAGGACTGAGGATTCTCATCCTCATCTTCTTCATCATCATCTTCCTCTTCCTCTTTATGACTTAAGGAGCAAATGCGGACAATCTGATCACACCCTCCTCCAGTTCTTCAAGCTGCTCTCCTGCCTGAGAGCAGCTTGAAGAAGATGGTCGCCCCACTTCCTTTTTAATAGCGAATGCCTCTGATTGGTGCTCCTGGTTCCTCTCCTGCTGCTCAGGGGGAACCTTTTCTTTTTGCACCAAGAGCTCCTGGACTTCTGCAAAGAATAGTCAGAACAAAGGAGGTTTTAATCAAACTGAAATCCTTGTATACATTTAAGCTACCAATTAGAGTTTATCTTGGAGACATTTTTCAACGATTGGGCTGAACTTCCAGGGGCTGTGCCTCATGGCTGCCCTGTAGGGCTTCAAACAAACTTATTTGGGTTTGGTCATTAACTGTCTTTTTTGTCCTGTGTCTTGTTTTTGTTATCTGTTTTTAGATTATAAGGAAATACACAGATTGTCACTTATTTTGTTGTATTTATATACAATGACAATAAAGAGATTCTGATTGTGGTTCAATAGTTAAGGCTTTTAAGTGCAGTCTCTGGTTAATAACAGAAGTCCATTCAGATGAGACCTGAATGAGGACATCATGGATTCCATACCTTGACTTTCCTCACTGGGACAGCATTCATTTTCCAGATGCATTTTTTTTCTTTTTA
The DNA here is from genome assembly GCA_037902135.1 of Cetoscarus ocellatus. Classification (NCBI taxonomy): domain Eukaryota; kingdom Metazoa; phylum Chordata; class Actinopteri; order Labriformes; family Labridae; genus Cetoscarus; species Cetoscarus ocellatus. The sequence continues at coordinate 497,220 of JBAMNC010000067.1, read as the reverse complement.
CCTCCTCGAGCTCCATTTTCTCAGTCTGTGCAATGTCCAGCTGAACACGTGATGCACAAAGCTGAGAGCCATCAAATTTAGAAAATATAAGGAGGACAAAATGTGCTGGATATTTTTACAGGTATCTTGATTTTGTTAAACCTCTGTGGTTATAAAAGTGACCGGAAAACAACCAAGACTGACACCATCTTAAGAGAAGTGACGTCATGTTTGACCTTTTTACATAAATCAACATGTCCACCATCAGTGGTGATTCAACCAGGACTAAAAGTTAAAATAGCATCGCTGGGTGCTTTTTCCTTTGTCTGCATTTTGGGCTGGATTGTGAACGGTGAGGCCTGATATGCACTAACTTAAATTGATAAAACTTATTTTGCATTATGATATATTCATTTTAACACTGTTCAAAGTAGCGTAGCTATTATGAGAAACAAGCTCAAATGTTTGCATAAAGGTAGTTACATAACTGGTATGTCATCACCCATTTACTTTAAAATATGAATTTTTCATGCAAATGCTGTTTTTGTGCAGCTGGAGATTAAAAAAAAACAAGCTTGTGAAAAAAAATAACATTTTTTTTTTTATTTATGTAACAGATTTAAAAAGCAGAGGTTTACAAAGAGCCTTGACAAACATGTTTAAACATACATATGAGCAAAGCACAAGAGCCAAAGAGCTGATGAAACACAAGACAAACATCCTACAAACCTGATTTGTGTTCCTGGTTGTAAACAGAGTCCAGATGTGTCTGCTGCCCCTCTTTAGATCGGCTGATCTCCTCCTCATATTCTGCTATGGTCCTCTCAAACAGCTTGAAGATCTCCTCGGCTGCTGCTGTAAGCCTCTGCTTCACAAAATCCTTCAGTTCTCCTCCAGACACACTCGATGTCTTTTATTTTTTCTGCGTTACTGCTGCGATCCTGCATTATCTCAGGCAGCAAGGAAAGCCAATCTCCTTCATACCAGGCTACTCATGGCAGAGAAAGGGTTAAATCATCCCAGTCTCTTCTTTGTGAGGTCAGATCAACAGGCAAGATCTCTGGAAGACTTCCTTTGCTGTGTATCTCCGAATAATGTGAGCGTATCAGAGAAATGGCTCCGCCTACATTAATGGTGATGTGTTGGTTGAGGACGAATTGGCTCTGTGTTGATTCTTTTCTGTGTGGACGGTTCTTTTCCCTTTCCCTTCTGTTTTTCCTTCTTTGGATTTTTCTGATGGTCTAAGTTTATCAAACTGTATGTCTATGTACTTTTCATTCCACTACAGAGCCTTCAGGTCTGATCCAGTTGCTTTAAGAGAATCATTTCTTACCTTCTCCCATCTAAAGTACTCCTTATTTGCAAAATATATCTCACTTTATTTCACATTTTCCTTCTTCCTGTCAGTTTTTGTCTTTACTTAAAGATATGATCCACTTTCTTATTTGTTGCACTAACTTCACTGCCCCACTGAAAGTTTGTCGCCATCATTGCTGCTGTTAACACTCAGCCAGAGATTTTAAATTCATCTGGGCAGGATAACACCTTTTTATATAAAGAAGGCCAGCTCAGTCCTGGGATGCCCTCTGGAACCGGTGGAGGAGGTGGTGGAGAGGAGGACTACAACCAAGCTGTCCTCTATGATGGACAAAGACTCCCACCCCCTCCAACACACACTCACTGCACTAAGGAGCTCCGTGAGTGACAGGATGCTCCACCCGAAGTGTGTGACGGAGAGGTATCGCAGGTCCTTCCTTCCTGCAGCTGTCAGACTTTATAACAAAAACCTCTCCAGTGTGCAATAAACCACATTTATATTTATATGTGATAATGTTTCTCTGCAAGATACCAGACATGTACATAGCCACCATATTTATATTATAATATCACAAATCTCATCCTGTAAAATATCAACATGTACATAACCATCTGTCAAACAACAAACATGTACATCAGGACTGTAAATATGCCACTGACTGTATAGTATATACTTTTTTTTACATTTTTCAAAAAAATTTTATTTCTATTTTTGCATTACTGTACTTGATCTGTAATTACCTTATCTTTCAGTACTTCTCTTGTATCCTGCAGCTGCTGTATATTTTGGAATTTCCCCCTGTGGGACTAATAAAGGATATCTTATCTTATCTTATCTTAACCTCAAATTTGTTGGTTGATTCTGGTCCTCCTTGTTGCTGCCACTAATATGTGATCAAGAGCTATGGTTCTTCTTCAGTCCAATAAATAACAGCAAACATCTCAGTCACTGGTCAAAAACACTGATCAGTTCATCAAAGTGAAGATGGTGCAATATGAGGAGGCCAGAAGACCCAACTCTTTTACTAAACTGAGCTAAAAGATTTGGATCACTAGAAAGCGTTGAACTTCCCATTACAATTCAGTCCCTCTTTGACATCTACTGACATTAGCGCCACCTAGAGTGCTGGAGTGTTATTGTCTTAAAGAAAATAAATCAAATGAACTTCTTTTATCACATCTCTTCTGTTGAGCTATCCTTGTAATGCCTACATATCTCTTTGAATCTCTAAAAAAGCTGTTATGTTCTTGATGTTATTATTTCTTTTTTCCCCACTCTTGGGTCATTCATGCTCAGTTGGTCTGTTTGCTGTTTGGGTTTTTGTGCTTTATCATGACGCATTGAGTGTTTGTTGAAACATTTGATTAACCTCTATTCTTAAAAGTTGCATAAATAAATAAAGATTTCATTATAACTACTCTTACTTGGCTAATGAGAGAAAAACTTAAGTTAGGGCCCTGATTCCAGACCAAGCCCTGGTAAAAGTAATGCAAATATATATATCTTAAAATATAATCTAATAATAGGATATTTTCAGATTCATACACTGTAACAGCTGCTTAAATATCCAAAAGTGAAGCCCCATCCCTTGTTGATACCACAAATGCATGAGCACCACAACTTGAAGCATTGATTGAGCCTGAAACATACAGGAAAATACTGCATAGCATTTATTTCAACATTATATCTACATTACATTGCAATTTGAATGCAATATATGGTTATACATGAGTGATTACTTTGCTTTTACACCAAAAATGCTTTAAAATTATGATGGAAGTCTTATTAAAATTATTAATAAGTATGATTTATTTGCAATTTATGCACCAAACAAACATGATGTATTGTTTTCATCTGCGTGTGATACTGCAGCTGCAAAACATTAAAACTGAAAAAATATTTTGACTCAAACATAAGGAATTTTTTTTTGCAATTCAAAAATCATGGACAGTCATCTTGCAATTTAACTGACAGCTCAAATAGCTGTTCATCTCGAGCTGAGGGAACTGTTCGGCTTAAAAGCAAATTATATCTTTGATTCCCTCCGTCCACAAGTTGAGAACTTCTGTTTTATTGCACTGGACAGGACTGAACCTTTCTGCCACAGCTCTCAGGGCTCCTCCTTGTGCACCATCATGTGTCTTGTCAGCGTGGCCTGTTGTGCGAATGTTTTCCCGCAGATGGAGCACCTGAAGGGTCTTTCCCCTGTGTGGACAGTCATGTGTCTCTTTAAATTGCCTCGCTGAGCAAAACTCTGACCACAGACTGAGCAGCTGAACCCTCTCTCCCCCGTGTGAACAAACGTGTGCCGATTCAGGTTCCCTCTCAGGGCAAATTTTCTCCCACAGAACGAACAACTGTACGGCCTCTCTCCGGTGTGGCTCCTCATGTGTAAAATCAAGTTACTCTTCAGACTGAAGCTGGTGGGACAGACGGAGCAGCTGAAGGGTTTCTCTCCTGTGTGTGTCCTCAGATGTAAGGTCAGAGTTGAGCTTTGTGTGAAGCTCGCGCTGCAGACGGAGCACCTGAAAGGTCTCTCTCTGGTGTGGACTCTCATGTGTCGCTCGAAGTCTCCTTTCCAGGGAAAAGTCTTCTTGCAGACTGAGCAGCTGAAGCGCGCTCCCTCAGAGTGGCGTCTCATGTGAGTGGACAAGGAGTTTTTACGGAGGTATCGTTTCCCACAAACCAAACAGCTGAATGGCTTTTGTCCTGCTCTCCTGCTGTTTAGACTTTGAGAACATTCAGAGGAGATGTCTGCTTGTTCTCCATTATTCCCATCTTTACCTTCTGAAGGAGCTTCACGGCGTTCTCTGACCTCCTGACCAGACCGAGAGCTGCTGACCTCCTCCCGACCCCAGCTGCTGTCATCAGTTTCAGACTCAGAGGTATGCAGAGTGTCCTTCATGATCTTCTCCGTTTGGTTTTCATGAAGCTGTGAGGACTCTTGCTCATCCTCTTCAGTCTTCACCATATCAGGAGTGAGTGTGGACTCCTCCAGCTCAGGAAGCTGCTGTCCCTCCTGATTGATCCAGAGCTCGTCTTCTTCCTTTTTGATGATTTGGGACTTCTCCTGGTTCAGGCTGGAGCTCCAGTCCCGCTGTTCAGGGAGGACCATTTCTTTTCTCACCAGCAGCTGCTCGGCATCTGTGGACAGCAATCAAAAATAACTTTTAATAATAACAACTTTATTTATATAGTACCTTTAAAAACAGAAGTGTACAAAGTGCGTTAACAGACAAAACAAAGGCAGAAAAGGGCAGAACTTCGGGGAACAATAAAATCAACAATCAGGTCAAACAGAGACCACGAGAGTCAAAGAAAAAGGCACAGAGGGTCATGTTAACTAAAGCAACAAAAAGAAAGAAAATAGTATAAACTGGTAAGCTGGAAACAGCTGAAGTAATTTAGGAATACATCAAGTCCATATAGCTCACCATGTCAACAAGTACAGATGGAGAACATTGGTGGGGAAGGTATTTAGTTTCATGTATAATAACAAGACTATTTACAGATACATAGATACATTTATGACTGTTAAAGGTTGATGACATCACATCAGGAAGATAGAAGAAATCACCCAGAATTGAGCATCATTTATTTATCACTGGATCAACGTGTGATAACAATGTGATGTAGTTTGATGCTAAAGCTGCAGTGAGCATCGCTGGCCTTCACTCCTTCATGGGGGTTCACAAAAAAACTGAACAACATGGGGTCATTGCTTCAGTTCAGAGGTCATTACTCCCAAGTTACCACGACTAGTTCCATCATATTGGAGACAACAGCCTCTACATAACTGCCAGGCTGTTGGTGCCCCCATTAAGACAGGTATTTTTACACAAACAGAAAATAATTCAAACTTATATTATTTTTTTCTTCCCCATAGAGGTGTGGTTTAAGTCACTGTGCAGGGTTATTCTGGACGGTGCAGGCAGGGCCCTCAATCATATGTTTTTATGGGCCCCACAATTTCTTTTTGCACCCTTGGATGTAGATAATTGATAGGTGGGATGCAGGATGTAATTGCTTTGATACAGATATCAGCTGATATCAGCCTAAAAAGTTAAGTATTGGTATCCCCCGATATTGAAATTTTTGCAGATATTTACAGCCAATATATCGGCCATGTATCGGCTGGAATATCAGCAAATAACACAAATATTCAATATCTCACCACTGCATGGGTACATTTAAAAATCAAGAGTTTCATTTTTGAAAGAGTTAAATGCTGTTATTCTTCTTTTACATGTTCCTCACAAAAATATACTGTAACATTGAAAGAAACAAATCCATTTTTTTAAGTACAGAGCTTGTGCTCTTGACCAGAAATATCGGTATCTGTGATAATGAATTAAAAAATATTGGCATAACAGATTCTGCAAAAATCCAATATCGTGCATCCCTAATGCTGATATTTCCAAATGCATTATTGCCAATACTGATATAAAGACTTTATGTTACAAAAAATGACTTGTTGCTTTCATTGTAAGTTGATTTGTGTTTGGAACTGATGCACAGTGAGAAAACCATTTCTGTCTTAAACAATGAAATCTGATTTCTGCAGAAATGATAAGGTGAATAAACATGGTACATTTGTGTATTTAGCCAATAATACTGCCAATATGTGGCTAATATATAAGGTCGAGATATAATCAACTCAAGTCAAAATTTATTTCTAAAGCACGTGTAAAAACAACCTCAGTTGACCAAAGTGCTGTACAGGAGTTCAATATAATCATGCATACACTTAATAATAAGAATTAGAGTCATGGAATAAAAATGAACACAATATTAAAAACGAATAAACTAAAATATGAATATAACAATAAAAGAAGAGTACAAGAGAAGATGGGGAATGAAAATAATCAATACCGGCTGTAACTATTTGCAAAAAGTTAAATATTGGCCGATACCAATATTTAACTTTTTAAGCCAATGTCTGCTGATTCTGATATTGCACCAAAATAATCGTGCATCCCTAGTTTTAACCTTGCAGTGCAGCTGGATCCTCCTGATTCAGAGTCTGTAATCAGACAGGTCTGTCTTGCAAAGCTGCACTCTACAACAACTGTGCTCGGCCCAATCAGTGTCCTTTGAAGCAGGAAGAGGTGGGAGCAACTTTTCCCAAAAATCCCCCTGCTGCCACAAGGCAGTTCCAGTCGATCATTTTACTGTTAAACTGTACCCCGAGGTTGTGTGTCCTCCTAAATGAAACTTGCAGCCTTGTCTGGGATGGGGAGGGGGGCTGCTGAAGAGGATGTGGAAGTACTAATCTAATCTAATCTAATCTAATCAAGGCACCGCCATACAACAGTGAGAAAAGTCCCATGGATTTGTCATAGTGGGCCAGTTGCTTTACACATAATCGACACACAGTGGAGCCCAAAGTGCTTCCACATGGCGCTCTGAGTGGCTTTGCTGGTCCTCCTTTTCCTCAAAGTGTCTTCTTTGTTTGTTTATTTCTGAAACACTAGAAGCAGCTATTGTTGAGGTCAAAAGAGCACTGGCCATTTGGGTCAGAGCGCCCTCTGCTGGATTAAGAGGTTTCCTGCTCCAGGTGCCCTAATGGGCTGTTCAGCTTAATTTTTATCTGAATCTTTGTTTACACTTTGAGTACGGATTTTTATCCCCGTGTTGAACAGATATTTGAATATCGGTTATAAGGTGGCGGCCCTATCAGGAAGTGACTGCTCATGCCGAGATTAGCATAGATGCTAACAGCTTCAGGTGCAGTTTTGTCATATCTGGATTTCTTTAATAAAAGAAAAACGAAAATCATCATTGGAAAATAGACCTTCGCTCCACTTCTGGAATGTTTTGGCAGTAGTGCCCGCCTACTTCATTATCCGATTGGCCTGAAATGAATGTGATTGACAGATTGAGCGTCCAATCCCCTGCCAGATTCGTTTTTGAAAGTTCTGCTGTGATCCGCCAGGTCCATACAGCTCAACATCTTTGACTTTAGGGACAAAAGGATGTTGTTTTCATTTAATCTCCCTTTAATTTTAGTCCATATGCACTAACAGTTATCAGTGATCTACACTGACCCTGTGGTCACGTGTCAGGATTATGTTTGAATATGAATCAATAATAAAATGGAAAAAAAACAAACCTGCTCCGGGAGACTGACCTTCGTGGTTGAAGTTGTGTGGTTTCTCCTGTCCATACTGATGTTTAGACCGACTGATCTCCTCCTCATATTCTGCGATGGCCCTTTCAAACAGCTCAAAGATCTCCTCAGCGGCTGCAGACAGTCTCTGGTTCACCAGAGATCTCAGGATCTGGACTTTAGACATTTTTATCTTACAAACGCGAAGTTTATCGCCAAATAAAACTAGATTCACACACGTAAACTTCCGTCTATTCCTACGTCTGTCCTGTCCTCCGGTAATAACAAGCGAGGATCTACACGGAAACGGAAGAAATTCATACAACTTCCGGTGTAATGATATGACTCGCGACGTGTTGACGTAGTCCTGTTGTGACGTTTCGTTTGTGAACGAGTCGGCGCTATCTGCTGACTCTCCTTTTTTTTTTTTTTTTCTTTTTTTATTAAAGTTTTTTATAAAACATGATTTTAACATATATTTAACAAAAATTAACAAATACAGCAAAACAATCCAAATAAAGAAGAAAATATATATATTATTTCTAATAAAATAAAAATAAAGATATATTAGATTAGGTTAGATTAGATAGTACTTTATTAATCCCTTTGGAAAACTCCTCAGGGAAATTAGAATTCCAATACTAGTTACAAAAAGTAGATAAAAAAGATACATAAAAAAGACAGATATAAACAAAAAATATAAATAAAAAACAAATATAAACAAAACAAAATAAAATAAATAAAAACAAAATTAAATAAAACGTAGTATGTATATATACAAAACACAAGTGTATATAAATATACATGTCTAATTCTGATTCTAAAGGCCTAAGATCAGTGTAGATTTTCCAGACATCTTGAAAAGAGATTAGTAGATAGAAATTAAGCAGCTGCAGTTAATTTGCCAACAACTATCCTTACAGTGTTCCAACCAGGTTAAGAGAAAAGAAATTGCCCCATGACTTCTTGAAATCATCACATTTGTATTTTAAAAAAAGTAATAATAATAATAATAATAATAATAATAATAATAATAATAATAATAATAATAATTATTATTATTATTATTATTATTATTATTATGGGGATACAATATGTATTCCAATACAGGGTGATAATCTGCTGTACAATGATGCTATATTAATCATCACAGGAAAATAAGTGTTATTGATTCAAGAAATGAGAGACATCCTGTGGAAGCCCTGAAGAGCAAAACACAAAAGTGCATTTTTTAGACACAACAAAAAACAAAAAATAAGTATTGAGGTAAATATATAAAAGCTTCACAGACACAGCAACAGTGTATAAACCCCAATTTCAGGGTCTCATTTGAGTAAAATTATTCATCTGTTTAAGATTCATTGACCCTAAAGTTAATTTTTCATCCTTTTCAAAATTATTTTGCTTCAGTAAATCGAATTCTGTCTAGTGCTGCTGAGTTTGATCATCTTTTCATATATGTGCCTCAAATAAAGATGAATAATAATGATAACAGCTTGGTGTAGTCATCAGGAAGACGTCAGGAGTCGTCAGCGTGAGCAGAGACAGTCAGGTGGTCTCCCTGTGGTCACTTCCTCATTTGTCCTCTGGGGAGCAGCAGCGCCCAACTAAACTTTCTAGGAAAATCTGGAGGATGAAAATGTTTAATCCTTAAACTCGTTTTTACAAATGCTCATTTTACCTAAAAATTGGTCCTTGACAGAAAAGTGGCTGTTGTCAAAACTGAAAAATAAAGGCAGGAGGTAACACTGAAAATGCATCCCAGTTTACAGGAAAATGTTGGACAGTTCAAATTTCATCTGTAATGAAGCTTTAGGTCAGAGGTCACCGACCTTGAGCCTGAGAGCTACAATGAGGAATATCACGGAGGGCTGCATGTGTGATTTGATGATCCTAAGTAACATAAATGTGCATAAATACCATAAAATAGTAAATATATACATTTATCATGCTGACACTGTATGTTTATATTCCACATTTTAGACCTATATTCAATTAAATACACTATAATGATGAGAAATTTAATGTCAAACGGTTCTTATTGTTCTTTTTTAAATTATTTTTTATTTTTTAAAGTCTCATTTTTTGTGTGTTCTTTTGGTTGTATTTTTTATTGTGTGTTTGCATTCTATATTGTTCTGCTTTTTAAATCTTTCTTCTGTTATTCTATTTATAATTTTTTTGTTTTGCTTCTTTTTATGTCTCATATGTTGATTTATTTTGTAAATTTGCATCTTTTTTTTTGTTTTTTCATTTCAGGGTGATTTATGTTTTGGCACTGATATATATTAATTGATTGCTTATTTTTTGGTATGTCTTCATTTGATGCATTTTTTGTTCTGTTGGTTTTTCCCTTTTTTCTTTTGTTTTTATGTGTGGCTTGTTAGAGCAAGATATATAACAATGACCCAAAATATTATTAAAAAAAAAGTAATAAAAGCTGAAACGTAATAATTGGTTGATAATGTAACAAAAGCGCTGAGCCTGAAATGTAATAAAAAGTGTAATAAAACCCAAAATGTAAGAACTGGCCAATAATGTAACAAGATGCTGAGCACAAAACGTAATAACTTTAAAACATTATGAGGCATAATGTAATAACTGACCCAAAATGTGACAAATTATTACATTTCGGGCAAAAAGTTATTACTTTTTGGGCTCAGCATCTTCTTACATTATCAAGCAGTGATTACATTTCGGGTTTATAACATTTTTTTGGTAACATTTCGGGTCATTGTGACATACTGGGCTCTACATGGCTGCATTTTTATTTGCTGTTATTTTCTCTCTTTTTTTTTGGGGGGGGGGGGGGGTATTTTTCTCTTAAATGTTGTTCCCCTGTTTGTTTTTTTTAATCTGTTACTTGTTTTTGGAGTGTGTTTTTATTTGTTGAGTCTTAAAAAGATCTGCCTTGCTTTTAAGGGCTTCCGTACTTGTGATTCTGTCGTTATTATTTTATATAAACGTTGCTTTTTTTCTCCTCCGCGTTTCTCTCGGTCACTGGGAGCTGAGTGAACTGATATTGTGAAATATAAATAAATCCTTTATGAGCTCAAAAAATGATTCATATAGACTTCCAGAAAGTGCACCGAGTTACCACACATCACTGCGCCGGCGAGTGTGTGCGTCAGCGCGCGCGCCTCAGTGTGTGCGTGCCTAGGTGCGCGTGCATGCGCCCTCACCTTGTCTGGGTGTGTCCCTGTAAAAGCAGCAGCAGGTACCGTCAGTTTGGTCTCCGTCTCTGCTGGAAACACTTGAACCGTCCGTGATGGATCTGTTTTCCCTGAAGTCTCTCCTCCTCCTGCTCTCGTTCACCGGTAAGAACATTTTTAATCCACTTGAAGCGCGAGACTGACGTAGAATCTCGTTAATTACTCCTTTATGCCGCGTTATTCCCGCGTTTCTATCGCCTGTTTTGAGGACTTGTTGGAGCCTGTTTGAATTTCGATCAGGACGTCGTAACTAAACAGAAACTTCGTCTGCAGATCAAAAATATTGAATTAAATCCAGTTTACGGCACTGTCTAGATCTAAGGTTAGGGGAGACCAGAGTCTGCTGTCACACCCAAAACACAGGGCTCCTTTTCATCATGTTAGGATTAGGGCTGGGCGATATTGACCAAAATTAAGACCTCAAAACTCCTAAGGTAAACGGCGATTTTCAAGATTTATCTCAGTACTTCTACCAATCAAGCAACTATTTAATCACAAATTAATTTAGAAACAGGCGCATGCAATTTGCAATTCTCATTAAGCAGTCATTTGTGGGTAGGAAAAATCTAGCAGAGCTTATTTGTCAGGGACCAAACAGCAAATAATGAACACAATTAAAAATGTCACAAGATAGTTTGAGCCTGCAGCCTTAAAAAAAAAAAAAAAAAAAATCAAAACTTTTCTGAGTTACTAAAAGATCCCAGCATATACAGATACAGTACTCACAGATGTAGAAAATCATAATGAAGCTTTTTTTAAGTTTTCATATTTTTTAATCAGCTGCTCAGACTTGGTTTTGAAATCCTGAGCCATTTATTAAATTATATATTTGAGTAGCAGCTTTTCCTTCAGACTCTTGAAGCTAGGCAGAGTTGTAGATGTTTCTTTGGTGCCAGGGGCGCTCCTAGACATTGTGGGCCCCATAACATTGTATTATTTGCCCCCCCCCCCCCCCCCCCCCCCCCCGCACGGTTTAAATTGACCCTTAGAAGCTATTTAAACCTCTATTAAGAAAAAAAAATCATCTATAATTTTGTGGAAAAAACAATTTATTAGGGTCATTAGCAGCTGTGTGTGTGTGCCCCTCTAACTATGACCTAGTCCCCAATGAAGGGCGTCTTTCCCCTCTTAAAGGGGTTGAAGTGGTCTGCAATATGAGGACTTTCATGCCTTGAGATTGTTTTTAAGCATCCTACAGAGCTTTTTGTTTTTGTTTTTTAATACTTGACGACCTGGATGATGCCTTTTTGCTCTTAAAAGAAGTACATATGAGAAAAGCCCTCACTTATTTGGACGAATTTAAATGTATGAAAAATATTAACTTATTTTTAAATATTTTTAGGGGCCCTGGTAGATTAGACCTACCCCCCCTCGACACCCCTGTATGGTGCTTCAAAGCAAGATCTGTAGACCTCACCACTTTAGCTTGTACATTTTACTTTGCATTCCCTTAAGATTATTATATGAGGAGAAAAGCTTGGAGAAGATCTCACAGCCTGTCATTGATTTTTTTTTCCTGATAAACAATAAAAAACAGTTTAAAGGAGACAGAAGCTGGATCGTTCCGATGCGGAGAGCTGCAAAAGCTTGTTCTCTTTCAGTCATCATATTGCACTTTGTAGCTCTTAATGTGAAATGTTGAAAATATTTGTCATGCTGAAACTTTTATTTCCACCTTTTTTTTTTGCCAAAACATCATTCTGCTGCTCATCTGAGATTTTAAGGGTCCCATGTCAGATCACATTTCTTTGATTTTAATGTTAGAAGGGGATTTGAGAGCAGAAGGACTCAACACAATTCTCTAAACTCTCAGTTCATGGAGAAATGCCCGATAGATACAGCCGGCACCGGGTCATAGCTGGGGGCGGGGCATCAGCGTGGGGGAAAACAACCCTGACCCCCAACCTGCAATACTGGGGGCATTTGGATTTTAAAACTCTGATGCTAATGCTAACAAGCTGCCACATCAATCAAAAATCACTTAGCAATAATCACAAAGCATTGAAAATTGGATAATTGGGTTATTACAGTCTAGATATAAAAGAGTAGAATTGGGTTGTTGTTTACATGTCATAAAAAATGGAAGATTAACGCTGCTGTTTGGCTAAAGTGTAACTCCAGCCCTAGTATAACGCATTTATTAGAATCAGTAGACAAAGAATTTATTAAGTTGAAAACATGGTTTGACACAGCCCTTTAAGGTTCCCACCAAGAAAAATGCAGTCAAAAAATTATTTCTTTGCATTTTTTATTTCCTTTAGGCAACAATAACAATACTCAATTGTTTTTTTTTAGAAGATACCCACCAGTTTTTGAAATATAATCCTTTACCTGGTAGAGATGTCATTTTATGGTAAAGGTGCAAAAAATAAATAGTGGCTTAAAATGTGCTTGACCAGTTGGTTGAGAAAAACATTAAAGGGTTAAACAGGTTATCATTAAATAAAAGTAAAACAAAATTTAGGGTGTATGGTGGCACACAAACCAACTGTGACGCAAAGCTTAATCTTAATGGTGTGGAAACTGAAAGAGTGTTAAGTTTCTAGGAGCTGGAAAACACGTATCGATCACATTAAACGTAAATGCTCCAAATCTGTTGCAATTCTTTATAAAACTAAGGATTTATTAAATAAAAATTGCCTTAAGATTTCGGACTATCTACTTGTAATGCTTTCTATGTCATACTGTGTTGAAACCTGGTGAAATACATACAAAGCAAATTTAGACCCAATAATCAAACTACAGTAAAGAGCGTTCAGAATAATCAATAAAGTCTGATTTCTTTAACCCACTAATCAGATTTTCATTGTATCTTCCATGTTAAATTTTAAAGACATTGTTTAGAGATAATTTTTGTGTAGTAAATAATACTCTTCCTGCTTGGATTCAAACATTTTTTTAAACTAAGGGAAAGAAAATATTATTTAGGAGGTGTGCTTATGTTTGAAACAAGAAAAGTTGGAATACATATTAAATACAGATGTGTTCTGGTTTTGGGGATGAAATTTTGGAATGAGCTCAGTGATGACTTAAAATGATTAAAAACTCTCTTAAAGTTCAGAAAAATCTTAAAGTGTAAATTAATTAGCGCTTATAAGGAATAAAGATTCACTTGGATTGTACAGGAGAGTCAAATTGCATTCTTTGTTTTTTTTCTTAACATTTATGTAACTGAAATAAAAATATTAATTCAGTCATTCATTCATAGTATTTTCCCTCAGTTTTAATTTCCTTTTAAAAGACGATGAGCCCTAATTCGATGGTGTGGAGCGCGAGGTGCATGGCGGTTTGGAGCATGTCCTTATATATTTAGTTATTTTTTTGTATGCAGTGATAAAGAGTCATTCTGGGCATGCATCTCATATTTAATTCCTGAAGGGTCTATGGTAAGGCTGTCACCAGACTTGTCTTCTCTTCCCTGCAGGATGCTGCTCAGCAGATGTTCTACCACCGGGTCCTTTGGATGTAGTTTTGGGTAAAGATGCGACCATACCCACGCTGCTCAAGAATTCCAACTACACCGTCATAATCTGGAATTTCAGCGACGGGACCGAAACAATCAACGTTGCCACTGTGACTGGGGGGGTCCTGACTGTGAATACCCCTTACAGCGGGAGGGCATCTATCGACAAGACCAATTGTCAACTGAGCCTGTTGGCAGTCACGGCGGCAGACAGCGGCGATTACAGCATCTCTCTCATAGCCACTGGTGTACCTACAGTCACTGGAGAGATAAAGCTCAGAGTCCTGGGTGAGTCTGAATTATTGTTACCACACATTTCACAGCCGTTTGGAACTTGGTTCAGATTTAAAGCTGTTATCATATTAAAAAAGAAACACATCAGACAGTATACACTGAAGCAGGAGCTGTTTTTGTTATTCTGAGGCCACAGAAGACCCTTCCTCACATCTGAGACTTTTCATCTGAAGTTAAAAAATGTATTAATCAGTCATATTGATAAGAGAGAGAGCACTGTCATGTTTGTAGAATATACCTACTTATTGGGAGTGCTTGCAGGGCCTGATTAACATAGTTTGGGGCCCCTTGGCAACAACTCTTAAGTGCCTCTTTGGAAATCTGTTGCCCCCCAAACCCACCAGCATCGACTGCCCCCACGCCCACAGAATCAGAGATAATGAACAGGGATGTACAGTCCAGAGTTCATTCATTCATTCATTCATTCATTCATTCATTGAAATCCTTGGGATCCTCGTTTGCAATGGTGCTGAGTAGTTGCAGCAATACTGTTTACGTTTTCAGTGTTTGGTGTCGTTGCTTGTCGGTTGTCACCACTGCTCATCCAAGACAGCATCAGAATATATAAAAACACCTTTAACTGTGACAGGTTGGAGTTTGTTTTCAACCTGCAATAAAGGTACAATTTTAAAATGTATTTATTTCTTTTAATTCTGCTTCTTAGTTCTCATTTGCCATATTCTTGTTCTGCATGTGCCTTCTCTGTTTCCTTGCTGATTTTCTTACCTGGCCACTCACCTGGTGTTAATTATTTAGAGGCCACACCTACAGATGTGGTGCTGATCAAAGCCTCAGGCTGAAACCCTGTTTCTTGTGGTTGTATATACTTCATTAAAGCCAAAGACTGTTTTGAGCTTTTTTTTTTTTTGCTGAAATCATTTGTTGGAATATTTTATTTTTGAGTCAGCACTGACACAAAGTGAATTCTTTCTTCAGTTGAGCACCTGCCTACCTCTCAAAGAGTTGTTTTGAGTGATATATTCATTATAGATTTTAATTTTAATGTTATATTGATCTCTATCCATGGTTGTATTGATTATTCATTCATAGTAACTATCTTTACAACCACATAGACATAAGGACCCTCTTGAAAATGAGGGGCTGACCTTTAATAAATTTATATTCAACAAATATGGTGCTGTATAAATAAAGATTGATTAATTAAGTCTATATTTAGCAGAGACAAATATGATTTTAATCTCTTTGTCTTTGCCTGGATGGATACATCTCTGGATGTATGTATGTGTATACACACATACATTTATTATATGTATTTTTATAAATGCATATACTGTATATGTATCTGTAAATAAAGTGTTTGTCTCCAGCCTGCTATATTGTTAAGTAGGGCTGAACGATTTTAGGAAAAGATCTAATTGCGATTTTTCTGGCAGATATTGCGATTTCAATTCGATTCACGATTTTCTTCAAATCAAGCTTCAGTGCAATATTCACTATGTTTACAGTATAGACAACAGTAAGGAAATCAATGATCAAAAGCACATAACACATTATTCATCATCTAATATTGATGATAAATAATCTGTTTTCATTATTTAAGGGATACTCCAACTTCTGTTCCTAAACAGAGGCTTTGTGTTGCTGACCTGCTTACCAGCACTTCTGCAGTAGAGATGTGACGTTCGTGAACGAGTCGACTCTTTTAAACAACTCTTTTAAGTGAACATTTATTTTATTTTTATTTATTTAACCTTTATTTAACCAGATAAAAGACCCATTGAGATCAAGATCTCTTTCACAAGGGTGACCTGGCCAAGAGGTCAGCAGCACACGTCAGAACTGAAAAAAAACACATTAAATGGTGGTAATGTACAATAAATTAGAATACACATATTTTGTGAGTGCAAAATTTTGCAATAAAGTGCAGTAATTATAACATAAATAACAATTCAGGAACACAGGCACTGTTCAAAGGTCTCACGCTGTTTATCCATCATCATGGACCGAAAGGCTCCAAATGAGATGAGCTCTGTGAGCTTCAGTTCAGTCTGTAAAGAGGTCCACGCTGTGGGGGCAGCAAAACTGAACGCTCTCTTCCCCAGTTCAGTTCTGACAAGAGGAACTGAAAGATGAAGAACGTCACAGGACCGTAAGGCATAGTGGCTTTTAGTTCTCTGAAGAAGAGTACATAAATAAGAAGGAACTAAGCCAAGAAGAGCCTTGTAAATCAGCATCAGCCAGTGCGTATACCTTCGCGCACTTAAGGAAGGTAAACCAGATTTGACATATAAGTCACAATGATGCGTGAGACGGCCATTACCAGTGACAAACCTCAAGGCACTGTGATAAACAGTGTTCAAGGACTGGAGACATTTAAGAGGAGCACCCATATACAGCACATCTCCATAATCAATCAAAGGAAGAAATGTTGCTGGCACAAGTAGTTTCCGGGCTCTGAGTGAAAAACAGGATCTATTTCTGTAGTAGAACCCAATCTTCACCCTGAGCTTGGCAACTAACCTTGTAATGTGTGCTTTGAAAGAAAGCTCACATTCTACATTCGACATTGAGAGTCGATTTGCCGTTGTGAGTTAGCCGTTCATTTGTGAGCCATTCTTATATGCAAATTGCCTGCAAATCTGTAAAATAGTTGACACAACAGATCCTGGGTCAGTCAGGAGCGCTGCAAAAACAATCCCAGCTTTGGCAATCACGTGATTGCGTTGTCTGAAATTGCGATTTTGATCTGAAAACGATGAATTTTGCAGCCCTATTGTTAAGTACCTTGAGATAACACTTGTTATGAACTGGGGCTAAACAAATAAAGATTGATTGATTGTTATGAGTGATCCATGGGTGTACGCTCCATAATTAGCCTGTTCCTCTTTCGAAGTTCACCCTGTGACATATTTAATCATTACTCCTGCTTGCACCAGATAACCTAGCCACAAAATAAACCTCAACATCAGTCCAACATGTGGTTGGAATTAATATGGAAGTAAAACTGCTTTGGCATAGGAACCCCCATAATCTGGACATTGTCACAACGTGATGCACAGTGTCTCAAAGTGCATTTATGGGTTTTTGCATTTCTGTGTGCCCAGATGTGTTTTTAAAACTCACATTATTTTCAAAAACAGGAGAAAAACATCTCTTTTCAAAAATACCCACCAACATGTGAACATACGTTCAATCAACAGCACAGCAGCTCTGTCACAGCTGCTTCAGTCGTAGCTTTGAGCTCAAACTCCGTCCCTTATGAACAGTTTGATTTGCTGAGCCAGCCTGCAGCGAGTCGGAGGCTGAGCCACTCCTGTGATGTCTCTGGAGTTAAGGAGTGTTGGGTGTCCCTGCTCCACCACAAATCATGTGCTGCCTGGAAACCACTGAGAGCAGGCACCTCCTGAGAACATGTTCCATCACGGAGGGGAAGCTTCACTCCTGTCCCTGCAATTTAAGCATTTGTTAAACACAAGAGCACTTTTCTACATGATGATATGTCTCCTGATTGGACGTGGAGTCTGATAACATCCCTGAGCTGAAGAGCTGATCTGGTAGAATCACAGCGCAGGGCAGTAATTTATCAGAGGTATCATTTAAGGGAGCAGCTTTCTCCTGCAGAGGAGTTTGGACTGTTAAAATTCCCTCTTGTGGTCCTTCCTGGTGTCTGTTTGTGCGCAGGATCAGGTCGAGGTGTCGATGTGCTCTCTTGAACGCTTTGACTTCATTGTTTTCACAGTCAGGAAATATTTAGAGGCTGACTCACATGTTGGTTTATACAGAAGCACAAAGTCACCCGACGTCCATCAGGTCTGGAGCTAGCTCAGTGAAAAGGGGTTGTTCTCTCTCCAGCCAAGAAGAAAAAAAGTCCTTTTCAGGCAGCTCAGATGTTTATTCATTCATGATTTTCTCTCATTTCTCATCTTTCTGATGGTTCAAGCTTTACCCTCCGCAGTTAAAAATCTTCCCTCACTGCACAATCAGGCCTTGAAAGTAGTGGACCAAAACCCCCATCACTGCCACATATTAAAAAAATGCAATTTACTGAGCTTTGGAAATTTTATGCAATTTTATGCAAGCAATTGATGCCTGCTTCAGGACAAACAACCGTGCCAAGCTTGCCTGAAAAAGGTGAAACAACAAAAACGCCTCAGAACATAATTATCCCCAATGATTTAGAGTAGCTGAAAATCCAGACGTCCAAGAAAGGGGTGCATGATATTGGATTTTTGCCAATATCCAATATGCCGATATTTTTATTTCATTATTGCGATACCAATACCTATACCGATACCGATATTTCTGGTCAAGAGCAGATGCTCTGTACTTAACAAAAAGGGACTTGCTTCTTTCAGTGTTACAGTATGTTCTTGTGAGGAACAGATGTAAAACAAGAAAAACAACAGTTAACTCTTGCAGAAATGAAACCATTGATTTTCAAATGTACCCATGCAGTGATGAGAAGGTGTACCAATATTATACATTTGTGTTATTTGCTGATATTCCAGCCGATATGTGGAGTGTGGAGTACAGTGGAGTGTACACACTTTTTGACATACTTTCTCTCGTGACTCCATAGCAGAACAAAACCACCGCTGTCATCATGTTTGTACTGTTTTGTGTCATCCTCTGACCTCACGTTGGATTCCCTATGATTTCATACAGAGGCATATTTAAGAATCTAAATGACTATTGCCTCAAGCTATTGGATCTGTTTCATTTTTAATCTGATATTCAATGAGCAGAAGGATCTAAAAGTACGAAAACTCATCTGTAAACTTTAGATCAGTGTTCAAAGTTGAACCAAAAGCTGTTCTTCGAGACAGAAACAGAGCCTCCAACATCCATCTTGAATGCTTTGACTTATTTTTTATCAAAGAGGTATAAAAGTATCAGGGTTATTCAGTCTTTCCAAGCATGGTTCTCATGTACAAAACATTTCAATGTGCTCCTGTCCATCCTTTTTATCCAGCAACAGCAACATTTTGATTATTTGGATGGAAAGGTGCAGTTGTTGTTAACTGAACCTAATCTACGAGGTGTGTCAGAAAAGTTCCAGGACTGGTGTCTCAAAAGATCTATTTAGAATCCAAACTACAAACTACAAGTTTTCCCTTCGAAGTAATCCCCCCATGTCTACAAAAAGATACTGTGGCGTTTGCTTCGTTCAGTGCGCGAGAAGAGGCGAGAGTTGTGGCAGGACAAGTCTGGCTGCTTCACCATGACAACGCGCCTGCTCACAATGACCTGAGCATCTGACAGTTCCTGGCCGAGAAGAATATTGCCATGCTGTAGCAACCTTCCTACTCACCCGACCTGGCTCCATGTGATTTTTTTCCTCTTCCCCAAGCTCAAGGGGGTCATCAGGGGGACCCGTTTTGAAGATGTGGATGACATCAAAATGGCTGTGACAACGGTCTGCGGAGGATCCCGGAAGAATCCTTCCAGGAGTGCATGAAAGTGTGGCAGAGAGGGATGGGAAAGTGCATTAGACTCCAGGGGGATTGCTTCCAAAACTTGTAGTTTGTAGTTTGGATTCGAAATAAATCTTTTGTGACACCAGTCCTGGAACTTTTCTGACACACCTCATATAAAGCAGTGGTATGCAAACTGTGGCTTGGTGGCCAAGTGTGCCCCGTAGCTAATTCTTTAAATAAAATATTTGGCCCAAATTAGAACATGAGGCTTGTGCTTGAACAATAAATAAAGTCAAGTAGATTACAGCATTATCAAAGCAATACAAATCATGCTCACTCTCTGTTTTCTGCTCCGCCTCATCCTCTGACTTTTAAAGAACAAAGTGCAACCACCGACCAAGTTTGGCCGTTTCATGGATTGCTGATTGAATGTAGAGATTAGTTGTTAGCATCTCCTCCTATATGGAGCCTTGTTCTTATCCTGAGGCTCTCTGAAATCTGGTTCTCCACCCTGAGCCTGAACATGGATTGGCTGTTGCCTTGTCAGGCCACGAAAGCGTAAATTTATGCAGTTTTTTACTGTAATTATATTTAAAAAAGAAGTCCATTTTAACCTTAATTAGACTGGTTTGACTAATTTTAATACACTTAAGGGAGTTAAATAAATCTTTTTACATGTTCTTTCTTTGGTAATCCATATTAAGTGGGTAGACACATCAAAATAATCAGGCTAACTTTTGGCTCACATCCCCACTTCCTATTAAAGTCTGCAAAGGCCCTGAAGGAGGTCCTCCTGACATTGCCACTTGTGATCACCCTGTGAGAGCAGAGGCACTGCCTTCTTGGTAAAATGAATGGGTGGGTTTGTGGTGTCCTGTGTCCCTCTCTTTGTGGAACAAAACTGATTAATCTGACATTATCTTTCTCTCTGTTTCAAATCAGATAAGATTTTAAAAATCTCTATGTGTGTGCCAGGCCTTAGTTACACCTATGCATCCCTTCAGGGCAGTTTGATTTATTTTAGCAGTGATCCAGGTCGGTCTCTAATGTGGCTCTTGCTTAAAGTTTGTTGGATGAAGTTGTTACTGTCAGAACTGGTTTCCACTCCTTCACGTTGCTCCCACACAGCTACAGTTGCCCAATCATTAATAAACAGCCGTCACATTCAGAACGAAGCTCCAGGATTATTAGGAACGAGTCCAGCAGGTTGAGCTGCTAGGATATTTACTGCCGCCTTAACTCACTCCATTCACTTGTTGAATTTAGAGTGTAATTAGGATTGTGTGGAGAGGAAAGTGCCCCGGGTGAGCAGGTTATTGAATTCCCTGTCCTCTAGTTTAAGCATGGAATCATTAAATTCTCATTTGTGGTAAGATTTTACCGATTAAAGCCCTGGGCTTGGTGATGTTATTA
The DNA here is from genome assembly GCA_037902135.1 of Cetoscarus ocellatus. Classification (NCBI taxonomy): domain Eukaryota; kingdom Metazoa; phylum Chordata; class Actinopteri; order Labriformes; family Labridae; genus Cetoscarus; species Cetoscarus ocellatus. The sequence continues at coordinate 476,054 of JBAMNC010000067.1, read as the reverse complement.
GAAAACGCCTCGATAACATGTCTGGAGGGAAATTGAAAGGATTTATATTGATTTAGAAACGTCTATTATAACTATGAAAAACTAGAGGTGTCCAAAAATAGTTATGATTCAGCATTGCATCAATACATCCATGAATTGATTATTATTCACCTGTTTTTAACTCCATATCAACGTGTATCTATGATGTTATAAACAAGCAGAAACAAACGTATATCTTTAATGGTCAGGGGGTTTTGAGTCATTTATTATCAGCCTTTAATGAGGCTTTTCCATTTGTGGTATCTGCTCAACTCTGCACGTTTTAGATACTCCCTGCTCTGTTTTCATTACAGTCTTGACTGTATTAGTACTTCTTTACCACCACAGTGTGGCTGTACAAAACCACACTGGCATCCTCACAAAAACAAAGGAGTAAACAAAGGCGATAGAGCTGCCACCCCTAACATTAGGAGATGAATTTTGTTCAAAAGATAGTTTCAAGAAGAAAGACAACCTGCTTGAAGCAGAGGAGAGTTTGGTAAGTCATACAGCACCCTGGAGGTGACAACAGGGTTGTTTCATTTACCAGCCAATATCCCGGACTCGGGAACCAATCAGAGGTCAGCAGTGTCTCCAAGTCAGGGTTATTCTTGGCTCAGCTCCCTTGGAACCTGCCTGAGGTGATAGGAAAAACTTTGCCAGGCACAATCCCTGATGAAAAACCAAAATAACCAAGTTTGAGGCGAGTCGAGTTGAGTCTAGTAGATTCCATGTAGTAGGGACTGGTGCCCTACAGGCAGGAGCAGATCCTATAGATCCTTTTTTTGACAGTCAAGGAAAGTTTTGTGAGTCATAAGTTGAATTGAATTGTGATCTCTAAAAGTGAAATAAAGAAAATTCACAGCACAGAAATTACACATTTAGAACTTTATGCCGCCTGGGCGCTAAAGAGGTTTTCACTCTGGCTAAGGGCACAAAGTAAAATATTAGAAACTATCCAACATTTAAATTCCTGCTATAGTAGATTTCAGGAACAGGTTTTTGTGCAGATGTGCACACATATATCTACTAATTTGTAAGTATGTCTACATGTCATGTTCTCATGTTTTCTATCTATGATAAATATGTCTGCCTGTACACCACCGTGTGTGCACTTGACCACACAAAACTACATGGTATTAATTGATTTTGATCAAGTGCTTATATAATGCCCATTAACATTCTTGTCATCACATCCTTTAGATCACCTTTGGATGGAAATCAGTTTAGGGAAACAGAGAAATAGTTAATGTTGTTTTTTGTGAGCATTTTAATGGCTTCTCTCTTTTTTCCTTTCATTTCATTGACCTCATCAACAAAAGGTCCTCTTTGACTTCTTTATTGTTATCTGTGCTGACTGCCTCTAATGAAACGTATCCAGGACTTGGGATGATAAGGGAAATGTTAAGCAAAAAGACAACTGATATCAATTCATTTAGCTTCCTCTTATGGATTTTCAGCTGGAATTGTTTTTCAACATAAATTTGCAAAGCCTTCGTCAGCTGAAGCAAAAAGTTTGTTTTCACCAGGGTGTCCATGAGATACATTTCCAAAACTGATCAGACTTGCACACAAAACAACCTTAAATTTAAATTAAAACCTTTTTCTGTGGTGTTAAGACAAATCTGAAGCATCTTTTCACATTTTTGTTGATTATTGACAGTATTTTTAGTAAAAGATCTCAGCCCTGAACTTCATGAAGTTGATTTCCTCTCATATTTTATCATTTTGTTCCCCCTTCTCTGAATTGATCCTAAAGCTAAACCCTCCTTCGTCTCACCCTGCAGAGCCAGTGTCGTCCGTGGCAATAAAGTCCGACCGCCCCGAGGCCATCGAGCACAACAGCACCGTAGTCCTGACCTGCTCTGCGAAAGGATCCTTCCTCAAGTTCTCCTGGATCAATGGCACCGCTGCCATCGTGGCCGACGGCAAACGGATCACGGTCAAAGATGTCAGTAGATACATGTCTTTAAAATGATATTTGGAAATGTTTAAGATTAAGATTAAGATTAATATAGTCCTTTATTGATCCCCAAAGGGGAAATTCTGGTATTGCAGCAGTACAGGGCAAGTACAGGGATAGTAGCATGCATTGAGTAAGACAGAGATCAAAAGAATAGAAGATATTTACAATTATCAAAATTAACTAACATACTAAAGCACTAAATTAACAGAGTAACAAAGTAAGTGTATTTCAATTATCAAATAAACAAATATACTAAAATGCTAAATTAACAGAGTAAGTGGTGTTCAATTATCAAATTAACTAACATACTAAAATAATAATTTAACACAGTACAAAACAGCTGAGCCTCCTGTGCAGTGCAGTAAAGATAAAGTGACAGTGATATTAAAGTGACAATGTGAAATGTAGCAGCACTTATTGACCACACAGTAAGTGCAAATCAAATTATTTACCGAGAGTAATGAAACCGTGATCAGGGATATGAATCAATAACAATACAATATGGATAGAGCTGGTTTAGAGCATATGGAGGATTACAATAAATCTATTAAAGTGCAGTCCAGTGTCATATTGCTTGAGTACAGTTCGGAAGGAATTGCTGTTTTGGGGGGGGGGGCGTCAGTGCAGTGACAGACTGTGGCTGTTGTAAAGTAAGCAGTGAATTAGAGGAAAGGGTTTGAAATATGAACTGACATGCATTTTTGATTTTTTTTTGCATTTTCCCACTAAGTTTTTGCTTTGAAATTAGAAATGTAAGAAAATATCAAGACACCAATGTGGTTAACCTGTTTCATCTAATAATCACTGGAGTACTTTGATTTGATCAGAATCAAAACTAGGTGTTCCCTGGTTAAATATAGCAATAACTGAATTTACACTGGATTGAAATAGTCACAGTTGGGTTTTCACTGGTCTTACATATGAATAACTAGATTTCAGCTGGGTAAATGAAGCTATAACTGGCTTTACACTGGTTTAAAACAGTAAAAACTGGGTTCCCACTGGTTTTAAATAGTAAATATTGGGTTTACACTTCATTAATACAATAAAAATTGAGTTTTTACTGGATTAACACTGGATTAAACTGTAAAAACACAGTTTTCACTGGTTTAAAAAATACCATGTTTTAACTAGTTAAGTATAGTTATAACTGCTTTAACACTGGTTTAGTTTTGTAATTACTGGATTTACACTGGATTAGAATCGTCAAAACTTGGTTTTTACTACTTCAAAATAGTAAAAATTGTGTTCACGTTGAACTAGTGCTGTAAAAACTGAGTTTTCACTGGTTTAATATTTTCAAAAAATGATATAAACTGAATGAAAGTGATGGATCATCACTGGGTTAATATTTAAAAAACTGGATTTACAATGGAAAAAAACAGTGAAAACTGGTTTCACAGTAGATTAAAACAGTAAAATCTGGATTTTCACTGGTTTGAAACAGTCAAAATTTGGGTTTTTAGTAATACAGTTAAAACTGAGTTTTACTGGTTTAATAGATTAAAAAAATGATTTACACTGTATAAAAATGGTAAAACCTGGGATTACACCAATTCAAAACAAAAGTTACTGTGTTTTTAACTAGTAAAGCATTGTTATAACTTGGTTTACGCTGGTTGGATATTGTTAAAACTAATACACTGGATGAAATCAGTTAAAACTGGACACTTTACGCTTGATCACTTTGTAATATTTTGCAGCACAACACTGTGGCGTCATTTTATTTCCCAATATTGATATTTTATTAATTTATAGTTTACTGTGATTGATAATATAATTTAGCCTTGTTGCAGGGACAGTGCTTCACGTAGATTACAACAATCAGAAACTATTTTTTATTCATATAATTATGTATGTTTTAAGGTTGAAAAAGAGTTCATTTGGAAAAAAATAGTCCATAAACTATTGTGAGAATTATGGTATATTGTATTGTCATCTCTGTGTCACTGTACACATCATATCAGTGGGCTCTTGCCAACACTTGACCCTCATTGAAATGTAGACTATTAACCTCAACATCTTTTTTGTTCATTCACAGAACCAATCACTCATCCATCATTCATTTGACCAGTCCATGCAACATGAATAAATAAAATTATGATTGGTTATGAAATTGTCCATCCTGCTCTAAGTGTATCAGCTGTCTCTATCATCCTTTATGTTTTCAATGATCTGATATATGTTTATGTTTTTGTGACTCTCAGGAGGAATTATCCAGCGCAATGACCATCGCAAACGTTCTCCGCTCAGACCTGGTCGGCCCGATCTTCTGCTCGGCTGCAAACAGTTTGGAGACGGAGAAGAGCGCCCCCTTCAACCTCACTGTTCACTGTGAGTACCGCACCATCACATACACAGAAAGGTCAGAGTCAGTGTTTTAAACGGCTCTTCTTAGTCTGACTGCCCTCTGTTATGGCACCTGGCTCTCTGCTTCCATTACTGTGAATCCTTTGGCAGGGTCGTTGTGTGGAGCTGCCCTGATCAACGCAACAGTTTAGGACATGATAGAGTAGCTTTGGTGTTGCTCTGTGGTGAGATGCATTTTATCCCTCTTTAAAGAAAATGCACCTTTAAATGCTCTGTTTTTACTTCCTTGGGTTTATGATGTCATAGCTATACAGCCTCCACCCACATGTGTTTTCTGCCCATCACAGGCAGACACCACAACAGTTTTGAAAGTCCCCCCCCCCGCGGCCTGTAACCCCTCTTTCCCCCTCCCATCAGGCATTGGTTGTGCAGCCAGTCAGAACAAAGCTCATTATCAAATCCTCCTGTAGCCCCGCCCCCTTGGATCAGAGCGTTTCCAAAGGGGAGGAAGAAAGAGCTGCATCTAATCTCACAGAGATGACATATCTCATTTTTTTAATCAACTTAAATTAAATACTAGCTCAATAGACAACTGAAGACGTGATGTTAACCAGGGGTGGGCAACTTTGATTACCAAAAGGGCCACAAACATTTTTTTTTCAGTTTATAACACATTGTCTGGCACTAACCATGAGTAAAAAAAATAAATGAATAACCAAAAAATAGCAATAATAAAGCTGCAGGAAAGGATTTTACCAACATTAAAATATTTGAAGTCAAACACAATTAAAAATTCATGATTTAATGAGCATGGCACACAACTAAAGCCAATTTAAGCTTATTTTTTATGAAATAAAAGAATTAATGACATTTAAATATATTACTTTTACCTTTGTTTCCAAACATAGTTTTTCAATACTATGTATTATATTTGAATGCCTCATAAAATATATTTAGCGACAATTATAGCACCGCAAGTTAGTAGAAATATTTTATCTCTATCCTAATTTGTGTGTTACATAGTACTAGTTACTCGTGAGGAATCACTTTTAGCAGTTGTTCTTCTGTTTTTTTTATCATTTTTCCAATTTGTTTTTTTTTTTTTTAAATGATTGACGGGCCGCATTGAGTGAGGTGAAGGGTCGCATGTGGCTCCCAGGCCACCAGTTGCCCACCCCTGATGTAAATGGTCAAACAAATAATGGCATGGGACCTTTAAGAGGGATGTCAAACATCCCCTGAGGCTCTCAGTGAAGACACTCTCTGAGCAATCAGTGTCCAGCACTGTCTTTACATCCAGCTTTAGTTTGATTGGAACCTCATCAGAAATGGTGCCAAAATACCACACATATACACACATAAAGATTATCGGGCTGTTTTTGTGTTTTTGTCCCGACTTTCTACCTTACCAACCAGGGACGGCAAACTCCAGATTGTCTTTTGTCTTGTAAGATTCTCCTGTAAGATGATTATCCTGTGGTCTGAGGTATTAAAAGTGAATTTGTCCTGATAATTGGCTCTGAAATGGGTTGGGGTTGACAATCGTAAATATTAAACTTTAATATTTGCGACCAAAAATCTTCGTGTGTGGGGAAAGCTGATGACTCCTGAGTCATGACTCCATGAATTGTGATGTGAATGTAGCCAATCAAGAAGTGAGCTGACTGAGGAACAAGGAAGCAGGTGCAAATAAAAACAAACATGGCCGACCTGAAACATAAAGTCTGGTGGACCTCAGAAATGGAGGACCAGTTCATGTGTTCACGCTGTCTCCAGGATTTTTTCCACAGTCTTTTCTTTTTTGTTAGTTCAAAAATAGTCCCAAGACCACCATCATTCCCTCTTCTCGTGTGTCCTCTTCCATGTTGTGTTTTCCGGTTGTTGCTATGTCTCTTCTTCTTCGTTTTTGTTTGATCACTTTGATCAGATTTCTGTCTTGGAGGACTAGATTCAAGATCAGCGGTGGGACAGAATGGTTATGTGTGTGGTGTGCTGTGTTGAGATTATCGGAGCACACCACACACAGTACAATCAAAGCTGTTCAATGCCTGATTTTTTTATCTTCATGTGTGGGTTCTCTAACAGACAAAACATCTCTTCAGATTTCAAAAATCCTTATGTGTGTACCCTGCTTAAAATCAAGTCTAAAGATAATTAGATTCAGGACAAGTTGAGCCGGTCCCACACATGAGGCGAGGAGGAGCGATGCTGTGGTCTGTAATGATTTGAAGCAGAAACAAATTAATCATGAATTCTACTCGCTGATCCATCCATTCTTTTAACAGTCAGAAGTTTGCTCCTTTATTGACTTTACACTTTAGGTTTAGTATTGTGAGTATTTTGTGTGTCTTGGAACGAGCTCCACACCTTTAGTTCAACAAAGACCAGACGTGAGTCAGTGTGTGTCACTGCTCACACCCTCACACACTCGGTTTCTCTGCAGACTCAGATACACCCACCCGCACTGATCCTGCTCTGAGTGCAGTCAGATTATCAAATATATGGAACTTTTTGATTTTTCATGCACGGAATTTCCCTTAACTTTCATTTGGAGAGGTAGCCCACCTCCTAGAGTGACCTACCACCAGTCTAAAGGTGATTGTTGATTTATGAACCATCTCGTACATGTTTCACTGTCAGGTTCAGCTGTTTTAGAAACTCATTTCAACCTTCAGACTGGGTTTGCAGCACATACAGATTATGTGTGATTATATATTTCTTTAAACACACAAACTCAGTCAAGATAAAAAAAAGTACATGCCGATGTTTATGTGCAGTAAAATATGTCAAAAACTAGTTTAAAGCTGAAAATGTTTTTGTTATTGGAGGAGTCAGAAATTAACCAAGCAGAACATTCAACCACTTAAACTCATTTTTCTGCTCAGGAATGAAAGTAAATAACTATAAACTGACATCTTAATCAAGAAATAATAATGTGCTAATAATGTGTTTTCAAAACAGTTGATTTAAAAATTCGTGGATCCATTTTGGTTAGGAGCCTCTACATACTGGTGTATTTACCAATAAAGGTATTTTTGCAACTACCAATGATGCTGTTTTAGGCCAGCTGTGGCATGAACCTAACATTGGGTGGTGGTCTAATAAATTTGTTAAGCACACTTTATGCAGGGCTGCCTCGAATTTGTTTATAAGGCCCTTTGTCCCCCCTGTACACACAACATATTTCAGTAACTGTCTATGGAGTATAGCATAATAATTCCAACTCAAGAGTAAAAAGAAACAGTTTATAAATTCTTCGAAACTGGATGAGTGAAACAAAACAAATAACAGATAATGTGAGGCCCCCCATGGATGTCAAGGCCCTACACACTGCGCATGGTCTGCTTGTACGGAGAGCCGGACCTGTATATATGGATATAATTTATCCCTGAATATTCAAATCCATCTGCTGCTTTTCTTTGCTAATCTAATAAATTAGACACTGCATTTAATAAAAGGAGATATTACAGGATTCTGTGGATCCAAAAAAATCTTAAATCAGACTTTTGACATTCATGTCCATAAAAAGTCTTATTCTTACCTCCATTCATCCATCATCTATACTGCTTATCGCCTTTGTAGCCAATTCAGACAACCAATTCATGCTCACATTCATACCTAAGGGCAATTTAGAGTCACCAGTTAACCTCATGAGCATGTTTTTGCAATGTGGGAGGAAACAGGAGAGCCCCCACATGCACAAGGAAGACATGCAAATTCCACACAGAGAGGCCCTAACCGACACAAGAGTCGAACCAGCAACCTTCTTGCCGTTCCATATTCTTACCTGTGAGAGGCAGTTTTGCTGAGTTTTGCTGAGGTCATCTCTTGTGTGTGTTAAATATTATTTATAGTGTTTAACCATCTAGTTTGTTTAGTGTGCCCATTTTTGTGTTTCTCACTGTGCAGGGTGCATGGAAATGGTTTCACTTTTTCTTAGTATCAGTCTTAAAAAGGTGCCTAATAGTTCTTCAACTTCTCTGTAAAAGTACAAATCTGACACTAAAAGTGTTCAGAAACTGGATTAAGGGTTAGTAAGCCTAATATTGGATTATTACCAAAGTTTTGTGTTAAGAATTTAAGAAACTTTTGCAAAAAAGTTTATTTTTGCTTCAGACGTTAAAAAATGACAGATTGTTATTTTAATATTTAATATTGGTATTAAACTAATGAAATATAAACACTGTTGCTGAAAATTCTGGAATAATGAAGTCTGTAGACTGTCTTATTCCTGAAACACCTGTGTGTGATCGAGTGTCAGAGCTGATGCTGTGTGACTCGTGCACTTGAGGTCACGGTGTGTGTGTTTGCTGGGTGCTACCTCTCAGCCTGCACTTAAACCCTGTGTGTACACAGCAGCCCACGCTTCCACTCCTTCCCCATGACTAACCTGAAAGGCAGGGAGAGCGCTCTGCCTGCTGGTTAACCAGGTTATTAATTAATACAAACAGAGATCACGGCCTCAGAGCTTCAGGACTGGATCCATGTCCAAGTCGAACATAAAGAAACTCTGTTGGAACTCATGGACGTGCTTTGACTCAGATTTGATGCTTCAAATTTCTTTACTGATTGAAAATACTATGTTAGTCTGTTATTGCAATTCTAAAAAGTTACAAAGACATGGCACCTACCAAAAAACACTTTTTGTCCAGTTAAACATCCAAACAATGTTCTCAGTAAAAGAACAATTGATTAGCTGTAACATTAGTGAATTACCATGAACAAAAGGAAGGCTCTCTGCAGATCATGTTTCACTTTGTTGCTGTTTCTAGGTTCGACAAAATTGTCGCTGTGCTCTCTCCTATTTAAATCATTTTAAAGTGCTGGTAATTATCTTCAGCGTCACTTGTAGACATCAAGGGCACACCTTTTGCACATGATGGAGGAACAGAATTAAGGTCACAAGGTCACCATTAAATGACAAAACCACTCAGCCTGAAAAAGTCTCTTTCTAACTTTGCTCGTGTTTTCGTTCGCCTCCTCCCCACAGATGGTCCAGAGGGAGTTGTAATCACTCCAGCAAAGCCTCCCATGTTCCTCCTGTCCGGCTCCAGCTACAATTTCTCTTGTGCTGCTCAGTCCAGCCCGCCTGCTGCCCTCTCCTGGTACCTCGGTGAGAAGAAGATAGAGAACCCGGGGGCCGTCCTGACGCTGGCGACCATCGAAAAATTGGGATTAGGGAAGACGAAGGAAGAGTACACATGCAGGGCGACAAACGACAAAACGAAAAGGACCATTGCTTCTCCTGCTGTGACCTTCCTCGTGATTGGTGAGTCATTTATCTGAGTTTTCTCATAAAAACTCTGAGATTAAGTTGGATGGTTTTAGCAGTAAAAAGTGAAACAAGCTTGATCCTGCTGCATTTTAGCTACTGAGGATGTCCAATTGGTGCTTTGAAGCTCTCTAGTCACCCCTTTTCTAAATGCATCAGCCATCTTGATTAAGTAAAAGTGGATACAGGGAGCTTCGGTTTAGCTTTCTTTTCACAAACATAAAAAGCATCCCAGAGAAAAGCCTACACTTAGTTTATAGAGGACTTCTCCCTTCCACCATTACTTATGCTAGCTGATTATTTCGGACAAAGATGGCACAGAGGAAGAGTAGAATAGCGAGAAGAAACTGATGAGAGGAGCATAGCCATTTATGTTTAAGCTGGTGGCACACCAAGCTGTCATCAGCTTTTTCTTCTCTTTTTGTCTTTGCTTTTATCTTCTGTGGTTTAATTCATGATTTTTATATTTTTTTAATCTCATGTGTTTATTCCCTCTTTCCATTTTGTTCTGATGTTTTGTTTGAAGCACTTTGCTTTTGCCTTTTTGCTCAAAGGTGCTATACGAATAAAATTGTCTTAACAATAAGCCTTTGCTGTATTTATCGCTGCAGGGGTGTAAGTCTTATGAAATGAACCAGCCAATATTGGGTAGAACTGTGCAGCGTGAAGTGGTCACCAGTCAGTTTTGTTACTGAATGTTGTTCTGCTTCTTTAAACTGTGGTTGATGGCGTGAAAGATGTGTAAAAACATTTCACCTTGCAGAATCAGCACACTGAATACGTCATGTGAGGCTCTGTCTTACCTGGGACATTGGAGAACCTAACATGCACCCACTTTAATGAAGGCGGGACATGCTTAAATTTTTCTTTGCTGCTCAATACAGAAACATCACGGACATAGGGAGCTAACAGGCTAAGAGATGACGCAGCAAGGTTACAACCTATTGGGGGTTGCAGCGAGCTAATGAACTGACAGGAGGTTAAATAGTGGGTTAGGCAGCGAGCTACAGACTAACAGAGGGCACCGTGGGATCGTGGGCTAGGCAGTGGGCTAACAGGCTAACAGGGAGGAAGGCGGCTAATGAGCTAGGCAGCAGGCTAACAGAGGATGGAGCAAGCTGCCACCCTGCCAGATGCTAGTACAAGCATGCACTCGGTTTACAAGTGTGTTTTGACAGAAGCCAGTTCAGAAAAACAGTATTAGGAACGACAGTATGTGAAATAGGGAGACAGTATTATCCATTTTTAAGAATTAAGAATCAATTCCGAATCTTAGAGGTTAAGCATTGCGATTCTGACATGAGTAGTTTTTTTTGCCGACCTCTAGTAAATATTTTTTTTGCATTTTATTTATTTGTTTTGACAGAGACATTCACACAGCTGCAGAGAATAAAAGGCTAGCCTCCTATATAATCAAAGTAAATATAATTTAAAAAAATCAAACTAAAATCATGTTTCTTCATTTTCTTCTGTACTGCCATAACTCTCCTAAATAGCTGAATGAGAAACCTGTTGCACTGCTAAATGGTCATATATTCACCTTAACTGGTCACTGATTCAATTTGCACTACATTGTGTACTTTGCACCAGTTGTGTATATATTTATTTTCTGCACAGGTGTACATATATGTTCTTTTTTTTCTATTAAGTGTACATATTTTGTTTGTACTAGGTGCATACATATTTTTCTTCTTTTTAAATTAGGTGTTTATATATATATATATATATATATATATATATATATATATATATAGATATAGATATATATATATACATATATATATTTTTTTCCTATTATGATTATGTTTATGTTTACATTTGCTGCTGTTTATTCTGTGAGTGACACCACCTGCCAAAACCAAATTCTTTGTATGTTGTGAACGTACTTGGCCAATTGAGCTGATTCTGATTCTGATGTTAATTAGACAGAGTGTTATTTTTATTATTATTATTATTATTATTATTATTATAAAGAACCAGCCCTTGAAAAAATGTAGCTGATGACCCCGTTCTATAAAAACAAAGAGAAAGTAAGATATATACTGTTTAATGCTGCCATTCGGTCAAAAAAGATCCAGATCTGATTTCTGTCCATAACCTTAAAGCCAAAGTAAACCAGAGGAAACAATATCTCGCTGTTGTCTAGTGGTTTTATTTATTTATTTATTTAGTTAGATAGTTGTATGCTCTGGAGCTTTTGAACGGCCACTTTAGTGAGTGAAAACTTTCTGATTTCTAAGAATGAAGCAGAAGATCCCTGAAACTGGTCAGACAGACATTTGTAGAGCAGCAGACTGAAACCTTCTCTCCTCTCAGTGACAAGCCCTGAGGGCAGGAGACGGTCTAATCGACCCACATTAGTCAGACAAGCTGCTCGTGACTCCGAACAGGCAACAGTGACCCTCAGCAGATTCTTCACGCTGCTTTAACCTGCAGAGTGTTGAAACATGGAGTAAAACACAGAAAACCTGCACCATCTGTAATTATCACAGAGGAATTCACAGCCCGGGTTTTTGGAGGAGGGTGTTTTCAGTTGGCGACAGACCATCTCTGTGTGAGAGAGAAACCTGCTCGGGCAGAGGATGGTTTTACATTTTGCCCTGCGGCGCCCCCGTGTTTTCTTCCTGGATGATAAGACGGAGCAGGAGGGGCAGTTTGCATGAGACAGGAACTGATCTGAGTGTTTTGCTTTGGCAGCTCAAAGTGTTTGATGGATGCAAACGGCACCGTAAATCTTTAAAATGTCCAACCCTCTGTCCTGTGTGCTTTTTATTGTGCAGGTGCAAATATGCTCACTTTGAAAAAAATCAGTTTAAGGAGGACGCCAATCTTTTTAAACAGCAAAAGTGAAATTCTTAAATAACACAAAAGACCTTTATGTGAATGTGATGGATGCTTAAAAAAATGAGATCATAAAAACACACGCAGAAAAACTACACTGCAAAAACTCAAATTTGAGGAGGTTTATCCATCCAATTTCAATTCTGAAAATCTAACAAGACTTATTGTAAGCCAAAGTTTCCTGACATGTCCAGCTACACATCTTAATTCAGTACTTGAAAACAAAAAATAAACCCTGAATTGCTTGTGATAAGTTAAAATATCTGCCAATGTGACAAGACGAATTTTACTTGTACGATGTCTTAGAAGTAAGATGTGCTATCTTAAGAAGTTTCTATACCTGATTTAAAACCCTCAAGGAGTAAAATTTTGCTTGCTTCATTGGCAGATATTTTCTGATAATTACAAGTTATTCAGTGCCTTATTTTGTTTTATTCCTTATATTAAGCTATCCATCTGGACTAATCAAATGAATATGAAATTTTAGCAAGTATTGTGGATATTTTTTACTTGAAATTAGACAAATAAACTTGCTAAGATCTGAGTTTTTGCAGTGTAAATCACACAACTTGTGCAAAACTCATGCATTTGAAGAACTCTGCAAAAAATAGTGACAATAGCGATAAGAGAATAAAATAATAATTAAATGATGAATTTAAAATTCTACACTAAGTTAAAAAGCTAAGTCCAAGCCAAAGATAACATGTAAAATTTCATTTTAGAGCTGTGCATCTTCAATAGTCTCAAACTTTGATTACAATTTTCAAGTTCACGATTCAGTTCAATTTGATGGTAGGATGCATTATGATGCAACACCATGAGATGTATCCTTGATTTTCTATTTCACTGCAACAGGCAGGGCTGGGTGATATTACCTAATCTCAGTATCATGATTAATTGAAGCTCTTACCTCAATTATGGTTAATGACGAAAGTGTACGCAGACGTTATGGAGGGGGCACGGTCACGTGACTTACACAGGGAAAATAATCATAATAATTTACATGAGTAAAATTACTTCGATTAGAGGGTCTAAATGTCGGTTTCGACTATTTTTCAATTAATTGCCCAGCTCTAGCACCAGGCGACTTTTTGGATAAATATACAAGCAGTCGGACAAATATAACCTCCTTTTATTATTTTGAAATGACTCTTGAGGTCATCTCAGAGAGATCACAAATAAATAAATTTCACAGGTCTCATCTTCTTATACGTGTTTTTTTCTAACAGCAGCCTTTGCAACATTAAGTGATTATTGACTGTCTCTGCATCGATGCCTCTTCAGATACGTGACACGATGCAATGATTAAAAGAGTATTTTTGACACCCCTTGTTCACTCCGAAGGGTCTTGAAAGACTCAACAGAGGGGGTAGACCTGACTGAAGGGGGAGAGGCTGTCGCACAGATAAGAGCCTCAAACCTCTGTCACTCAAACTTTCTGCTGAGGATGAGGACCCAGCGTGAGGGTCTGAGGCTCCTCAGGTCAGAGAAGGTGCCCTTCCATTTACACGTCCGTGTCTCTTTCTTTAATCTTGACAGACCCCATCATGGGAGTGAAAATCAGCGGACCTGCTGAGACCCTCATCGCCGGAAACAGCTCAGCCAACCTCAGCTGCGTGGCGGCGACGGGCACTGTGGAGTCGCGAACATGGACCAAAAACGGGAAACCTCTGACCACCGACTCCCGCATCGTCTTCTCCGCCGACAAGAGCTCGGTGAAGATCAACCCACTGCAGAAGGAGGACAACGGAGAGTACACGTGTGTGCTCAGCAACCCCATCAACCAAAACAAAGCCTCGCACAAGCTGGTGGTCAACTGTGAGTGCCCGCTCTGCGTAGACACCCAAACATGTGTCTGAGTTTATGGCTTTACTGCTCCTGTTGGCATGTTTTTTCTTCTTGTGTGGATTTTTATTGAAGCTTTACAACCAGGGACATTTCATAAGTCCCCATTAGAGGCCTTAAATATAAATGTAAATATACGTAGGCATGTTATAAAACAGATGTTTGCAGGCAAATATTTAGTGACATCTTTACAGTAACAGCAGTCAGAACCTTTTATTAACAGTTTTATTTTTTGGCGTAAGGACTCTGCATCCAAAGGCAGGATTCAAACTGAGGCTAAGAGATGCAGTTTGTCCTCCTAAAATACATCATCTTCTTCCAAACATAGCTAAGTAACATGCTTTGAAACTAAAAGTTAGCCACCTCTAAGAACAGTCAAAGTGACCTGTGACATATCAGGACCTGGTTGTTCAAAGTTAATCCAGCAGGATTTGAGCTGCCTTAAAGTTTCTGAATGCTCAGAGCAGATCAGATTTTTTCCCTGTTCCTGTAGAGGCATGATATTTATGCCAAATCTGCTACTGCTGCACTCCTTTCTTGAGGGCACTGTAAACTGCTGCACCTAAATGTCCAGCACACACTCTGCATTAATAACCATTAACATCTTAGAACAAACTAGAAAGCACTCGGCTTTCTAGTTCCCGCCAAGATAGCTCACATATTGCTGCTACATCTTTAAGCAATAGTGCCATGATGAAGTTACCATCATAATATGATTCATGTCCCTGAAAACCCACACCTAGCACTCAGAATCATGCTGATATCATTATTAGTTATTGAGCAAAAACGATCATTCATTAGTGGTGGTTATCTGGATCACCACCAAAATCTAATAATTTCTAAGTCAGGCCATTACCAACATCTCCTGAAAATTCAGCAAAATCCATCCAGTAGTTTTGCGCAATATTGGTAACAAACAAACAAACAAACGAACAAACATACGGCGGCAAACATAACCTCCTTGGTGGAGGTAAAAACATGATCTCTGTGCACAGCCCACCAAAAAAATGAGGTGCTGTTCAGTTGCAGGACTGTTCAGTTCAGTTCAGTTCAACTGTTCTGCTGTTTTCTTAGAAACAGAAAAGTTTGGGGTGCTGGTTTGGTGGAGTGGTAAGCAACCAGGCACGACTCATACACTTCTGCCAGCCCGACTTCAAATCCAGCCTGTGACCAGTTTGCAGTGTGTCCTCCCCTGCTCTCTCCTGCCTTATCACAAGCCTATCCACTGTCTCTCCTATCAATAAAGGCACAAAATGTCCCAAAATGATAATTAAAAAAACTCCAGAAAAGATCCCACTGCACACTGAAAGATGATGTTGTTGTGAGTGAACACTGCGTTTCACCTGTAGCTTCCCCAGATTTGTGCTGAGAACCTATTTGTAATTGTGCAGATTCACCCTTGACCCCTCTGGAGCCAACTCCTCCAAAATGATCCCCTTAATGTCAAAGAAAAGACCAACATGGCCTTGAGTTTGGACTTGGTCTGCCATGCTTTCTTCCTCCTCTGTGACGATGGTGTCCTCCAATAAACTGACTGACGCTTTTTCTCGGGATCGTATTTGAAGATCCAAGTTTCATCTCATGTAATCACTCCTTCTTAAAAATGTCATGTTTCTTTGATTTTGTCCTGTTCAAATTTTCATGTAAATTTGTCAAACTGTCTCTTTATCACTGGAGACCATTTCTGCTCTCATTCTTTTACGGAGGCGTCGATCATTTCCAGTGGTTTGTTCCTGCACTCTCACTGCTCCAGGCAGAAGCCTGAACTCTCACATCACCACGTCGAGTACAACAAACACCTTTGACAGGAAGCGTGGTCTCAAAGTGCCTGCACAGTGAAGCTTTAAAGACTATGTGGAAGTCCTCTTACAAAGGAACAGACCCATTAAGCATCATGTGTCCTGAACCTTTAAACAAACAGAAATGTTAAAATTTAAAGAATAATCTTCATAATTAATTCTGTATTTTTCCTGTTTTATCTCCAGATGGTCCTGAGCCGGCGAAGGTGGAAGGCGAAAACGCCGTTGAGGTGAATGACCCTGTGAAGTTCACTTGTACTGCTGCTTCTGTTCCTCCTGCCAGCTTCACCTGGAAGTTTAACGGCACAATGACTGATGTGAAAACGGCTGAGTACGTCATTGAGAAGGCCGTCTACAAAAACACTGGAATTTACTCATGTGAAGCACATAACCCCGTTACCAACAAGACCACGACGATAGTCCACGCACTGTCAGTTAAAGGTAAGGAAGCTAAGGCGCTTTCACACCTACCTTGAGGCCGACGTGAATGCTCACATGAAATCTGACGTGGACCAACAAACCAAACTCTGGTCTGCAAAAATCAGGGGTCTTGGTTCGCTTCCAGGTGGACCAGATTTCAGTTTGTGGTGGGGGTGAAGCAATTAAAACAAACTAAGGACCAAGGGGGGGCAAGGGAATCAAAAGGCTTGGTTTTGGCTGAATATCACAACAGAAAATCTCACTTAGTGTTCACTGACAATATGAAAGCAAAGTGCTGCTAATGTTAGCATTGCAACACTGCCAGCTTCTGAACAGGTTAACATCTACAAATCCTTTGCAGAATATGATTACACATCACTTCAGTGAATATGCAAGTGCCATGAGGCAGCCTTAACACAGATTTATCTTTACTTTATGGCACAGAGTACCTCCATACTGCTTCGAGTTAAACAATGTTTTTACTCAAAGCTGGTTGTGTATTTCTGGGTCGTAGTGCATCAATGGGCTGAATGACAGGAACAAAGACCGCAGCTACAGCCCCAACTAGTGGCGAGGCTAGATTACAAAAATTTGACAGGCTTTGCTCAGCTATACTAGGACCAGTGTAAAAGAAACCGAGCCAGGAGAAAAATGTAACAAGTTCACCACCAAACTGAATCTGCAGTCACATTATCGGCTTCAGAGTAAAATAAATCAGTATAGCAGCATATTGGTCGGACACTTCAGGCAGAGCATTGATGTTGGTGACAGTATAACTCTGAAACAGGCTCTGCTGTTGTTCAGATTAATGCCCAGATGTCTCATATCTGATATTGTGTGTGAAGCTGCTCACCGCGGGCAGTGTGGTTCATCCTGTTGGCTCATCTGCTGGTTTAATTTCTAAATATCAGTTCCTCGTACATTACTCGTTGACATGCCAGCGTGAGTCACTTCCTCTCTTCAGTTTTGCAAAATTGCTCTTGAACATGGCTGCAGCTGAGATGACACAAATACTGCTGTTACCCTTGTTACAAAAACACAGTTTGACATGTTTTTATGACTTTGCATGAGCGTTTGGACTCAGACAGCTCACCAAGATAAACCCACTTTGATTTAAATAAAGCAGTCTAAGCTGGTGGGAGATATTCATCATATTTAATCTTTATATGCCTGTTTTTCAGAGGAGGGAGCCTTGGATGATGATGGGCTCTCCGACGGAGCCATTGCTGGAATTGTCATTGCCATTCTTGTCGCTCTTGGTGCCGCCATCGCTCTGATCATATACTGCAGACAGAAAGTACCGTAAGTACTCTGATTTTAACTCTTTACCTGCCTGTTCAGATTCAAGAGATCTGATGGACTGTCATGTCCAAATGAAAGTGTGGTGTGAGATTTTGTCTTGAGTCTGCACTGGCAAAACGAGAGGTTAAGTTTACTGCCTGTTGTCCTTCGGTTAAGGCCAATATTCCAGTTTCTGAAATTTTGGGAACAACCTGTTTACATGTGTGAGCAAACAGGGTTATTCCTGTATATATGGTATCCCGAACAAAACAGCGATGCATGGACAACACCTCGATGCACGGAGAACGTCATGACGCAATGTGCGTCATTTCTGCTTCTTCTTCCTGTATCCAATAGCAACGACAACAACAGCAGCAGCACGGCAGATGATGAACAGCCCAGAGCAGGCAGCAGTCGCCTTCGTTTGCGCTTTGGTGCTGGTACTGACCCACCACCAGTACTTGACACTATTCTTTGTTAATTTCCTCGTTAATGGAAGGCGAGAATGTGAAAAAACAGGAAAGGAGCCGGAGCTGTGCCATTTTACAACAAGATCAAGATTCCTTGCGAAAAGAACATGCACAGAACACAAATTAATGTTCCTTTCAATGAGGATATCCCGATAGGCATATACATGACCAAATATTTGGGTTAGAAAAGGAGTAGCCCAGGGATGATTTTCAGGTTTTTAAAAAGAAAAAAATTTATTCCGGTTTTTCAAAAGGGTTATTGGTGTTTACATGGCTGTGCGCAACTGGGTTATTGCTAATATTCCGGTTATTAAAGGATTAATGACTGCATGTAAATGTAGCCAGTGCTCTTCAGAGGTGAGACAACACAGAGAAGAGGGGCCAAGATCAGGCCTTAAGTCATTTTCAATCAGGGGAGACCTAAATCTGAAGAGATGGTTACTCACATGCAACATCTTGACGATGACTCCATCGTGATGTCTTCAAGAACTTAAGGGTCGTGAGGTCAACAGAAGGACAGGACACCCCTCTTGGAGTCTCTAATCGAGGAGAAGACTTCTGAGGGGTTGGACCTGGACTGATGAGATAACTGGAGGGGCCTGAGGCTGAAGAGGGGAGGAGAGATCACACTGGAGCCGAGGCACTCTTGATTCAGTGCTTAAGTTAGTGGATGGGCCAGCTGATCACTTGTGCAGGGAGATGGGGGGAGTGAGAGAAATGAATGAATA
Source organism: Cetoscarus ocellatus (assembly GCA_037902135.1). Classification (NCBI taxonomy): domain Eukaryota; kingdom Metazoa; phylum Chordata; class Actinopteri; order Labriformes; family Labridae; genus Cetoscarus; species Cetoscarus ocellatus. The sequence continues at coordinate 457,104 of JBAMNC010000067.1, read as the reverse complement.
CAGGACAATTTCCAGCTGGAGCTCACGCTGTAAGGTTTTCTAAGTGTGTAGCCAGCCAGAGGCAGTGACACCCTCTTTACTGTACAAAGTCGTCAACACTGTTTGGACAAAAACACTGCCAACATTTTTGTCCAGTTTTAGACAGTTGTGCTCCACAATGGTTCAGTGAGTTGGACTGATAGATTGCTGATTCAAATCCCTGTTGGATGTCGGTGGTTTGCATGTTTTTCTTGTGCATGTGTGGGTTCCACTGAGTACGCTGTTGTTCTTCCACAGACCAAAAGCATGCTCATTGATTGGTGACCCTAAATCACCTGTTGGTTTTTGTTTGTAGTGTGAATGGTTTCCTGTCTCTGTATGTCAGTGCCTGTGATTGGCTGGTAACCAGTCCAGGGTGGGCTCCAGCCCCCTTGTGACCCTGAATGGGATAAATAATGTGAAAAAGTCATTAGTACGTGGTGTTGAATCTGGCTCTGGTTAGGCCTGTGCTAAATCAATCCATACAGCAGTATATCATCACAGACTCCTGATACTTGAATCAGTGTCAATTTTACAGACTTGGTTTGGTCCCAGATGATGTGACAGCAGATATAAAACATAAAATCACCCATGATACAGATCAGTGATGGATGACAAAATACATGATTTAGCACATGTTCAACATTTTAAGTCACTTCAAAGATCTCTGAAGACTTGAAATTAAAATCTTCTTGGTTTTGGGATCCTTTAGACTCTGCCCTTGTTTTTTGTTTTTACTAAAAGATTGTAGGGATTTCTGTGAAAGGAGAGGACAACGGTCTCAATTAAATTGTATCTAAATAAGGAATGAGTGATATGGGAAGAAAAAAACGAATCATGTTTTTTATGGCTGTTTAACAATTCTGTCACGATTCTTTTTGTACCCTTAGTTATCACTTACTTGCAAATTACAATCCAGTGTTATATTAATGCACAAATACTGAACTTAAAATAAAAGTTAAAGGCTATTTATTCAAAATATTTCTTCTGCAGCAATATGTTGGTCAATGCATGAAGTAATCAAATATTTGTAGTTTAACAGTTGAAATCTTAGGATAAATGAAGTGTGGAGGCCTGCAAACAAAGCATGAAACTACTTCTTTGCATTCTGAATATTTTTATTGAACAGATGTGAGGATTATGATTTAGTTGTATGTCCTATTTAGTGTCTTTTAACCTTTTTTATTAATTATCTTGGAAAAATCCAATTCAACCCCCTAAAATTGAGGTACAGCTCTTTTAACAGGCTTCATCTTTAGCTTCAGTTTCATTTTCAGCACCACACCACCTCACTGTTAGGCAGGAGGTGGAGCACAGAACGACAGCAGATGAGCCACATAAATGCTCCTATGATCTCTCTGCTTTGGCAGGTCGCTGTTACATTCTGATTCTTCATAATCTAATATATCATATTGCACACCCCTAATCTCAATGTGTATTGTATAGTGGCCTCCGTATGGGGATATGCATGCTATCATGAGCTTGCTGGAAATACCCAGCCCTTGTGTTGCTGTTATTTGAGTCATACGAGTTTGGTTTTGAAGTTTAAATTCTTGTATAATGACATTCCAAGGGCAAACAGACCCAAATGTGTCCACAAACTTTTGGCCAAGAGGAGAAAGCAGCAACATCGGACTCCGCTTTTACCTGTCAAATCAGATTCTCATTACTTTTGTGTGAAAAATATCAAAATTTTCTTTTCATTATTCCACATAGGACAGGGTTTTCTAGCTGCTTGCTGTTCCTGAGGAGTTTTCACACTGAGATTGTTTGGGAGAGTTGTTCCGACGCAAGTAGGCGTTCACTCTTTGGTTTGGTTTAGTGAGAAAGCTAGTTAACTCATTGCGCTGATGTTGTTTAAGCAGCAGCAGCAGTGGTAATAACATTAACACAAAGCAACTTTGATCACAAGTGAGAGCAAAATACTCCAGATAATTCTAATATAATGAGTGCAAGAGGTTCACTTATTGTGTTTAGGCACAACACACCATAGGAACAGCTACGAGTTAACTCACCATCTTGTCAACAGATCATTACAAGACTTGTCAACTAGTTTAAAACTTGTCTAGAATTGAATCAAGCTTGTTTAAGCAGTAAAATTTATCCTTTTAATCACTTAAACCAGGACTTTTAAAAGCTGCTCTGACAGTTTCTCTACTTAAACTTCTACTGGTGTTATGGTGTTGATGGATACCATGTTATCTGGTGTCCCCTGTTGCCGGCGAGCATTACCAGCTTCTTCATGCTCTGAGTATTCTAACTTTTACATCCATAAACATTGTTGGACATGTTTAAGCCCATTTTAGAATACTGTAGTATGAGCATGAAACGATCCAAGGTAAACATGCAGATTCAAACAAAACAAACGGTCTGTAGGTGTGAAACCATCTTCACATTTATGAGTCAAGCTCTGACCTTCTTTCTTTGCATCTCTGTGTGTTTGTGTGTTAAGCATGTCTGTCATTTTTTGTGTCTGCCCGTATTTCAGTCACGACATCCACTTCATGACCTTCCTGGAAATTCTCCTCATTCCTCTCACGCCTTGACGCCTTGCAACATGTCAGCTGAATGTACACTCACTCAGTCAGGCCACCACGCCCTTCTCTGCCTTTTCTCTACAAGTCACAAAGTTTCACCGTAAAGAATGAATTTGGTGCTTTGTGAAAGTCATCAAACTTCCTCTGAAACAGTTTCTTGTGTTACATCACCTTTACTTTAACAACATTCAGTAAGCATTTGGGAACTGAGGACTGAGTTTTTCAACAGCCTGGAGTCTTCATTGTGGTACAGTGCCATTCATAATGCACCTTACATACAAGATTTCAGAAATTAACATTGCTTTTTGGGGGAATTTACTTAGATGTTTTCATGTTTTGAAGCTCTTGTCTTGTGCAGGTGGCCCGAGTTTGAGTCCAGCCTCTGGTCCATGTGAAATAAGAGGCAGCCTCTTCTTAGCTTTGCTGCTCAGTAAGACCTCCGATGTCTGTAAAAACAAAAACAATATATATATAAATTTACTTGCTGCATCCATGTGTTCAAAATAGGCAAAAAGTTTGTTAGCTTGATGCTAACACATAATGGGCAAGTCCATATACATTCTTACAAAAATTAGCATTGAATGTTAAGGTAATTTACCTATAAAGTTATCTAATTTAGGGGGTGCTGGTGGCTTAAATCTGTGTACCTCTCGTGTTTTGAGGTTCATGTCCTGTGCAGATGGCCCAAGTTTGAGTCTAGCCTCTGATCCATGTGAAATGAGAGACAGGCTCCACTTAGTTTTGCTGCCCAATCAGACCCCACACATTAAGGCTCTGTAAAACTAAACATGCAAATCAAAACATGATATGTCACCTTTCAGAGTGTAGCCTTTGGTCCATGTGAAGAGGAGACAGGTTCTTTTTAGCTTTGCCAATCATTAAGACCTCACGCACAAAGTCTGTGTGTGTGTTTTTTATATAAATACAAAATAGCCTATATAAAATATAATTTGTATGCTTTCAGAGTAGGGCTGAACAATATATCGTTATCGTATCGATATCGAGATATGAACATTCCAGATATTGATATCGAAAAGCAACGATATAAACAATATAGATTTCCCCCGCGCTAAAACTGCACTTTCCACATTCTTTTGTATTATGATGTTTTTATTTTTCTGAAAAATGCTTGGTTTTTACCGAACCCATAGTCGTATCGTATCGTATCGATATCGAGATATCTGGCATGAATATCGAGATATGAAATTTTGTCAATATCGTTCAGCCCTATTTCAGAGTTATAGCAACAGATTTAGCATTGCTAAACAATGTGATATACTCTTAAACAATGCTCTATGAAGCCCAATTACAAGCTGCATCCATGTGTTCAAAATAAGCAAAAAGTTTGTTAGCTTGATGCTAACACATAATGGGAAATTTCATATACATGCTAACAAAAAATAACATTGCTGGTAAATATATTTTACCTAAAAGAATGATTGATTTTAGTGGGTGCTGGCCGCTTAAATCTGTACACTTCTGATGCTTTCAGGCTCTAGTCTTGTGTGGGTGGCCCGGGGTCAAGTCTAGCCTCTAGTCCATGATAAATGAGAGCCAGCTCCCTCTTAGCTTTGCTGCTCATTGATACATCACACACAAGGCTACGTCAAAACAAAAATGCAAAATAACAGATGATATGTCAAATTACAGAGTTATATCATTAGATTTAGCATGACTAAATGGTGAGATATGCTCTACAGCAAAGTTTTACGGAGCCCACTTAAAAGCTGCAGCCATGTGTTCAAGTGAGCAAAGGTTTGTTAGCTTGATGCTAACACATAATGAGAAATTCCATATACATGCTAACAAAAATTAGCATTGCTGTTAAAGACATTTTACCCAGAAAAATGATTGCTCTGAGTGGGTGCTGGTGGCTTAAACCTGTGCACATCTCATGATTAAAGGGTTCGTGTCCTGTGCAGATGGCCCAGGTTTGAGTCCAGCCTCTGGTCCATGTAAAATGAGAGACAGTTTCCTCTTGGCTTTGCTGCTGATTCAGACCCGACACACAAAGGCTTTTGTAAAACTTAAAATACAAATCAAAACATATTATGTCTCTTTTCAGAGTTTACCAGCTTACAGGCTGCCTACATGTGTGAAATATTAGCAAAGGGTTTTTTAACTTGATGCTTACACATAATGGAAATTTCCATACACCAAAATCATTGTATTTGTTTTCATTTTCATTTTGTCTTAACTTCATTGGAAATGGGGTTTATATAGACATCATTGAGCCGGTGGATAATTCCCCGTGCAGGATGGATTGCATATTTGCAAGCTGAACAACAGATTGTTCAATGACAGCTTTATTTAAACATTAAAAACAGTGATCATCAACTGATGGCCCTGGGGCCACATCAGGCCCACCAGAGTTTCCCATCTGGCCCCTCAGAGTGTTATCAAATTCAAAAAAGTGGGGGGCAACTTCTCTTGTTTTCAAAGGTATTATTTTATCCTTAAATTCCTGCAACTATAAACCAAACCCCATAAACAATAGCTTCAGAAGCAGTCGATGATGACTTCATGCTTGGCCTGTTCACAGAATTCTACCTGTCAACCATTATAAGGCAGTATAAACCATGAGAATGAGTGTAGTGCAGTCAAGCTCAGTGATGGAAAACATGACAGGCTCAGGGAGATGAAGCCAAAACTATCTCAGCTGCTCTGCGTGGCTGGCAGCAGTTTGGATTGTGGGAGCAGATCTTACTTTTAAAGAAGCTCAGTTCTACTGAATGAAGAGTCTCCCAGGTAGAAAATAGCTTTAAACTTTTTTTTATCATTCCTTTTAGGTGTTTTCACCAAGGCTAGTTTAGATTTGTTGTATGTTCCCTCCTGATCTGTCGATCTACAAGTAATTAGCTGCAACCATATAGAGCCACGCCTGCATATTTATTATGAAATCAAATTGTCTTGTCTTCAGTGTATCCAATGAGAATGTGGGAACAACAAAATGAGAAAACATGGGGCAGGAACATCACATGAACACAACCTTTATGTCTCAGCTTTTGGCATCTGAAGAACTTGATGGTAACTAGACTCGACATGAACTTATCCTGAGATGACCTATAGCTTCAGTCAGCAGGGTGGGTAGAGGCTGAGGCAGGTAAAGTCTCTTTACACCAGAACAGCACGTTCTTCCCCAAAAGCTGCAGTGAAGCAATCCTTTAGCCACATCCTGTCAGATTTCAACATCAGGAAACTGTCATCCTGAAACTGAGAACAAACACAGGAGAAATATGCTGAAATATGAAACTTATATCATCTGTTCTGTTGTTTAACGGCATTTGTCTGGATATTTTAATGAAAGGGTTCAATTTTAAGGCAGAACTTCCCTCCATGTCATCTCTCTGTGGTACCATGGAACACTTTACCATCAACAGGTCACACTGAGATGTTTGCAGAGCCACAGTCTGTCTGCTTTGTCGTGAGTAGAACAGCTCCTGTAATGCTTTTTTACTCTCTAGATTCTCAGTAGCAGATTCGCTAAACTGTCATGATGACACATATTTCAGCATTATTTTCTGGTTTATTTTCTGCACTGTTGAGTGATTCAGCCAACTTAAGATACAAACATAAACTGAAGGTGTGGCTTTTACGTCAAATTTGGTGGTAGGTCAAATGGGTTAACTTTCATTCTCAATTTGAGCGTCTCCTGCACCCTTCAGGACATGGTCAATTAATCAGTCAATCTCAACCAATCAATCGTTCTTTATTTGTATAGCTCCAGTTCATAACAAGTTATCTCAAGACACTTTACAATAGAGAAGGCTGAAGCCATACTCTTAATATATATTAAAAATAAATATTTGTGTATACACATACATATATCCAGAGATGTGTCCATCCAGGCAGAGACAAAGAGACTAAAATCACATGTGTCTCTGCTGAATCTAGATTCAATCAATCAATTTTTATTTGTAAAGCGTCAGAATTATTGAATGTAAATTTATTAAAGGTAAGCCCCTTGAGATGTGGCATCTCATTTTCAGAAAGGATCTTATGTGTATATGGTTGTAAAGATAGTCACTGTGGATGTATAATCAATACAACCATGGATAGAGAGATCAATCTAATATTAACATTAATAACTATAATGAATATAATCTGAAGAGGAATGATACTGGGTAATATAGCAGCATCTAGCTGAACTGCCATCAAAATGGGTTTAACTGGTCTAAAAGTATGAATTTATGTTTAATGGTGTTATTTCTGTTGATGGTTGGTGCAGGATAGAGCACATGGAGTGGAGCAGGACCACAGCAGCAGGTCATCCATGATTGTTTGTCATGGCCACACTAATATATTTGTGCTGTTTATAGGAACTACCATGTGTTTAATGTTGTTGGTCTCTCTAAAGTTAGTATCAGGGTCAAGCCAACCTCCATTTAAAAATGTAACAACTTGACAAGCGTCTCCATTGTTTGTCCCTGCAGACAGTCCTTAGCTTCACACAACAGATGGGCCATTTGATATATTTCACTAGTCCTTTGGAAAAGAGCCCATAGAAAGTGTTTGGGAATGGGCTGAACCTTTCAGTAGCTTATCTGGCAGGTGATTGGATGATCATTCTGTCTATCACATTCATAAGGGGCCAATTGCATGATGCAGGAGGTGGTGTAAAGGACAGAACATAAGCCACTTTGTAGAGCCAACTTTGACTAAAACATGGAGTAAAAATATCCTTACTATAAAAAATGTATAGTATTGTTTTATTTCCATTTAATAAAGAAAAGTGGCCCAGATCCGATGAAACTGCTACTGAAGCTGTTAGCATCTATGCTAGTCACTCGTAGTGCCACCTCTTCCTGCTCTAAAGGACTCTGACTAGGCTGTGCCGCTTTGGGCCGCCCAAAATAGTTGTAGATTGGAGCTTTGCAAGGTGAACCTGCCTGATTGTGGGCATTAAATTAGGCGGGTCCAACTGCACTGCCAGATTAGACAGACCGGGCTAATGTGCAGTGCATGCAGTTCTTCCTTAAACATTTCAACGGTTTAAATTCAATGAAATCACAATTAATTCTGTCAGGGTCACTTTTTTCATGAGCAGCACTCACTCGAGGACTGTTTGTGTATTATTGATATTCAGCCAATCAGTCTCAGCTTCTCTAACAAACTCTGCCGTCACAGAATTTCACGCTGACGGGCCCTGATGTTAGCATGAAGCCTCAGAAGTCATCAGGTGTAGGCTGTAGGAGGTGCTGTAGATGAGCTCTCAGGGCCCTGGGGCCACAGGATGACTGGCGTGTCTGCCCTTTGTCATTTCATTTTCATCACCAACACCGTCGATAAGAGGTCTTTGTTCTGCGTCGGCCCTCATGTTGGTGCTGCAGGTGGAGGTGGAGGAATCAGGCGATTTATGTCTTTGACGAACGAAGGGAGCACCTTCAGAGTTTTTCTTTTTAACCTGAAAACATGTTTGAGTTTTTATGAACATGAACTTTGACAGAATAACCTGACAACCTGACAAGAGTGAAGCATGATAGATCTCCTCTTCTCCGTTCAACACATGAACAAAAACTCACAGACACACACACACACACACACACACACACACACACACACACACACACACACACACCCCCACACACACACACGAAAAGCAATGACATGACAAACAGTTCAGGACACAAGCAGTTAACAGTGATCTGAGGAAGTCACCATCACAAATGAACAACCCTGTAGAAACACATGATACTGATAGACAAGAAAAGCTCTCAGAGAGCACAGACCTCCACCAAGCAGCTCAGTTCTGGCAGTGGCTTTTCCACAACCCCTGTAAAAGATACAATTCTCGATCACCAGATCCAGAATAGAGCCAAGATCCAACCAAACTCAGCACATACATGGAGGTTGTTATCCTGTGTGAACACAACAAGTTTTGGGAACATCACTCAATATTTTGATTTTATATTACTTATTGAACGTTGTCTATGGGGTTTCCCATTATAAAGCTCAGTGTTTTTTGTGACGTCAATCTGAATTGGATCCAGATGAAATTTACCTTGATGATAGAGACATGGACCCTATATTATCCTGTGAAATTGGAAGCAAATAGGTTGAGAAATGGCAGAGATATAATTTTTTTAAAATTCTGCCCAATGTTAACTTATAAGATTTTTCTGAAATTTTGGGAATGTTTTGCATCAAGACAAATATCCATATCACCACCTAAATAATTTCTTAATAGGGTCATTACCAACATCTCCTGAAAATTTCAGCAAAATCAGTGTAATAGTTTTTGTGTAATCTAACAAACAAACAAACAAGCTAACTAACAAACCAACAAACAGACAAACAAATGCCAGCAAAAACATAACCTCCTTGGCGGAGGTAGTTATTGGTGAGGTGGTCATTTTTTGTTTTTTATGTCAACACTCATTTACAGAACAAAACAAAGGATTAGAGAACTGCAGAGTAATTCAGACTCTAAAGACAGATAGGTCTTGAAGACAGGACAATAGCACTCTGAGATTTTAAAGATGTTTTTCAGTGATAACCGTCTGGCACACTCAATCTGTCAGACATCAGAGAAGTGTGAAGAAAAGACGTTAAAAACATCGAGAGCAGAGATAAAGATGAAGGACGACTTCAGCCGCTGACAAACAGGCATAGATGAGGAGGAGAAGCTGCACAAACAGCTCTGAGTATTAGATGATATTCAGTTTAAGAGGTGAAAATCTTCCTAAAAATCAGGTTTATTCTCTTTTAGATGTATGACAACTTTGGCTTTAACTTTTCTCTCCTACAATCTCCACCATGAGCAGAGATGTAAACATTAGAGTCTCATTGAAGGTCGCTGAGGTCGATCCAAGGCCACCCAGAAGCAGGGATAAAGGTTGAAGCTTTCTAGGCCCCAGAGTCATGCAGGGGCCCACAAAGAGTGAGCAAAGAAAAGAGACTTTCTGAATTTAAAGGGTACGCCAAAATGTTTTTGGTTTTCATTTCTTGCCTCACTCCAGAGTCCATAACAAGCAGATAGACACCATTCTTTCATCTGTGCGTGCAGTAACAAGGAAGAGACGGGCTAATTAGCTTAGCTCAAACACTGGGAGTCAATGGGTAATGTTAGCCTGTCTCTGCCTACAGTTACAGATAAACTCTTCAGCAACTCTAAACGGTCCTGTGTGCTTGTTGTGACTCATTTTTTTACTGAGTTATGTTACGTTATCTTCTACTATCATTGTATTATCTTCTTTTACTCCTAAACAGAGGCTTTGATTTGTAGACCTACTTCCACGATATATGCGCTGGAGATGTGACGTTTGCGAACGATTTGAGTCTTTTGAACGTCTCTTTAAATGAGTGAGCCGTTCGTTTGAACTCCAACCATCAGTGAGTGAATGTGTAGTTGTGACCTGCAGTTTAAAGCTGCTGTGAGTGGTCAAAGAGGATAGAAAAGCGCTACTTTATGCTTTATGTGTTAAAAGAAAATCCCAAATATTAAGCAGTTTTACATTAAGTAATTTACATGAGAGATAAATTAATAATTAGAATAATAATAATGGTAATTTTAGTAATACAAGTTATAAATATATCATAGCCTGAAGGAATAGATTAAAACAGGATGATACAAAATCCATGACTAAGAAAAAACTGGTCAAATCAAAAAATAAGATAAATCCTTACAAATATTACACATAATATACACAACAAAAATGACAAATCAACCTAACTTTCCATTTAAAAAGTTTAGTCAAATGATTGCACCATATCCTTATTCCCCATCAATTTATAAAGTAAATTTACAATAAACATTATTATCAAATCAGAATTCCCCAGCAGATATGTCACTTACGACTTTACATATTATCTCAGTAAAAATAATATAAAACAGATTATTACTCTGTTAGCCAGCTCATCTACACTCTGCAGCTCATCATGTGAGACAGCAGAGCTGGTGACAGGGCTGTCTCTTGGCAGTTCAAAGTCCTCGTGGATCAGGGCGAGGTAGACTAGGGGCTGAGGGGTTGAAGGACTGAAGACTGGGTCATTATCTGCATCTGGGAGCTCCAGCTTTAGGCTGACGGGTGCTTGGTAGATAATTCCATCAGCACCAGGTGTTTGTGTTTGGCTGACTCTGCCTCTGATGCCTTTCCCTGAGCACCAAGTAATCCAGAAATCTATGTTTGGTCACAGGAGACTCCCCACTGGGTTCTGATTGCTCCATCTTTGTGATACAACAGCTATCTTTTCCTTGAGACTATGATATCAGTCCGTTCATCATTTACATCCTCCTCTTACTATTGTTTCAAATCCCAGAATATAATCTGGGCATCTGATTGGCCCAGAGACCAATACTCCTGATCATTTTCTGCACCTACACCAAACACATAAGCTGCAATGTGACTTAACTGATCTTCTATCTCTGCAGCCTGTGCCAACTTAGGGGGCCCAATTTCCTGTGACAGGAAGTTACTGAGGTCTGTGCTCTGCTGCTGCTACAACACATCGAGCTGAGACTGATTAACACCTCATCCACATGTTATTACTACTTATATTACCTTATAACATAATGTGAAGCTAACTAATGTTAGCTTAACTTTTGATTATGCAAGTTTAAAAATTCCTGCCATGATGTATTGCCCTGTTAATAATAACAAAATGTGTTGTGATATAATAATAATAATAATAATAATAATAATAATAATAATAATAATAATAATAATATTATCTTGAATTTGTATAGCGCTTTTCAAGATATATTGTGCTGTCACTCTTGTATCAGGAGAAGCATTTTATCACCACATTCTTGCCAAAACACACCCCAATATATAATATTACCTCTGCCAAGGAGGTTATGCTTTTGCTGGTGTATGTTTGTTTGTCTGTTTCTTTGCTAGATTATGCAAAAACTACTGGACAGATTTTGGTGAAATTTTCAGCAGATGTTGGTAATGACCCAACTTAGAAATGAAAATTTTAGTGGTGATTCGTATATTTGTCTGGGTGCAAAAGAATCCCAAAATTTCAAAAAAAATCCCACAAATTAACATTGGGTGCAGTTTTAAAAATCATCTCTGCCATTTTTTAACGCATTCACTTTCAATTTTACAGGATGATATGGGGTCCATGCCTCCATCATCAAGGTTAATTTTTTTTTTTTAAACATTGAACTCTATAATGGGAAATCTCATTGGCGACGTTCAATAATTCAAATAAAATCAAAATGTTAAGTGATGTTCCCAAAACTTCAAAAAACCTCCATGTATGTGCTGAGTTTGGTCCGGATCCGGGTCCAGATTTGTGTCCCTTACAGGGGTTTGTGGAAAAGCCACTGCCGGAGCTGAGCTGCTTGGCGGAGGTCTGTGCTCTCTGAGAGCTTTTCTAAATTAGGGATGCACGATATGATATCAGTGTTGGCAGATATTAAAATTTCTGCCATTATCACCAGCCAATATATCAGTCATACATATTGGCAGTAATATTGGCAAAATCTTCACTGCATGGGTATATTTTAAAATCAAGAGTTAAATGCATTTTTTGCTTGTTTTTCTTTCTGTTTCTCACACAAAAAGACGAACACTAGAAGATGCACGTCAGTTTTCTTGAAGGAAAGACTACAGATACAAAAACATCTGTATCTGTGGCAGTGAGCTCGGAAATATCGGAACATCAACAAAAGTCCAATATCATGCATCCCTAATATAGATATATTTGTATGTATTCTGTAAAACAGAAGCAAGATGACAACATTAAGTTCATTAAAAAGACTTTAAGAAGTGATTTAAAGGCAGTTAGCTGTTTCTTTTAATGAGTGATTGCGTGATTGCAGCTTCTTCATTGTCCTTTTTTGTGGACTTGTATCAGTTATGTGCACATTGCTTCCTGTTGTGTCATAATGTTTTAATGTGAAAGCATGTGAGTGTAGGAGGAGTGAGCAATAGTGCTTGCATGAAACAATCAAGCCATAGTGACATGCAAATATTTATGGAATATGTTCTAAATTCTAAAATACATGTTAGCACTTCTGATGCTATTCGTCCTTAAAGTGACAGAGACTGCATTTTTATAAAACTGTCTGTGTGGAAAAGTATCCAAAGTTTTCTACGAGTATCTGCGGGTTTGTGTTAAAAAAACAGCGTAAAGATTAGAATAGTTGAGCTCACTGCTCAACAATGTTCCTGAAGGTGCTAAACTCAAACCGGTTCTCAGCAGGTACGACACCTCACACACACACCTGTCGTCTGGGAGAGGAACACACACATGCTTCAGTTCACGGATCAAAATAAAGATCTGTTTCTGTGATAATCTCTCAGCAGCCTGCTTATGAACTTTATATGAAACTGGAAATCAACTGATGGAACAGACCCCACAGCTGCTCACAGGAAATTTAGAGGAACGTTTATGGACGCACTGAGAGACCGTGTCGATCCACGTCTGAGAGAAACTCCTCTGACGCATGACCAGAGAGATTAGACTGATAGAGTCCTGAACCGCAGACTCGTTAGTATGAAACAAGATCCTGGAGGTCATGATAAGAACTTAACATCACAGTTGGACCCTCCCTGAATCCCCCCACAGGACAAGGCTTGCAACAATTCCAAATGTAATGAAAAACCCAATCATGCCAATTCTTCTGTCATCACTGTGGCACCTAAATATCAAAGTTTCAGGAGACTTTCAGAGAATTTCTGTTTTTTTTACAGCCAAAATCTACAAACGGCTGCATGCTGTCTACATGTTAATTATTGATGGAGTGTAGAGGGTCTAAATCCTGAGCCAAAGGGGAAAAGGACTGATGGAAATGTGTTTAAGCAGTCTACATCAGTGCAGAACAAAGAAGTTAAAACAATTAAAACACATTTAGAAAAGAATACATCTCTCACTCATCCAAGTGTTTAAAATAATGAATATAAATATATGATATAAATATGGGACTACTGCCCACAGTACTAATTGCACATCTGTGGCCACTCTCAGGAATTTAAAAGTCTGGTGATACATGGATAAAAACAGTTTTTGAGTCTGTTAGTCCTGCTTTTCATGCTTCTGTATCTCCTACCAGAGGGCAGAAGGTTAAAAAGACATTGTCTGGGGTGAGAGATGTCAGACAGGATTTTATTTTGATGTAGGTTCTTGGAGATGTTTCGCCCTTCAATCAAAAAGCTTTTTCAGTTCTAAGAGTTAAACTTAGACTTGGTTGTTTACTGCATTCATATCAATTTTCAGCATTCAGATACTAAGACCCTGTCCAAACAGTAAAGATGGCATTGTTTCAAGAATAGTTAATGTATTCCTGCTCTAGGGGATGCACAGGTTAGTCAACTAGTCCCTTATCAAATTTTTTGGCATTCAATCAATCAATCAATCTTTATTTGTACAGCATCAGTTCATAACAAGTGTTATTTCAAGACAGGCTGAAGACAAACTCTTCATTTTATAGATACACTTACATGCATATATACATATTCATATAATAAATATATATGGAAATACACGTACATACATCCAGAGATGTATCCATCCAGGCAGAGACAAAGGGTCTTAAAATAAGAATTTATGATAGAGACAAACCCATGGATGCCCAGATCATAAATCTGTCCTCATCACATTTGTCTCTGCTGAGTATAGTTTCAGTCTTTATCTGTATATCACCATATTTGTTGAATATAAATTTATTAAAGGTAATCCCCGTGAGATGTGGTGTTTCATTTTCTAGAGGGACCTCATGTCTATATGGTTGTAAAAATAGTTACTATGGATGTATAATCAATACAAGCATGGCATAAGCAACATGGACTCCTTAGAGGACAGAGACGAGCCTTCATCCACTTCATGTTGATGTCCCTGTCTTCTAACCTGAAAACCAGGAACATAAATCAAAAACCAAGACTACATTTTGGAGCAACATGTTGCTGCTTGCCCTTTGGTTTTCTTCATGACATCAGCAAGAACTTGTCAAAGGTGACTCGACTTTTATAACATAAAGGTCGACTCAAAAAAAATCTGAAGCAACTCCTGCTGTGCACACAGTCAGATATCAGAGTGCTGACACCACATGTTAATTAGTGTTAATGCAGTATTTACCAGGGGCTCATGGGAGAGCTACGAATACCAGCCTCTGACAACTGTTCATACATTAGTGTGCTTTGATTCACCTCTGACTTCGACATCGGAAGTGGGAATTATGTCACGTCCTACCTAAACACATTGTAGTTACGAGCTGGTTAAGTCGGGTTACCTGAAAATCATCCGAGTTCCCAGGAGCAAGTGCCAACCAAAGGGGTGTTCCCACTGACGTATCTAATTTCCTACCTACAAGATTAACTGGAACACGTCATGAGAGTTGTTGGCAGGGTCGTTGACTTAGTTTTACCTCAAGGTATGACCCAGAGGGCGCAAAGAGGGCACAGGAAGCTCATTTGCATGTTCAGTGCTGTTTTATGAAGAGCCAATAACTTCTTTCATACTGTCTTTTTCTTTTTTTTTTAACCAAAGAAGGACATCACTCAAGTGAAAAGGAATTCCACATTTCAGGCCATATTCCTGAACATCTTCATTCCAAGTTTGTTTTTGTGCTTTGCATGAGTAAGTCAGCACTACGCTTCATGAACGTTTGAGGAAGTGGTTTGTGTCTTCATGTTTTCGGTTTTGCTGCTGGTTAAGTCTCTAACACTCACCACACACTGATGTCCTCGTTTTGAATGTGGCCTTGTCATCAGGATTAAGCCCTGCGTCCGTGTGGGTTTCGATGTTTTGAAAACAGTCAGACTGCATTCCTTCACTCCCAGCTGTCAATCACAGGCAGGAAGACCCTCCCCCTCCTCCATCTTACTGGAGGAGAAGGTTTTAAGAGCCTTCATCTGCAGAAATGTTGATCCAGACTAATATTTGTCATAGTATTTTTATTTTAATCAGCACAATCTGTATTTTAATTGATCTAAATGTGCCAAAGCTTGAAAAAGACAGCATGAGTTTCACAGACAGGTGATCTGGAGAGGACATTCATCAGTCCTGCAGACAAACTCCTGCACACGTCTAAGCTGCATGTAAAGTTAAAGAAGAAGTTTAAGGTCTTTTCAGATCGATGATGAGCTCTCAGGGTTTGCTCTTCATATCTCTTCGTCTTCCCTCTGTTAGTGCAGATCAGCTGCTGTAATGTGATCTAAGGTTGGGCTTGTTTCCATGGTTACAGCTTGTCGTTGTGTAGGTTTCAGATGTTACTATCTGTCTTTGTCTCTGAAGTCGATCTCTGTTGTCCCCCTCTGGCTGCTTAAGGAGATGAAAGTTTTGACCTTGACATTGGAGAGTAACTTAAATCTAAAGTATTTTCTTCATTTCACGACAATATGAAGACACTTTTCCTCAAAATAAGAATTTTTCCAAACCAAGGCTCATAATAAACCTAAGTAATTAAAATTATGTTTTTCACAATAGGTAGATTTGTGGGCACACTTTGCCCCGAGTTTTACCTCTCAGGCGGTCTAATCTGCAGGCATTACAGGTGGACTGCAGGCAGGACTTTTCCACTTTATGTTGTATTCATAAATTCAGAATATAAATGGCCTAAATGATTTTATCCCTCATGTTTAAATCAGGTTAATTATACATATTTTTTGGCTACCATAGGCAACAAAATGAATGAAACCTTGAAAACTTTGTTGCCCTAAGGGCAAACACAAACTGCAAAATACAACCACACAGGACAGCACATAATAACATGTATAAAAAATAAAGCATTTAAATAATAGTAGTAAATAAGTAAAGTACATCCTTAAAGCATCACAGGATTCCTTGTAAGTGTCAGGGTCTTAAATACAGAGGACCAGAGCTTATTAAGCGGCTTGATGCCTCTTTTAGTCCTCATCCTGGGTACTTGGTACCTGCGTCATGTCAAGTCTGAATAAATGCCTGACTTTGGTCTGGAACTGACTCCGATGTTTCTTAATTAAAGAAGCCAGCCTTTAAAAAAAGGCTTCATATTGAACTAATTAGAGGGAACACCTGAATGAGATATGTGCTTAGATTTGTCATTTTTTTTAAACCTTTAAAATTATCTAATAAATCTAGTTTTATTCTTGATAATTTTGAACCTAAGTGAAGCCTCCAGACATCATCAGGATGATATGATTAGAGAGGAGTCCTTCATCCATCTCCTCTTCTTGATGGTGCGTTCAAAAACAAGCTGCCAGCTGGGAAAGCAAACTCAGGTCACACCCCTTGGTCTTACCCACAGATCTCTGAAGGAACTTCATCAACTCTGGAGAAACATTTTATACTATCGTCTAAATCAGTGCTGATGAAGCCTTTGCATCAGTTTGTTTCTTTACTCTAAGCTCAGAAAGTGAAAATATTTGATGGACCCAAATGTTAAAGCATGTGCTAAATGTAAGGCCACACTTTAAAATCTAATGCTGGAAGTGGGAAAAGAATCCATATTTTCAGGATCAAATAGAATAAACCTTATTTGTGTCACTGAGGTCTGAATCACTGGTGAGTAGAGCAAAGAAAATCTCTTCAGAATTGATTAACAGCATGTAATGTGATCGTAAACTTCTGAGGCATCTTCTAAACCCCCTCCGCGTTGTTTCAGAGAATAAACCAAATGTTTCTCAGTGTGTGATTTGTTCTCCCATTCGGGGCGAGGCCGGCGTTGCAGAGGGAATGTGAAGAATGTCACTGTCATGTCTGCACTCGTCTCTGCCGCTCACGTTCGTGTCGTCTTCATTTCCCTCCAAACCACCTGCTTCCTCTCTGTATCTGCCTCTCATCTCTTTTCCTGCTCTGGCTCTTCATCCATGTCGTCTTTCTTCCTCTAACCTTGCATCATCCATCACTCATCTGTACTTATGTCTGTCTTTGTGTTTTGCAACTTTTCTGCAACTTTACCATATTCATTCAGTTTTGAACGTTCTGCAGTTTTCTTCACTTTTCATGGTGTTGAAGGACTTGTGGAGCAGGAGAGAATGACACATTTTGCTAAACTCTCAGTTTACAGAAATACTCTCCAGCTTGTTAAAAGAAAATGCCCCTGAAAATGCTCCATTTTTTACTTCCTGGGTTTATGATGTCATAGCTATACAGTCTCCACCTTGCACGTGTGTTTTCAGTTCGTCACAGGCAGACACCTTGGCTTTTTTGAAAGCCCGTCCCACGCCCTGAAAATCTCCTTCCACCTCCAATCACACATCATTTGGGCAGCCAATCAGCACAGAGCTGATTATCATAGCCTCCTTTAGCTCCACCCCCTCATTATTTTCAAAGGGGAGGGAAAAAGAGCTGCATCTGATCCTCTACAGCAGGGGTGGGCAACTTTGATTATCAAGAGGGCCACATAAAAATTTTTTCAGTGCCCGAGGGCCGCTCTGTTACATATTTTCAGGCTCTCACAAAGAGGAAACATATATATAAATACACAAAAAGAAGGCAAATATAAAGCTTTAAAAATCATTATACCAACATTGACATATTTGAACTCAAACACAATTAAAAGGCATATCTAAAGCCAATTTAAGCTTCTTTTTAACACAATAAAAGAATGGTGTTTACTAGTTTTTAAAGCACAAATTACCTCGACCATGTTTCCAAATATAGTTTTTACTTACACTATATATTGTATTATAATGCCTTAGCAGATATTCAGACACAATCATAGAAAAGTAAGTTTTTAATTCATTGTTCATTTTTCCCTCTTAAGATAAAATGAGAGTCAGAATATAAACTCGTGTGGATAAAAAATGTTTTTTTAAATACTATTTATTCTGTTTGTACTCTCTGACACAACAGGAATTAGTATTCACATGCTTGGTTGTATTTAGAAAAATGTGAACTTTGCCCTTTACGTGAATTTAAGTGCAGTGAGCAGAGGGGTGGGAGTGGGGGCACAGAAAGTATTCAATGTTAAGGGGGTGGGGGTGGGGGGGGGGGTGGGGGGGGGGTGCATAGAAAGTAACTGATAACCATAAAAACTTCCCCTTGATGAAAGCCTACGGCTCCTCAGAGATGCAAGAGTGAGGAACCGGTCTTCCTGGGACGCCCACCTCGAGGTCTGTCCTTGACTTTACCAGTCTCACGGTCCTAAGTTTGGAGAATGGTACCAGGGCTGACACCAAATAATCCTGACACTCTTTAAACCAGAACACCAGGCCTCAGCTGCAGGGGATTTTGGCCCTTTTTGGGGTGCCACCCTCATGCTTAGTTGTGTTGTTCTCTCGTGAATACACAATCATCACAAGTTGTAACTCGACTTGTAACGACTAATCAGGCTTTCCAACAATATAAAATACAATACTGATTGGTGTTATTAGATGGGAGGAGTGATAAACTGAAATAATGTTTCCAAACTGTTTTTGAGGAGTATAGTTAAGTGCTGAATTAATTTTCTCATCCAGCTCTTGTTCAGGCCTCCTAAAGTTTCTCTCCTGAATTTGTATTTTGAACTGATTTGCTGCCGCAGTTCCTGTCAAAGCTCTTTCGCCTTAAAAGGTCTTTTATGACCTCTATTGTTATTATTCATGATCATTACAAACGATGTTAAGATGAATGTAAGGCCTTGGGATGGACACCAGATGGTTGTTGGTTCAAGCTGCAGTCTGAGGACGTGCATGTTGGCTTTTGTAGTTCCCTTGAGCAAGGCGCTGAACTAACTGGTGATGCTTTTTGAACAGCAGCTGTGACCCTGTCGGCTAAAAGATCCATCTGTCATAGTTTGTTACCCTCGTGTGTTACATGCAGAGAACATGGTTTCCCCTTGAGGGATTGATTAATAATAATTACATGCGCCTTCATCTTCCTCGCCACCCTCTTCTGATCATTCTTGTGAAAAAACAAACATGGCCCCGCCCTCGGTGACCTTACGGCCTTTAGGGTGTTTTTCTTTGCTGTTGTGAGTAAACGGAGGTGAAGTCGGGTCATAAAGTGGTCAAACAGCCAAAGGGACTCTTGTGACATCAAAGTTTTCCTGCTGCAGGCCGGTCGTCTCCTCTTTTCTTCATATTTCTGTGTCATTGTTTCCGATCCCTCCTCGCTCTCCTCTGCCAAGTTCTCTGCTCACAAACATTCGAGCGTGATGTTTTATCGTCTACTGCTCCTATCAGCAGGTGTAAACTCTGTCTGAGTTTCTGTGATAAGATTCAGTCGCGCTTTCAGACGCTGATGTTTTCTCAGCCTGACTCCCTGAAAGGACGCAGAGCTGGCCAAACATTTGATCAACAGTTTATTCTGACAGAATTTAAGGTTGAAGCTCACAGAGCTCACACTGCACTGAGGCGACGAGGACTGAAGGAAATTTATATGAAATATAAGAAATCATTTTAGAAGATGCATCTCAGACCTCAACCTGAAGAAACTGGAGGTTCCACAAAGAAGTCAGTAAAAGTAAGAAAGTTCTTCAACAAAAACGTTAACAGAATATTTGTCCTTTTCCATAAATAGAAAAAACAGAGACAAAATGAAAGAGGTAAAAAAATCTTTGCAGCTCCACTGTTTTCGTCTGATTGAACACTTGAACACTTGTCTCCACTTCTACGCTGGTGGGCGTTTGTGGTGCAGGTTGGTAATCCGAAGGTTGCAGGTTTAAGCGCAGCTCCGGCTGTCACATGTCGATGTGTCCTTGGGCAAAACACTTAACCCCAAATCGCTCCCACTGTTGTGTCAGTGGTGTGTAAATGGGTGTAAAACGGAGAGACTAGAAAAGCTCTGTATAAGCCCAAGTCCATTTACACTGTGATTACAAAGAGGCCACGAGGGGGCACGACAGGAGAGTCTCCCACCAACGCACAATAACAAAGAGCAACACAACCATTCACTCAGTGCTTTAAACATAAGAACTGAACATATCTAAATACTGACTGATTATAGGTACATTTATACCTATATAAGCTTTGCCAGTGGTTAAAAATTGTTTTAGGAAAAATACTCTGCTTACAATATTACATATAATAACATAAAAAGTAATAATTGTGAAATTGGTATGATAATGATATGAATATTAAGAATATTTTTTTATTAATATTTATTTAAAAAAACAACATAGCTTGGATGTAGTGAGCTGCTTTTGTTGTGTTGCTGTAACTTGGTTTTTTCCTTTTTAACCAGACTGTAGCAAAGACGATTTTTTCAGGAGTAATTTAGTTCCCTACGTTTTCGAATGGCTGGCCCATCACTGCCTGCAGATATGTAGTCACACACAAACAGGTAGATTTAATTGATTTAAAAGGATTGGATTTAAACCAGCAGCCTACCAGCTCCAGACCAAAGTCCTGACTGATGGAGCTCCTGATAAAAGAAATGAAGCTTTTCCACAGTTTAGATAGACAACAACTCAGGAGAAATCCAACAATGATCTAAGATCCTTTTTCCTGGAGAGCTTGGAGCTGGACTGATGTGTCAAATTTCAGGTCAATCAAACGGCGAGTGTGAGCAGCCTATCAAAGTCTGCTTCTCTCTCCTTAGCTTTAGGTTCATATCTCATGGGAAGGTGATGCTGGGGATTTCCAGTTATGCTTTTGGAAGTTTGAGCCTCCTCTGCAGAAAATGGTGAAAATAATAAACCAACAAAACAATCGAGCTCTTCAGCTTTAGGCTGAAGCTGTAATAATCCAGGCTGTGAATTATTATGCTGTTTTTATGTGATATAGACAATTTAGTGCATTAGGATGGGAATAGCATCCTTGATTTCTACATTACTGAAAATTGCTTTCATTTATCAACTAATAAAATAAATCAGACAAATATGAAATCATTTTAATTATTTAAAAAGTGCTTTTGAAAGCAGTGTAAACATGTTTTTTTGTGGTAAACCAAAGTTAGTACATTTGACAGTTGTAGCCCACTTATACCCGAGTATAGCTGGAGTTTTTATGGAGCTGTGTGCTCCTTCATTAATGGATATAGTACTAATTGCGATTTTTCTGGCTATTGCGAGATATTGAGATTTTCATTTGATTTACGATTTTCTTCAAATCAAGCTTCAGTGCAATATTCACTATGTTTACAGTATAGACAACAGTAAGGAAATCAATGATCAAAAGCACATAACACATTATTAATCATCTAATATTGATGATAAATAATCTGTTTTCATTATTTAAGGGATACTCCAACTTCTACTCCTAAACAGAGGCTTTGTGTTGCTGACCTGCTCACCAGCACTTCTGCAGTGGAGATGTGACGTTCGTGAACGAGTCGACTCTTTTGAACAGCTCTTTTAAGTGAACAATGAGAATCGATTTGCAGTTGTGAGTAAGCCATTCATTTGCGAGCCATTCTTAAATGCAAATTGCCTTCAAATTTGTAAAATAGTTGACACAACAGATCCTGGGTCAGTCAGGAGTGCTGTAAAAAATTGCAGCTTTGGCGATCACATGATGGCGTTGTTTGAACTTGCAATTTCAATCCGAAAAGAATAAATCTATCAGCCCTAGTAGGGTGCACAATTTTATTGGACCAATATCAGTGATGGCATGTGTTAGCATTTTTGCTGATATTTACAACAGATATTTTGGCATTTAAATTTTTTCCATAAACATCACATAAATTGGCTGTAATATTGGTTAACCTCACCACCATAATAACTACTTTTATAAATCAAAAGTGTCATTTATTAAAGAATAAAATGTTGTTTTTCTTGCTTCAAATCCATTTCTAACACAAATGGACTGTCACCATGCAAGGAACAGGTTGATTTTAGTTCAGGAGAGCCTCTGTGCTCTTGACACAAAGTATCAGGATCAATTTCAGCATTTATGAGTTAAGATCTGTTGTGCAGGACGAGGTGTTAACATCCTTTACTTGAGACACC
Source organism: Cetoscarus ocellatus (assembly GCA_037902135.1). NCBI lineage: Eukaryota > Metazoa > Chordata > Actinopteri > Labriformes > Labridae > Cetoscarus > Cetoscarus ocellatus. The sequence goes on along the minus strand of JBAMNC010000067.1, from coordinate 434,808 downwards.
ACTGAGACTGTGGGATGGTCAAATGAGTAAGGGCATTCTCTGGGTTATCAAGTGGGCGCCGTCCTTGTTGGGTGGTTCTGATTGGCCCATCGCACCTCCAGAGCGCATCAGAATATCGAATATCAGTGAAAATCCAATTTCATCACAGACGTCATTGTTAATGTTGTTCCATCCATCCATCATCTACTACTTATCCCTGAGCCTATCCCAGCTGACATTACGCCCTGACCCTTTCTCCAGCCAATCACTGGGCCACAAAGAGAGATGAACAACCATTAACACACACACACACACACACACATATCAGAGGGCAGTTTGGAGTTACTAATGAGCATGTTTTTGTTCTGTGGGAGGAAGCCAGAGTGCCCGGAGAGAACAGAGGACCTTCTTCTTTTCTGTAGCTCCACAGACGGACTTTCTGGTTGAACACAAACGCTGAGTGTGGACGTGTGTTTGAGTGTGTTGTTGACATCATCTTGAGTGTTTGTTAGCAGCTCTGATACCTTCAGTCAGTGTGTTAGTGAGAGAACAAACCTCAGAGGGTCCATTCAGCGGTGTAGAGGAAGAAGAAGTGAACCTGAGGCTCCGTCCTTCTTTAGAAAAGACTTCATCTTTGTGTTTGTCTCCTCTGATATATCTGTATGTTACCATCTTTATGCTTGTGTCATCTGGAGCTAAAAAACATTCAGATTTCAGCTTTTATCACATTTTATCAAAGATAATCATGTGTAACTGGTGTTTGTTTCTGTTTTCAGGGTCGAGTCTCCATATTAAAGACGTCCTTCACACTGACGGTGAGTCAACAAACACTCACACAAGTTCAGCTGCATGTCAGCATCTCCAAACATCTTTTAAAGAACATAATATCTTATAGAGACATCGATAAGATATTATATTCTTTAAAACATGGACTTCAGCAATGTCTCAGTTTTGATCATATTTGACAAACAGCGTACATGCACAGAGAAGACGATGTCCAAGACAAAGAATGTAATGGGCACATATGACCATCAAAAACTTCTGAGAACATTGAACAAATTGAAGAAATGGTTGGAGATGATCGAAGACTCAGTTTAAGACTGAGAGCAGAAATGGTCTCCACTGATGAAGAGACGGTTCGGCAAATTTAAATGAGAGTTTCTTATCCTGAACACTTCCTAATGTCTTCATCTAGAAGTTTGGGTTTCCTTCAACTTGTTCCAAAATGTCTCCACAAGTTTGTTTTTTCCATTTCAGGAAGTCGGAAGTTTCGTGACTACTTTGGGACACACCTTTGTCATGTTCAACATTCTTTTTCTGAGTCATCTATCATTCCCAAACTTTTCTTCAGTTGTATTGTTCTTCTAAGTATTTGGCTGCTGCTTTGTTCAGTTTCACTCAAAATTTCAAGTCAATGTTGCTCAACTATTATTCTTATCATATCCCAACGCCGTAGCAAAAACATGTGCACTTCAGTCAGCGGCTAGCAGTGAACTAAAGACATCACTGATTGTAAACTTACAGCAGTTTTGTGCGAATATCCAACCTTTAGTATAAAACACTGAGGCCATGATACATGTATCCTGATACATGTAAATTGTGAACATTGACTATGCTTTTAACAGAATTCCCTACAAGTTGTGTTTTTTATTACAAGAAGAAACAAAAACAAGGATGAGTTTTAAATGATTCTACAACTTAAGAAACTTAAATTCAGGTCCTTCAAGATGGTAGACTGAAGTTTAAATTTGGAACATGTGCTTCATCTCGTAGCTTGGCTTCTACTTTGAACTATGCCATTGTTAACATTTCCCAAAGTGAATTGACAACAGCTGTCAAAACATTGAGGCCATACTGATTCTGTAGAATCTGTATTGATACATGTATCCCCAAGGAGTGTGCGACAATATTTTGCCATATTGATATTTTGAGCACAGGCCCACTGTGAACCAAGTGGTTTGTCCTCATGAGAGCAGGATCAGGATTTAACAGCCATTCCTCGTATACAATGAGCACAAGTATCAGGCCTGTTTCACAGTGGAGAGGTTTACAGCAGCGGTGTATACATGTTATCAAGTCACATCTTTTAAACCCAGCCGCGTCTCCTGGAGAATAGGAGGCTGACCTGTTTTTTACAGGAGCTGTGCCCATTTCTAGAGCCATGTATACCCTAACCCTGCTGGCATGCACATCCACAGAGGTAGAATATATCACAGAAGTCAGGACTAAGGCTCAGTTTGCCTCTTCTGCGGAGAAAATTAGGTCAGTTGTTAATGGATCAGGTTCCTTGTGGGAGATTAATTGTGGGTCTTCCTAAACTTTTCATAGATGCTCATTATCAGGGTGATGTATGTGGAGAGATGGAGCTGTGACAGCAGGGAGACGCACTGAAGCCGCAGACCATGTGAGGTGCAGCAGCAAGCAGTCAGAAAACAGGATAAGGCGAATTCATGCAGCAGAATGCCCTCGCTGCTGAAGTCTTCGCCAAATGAGGTCACTCATGACTGCAAAACTCTCATATTCCAGGTTCTGAAATTGGAGTATGAAACTGAAATGCCAAAATACACACACAGGATGCTTACAGGCAGACCGGGGTCTGTGTTCAGGTCTGTCACTGCTCTGTTCAAACAGAAGCCATGAGGTGATCTCCACGAGGTCAAGCAAACAAAGCTCCGTATGTGTGTGTGTGTGTTGATGCTTCGAGATAAGACTGTTGATTTTCAGCAGAGTAACACAAAGTCTTTGTGTCAACGTTTGTGTGTTTTTGTGTGGAGGTGTGTATTTGTATGTGTGTTTGTGTCTGAGCCCTGCAGCAGCAGCTCTTCAGGTGTTTTCGAGGAAACAGGTTCAATTTGTTTTTCACTCGATTACAGACGAGAGCTAAAAGAGGACGACAAAACAAATCAACATGCAAACATGTGTGATCAGCCTTCACATATCCAGGGGAAATATTTGGGCGTGAATCTGTAAACGTAGAAAACATGAATGAAGTAGGGCTGTCACTTTTCTCAAATAGCAAACTTAATTAGTTTTCAAGCATACACGTTAAACCCAAGATATCCATGCCTTATATAAAAGAGCTTAAAGGAGTAATGACATAACAATCTAAGAAAACATTTTCTTCTCTGTTTAACAGATACAGGCTCAAGCATCTGAACATGTTTCCCATGATTCATCTGTGCAGGAGGAAGGGGGAGCATCCAGTTTGACCCGGCTGGTTTCCTGTAAAGTCCTCAGCCTTGACAAGATTTCCCATCATCCTGTGCTCCCACTTTCTCTCCTGCTAATGAGGATGATGGAGACTTGATTTGACAAAAACGACGGACTACGCTGTTGGAATAATCCTTGGAATCTGCATCACACTCAGTCCTAACCTTTTTTTTGGGCTTTTTTCCCGCCATTTTTTTTTCCTTACCTGCCTGGTCACAGGGTCATGACCCCTCGACCTGCTTCTTCTTGTGTTTTAAAGACGTCATCTTTCACTTTTTGTCCAACTAGACGGAAAAGCTATGAGACGTTTCCTGGACTAAAGCTGATGGACTGGCGGCTCAGATGAGTGACTCCCTTTATCCTGCTGGAAACCTGAGAAGGGAACACACACATACTTATGCATGCACACACACACACACACACACACACACACACCCACTAACAAACACACACAGTACTATCTGAGGGTGATGCCTGGCTGATCACACTCTCACAGGGGCCACACACATCAACTTTCAGGGCTCTGGGTTAAAATATTATCTGACAAAGCTTTGGTTTTTTGATTTATCTCACTGTTTGTGCCAGGTGGGTGGAGCTTACCTGATGAGGGGCACTTCAGGTGCAGCGGAGAGTTTCAAAGTAAAGTTTTGAAGCTTTACTGGAGGTCAGTTTGGTCTTAAATACCTCAGTTTATCTTGCTGAAAGCCTCATACAGCCCAAACAAACACGCCGCCAGATGAGATTTTTCTTTACTCCGAAACGTAATGAGCATTTTCCCCTCATACCTTTCCCTCCTCATACAGCCGTCACTGTCCTGCAGTCTTCAAACCATCAAATTGTTAAACTAAGCTTTAAACATCTTTTAAAAGGGTAGTTTTATATTTGAATTCAGTCACTTCTGTCTGATATTTTCTTTTTCAAGCACAAAATTCAGGTAAATGAAAATAAATAATTATCTTTATGCTAAAGCAGAGATAAAAAGTGCCTTCTGAAATATAAAGGAAAAAAAAATTAGGGCAGCAAATATGACAAGTGTGATCTGATAAATGATCTTTTAAATGGCAGAATCTCTCTAATCAGTATTCATTGTAATGATCGGTAGGTTTTGAAGCTCCTCAGCCTTGAAACAGACTTGTAGTCGAATAAAAATTTGAGAGCATCACTGGTGCCTTAAACTTAATTGTAATACATCTATAACCCTAATTAAATTATAAGTTGAATTATGATATCTAAAACTAACAATAATAATCGTAATAATAATAAAATTTAATAATAATAATGATACATTATATTTTTTATCAGTATGGTGCCTTTCCAGATATGTAAGAAGGTCTGAAAATAGTTAAATTGTTTTTTAATCTTCTAAATGTTATCAAAGGATGGTGCAGACTAAAAATATAACCTAGTTATTTCTAAGGTTGTAGTCACTGCTGTCTTTAAGAAAGAGAAACCACATCATTGGTTCAAGTGACAATTTGAGAGAAAATAAGAGGAAAGTTTTTGTTGTGGTAACCAGTTTGCTACGTTTTCAGAAATGGCACAGACTTTATGTTTGCTCATTTTTTACCAGTTAGTTAAAAAAAAGTTCATTGTTATTTTATTTACTAAAGTATCTTTCCTTACTTTTTTAAGTTTAAGATTTTTTTATGTTAACACCGGACTATTATTTCTCACTTTTAAGATTTTTGTCTTTGCATTTTCTCCTTTTATTCGACAGTCGTTACATTAGCTAATTATCACATTCTTTGGTCTTTTGGTGTCCTTGTTCTTTGTGCCTATGGGCCAATCATCATGCTCAGATTTATCTCCCAGAGTTGGCCTGGGACTTTATGTGTAGGGTTTGCATGTTCTCCCTGTGTATGCTTAGGTTAATTGGTGAGTCTTGTTTTCCCTCAGTGCGTTTGAATAGTTGTCTGTCTCTCTATTTGGCCCTGTGGTTGACTGGTGAGCAGTCCAGGGTGTATCCCGCCTCCTGCCCAGTGACATAGGCAAGATATTGTTGTTCAGATGTCATTCACCTTCACCTTGCAAAAGTACCTGTACCTTCCTTTAAAGTACAGCTGTGACTAAATAAATTTCATCAGGTAGGGATGATGTGCTTCTAGCTTTGACTAATTTAACACTTTTCCTAGAAGGTCGTTGGGATGGTGCGTTTCTACTGAGGCTTCATGTGAGCTACAACCATCCTAGAATTTAAGGCCACTTGCAAAGACACTAGTAACCACTGATTGGATAGGGTGTCATCAACTAGATGTCTAACCGGTGATCAAACTCCTCTTTGTACTGCTGCAAGACTTCCCAAACTCTCTTGTACTTTTCGATTGTCTCTCTGAAACAAAACTCGTCTCCTTACTGTGACAAAAAGCCACAAACTGAGTCGGCCAACTATCACCTCCATGTCCTCCATTATTGTGTTGGACATCAAAGCAGTTCGACACGCTATGAAGACCCCCCCTTCAAGATGGCGTTACCCTGCGCAATCTTGAGCAGTTATACCCATGGATCAGTGTGGCCATGTTGCTCTCTGCTTGTTTGTGAACAAGAAACCATGGCGAACAGAGTGAATAATGGCAGTCAAGCTAGAACATAACAAGCAGTAGTTCTCTAAAATTTAAGTACTGCAAAAGAGAGAAGCCTTCAGAGGAGATTCTAAATCAGCTGAGGCCACGATATATGTATCCCGATACACATAAATTGTGAACATTGACTATGCTAGTAACAGAATTTCCCACAAGTTTTGACTTTTATACAAGAAGAAAAAGACCAAGGATGAGTTTTAAATGATTCTACAACTTAAGAAACTTAAATTCAGGTCCTAAAAGATTTTAGATTTAAGTTCTAATTAAGAACATGTGCTTCATCATGTAGTTTGGCTTCTACTTTGAACTGTACCATTGTTAACATTAGCCAAAGTGTATGGACAACAACTGTCAAAACATTGAGGCCATATCGATTCTGTAGAATCCGTGTTGATACACATATCCCCAAGAAGTGCGTGAAGATATTTTGCCAAGCCGATATTTTGAGCACAGGCCTAGCTTCAAGGCCATTCTCCTAACATCAGCTGTTCTACCTGCTCTTAAGCAGCCTTTTAGTAGGCTTGTAATCGTCCTGTTGCTAATTAGCTATAGCTAATTTATCTAACTGCATTGTAGACTTAAGTTTGAGGGTGTTTTCATGCCTTAAAATCCAGACCAGGGTTCACACTTTGGTTTGCATTTTTGTCAATTTGTACTCATTTTGTCCCGCTGGTTTTGGTTTTACGAGCAGACAGACTTTTTATAACAGACCTGCACTCCTGCGCCCACAGCGATGCTCTCTGAAAACTAAAGTCTCTGCATTCTCATGAGACTTTTCATGCTAACCTTAAATAAAAAATGTTACTGTAGATTTCCTTAATCTGGGTTAGCATGTGTTAACTTCCTGTCATTGGTACAAAGCTCTGGACCTTACAAAGTAATGCTTTCACTCTTGGCACGAAACAAACCATGGTACACTTTGGTCCCTACAAAGACCACCTCATTGGGCCGGACCACAGTTCAGCTGTTTGACCTCGGGGAGGCTTCACATCCACCATTATAGTCCAGATCAAACTCAAGAGTCTGAATGTCCGGACCAAACGGTGCAGGTGTGAAAGCCTGTTTCTTATCCCTCCTAAGAGCACAAATGGACGTCTTCAAGGTCAGTAAAGATCACTCTGCAGGCCACTGTGAGCTAACCTGCTAACGTCACTGTGGTCATTACTTCTCAACACCACCGACCTGCCGTCTGCAGGTGAGGCGTAGGCAACATAACACCTTAATATACACCCTCAGCCACGGCCTCGCCCTTCTAGAAGTTTCTATTAGTTCACCAAAAAGCACAACTTAGCTCATCATCTGTAAAAGCTTGACTATGTTACTTTAGGTTCTTTTACCTCTCTGGGGTAATTCTTCGCTCAGCTGTTTCCCACTCCTTATCTTCACTCTCCTCACCTTCCTGGTCCAGGATCCTCTGCAGTGTTTGTTTAAATCATCCTATACTGTCGTCCATGGAGGTGTGAGTAGAAGAGGAGGTGAATGTTTGAGGGCAAGATCCAACACGCAGGGACGAGTCAGTGACGGGAGGGTGGAGGGAAAATGAAAGAGGGGCAAAAGGGCGGGAAGGTTTTGTTAGCTGTTGCAGTCTTTGAATTTTGGAGGGAAAATCTTCAGGGCGGTGCTACAACTTTTTAAAACCATATTTTACACTTTTTGATTGAAGATGTTTTAGCTGCATGAACGTTTTTACAGGTTGCAAAGGATTACACACATAAATGTAACAGAAAAAAACAGATTTTTTTATAACGTGAAGTTTTGCTTCTTGCCAGATCACAATCCTTCTTAAGTATTTTGATTTCCTGCCTTTGAGCTCAGCGTGGTTTTGTGTGATCTCAGACTTCATCGTGCACTGATCTCCAGGGAGAGAAGTATTTATTTTGTTTGGAAATCTTTAATAACTGGAGCTGAAGATCATAGCAGGTCTGCAGATCACACACCCACCATCTCACTCACTTTTTAGTCTTTTTGCAGTGCCTTTTTTTCCCTGAAGATACTCTTTAAAATTGATTTTCAACATACTAACATCTCCAGTTTGGGATCACACAATGCAGAATGTATTAAACAACTTGACATGTAGATATGACATTAAATTCATCCTAAACAGACATGTTGACATGTTGGAGATGACTCAGACTGCCCCTGATGTAAATATAAGAGACAGCACACTGTAAACTATGATTTTGTGTTTTTTGTTTGTTTGTTTTTTTTTAATTTGTGGGTTTATTGTTGCTTATTTTGATTCATCTGTTTCTTTTTGATTCTCTAGTTTTGTTCAAGTTTACAGAACTGTCTCTCCATGACATGAATCCTGTAAAAACCAAAAGTGAAATAAATGTCCCCTCTGTGAAATTTGTGTTCAAATTTAAACCCATAAAAATGTGGAAATATTTTCCTAATTGCTCCTCTTTGTTGTCTTTTTGTTCATCTTACACAAAATACTCTCCAAGAGAAAAGGACTAATCAGTATGTGTGTTTTTTTTTAAACCATCCAATCACAGAAAGCGTGAACAGAGTGTGTTTGTGTGTGAATCAAGGAGACGAGGGTGTGGCAGGAAAAACCCCTCGACCGTAGATCACACTCACACACAGAGTAGAAACCATCTGTCTCAACTTGTCATGCATCCCAATTTCAGCCTTTAGGAGGTCTTTTTATTACACACACACTGATCGGCAGGTCTGTCAGTACAAGAGTAAACAACAGCACAGTTTGTCTCCCAATATGTCGACTTTCTGCATGATTTACTGTTGAAAAAAAACTGACAATAAAAAATGTTTCATTACTTGATGTGCTTAGAGAACACAGCCATCCACTGAGTCATTTAGGACACTGTTTGGGAAGTTATGGGAAATGTGGAAAACTGCCCTATCAAGCATTGTTAACAAATATGTAAAATATTCCTCAATCCCCATCCGGAGTAAAACTTTTTCGGTAAATATGCACTAGTTCACCAAAAACCTTTCTTTACCAGTAAAACCTATACCCGTAAAACCTTTTTTTTTTAATTTAATAGTTCTATTGGTAAACCCAAAATATCTCACTAGCAGTAGTAGGAGACTGTTTTTAATCTACTAGTAGAACTAGTTAAGCCAAAAGATTCACTAGTAGTACTAGTAGACCTAATGCAAATGAAGTAGGAGGGATTATAACCAAATCAGTACCTTGACTGGTTGTAATATTTTTGAAAGCCAATGGGAAGCTTAAATTAGCTTTTCCCCGCCCCCTTATTAGCATATAAGGCTAACTAGTAGTACTAGTGAACATTTTTAAGTCTACTAGTACTAAGAATGTTTGTAGAATGTTTGGACTGTCATTCTGCAGCCTTATGGTCCATAATCTTCTGTGCAGAAAAGCAGTATCAGATTCGCCTTCGTACAGTTTTTATCGAATCATTTTCTGTTCTTTCTCCTTTTGAAAACTCAACAAGCCGGGACACCGCTGTGGGACAGCAGGCTGGAAAGAAACAAAACTGGTGCAGATAGCTCCTGGACTTTAACTGAAGGTCAAACACTTTGAGAGATTTTAAAATCATGAAGTATGAGGCAGATAAAGCTGTGAGGATGGTACGCTGTTCCGCTGTGGGTCATCTTAACCCAAGAATAATCTCTGCCCTTCAAAACACAGCATGATAAACTGATAACACCAAAGCACATCGACAGAAAGACCCGAGCTGAAAGTGATAATCAGTAAAGACCGCTTTAAACCAACCGTCTCCGAAATATGATGATAACATTACAATTAAAAACACTCCCAAAGAATTTGACTGCAAATCCAGCTCTCCAGATATTCTTTAATGAGTGAAATGAAGCTACATCTGTGTGCTGTGTCAAGGCTGCAGAGCTGAGTTTGTAGCTCAAGTTTTGCTTGTTAGAGTACGTCTGTATTTTGCATAAACGCACAGCAGAGCATCTACACTCAGCACAAACATCCAATAAAATAACATGTCAACACGCAAAGGCGGCGACTGTTGACACCAGCACACAGGTTAACTTATGATCACCTCAGAGAGTCTTTCTGGTGTTATAAATCCATCACCTCTGACGTCTTTAACCTCGGCCCTTATTTTTAAAACACAAACACAGGTTTAGCAGCAGCCTCTAAAGAGCCTGTATTCTGATTGTTTTAGTCTTCTTCAGGTAGTAGAGTACTTATATACACAAGACAAAAAGATTTAAAATGATTATATACTGATTTTGGCTTATTGCTCTGAAGTGTCCCTTTTGGACACATGGTTTATGTGTCACATTTTAGTCAAAATCTGGCCATGCACAAAAATAAGAATGCATTCAAATAATTATTATTGACAATAAACATTACATCCAGAGGTAAAAATCCCCACAGTCTCTTTTATTTTATCCAATAATTTATCTTTCCTGTACTTTGCATCATACACGGTGGACTCACAGTGGTTCTGAAGGGGTTCAAAATGTATTTAAAATGCATTTATTTTATCATTTGAATGGAGAGGACTAGTTTACAGAATTGAATCAATTATCAGAATTTTATGTCAATTTATGAGAAATTTTTGCCTTTTTCTCATGTGTCCACTTTTTGGACACAGGGTTGTATGTGTCACATTTAATTTGGGTGCATCTTAGTGTTAAAGTCACTCTGTGTTTGTCTTATTTTCTTTAATTCACTCAAAAATCACCCAGAGAACATGGGCAAGGAGTCAAGAAATCATGCCCTACCACTGATAGAAGTTGAAGACCGTGAGGTAGTCCCTTGTAAATATGAGGCTGAGAATGCCTGAGAATGACCACACTGATTTTAAATTGAAAACGCTGACCTAAGGCCTCAAATGGCTCCTTTCCTGCTACTCAGTGTTGCCTCCTTTCATTGCTTCATCCATAGTTTAAGTCTACTGGCTCGTAGTGTTGAGCTCATAGAGCAGAGAGCAGAATGAGTGCAGAGTTGTTGACAACATGACACATAGCAGCTGTGAACCTAAAGCTTAACAAAGAGTAGACTAGCCAACCTATCAGAGCAGACTGGGCCTATGTTGGGAAAGGACCCTTAAAGAAGCAGGAGCTCTTGTCTATGCCTCCAACTAAGTGAGAATAGAGGAGGATCAGGCATACTCCCTACATGAAGACTAAAATTAAAAAATGAATATATGAGCCTGATTAAGGCAGAAAATGGCCTTCTTAATGCTGAAACCTTCAGGAGAAGCTTATTTAATGAATCAAAACTACCTTACTTTATATCTTGTTGAAGGTCAGGTCAGTGAAATTACTTTAAGGTTACCGTGGTGATCGAGTTTCAGGAAACATAAATTGAGGTAATGATAAGAAAACTGGATAAATAGAGTTGTTTGGGAGTCATATGTGTGAATTGTCTCAGCATGAATACATATATAGGACATGAAATTGAGAGCATGGTGCTAATCTTGTCAACTTTAGGTGTAGTGTGACCTTTGACCTAGACACTTCAGTCTTTACAGTCTGTGTCACTGCTGCTGGCTGAAAAAATCTACTGGTGCAACTGCAAAAAAATGTCATACCTGTTTGTTATTTAGACCCACAGAATGTTAAAAGAAATAATCCAGACCTAAAAAAACACGTTCATGTTAATTAATGTTTACTGATTTCACCATAGCAACAGAAACCGTGTACTTTGACCTTTAAGAGTAGAGAATACAGTTGGTGTTCTTGCAGGTCTTTCCTCAGAATAAACCCATATGTCATCATGTTATCTGTGGATTACCTGAAATGTCAGCTCCATTCTGTATCCCTCTATTAAAACACTAAAGGAAACACATCCATGAGCTTCGCCTGCACCTGCTCACACACGCAGCCTTTTAAAAAGACCTGATGTGACTCTTGATCTTTGATTGTGTAACTGAGCTGAGCTTTAAGCCAAGCTGTTATTTTTCCATACAGGTGAGTCTGAGCTGCTCAAAGCCCATTTTTCCCTGAGGCTCAAAGGTGTGTCATTGGCTCCGCCCCTGTCCATCATATGACCCTAAATAACTCAGCAGGTTGGTTTTCCTCTTCTTTTATTGGATTAATTTACAGAATAGCAAACAAACCCCTCAGTGATGGTGTTGCTCATTATGAGACACAGAGTGGAGTCACACCTGCTGAAATATCCATCAGAGCCAAATATGAAGTCAGTTAGTGCTGCGGATCCTCAAGCCTCCATGTGAGGCTGGCTCCAAAAACAGATTTGCCTGGTCCTCTTATTATAAGTGACTTCGAGCTTGTTTTTCTGAAAAGTTGCTTGTTAACATTGGCAGTTGCAGGTTGTGTTTGTTTGGTCTTGTTCCAAAAGTGCAGTTGTTCATTTGGGCTTGTTGTGCCCCAAACCCAGGAGGGATCTGAAACTCACTATATTTTCTCCCCCTCCAAACACAAATGTAAATTTTACTGTAAAAAGAGGCAAAAATGATGCTTCCACCAAAAGAAATCCTTATAGCCAGAATTAAATTTATTTCTAATGTAGCTGTTACTGTTTTCTCCATAATAAAGCTGTAGAGGATCAATATAAAACTGAGATAAAAGCCTGACTGTGTCTGCTTGGTTACAAAAATCAAGGTTAGACGACTGTTTAGTGATAACAGAGTTATAAATAACAGAAGTCCCTCCCTTCATTTCTGTATAAAGAAAAGGATGTTCCACCTCCAAACAAAACGATGTTGAATAAAATACTTTGAGAGACAAATAAGAAAAAATGTCACTGTGGAATCAAAAATGTAGTGTAGATGAAAATTAAAACAGACTTTATGTAGATTTCTCTTTTTCTTTCTTTTTTTTAAGTACTATATCATATTAGGAAAAGTAATAGCTGGAGGTTGCTTGTCTTGGGCTTGTTTTTATTGACCTGATTGCTTATTTCAGTAGAAAAATCTGGCAACACTGTCCTTAACCCTGGAAATTCTTAGAGGTCATATCTGACCTTAACTCTAGTAACCTCTGCCAAGGAGGTTATGTTTTTGCTGTCGTATGTTTGTTTGTTTGTTAGTTTGTTTGTTAGGAAGATTTTGCAAAAACTACTGGACGGATTTTGCTGACATTTTTAGGAGATGTTGGTAATGGCCCAACTTAGAAATAATCAGATTTTGGTGGTTTTTGCTCAATAACTGTCTAACTAGTCATGATATCAACATGATTCTGAGTGCTATGTGTGGGATTTCAGGGTCATGAATCATATTATGATGCTAACTTTATCATTGAACTATTGCTTATAGATGTAACAGCAATATGTGAGCTATCTTGGCGGAGGTTTGCGCTCTCCAAGTGCTTTCTTGTTTGGCCACAGCTCTATCAAGTGAAGAAGAGATGCTAAACACACTGAAAGGCATATGAAACAAACAAACAAATAAAAACATGATATGACCTCTTTAACACCCATATTAAAATGTTAACTTTTACTTGTTACTTTGTTGGTACAAAAAAAAGCTAAAAGGGTATCAATGATTATTGTTTTGGCACATCTTTGAGATTCATTAACTCTTTCTTTAGCCCAGTTTATACTGGCATTTCAAGGTGTAGGATTTACCTCCACTGTTAACGTCCTGGAGATGAGTTGATCCCCTCTTTGTTGCGTCTACAGAGGTGGTAACGGAGGCGTGACATTGGAGAGAGGGAGGCACGCAGGGAGTGGGAGACAGGAGCGCTGCAAGTGAGACGTGAACAATGACCCTTGACCTACTTCCATGTTCACTCTGCAGCTCAGAGGATATCCTGAGCCTGTGCTGTGAGACTATGATGGTATTTAATGACACAGAAGATGTTTAAGATTTCCTCAACAACATAAGCATGAAATAAAAAAAGCTGATGTATGTGGTTTGGCTTTAGTTTGTTGTGTGTGTGTGTGTGTGTGTGTGTGTGACTCCCTGCAGGTGTTGTAGTGACAAAAGCATTACAAGAATTTATCACGCCCTGCCAAAGCATACATCACTCAATGAAATGCATTTATATGTCAAAACACAGCTTACATCATCATTATTTCTGATCTGTGGGTTCTTAATTGAATAATGAAAGAACAAACCACACAGTTTGGAAACAGTGTCTATTTCAGCACAGTTCTGACTTATTTTTGAGTTCAAACATTCAAATCAAGCAACAATGAGTGAAGATGAGGTGTGTTCAACTCATCAGGAGGAGGAGGGTTCACGTTCGTGTGTGAAGGCGTGAGCTGTCAATCATCTTCTTGTTCAACCTGCTGCTCCTCATTAAAGGCTCAATGAAAGAAGAGAATGGATCCACCTTCCAGACGAGGTTCAGGTTTTAGACTCAAACAGGAGGACTTGTTTCTGCCTCTAAAACCATCAGATCAAAAGTCACTCCAGCCACAGACCTTCAGAAGAAACCTCAGATAAACCTGAATGAAACCAGAGGACGTCCCTCCCACTACTCCGCACACGCTTCATGTTTCTGTGGGTGTAGGAGCAGGCAGAGCTGACGAGTCTGGACACGCCCGCAGCACTTAGTCAGGAATGTTTGCTGCCTCTTGTTGGGACAGAGGAGGCGGATCTGAGCGTAACTGGAAAAGCACTCCCCCAACAACCTGCGCCTCTGTTTCAGGTTCCTCACAGAGAGAGGGACGAGCATGTTTGCGGTTTGAGTGAAATTTTTCCACAATTTTTGGAGGCATCGTCATCGCCTTCAGGGGCGGTTTAAATTATTTGCCCCCCCAACCCCGGAAAACCCCAACACGAGGCCCATTTAAAAAAACAAAAAAACAATCAAGTTAAAAGCTTCTTACAAATGCAGAATAACTCAAACTCACTACATTTCTATAGTTTCCCTCCTGGCAAGACCAAACTGTTACTGTGGAAGAATTTTGTTGTTCTTTTGCAGCCATCTTAGAGCCCGATATGTAAGAATGACCCGAAAAGTAACAATGACCCCAAATGTTATAAAAAATATTGTAATAAAATCCGGAATGTAATAATTGTTCAATAATGTAACCAAAGTGTTGAGCCCGAAATGTAAGAAAACAAATGTAATAAAACCCAAAATGTAATAACTGGTCAATAATGTAATGAGATGCTGAGATCAAAACATAATAACTTTATTACATTATGGGGCATAAGGTAATAACTGACCCAAAATGTAACAAGTTATTAAATTTTGGGCAAAAACTTATTACGTTTTGGGCTCAGCATCTTGTTACATTATCAACCAATTATTATATTTTGGGTTTTATTACATTTATTTGTTTTATAACATTTTGTGTCATTGTTACATTTCGGGTCATTGTTACATATTGGGCTCTATCAAGCCACAAATGATTGATTCTTTATTTATTACATATGCCAACATATGTTTGTTTGTTTATTTGTCTGTTTGTAAACAAGATTTCACAAAAACTACTGGATGGATTAACATAAAAATTTTACCAGACGTGTGGTTTGGTCCAAGGAAGAAGCTATGGCATTTTGGTGGTGATACATATATTTGTCTGGATGCAGAAATATTCCAAAATTTCTGAAAATCCCATAGGTTAACATTGGGTGGAATTAAAAAAAAAAAAAAATCACATCTCTGCCATTTTGGACGAATTTGCTTCCAATTTCACAGGATAATATGGGGTCCATGTCTCTATCATCAAGGTAAATTTCGTCCTATCCAGATTGACGTCACAATAAAACATTGAACTTTATAATGGGAAATCCCATTGATGACATTCAATAATTTACATAAAATCAAAATATATAGTGATGTTCCCAAAAGTTGGTGTATTTATACTGGATAAAAACCTCCATGTATGTGCTGAGTTTGGTCTGGGTCCTGGCACTAATCTGGATCTGGTGATCCAGAACTGTATCTTGTACAGGGGTTGTGGCAAAGCCACTGCCAGACTGAGCTGCCTGGTGGAAGTCTGTGCTCTCAGAGAGCTTTTCTGGTCTTATCAATGCAAAAGTCATGTGAGAGGAGACATTAGGGCTCCTTCATTCATTCATGTTCTCCGCTGAAGCCATGGTGGTGGAGGGGTTGGTGTCACCCTGTGAACCAGGGAGCTGTGCTCTCTGTGGCTCCTTCTCCTCTGGGTCCATCTGCCTTTATGACATCCTCAGCATCAGAGACTCACCTGAGGGAACCACTGGACCTGGAGCAAGGAGCTCTAAGCAAGCTGCCACCCTCCAGGTGCCCCACCTGACGGGGAAGGGGCTGGTTGAGACGATGCGGCAGGAAAAGGTGGAGATCAGGCGTGTTGATGGTGTGGGAGGTGAAGCTGGGCCCGGGCTCTCCTTTGTTTAGAGCTGGACAGGAGGAGCACCTGACAGGTGTGATCAACTCTGATGTCAAATCATCAGATCAGCAGCAGCATCTCGGGGCCTGGGTGGAGAGAGGAGCAGAGTCGTCCCAGAGTTAAATCAGATGGCAGGGGAGGCTGTCAGAAAGGCCTGGTACATGATGATTTAAAGGAACAATATGTAACTTTTTGACCTTGAAGTCGTGTCTCCACTCTTAATCTAACAACAGCTTCAAACATGAAGTCCTCTCTGTTTGTCTGGGTTGCTCAGTCTCCCTGTCCTTTTCTCCTGTAAGGTTGCTTTCACACATAAACCTTGGTGGACTCAGTTTGGTTTTCTTTCACACTGCACTTTGTCAGGTGGAAAACAGCCTGTCAAAAGCTGCGTAGTCTATCCACCAAACACTGGTTGGGGCTGAGGGTGAGGGCATTACTTTGTGATGATATAGTCTGTAACTAGAAAAGCACTCAGGGAGCGCAGAGCTCCGCCAGACAGCTCAGTTCAGCAGTGACCACATCACCAGATCCACAATAGAGCCAGGATCCAGACCAGACTCAGCAGGAGGTTGTTATCCCGTATGAACACAAGTTTTGGGAACATCACTTAATATTTTGATTTTATATGAATTA
Source organism: Cetoscarus ocellatus (assembly GCA_037902135.1). Classification (NCBI taxonomy): domain Eukaryota; kingdom Metazoa; phylum Chordata; class Actinopteri; order Labriformes; family Labridae; genus Cetoscarus; species Cetoscarus ocellatus. The sequence continues at coordinate 418,209 of JBAMNC010000067.1, read as the reverse complement.
TTGAATGTCGTATAATCGGATTTCCCATTAAAAAGCTCACTGGTTTTTTGTGACATCAATCTGGGTCAGATCCAGATGAAATTTATCCTGGTGATAGAGACATGAACACCATATTATCCTGCGAAATTGGAAGTGAATCCATTGAAAAATGGCAGAGATGTGATTTTTTAAAAATTCCATCCAATGTTAACCTATGGGATTTGTGGAAAATTTGGGAAATCTTTTGAATCCAGACAAATATCTGTATCACTACCAAAATTTAATGGCTTCTTTTTTGGACCAAACCACACCTCTTGTAAAATTTTTAATGTAAATCTATTTAGTTGTTTTTGTGCAATCTTGTTTACAAACAGACAAAACAAACAAACAAACAAACAAAAACATAACCTCCTTGCCTGAGCCCCTCCTACGGATCAGTGTTATATCATATTTAAGTGTTCTAGCGCCCTCTTGTGGTGAAGCTGCTCACACACTCAGGTGGTTGGTGTGTTTTCTCTTTTTAAGTCAAGTAAAAATGCTAACCTGAGTTTTCAGAGCTGCTGTGAACTCTGTGAGTGTAAACTAATGACTGAAATCTCCACACAGCAGGCGCAGATCAGCGTGTGGGCCTGTACCTACAGGTTACTCTGAGAGTGTGTGATTACAGAGCAGAGTAATAACAGCCCTGCACAGTGGGATGATAACACAGTTAAAACACAGAGGCTCTTGTTTCAGAGGTACGGAAGCTCGGAGAGGACAAAACACACAATGAGCCACAAGATCAACAGTTTAGACGCTATAATGAGAACAGGAAACATCAGAATTCCTGATGACAGGTGCAGCACAAGTCTAGGATCAGAAAAGACTCTGCACACTGACAGTGTTCACTTCACTATTAAAAGGTTGTTGTACATTTTACTGTAACTCACTGGCAACAAGATGCCAGTAACTTACTTTAAATGTCTTTACAGAAGCATTACTGTATTCTAATTTACAGCATAATTACTCTATTTTCAAAAACAGCATCCTCACTGTGTTATTATTTACAGTATCATTATGGTATTTTTTTCTACTTTTTTAATGTATTTTGAATACAGTGAACCTGCTGTATTTTAGTTTATATTACTATATCTTTTACTATGTTACTGATCACTGATAAGCAAGATATCATTTTGTTATATAACAAACAATAACATCCATACGTTTTTATCCCATTTGTTTCACCCAAAACTGTAAAATATCTACTAAAAGAAATCTTACCTGCAATTGGTCAGTTTTCCCAGGCAAAACTGAATTTTCTCTAGATTCAGTGCCCTTTAAATTGATTTACTGTTAAGATTTTTTACAGTAGGTTGCTGTAGATATGATGGTAAAACACTGTTAAGATTAAAAAAATCTGTTACAGTGTTCCTCAGGTTCACTGTTTGCTCACAATTAAGTCCAAGTAAAGTCATTTTCAGTGAGTGGAGGAATCTTTTCTGATCAAAAATTTCAACTTAAAACATTCCTTTTTGATAAAGCTTTCAGTTAGAGCCGGCTCAGGCCTGGACCAGCTCATGGCTCATAGTTAAGACTGTCTTAGACTGCCTCCCTCTCTATCTCCATCAACAAATATGGTGCTATACAGATAAAGATTGATTGAATCTATATTATGCAGAGACAAATGTGATGAGGGCAGATTCCATGGGTTTGTGTCCACCATAAATTCTTATTTTAGTCCTGTTGTCTCTGCCTGGATGGATATGTTGCTGTATATATACATTATATTTGTATATATGCATATATGAGTATCTATGAAATGAAGAGTATGGCTTCGGCCTGCTCTATTGTAAACGCCTGAAGCCGATGGTCGTGATATCAATTTAGCTCTAAGTCTTTTGCAATAATTCTTCAACAATATCAATTTTTTTTGGTCTGAACACAAAACAGATCTGGACTTTGTCCGACAGGTCATTTCATCAAACCTTGCAGTGCAGTTGGGAGGAGGTGGAGCTACGAGTGTGATGACAGCAGGAAGTGACTGCTTCTTACAACTATTTTATGCTTTACTTTGTGTTTGTTTTTTACGTAACTATCTATTGCAATGAAAAAGAAGAAGCTCTCCAATCCCTCTGTACATTTTGTATGATGACAATAAAGGACATCCTCATTCTGATTCTGATTCTAAATGTCCAAACAGAAGCAAACAGAAGTTTGATGTGAAAACATTTCAGAACTGTTTTTAATCAGTGAGGTGCAGAAACCTCACCTTGTAAACATCCTGAAATAAAAACTGGTGGCTCATTTCGAGGCAAAATCTGCATGTCTGAGAGTATCAACAAAACTGAATGTCACTTTTTACGATCACGGAGGACACAGACTGAAGACGTCTGGAGGAGTCAGGACGTCTCCCAGAGCTGCTGATAGGAGTCAAACAGGACGGACAATGACTCAGGGCCGGTCTAATTGCTGGGAATATTTCTGTGGTGATTCATCTTCACTCTAAAGGTGAGTCTCTGTGTCGGAGGGCAAAGACACAGCGGGTGGATTCAAGACAGCTCGATGGAGACAAATTATTTTTAATTGATAACAGGCTCTTTATTAACTATTAACTAAAAAAATGAATGGGGCCTATTTTTATTTTTTTAAACACAGTCTCCCTTTGTCCTTAATCAAACCTTTGGACTGTGATGTGTTAAAGGGATATGCCAACATTTTTTTTCTTTCTTTTCTTTCTCTTGATTTCTATGTTTGCACACTAACACTTTGAGAAGAACTTAGCATTCTCATGTTTGGATGTATATAGAAACATCTGACCTTCGCCCTTTAAAAGGATATGCCAACATCTTTATGCCTGCAGTCATCAGATTAACTCTTCAGCAACTCTAAACGGTTCTGTGTGCTTGTTGTGACTCATTTTTTTGTAACGTATGCGCCCTATGGTTTAGCTCATTTGTATTTCTTTCAAAAATGTCCTAAAGTGTTAATCTTAGTTTAGAAATAGACAACACAGTTAAAAAAAAACCCCAAAAAAACGAGTCACAACAAGCACACAGGACCGTCTAGAGTTGCTGAAGAGTTTATCTGATGACTGTGGGCAGAGACAGGCAAACACTTCCCATTGACTCCCAGTGTTTGAGCTAAGCTAATTAGCGGTGGACGAGCTCTGTCCGTCTCTTCCTTGTTACTGCACGCACATTCGAAAGAATGGTGTCTATCTGCTTGCCATGGACTCTGGAGTGAGGCAAGACACAACTTAACTTCATGGATGGTGGGGGAGGCAAACAGAAAGTACCTGAGACCCACTGGAGTCGTGAAATACGTCCTGTAGATGTATGGAGCTGCCAGGCTCTCTCATTTGTCAAGTTTGCCTTAGTGAAGAGCTTCTGCTTCTGAACAAACATGTTTATCATCAAACTTTCCTCAGGAGCATCTCCTCATCCTTTATCGAGCTTTAATGACGTCTTTATCTTCATGATTCTGTGGGGTCTTGACACCCTGAGAACCATCAGTATCCTGGTATGATAACAGTATTTATTCCAAAGATTTGCTCTTCTCCATCAGCTCTTATCTCAGATTCTGCTCTCCAAGACGTCTCCTCTGTGTCGCTGCTCTGATAACAAAGAAGAGTATTTTCCTTCATATCAGTCTGACACCACTGTTTTACAGCCTTAATCTGCAGAGGTTTGAAACAAATACATCCTTAAGCTGTGACAAAATATGAGTCATATTCGTCAGAACAGTTATGACCATATTGGTATTAAAACCAGATCAACATTACGTATATTTCAGTCACCTCCAGAACTCAGGAAGCAGACACAGTTTAGTCCTTGAGTTTTGGTAAAGAGGAGTGAGCCTTCAGTGACCACAGAGAATTATTTCTATCACAGATTAAGCAACAATCTCTGACAGTTTGTTCCTCATAAACAAGTCACTTTATGATTTCAGCTCCGACCTGCTGACAGACTTTCTGATATTTCACAAGTTGATGAGCTGTTGAGGATTTCCTGAATAATGATAATGATGAAAAATGATAAGTGGATGTGGTCATCCACCATGAACTCAAAGAGTGCTTTTATTTTTTAAAATGAATCAAATTGAGGTAAAAAACTTAATCAAGTCTGTTTAAACCATTCATTTCCTTATTCAAGACTATAAACATTGTGTTTTACTTTATTATCATGTTAAATATTCTTACCTAACTGTGAAACTCCTCCAGAGAGTTTGCATAATTTACATTATTATTTACATTGTTATTTTACATTATTACATAAATGAACTACTTTTCTTTGTTCAGTGTCTCTATGTCACCTGTGGAGCACAGATGGGAAACTTTGAGAATCAAGAATAACGGTCATCTGACAAAGAATAAATTATGTGGATTTGAATAGAAATCTCTTCATTTATTGTAATTTTTTTTAATAAGTCCTCTTGGCCACCTTTGAATATGTTTGAAACTTTATTTATTTAGCACGTGTCATGCAAATTTAATTGAGAAAAATGCTTTATATTGAGACAGAAAAATTACAAAAGATTAAATTCTAGTAGGGTAGTAATCATGATTTAATTTTAAAACTATTTAGCAAAAAAACCCTTCAAACTTTCATTTACTCTGTAGTTTTCTGTAGTAATTGTAATGATTGTAGATAGGATGTAGGGAGGGATTTGAGGACCAATGCAGACCAAAATAAGACCAAGGTAGCTCACATATTGCTGTTTCATCTATAAGCAATAGTTCCATGATAAAGTTACCATCATAATATGATTCATGACCCTGAAAACCCACACCTGGCACTCAGAATCATGTTGATATCATTATTAATTAGACAGTTATTGAGTAATGGCGCATATCCCGATCACAGTTGGGCCATTGCCAACAGCTCCTGAAAATTTCAGCAAAATCCGTCCAGCAGTTTTTGCATAATCCTGCTAACAAACAGTCATACCCTCCTTGGTGGAGGTAACTTGACAAGACTTTAATGTGGGACCTTCTGACCCCAGCCCTTCTTCTATCTCCTTGAACTACAGAGACTAACATCTTTTAGTTCTTCTGAGATTTCTTGACTCCTGTCTCTGGACAGTAGACTTTAATAATCTGATCTCTGTGGGTCTGAAGGCCTCATAGACAACCTGACAGGAGCATGTCTCTATAACTCAAGGAGATAGAGGAAGGACTGTGGCTCTGTTGGGTCAGGGTTCAAGTCTTGACCCCACTGAGATCAGTCTTGATTTTAAAGTCCAAAGACAAAAGTCAAGACCTCAAAGAAAGCCTGACAGGTGTCTATTTCCACAGCTCAAGGAGTGAGAGAGAGGACTGTGAGCCTCAAGGTCAGAGGATCCAGTCTTGTCTGATCTTGGTGGATTTTAAAGTCTAATGTCTGAAGAAGAAGTGAAGAGCTCTCAGAAATGCAGACTGCTGTCCTTCCTCAAAGCTCACTGAGATGGACACAAGTCTACTTACTAAAACACTGCTGATTCAAGTCTTGCCTCGTCTCAAGGGATTTTAAAGTCTAATGTCCCTGGACAAGTCAAGAGCTCACAGAAGGACTGCTAGGTCTGTGTCTCCATAGCTCAAGGAGGTAGATGAAGGACTGACAGTCTGATGGTCCAGGGTCCAAGTCTTTTTTGGTCTTGGTGGATTTTGAAGTCCCTTATCCCAAGTGTGGAGGATAAATACGCCCCGGAAACATCTCCCATTGTGAAGGGTATTGATAGTCTGGTGGTAAGATGTGCAACTCTAGGCCCCAAAGAATTGCGAAATTGTGGGTTCGATCCCCACCAAGTCTGCAATTGGATCAACAGGGGTGAAGCTCGGCTAGCCAAGGGTACATTACATGTAAGAAGTCAAGTTAATAGTCTGTTAATATAGTCCAATGAAGTTTCTCTGAATGTTACATAATAGTATTGTCCCTGTTGTTTTATACAAAATACAAACTTTGACACCTTGGTGTGAATTTTCAGCTGTTGCTGACGTCCTGTCTCACAACCACCCTTCTAATAACTCTCCCAGAACACCAGGGGGAATAACGTGCCCCCCTGGCCCTGGTCCAGCCAGCGCTTCACCTTTGTTGATCCTGTTGCTGAATTGGTGGGGATCGAACCCACAATTTCCCCAATTCTTTGGGGCCTAAAGCTGCACATCTTACCACCAGACTATCAACGCCCTTCACAATGGGAGATGTTGTCGGGGCGTATTTATCCTCCACACTTGGGATAAGGGACTTCAAAATCCATCAAAACCAGGCAAGACTTGAACCTGGGACCTTTGGCCTGTCAGGCCTTTGTCTATCTCTTTGAGCTATGGAGACAGACACCTGCCAGTCCCTCTGTGAGCTCTTGACTTCTGTCTTTGGACAGTAGACTTAAAATCCATGGAGAACAGGCAAGACTTGAACCCTGAACCATCAGACTATCAGTCCTTCGTCTACCTCCTTGAGCTATGGAGACACAGACCTAGCAGTCCTTCTGTGAGCTCTTGACTTGTCCAGGGACATTAGACCTTAAAAACCCTTGAGACGAGGCAAGACTTGAACCAGCAGTGTTTTAGTAAGTAGACTTGTGTCCATCTCAGTGAGCTCTGAAGAAGGACAGCAGTCTGCATTTCTGAGAGCTCTTCACTTCTTCTTCAGACATTAGACTTTAAAATCCACCAAGATCAGACAAGACTGGATCCTCTGACCTTGAGGCTCACAGTCCTCTCTCTCACTCCTTGAGCTGTGGAAATAGACACCTGTCAGGCTTTCTTTGAGGTCTTGACTTTTGTCTTTGGACTTTAAAATCCTAATTAAATACTAATTCATGACATAATAAGGCTCTGTATTTTGGAATTCTTATTAAAAACCTTTCAATAGTTTGTAAGACTATTTAAGACCTTTAATTCAAAAATCTGACTGAATGCTTTTTTAGGCCTTGTAATTCAGAAATCCTATTTAAGACATTTACGGTCCTGTTATCCAAAAAATATAATTTAAGACTTTTAAAAGCAATTTAAGACCTTAAAATTTAACAATTTTGTTAAAAAACCTTTTAATTTCTTGTGACTCAGAAATCTCATGAAAAACTTTTTAATACTTTTCAAGACATGTCAAAGCCCAATGATTCAAGAATCTAATAAAGAAATTCAAGATATTTTAAGACTTTTTATGCATCATAATTCAACAACTGAATAACAGACCTTTAAAGCCTTTTAAGGCCTTATATAATTCTCATTAAAGGCATTAAAAGACTTTATAGGCCCTATGATAAACAAATTTTATTTGACAAATTACAAAGCTTGTAATTCAGCAACCATGTTAAAGACCATTTTAGACTTTTTAAAAACATTTATAGGCCCTGTAATTCAAAAACTTAAATAACAAACAAACAACAAAACACACAGGGCCAAAAACATAACCTCCTTGGCAGAGGTAACTATGAAACCAACAGCTTTCAAAGCAATAAAACCAAGAATCAACAGACAGAAATAAATAAAATCTAAAATAAATTAAAAAACATGTTAAAAGACTAAAAGAAAATCTGATTAAATAATTCAGTGTGAAATATAAAAAAAAAATCTATAAGACCATGATAAGAAGTAAAAATAAATACTAAAAATATGATAAAATATCAGAAAAGAAAATTTAAAATCTAAATTTAACAAAAATGGAAAAAGCAATTAAACAAGTAAAAAACATTTGGGGAGCACTCCATCTTCCTCTCACAGACCAAAAACATGCTCCTTAGGCTGAGTCTCGCTTTGTGGCCCTGTGATTGGCTGATGACCGGTTCAGGGTGTACTCTGCCTCTAGCCAATGTCAGCTGGGATTGGCTCCAGCCCCAGGGTCCCTGAAATGGATAGGCGATATAAATAGAGAGAAAACTGAGTGCAGCATTTAATGAGAGGAGGGCCGCATGTGGTCCCCGAGCCCCCAGTTGCCCACCTCTGCTCTAGAGTAAATAAGAGGGTAAAGAGAAAACACAGAGAGTGAAGCTGATAATTTCTCATGCAAACAGCTTCTCTCTGTCATGAAGATGATTTCCTGTGCTGATCTTCTCTCCTTCTGCTCCGTTGGTGTTTCTTCTATCCTGCGGCACCCTCTGCTGGCCGAACACTGGTATCACAGAGGCTGAAAACATTTCACTCTTCTGTTTCAGCTGCTAAAAATGTCCTTATTACCTGATTATAATTCTATATCTACTCAAAAGAACTCTTTTAATGAAACAAATGAATAATATTCTAAGTTTAAATGTAAAATGTTTGTCAGTCAACACACTGTTTCATACCAGCGGGCACTGATGTTTTAGCACGTACACTTCTGGCCTCTCTGCTGCATTTTCTCCGGCCTTGTTGCTTTTATTGGGCCCATTTGTGTCCCTCAGATCAGCTTTGTTTGAGTCAAAAGTCCTCCCCATCCCTTCGTTATCCTCTCCTTTCTTTTTCTGAGATTAGCATAGATGCTAACAGCTTCAGTTGCAGTTTTATCAGATTTGGACCAAATCTCTTTACTAACGCTTCCTATACCAAGCAGTTTCTGGTCATTTTTTGCTTCTCTCACATTTTCACTCACTATGGTCTCATTTTTCTCTGCAATATGAAGTCCAGCCCCTCAACAGATTCAGGACAACCATGGCTATTGACTGACGTATCTCAATTATGTCTTTATGCAGTGTAACAAAATTTAAAAGCTAAAAATCATTAGAAAAAAACAAAAACAACATAAATTTTTTCTAAATATCTATTGTATTATTATTATTATTAATTTTACTAATATTAGTAATTTACAGTCTACACTGCAGAGGCAATCTGCAAAGCACTCTTTCCTTTGTGAAAACGGCAGTTTGCTGGGAAAAGTTTGCCCTGTAACAGGTCTTCAAGGCACTAACAGCAGGTGTCGCTGCTCAGCACTTATTAGTGCTGAAAAGCTCTGAGCAGGAATTTGAGCCTGCAAGACCCCGCTGTGGGACGAAAATCCAAACATTTTTTGAACAGCGAATTCAGGAAGTATGTGAATCATTCAGGTCATGTTGAACGCAGTAAGAAGTGTAGATATTTTTTTTTTTTTCAGAATTTAGCCAGAGCAAACGGTTAATTTTCTGCAAATTTTCAAAGAAGACATGAGAATTAAAGCCAGGTTGATGAAATCTCATGAAATTCACCTGTTTTCTCCCGGCTGTTTCAATATGTTGCCCTGGGAAACTTGATAATCTAATGATTACACCAGAGTTTTCCGTTTCTGGATTGGACAAATGGTTTGTAAATGCCAGTCATTTAAAAATAAGTGGTATTTTGATCACACTGCCGGGATTAGGTAAGTAAGGGTTAAAAAACAAAAAACACTGAAAGCATTTCTCCACAGAAGGGATGGCTTTACTCTTGTTCTGACATGTTTTGGAAGTGATTGTTCTACTGCATCATCTGATTGGCCTTAATGAATCTGATTGACAGAACAATCGTCCAATCACCTGCTGAGTATGCTTTAGAAGGGTTCTGCCCATTCCCAAACACTCTCTATGGACTCTTTTTCAGATAGACTAGTGACCTATATTAATTGGGATTGGAGAAATCAAGTTAACATTCATCATGATTTGGTGCTATTCAAATAAAAATTGATTGATTTATGTATATTTGTCTTTCAGAAAAGATCAACGAACAACAAATCAATGCCAAAATCAGGAGAGGAGTGTCACTCCAACAGCTGGACCTACCTGTAGATGGATGGACGGATCAGGAGGTCAGACTCACGAAAAACTTCAGAGACGTTGTGTTTTTTCTTACATTGACAGTTTTTTTTATTCCAAACGTGTGTCTATATACTGAACATCAGAGGGCTGACCCCCCCTACAGTCACCCACACGTCAATATCAATAATAATGGACAATAGTATCGTCATTATCAATAATAATGATCGATATAATCATCATTACCAATAATAATGATCAATAGAATCTTCATAATAATATCTTTATCTGTCGTCTCCATCCTGCGGATCATCTGAGCTCTGCTGGTACAAATCTGAGAGGAGCAGAAAACAAGAATAAGACTGCATGAATCACACACACTCATACTCACACACTCTCACATTCCTGCACAGTTTTCAGGATGACCATAAACATTTTCTTCATCTCAGTTGCTGCTGGTTTGAAACATTTTCTGCAAACGTGGTATAAAAACTATGAAAGGAACATGAAGTCCAGGCACTGCTCTGAATAAGAACAACAGACCTTAAACACCAGCAGGAGCTGAGCCACACCAGAGCACAGAGACAGGAAATCAATAACTGGTGGACTCAACAATCCATATCAGCACTTATTTCCGTTTATGGATCAATGACATGTTTCAGTTTGAGGGCGAATAACTCCAGAGCTCAATTAAAAATCAGAAAAGCATAGAAGACCATCAAGAGGACTGAGACAGAAGATCAGCAGGTAACACTTACAGTACGGTACAAAAACAGCAGCAATCAGCTGCTAGTTAGCCACAAACTTAACAATTATACTCTTTAGGGAGTGAGTAACTAGCTGCTGGTTAACCCACATCAACAGAACTTTGGTAACCAGGAAATTAACGAGAAGACACCTGCTCAGTTGATGTAGGTAATGGGTAAAGTATGAGTAAACAACTGTTGCTTCACAGAAGGTCAATGAGGAATTACCAGGGGATTATTAAGTAATAAATTGCTAGTTAATGTACATCAAATTGGCTGAGTTACCTCAAACTGAAAGAGTAACTAACTGCTAGCTAATAACTTAATGGGCACCTTGTGTCGGGATAGCCAGGGACTGAACAAGTGACAAACTGCCACTCAGGCAGTGGACAATTAGTATTATTAGTTGACCAAGAAAGGAATGAGTAACACCCTGCTAGTTAAGTGGTGGTAAGTGGAGAACTTACTGTCTCTGAGCAGAGGAACAACATGCGAAATCAACTGCGAGTTATTAATGGAGTGGGGAAGTCACAAACAGCTACTCAACAAAAAAATATATGGGTAAATAATAGGTAACAAACAAGAGATAGAATAAACCACTGACTGGTTGTTAACCAGGGAAGAGTTGGTATTTAATTGCTAATTAACCAAGGAATAACTGAGTAACTTACTGCTGGTTAACTTGGCAAATATAAAGTTACTACATTAACAGCTACCTAACCAAGAAATGGGTAATACACCACTTTTGACCCATGAAATGAGTTAGAAATCTTCTGCTAGTTACCAAGGAAAAGCGGGTTATCAATAGCTAGTTAACTGATAAATGGGTAAGCAAATAACTGCTAGTTATTAAAGGAAACAGTGTGACTAATTTCTAGTCAAACAGGTGATAAATTAAGAACAGATTCTAGTTTACAGAAGAAAAGTGGGTAATTTGTTGCTGGTAACTGGGGAATAAAAGAGTAACTAACTCATTGTTTACAAAAGAATGAATGAGTGACTAACTGCTTGTCATTCAAGGAAGAGTTTGGAGAAAAATGCAACGATAGTTACTTATTTGTTAACTAGTAACTTTGGCATTGTTTTAGAGTCTCAATTGTAGTAAATTACACATTTGTGGCCTTTGGTCAACAACCAGCAAGTTAAAGAATATTAGACATTGATTTATTCCGAGATTAACCAGTAGTGAGCTATGCCAATTCGGTGTAACTTTATCTTTCATAAAGTTATTTCCCAGGCAAGTAGTCACTAATTTACAGCTACGTAGGTTTGCTAATTTTGTCTATCTTAACCAGCAGTTAGTTACAAATTTGTAACCATGCTTTCCAACAATCGTTTAACAGGCAACTGCTTGTTTGCTCTCTGGTGACTTTGTTAAATTGAGATAGGGGCGTTGATAGTCTGGAGGTTTATATCCGTGTGCCTCAAGCTCTGAGAAGGAGATGTTGTTAACCCGGTTAGCATGAATATTTTAAACCTTCTTTACTCTCTCACCCTGTCTTCTTTGCTATTCACCAGCATCTGTCCTCTCCGTCTGATTAAGCCAAGAAGTAAACATAAAAGTCCTGACACTGGAGAGACATGAGTTAGTTATTTTTCACTGTCCAGTTACTCTTGCATTATCGAGTAACTCTGCCAATTTTTGTACCATATTGTGATGTGTTACCAATAATCTGATTAAAAAGTAAGGTGATACTCAGATCAGACGCTCTCACAGGGAGGAAATACAATCAGAGATGCATTTTTAATCTAGTCGTCCCTCACAGTTTACCTGTTAATGTGTGTGTGAGTGTGTGTGTGAGTGTGTGTGTGTGTACAGTTAATGTCTGAGCTCCTCTGATCACTCCGATTAAAAATGACGCCCTGCACGTTGACTCCAGAGACATCCAAATGATTGACAGATGAGAACTGTACAGCTGCTCTGCTACCGTCTATGTGTGTGTTCACGTGTGTGTGTTTATGTGTGTTTGTCTCGCTCTATACAAACAGCTGGTTCAGTATTCAAACAGTAAAACATCGGTGCTGATAAACAGTCTGTCTTTTAGTGTCTCTGTTTCCCCCATACTTGGCACAGAGTGAGCTGATTGGCCGAGGCAGGAGGGGGAGGCGTGGCTGTGGGCGGGACAAACAAGGCGTCAGGATGGCGTCTGTTAGATGTCACTTCCTGTTCGTCTGTGATGCAAACACTCTGAACACTTTTGTATGCTTGTTCCATCGAATGTTTGGTTCAGAATGGATCAAACGTTGGTATGATCCGCTGCGCCGAGGTGGTTTGGTTTATGAGCGACCCTGAAAACAGGTCAGAATGGTACCTTCCGCCCCCTCCTGCAGAGTCATGTTTGGACTGTTCCAGCTCGTCTTTACGCCCAACACTCAGTCGTGCCCTCCCAGTAAGTCTGTTGGCGGTCGTGTTGGCGTCTTTGGGGGGGGCAGTGGCCGAGGCGGTGGTGGCGGTTTGGGATTGGCTCGCCTTGGACTCCCCGGGCCCCCGCCTCCGTCGCTGTCTGCTCTGTCTGCTGGGATTGGAGGAGGCAGCGGCGGGAGGCGGGGCAGGGACATGGAGCCGTGGTGGTAGTGGAGGTGGTGGAGGTTGTGGCGGTGTTGGCTTGGGGTTGGTATGGGTGGCGGGATTCTGGAGCAGGAGGAGGTGGAGGACGATGAGGAGGGTGGAGGAGGAGGGGGAGGCGTGAGCGTGGTGGATCGAAGGCTCTGAATCCGCCGGCACTCCTGACAGATCCTCACGTGGCTGCACGCCTGCAGGAAGCTGCGGGGCGGGGCGGGCGGAACCACCAGGGCTGAGGCTGGATTGTTAGTGGCGTTGGCACCGAGTGGGTCGTCCAGGAGCCTCTGGGGCCCCGGGCCCAAGTCAGGGCCCCCACCCAGTCCCAGCCCTGGCGGGCCGCCCGTTAGGGGGCCGGTGCCGCTGTACAGTTTGCCGTTACTGAGGCGCATGTCACGGACAAGGCGGATCGGACGAGGGGCAGCCAGAGCAAGACGGGACGGATGACGCAGGACTCCACCGCCAGCGCTGCTCAGGGGGCGACGGCGGCGAGAGCGAGAACTTTTTTTACAGGACACGGCGTTTCGAAACTCTGTGAGCATCTCCTGACAGACAGAGACCTGAGAGAGAGGGAGAGAGAGAGAGAGAGACATGCTTTGTTTTTATCTCACATGTGATTACAAAACAGGAAATTAAGTCATGTGACTGTCCAGCAGGACACACAGCCTGACAGGCTGCACACACCCACGTACACAAACACACACACACAGGCGGATGACCTACTGAGGGTTTTGGGCTGATGCTGAGGCCGGGGGCGGGGCAGGAGGAGGAGGACGAGTGAGGAAGAGGAGGAGGATGATGATGATGGTTTACCTCGTCCGTCTCTGCGGTGCGCCGTGTCGACCACACAAACTCCATGATGGCCACGAAGACGGCAATGATGAGGCCGCAGATCAGGACCACGAAAATCCCACCGATGTTCTCCATACCGAGACCTGATCCACAAGAGAGAACCACAGAAACATAAAGAGCAGATATTAAAATAGTGTTAATGAAAAATAAACATAATTAGATTTGTATTTTAACCATATCATCGTCACTTCAGTGTTTAACTTACCTAAACTTCTTTTGGACTTTTAGTCATTATCTGTTTGAGCTCTCTGTGGCCAACAAACATTTATCTCCTGAGCTTTGTTCAGCTGTTGTTTGAAAATCACAGTATCCTGTTTTTGTTCAAATGCTTTCAAAATAAAAGCACCTACTCATAGTAACAGATAAGGACTTCTATTGTCTTGTTCATCATTGGGGGACTTCTGCTATTCTAAAGTTTAGCTGCAAGTTTGCAGACCTGTGGCAGTTTTACTTGGACTATTTTGGACTTAAACTAACAAGTTCAGGTCAGTTTAAACTTGAACTCATCTAAGCTGTTGATTCAGGGCTTGAAAATCAAGATATAACGGCTCCACCCCTGGACCAAGCTGATCTCCTTCGATATATTTCAGCAATGTAGTCAGTGCCAAGGCTTTAAGGTGAATAACGGATGGGGCATCGTTCAGTGCACGTGATTATAGTCTTTGGAATGGGAAGAACCTTTCATAAACACAACCCAGCAGGTGATTAGAGGATCATTATGTCAACCACATTCATTATGGGCCTATCAGATAATGTAGTAGGGGGTGCTACTGCTGCGATAAAAAGTGCTGTTATGGTCCAAATCTGACAGAACTGCCACTGAAGCTGTTATCACCTATGCTAATCTCTGTACGAGCAGTCTTCCTGCTCTCGTCTCGATCATAGCTTCCACCTCTTCAGTCACTGTAGATCTGGCAAGATGGATCTGCTGAGTACAGACAGTGAATCAGGCAGATCCAGCTGCATTGCAAGGTCCTCAGGTTATGGGAAAGAGGGCGATAAATGTTAATCAATGATGAGATCGATTTCAGCAGCGTGGGATGGAGCTGATGCTCTTCAGTGTAATTTCACAGTTTACTGAGCAAAGCACTAAAGATCTAAATTACTCTGATTATTATCCACTAGATGTTCACAACAGAGCTCAGAACAACACGACCACAATGATTCTAAAGTGAAGCGAGACTTCATCTCAGAAAAGACTAAAACACTTTCCTTACAGCAGCTCTGTCTGTGTGAGGGGGTGTGAGTCTTAGAGGAACAGTACACTACACAATCAGCAACAAAGAGACACTTGATTAGCCTTAATGGGTCTTAACGGGATCTTAATGGCTTGATTTTCCCAGGCAC
The DNA here is from genome assembly GCA_037902135.1 of Cetoscarus ocellatus. NCBI lineage: Eukaryota > Metazoa > Chordata > Actinopteri > Labriformes > Labridae > Cetoscarus > Cetoscarus ocellatus. The sequence goes on along the minus strand of JBAMNC010000067.1, from coordinate 403,089 downwards.
TCTCATTCAGCAGCGTGCGGCGTGACCTTGTTTCCCCCTGAGCTCAGGGAACGAGAAAAAGCTGTTGGAACAGATGACAGAGAGCAGCTGATCAATACTCAGACAGGACTCACATTCCCATAATGATCGTCTCCTAAAAAACATGATCGCAGCGAGACAGTCGATGAACAGAGACCGTCTCATCTTGTTACACACAGGAAGAAAAACAAACACGGGTCAATACTGGAAACACTGGAGGAAAAAGTCTGGACGGGATCGATGTGGGTGAAGACAGCAGACAGCCCGGACATGAGACGATGATGGCGAGTTTGGTGTTTGACTTTTGGACCATTAACGACCCATTTGTGAACCAAGTGAACCAAGGCCGAGTCCACATGGAGACAAAATTGTCTCTGTGAAGACGGCATCGTTCCAAGAAATGTGTCCGTCTGCATGAAGACATTGAGAAGACTGTAGTATGTATGCCAGGCCTGTAAGTGGCGCTGTGATGCTGATGCCGACATACACCTAGACCAGAGAAGAAGACACGGACATCATAAGAAATGTCAACAAACTCTGAAGTCTTCTGTTCTCATGTCCTCTTGTTGCTCACAGTGATCATAGAGCAGCAGAAGATTTTCCTACTGAAGCCAAAACAAGCTCAGGAGCTTCTGGCAGCCTGGTTCGGCACACTCTCCATTCAGAGTAAACAAAAAACTATGAACTGATAAAACCTGAAGGTGATAGGTCAATAAGACCATCCTTCCCTCCAGACTGTCTTCAATAGTGTTGTTTTCAACCATGCACATAAAATTCTTAACAATCCTTCGCATATTCTTTCTCTAGAATATGAACTTCTGTCTCCTGGGAGATGATACAGAGCAAGCAAACTCAAAACAAACCGCTATAAGCTCTCTTTCCTCCCAACATCCATATCTCTTCTCAACAAACAGTCCGAAAAATTCTTCTACTGCATTGTCACATATTATTTTATATTTTTTTCATCTTATTTACTGCCACAGTCTCTTATCTGTTATTGTTATCCTGCTTTTATCTATTTTGTTTTATTATTCTTATCGTTATTCAGCCATTTTAACTTGTTTCTACTTATTTTCACTGTTTATTGTAACGAGCCCTGCACTTTAATCTTCTTGTGCAATTACGACTGACCATGCTTGTCGCCGACCTCTTGCTTATGTAACATTTTTATGTCGTCTAGTGGTTTCTATGTATACCTTACCTTTAGCCAGTAGCACTGCTGTCGAAGACAAATTTCCTGCAAGAGACAATAAAATCTATCTATCTATCTATCTATGTTATATTTATTTTCTTTATTATTCCCCAAAAAGTGCATACAAAGGAATAAATGTGAACAGACAGATATGTGCCTAGCAAGTTGTGGTGTTGATTTACAAAATTCTATACATATAATCAGTGGTGGACAAAGTACTTTCCTCCATTACTTGAGTTAAAGTATAGATACTCCTGCTCAAATATTACTCCAATACAAGAGAAAGTTGTTCAGTCAAATTTTTCTCTTAAGTTAAAGTACTGGAGTAACTGCTTTGAAAATACTTAAGTATCAAAGTACATTTTTGTTTAATGTCAACGTGTTATTGTGTTGTCGCCCCAATGAATCTACAGAACCTAAAGACTGAAACAACCTACTGAAGCACTGACCTGCTTATAGAACCTGTAGAATAAACAGCTTGTAAAATATGCTACGAAACCTGTAGAAATGCCTATTGAAACACGATTGAACTGGACTTCAGATGTGGCCATGGGTGCTCTGGTGCGGAATTGTCGTCTGTATCTGCCGTAGCATCATTACTGCCAAGACGAACCGTTATCTGAGCAATGTTAGCTCAACGTTTACCTGCCTGATCTGAGTAGTGTAAGTGCAAGGTAGACGTACGGCATCACCACTTGAACAAATCACACGCAGATCGCATTTTAGAGCAGAAAAGAAATTTCATCCACTGACTTCAAAGGTAAACTTAAAAGTAACGAGTAACAAGACCCTTCCTAGAAGTGTAGTGGAGTTAAAAGGAAAATATTTGTCTTTCAGATATAGAGGAGTAAAAGTCGTAAGTTTAGAAAAAATAATAATGCAACATCGTAATCATTCATTCATTCATTTTCTACACTCCTTATCCCTTTCAGGGTTGCGGGGAGGCTGAAGCTGTCATTGGGCAAGAGGCGGGGTACACCCTGAACCAGTTGCCAGCCAATCACAGGACCCACATAGAGAGATGGAGAACCATTCACACTCACACTCATACCTAAGAGCAGTTTTAGAGTCACCAATCAACCTAATGGGCATGTTTCTGGTCTGTGGGAGGAAGCTAGAGTGCCCAGAGAGAACCCACGCACACATGGGAAGAACATGCAAACCCCACACGGAAAGGCCCTGCCCGACCCAGGGATCTTCTTCTTCGACCTTCTTCCTGTGAGGCATGTGCACCACTGTGCTGCCCAACATGGTAGTCATCAAATGAAAAATTGGGTGAGACATTAATTTATCAGGGATATGCTGGGGAGTACCTGCTCTTGTGAGGAGTGGCGTCGCCCATGCATGTGCCCGTGAACGATCAAGGCAGGTGTGCTACAGCCCAACTCTTACAAGCCTGCCCTGGCCAAGGATGTGAGCTGGGCCAAAGCACAGAGCACTAAAACTACCAACCGATCCAGACTTAAGAGGGCAATCGAGCTTGTAAGGCTTAAGGGATGGGAACTGATATGATTTTATTGATACTACTTCCATTATTGATCCTGCTTATCAATCCAATTCTTCAACAATTCCCTTATCGATTCCTGTGAATCTTCTGTGTGGACAAAAGTCACGTGCCCAGGTTCTCAGGGGCAACAATGCCGAACATGTCACTCCAGATATCAACTGCTGTGCTGCGTAGATGATGCTTCTGCATGCTGCTGGTGTTTCCTCCTGCTAAACATTGTGAAAGAAGCATCACTTGTCAAAAATGAAGCCAAAATTTTGACCCCTGTCTGCCATGGTTGTTGTCATTCTTGCTGACTGCCTCTAATGAGAGTGGGAAAATGATATTGATTCCTTGAGGGAGCTGTGATCGATTCTCAGCTGGAATTGGTTTATGATCCCCATCACTCGAACGCACATGCAAAGTTACACAGCACTGAAAGCAGGTTAAAGAGAACTTTAGTTGAGCCTGTGCTCTCCTTAAATACCGGTGCGACCCACCTTTGGCTCGGTGGTCCTCCTCTTTGGGACACTGTCCTCCTTCCCACCAGCGTCTCTTCAGGATCTCCAGCCTGTTGTTCTCCTGCAGCTGTAAGATCCCCAGAGTGATCTCGTCTCTGAACGGAGAGCCTGGAGAGAAAACACAGACACTGAGTCACTCGCTGTCTGCCTGATTAAAGTTAACATCTGACTTTTTTCATCAGAGACAAATGAAAATATAAAACATCGTCTGGCTCTCGACCTTGCTTGCTCTGAGGGAGCTGCAATCAGTTGATTATTCCTTTATCCTAATGATTGATTCACAGTGACTCTAATAGGTGATCTCTCCGTCCAACACTGAGTCAAGTCTGAGACAAAAACGTGGAAAACCAAAGACAAAAAGGGTGGAGGAGGGTGATGCTCAGGTCATTTTTCTTACTGTAGTTTGGCTCCTTCATCACTTGAAAAAGAAGGAAAAAACAACCTGTAAAACAACTTTATCTTACTGTTAGTGGACAAGTCTGAGGACAAAATATGACATGATGAGGCCTACAGTCCGACTGAAATATAATAACAGGAGGCACTGTCCCATAAAACTCAACCAAAGCTCCTTCATAAAAAACAAGTCTTGAAATGATGAAATGGCTTTCTGTCCAATTTGTGGCCTCTTGGAACTCCGAATGTCTTTATTCTTTTTTTGAGCTGCTGTCACTCAGCAACTGTTTGGTTTCTGAAGCAGGGTACACTCATAAAGATTATCGGGCTGTTTTTGTCCCGACTTCCCCCATCCTGACCTAGGATGGCACACGCAAGATTATCTTCTGTTTAATAAGATTATCCTATAAGATTATCCTGTGGTCTGAGGTGTTAAGACTGACTTTGTCCTGATAATCGGCTCCTAAATGGCTCGGGGCCGACAATGATAAAAATCTTCATGTGCTGGGAAAACTGACAACTACTGAGTCATGACTCAATGAACTGTGACGTGAATGTAGCCAATCAAGAAGTGAGCTGACTGAGGAACAAGGAAGCAGGCGTAAAAAAAACAAACATGGCTGACCTGAAACAGAAAGTTGGGTGGACCTCAGAAATGGAGGACCAGCTCATGTGTTCATGCTGTCTCCAGGATTTTTCCCCACAGTCTTTTCTTTTTTTTAGTTCTGGATTTTTCCATCAAATAGAGTCCCAAGACCACCATCATTCCCTCTTCTCGTATGTCCTCTTCCATGTTGTGTTTTCCGGTTGTTGCTATGTTTCTTCTTCTTTGTTATTGTTTGATCAGATTTCTGTCTTGGAGGAATAGATTCTAGATCTGTGGTGGGACAGAATGGTTATGTGTGTGGTGTGCTGTGTTGAGATTATCGGAGCACACCACACACAGTACGATCAAAACTGTTCAAAGCCTGATTTTTTATCTTCATGTGTGGTGTTTCTAAAAGATAAAACATCTCTTCAGATTTAGAAAACCCTCATGTGTGTACCCTGCTTAAAGCTGCCTATTTTGTGTTTTTAAATGACTAATTTGTGTCTAATTTTGTTTAATTTTACCTTCACATTTAACATCTCTTTCCCTTTGACACTTAAGACACACACAGGACATTGTATGAAATATGGTCATAGGTGGACTTAAGTTATATTTCATGGAAGCATTCCCACAACATCAGGAACAGTATTTCAGATGCATTAAACTTTTCTGCATGAGGAGCACAAGCATTCATTAATCAAACACAAAGGCAGGCTATAAAACCTACTTGCTGTTATTCTCAGGGATTCAGTCTATATCCTGGCAAACCATATATTTAACCCCAACAATCAAAGAAACATTCTAATGTGGAGTATAAGGTGACAGGTTTGATGTAGGAATGTTCTTGTTTTAAAAATCACCCATTGCAGACAGAAAATACATGTGCCTCTGAGTAAATGCAGTTTCTGTGGTGGTTCAGTATCATCTTTGATATGCCCAAAAGAAAAGTAGATATCAGGACATTTTGTTTACCTGAGGGTCAGAAAATTAACATGCAGGAAGAGTTTGGATCTACTCCTGGTTGATATTTTGTTTAAACACCTTTCTAACAAGGTCAGGGTGAAAATAAGCCTCAGCATGGGGCTCATTCAGCTCCCGTATTCGATGTTTCTGCAGGAATATAAAGCAGAGAGCAGCCCACAGCTCACCTCCTCACCTCGCCTTTGTTAAACATGCTGAAGTGAAATAACACACACAGCTGCTTTCCTGCCGCTTGCCGGGTTTTATATCGACTCTTCTTTCCAGGGAGCAGATGTGCAGATAAACGCAGAAATGCTGAGAGTTTCTACAAAGAGATACAGCAGCAGGTGGTTTTTTACTCCAATAAAACGTGCCTGCTGTTGTTTTGACTCACCCCTCACACCCGCAGTCTTTGTTCTAATGTGCTCAAAAATAAATATGACTTCAGTGAATGGGCACAAGGAGTTTATTCTTCAGCTGTGAAGCTTTGTCTGAAGCACTTTATCAGCCGGGAGCACGTATCCTGAAAATAACAAGCCGGTACTTTGTCAGAGGATTTAAATGCAGCACAGATGAAGTTTATTTCACGGAATATGACAAAAATATAGTCTCCACATTCTTCTGATGCTGTGAAACAGACTGCAAACACCAGGCTGTCACTTCATACTCGATATTCAAAGACTCGTGCAGACTCAGGGGTAAAAGTTCATGTTAAAACTGTAGGGAGCTGTTTGAAGCAGCAGCACAACAGAGCACCTGAAGCAGTTTATATTTGATCCAACAGAGGGCGCTCTGTAACTTATGATGCTCTCTTGACCTCAGTTAATTTAGAGAAGATGGAGACAAAGCAGCAAAGCCAATATGAGTGGACAACAACGCTACTGAAACATCTCAGGAGCACTGTGTGGAGGTACTGCAGGTTCTTTGCCGCTGATGGTAAACTCTGGCAAGGGCCAAAACTTCAGATACTAGCCCTGTTCACAGTGACTTTAACAAGGCTCCGCCACTCTGATACCTCGAGACATTCACATTAACTCCATGAAGCAGTAATAGCTGTGCCAATTCTATGGTGTTAAAATCATGCCAAAGCCTCACAAACACACAAAACATGTTTTACTCACAACCAACTAATCACAAACAAACTCAGTGCAGTTTGCGAATACGAATCTCATTCACAAACTCATGCATTTTGTTCTGCAAATAAGAAAAGTACCTTTCAAACAAATACATCATGCTTTAGAAACAAATACAGCATGTTTTACACCTACAAAGAAACATATTTCTTCACTTACAAAAAATATCCTTCAAGTACAAACTAAAATATTTCAAGTAAAAAAAAAAAAAAAAAACAATTCCGAAAAAACTGTCACGTGACTTTCGGCACTAATTTCCGCCTTGCAGATTCACACTCAAATGCCAGTAAATGATCGAAGAAATGTCCTGTAATTCACATTCCACAACATCAGGTGGCGCTGCTGATTCAATTTAAGGCTGTTGATTAGGCTAACTTAACCTTTTATTCTGTTTCTAACTTAATTAAACTAAACTATGGCCACATTTAACATTAACATTTATCATAACTTGATAAGTCTTGGTCTTAAGATGGAATTTTGAAGTGAAGACGACCTCAGTTCCCACACATTTGTTTTAGCTCCATCTAGGGGGTCGTGTTAAGTTACTGCAGAAGTTTATAGGAAGTAAAATGGGGCCATTAGTGCAAACTTTTTTTTTAGCAGCATTGCTTAAACACACCTCTGTTACTACCTCTGGAGACAGAGCAGAGGGGGGATCAACTCGTTCCCCCCATGTGAATGAAAATACTGATTTGGACCTCCACCCTGCCAGATGACAACCACACAATAAACCATACCTGAAATAATTAATGCAGCCATCACAATTCCCTGCCAAAAAAATCACATGGTAGTGACTCAGTGCATTTTGCCATGGTGAATAAGGCCCTCTGAAGTTCAACCGGAGCATCAGGTGGAGAAGAAAGGTGAACTAAATGACTTTGTTGGTGCTGGATGGGTTAAACCAAGAACTTCTGATCTACTGGGATTTTCACTCACAACCATCTTTAGGGGTTGCAGAGAAAGGTCTGAAAAAGAGGAAATATCCAGTTGTTAATGTCAGAGGAGAATGGCGACAGGCACTCAAATAACTTGTTTCAACCATGCTATGCAGAGGACCATTTCTGAACTAACAACATGTTAAATCTTGAAGCAGATGGGCTACAGCAGCAGAGAGCCACACCAGGTGCCTCTCCTGTCATCTAAGAACAGGAAACTGAGGCTTCAACACATACTGGTCTACCAAAACTAGACAATGGAAGACTGTGAAAGTGTCTCCTGGTCTGATGAGTCTGGATTTCTGCTCTACATTCAGATGGTGGGCTCAGAATTTGGTGTGAACATCATGAAAGCATGGATCCATCCTGCCATCTGAGAACTTTTCCTGGCACACTTTAGGCCCCTTGGCACCACCTGAGCATGGTTTTCACCCCACAGCCTGCATGCTGACCATGTCCATCCCTTTATGTCCACAGTGGACCATCTTTTGATGAATACTCCACATCACAAAGCTCAGACCGTCTCAAATTGGTCCACAGTTGCCAGATCTCAATACAATGGAGCCCCTTTGATGAGGTGGAGCAGGAGATTCTCATCATAGATGAGATATGGACCAACATCTGGAGGTCCATCCTGGTTCCAACAGGGTGTACCTGATAAAGTGAGGCGGAGAGGCAGGAGCAGCACCTCAGCACAGGAACAGGGAGGACTGAGCTCTGAGGTAATTATGAAGTCTATTTTATCAGAGCCTGTCATTAATTTTTTTGTGGGCTGCAGCTGTAAATTATGAAGCTCTCGCCAGGACTCTGTCCCCGTCCTCTGCTCCATTCATCTTCTTTCTTATTCCATTAAAAAGTGACGATGACTTTCACAGAGTGACGGACAGCGGGGAGATAAGTCTGTGACAAAGTGATGACACTTTTACTCGTTAGATCCTCCATATTTTACTGATACAGAATGATTCATCCCTCACCTCATGACTGCCTTTTCTTTTGGATCCAATCAAAATTCATATATTCACTTTTTCTGAAACTTTTACCTTGGAAGTCAAACCTCATCTGGAAAGATTCCAAGACCGTGATCTGCTGCAGGTAATATCTCTCAGCAGGTTTGAGCCCCGACATGTGACTTACTGGGACCTATTATGACTGCTTGAGCATTGTAGCGGTGATTTTGATCTTGTCAATTACAATATGAAAACTTCATCTATATAGCTCACTTCAAAACAGACATTTACAAAGTGCTTTGACAGTTATTGGCAGGGAATAATTATATGAACATTAACAATCAGGTCATAAACCAAATAAGAAGGAAATTCTAACAGAAGAGAGAGTAAAATATGCACAGTGAATCATCAAGAAGGAATAATAAAGCAGAGAAATGGAAAGAAGGCAATTACAGGCACATCTCCACAGACACTATATAGACAGCAATGTTATTATGAGGACCAGTAAAACATCTTAACAAGAAAAAATGAGCAATAAGGAATAAAAGAAATGAGAAAAAAAACAAAGAAAAACAACATGAAATCAGGGGAAATAAACAAGGCTAAGAAAAATTAAAAAGCAGATGATTAAGGAATGGAAAATGAGTATACAAAATAATCATAAACAGCTGGTATCAGAAGAAAAAAGGACAAGAAATGAGTAAGAGCAGCTTAAGCAGGGTACACATAACATGACAGTTGGGCTGACTTTTGGCTCAGATCTCCACTTTGGATCAAACTCAGCAAAGGCTCAACGATCTGGAGGTCCTAACCTGATCTGACCTGATGATCCTGCAGTGTGAGTGAGTTAAGAGTCATTTTATCCTTTCTAAATAGGATCCGGGCCACCTCAACTTGATAGTAGTAAATAACAAACATGTTCAATATTTCCAACCAGAGCTGAGCCAATCAGGGAGCTGTAGCCATGGCAACGAGAGTAAAGGTGAAGCATAAAGTTAGACGGACGTCAAAATGGAGGTTCAACTGGCTGATTTGATTAAAAAACATGAGCATTTAAACATTAAAAGCTGTAAATTTATATGTAACAAACTGATGAGAAAAGGAGCTGGATGTTACAGAAAGCTAACCACTGGCCACTTTTAGCCTCCTGACGTCCGCCATGTTTGTTTACACTGAATGCACGTGTGCAGAGGTGCTGCCTTCTTGGTAAATGAATCTGTTGGTTTGTGGTGTCCTCTGTCTCTCTCTTTGAGGAATAAAACTAATAAATCTGGCATTTTCTGTCTTCATGTGAGGCTGTCTCACTTAGGGCTGAAAGATTCATCGTTTCAGATCGAAATCACAATATCAGGCAACGCGATCATGTGATCACCAAAGCTGCAATTGTTTGCAGTGCTCCTGACTGACCCAGGATCTGTTGCGTCGACTATTTTACACTTACTATTTTACACATTTGCAGCAATTTGCATTTAAGAATGGCTCGCAAGTGAACGGTTCATTCACAACTGTGAATTGGCTGTCATTGTTCACTTAAAAGAGCCGTTTAAAGAGTCAACTTGTTTGTGAACGTCGCTTGAAGTGCTGGTAAGCAGGTCAACAACACAAAGCCTCTGTTTAGGAGTAGAAGTTGGAGTATCCCTTAAATAATGAAAACAGATTATGTATCATCAATATTAGATGATGAATAATGTGTTATGTGCTTCTGGTCATTGATTTCCTTCCTGTTGTCTATACTGTAAACATAGTGAATATTGCACTAAAGCTTGAGTTGAAGAAAATCGTAAATCGAATTGAAATCGCAATATCTGCCAGAAAAGTCACAATTAGAGCTTTTCTTGAAATGATTCATCCCTACTCTCACTGTTTCAACATCAGTTAAGACTTTAAAAAGCTTTGTGTAGACCCGGCCTTAGATAAAATAAATATATCTTTTAAATGAGTAAATAAGAAATCAAGTGAATAGAACTGAAATGAGACCAAAGCAAGTGTGTAGAAGTGAGCTTCAAGAAGTGATTTAAAACCTTGGTTGCCAACCTGGGGTCTAGGCAGCCCCTGGGAGGTTGGTTTGTGTGGCTAAAACAATGAGAACACAGTGCAGGGACACTTTCTTTAGAGGTTCTTTGCACAAGAATGTCTATTTTAGCCCATTTTGTCTCAATTTTATTTTTTCATTTTTTTCATTTTTCATTTTTTTTCTTGAGCAGGTTGATCCAAACTTCAGAAGCTCTGATGGAGAAAGCTTGACCACCTTTGGTTTTGAGTCTCGACTTTGGAATGACCAGGAGGCCCCACTGAGGATCTGAGGCTTCAGGCTGGCTCATAGCCTGGCTCGGGGACCTGTTTATGCTTCAAAAATGATCAGTAAAATCTTAAAATCAATCCTAAAATGGACAGAAAGGCGGTGAAGAGAAGCGAGGACATGAGTGATGGGATGGCGTCTGTTTAAACTGATAAAAACTGAGCTGCTGCGTTCTGGACTGATTAGAAGAACAACAAAACAACAATAAAAGTCAAAATGGCTGCTGCAGAGTGGACTTGACATAGCTGGAAACAAGAAAGAAAGCGAACAATAAGCTCCTCAAATCCGAGCCAGCCAGACTCTAAAACTGCAGTGAGGTCTTTTTTCTGCTTTTCTCCTTGAAGCTAATTGCTCACAGTCAGTTTGCATTGTTAGCAGGAGAGACGGCATGTTCCAGGGGTCCTTTGGTGATTCTGCTGATCTCATTTTAATCACATAACAGGCAGGTTGACTGACAGGCCGATTCTCCCCAAACTCATCTTATTTTTCAGTCTCTGTTCTCCCGCCGCTCCATCTCCTCTCTCCACATCTGTTCCTGCCTCCTTCATTAGCCATGCTAATCTATGCAGCGGCACTTATCACCAGAAACAAGTCTGAGGCGGATGACGAGGGCCGGGCCAGACACCGGCGAGAGCGGGCTCACGCCAAATTGGACCCAGGACGGATTTAATTTACCAAGAAGAGCAGCTGCATAAAGAATCTGACCCGGTTAACTGCTGAAACAGAACCGGCGAATGAGGAGGCGAGCGGAGCATTAAAGCAGCCTCGATAAATCACAGACAATATGGGAGATGACAGCAGGTGTGCACATAAACACTGCACATGAGCAGAACAAGAGGGATGCACAGTAACCAGGGCTGGATTTAGCAACACGGAGACCCCACCAAAACAAGGCCCCTCCCTCGCCTCTACACCTTTTTAACCACAAGGGTATCGGGACAATCGGGTAAAACCAGGTGAGGAGCAGCGGTCTTGGTCCTGGGCATGCTGTCATAGGTGCCAGACTCACCTAGAGGCATCCCGATGCCGTATCCTTTGGTGTCCAGCAGCCCCCCGATCTGCGTCAGGTTACAGTTGAGGCTGCGGTAGTACTCGTTCATGGTGCTCTCCATCAGGAAGGCGTACTTGGAGTTGATGACCCGGGCGATGCCCTCCTCGGTGCTCTTCACGAACACGCTGGGCTGCTTGGAGTACATGTAGTTCCACATCCGCTGGTACGTCTGGTACCGCGAGTTCTGGAGGAAGAAGAGAAGATCAGACACCAGACAAAGTCAGCTTTACTTAAAGGGATACACCGACAGTTTTTTTCTTTTCATGTCTTGCCTCACTCCAGAGTCCATGACAAGCAGATAGACTCCATTCTTTTGACTGTGCGTTCAGTAACAAGGAAGAGACGGACAGAGCTGGCCCACCGCTAATTAGCTTAGCTCAAACACTGGGAGTCAATGGGTAGTGTTAGCCTACCTCTGCCTACAGTCATCAGATAAACTCTTCAGCATCTCTAAATAGTTCTATGTGCTTGCTGTGACTTTTTTTTTTACCGCATTATGTTATGTTATCTATGTTTAGACTAAGATTAGCACTTTATGTAATTTTCCAAAGAAATACATACGAAATTAAACTGCAGGACGCATGCACAAACCACCGTGGATGTACTTGAAAGTAGGTCAACAAAATAAAGCCTTCGTTTACAGGTAGAAGAAGATTGGTACTAAGGATTACAGTTGACTTTTTAAAAGAGGACGAGGACAGTTTCTGTGTGACTGTCAAAGATCCACAGATCTTGAGTTTATCTGATGACTGTAGGCAGTGTTTGAGCTAAGGTAAATAGTGGTGGGCCAGCTCTGCCCGTCTCTTCCTTGTTACTGCACGCACAGTCTAAAGAATGGAGTCTATCTGCTTGTCATGGGCTCCAGAGTCAGTAAATTGCCAAATTGTAAATTCGCTAGAATCCTTTCTCTGTTAAAAGGTTGAATCAGTTAGTTGGTAGATACTGTTCATCGTCAAGAAACAAGGAACTCTGCTGATACAAAGAGATTTGAGTCCAGTCTCACCATGAAGAAGGTCATGGTGGATCCTCCGTGGATCGTCCCATACTGGATGTTGGTCTGGTCGGCCAGGTCGTCTGGGGACTCGATGGGAACCTCCATCCTCTGAACGGTCAGGAAGGCCGCCAGGTTGGCCGTGTAGGAGGAGATGATGATGAGCGTGAAGGCCCACCTGAGAGACAGAACAGCTTTAACCTTTATTTACCCCCTTCCAGAAACTTCCAGACCTCGCTCCCCCTCCTTCAGCGCGAGCCGTGAGCGGCAGGCAGGAGGGAGACAGATGGAGTGCTCTGCGGGAAGCGTCAAGATTTGTAGGTAAAAGTCATCGACCTAAACATGAACTCTGTCTAAGGTGGAGGGAGCGGGACGCCCCTGCCGCTGAGGAAATGAGGCGGAGGAGATGAGCGAGGGAATTACGAGATGGAGGGAAACTGGAGGAGAAAACGATGAAGCAAATTAACCAAAAGTTATAAGTTTGGATATCTATGGACTGCAGAAGAGAGCGGGTTTTACTCCTTTAATGTCATTTATTTCTAGGGTCGTATGAATTTTACATTTTAATGTCATGCTATTTGAAATTGAAAAAATCTTGGCACCTGTTTTGAATGAACCAACCACTCTCTGCTTTGTCTGCTGTATGTAGTTTGTTAGAGCACGCTGCAAACTTTTGTTTTTGAAAGTGCTAATCAAATAAAGTTATTGTAATTACAGTCAGCTGTTGATAGGTTACGAGCTGCTGGTTGCTGACTAAACTTTAAAAGTGATTATCTGCTCAGGAAACGTTGTATAACTGTATGACTATTTTCAGCTCAATATGATTTGATATATATATGAAATATGATATATTGCGACAGCCCTAAGCAACACTGAAAAAAGCTTGAAGTATCAGACAGCTTGACCGTCATGCAGAAACTCAGTCGCTGTCTGCTCAGGATACTTATACACATATGCACTTGCATCTTGTGTCTCTCCAAAATGTGTTTTTGAGACTCTAACACAGCGGTATTAAAGTCTCTCTGCTCTGCTGTGGGGAAATGTAGCTTAGTTTGATGCTGCTGCACTACTTGTTCAATAATACAATGAAGCGACTGAAGAGATATGAATGAATGAATGAATGAATATTTTTATTTCATTACATAAATGTTAAGAACAAACAAAGAATACAATTATTTAACATAGACTTATCAGTAACAGAAAAAGGTACAGGCTGAAGCTTGTGGCTTAGTTATGCCTATCCTGTACCTATATTCAACTCAGAAAACAACAACAACACAACAAATGATGGGAAAATATAATTAAGCTGCTTTCATCCCTCTTTGTCGTGATGTTGCTGTCTCTCACTGATGACATCAAGGAGAAACACTCGGACTTAGACTATCATGAAAATGTTGGCCACTGTGTACCATGGAGCTCTGAGATTTATCATAAACTGTGGATTTCTGACTCATCACTGCACTTTATACCCGAAAGTCATTTGGTCTTCTTTAAGTAAACGTCGTCTTGACACTGGTACGTGTTCATCTACAAAGCCAAAATTCCCGACTATCTCTCCTTCTTATTTATCTTGAAGGATGGATTACACCACCTGAGATCACTGAGCATTGAGCAGTTTGTCGTTCCCAGAGTCTGAACTGAACTGGGAAAGAAGGCCTTTAGGTTCTCTGCACCTTTTGCTTGGAATAATTTGCAGACTGAATTTAACAGCAAAACTTGGTGTCTCTGAATGTTTTTAGATCTGGAACACAGACTCTCTGAATGTCACTGTTTTAATTGAGGACTTCTCTTGTTTCCTCACTTATTTGTGCTGTATTGAGTTTGTGTGACTGTTTGATGAAACTGTGTATTGCTGCCATTCTTGGTCAGGTCTCCCTTGAAAAAGAGATCTTCTGATCTCAACGGGACAAACCTGGTTGAATAAAAATCATCTTGTGTCATCGTCTTTGAGTGTCTGCTGGTGTCTTTTACTGCTCCCTGTTAATGCTGTGGAGAAATGTAGCTAAAGCGGGTACACACATAATCTTTATGTGTGTGCCCGCTTTAGCTACGGGCTGTTTTTGTCCCAACTTTGTCCCTTCCCGACCAAGGACGGCAAATGCCCAATTATCTTATGTCTTATAAGATTATACTATAAGATTGTCCTGTGGTCTGAGGTGTGTTAAGAGTGAATTTGTCCCGATAATCGGCTCCGAAACGGCTCGGGGCTGACAATCGTAAATATTAAACTTGTTCAATATTTAAGACCAAAAATCTTAATGTGTGAGGAAAGCTGAGTCATGACTCTATGAATTACGACGTGAATGTAGCCAATCAAGAAGTGAGCTGACTGAGGAACAAGGAAGCAGGCATAAATATAAAGAAGCATGGCCGACCTGAAACATAAACATGAAGTTCTGTGGACCTCAGAAACGGAGGACCAGCTCACGTGTTCACGCTGTCTCCAGGATTTTTCCACAGTCTTTTCTTTTATTTTGCTCCCAATTTTCCGTCAAAAATAGTCCAAAGACCACCATCATTCCCTCTTCTCATATGTCCTCTCCCATGTTGCGTGTTGTGTTTTCCGGTTGTTGCCATAGACAGCGTTTGTGGTTGTTGCTATGCTTCTTCTTCTTCCTCATTTTTGTTAGATCATGTTTGATCACGCGAGATTTCTGTCTTTGAGCACTAGATACTAGATCAGTGTTGGGACAGAATGGTTATGAGTGTGATGTGCTGTGTTGAGATTCATGTATGGAGTCTCTAACAGAAAAAACATCTCTTCAGATTTAGAAAGTCCTTATGTGTGTACCCCGCTTTAGTTAGACCGCAGTACTTGATCAGTAAAACAACAAAGCTACTGAAAAGATACTCAACTCAGAAAACAACAATGCCACCACAAGTGACAGGAAAATCTAATTAATCTGTTAACATCATTCTTCGTTGTGATATTACTGCCACTCACTGATGACATCGAAAAAAAAAACGGACCGTCACTGTCGTATTAAGTCATCATTTCTGCGTTTCTGTCGGTGTGTTTTAGTCATTGATGCAGGGAAATGAATGCAGTTTGGACGCTACTGCTCCACTTGATCAATAAAATGTCTAAAACACAGAAAAGCTTTTTGACTCAGAAATCAATGATGCTACTACAAAGCTACCTGTAATGAAGCTAAGTGACTAAGACACTATTTAAAGTGGCGTTACCTCCCATCACTGTGTTTCGTGCCATAGCAACGCCTCTGTGTGCTTCAGCTTTCATATGTCAGAGGACTTTAATGATGAGTGAACTGCAGTAGTTACAATCCAGCATGTGTTGAAGGAGCGAAACGACTAAAACAGGAGGATCCAGACTTCAGAGCTGATGGAGGGGGCTCATGCAAATGTATGCCACGCACTTAATCCGGGAAAAATCCCATCTTCTCCTTTAGACAACATCAGCACGACCAGCTCGCCTGCCAACAAGCCACTCAGGAAACGGTGTGTGCAGTTTGAGCGGCAGCCATCATGAGTTTTTATCAGCTCTGAGAGGCTGTCAGAGGAAAGATGCTGATGAACCCTCCAGTCCCTCCAGTCTCACTCCACCATCTGTCAGACAGCAGCTACTGGGAACGAGGGAGAGAGGAAGGAGAGGAGAGGAGAGGAGAGGAGGAGGCATAGGAGCGGAAAGAAAAACGAGGAATGAAACTGACATCATCAGTTTCACCTGAGAGCCGGATCACCATCTGTTCCTGCTCACCTAATGTTCCAGAGGTGGGAGGGATGGACAGAGAGAGGGAGGAATTCACCGAGGATGGACAACTGGCAGCTCGGGGGCCACATGCAGCCCTCCACCTCATACCCCAGAGCCCCTTTCAATTGGATTAAAGACGTAAACATGGAGGAAAACATTTAGAAATCTGTAAATTTCAGTGGAGCTCCCACAGCTGCCCCACACATAAAGATCTAACCATTAGAACAAGCGAGATGGAGAATGCTTATTTCCACCATCAGTTTTGTGGATTACAATCTTTACGTGCTTGTATTTTGAATATTTTTTAGCCATAAATTCATGAAAATGTTATGTTAGGCAACTTTATGAGCTTGTTTGTGGTTGTTCAACAGACTTTTTATCCACAAAAACATGATTTCAGCCGTTAGAGAATAATTTCAGTGCCTTTAATAGCCAATTGCAGGGCCACATAGAGAGACAGACAACCAGTCAGGCTCACACTCTTATTAAAGGGCAATTAAGAGTCACCAATCAACTTAATGAGCACGTTTTTGGTCTGTGGGAGGAAGCTGGAGTACCTGGAGAGAACCCACTCATGCATGGGGAGCAATGTTAATTTTGACAGCATTTTTATATTTTAGTTTTAGCTTTTAACTAAAATATCTTTTAGTTTTTGTCATAATTTAGTCATCTAAATTGTTTTAGTTTTAGTCTAGTTTTAGTTGATGAAATTTCACAACATTTTAATCGATGAAATCTGCTGTAAATTTAGTCGACTAAAATATGAAGTGTAAAGGGTAAGGCATTTTTTATGTTTCCTTGAATTTCTGAAGTCATGTTTTACACTTGGATAAAATCAAACATCTAATAACCCTTTATTGAATGCTAGTAAAGTCTGAATGTATAAATGAACAGAAACAAATTTTCCTTTTGTGTGAAATGCAGTCACCTTTATTTAGGCTACCTGGCAGAGCATCTCAGTTACAATACCAGAACTGACAACAAACAGTGAACCTGCTCTACATGAATATATCAATTCATAAAGAGAGTAGCTCTGATTGGATCGCTCCACAACTTATCCCACCACCACCAAGCTAAGGCAGCTGTGATTGGATGTCCCTCTTAACTCAACCAACCTTTCCTCACAACCAAAGTAGCTGTGATTGGATATATTCCTAACTTGTCTCTACTTTCTACATGACCAAATTAGGTTGGATTGATTGGATTAAGTCTCAGTCAAACATTTTAGTCTAGTTTTTATTTGTTGATGAAAATGTCAGTTAATTTAGTTTGAGTTTTTGTCCATGTGCACTTCTTTTTATTAGTTACTGTCTAGTTTTCATCAGGGAAAAAAGGCTGTTGACAAAAACTATGACGAAAATAATTAGTCAATGAAATTAACACTGATGGGGAGAACATGCAAACCACACAGAAAGGTCCAGACTGACACAGGGATCAAACCAGCAACCTCCTTGTGTGAGGCACATGCATTACCTGCTGCACTGACAAACACATTAAACTCATCTGATTCTGGACAATTAAGCAGTCTAATTACCTCCATCATAAGGTTGATTCTTGTGGCTGGTTAAAAAATATTTTTCAAAATGGATGTAAGTAATTAAATAACTAAATATGTGTTAATGCAGAATCTTACACAAGCAGAACTGCAGCAGTAATAGAAACAAATAAATCAATCCAATAAATATGCAGTAAAGCACTGGGTGCATGTGATAATAATGGCGAAAAAACAATAACAATAGTGAAATTAACAATAACAATGATAATGATGATAATATCTGTAGAATAGATGAAAGTTGCTTGGATGTCGTGAGCTGCTTTTATCATGTTGCCTACTGCATTGCTTTCACATAACCCATGATTACTTCTACTGCTCTACTCAACAAGCATGAACAAAATCACTGTAGTATTCGTGTCTCTTTAGGGAGCTGGCTGATAGCTGTGTGGCTCCTGAGGCCATGACCAGATCTTAATCATATGTGTTTTCTGTTTCCACATCATTTATTTTCAAAAATATGAGAGTGAAAAGAAGAGAAAGTGAAATATAAATGATGAAACGTGTATCCCTTTTGTGTCCTTCCAGGGAAGAACCAATGCCTTGTCTGCTCTCAGGCAGAAAATGAGCAGCGTCGTGCAGTCTTGTCTTATTTCTTAGGGGAAGATTTGCCTCTTCTGCATCACACTCTGTTTCAAGAAGCAAGGGAACACTCAAAACAGAGGGGTAGGCGTAAAAATAACAAACCAGACAGAGACTAAGTTGTCCAAGGACTCATCTTTACAACCATATAGATATGAGGCCCCTCTTGAAAATGAGATGCCACATCTCAAGGGACAAACCTTAATAAATATATTCAACAAATGTGGTGTTATGCAGATAAAGATTGAATCTATATTCAGCAGAGACAAATGTGATGAGGACAGATTAATGATCTGGGCGTCCATGGGTTTGTCTCTCTCATAAATTCTTATTTTTAGTCTCTTCGTCTCTGCCTGGATGGATGCATCTCTGGATGGATGTATGTGTATATACAAATATATGTATTTATGTTAATTTGTTTTTATGCATGTGTATCCAAAAAATGAAGAGCATGGCTCCAGTCTGCTCTGTTGTAAAGTGTCTTGAGATAATACCTGTTATAAACTGATGCTATCAAAAAAAGATTGATTCACTGATTGATCTAGATGGACAGCTGGAGATGGGCTCGAACCCTCAACCTTCTGGTTGATGGCAGAGAGTATGTACCACCAGACTGAGCCACTGACGCCCCTGTGATGCTCCACTTCCACTCTGAACGTCACAGAGACATAACGGGGAACAGGTTGAAAAATAACTTGCTAAAGCTCAATAAAAGCAAAAATGGAGATCTGGAGTCCAGTCTCTTGTTATTCTATCTCATCATATAAAACTTTAGGCATAAAAATAACTATCAAAAGTTTTTTGACGGTTACGTAAAACTTGAAAATAAGATGATTTGAGATAGTTGAGGTAAAACTCTATAATATATTGCCCATGCTATTTGATTATTTTGTTTAAATTTGTGATCCCCGCTGGGTCTGAGTGGCCCTCATGAACCTCCATGGCCCCAGGATTTATTTCAATTATTTTAGGTTAATTACCTCTGCCAAGGAGGTTGTGTTTTCACCAGGGTCTGTTTGTTTGTTTGTCTGTCTGTTAGCAAGATTACACAAAAACTACTGGATGGATTTACATGAAATTTCACCAGAGGTGTGGTTTGGTCCAAGGAAGAAGCCATTACATTTTGGTGCTAATCCGCATATTTCTCTGGATGCAAAAAAATCCCAAACTTTTCGAAAAATTCCATAACTTAACATTGGGTCGTATTTTAAAAAATCATATCTCTGACATCACTTGATGGATTCACTTCAAAATTTACAGGATAGTATACATAATATACCTCTATCATCAAGGTAAATTTCATCTGGATCAGATCCAGACTGACGTCACAAAAAAACATTGACGTTTATGGCAAGTCCCATTCATTTCTCCTTAGCTGCTGTTAGAGTTCGGCCCCCTGTACGTCATTATAGGAATTGTAGTTTATTTGCAAACTGACATCAACATTTTTCAAGCCTATGTCACTACATTTCCCAGCATCCCTTGCAATGCCAGCAGAGGACTTCTCCACATGGACAGACATGAGCGGACACTCGGCCGTCCAATCGGAAAGCCACTGCTGTTACTGAGCTGCTTGGTGGAGGTCTGCGCTCTCGGAGTGCTTTTCTAGTTTGCTTATGATTTAGATTGATTATTTTAATTACTTTATTTCAATCTCCAAACACTCAACCACACTCAGTCAATATTTGAATTACGTTAATTTAGTTAAACTGAGGATTTGAGTAAAATTGAAACTTAACTTGACAGGTATTTTATTTAATTTTCCTTTACAAAAACTCAAATTAGAATTAAGTTACCTGGACTAAAAATATTTTTTTAGTTAAATTATTTACTTTTAATGAAATTACATCCCCTTAAATTAATTTAGGTTTTTTGAGCTAGCCCTAAGTTGAAAAGTTTTGCTCTAATCATTATTTTTTCTAAAGTTAAAGTGCTCTCCACAGACATACTTGACCTTGCCCCCCCCCCCCCATGTAAAATGGAGGCTTTACTCTTTGGCGAACAGACGTACCAGACTCCACTGACACAGCGCGTGGACAGAGCTCGGGGCATGATCTCTGATCCCTGCTGCATGAAACCGCCCACAGGGAACCAGAGACTGTTCCCCAGCGTGTACTGGTTCTCCAGGACGTCCCGCCGCTCCCGCAGGCACGGGTGAGGGTTGTACCACTCGTAGGGGCTGAGTCTGGAAGAGCAGAGCAACACAAATATAAGAGGGTGGATGCTTAACAGACTGGAGTTTGTTCAAACAGAGCAACAGATTCAATCAAACAGCTGACTTAATATTTATATATTTATTTATTAGATCTTACTCAATGTGGTACACAAGTTTATTTCAAATATTAATGAATTGTAGACTTAATTATAAACTGAATAAATCATAGTTCTTTGCTTGAAATCAGTGGTGAAACTGACTTTTTGTGTCTTCAAAGATGCTGTACATGAATCAATGAATGTATTTGTTTACATAAGTAAAAGACCTGCAAGTTAAATATTAGAAAAAAAAAAACAGTAAATATCACATTTATTGCACAGAGGAAGTTGTTTCAGTTGGCTTAGCTCATTTAACCCTTTAACTGGCATCGTAACCATGTGGTTGACTTTTTGCTGCCATACCACTGTATTTAAAACTCTGAAATTCCATCTTTGTCTGTTTTTTCCTTATTCACCTCTCTGAAGTGAGAAAAAATCTTTTTACATATTTCCAGATCCTCTAACAATCAGAATTTAGTTGAAGGAAATAAATTTGACTTTAAAAAGTATCTATGATTCCTCAGAAAACTGGGTCAAGAGGTGAAATCCATTCATGCCCAGGATAACCCTTAACAGGCAAGCCAACCAGCAGGTTGACCTGCATATCTGCTTCCCAATTGGGTAATCTGAAACATAAAACCTGAAATGTTGCTAAATGAAGAGGCAGTAACACAATTTTACCAACAAATAATTTGTTTAAATAGAAATATTTAATATTTAAATGTTCAGCTGGTAGAGGTGCAGGCAAAGATCTCGTTTTAGTTGGACATTTTTTATTTTTGTTGGAGTTAAAGGGATGGTTTGGGATTTTTTAAGTGGGGTTTGTATGAGGCACATGGCATTACCCTGAACATTAGCCATTTCACAAAGCTCAGTTCTTTATCTGTGGAGAAAAAGTTGGCACATACAAATACAAAAGTATTTCTTATTTTGGAAGTCAAAGGGTTAATTAAGTTTAATCTATTCTGTACTTGGAGAGTGAAGTGAACTGGTGCCAAATTCCTTGTATGTCTAACATACGTGGCCAATAAAGCTGATTCTGATTCTGATTCTGATTATTTTAATTTTGACTCTTAAGTTTAATGTTTGTAAAGTTAAATACTCGAGGGACACTTCACTGTTATCAATAAGGTTTAACTGCACACATTCTCTCTCTCCCTCTCTCTCTCTCTCTCTCCTTCTCCCTCTCTCTCTCTCTCTTTCTGTCTGTCTGTCTGTCTCTCTGTCTCTCTCTCTCTCTCCCTCTGTCTCCCTCTCTCTCTCTCTCTCTCTCTCTCTCCCTCTCTCTCTCTCTCTCCCTCTCTCTCTCTCTCTCTCTCTCTCTCTCTCAGAATCATGGAGGCAGGTGTGTTACCTGGCAGCCAGGAAAAGGACGCAGCTGACCGCGAGGTACGCCAGCAGCATGAAGAGCCAGACAGCCGGGGAGAATGGATCCAGGAAAGAGAAGTATCCCGGTTTACGGCCCTGAAACACACAAACACACAAACATCATCAGTCCACGTTGTTAACTTGGACTGACGGACAATGTGAAGGACCAAACAGGGTCAGCAGGTCCCCTGTGGGGGCCCTATGGTCACTTGAACTTCTGTTGACGGGATACTAAACTAAACTCTGGAGAGTCATGTCACATGAACCATTTACAGTTTTGTCCAAACTGTAATCTAAAAAAATGTCCTACGTCTCAGTTTCCACAGAGACAGTCCCTTGTGTGCTCACTGACAGGACGGGGACAGAGGTCTTTTCAGCTTGCTGTTGCAGAAAATGGACTTGTCTGCATGGATCTCTCACTCAACACCCTCAGCACTTTAAGGACGAACAACAGCGCTGATTGTGAAGTGGACGTTCAGGCTCTTCACATCAGTATCAACCTCAGAAATCACTCGCTCTCTCTCCAGGCTGAGGGGAAAAAGTCCCTGCAGGCAGAGGCTTCTTCTAAAGTCTGACGTCTGAATCACAGGGCGATGGGACTCGAGCAGACCTTTATTTCTGACCGCTGCAGAGCTCCTCGCTGGTTATTTCTTTGTTTTGTGACTTGATGACAGGAGGGACTTCACAAACGAAGTCTGAAAGTGGACTGGAGTGGTGAAACAAGCTGTGATTGAAGCAGAGAGGACAGAAACAAACAGAGGACTGGAAGTGAGACTCCAGAGTGTTTGAGGCTGCGGTGGCATTTTGTTTCTGACAAGTGGAACCAGAGACGGAGCCGCCACACTTCAGCATGCTCTCCGTACATGAATGTTGGGCATGTGGGACCCCCCGGAGCTCCAGAATCCCCCATCAGTCTTCATCCAAACATGGTCTTCAAATTCATCAACATATTACACAGAACACACAATCAAGCGTGGCACCATGTTTAAACAACAGTGTCAACAATGAACACCTTCATGGGTCAGATGTGCGATCACTGGACACAAAACTCCCAGAAAAAAATGGATTAGAAAAAAATGTCTGCAAATTATGTACATGAAAAAGCTGTGTCTGGTGGCCTTAAAGGGACACACCAACATTATTTCCTTCTCTCCATGTCTTGCCTCATTCTTGAGTCCATGACAAGCAGATAGACTCCATTCTTATGACTGTAACAAGGAAGAGATGGGCAGAACTTGCCCACTGCTAATTAGCTTAGCTCAAACACTGGGAGTCAATGGGTAGTGTTAGCCTGCCTCTGCCTACAGTCATCAGATAAACTCTTCAGTATTCCTAAATGGTCCTGTGTGCTTGTTGTGATTCATTTTTCTTTTTAAGACTAAGATTAGCACTTTATGTAATTTTCAAAAGATATACATATGAAACTAAACCGCAGGGTGCATGCGTAAACTACCGTGGATGTGCTTGAATGGAGATCAACAAAACAAAACCTCTGTTTATGAGTAGAAGAAGCTTGGTACTAAGGATTACAGCCGACTTTGTCAGAGAGGACAAGGATGATTACTTGGTGATTGACAAAGATCCACAGATCTTGAGTTTATCTGATGACTGTAGGCAGTGTTTGAGCTAAGGTAAGTAGCGGTGGGCCAGCTCTGCCCGTCTCTTCCTTGTTACTGCATGTACTTTCAAAGAATGGAGTCTATCTGCTTGACATGGACTCGGGAGTGAGGCAAGACATGAAAACAAAACAAATGTTGGTGTATCCCTTTAAGTCAGAACCTCAGAGCTCCCGGATTTACGCAACTCCTACCACGATGATAAGCCTCTGAATCCCCCTGGGGTGGCTGCCACCACAGCCCAGCTCCGAACATGCAGAAGAAGATGGATCAGAAGATGGATGGAGGTCCCTTCAGTAAAGACAAAAGAGCTGAACTTTATTTTGATTTGTAAATCTTTCTTATCGTTGCATTGTTTATTGGGGCAGTAAGGTGGTGCAGCATGAAGGTTGCCGGTTCAAACTCCAAGTCAGTAAGGCCCTTATATGTTTGCATGTTCTCCAGGTGCATGGGTGGGTTCTCTCTGGGCACTCCGGTGCCTCCCATAGACCAAAACATGCTCATTCAGTTGACTGGTGACTCCAAATTGCCCTTAGGTCGGAGTTGGGCATGAATGGTTGTCTGTCTCTCTATGTGGCCCTGCAATTGTCTGGCAACTGGTCCAGGGTGTACCCCACCTCCTGCCCAATGTCAGCTGGGATCGACTTTAAGACCCTCATCCATCTCCACCTGGTTAAAGTGAGGCAGTATAAACAGAGAAAGCTCCTCAGCTCCTCGCTGATAACAGACTCTACATAATAACCACCTTTCACTCAAAGCTATCAGTGTCTCCGTCCTTAAAACACAACCTCCACTTTTCTGACTGACAGACTGCGTTCAGGAAACAACTCCCTGATCTGAGTCTCTCTCCTCTCCAGCCTGCCTTGTCCTCTCTGAGCATAAACCTGCAATTCAAATAAAATAACGAAGAGGAGCTTCGGCGGCAGATTGTGGTTTAAGGAGTTAATGACAGCCAGTCAGAATCTGGCAGTGAAGACCGTGAAGAGCTCACAGATTGGACCAAATGACAGCAGATGTCTGAAGCTGTAACAGAGGCTTTGTTTAGCCCGGCTCTTTAAAAGCACTGAGTAAAGCTGTCTGAG
This sequence comes from Cetoscarus ocellatus, assembly GCA_037902135.1. Taxonomy (NCBI): domain Eukaryota; kingdom Metazoa; phylum Chordata; class Actinopteri; order Labriformes; family Labridae; genus Cetoscarus; species Cetoscarus ocellatus. The sequence continues at coordinate 378,409 of JBAMNC010000067.1, read as the reverse complement.
CAACAACACTTCATCTCTTTACAGTCTTTTTTTAGAGTTTCAACAAAATAACCAATCAAGGGTCGTGACAGGAACAAAAAAAGTCTGCATTGTGACCATTTTTTGGACATTTATGACATTACGCTGTGAGGGTTTTTCTTCAAGCTTTGCACAAATATTCATTCTTAATCAAAAATGAAGTACCTGGAGTTTGAAGTTGAAGGTCATGGATTCTCACGTATGAAAAGCCGTTTGATCAGAGATAAAATTAGTACTTGTAGACTTAATAATGTAACTAGTAAAAACTCAAAGAATTCCTAGAAGCACTAGGAACACAACATTGTCTCCTAGTAGACAATTTGGTTTCTCGTGCATTAGTGTGCCAAAAAGTTTTACTAGTAAACAAAATTGTTGTTCACTAGTACTACTAGTGAACTCAAAATATCTCACTTGTAGTACTAGTAGACTGTTTTTTGTCTACTAGAAGTCCTAGTAAAACCAAAAGATTCACTAGTAGTTCTAGCTGACAGAATGCAAACGAAGTAGGAGGGATTATAACCAAATCCAGCACCTTGATTGGTTGTTATATTTTCAAAAGCCAATGGGAAGCCTGAATTTGATTTCCCCCGCCCCCTTATTAGCATATAGGGCTTACTACTAGTACTGGTGAATATTTTCAATCTACTAGTAGTACTAGTGTGACTTTTTGCTACACTAGTAAAGTCTACTTGCGCATTACTTTACCAAAATTGAGTACATGTACTCCAAATCTGAGTGCTATTTCATGCCCAAGCAGCTTTCCATAATCATGTTGATATCTTACTTGTGAACATAACATCTAGAAAAACTCTCAGTCACTCTTTTTGCACAAATTTTCTCTCTGATTTAAAGATGCACAAGCTTGATTCTCAAGGTCATACATAGGTCAAATTTCAAGGTCATAATCATCCTAACTCAAGAATTAACTGACTAGACTTAGCAGACCCTCCAGGACTTCGCTGTCATTTTTGTGAGTGTTAAAGAAAAAAAAAGAGATTTTTCTGCTTTTTTCAGAGAAGTGCTGCAAAACTTGTGATATTTTAAAGCTGTATTTTTATCAGACATTTCAAGAGCAAAAAAAACTTTTCAAATCTGAGTTCAAAAAGTTATCGTTATGGACAAGATCCACACTGCATTGGAAAAAATGAGTTTACATGTAGTAATTCCTTGACCTCTTGAAAGCTGGAGCAAACACAAATTTCAGTTTGTGGTGCGACTGAAGTAAATCCGATCCATCGTGCGGCAATTTGTGGCGAAATTGTTGCACGAACAATACAAATTTCACATCTTTCAGGTTTGCAGGGTTTTCACCCTGCACCCTTCAACTTAATTGCATGTAAACACCTATGATTAGTAAGCAGGTTTGCAGGCTTCAGTCAAGTTTTACTCTTGCTTTAGCCTGTCTTCTGATGGCTTCAGCAAGAGTTTGATTTATTAACTCTCTCAGAACAACCAAGAACAACAAAAAACATCCAACGGGCTCACAGAACAGGCTCTAAAGCTGTCATCCTAACATTTGGCAGAAGTGATAAAGCTTTATTTTACAGTTATAATGTTTAGTTTTGTTCCCCTTCTTACTCTCTGCAGGTGCCTCACACACTTTCTCCACTTCAGTGACATCACTTCCTGTCCCACAGCGCTGACGTCCCTCTATGATGATGTCAGAGGTCCTTGTAGTGGCCGTAATAACTCTCCGAGCCCGTGACGGAGCGAACAGCGGAGTGATAATATATGGAGCTGTAATGAATTGGGAGCAGCAGCCGACATAAATTCACGGAGTCGATCACCAGAGGGCAGAGACGCTGATAAACACGACGCCTCCTCGGTAATGTGTGTGCACGAGTCAACAGCCCCAGCAATTAAACAGATTAGCATCTTTAAGTGTGCTCGCCAGCTATTTAGATTGATGCTCAGCGTGTGTGAAGAAAGTGTGTGAAGCTCTTTTTACCTCCAGATGTGACTGTTTCTTTACTCAGCCACTCTGAGAGTCTGTGATGAACACTCAGACGATTGTCTTGTTTACTCAGAGTCTAAATTAAGTCAGATTAAATTTTTAACAGATCGTATGAGAATAAACTGTCTCAGCAATCTGTTTACTCCCCCAGATGAACACAATGTTATGTGGCTTGTTTGTGGATTGGCGGATAAATCTTTCTCAAGTAAACAGCATCACAACTGTTGTTAACATCAGAGAAATCAAATATCGTCAACACTGATTGGAGGATTAAAATCTGACATCATCAAGAGTACAAACTTCTCATTACTCAGAGGAGAAGAGTAACTCACTGAGCTGTGACTCGTGCTGTTAAAGAGGACAGTGCACTAGTGTTGTATAAACCAGAGGGATTTAAACGTTATGCTCCCTAAATGCTGGCCTGCTCGTGGTACCATCAGGCTCTAAAAATAGACTTAAACCCTCTTTTTTGATAAAGCTTTCACTAAGGGCTGGCTCAGGCCTGGATCGGCTCATAGACTGGCAGATGACTTGGAACAATGAGCTTCTCCCTGCCTCTCTTTGCCCCTGATTTTTGGCTCCTGGACTCGTCTCTGGTTCTGGTCTTGTAGGCTGCTTTGGAGCGTTGGTGTGGACAGCCTGCTGCTGTGGACCTTAAAAGCTTCAAATACCGCCATTGCAAATAAGTGCATGACCAGGGGGGGCTGGCCCATACTGGGCAATAGTGCACCGGCCTCCTTAAACTACACAAAAAAAGAGAGAGAAAAGAGTTTATTGTGCTAGTCTAAGTCTTCATATCATTGTCCAATCAGCAGCCTGAACATTGCTGCGATGTCACCGTCCAACCAGCAGCCAGATCAGTCAGATTGAAAATCGCCCCAGGCGCTCTCATAGACGTACATGTTGAGACTCTTTTTTTCAAATTTTGGACCTTACAGTGCATTTCTATGGCTCCGGGAGGGCTTGCCCCAACGTGATTTTGTCATATGCACTGATGCCTGCTTGGACGATACCCACAGCACGCACGAGAGAGATGATTCAAAGTGATACATGTGAGTGATTTATCGGGGTTTTTCAGTATTTTTGGAGTAAATACTGTACAAATATTGTAAATAATAGCATTAGTATCATTCTGCAGTGTTTCCTTGTTGTTTTTTTGCCATATTTTTCCTGTGCTTTGCCGTATATTCACCGTTACGTGCATATATATACATACACACTAAGACTAAGGATGGGAAGTGAAAGCAAATTCCAGTTGAGAATCAATAACAACTCCCTCAGAACAACAAAAGAGAGCATATTGAGAAATGACAGGGGGTAAGCCTGGGGAGGAAGCAGTGCACTGAGCAGAAAAAGCACTCCATGGATGTGAGGAGTGCAAACTTGGACTCTGTCTTCATCTGGACAGAAACTGCTTCAGGAACTTATTGTCAATAAAAACAACGTCTGGACATGGTCTAATAAACAGTCTGTAACATGGACACTAAATGCTGCAGGCAAACAAAAATGTTTGAGTGTATGTAAATGGGTTAAGTTTATATTTCGTCATCTTAAAAAACATTTGTACATGTTCATTTACATTTTTTTATAAAGAGAAACCTGTTGAAAATTCTGACACATTGATATTTCCTGACACATTGATTGACAAAAAAAGACCAGGTGGGCTGTTATAATTACAGCATTTAAAAAGTTACGTGGGACCACCTGAATGTTTTACTGTGGGACCAAATTTATTGTATTTTAGACATTTAACTTGATCAGGCTACACAAAAATACTGTACAGTATGTACATGTCATGTCTGGTGTTGCCATCTAGTGGTTGAACAGGAAAACCAAATTAAACAATGCAATGTAACACTGTAAGGTTAGCTGTCTGACTTTTTTTAAGTATTAATTTACCCATTAAACGGGTCATCTTAGCCATCACCACAACTGTTGCCCCCCCCGAGAAATTTTTTCAGGAGCCGCCACTGTGTATGGCATTGGTCTGCTCTCTCTAGAGCATCTTAAAATAACATTTGTTAAGACTTAGCAAGAGAAGGTTGAAGAATCCACAATGGAAGGATGGATGGATGGATGGGTAGATGGATGGATGGATGGATGGATGAATTGACCAGTGGTAGGTGGTTGTTCACCACCTGTGAAATGCTCCAATTAGGTGTTTATGAAACATTCCTCATCTTCACAGTCTGATGTTGCCCCTGTCCCAGCTTTTTTGGAACACGGCAAACACAGGCATCAGATTCAAATGAGTGAAAGTCAGTTAGGAGCATTTCCAACATGGCTGACTCCATCACTGAACACTGTCACTGCGCCCATGTGAAGCCGAGTCTGTGGGAGCCTGAATCGGCTCCTCAGACTGTAACAGCTCTCCCTCTCAGTCCACTGAATCCTTAAACAAACACTCCGAGAATGAATATGAGGCTCTGCAGCGTGAGGACGGCCGCTCTCGCATTAAACAGCTGAGTGATGGCGGAGTGGATCACAGCAGACTGGATCAAACGCAGAGGACAGATGGTGGAGGTGAATACTGATGAGCCGCAGATGTACAGTATCTCTGCAGCACTTCGCCCTCAGAGCACACGCATCATTATGTTTTAACCACTAATTAAATAAATGTTTTATTAACATTTATTGTCATTACTCTCACATTCACACGGCTCGGGCCAGCTGCTGCTCACGGACGCAGAGTTTAGTCGTTAAAAAAGCTCCTCGTTGATGTTTTTTACCGAGCCCTTTGATAAATATCCAATCCTAAAGCCGGACCCTCGGCTCTCTGTGATCCAAGCTGAGGCTTTAACAAGGACTGCAGAAGGATGATGTTTACAAGTCCAGGCTGAGGACAACCAAGCAGGAAATGTCAGAGGAGAGAACAGCTGAGAGCAGTGTCCAGGACAGACAGAGGAGAAACAGCACTCAGGCCCCAAAGGAGGTGAAGAGGAGGGGTTTCTGTGTCAAACCTGAGCAGTTTCATCTGTGCACTGTCAAATTACCCATCTAAAGCCCCAGTCACACATTGCTGTTTCTCAGGGCGATTGTGCACGACTGTACAGGATTGGCAAGGCTGGTTTGATTGGCATGATATGGGAAGAAATGACTGTCTCTCCCCCGGACACACCCCATACATACACCATCAGTAACGCTTCTACGGCACTTCAGGGGCGTTCGTAAATTAGGTCAATACAACGATACAATGAGGATTCAATGAATTCCCATCCCGCTGACCCGGCGTCAGCCCCGTTCGAGCCCAGTTTGCATCACGTAAGCGCCGATTGAGCCCTGTCGCTTGTGTTTTTGTCGCGCTCACTTCCCGAAAGAGATACGTAAGAACAACAGTCAGAAAGGATCACATAACGCATTCCGATAGTCTATAAATACAAGTCATGAACAGGCATTATCATTACAGTTGGGGCACAATCGGATACGTCCTTGTCACTCGTCCTCAGAAAGCTTTCTGGATTGAGCCATGATCAGCCCGATTGAGCCCCGTACATGCCACGCTAATACCGTTCACCTTAGGACTGCATTAGGCTTCCACCCTGCTATACTAGGAGCAAAAAGCTGGGACAGGGGCATGTCTACCACTGTGTTACATCGACTTTCCTTTGAGCAATACTCATTAAATGTCTGAGCTGATGTCTTCCTGTCTTTGGAATGAAGATAAACTCCTACCTGTAGTCCACCTAAAGTCTGATCTTTATGGACTACAGTCAAGGACTCCATCAGAGAAGAGAATAGGTGTAGGAGGCCACTGGAGCTGCTGAGGCTGAGCTGACTTGTTCATGTTCCTGGTTGAGCAGCCTGACGGGAACCGGAGGTTTAAAAATAAGCAGACCCGTCCTCACACACCAGGACTGACTCGACACAATTAGGCTTTCCTCGTGTTCCAAGAGCAGAGCAACATGGTATGTGGAAATCATCCATATTATAAGTAGCTTTGTCGTTATTTTGAAAGGCAGCGCTCTCAAATTAATGCTTATTTGTTGTGGAGCGGTGTGTAATATCGGGATGAGACGGTTCGGGCTCAGGACAAGCCAGTGGCTTGTCAAAGTTTGCACCCTTGGTAGGCGAAGCGAAGTACGTCGCTCTTAAGTGTTTATGTAAAAGGATGTTGCAATATTTTGTATCCAGGGGTGGTTACTGTCAGTGTTTTAAGGAAGTGTGTGTGCTTGTGTGTGTGTGTGCGTGTGTGTTTTGTCTATTGTATTTGTAATAAACAATGTGTATTGTTGAACGGAAATGTGCAATATGCTAAACTGTGTTCAATGTGTCTTGTAGTTTCATGGTGCTTGAAAAGCAATAAATAATGATGGACATGAACCAGTTGAAGTCTCCGCGTACCCATTGATGCCAAGGGCCGCAACAATAAGGGTGGGCCAAATCACCGATTCATGTTACGATTCTGAATTTGTTCTTAATTTTGAAAATTGATAAGAAGTTGTTTGTCCTGCTATTTTGAGTGCTTGTAAACATGCTGCTCGTACTTTTGTCTGCACAGTCTCCTGTAGCACACATTGGCAATTGAAGTGCATGCTGGAACTAGCTGGTTGTGCTGCTCAAGTTAGCCTGTTAGCTAGCTGCATCAAACTCAATATTGGCAGTTTCATTTCTAAAGACTTTTGCCCCTGCAGCATTGGAGATAACGAAGGCTTAAGGCTGGGTAAGGCAAATACATTTGTATTGGACCTCTCAGCAAAAAGACAAAAGCAAAACATCAGAACACAATGGCAAAAGAAGAAAATAGGTGAATAAACCTAAGATAAAAAGAGAAGAAACAGCTGATGAAATGGTTTTATGCTGAGACGAGGATATCTGACAAAAAGGTTCATATTTCAATGAAATCTGGAACTACAGCACCCACACTGTATTAAAATTTACCACAGTGTAGATAAAAACTGACAGTCTGAGCCCTGGAGCCCTTTTTGGCCCCACTGATTCTCAATAAAAGCACTTTTTTCATTCTGCTATCACTGCAATACAGAAATATAAAATACAGTTAATTCCTCTGTAACCCTGTCTCTCAGTGGCAAAAAACTGCACACACAAAAAATCACCACAGATTTCTCCATTTTTTATGTTTGCAGAGAGGCATTGTGGGAAATGGTCGGTGATTGAACTGATAGGATATAACACTGACATATATATCAGACTGATAAACCCTGCACAAAATGATCCACTTTGCTTTCATCAAATAAAAACTATTACTTATTTTGTTAAAAAGTGCCAGTATTAAGTTTTTTTTTCCATGTTTCATATTTCTGAATACATCCAATATCCTAAAAGAGTTTTTAGAGGGACGGGGTGATTTTTTTTATAGGAGGGCCTGGGTGTTAAATATAAAACCGTAATTAGATTCTTTCACTCAATATTTATTATTCTTTATTTATTATTTTACATTAAAGTCTTAAAAGCATATTCTCTGAGCTGTGCCAACGTCGAGCACAAAACACATTGTATCTTTCCCTCGTTTGGGGGAAAGATTCCCATCTCTAGAGGATAAAGTGAATTAATGTCTTTCAAGTTTCATGGTCCGTCAGTGTTGCATGAATTAGCATCAGGTATGATCACTGAAAAAGCTTCCTGATATAACAAAGGAAACTCAGCAGCTGGTGTGCAGCAATGACAGTGGAATCTTTTCTCTCCTGTTATGCTAAAATAACAGAATAACAAAGCCTGAAGACAAAGAAAATTCCCCTAAAAGAAAGTGTGTTTACCACAGTTTACTATTCCCCTCAGTATGAAACCACAAGACTACGGCTATATTAAATTTTGTCAGTGATAAATGAGACTTATTCCAACCAGCAGTGATCAAAAAAATCACCAAATTCTCTTTCAGATTCATGTCCATTGGGATGCCAAGCTTGAAAATACTCTCAGGTAACAGAGACCAGATCTGATTAAATTGTCAAGGAGTTGTATGAATTCCTTCCTCACCTGCATTTCTTTATCTAAGCCCATCAATCACACTTCAAACTCCTGACATAAAGAATAAAAACAGGGATGTTCAGAGGTGAATTCAGTCCAGGCCGCTGCAGCTTCACACGTTTTCTTGCACAAATCTTGTTTGTATTTCAAGCTCGGCACCTTTGGGATGCTGAGCTTGAAAATACTCTCAGGTAACAAAGACTAAACCTGATCTAAATGTCTGGAAGTTGTGTGAAGTCTTTCCTCACCTGTTTTTCTTTACTTAAGCCCATCAATCATATTTCAAACTCTTGACATAAAGAATAAAAACAGGGTGTTTAAAGGTGAATCCAGTCCAGGCCGCAGCAACTTCACACGTCTTCTTGCAGGAATCTGGTTTGTATTTCGTCATGGCTTCAGGTATTTCTCCTACTTATCAGTCCATTGTTGTTTTTTTTACTTATACTTTCTGTTTTTTTTTTTTTTTTACCTGAGCAGCAACTCAAACAGGAAACAAACATTCACCACTCAAACATTCTTTGCTGCACTTTCTCTCCTTGAGAAGCAGAAGCAATTTCCTCTTGTTTGTTGTGATTCCTGAGCGTTCACAGTTAACATGCTGTCCTTCCTCCGTCTGCTATGCAAATCCAAAAACCTCCCTGCTGGCCTGTTTGCAGTCTGTTCACCTAAAAATCCAACCTGAGCCGGCCTCCGCCACACTCACAGGAAGCACACGTCCACGCTTTCTATTCCAGTCATGAAGGCAGAGTCACCGATCCTCCCCCAGAGGCGGAAAAACTCTTTCTTTTTTCAACCTGCTGCTCCTATCACCTTCCCACTGACGGACTCACATCCACCAAAGAAGAAGAAACACGCCCTCTGCCTGTGTCCTCGCTCCTCTTTTACCCCAACTCTTCATGTGTGAGCTCTCTGGTCGCAGTAATATCTGCTTATTCTCGGTCCTGATCTCACGGTTTGGCGGTGTGACCCGAGCAGGCGGGGGTTTGTCGTTGCCTCCAGCGCGGCGCTGCAGAGGAGGCTGTTGTGACTGCAGCATTTTTCTCTCTCTGAATTCATCAAATCACAGAGCGGATGGGGGGAGCGAGAGAGACAGACAGGAGGTGTCAACAGGTGCAAGCACGCGGTTGTTCCATTTGTAAAGTCTGCAGGCAGGGCGAGGGAAGTTAAACAAGCTTTTATCAGGAGATTCAAGGTCTTATTGGAGGGAAATAAACAGCCTGCTGACATCTACACAGCCAGCACAACCTGCTCTGCTGCTGTGCTCCATGATTTATCCTTCATGTGCTCCAGGAAAAATCACTCAATTATAACAAACTTTTAGATTCAGTTATTCCTCCAGGAGCACAACACAATCTCCAAACTCAAAGCAGTGGCCTCACTCATCAAGCTACGAGGCTTAAGAAGCCACCGATCTCAAAACCAAAATGGTGGCTTTTTATTAACTTGTGCCAGAATGGGATGGAAATAAACAAGTCCAGTTGCCTGTGAGTTGGACTTGGAAGTTGGTTTGGTAGCTGGAGAGTTGCAAGCTGACTTCCTGGAGCTGGTTACAGCAGAAGGTACACAGCTGAGAGGGGTTGGCATCCCTTCGTTCCAGAGCCTCGGAACAAAGAGTTTGCACCTTTGCACCCTTAAACTCCATCGCACAGGAACACCGGCGAATCAAGTGTGCTGGTGGTGCAGATAAGTCGTCAGGAATGTGCTCCCAGACCTGACCTGAAAGCCTTAGTCCAGACACGCTCTTTGACAAACAGCTAATCCCAAGCTAGCTAGCTGCCGATGAAAGCTAGTCGTGCTGTCACTTTCCCCCAAAATCAAACTCGATCGTTTTTTCCAGCCTACACAACCGAGGATGCCCCCTGCCTAAACACTCAAATGAGCAACAAACAGGCCCACAGATTTGTAATAGTGGGCCAATTACTCTGCACATAATCAACACACAGTGGGGTCCAAAGTGCTTCTGCTTGGAGGGGATTTGCCGGTCCTCCATTTCCTCGAGGTGTCTTCATCATCTGTTTTTTTTCCCTGCAGCTGTTGTTGAGGTCAAGAGAGCACTGGCTGATCGGGTTATGCTGTGGGCGCCCTCAGCTGGTTGACTGCTCCAGACGCTCTATTATGCTGTTCAACTGTTTATTCAATATTTGAATGTTTATTTACACTTTGATTACAGATGCTCGAACGGATATTTGAATATCGAGGAAAAGGGGACAGTCCGGCTGATTTGCCTCCAAGCTGGTATTGTCCAAATGCACTCAGACCGCCTTATTGAAGCTGCTTAAAGTCTTCCTACTCTTTGTTGCTGTCTTTGAAAGGCGCTTTGCAACCATCCTCCACCCCAACTCCTCCTTTATCCCACTTTCTGACTTAATCAACATCATGCAACAACCCTGGCTATCAATATAATGTACAATGTGCAATATTTGTATCACTGTCACGGCTGCTGCTGCTGTGCTTTAAATGCTACATCAGTATTTATTCATCCATGCAGTACAATCATAAGTGATATATAATCTGAGTCTCAATCACCATGTGCACTGTAAGTATTCTGTAAATATTCAACTATCCTGTACAATACATTTCTATATCCTGTGCAAAAAATTTCCATATATACACAGAAATACTTATTTTTATTCTTAATATTTATCCTTTCTATCTTATATTAGTATATAGAGTTTTTCAATTGCACTGTCCTGTAGGATTTATCTTGTATATATTTTGTACCTACACTTTTTACAACTATTTTATACTTTACTCTTTTTTTTATGTAACTATCTATTGCACTGTAAAACGAGAAGCTCTACAATCTCGTTGTACGTTTTGTATGATGACAATAAAAGGCGCTCTGATTCTGATTCTGACACTGATGCTCGCTCTGCTTCTTTTAGCTGCTGCTCCCCCTGCCTCATGCTTTCCTTATACTCATTCAAACCTTTATTTATTCTCGAAAGGACACTGAGGTTTCCCTCATTTCAATGCTGTTGAGATTACAGACACATTAAAGCCACAGCACAATAAAACGAGTACAGAATAATCACTGTGAACAACAATCTCATCAGTAACGAGGTAGATAAAATAGAACCAGGTAAAACAGTTGCAATGTGAAACACAATGGTTAGAAATCAAAGTCCTGAACTCTGAAAGAGAAGGAAGAACATGAATTTTTAGAGAGGGTAAAGATGGAGAGAAAGTGAGCTGTTCCAGCTTTGTGCATCTGATTGTCCTCAGAATTCAATGATTCATTGGAAATACAAAACAAACAATGAAATCTGCCCCGGAAAAGCAAAACGCCAGTCTGCCGGCCTGCACTGATTTAAAGGGAATGAGTGCTGATGCTGTTTTCCTTCATGTTACACCCAAAACACATTTATGTGTAATCAGGGCACATAATTTATCCTATTTGTGCCCAGAGCCTGGCTTTGTGCTGCATATTTGTGTCATCAAAATAGCAAAATATAGACCGACACGCCTGACACTGCTGTGTGCCAAGCAATCCTTGACAACTGTCGTCATACCAACAAAATAAACAGGCAACGAAAAACAGAGCAGTCACAAAAACATAGAATAATTCAATAAATATAACCAAGGGTGTTTTACCAGATGGACTCGGTAGAGGATGCTGATCCCCAGAGTCATGAAGGGTTTGGAGAAGTCGATGACTTTCTCTCTCTCCGAGGTGATGGTGAATCCGGCGACGGCCAGGTCTGCTTTCTGCAGCCAAACACAAAAACAGAGACAATCAGCAGAGAGTATCTGATCTCACCTCGAAGAATAACCCTCTTGGGGACCTTCCTTAATCTCAATCATGAGGGCTTGCATGGGAAACTTTATCTGTGGAGAAAAAAAAGAACACACCATCGTTTTTTTTTCTGCATGAGACCGTCGACTGTCCGCTCTGATCTGATTATTCGGCCGCCTGCTGCTCCACATCATTACGTCTGATTTTCCGCTTTTTCATCCACAGGTTCTGTGACTGACGGCAGCACCTTTGTCCAAACGTTTGGACCCAGCGTGCTGAGGCCTCTAATGAAATATTGATTTTTATAGCACAGCGGTGTTCGTTGAGGGCTCAGTTGTTACAGACTGCATTAGAAGTTAACACTGAGTTGTTGTTGTGCAGCCCTCAGAGGACCGCAGGGCACTAAAGCTGCCACATGGAGGCTTTGGTTCCTGCCCGGCCTCAGTGGGTAAATCACACGGCTCACAGCCAACCATCCTAGACTGGACGCCATAAATTAGACTGAACGCTCCTGATGCAGTGACTGGAGCTTTTTAGAAATAGTACAGTCAATGAATCAAACCCGGACACTTCAAGGTCAGGACAGGGTTGATGGTTTAAATTCTTATCAACATGGAAGCTCAGTGTACTGCAAAGAAAAACCAGCTGTATATAAATTTAATCTGCTGCTGCATTAAGTCTTTTAAAAAACTGTCAATTTTTCATCCATATTTTTATCATGAAATTAAAGGCAACATGCATTTCATATAGAAGCATATATACAAATGTTCAAATATTTGTCTGCATAGAAGAATGCATTTTCACACATGTATTCATACACATGGAGTTTGCAAAGAATTATAATAATAATAAAATAATCCCTCAGTCTCCTGATCCCAATCCAAGAACAGAAAAGGAATTTGTGAGTAGACAAACAAACAAGTAATTGAGTATATACTACATTACGTCTTGTACAAAAGTAAACAAAAAAGCAAAAGGAAATAAATAAATAATAATAATAATAATAAGTGAACAAAACATATAAAGATTAAATAAGTAGAACAACTTAGTCTTTGTACACATACACACACACATATCTATCTATCTATCTATCTATCTATCTATCTATCTATCTATCTATGTCTGTGTGTGTGTGTGAGTTTGTAAAGAACCAGAGATAAACAAAAAACAGAAACACATGTACATGCATGACCACACACACTCACATTTATGTAAATATGGCCCATGTGACAGTGAGACATCTTGTGGTAGTTTTTTCATTATTTAGTCACATATAAACTAAGTGAGGCAGCTGGATGTTCAGAGGGCAGGCGGTGAATCTATGAAACTACAAACTATCAGTTTTGTAGGTCTCTGACTCTGTCTGTGCCTGTTTGACAGCAGCACTAAGAGACTTGGTTGAGATTCAGCCGGCTGTCAAAATGGCTTGTTGTTTTGAAAAACATTTCGACACTTGGACAGGATTCAGTTTAAGAGGGTTTCTGTTTGGCATCACAGGGAGAAATGTAGATATTTGAGGATCTTTCACTGGCTGCACAAGCACGTCCTGTGTGGCACAAAATCAAAGTAACACTTAATTTAATTCAGGAACACGCACGTCAGACATTTCAGCCTTTAATGATAAATAAATGTTTGTTTGTTTGGTGAAGAAGGCTCTGCTCTGCTCTGAAGAGGCTCCGGTCAGAAAAGAGTGCTTTGACTCTCCCCGAGGTGCCCTAAACCCAAAAGGAGGCAGCCCATCAGAGTATTTTGCTCAAACAACCTCAGCCCTGCCCCTGTCTGGGTAGTAAATAGAAGCAGCAGGGATTTTTTTGTAATTTAAATGCCCAAAAAAAGAAAATCGTGCAAGTGAAATGTTTTAAAGAGCAAATATCCCATTCCACCACATCCTAAGGGTGCTCTGCTGCAAAGGTCCCAAACCACTGGGCTGCGGACCGGTACCAGGCCGAGAAACATCTGCCACCAGAACATAGGGACGCAAAAATAAATAACTAAATCACTACTTGTGAAAAGTGAAGACCGTGAGGTGTTTTATTTTGAGAGGATGACCACCGTCTTTGTCACAGCTGTGATGAATGGAAAAGTACAACCTGAGTTGAACTCGTGGTTAAACCTTGTGCTCATGCACTTTTCCACCTGCGCTCTGGACGAGGCTGTAAATGCATCTCTCTCTGCACGATGTGTGTCATGGCACACACTCAACTCCCTGACGAGGCAGGCTTCAATACAGAGGTCAGAACTGATAAAATACACCTTTTTTACAGCATTTTCCTTCAAAAGGTGTTTTGGTTCAGTTAGTTACCGTGTCAACAGGTGACTTTCAGCCATCTGCGTTCCTAAATGTCAATGCTAATAGGCCAATAAAAACAGAATGAGTCCTAATGAGTAATTCTTTATGGCTGAACATCCATGATGAGAATCTCCTGTTCCACCACATCTGAAAGGTGCTCTATTAGCTTGAGGTCTGGTGACTGTGAAGACCACTGGAGTACAGTGAAGAAACCAGTGTGAGATGATCTGAGCTCTGAGACATGGAGCTGCTGGAAGTCTCCATCAGAAGATGGTCCACTGTGGTTATAAAGGGATAGACATGGTCAGCAACAATCCTCAGGTAGGCTGTGGGGTTTGAACCATGTTCAGGTGGGACTAAGGGACCACCAGCAGCAGCCTGAACCGCTGATCCACGGCAGGATCAGCGGTTCAGGCTTTGTGATGTTCACACCAAACCCTGAGCCTACCATCTGAATGTGGAGCAGAAATCCAGACTCATTAGACCAGGAGACACTTTACAATCTTCTATGGTCTAGTTTTGGTGATCCAGTTTCCTGCTCTTAGCCAACGGGAGTGGCACCAGGTGTGGTCTTCTGCTGCTATATAGCTCATATTATACGTCGTCTTCATGTTTTAACTGAGTTCCTGTTGCCTTTCTATCATCTCCAACTACTCTGACCATCCTCCTCAGACCTCTGGCACCAACAAAAGAATTGCTAATCACTGGATAGTTTCTCTTTTTCAGACCATTCTCTGCAAACCCTAAAGAAGGTTGTGTGACAGTCCCATAGATCAGCAGATTCTCAAACAACTGGCACCAACAAGCATGCTAACATCTCTTAAATCACCTTTCTCCTTCAGGTCATCTTGACCATGCCGACATGCCTAAATTCATTGAGTTGCTGTCATGTGATTGACTAATTAGCCATTTGTGTTAATTAGCAGATCAACAGGCGTTTTTTTCTTTTTGCTCTGTTTTTTTGGAGATTGAATGTTTTTGCTGTTCTCCTTGAGTCACTTTGCACCAAATAAAACAAACAAAAAAAATCTTCATTTAAAAAAATCACATTTTTATTCCTCTGTGTGTTTGCAGCCGTCAGCTCATGTCTTCTGTTTTTGCTGCTGGTGTCTGGATTTAACCTCTGTGAGTAAACACAGGGAGTGAGTTTAGGGTTGAAAGATAATCTCATTAAGGTGGAGTGATCAGAGATGCTCCGAGTGGATCCATAGAGGAGCGTTTATCTGGACCCCAGACTCCCCTACGTTCCTTAATTAAGCCTTAATTGATTAACCAGAGGACGCCTGTTCAATGAATTTCAACCACTTTCATCAGACTCCTGGGCCCGTCGAGGGTGTAACAGAGTGTGAGTGTGTTTTTTAAGAGACTCCACCTTTGAGATGTCGGCTGAGAAAGCAGCGAGGGGTGAGAGAGGTTACACATGAATGGAGAGAGAGAGAGAGAGAGAGAGGATAGTTTGAGGTGAAAACAAAGAGATGAGGAGCTCCGGTATTTTATCACATTTACATAACGCTGAGGAAAACCCGTCCATGGATGAAAGTGAGTACCTGCTGCTCTGAGTGTGTGTGTGATGGTGTGTGTGCTCCCGCTGAGGACTCCCACTGTGTAATTGAAACCACTCTCTATAATTAGTAAGAAAAAAGGCCGTTGATTAGCCCGTTAATGGCCGCTTGTGTTCCCAATTTCCGTTTTCTGACACACACTCACACTGTGGAAGTCTTCAGCTTCCATCACCATTATCATCACCATTACACGCCACAAACATGCTGTGGGGGCGGGTTTTAAGCGAGTGTGCGCGTGGGACAGCCTCGCACACACATAAACACGTTCTTCTATACTTGTGAGGACCTCTTGGCCTTCTGATGCTGTGATTGGACCAGAGGGGAAACACTTCTTCACCCTGAGTAACGCATTTATCCGTAAAGCAGGGTTAAAAAAAAGTTTGTTTTAGCTTTTGAGACATCACTATTGCCCTTTTTAGACACTCTGTTTACATGCATTAAAGGGACAGTTCGGTTTTCTAAAGTATGGGTTGCTAGCCCCATGGCGCTAGTGAACATGAGTGCCAATAAAGGAACTTGTGAGCTTTGGGGAGATAAAGGGAGATATCCGGGGTGGAAGTAAGGTGATACAAAGCAATCAATAGTGCCTCTGATAGCTACTGAAAAACAATGGCTCAAATAGACTCTACAGTAAGATCCTTTTCAGCAAAGGCCATCAGCTACTTTTATGTAAGGGACAATTTTTGCCTGACAGATATTGAGTGGGCTGGATTTATAAGAAATAAACAGGCTGACATGTTATTTATTTCTGGTTTTGACTCCAACATGTTTGTTCTCCTGGTTGCATGTTGGCTAAAAATGGCTGACAGGTGCGTATATGTTTAGCACATTTAACATAAATTAATAATATGCTAAGAATATCTTTAGTTCTTAATGTTTCTGCTCAAATACGGGTTTGATTCTTGTGAAAAGTGAAAGCCCTAGTCAGAGTAATCAGAACCATATTGCAAACATCACTGAAATAGGATTGGTATGAGATTAAAAAAAACAAAAATAGTAAAACAGGTTCAAGATTTAACCCTTTGACTGGCATTGTCACTTTGCGGTTGACTTTTTGCCATCTTACCACTGTATTTAAAATTTTGAAAGCCCATCCTCTTCTGTTTTTCCTTCTTAATATAATTGATTGAAAACTAGAAAAAATCAGAAGTGAATCGTTGCTGCATAGCTCTTCAGGAATCTAACAGCAAGATCATACATCGGAGTAAGAAAAATATTTTCACATATTTCCAGATCCTCTAACAATCATGATTTAGTTGAAGGAAATAAATTTGATGATAAAATATGTATCTGTGATTTCTCAGAAAACTGAATCATCCACTAGATATCTAAATTTTGTGCTCTGTGATGTTTTCAAATGAAAAATCAAAAATTTTGTTGCAGAAATAAAAGAAATCAATTCATGCCCAGGACTACCCTTAACAGGCAAGCCAACCAGCAGGCCGACCAACATATCTGCTTCCCGATTGGGTAATCTGAAAAATAAAAACTGAGATGTTGCTAAATGAAGGGGAAGGAACACAGTTTTACCAACAAATAAATTGGTTGTAAATGTATTTCTTAGTTTGGAAGTCAAAGGGTTAATCAGTCATCAGCATGGCTGCATGACCGGTTAAATCTTGAACCTGTTACTCTTTTCAGTCTCAAACCTTCCCTCTATAAGTGATGTTTGCAATGTGTTTCTGATGATCCTGATGAAGGCCTCAAGCTGAAATGACTGATGACAAGACAAAGTCATGAGTAGAAAGAGGGATGGAGAAACTTTTGTGAAAACTGAGGAGCAGGAGAGAATGTGAGTTACCTGTTAGTGCAGGTGCATGAACTGTAAGCCCTTGTCTGTGAACATGGAGGTCTACTTCTGTCATGAGTGGGACTTAGTAACAACGCTTCTCCTGGACCTTTCAGCTTAGTCCTGATCGGTCAAATGGGCACTGCAAACATGATGTTCTCTCTGCAAAAAGTCTGATGTAGGTGAGAGTATTTGAATTTCAAGTCAAAAATATCTCACTTGACTGATTCTAAGCCACAGTTTACTGACATGTCTGGATTAAGATCTTATTTTAAGATATATAAAATAAAAATAAAACCTGAGTTGCTTGTAATAAGTCAAATAATTTGCCAATGAGATGAGACAAATTTACCTTAAAGGGTGACTTGCTTGTTCCATTGGCAGATATTTTCTTATCATTACAAGCAGTTCAATGCCTTATTTTTGCCTTTTATTCCTTGAAGTAATATTTACTTATCTGGACTTGTTAGATCTGATCTGAGTTTTTGCAGTGCTGTCATTGTGAGCGAGGAACCCTGATGACTTTGTTGAAAACAATAAGCCAAATTTGGCAAAGGCCGATGTCACACAACAGAATGCAGTAAAATCTGAATTTTTCCCATTTGTTTTGGCTTTTTATACAATCGGGCAAAAGGCAAGAGGGTCCATTCTTCGTAATATTCAGGGAGATAGATTTATATCAGTTTGTGCTTTATATCATATATAATATCCACAGGACCAGGGCTGACTCAGCTGTTTCCAGTGTGCTCGATAAAATAGTTAAGCAGAAAGGAGAAGAACAGGGAGCTAATTATGCCATTTGACCCCAACAACAGCCATTTAACAAGCCCCAGAGGCTGATGTGAGTTGGGCCAAGGAAGTAATGTTAGCCAGAGGCAGACCCTCATGCCACTGACCCAGCGTGCATGAGGTCCTACAGAGTGCTCCAGCTAAATGCCCTCTTACAGCAGCTCTTCTCTGTGCATGTGAATGCACTCAGTGAACTGCCTGTGTGGATGAACTCACAGCCAAACTAAATCTGACTCACATCTATCTTACTTTAGCACCACAAACCCAAATTAAACAGATTTTACTGATTTAGGAGCTACAAGGAGCATGCTGCGATCAACTGACAGTGAAGGCACCCTCAACTGCAACACAAGTGGCAGCCAATTAAAACGAGTGTTGGAGCGTTAGAGAGGGGCTCGACCCCAAAGGCCACGAGCAAACGCACACACAAACACACTGAGGAGGTATCGCAGCCTCAGCCGAAGCTCATTTTCCCCGTTGGCTGTTTCTCTGAGAAAAAGGCTCATCTTAAGTCAAGTTGAGTCTAATTAAAGCTGTGAGGAGAGCTGCCTGCAACGACGCCGAGAGAGAGGGAGAGGGTGACTGCAAGTCTCTGTGTGTGTCTGTGTGTGTCTGTGTGTGTCTGTAGAACTTCATTTCAAGAGACTGATACCATATAAGGGACAATTTGTGGAATTTCAGCACTGAGAGGTCCATAATACTTAGAAAAATGACTAATATTTAGCTAGATATAAACTCACAGGTCACTTCATCTGGTACACACATTCAGTAACTTGTTAATAACTGATCAGCCAATCACATGGCAACAAGTCCTATCCAGTGAGAAGTGGTTCTGGAGCCAAAATGCCTTGTTGATGCCAGAGATCAGATGAGAATGATCAGAGTAGTTGGAGATGATAGAAAGTCAATAGCAAGTCAAATAACTTAATTGGTGCAACCATTTCTGAACACGTTGAATCTTAAGGCAGATGGGTTAAAACAGCTGAAACCACACCAGGTCCCACTCCTGTCAGCTGAGAACAGGAAACTGCGGCTACAGTTCACACAGACTCACCAAAACTGGACAACAGAAGATTGGAAAAATGTCTCCTGGTCTGATGAGTCTGGATCTCTGCTCCAATTCAGATGTAGGCTCAGAGTTTGGTGTGAACATCATAAAGCATGGATCCATCCTGCCTTGGATCAGCGGTTCAGGCTGCTTTGGTGGTTTTCTTGGCACATTTTGGGCCCCTTAGTCCCACCTGAGCATGGTTAACCCACTTTGGAATGGAGCAGGCAGAAACCATGTTGATCCATTGCCCTTTTCAGTAGTTTACTGTATAAACATTTCACAGTAGCTGACTGTAAATATTACAGTAAGACACTGATAAGTTTACAGGAATCAGTATGCTTTCCCACAATGCTTTGCCATTGGCAGTATTTTACTGTATAGATCTTTCACAGTAGCCAGCTGTAGATATTACAGTAAAATATTGTTACTTTTACAAAAGTCAGTTACAATGTGTGCATTCACATTGTAGACTTTTGTTTGTGCTCTTGAACATTTTCAAAAAAACAGTTCAGAGTTTATTAATTTTTTTTTAGATAAACTAGAGCACCAGCTCATCACTGGCACTCTGCACTCACCCGGTTTATCAGCTCTCCCACCATCCCCGTCCAGCTCCCGTTAGGCTCCGGCGCCCCGTACAGCCCGTCATCCACCAGCTTTATTTTGAAGGAGAACTTCAGGATGTCCGCCAGCTCCCGCAGCATGTCCACACAGAATCCCTCGTACTGGTCATTTCCGTGGAACTCCAGGTAGTTTGACTTACGCATCACGTACGGGTTTTCCTGTTAGAGAGGGAGGAACAACATTCATCAACATACAGGAGATTTATTTTTATAAATTTTGTAAAAACTGGAAGACAGGTTTTTACCAGGATTGTGGTGACGATAAGAGTCTTGTTAGCCAGTGTCTCGGAGGCGTTGAGGTCCAGAGAAGTCGAGTTCATGATCAGTGTGTTGTTGGAGTACCAAGTGCCGATCTGTCCAATCAGAGAAGAGGAGAGCAAACGTACGTCAGGACTCGACAACCAAGTCTGCCACACGTGTCACTCGTCTAAGGAAGAAATGTCTCTCTAAAGCTGCTATTGGGACTTTGCAGTGCAGCTGGATCCTCCTGATTTAATGTCTGTAATCAGGCTGATACATCTGTCCAGTCCAAGCTCCAATCTACAACAACTAAGAGCGAGACAACAGCAAGTGACTGTTTGTATAGAGATTAGCACAGATGCTAGCAGCTTAAGTAATATTTTAATAGATGGGACCATATTTTTTATTTAATGAACAAACAAACATCACCAAAGCCTTTCGTCATGGAAAGGATGTTTTCACTCCATTTCCAATATGTTTTGATGAGAATGTGTTTTACGAAGAGGACACTGTGGCAGTAGTGCATATACTTTATTATGGAGTTTAGTGAGGAGCTACTTTCAGTTTATGTATGAGTAGGGATATGTGTATGTCTGTGAATATGTCTATATTTGTGTTTGTAATTAATTATTGTATAGACTTACATTGACAAGGAAACTAAATAATACTTTATGGATAAGGCTTGGGATTAAGTAAGTATTACTTCTTCCCAGTCCTTTTCAAATATGTAAATCATAATTTTAATTTTCATATTTTTTTCATATTTTGCCATTTTTGTATTGAATTGTTATGTTTGTCCACTATTGTATGATTACAACAGTCATTTATTTTATTTTCTGTTTTTTTATATGTCGCGAAATTAAAAAACTACTACTACTACTACTTCTACTATTATCTGATTAGTTCATAATGAATCTGATTGACAGAATGATTGTCCAATCAATTAGTTTAGTAGTTCATTTTGCGATATGTAAAAAACCAAAATATAAAATAAAATAAAATAAATGGGAAAATAATCATACAATAGTGGACAAACATAACAATACAATACAAAACTGACAAAATATGACAAAAATCACCTGCTGGATAAGCTTTTAAAAGGTTCTGCCCATTCCCAAACACTTTCTATTGGCTGTTGCCCCGATGGACTAGTGAAAAATACTGAACAGTCCGTCTGGTGTGTCAGGGCAGTGATGATATAATTGTTTTATTTGATTATCTTTACAAGTCCTTCTGCAGTTTTTTTTTGGGAGAACCGTCCAAAACAGAGATGGAATTTGGACATTTTCTGCCTAGCAACAGTACAAATGGAAAAACCTTGCAAGGCCATAATGCAGCCATTTTACAAACGGCTGATGCACATACCAGCTTCCACGTGCAACGCCATGTTTTTCATACCAGGTATGTCTTAATGCTACGATTTGGCTAACGATTAATACTGTTGTGGAATTGTGCAAAACACCACAATATGGTACAAATATCTTGTTTCATCATCCTCTCACAGATAAAAGAGAATTTCACAGCAGCATCTGAACACCAGTGATGAGGATTAAGTTCGCAGAACAGTCCAAAGAACTGAGATGAATGTAACAAGATCCTCGTTAATTCAGAGGTGTGCAGCAGCAGGTGCTTAAAGTGCACAAAAATAAGTAAAACCAGCAGGAACAGAGATGTTTTCATTCATCTCAGCTCGTTGACCTTTTTCTGGGCATTTTTTGCTTCAGTTGGATCGATGTGCAAGCATGTTCTCTGCTTCAGGTTTTCATTAAACCCACAAATGATTAGTTTATTTTGACATAATAGTAAAAATCAAATAAAGAGGCCTCGAAAAGTCACTTATTAAACCATAACACCAGGATGGTAATGTCCACGCACACACAAATTCATCAGACAAACGGTCAAAATGAAATCAGTCTGTTATTAGAGGCAAAGGGACATCAGGAGGAAGATTAACAATCCTCGCTCTACAATCGATGATGAGGTCAATGAGGGAGGGTCCGTCCCCTCCCGCCTCACTCAGCAGGTTAAATCAGGTCGTAAATACGACCACAGGAACCATCAGCTGACCTGAAAACAACCCCTGACCTCTGCTGACCCCTCTGTTTGTTTGAGTATTTGTTAGCAGTTAGGACGCCGAGATGTCTCCCAGAGGACGGGAGGATGAAGAGCATGGGCCACTCCTCCTGCATCGTGATCGTGATGAAAAATCATCAGAGGGAGGAGGATTCAGGTGTCCTCCTCTCCTAAATCACACCGGCCTGCCTCATCACCTCTTTGCTTTGTTTACACTGAAATATCAGCCTCTTCTCTGCCGTGGCTCCAGAGAAGAATTATATTTCTTTGTCTTAAACATGACATATGACGTCAAATCAAACCAGGACATGTTTGAAGCCTTTTATTTAGGTTCACTGAGGCCATGAGAAGCGTCCACGGCGGACATCTTTTAAACTGCTGTCATTTTCAACACAAACCTTCAGGCCACACATCTTACATGACAATATTCAGCTTTTGTAACAGCACTACATAATCAGTGTCTTCTGCATTAGTCAATCCAAATAAAGTAGAGGGGCTTTGTCAACAAAAACAACGGTGAAGGGGAAACTTATTTGACTTGTCTTATGAAGGAATCAATTTTCATGTCTGCAGCTGCTGTCAGCGACACAGCCTAGAAATATTTATACGTTAGATGTCATAAAAAAGGAACAAATGTTATTTAATCTAAATTATTGGTAAGTTATGATCACGGTAAAGAACAGATGTTAGCCTGCTTCTGCCTACAGTCATCAGATAAACTCTTCAGCAACTCTAAACAGTCCTGTTTGCTTGTTGTGACTTATTTTTTTTACTGTGCTATGTTACATTATCTATTTTAAGACTAAGATTAGCACTTTAGGTAATTTTTGAAAGAAATACAAACTAATCTAAACCGCAGGTCGCATGCACAAACCTCTGTAGACAGGCTTTATTTTGTCGACCTACTTACAAGCACTGTAGGCAGAGGTAGGCTAACGCTACCCCTTGACTCCCAGTGTTTGAGCTAAGCTAATTACAGTGGGCAAGCTCTGTCCGTCTCTTCCTTGTTACTGCAGCACAGTCGAAGGAATGGAGTCTATCTACCTGTAATGGACTCAAGAGTGATGCAAGACATAAAAACAAAAAAAATGTTGGCATCTCCCTTTAAGTATGGACATCAGGACTCACCTGCACAGAGCATTGTGTTTGCAGTGTCCATGTTATGGTCAGGGCTGTGACAAACCACAGCAGTTTGAAGGCTTTCTGAAATTGAAGAGCTCTGAAGAAGCTCCAGGAGAAGCCGAAAACCTGACCTGAGCTGTGTCTTTAGGGAGGGTTGACTAAAAGCCTAACTGAAGCAGAGATGAGTTTCTGAAGTATATTATGATCCAAACAAATCCAACTTTGATCAACAGGGACAACAAAAATCCCACAGTAAAGACAGGCTGAGGAGTGACGTCAGCAGAATGTGATTATCACTCCTTCTGTTACGAGTGAAGCCTCAACACTCAAAATAGAAAGCTTCATCATATAAGTCCCCTCATTTAAATCTCGTTTTTTTATTGAACAGCTTTTCCTTTAACAGCCTGAGAGGGAAGCCTCCATAAAACACGTGAGCACAGCTGGAAGAGCTCCATCGCCCCACTCAGTCTCTTCATTCTCGTCGAAGCCATCAAATAAACAAAACGATGCTCCTCGACACATCATCGCTTTTTACAGCTCACTCTTAACCCCAGCTCGTGTGTTCGTTTAACCCTTTGGTGACCTCAATTGACCTCTGACCTTTTAATTTTCTCACTGGGTCATAAAGCGACACTCGGCCCCCATGAATGACATCAGTTTGAATTGATTTTATTGATGAGTGAATGAGAGAAGAGCTCGCGGCTGAAAGGATCGATGCTGATCGACTGGCAGTGGCTGTAAACCTGAACATTACAGAGATGATATCGACGCCACGGCCGCTCGGGAAAAATCATTCTTAAATCCGTACATGTGTTTATCTGCGGGGGAGTTGTTCACACTGTCAACCTGAGGAAGGTCACAGCACTCGGGAGTTTGTGGAATCTGATTATCTTCAAAATTTAAGTTACTGAACTTAAATCAGAGTGTTGCTGAGTAAGCTTTTTTATTGGAACTACTCTGACAAAGTGGGACGGCATCATTTAAAGGACACACATAGGCAGATGGAGGTTTTCTGTGTGTCTTGTCCTTCTGTCCATACGTAAACACAGTTTTAGCTCCCTGAAAACACATATTTTGGGCCAATGTGAAGATTTTTAAAGCACCATTTGTTTTTTTTTTTTGATATGTCGCACTTCTTGTCTCTCCCTTACTATGACGCTGAATTAAAAAAAATTCACACAATACAAACAATGCCGACCTCGGTGTTATTGTCTTAAATGTGACCATGCTGATGGGTTACTCGTGGCTGCTTGAGTATACGGTTGCCATGGTTACAACAGTGGATAAAACCAACAAGAGGACCAAGAAAAGTTTTAATAACAGGAATTGATCAAGTAACCTGACAAACCAGATGAACTGTTCAAAATATTTCACTAGTCCATCTGGGAAAGAGTCCATAGAAAGTGTTTGGGAAGGGCAGAATCTTTCAGAATCATATCCAGCAGGTGATTGGACAATTCATTATGGGCCAGTAAGCTCATGTAGTGGGCTACAGAATGTTAGCCACTTTGTAAATTAACTTTTGTCAAAACATGTTGGAAGTGGAGTGAAAATATCCTTTCTATAGAGAAATGTTTCATTGTTGTTTGTTTTTCTTGTCTTTTTTTTTTTTTTTTTTTTAGCAATTTTATTCCCTATCATGAAAACAAAAGTTCACATGCTGTACAATTCCACATTCTGCCACATGTTCTATTCCATGATCGAAAAGGGGCCGGAAGAAGAAAGTCTTATGGTTACCAGCCCCTTTCTGAAAATAATAAAACAAGAAATAATTAGATGGTCTGTCTGTCGGATATTTAACAACTACTGCTTATCAAAAAGCAGGGAAAAACAAAATAAAAAACAAAAAGAAAACAAACAAGCATACACAACAACTCACCATCAACAACAATAACATACAAAGCAACAAAAGATCTATTATCTATAAATTTCATATTTCCTCATCATTTTGTCTTTTAAGTCAGTTGTTAAAGAATTCCATAATTTGACACCACACACTGAAATACACATTTGTTTTAGAGTAGTACGTGGGAATGGATGTTTAAAATCAAATTTCCTTCTACGATCCTTATTTTCTGAAGTAAAAGGAAAAGATGTTGTATATTTTCTTGCAATGTTCTGCCTTTTACCTTGAACATAACTAATAAAGTCTGTAACTCAACAGTGTCTTTAAGTTTAATTAATCCTGACTTCATCAAAAGGTCGTTGGTGTGTTCCCTTGTCTCCACTTTATTTATAATAGTTGTTGTCTTGATATTAGTTGTATACGTACTCCCCCAAATTTCAACACAATAACTAAAATAAGGCAAAATGAGCAAGCAATACAAAATTCGCATTGTCTTGTCGTCTAAGATATAATAAAGAAATGTGGTCCAGCTCTGATTAAACCACTGCTGAAGCTGTTAGCATCTATGCTAGTCCCTGTATGAGAAGTAACTTCCTGCTCTAAAGGACTCTGATTGGGCCATCCTGTTTTGGGCAAATCACAGTCATTACAGACTGAAGCTTGGTGAGATGGAGCTGCCTGACTACATACATTAAATCTAAGGGGAAATATTTAGAAATAAAGATAGCAATATTTATTCAACACGTCTACTATCACCAGATAACATAGGCACAAGTAAAACCGTAATACCAGTCAGAAATGGTGGTAGGACCAAATATGAAAATAAAACAGCTTTTATAAAGAAACAGCAAAGAAATGTTGCATATCATGGATGCTGTAAAAGGTAAAAAACAGCCTTTAATGGTGCATTTATGTGTGTTTGAGTTTTTAAGCGGTCATCTGAAAACAGAGAAGGAAAACTTTTGCTTTTAAAAATATGTGTGGACAAAGCCTGAGAGCTGGCTTCGGGAGCCAAAGGATGCCAGATTAATATTTTAGTAAATTGCATGAAATGGCATTTCTGCTGTTATGTTAACTCACTGACAGTCCTTCTAAAGATTTGTTTTTTCCCCCTAAGTCTTGGTATTTTAAAATATTAATGATCATTAAAATGACACAAATTCAGCCATCTGAAACACAAACATCGATCGAATCGTCGACCTTTGCTCCATTCTCTTAAAAAAACAACCAGCTTCTCAAAAACTGACCTGAAGGCTGATTTAACCTCTGACCCTCCTGCCTCCCACTTGACCCCATTTGCCCTCTGACCTCTTTATGGCCCCCTGGGTGCTTCTCCAGGATCTTCAGGGTGTAGTTGGTCCTCTGGCCTTTGCTGTTGAACTCAATGTGACCCGTCAGACCATCATACTCCACCTGAGGGAGAGAGAGGAGATGCTATGAGCTTATAGACCTGAAAACGAGCAGATTACTCTCATGAGAAATCAATGAGCAGTTTCAGAGACGTTTGAGCGGCTGTCCGGCGTCCTTCATCCCCACGAACTCGCTCCATCATACAGTCACCCCAAAATCCACCACCACAGTTTGATGAATGCAATCAAGGCAAATTATGGACTAAAGTGGATATCACAGACTCCACAGACTCGTCTTAATTTTGTTGACTAATTATTTTCCCCTGATGAAAACTAGACAGCAACTAATAAAACAAGTGTGCATGAACAAAAACTCAAACTAAATTAACTGACATTTTCATCAACAAATAAAAACTAGACTAAAATGTTTGACAGAGACTTAATCCAATCAGACCTAATTTGGTCATGTAGAAAGTAGGGACAAGTTAGGAATATATCCAATCACAGCTACTTTGGTTGTGTGGAAAGGTTGGATGAGTTAAGAGGGACATCCAATCACAGCTGCCTTAGCTTGGTGGTGGTGGGATAAGTTGTGGAGCGATCCAATCAGAGCTCCTCTCTTTATGAATTGATATATTCATGTAGAGCAGGTTCACTGTTTGTTGTCAGTTCTGGTATTGTAACTGAGATGCTCTGCCAGGTAGCCTAAATAAAGGTGACTGCATTTCACACAAAAGTTCAATTTGTTTCTGTTCATTTATACATTCAGACTTTACTAGCATTCAATAAAGAGTTATTAGATGTTTGATTTTATCCAAGTGTGAAATATGACTTCAGAAATTCAAGGAAACATAAAAAATGCCTTACCCTTTACACTTCATATTTTAGTCGACTAAATTTACAGTAGATTTCCTCGACTAACATGTTGTGAAATTTCATCAACTAAAACTAGACTCAAATTAAAACAATTTAGATGACTAAATTATGACTAAAAGATATTTTAGGCAAAAGACTGAAACTAAAACTAATTAAAAAGTGCTGCCAAAATTAACACTGGAGTCCACTGGGATTGATGGTCTCCCAGTTGTAGAGAATCAAAGATCTCCTCTGACCGCTCTGCTCTCCATCGTCTTCAAACATTTCCAATAAAGCCTCTCGGATCAACAGCACACACTGCGTCAGCAAATCAGAGCAGCCAACCCAAATATTTCTGAATTCCTCACGGATTTATTTTGCACCTGTGAGTGAACCCACTCATCCATTTAAACCATGAAGTTGAATATGGACCCCCGCTGAGCCGAGTTTATGACTGAAATGACACAGCTGGACTCTTTCCTGGTAAACAGAATTACTGAAACAGGTTACCGTGTGCTGAATGTAACCGTCGTGAAGAGGAGCTGGAACATCCATGTGGAAGGGAAAAGAGGTAAAAATGTGTTCTATTGTCTTTGTGTTTGTTAATCACCATGCCAAATAAAGTTGAATCTATTATTGGACCCATTTTTGCCACAACTTGACCAGTTAAGCCTGCCCATCACCAAAAGAAATATTGAATTTAATGTGCGGAGAACAAAAAGACACAACCAAAACAGCACAACACGCTCTAACAGACCAACAAACAAAGTCCTGACCTGAAGAAAAGTCTTGCCAAGTCTCTCAAACTTCACTTTAAATAGACTTTTATAGAGGAAAGAAGGCACAAAATACTCTGGGCAGTGTTTAGACCAGGGTTGGGCAACTGGGGACCACATGCAGTTCATATAAATTTTCAAAAATTTGCGACCATAAATAGGAAAAAACAGCCTGCCATGACGTATTTAAATCAGCACTACAGGCAAAACACAATCACACATGAAAAATTAAAAATATTTCCACATTTCTCTTTGTTCACTGTTTCTTAAAATTGTAATTCATATTATTTTCAAAGGAATAAGGAAATATTTTCTATGATGGCTTCTCAAAGATCTTTTATGAATCATAATCAGTACTTTTGAGGAAAAACAAGAGACATGAGTTGAAATAACAGTAGCTATTATTTTTACATTTATTCCTTGTGCCGAGCTACGTTGTCAAAGGAATTCAACTCTCAGTGGGATTACTGAGCTAATATAAAACCCCTTTCCAAAAAAAGACTTACAAAATAATTTCTTAAGGAAAAAGTGTCTTTATTTGGCTTCAATTCTGTGTGAATCTCATTAAATTTATCTTTACTCTTCAGTTATGCACTTGAAAACATAAATATTAATTCTCATCAAAGCCAGATTTACATTTTGTTTGTTGATTTACAGTTTTTTTTATTCACTTCATTGATATCATCCATTCATTTGTTACAATTCACTGTGAAACTGAGTTCTTATGCTAATCATAGCTGCCCATCCCTGATTTAGACAAAATAGGTCACAGATACTTCAGACTCTAAAGAACACACACACACATATTATTGAAGAGTTAATATTAGCTTTAGATGCTGCAGACGACAAACCAAATGATGAGATTTCCAAAAAAAAGGAGTGGAGCACTCATCATGGATGTATCTGTGTGTGACTGTATGTTTGCATAAATGTGTAAATAATTGTGAAAATCATGTGAGTCCAGAGAAGTGAAGCATATTCTGGGTTACAGTTAATGTGCATAGCCTGCAGCGAGAGCACGTCCAGTTTAAATGATTGTTAATGCTTGTGTTTTTAGCGTGTTGGGGTGTGTTTGTGTGTGTGTGCATGACTCAAGATGAATTAGAGCCCTAAAACTCTGCGCTGTTGTAGACAGAAGCAGACAGAGACAGAAGGAGAGAGGGAGAGGTCTCTCCTTTCTGTCAAAGAGCCGAGCAGAGATGATGAAGTGATGCACCGGGAGCAACGAAAACAATTCAGAGGGGTGGGGGGGTCCTCAGCGGGTGAGGAAAACCAGAAGTGTCAGACAGATGAAAGCTGGGAAAAAGGAGATGAGAATAAATTAAATATATATGAAAATCACAGAGGGACGGAGGGACTTCCTGGTTCAGATCTGTTGCTAAAGTGCATGTCCTGTGTCTGGGCATGTAAACATCAGATCATGGTCTCAGGAGCTGGAATAAGTCTTTATTTTAGAGCTAAGGGAGTCTAAGAGAAGTGAACTGATGGAGTGGTATACTGACTACACAAACTAACTTATTGAAGAGTTAATGAAATCAAATTTCTGGGTGTGACAATAGAAGACAAAACAAGCTGGAAACCACATATTAAGCATGTCCAAACAAAAGTGTTGAGAAGTATCGTAGTATTAAATAAAGCAAAGCAGGTTCTGGATCAAAAAACACTCCACATTCTGTACTGCTCAATAGTTCCTCCATATCTAACTTACTGTGCAGAGGTTTAGGGCGATAATTACACTATTACAATACAACCACTAATCACTCTATATCTTACCCCCCACTCATGGGGTAAGATATAGAGATCACACAAATTCATTGTTCTTGCAATCAAATGACTAAAATGTAAAGATTTTGTTGAATTACACACAGGACAAATACTATTAAAAGCAAGAAAAATATTATTAGCTAGAAATATTCAAGTATTGTTCACTGAAAGGGAAGAGGATTATAATCAGAAGCACAAAGAGATGATTTTCTGTAGATATAGGAATGAAGGTGTTTGATGATCACAGGGTGATTACTGTTTATTGAATTATTTGGATGTCTTTTCCTCTTTTTTTCCCTTTTTTATTTGGGTTACTTTCAGTTTATGTATGAGGAGGGATATGTGTATGTCTGTATTTATGTGTGTAATTAATTATTGTACAGATTTATATTGATAAAGAAGCCAAATAATATTTTATGGATAAGGGGTGGAACTAAATAAGTTTGACTTCTTCCCACTCCTTTTTGGATTTGTAAATCATAGTTTTCATTTTCATATTTATATTTTTTCTCATATTTTGTCAGTTTTGTATTGTATTGATACGTTTGTCCACTATTGTATGATTACAATAGTCATTTATTTAATTTTAATTTCTGTTTTTTACATGGTTTGAAACAAACTATTACTACCACTAACTTATCTGATTGATTTTATTCTTAAACGTGTCAAAAAAAAAGTCAGAATGTTGGTGCATATTTTTTGTAAGGCTACACCAGAGGTTGAAGTTATTGCACAACCCATTTCCAAAACAGCTGGGACATTGTGTGATATAAGAATTAAAACAGAATGAGGGATTTGGCAGTGAAAAAGTGTCCAGACAAAACAAGCCGAGGTTTAAGTCTCCCCAGGATGTCAGAGGGTTGTCATGCAGGTGTTTCTGCGTGTTTACCATCCTCAGGTAATTCATGAGGCTGGTCCCGTGCTGCCAGATGAGAGGAGACGTGCAGCTCAGCGGCTTCACTCCGATCTCCTGACTGCGGTTCAGCTCTCGCACGGCGCTCACCACCACGTGAACCGCATCAAACATCAGCGCCGATGACAGCTGGAACACAGGAGACAAGGACAGACATGGATCAGGATGAGATTTGAGACTGAAGTTTGAGAAATATCCCTCAAAGTCTTCAGCAGATATCACGTTCTCAATGATGGCTGTGGAGACAGAGGAACAAAAACTTAAAGACGAGATGCGGCTTTAGTCTTTTAAAGCTTATTGAGACAGAAATTCTGTGTGTTCCACCTTTACAATGAAACTTAAGGACCATGAAGACTTAAAAAATTGAATTGTGCAGCATGAAAATGAATTAGTGTATTTAAATCAACATTAATTAAACTTGAAGCTGGATTTGCTCTTCAGTGCAGGTAATAAAAGTCTTAAGGAGCTCAGTAAACATGGAGGACTGGCTCCAGTATTTGATTTCCCCCACATGATCATTGAGCTTCAGTCAAACCCTGACGTGTTTGTGTTTCCTTCATGCTCCCACACATGAGCACGTTGAAGGGTTTGATATCAGAGTGCAGAAAACTGAAGCTCTCCTGATATCAGAGGCGTTCGGCTCGTACAGCTCAGCGATCCTATCAGCGCCTGGCGTTCTGCTCTGTTTGGTCAGTTGTCAGTCAAAGCGGCGCTCTGAGGGAATCGGAGCGATCGTACCGCGGTGGCTGTCGGCCGCTGATAAAAAAAAAAAAGATGGATGTATGACGGAGTGTGATTGGAGTCCTCGGCGAGTCGATGGTTTCAGGGCTGGATGACGATAACTAATTACGGTCTGAAGAGAGAGTGATGGAGGAGGGAAGATAGAGACAGAGAGAGTGAAGAATAATCATCAGCTCTCACAGATCTGTCCGTCAGTCTGTCTGCTGCTGCTGCTTTCAGGGAACATGTTGGTTTGTAAAACCAGAGTGTTTGAGTTAGAGGAGCACTGCCATGAGGGGCAGGCTTTTTCAGGCCTGATGAAGGTCTGGTGTCAGTAACGACTTCACGAGCTGACTGTTGAAGAAACTGAGGGGAGGAGCCAGAATTTCCTGAAAACTGGAATCCTCGTCTTTGGCCCCAAAGAGTGTCAGAGCTTCTTGTGACTCAGTGAGGCTAAAACCTACAAATCATGCCTGGATCTTGGTGTGACTCTGGACTCAGACCTGAACTTTAACAGCCACACTAGAGCAGCATTGACAGATTTTTCCTGGGGCTCTCGCGATTCCCTGCTGGATTAATTATATTAATACTCTGTTAGGCCTAGCCTAAATAGGTGTGAGCCTAGCCCACATATTGGGTGTGGGCCAGGCCTGCATCCTTGATCAAGGGGAGAGAAGGAAGACACAGCAGACCAGTGCGTAGTAGAGTCAGTCCTTTCTCTCAGTTTATTTCAGGAAAACACAAGATATATATACAGTGTGACAGACAATGATGTGTTAGAGACTTTAGCTCTTCCCCCTGCTCTAACATGTTGACTAATGACCAGAGTTAAATTGCATTACTTCCTCATTTGTGTCAAATTGCCTCTGCCAACAATCTGGCTTGTCCTCCTGAGCGATGAATTTCTTATCTGTATGTACATAGACGAGGTAAGTCTGATAGAGACCTCCATGTCCCTCTGGTCTATAAAAACTATGAACAGCAGAGGGACATAAAGCACTACATAGTTCTACTGGCTAAGGCGAAACACGTTTTTGCTCAGGGCCAGCGTGACTGAAACAGAGAGTGAGCACAGCGAGACGTGCTTGTCACTGCCCCGGCAAATTAGAAGGCCTAACACTAATGATTCAATGCAGTTTGCAGTTTGTTTGAAATAACGTTTTGTTTCATCAGAAAGAAAACTCGATGAAGTGTTGGATGACATGTTGACATGGCTTCTAGGCATATACTGGTTACCATAAAGTTCAGCGGTTCCATTTGAAAAAGCGAGGTGCTAGAGAGCTCCATTCATATGAATGCAAAAAACAGTTTCTCCACAAGATGGAGAACAAACTACAGTGTGGCTTTAACCATGCGTGACTGGACCATGTCTACACAAAGTAAAAGTCAATCCGAGGCAAAAAACACATTTCCTTGACTTGCACAGCTCCTTTCATAAATGTGGTATGTTCCTGTTTCAGATGCTAATTCTTTTCCATATTTTGACAATGGTTTTGCCTTTTTGACCTGATTTGCTCGTGAAAACTGAGGGTGTGTTTGAGTTTGTTGTGAAGACACATCTCTCTCCATGAACAGGACATTCAAAGAGTGCTTTTCTCCAACTTATGGAGTAAAGTGTTCCTAACATCTTATTAAATTAGAATATAAATTTTTACCAGTCTGATTATTTGAGAATAGAAGGATTTAACACCTATTCCTGAAGGGCGTGGTACATTTCCCCCTTAATCCCCCTTTGTCAGCTATTTTTGATTTATGATTCTTATAAATAATAATATTCTATGAGACTTGAGACAATGCTTTGGGACTACACCACCTTGTTGTTGGAATATGGTGCTGTGACCTAAATGTCTGCAATATCTGTCCACTGTAATGGATACCATGCATCAAAGGGTTAAATCTTGAGACTTAACTTTGAGAAATTTACCTTTAAAGTACATAAATTCTGGACGTTTTAGAAGAAAATAAGTCCATAAAAACAATCCATCCATTCATCATCTCTACAGCTTATCTACTGCGGGATCGCGGGGGCTGGAGCCTGTCCCAGCTGACATTAGGGGAGGGGGGGTACACCCTGAATCGGCCACATAGAGAGATGGACAACCATTCACGCTCACACTCATTCCCAGTCAGCCAAATGAGAAAGTTTTAGGTCTGTGGGAGGAAGCCAGAGTGCCCAGAGAGAACCCACATATGCACAGGGAGAACATGCAAAGCACACAGAAAGGCCCTGACCAACACGGGGATCAAACCCTCTTAGTGCAAGGCCTGGCACCCCCTGCTGCACTCACGCCGCCCTCAATCAGACCAGAATAATCACATCATTTTTTATTTCTAATTATTGCCGGGCCCCACAGGTTCTGTCACTTGTGCATGTTATTTATGATCCCTGGACTACGTATGTGTTTTTTGTCATATTTTAATGAACCAAGGACAGAGTGAGCTGCTCTGAATTTGAAATGAAACCTCAAACTAATCGTATGGAGGCGGCCTCAGATGTCTTATTTGGTGCCAGCAGTGGTTTCAGACACTAATCTTGATCTGATCGTCTAGTAATGTCTGTAATCCCCTCAATAATAAATGTTGTTGTGATGTAAATAAGAGTAATAAAGCCACAGGGGGATCTTCAGAGCCATGATAATGTGTCTGCAGTGATTGAGAGAAACTCTTTTGTCATCGCTGTTATCTTTATTCAAACAGTCTTATTACCACGCTGATACCAGCTCGGCGAGCACGTTTATTTATCCTGATGGATCCTTTCATTACAGAGGAGGGGGAGGAGGGGGCGCGTATTAGACGTTAGTCACATTACATTCATTATCGCAACAATGAGACAAACCCGGCTCAGACAGACGGCAGGATGGAGGAGATTACAGTGATTCAGGAGGTGGTGGACGGCTGGTGCTGCGTGGATGTAATAGAATAATAAACACAATATCATTACATGTGGGACATTTATGTAAGACGACTCTGACGCTCCCCATCAACAGAGACAGATTAAATCAGCTCCATATCAAGAGATTCAGGACTCAGGGGGACAACTTAATACTACCCTGATTCCAATGAAGTTCAGACGTTGGGCTCTAATTTCGTAGACCAGGCGCAGGCGGGGTGCACCTGCCCTGCGCCGCGCCTGCGCTACGCCAACAGGGTGTGTCCAGGGCATTTTGCAAGTTTCATTCATGGCGCAGTCTGGCGCAGGGAGACGCACCCACGCCTCCATCTCTCCCACTGGCGCAAATGGCAGAGAGGGAGGAGAGTAGGCTTGAGTGGGTTTAACACAGCCGAGTACAATCTTCACCATTCAAATGAACGCCTCTCCTCGCCTTTAAATGCGCCGCGGGCGAGGTGCAGTGACAATTTCACCTCGGTGGCGAAGAAGGTCAGAGCCGCTGTCACTTTTGCAGCAACTGGGAGAGCGCAGGGGGCCACTGGGCCGCGCATCGGAGGACACGACGCGCGTCACCGTGTGGACCACCTCACGGGACAGATGTAATCTGTTCCTGTGTCATAATAGGAGTACAAAATTAAGTGATAATTAGCCTACATTTAAAAACAGCAGCAGGCTAATCCATTCATCATGCTTGTGATCCACCCGCATTCCTGGTCTGTCATCGCCAAAAGCAGCGCCTTAGGTGAAATTATATCTCCTCCTCATCCTCCTTGCAATAATGTAGGCTACTCCATCTTTTTAGATCACGTTACGAATAAAGATTAAAACAGAGAAATATGGGCAATCACAGGTGTCCTCACTGAGGAAACTTCTTGGATGAGAAGTGAAACATCTTCCCAACAAACTCTACACAGTCCAGTTGCCTTGCTTTTGAATCTTCAGAATGACCATGACCTGGATGAATGAGAATCTACACAGACGTATTGTGTTTCTTGTTTAGACTTCTTGGGCTCTAATTTCCTGGCGCAACTCAGGGTGGCGCACCCCGCGCAGTGGTAATTTCGTCCAGCACACCGCCGTGCGCAGCCAATTTGGCAATTTGGTAGACCGGCTGCGCTGAGATGGGTGTGACGGCACACCAGGGGGAGGTGTTAACAGATTCAGCTTGGCGCAGTGACAATTTCATGCCAAAAAAACGCGCGGAAGATGCGCTGAAAGCCCGCCAGCTCCAACCTGGTCTATTCTCGGCGCAGGAGAGGCGTACTCGGGGCAGTGGTAATTTGGCTGACAGGCGCACAGTGCGCACACATCACCAAAACCTGACAGGCAGGTGTCCAGAGTGTCAGGCACATTTCAATGCAATAAACAATCAAAGCAACCACTATTTAATGTAACCATCTGAACCAGCACATACATTTGTATCTATATTAATTGTCCCGTCACATCTGAAGTCAGATCAGAGACGTTTGTCATAACTAACGAGTTCACATCTCTCAGCCAACCACAAACAGCCACATCATCCGATATGGAGTATCCGTCTTCTCTCATCTCATGAAATTCAAAAGAAAAGAAAAACGAGAGACGCTCGCTGAATAAACATAAGTCACTCGGTGTCTTAAGGATTTACCTGTGATTGCCCATATTTCTCTGTTTTAATCTTTATTCGTAACATGATCTAAAAAGATGGAGTATATTATTGAAAGGAGGATGAGGAGGAGATATATTTTCCCCTAAGGAGCTGCTTTTGGCGATGACAGACCAGGAATACATGTGGATCACAAGCATGATAAATGGATTAACCTGCTGCTGTGTTTAAATGTAATTATCACTTAATGTTGTACTCCTATTATGACACAGGAACAGATTACATCTGTCCCGCCAGGTGGTCCACACGGTGACGCGCATCGTGGCTCCGATGCGCGGCCCGTTGGCCCCTGCACTCTCCCAGTTGCTGTAAAAGTGACAGCGGCTCTGACCATCTTCGCCATCGAGGTGAAATTATCACTGCGCCTCGTCCGCGGAGCATTTAAAGGCGAAGAGAGGCATTCATTTGATTGGTGAAGATCACACTCGGCTGTGTTAAACCCACTCAAGTCTTATCTCCTCCCTCTCTGCTACGTGCGCCGGTAGGAGAGACGGAGGCGTGGGTGCGCCTGCCTGCGCCAGACTGCGCCGTGCACGGAACTTGCAAAATGCCCTGGACACACCCTGTTGGCGTGGCGCAGGCGCGGCGCAGGGCAGGTGCGCCCCGCCTGCGCCTGGTCTACGAAATTAGGGCCCCTTGTGTTTCCTTTTTGCTGCTTTGACTCTGATCCTGGTTTTAGTTAAGTTACTCATTTTGTGTTCATGTTGTGTCTTGTCATGTGTTTCCTGTTTTATTTTGAAATCCCTGTGTTCCTTGTGGTGTTTTCCTGCCCTCCCTTCTGTGTCTCCCTGATGATGACTCCCTCCACCTGTGTGATTGTCTCACCTGTGCCTGATGTTTCCCCAGTGTATTTAGGGTGAATCCCAACTGTACCCCTTAGCCCTTCCCCTTTGTCTTACCCCTGCCCCTTAGCCCTCTGTTTTGAGGGCCAAGGGGAAGGGGTGAAAACACACACCTGAGAAACAAGACGTCCATTCCCGCTACGTCATCACTCAGAGCCGCTCGCTGGCTGTGACGTAGGCAGATGCAACAATAGCCATAGCTACAGCTGCGAAAGCTAGCTTATTATAAGGAGAAATTTTAAAATAGGACCAACAATTCAAAACATGATTAATATTTACTTGATGATTTAATAATTACTTATAATTATGCGCTTCCTTCGGTCTCCGCTCTGCCTCATGTCAGTGGGCGCAGTGTATTATGGATAACTCTCATCCCCCTTCCTTTCAAGTGAGGTCCCAGTCTCTCTTCGTTTTAAGGGCTGTGTAGCCCTTGGTCTTAGCCCTTCCCCTTAGCCCTACGGAGAATTGGGACACCCCTTCACTAGATGTGAACACACAAAACCGAGGGCTAAGGGGTAGAATTGGGATTCACCCTTATCTCTGTGTTCCCTGTTCTCAGTGTTGGGTCACTCGTCTTCCCTGAGTCACTCCTTGTGCATGTCCTCAGCGTCTCCAGTGTTAGTAGGTAGTTTCTGTTTTGGTTGATTTCTTTTTTGCAGAGACTTTGTTTTGTATTTTTGAGCTTTTGTAAAGAGTACTTTTTAGTTTTTTGATCCCTTTTTAGTTTAAAATAAAGCCTTTTTTGTGTTCATCCGCATTGGGGTCCTTCACCTTTGTTTTTTTTCTCATTTTGAATTTGATGCCTGCAACATGTTCCAAAAAAGTTGGGACAGGGGCAACACAAGACTGGGAACGTTGAGGAAATCCCCAAAACACCTGTTTGGAACATTCCACAGGTGAACAGGTTAACTGAAACAGGTGCTTGAGGGCACCTTGTTGGGTATCCCTCCTCTAGAGGGCTTTACTAAACTCAGTGAGGACTTTCAGCAGACTGCAGTCTGACCCTTTTATATCCAAAGTTCAGCAGCACTGCTTTAAAAACACAAAAATAAGGAAAACACCTTAAACAATACCCAGCCCCATTCTTGTCTCTGTGTTTGAGAGTGTATGAGACCCACCGCTGGCCCTGGGTACGGGCTGATGGTGCAGCCTTCCCTCCAGGACAGGTTGAGACTCCTGATGAACTCCAGGTAGAAGTAGTGACTGGTGTTCAGCATGGAGAAACCCAGAATGTTGGACTGACCGTCCACCACATCGTCCAGCCGCAGCAGAGGGAAATCCTGAGAAGGGACAGACAGAAGAAGAAGTTCATAATCTGTCTGAGGAACATAAAGAGCCACCATCAGAGATCAGACAGGCCAGGGTGAAAGAAGAGCAGAAGTTAAAGCCGGTGGAACGAGGGTTGGATTTTGTTTTATTTTTTGCAGGCTGCACAATGTCAAGTTGTATTTATGAATTCAGCGTGGGCTAACAGAGAGAAGAAAGGTTTATTTTTGAGAAGATGGACATCAAACGCTGGGGAATTTCAAAGAACTTCAAATGATCCTGGAGGGCGAGCCGGTGTCATGCTGAGCTCCGCTGCCGAAACAAAACCAGAATCAAACCGCTGCTGGTCCCCCAGAGGAGGGCTTGTGTTTGCTGTGAAACAGATGCTGACAATGAAACATTTAGATTTAGCCGAGCAGAGCAAAGAAAACAGGCAGGGTGCTGTTTAAAACATTCACCTGCTGGGTTTATCTCGTAAACCTACTCCAGCTGGATGTGGGCTTGTTAAATCCTCAAAAACAACCACAGTGCCTCTCTCGCTTTCCTTTAGAGCTCTTCAAAGCTTCAATTATCCATTTAGAGTTTGTAATTATGTGACGGGGAGGAGGAACAATATATAGAGTCAAACCTGGTCCCTGTTTTAGCTCAATTTTAAGGTCAAAATGGTCGCTGAATACACAGCGATGCCTCTGATTGGTGGAGTGGCTCTCTTCTCTGGATGTTAAACAGAGGACATAGATGTAAAAATACTGGCACGAGAACATGGAGAGGTCAAAGGTGACTACATCATAATATATTTTTAAGATGGTGTAGTCACCACTTGAGTCCTACAGTGTCAGAGCGATGTCTCTGATTGGTCCAGCTTCTGTTGCTTGAGTGTTTTGGCCATTAGCTGCTATGAACTGACAGTCCTTAGGGATTACAGCCATCCATCCATCCACCAAACTGTGAAAACAACCATCCATGAATGAATGCATCCATCCATCCATCCATCCATTGCTGCAGAAAACTGTCCCGGAGATGTAAACAGAGCTTATTGAATTCTTTAACCAACGCCACATTCAGCCACAGGAGCAGGACCTCACCCCACAGAGAGCAGTCTGTTTAAAACAATTTAACTTGAGAGAAGATCTGGACCATAAATGATGAAATAATCAGATGAGTCTTTCATTTACATCTGAAGTAATTGGTTTGGTGTTTGGTTGCACTCTCACAGGTCGACATTTGGATTCCTCTTCTACTTAATGATGTTGTCTTAAAAAAAAAAAAAAACACTTCATTGTCATAAAGAACTTCTTCGCCTTTATTTTCTTGTCACTGTCAGGGCTGATCTAATTTTGCCACCATGGTTTCCATGACGCCTTTGTGGATTATTGGCTTTCGTCTTGAAGTTGTCATGACCCTTTTTAGCTGAAATTGTTATTATGGTCTATTGTTTTTGCAGCAGAGCTGGCAGAAAAAATGTCAGAGGATATAAAAAAAGAAACAAAATGATTCATTGTCTGGAAACAATTTTACCAGTAAAACAATCGTCTGCCACCCTGACCTGTAATTTTCTGTTAGTCTTTCTTTCTTTGTGAATGCATACATTTGCATTCATTCACCACGGGCCTCAGTCTGCTGGTTCAGGGAGTGTACTTCTGATTGTGTTGGACCCTGCTTCTGGGAAATGTTTTCATTTGCTCCCATTCATGTTTGTTTTTATATTAATGCTCCTTCTCTGTTTCCCTGCTGACTCATAAGGAGATAAAAATAGAAACGTAGCTCCTGGACTGAAGACTTGTCTCGCACTGGACTTTAGTTTTTGACAGATGGACTGTCATCATCATCATTTGGCCGTCTCTCCGGCTGGGTTAAAAATATTCTGGCAGAGAATTTATCCAGTCTGCAGAAAGTGTTTCAGCAGAGGGCACGCGGCGGAGGAGGGCAGGGTCGAAGACTTTGCAGCCAAACAGCGAGGGCGGTTTAAGACCACAAGACCTGGTCCTCCCAGCTGCTAACCTGCTGCATGAGGCTAATTTCTTCTTCCCTGAACCTCCCAAACACTTATTTACTTAACAAAGCCCGGGCCCCGCATGTCGGGAAGCTGCTGCCTCCTCTGTTGTTCTTCACGTTGTTGCCGCTGAAGCCTTTGCCAAATCAATTTCAGCCACGGCCAAGTACACTGTCAGACTGCAGGCCTGCCAGCCGTGACAAAGAGCTGCTGGCTGGACGAGGGGGAGCGAGCGGGGCCAGCACTGCCGAGGGAGGAAAGACTGCGACAGCAAACCAGAAGGACGCCATGATGCTGCAGGACATTTGTTTGGGCGGTGGAGGTGTGGAGAGGCCCTTCACTGTATCTCCAGAGTGGCTTCAATCATTTTAAAGCCCCAGTAACACATTCCTGTTTCTCGTGGCGATTGTGCACGACTGTACACGATTGGCAAGGCTGGTTTGATCTGCATGATACGGGAAGAAATGACTGTCTCTGCCCCTGACACACCCCGTAAATACACCATCAGTAATGCTTCTATGGCGCTTCGGGGGCGTTTGTCCCGCTTCAATTAGGTCAATACAACGATACGACATGGATTCCACGTAAGCCCTGATTGAGCCCCGTCGCTTGCATTTTTGTCGCGTTCACTTCCTGTACAAGATATGTAAGAACAATGTTCAGAAAGGATCACATGACGCATTCCAAGGGTCTATAAATACAAGTCATGAACACAGGCATTATCATTACAGTCGGGGCACAATCGGATACGTCCTTGTCAATTGTCCTCAGAAAGCTTTCTGGATTGAGCCATGATCAGCCCGATTGAGCCCCGTACATGCCACGCTAATACCATTCGCCTTAGGACTGCAGTAGGCTTCCACCCCGCCATACTGAGAGCAACAATTCTCCACGACCCTTCCCCGTTCCCTGACTATACAACGTTGATCCAGATCAAGTAGCGCATGCACCACGACCAAAAGATCATCAGGATTATGACAATCGTGCACAATCGCCATGAGAAATGGGAATGTGTGGCTGGGGCATAAGAGGCAAATATGGGATTAAACTGCCACCGAACTCCAGAGTTTTAGCTGGGGTGCATCTAAGGGGAAAGTGAAAGACTAGAACCACAGACAGGGACGGGAGGAGACATGTCCACTCACTCCTTCACTACCTCATGATTTTGTATGAAGAGTGCTAAAATAAAGTTTGATTGATTGACTGATTGATTGATTGATTGATAATAGTCCACGATGATGCCTCTCACCCAGTGTCAGCTGGGACAGGCTCCATCTCACTGCAACCCCAAAAGTGATGAGCCGTGTAGATACTTGAGTGTATGCACATGAAGCCGAGATTAACAACAGTCATTAGAGGGAACTGAGAGATTTTCGGAATGTTCCAAAGAGGACCATTGCAAGTTTGAAAAGTCTTTTTCGTAAATCTCTGGTCTTAAAGGGATGGTTTGAGATTTCGGGTTGGGGTTGTGCGAGGTGCATGGCATCAGCCACAGCGGGGGAGAGTTGCTCTGCATGTGTGCAGAGGTGGTTGGCGTGGAGGCTTGGGCTGTATGTCAAGACGAAAGGCCATGGAGACAGCGTGGGGTGGTTGCAAGGTACATTCAAAGTATTTGTGGTGACATCCATCAGGCCATATTCCCCACTGAGAGTGTGAACAGCTGTGCCAGGGAATTACAGGGTGGGCTGCATGAGTGAAAAGGGCTTATGAAGAGATTTTTGGGACCGTGTATGATCACCAACTCTGTGATTCACACTCTTCTCTCCTGTTGAGATTCTGTTTGGCCTCAGACCAAATTAGGATGAGTGATGCTCTGAATAAAAAGTTGATTACCAAAGTTTTAATAGTTCATTTAAAAGTATATTTAGGAGAATTTAAGGTTTATTCTCACGGCGGTCCATCTAATGGCCATAAAGATGAACCCAGACCACAAACAGGATGTACCTTTCAGGACATCATGGCATTAATAAATACAGCCGTAGATCCAGATGGCCTCACTCCGAGGGAAAGATGTGATCCTGGAGCCAATTAACTCAAATTTAATGAAC
This sequence comes from Cetoscarus ocellatus, assembly GCA_037902135.1. Classification (NCBI taxonomy): domain Eukaryota; kingdom Metazoa; phylum Chordata; class Actinopteri; order Labriformes; family Labridae; genus Cetoscarus; species Cetoscarus ocellatus. The sequence goes on along the minus strand of JBAMNC010000067.1, from coordinate 336,333 downwards.
ACAATCTAATGTTTGGATTGACCCTCATTAGAATCTGATGGTGTAACATGGAAGACTAATTTTCTGTCTGTTTCAGTCTCACCGCTCCCATCAACTCTGGTTACAGCAGCTGCTGTTTATGAGACAGGAAACGAGCTTTAGACCAACGAGAAGGAGTGGAAAGTTTTATTTTATCTCCTGTGAGGAAAATTAAGCTGGAAGAGACAATAGCTGTGCAGGAGCTGATAAAAGCAGCTGTAAAAGGAGAATATTAGAATTTTAGAAATATGAGGCTGCATATGACTCATTTTGCATATTTTGAGGACTTAATGTCTAAAATGAAAGAAGTTAAGCTGCTTATTGATGCAAATAGCTGATCAGCCAATCACACAGCAGCAACTAGATGCATCAAGGCATGTAGACAAGGTCAAGATGACCTACTGGATTACAAACTGGGCATCATAATGGAGAGAATTTAAGTGAATTTGAAAATCATAACAATCAAGGTGTCAGGATCTGACTTGTTTTGTTATTTTCTATTTTGTTCCTCTTTTAGACCTCCTGTTGTTCCCGTGTTACTATCTTGTCCCTGTTATCCTGGTTAAGTTACCCGTTTTGTGTACTGTTTCCCTTGTCTCTTCTGTTTCCTGTTTTATTCTGAAATCCCTTTGTTCCTCGTGGTGTTTTCCTGCCCTCCCTTCTGTGCCTCCTTGATGATGATTCCCTCCACCTGTGTCATTGTTTCACCTGTGGTTGATTGTTTCCCCAGTGTATTTAGTCTCTGCTTTCCCTGTTCTCTTTGTTGGGTCATTCGTCTTCCTCCTCACCATGTCTCCTGTGCTCCCTCGTGTTTCTCCAGAGTGTTTAAGGTAGTTTCTGTTCGGGCTTGGTTTTTTGTTGTTACTTGGTTTTGTATTTTTGGAGTTTCTGTTTTTTGACTTGTTTTGCTGGACTTTGATCCTTTTTAGTTTAAATAAAGCCTTTTTGGTTATTTTTCTGCAATTGGGTCCTGCATCTTTGTTTTTGTTAGTTTCTTTTGGATTAATTCCCTGACACAAGGTGTGCAGAAAACCATCAGTGAACAGAAAACATCAAAAATGGACAATAGAAGATCGACAAAAAACACTGCCGACATTTTGAACGAGACCCGGTGTTATTGTCTCACAAGTTACTGTGTCGACTGGTGACCCATTGCTGCTTGCTCTGTGGTTGCTTTGGTTACAACTGTTGTCAGAAGCAACAAGAGTAACCACAAAACCATCCAATAACAGGATTTGATCAAAATTATCAGATATGTCTCAAATTGAAACACATACAAAAGAAATACTTACTTTTGTCACCAGATAAGACAGCCACAAGCTAAAACCATAACACCAGTGGACATGGTGGTAGGAACAGATATATTTGAAAATGTTGCGAGCTCATATTATGTTAAATTCAAAAGGCCATGATTTAAAATGAGGTCTTGTTTAGTTTTTCTTTTTCTCCTTGCTTAGATGTCTCAGAGCCAAACCAAACCTCTGCTGTCTGGGACAAAGTGTCAGTCATCATCAGAAAGTGTTTAACCAAAGTCAAAGGTAGGTCACAGACTGGACCGCAGGCTTAGTGTGTGTGCCGAGGTGAAGTCGAGGGAGTGATTTTTCTTTTGGTTCTGATCCAGATTTCCAGCTGAAGGAGACCAGAACAGCGGTATCGCCCTTGGTATCAGAGCGCGGCGGGATGTGCCCTTGGTAGAGGCTCAGTTAAAGTCTGTGTTTAGAGACGAGGCGGAGATCGAGACGAGTTATTATCCACGCAAAGTCTCCACATACAAGGGCACGACACCGGACAGAGAAATTATAATGATGACAAACGGCGGTGGGGACGGTGTGCATCTGTGATGAGCGTGGAGAGAGAGGGAAGAGTTATGGCTGAAGAGGGGACATATGCAGGTGGTTAGTGAGGTGAGGGAGGAGAGGAAGGGGACGTGACCCACAAATATCTTTACACATGTGCACAGACTGTTGGTCAAGAGCCAGGAGAGAACCATCATGGCCTCCTTTGTTTTAAATAAGATCATTTAGAGATTCACATAACCTGGCACATTTTGTATGATTCATCTACTGGTCTTATCCTGCCTCTTGCACTGTGGAGGCAAACAAATGCCAGTAACACGTTCCATGATGGGATGATGTACTGGTTTAAAAGCTGACTTTGTTAACTGATGACCACAGCAGTCTAAGGTCTCAAGTCTGGTAAGGGTGTTTCTGTGACTTTAAGGACATACACACAACCGAGAGATCAAAACAAACTTCACTGAGCTTGTGTTACTCACTGGGATGCACAACAAAACACCCCTACTGTTAAATATCTTAGCATTTGTTGATCAATCAGTTTAAAACTCATAACGAGAGGGAGAGCTGAAAGACAGTATGGCATTTTCTTTAAGCGCTCCTTAGTGAGCTCTGGTGCACGTAATACACATGATTCAAGATATATATACATATAGATATATATAGACTAATGAATCTCAACAAGACTTATGCTCACGGATAATAAAACAGGCCGCCCAGTGTTTTTTCATAGCTGAGGATTCCTGCAAGGGAACAAGGAAAAGGGTTCTCTAAGCCAGCAGGTATTGTAGAGTAAACATGCCTATCACGAATATAAACCTGCCTGATTCTGAAGGGTCTAACTAGAGATTTAAAGAACTGATGCAGTTTCGCCTTTAGGCTCATACATAAGTGTCTGACTCGTCTTGGAAAAAAAGACTTTAATCTGAATGTTATACAGTGTTCTGTGTGTTCTTTGAGTTTAGTGGCACAACAAAAGTAGAAGAATTGAATAATCCAACCCAAATTTAGACCAAACAATTAAATCAGCCGAATGAATAGAAAGACTCCAGCTTCCTGGCACAGACTGATCTAAAGGGAATGAGAGCTGACACTCTGATTGATCAACCCAAAACATACCTATGTACAATCAAGGCACATAATCCATCCTCTATGTGCCTAGAAATATGCAAAAGTGATGTTAACTAGCAAAACATAGACTGAAATGCCCCAAACAGCCGTACAGCACGCATCATACCATCAAAATAGGGCCCTTGTGTTTTTTAATCAAATGGTCCTTTTTGACACCTGGACCTTATTTTTAGGATTAAATACGCTCTTAGACTCACCCAGACAATTTTGGCGGAGCTCCAAGCCGTTTTCGAGCAATTTAGATCCATCTGACGGCATTTTTCCTCATGCCGTAGTAGCAGACGGGGCCAGAAATCGAAGCCCCTAAATTAGACATTATCTGCTGCGAAACTCACTCATTTCAGCTACATTTTATAAATGAATGGCCAGTGTTATCACCATGTCAGCTCAACTTTGTTGTTATGGTCATCCGGGGCTTTACAAGGATGGGTAACTTTTGGTGACGTCATAGACAAGAACATGAGTAGAGCCGCTGTTGTTGCTAGGCTACACGGCTACACAGCTATTTTTGTGCAACATGGCGGGATATTTATCCGATGTAGAAGTGTCTGACGACGACTTTGAGTATAATGGATGCCCGTATCGTTTTGAGCCAGAATATACCGACGAGGAGCTATTTGAAAGGAGGATGCAGAGGGAAAGAGCTGAACAGCTGGCCAGAGAACAAGCAACCACTGCACATCCACGAATGGGGGCTAACTGGTGGTGTTGTTGTGGACATTGCACGGCAAACACAACAGAGGAGGAGTGCCTTTGCTGCTCAGAGTGGGACTTGAGACCAGAGGAAACATGTATTGATGCCCCCCAAAATATGATTTCTGGCCCCATCTGCTACTACAGCATGAGAGAAAAACGCCGTCGGATGGATCTAAATTGCTCGAAAACGGCTCCGAGCTCTGCCAAAATTGTCTGGGTGAGTCTACAAGCATTTTTAATCCTAAAAATAAGGTCCAGGTGTCAAAAAACCGAACTTATCCTTTAACTCTTTTCCTTGATTGCATGTTTTTAACAAAACAAGAAGAAAAGTTGTTAAACAGCTGCAGTGCTGGCCTGTGTTGTGTCAAAAACATAAGTGAGGGGATAAAAACAAACTCAGACTGATCATCGGCTCTGATGTGGCTCAGGTTACTGGTGAAGTATGTGAACAAACAAACAATGACAGAGAAAAGCAGCTAACATGGCTGCAGGGTCATCCATAACAACAAATCCACAACTTCTTTATTTAAGTGAGTGGTGTCAAAGATTTGATAGATATGTTCTGTTAAAACGTTGATAATCATTTGACCTCTTCTACTTCAAGTTCAACCATGACTCATTTTGTTTTAAGGTAAAGTGGCGAGCTAGCATCTTGGAGCTTACCCATAATGCTAAGTGTAACCAGTTAGGGTGGCATTGTTTACCACCGCAGTGAGAAAAGCACACTGTGATCTGAGTACATTGATCAAACCTTTGCTAATGTTTGCTTTGGATTCATGTGCAGTATTGAAATGTGAAAAATATGCAATAGTTAATCCTGAATAAATCAAAGTAAACAGGGAGAAATTACCCAAGAGACGATGACTGTTTAATCAAAACAGACTGTAAAGAGGGATTGGAAATATGACAGATGGGAGAAATGATGTTGAAGACGTGAAAAGACAAGAGATAAAAAAAATATGAGGGGAGGCGACTGATTCTGTTTGGAGCAGGAGAGACAGAAGAGTAGACAAAGACAGAGGCAGAGGACATGATCTTATCACCGAGGGATGTCAGAAATGTACAAGTAGAGGTCTGAAGAGAGACAGAAAAGAACAAAGGAAGTGCAGAGGAGGGTCATTAATGGATAAATAACAGGAGAGCAGGTCGTACCATGGTGGTGAGGATGTACTTGTAGAAGGCTGACGTCATCCCCAACTCGCTGGCCTGCAGGTCAAAGAGAAGAAGAAGAAGACAGATTAATGTGAGCGCAGTGAAACAGGAAGTACAAACTTCTCTAGACGAATAATGACTCATTGTTGATTATAAAGGAAGCGCCTACGTCACCACACACTCTGCCTCTCGACGTGTTTTATACCAAATTGGATGTGATTATGTTTCACCCGATGGTCAGCACCACAGCAGAGCTCCCGCTAACACAAAACAACCTTGAAAGAGTGATTAAGTCTCACAATACGCCTAAAGAAGCAGTCGGTGATTAAGGCCACTCAGAAGTTCAGGCTGGAGGAAGTAAAAGGAGATGAGACGCTCAGCTCAGATAAATCTCACACAGCAAAGACGTCTAGACCACCTGGTTTGACGTCAGCTTGAGGAAGAGCTCAATGTTCTGCAGGTGTCTCCATGAAAAGAGTCAGAAATTTCAACCTCTGTATGACACACATAAAGAAATTTAATTTAATGAAACGGAGACTCCAGCTAAACCCAGATGAAACTTTTAACCAGCTGATAGTCTTTGTTGTTTGTGTAGGTTCTCAGTTACTCAGGTCATTTTTATCCATGCTGATCCAAGTGGCAGCCGGTTCAGTTCTTGATGTTTCTTCTCTTCTCCAAAAGGCTTCTTCAGTTCTAAGAGCTGACTGAGAAACAACTAGAAATATAAAGCCTTTGTCAACCATTACTGTTTAGATAAGGGTGACCATATTCTGAAAACCCCAAAAGAGGACCCTCAGCAGCATGTGTTCCGTCGTGCACGCTCAACATCTTGACAGGTAGGTACATTAGAATAATGCCTGTGGTCCGGTGCAGCGCTTTATTATGAGTGTTAACCCTTTTACTACCATGAATGCAAATGGCTGCCTGGTCTTTTTTGCCTTTTTTGTCAAGAAATGTTTCAGAAAATGTCCTTTAAGTAAAATATTTTGCACCTTTTTTTCAGGTAAAAATAAAACATTCTAGCAGGTGTTTGTCCTTATTAAGTTGGAAATGCTTAAAACCGCTGTGTAATTACAAGAAAAGAGATTTGAAGTTTCAACAGGTTCCTCTTTATAAACAATTCTAAATGAACATGTACAACACTTTTGAGAAGACAAAACAGAAACTCAACCTATTTAATATTATATTTTGTTATTTTTATTTCAATTATTATATTAAATAACTATTGATGAAATCCATAAAACACAAACTATGATGAAAAAGATTATGACAAAAAAGGTGAACTAGGTGAAAATACGACAAAAGAACGGCAAGGAAACACTCCAGAATGATACTAATGTCATTGTTTCCTTTACACAGAAAATACGGATAAACCACCGATAAATGACTCACATGTTTGTCTCTGAATCTTCTCTCTGCTGTCCAGCTCAGTCAGCTCACTTCCTGTACCTCCCCCTCAGACAATCCAGCCTTTACCGTGATGTACCATAAATCATTGGAAAGCTCCAATTCTCAGCTTAGCGTGGAACTCAAGGAGTTATGGTAGTTTGAATAATGCATGTTTCTTCTGTTGCTGACGACATCTTTATCTGTAGAACAAGCTGAGTGAAACCCGGACATTTTAGGGAATATTATAAAACCCCCCCAGACTCCAGGCAAAAGAGGACATATGGTCACCTTAGTTTTGATGATCTGGGTTGTTACCTGAGAGTCAGGTCCTGATAAAGTGTCTTAGTCCCCATCTTGACAAAAATGACTTCCTGAAACCTCTCTCAATCTTCTCTGGATAAAGAACAGACTTTGTTGTCCTTAAGAGAATATCCTGTGTCCTTAAGATGTTAGTCCTGTCCAGAGGAGGGCGCTCTCCTGTGCAGCGCCGTGGTTTCCTGTTGCATTCCTGGTTGCACTGAATGCAGTAGACCCTGCTTCCCTGCCTCTGTCTGGGTGTTCTGTCCTTGGGATGCTTCTGCCTCAGAGTTTTTCGAGGGTTTGAAGTGCACAGAAATGTTTTGTTGAGTTTTTCAGACACTCCAGGGCTTTACATTTTTCTTGCTCTTCCACAGTCAGCTCTCAGAACTGAACAGGCGGTGGGACCTGCTTAACTCAGCCTGACTTTTCAAGATGAAATCCAAAAAAAGAAGCATAAAATGCAGTCATACATCATCATGGACGTCTTGCTGATACATGCATTGATGCACATTTAAAGAATCCACAGAGGCCCAAATGCTGTGAGAGCAGTTTGTAAAATACACCTTTAGTGATGTCAGTGTCATTGGAGGAGGAAGAAGCCAAACTGCACATTACAGCACGTGTGCCAAAGTCTAAATTACTTTTAGAATCTCAGAAGACATGAAAGTTATGTGTCTTAAAGGGTTATCCCTTTTGGAGTCACAGGGGGGCCTATACCAGCTGTCATTGGATGAGAGGTGGGTTACAACCTGAACTGGTCGCCAGCCAATCACAGGGCCACATAGAGAGACAGACAACCATTCACACTCACACTCATACCTAGGGGCAATTAAGAGTCACCAATCAACCTAATGAGCATGTTTTTGGTCTGTGGGAGGAAGCCGGAGGCCCGGAGAGAACCCACGCATGCACGGGAAGAACATGCAAACTTCACACAGAAAGACCCTGCCTGACCCGGTGATCGAACTGGGGAACTCCTTGCTGTGAAGCACGTGCACTACCTGCTGCGCCACCATGCCGCCCAGATTATTTACAGTGTTTAACTTTTCCTCTACGAAGAGCCATGGGTCTCAAGCAACCCCACCTCAAAAACCAGAACTGACCCTTTAAGTTGTAGCATCTTCCAAACTTTGCATTTGCTGTTTCTATGTCCACAAAAATTCTGCAATTCAGAATTTTGTAAAAGGTGTAGGGCAGTTGCTCACAAAACTGAAGGGGTTGGCGTCCCTTGCCCCTGGAGTCCTGGGGTGTAGATATTGGACCACTGACACCTAAAACCTTTTTGCACATCAAATGAAGTAGGATTAACGTTGCAGGTGGTGCAGACCAGTCATCAGGAATGGTGAATGGCGAAGTGCTGATCCGGCATGCTCTCCCATATCTAACCTGGCTTGTAAAAGGTGTAGCCAGTGCCCATAATTTACATGTCTCATGCTAAGAATCGTACAAAGACCTCTGTATTGGGATATATATCGTAATGTGAGTTGACTTAAAGTACCCATCCCCAGAGGACATGAAGGCGATAGTGTGGCTGGTTCTCTGTCTGTGGCTTTCGGTGTTGACAAAGGCCTTTATAAACTGAGTCTAATTGTTTTTGGATGTGCTCTTTGGATCTATAGGAAGGACACATCACAGCAAAATTCGCACACCAATGCTAGTGCTTTATCCTTTCACTCATTCTGAAAGAGGGGGACCAAAATGTACCTCCTCCATTCCTTAACAAAAGAAAATCCTGACAGAGCAATCTAGAAACACCAAGATGGACACTTCTTTTCAGTCCAACCCTCCTTGCTTTATGTCAAACAGGAGCGACATTGATGGATGCTAACATGCAGAAAACAAACCAGCTCTGGAAACAAAGGAAGGACAAACGTTTAGGATTCAGCAGGCAGACATAAAATCGTTGACATAAGTTATATTTCATTTTGATCACAGCAATTTGCATGGAAAAAAGTTGAATTTCGGGAGCCACACAGCTGCACAAAGGTAAAAACCAGACAATCTCAGATCAATCAGTGGTCAGCATTGTTTCTACATCACTTTTTGGTGTTAGCTTAGCTCTCATGGAGCGTCAACAGAGCTGATACCAAACAATATGATCCTCAAAGGAACACCAGAACAAATGAGTCGAGTCGAGTGAAGCTGCCTCTACATTGAGATGCATCACAACATTTCTCTGTCCCCTGATGAGATCAGTCTGAATGTCATGACTTTGGGGATGAAAACGTCCTTTTGTCGAGTCTCCTTCCTCCAACTGACCTTCAATTTTTAGCTGTTTTTGAGCAGCTAAAGCTTTAGACTGTCTGCAAGGGCCTGCCAAAAAATCAGGCAGGGATTTGAACTTGTAACCTCACAGTTTGATGTCAGATTAACTGTTATTAATCCATTAACCACCACACAAACACAGAGAGCTGTTCTCAGCTTTGTTCAGCCTGCAGGAGTCCAGCTCTGCATGAAAAAAAAAAACAGTCAGGCCGGAGTCATTGAGTGTTTTCACTTTGTATTCAAAAGTTCTCAGAGTCCCCCCAAGGTTAGCGGGCACAGAGTGAAATTACAACCTGCCAAGAGCTGGTACATTTAGTTTAAGGCTGTAAAGTCTACCCAACACTTTGGCAGGAAACCAAGCCGAAGGTCCTGTTCTACTGAGTAAACACCACCGAGGAAGAAAACAGAGCAAACACAGAATGAAGACGTTTCAGATTGAGAGAGGAAGAGCTGCTTTGAGGCCCTTTTAGCTTCACTTTGTTTCATTGTTGATGGTTAGAAATGGATGGTTTGGATTGTGTTTATTGTGTTTATATTCAAATATATATATATATATATATATATATATATATATATATATGTATATATATATATATATATATCGATCAGTTGCAATGTGCTGAAGGTTGCAGCAGCTGCCATTCTCTCCCTGCTCCTGTCTCTTTCTTTCTCTCTTCTTCTTCTTCTTTGTGGAGTTTAACGGGGGTTGGCCATCTTTGCAACGGGGCATTACCGCCAATCTCTTATTCTCCTTTATGTCTCTCTGTCGCCAGACTCCAGCTTGGTTCACTGCTCCATGCTGCTCGCTCACTCGCTCGCCCGCTTGCTCCAGCTCGCTCGCCTCAGCTCAAATTACAGTGCAGTGATGTCACACGGCGACGTTAAAAAAAAAGAAGTACTGGTCTGATCCAAGTGTAGTATAGTACCATTTTAAATGCCTCAGTAACCCGGTACCAACTTAGTACTGGTATACCGACCAACCCTAGTCTCTGCCTTTTTTCAAATTGTACCTTGATAAGCTAAGGGAAGGACTCCTTACCAGTGCCAGATGATTCTCAGATCTACTGGTGATACTGTTGGCCGTCTCTAGTTTTCTTTGTGATCTCTCGTCATTGGATTGTGCTTGTGCTTCATGCTTTGTGGACCATTTACTTACCTTTGTCTCTCTTCCTGTCCTGCAGTGTCTCCACAAGCCCTTCCATTTGTCACGCTCTCCACCAACTCACAGCCGCTCTCACTGGATGTCCGCTTCCCCTTCATCCCTCACGGGTTCCTCGCTCACTCACTGAACCTCAGATATTCCCTGCTTCCTTTCCCCTGGACACCCCCATCAATAAAATTATTGATTGTTGCACCTTCACTTGGTCTCGGTTTTGCTTTTGGGTCCACTTAAAAACCTCAAGAAACTATTTTGCTACCAAATTAGGCTAACTGGCTTCTTGTTAGCTTAAGGCCGGTGTGTGAACAGTCGAGGTAGAGCCTCAAAGTTACATGGTGCCAAAAGCAAGCTACTGCAGCTTATGTGATTATTTTACAGAATGCACATGATATAAATGTAAAAGTTTTACACGTCGAAATGGCCTCTGAAATATTTGTAGTTTTGTGCCGTTGGTTGGCACCACCCTTGGAGTATAAAGGCCTTAAGAGGGCGAATGAATGCACAACGATTTTCCTGCACTGTGAATCCACGCCAAAGTCCTCAATGGTTTACAGAGCCTCCATATTTAACTGTCACTGTTAAAGACATTAAAAAGGAATCATGATGTGGAGAGTGGATTAGGGTGATAAGACTCAGCAAACGTTGGTGATGTGATGGCGAATCAGAGATGAAAAAGGAGGCCGTGTTTCCTGACCTTCCTGAGGATGTGGTAGGAGATGGAGGCGTTGGCATCGATGATGATGGTCGCCACTTTATCATCTCTGATCTCCTTCAGCAGGGGCGTCGGGTCCAAACTGTCGTCCAGCATCCTCACCGACAGCGTCTCCCTGGAGATGAGGAAGCGATGGACCAGCTCCTCCAATCGCAGCAGGCCTGAAGGGGGCGGAGTCAGGATAGAGAAGTGTTAAAAACAACAGACGTTCCTAAAATAGACTGATGGTGTCTCTATAAATAATCCTCATTGATTGGTTGACTTGTTTACTTGTAAATGATCACATCGACTTTGAAACAGGAAAAAGTCTGAGAAATTGATGAGCTTCAGAGTCATTAGAGACAAATAACCGCTCCACAGAGCCGCAGCGCCGCATTAAACTGAGACTGAAGGTGATTATGTTGAAAGTCCATTAATTTTCCTCTCAGAGAATCAATTTAAAGCAAAAAAGTCTGGATCCACTCAAAGAGACGATTATGGGAGAGCAGCACATTTCCACTTATACCGCTTCAAATTAATACCAATTAGAGTCTCATTACAGCAAACGTTGGATTTTATGTATTGACAGATTCCTCCTCATCGTCGTTGTTTCAGGATTTACATTTCAAACCTCTGAAGCTGTGGATTCATTAAAAACAACTCTGAGGAACACGTGATGTGAAAGACTGTTTCCTATCAGCTTGAGGTTCATTTGATATTCCCTGCATACATTTCTAATACAGAACAACATCCTTTCAGTCTGATGCACCTTCTGAGACACAGAATTGGATCAAATTGATGTTTTCAACCCTTTTTTGCATGGTGTCCACTACAGTAGACAGATATTTGGAACACGTTTTAGGTTACAGTACCATGATCCAGGGGGTAAACTCCCAAACCTTTGTTTCAGATATCATAAAAATCTTATCTTTGTATATCGTTGTTATCACGAGGTATTGCATCATAAATCCAAAATGGCCAGCGAAGGGCAAATTGCATCATGCCCTTCAGGAATAAGTGTTAAATCCTTCTATTCTCAAAGAAACAGACAGTTAAAATATATATATTCTAATTTAATAATATACTAGAAATTTATGCAGCTTTTAAAAATACTTCTCTTATATACTTTTTCTTGTATACTTTTTGTGTAATCAGATTTTACGCAAGTTAGTATTTTTTTATTTAAAATTTTGGTGTAATTCACAAGTGATTACACAGCAATAATATGTATACTTCAGATTCTGCTTTTTATTTTATTTACTCTAATAAATGTTTGTGAAAGACATGTGTTTGTAGATCTTTATTAAGTTCTATTATATTACTAGTTATACCGTTGGTACACAGTGTCCACTGTAGTGGACAGATGCATAACTCCCTCAAAATATGACATTGAAAAACTGACCATGATTTTTAACTTGTTTGAAAGTAAAAACAAACTTTTCCGAAACAAAAAAATATTCCTTTGTGATTTAATAATCCATGCATGGAAGGGTTAAATGTTCTGCTTGAACCACATCCAAAGGTAGGGCTTAAATCAGACCCAGAAACTTCAAGACAGCCTAAACCACGTTCTCTCTGAGCCCAGCAGGTGTCTGGACTGTATTTACAGGCTGAAGGCCTTCACACACTGAGACTGGGAATATTTAAGAGGTGATTTTTGAGCGACTATCCTGTTCTTGTTTTCCTTTTACCATCAAAAATGTGAAATGCAGGATTCTTGTCTTAATGTTGACTCTAAGATGCCTCTTTCTCCAATATGAATGAATAGAATGTGTAATAATGAAATTAATTAAAGGACAAGTTTCAAAGTACAAAAATATTTCTTACTCAAAAAGTACCCAGTAAAAGTACTTCATACTGCTCATACACATAGTCCAGGAGGTCTTCTCTACTATGATACCAGTTCCATCACGTACAAATGGAAGAAAAAGATCTCATTTCAATTTGAAATCTGTCCAAAAGGGCTCAAAATAAACTGCTCCATGCATTCATAGACCTTTGTTTGATATATTAATACACATTCTGTTCATTTATGTTGGAAAAACAGGTGTCCTAGGGCTAACATAAAGGTGAGACTCCTGTATTTTACACTTTGATGGTAAAACGAATGAAAGAACATGATAAAGTCGCTCAGCCTGTCTGCCATCCCCCTCTTGCTCTGCACAGGGCATTTACCGTAACGGTACAAATACTAGAGCACTTCAAATTTAGCAGCAGTTGATTTGACCACAGAAAACAGAGGAGTTGGCTGCTGGACTGCAGTCTCTCTCGTCTGTATTTCCCTGCCAAAGCGCCCCCTGCAGGCCTGGAGCTCCTCTGTTGCAGGTGTTTTCCTCTTATTGAACTGCATCACTACACTGTGGCCGTTTGTCCTCGTCAGCCACCGTAGTTTGGGAATGGACAGAAACTCAGATAATGTAGTAGGCGGGTGTAAAACACAAAATGTGAGCCACGTTGTAGAACAAACTTTCACCAAAGCATGTCAGAGGTGGAGCGAAAACATCTTTTCTTAGGAGAGATGCAGGAATGCTACTGAAGCTGTTAGCATCTCTGCTAATCTCTTTACATGCAATCACTCCCTGCTATCGTCTCACTCATAGCTCCACCCCTTTCTGCTCTAAAGGATGCTGATCGGTCCGTGCTGCTTTGGGCCACTCGCAATCGTTGTAGATTGGAGCTTGGCAAGATGGGTCTGCTAATTACAGAGATTTGGTGTGCAAAAGCCTTAATGTCTTCATTTATAAGCATTTTTTTGATGACAGAAACATATTTAGATTAAAATTTGATGAGCACAGACCTGAAAAAAGTACTTATAGCAACAAAACGATGACAAGCACAGACTTCGTTGCAGGCTGAACACATGTTGGAGCTTCCTGGAGTCTGGTGGAGAGCAAATACCAAACAAGATGTCAAAGAAAGTGAAAAAAAAAGGTTAGGACATCATCTGTTTCTTTGACCAGTTTCTTTGTCAGTTTTGTTTTTGTTTTTTTTTCTCATTTTCTCTTCATTGATTCACTTAATTGATGGAATTTCTCTTCAAGCAAAAACACACAAAGTAAACTAAATCACTTTAAATAAGTCTTTTTACATATCTTAGCTGATAACTTGAATCAAGCCTTGTCTTTCTATTTTTAATGCTTCATGTTCAAGCTAAATTCTAAGATAAAACAGAAACATATCTTGACAGTTAGTTCACTAAAATGTCCTCAGTGACTTTAATTCTTCTCTGCTTCTCCTCCTTTTCATCCCTCAGAGCTGCTCGACCTCTGTCTCATTTGTCCCTGACAGAAGCAGAGGGCGTGTCTCGACTAATCGCTGCCATAAAGTGTTTATCACGGCGCCGTCGGTTTCACTGTCCGACAGCATCGTTCACAACAACAAAGCAGGCCCGTTAAACTGTGCCGTTAACTGCTGGGCGGGGACACGCCTGAAGACTGAGAGGAAGAGCAGAGCGGTCGAGCGGAAAAACAGGAGAGAGATCGATGAAGGAGACGTGGAGGGGAGAGAAGCGAGGAGAAGTTTCACATTTACTGCTAAATTAACTATCCTGTCTGAGGATAAAACCTCTTTGGAGCGTAAATTTGGTCTTTTGTTTTTATCAGAGCCGCGTGTGAACGAAGAAACTCAAATCAGGGCATAGAATAAAGATGAAAATCTCCAGAAAACTTCTGCTTGGCTCCAATCTGTGCAGCATTTTCACTTTTTTTTTGTCTTGAACAAACACATAAGACCCTCCATGAGGGGGCTCTGCGTCCAAATGATAACAAAAGATAACTGCTGTGATTAATTGCTTTTCCTGCTCATTCAGCTGTTGCTCCTGTTTCCTCCTAGTGATGTGCAGATAGATACTGAAATATCAGTCCCTCTGATACCAGAGATTAGTGTTCTGGAATCGATTCTCCTATAAAAATATCCATATTTTAATAATTTGGGGTAAATGTGTAGTTTACCATAAACAGGATTACAGTGGAAAGTAACAATACTACCGCTAACTTGTATAAATGCTTCCCAGTTGGTAGGAACTACTTTTTCTCCCGCCTGTCATACTCACATGCGTAATCTGGCTCATAGTTGCAGGCTTGCAGTGCTCACTCAGTTCAACTGACAACAATGACCGAACACTAACACAGTCACGTGTGGAGCTTTTTTAGCTTTATAAACAGCAACAATGCAGCATGTGATGTGTGTGTGAAGATGGTGAAGGACTGTGGGAACGCCACAAACCTCTTTAAATGTCTGAGAATTAACCATAAAACAGAACATGCTGAGGTGATGAAGAGGCGAGGCGAAGAGAAGAGAGAGACGGTGCTGCTAGGGCGAGACAGACTTCACTGTGCGAGTCCTATAGTGCTGCAGGTGCTGCAGGCGCTGCAGGCAGGGACTACCCAGGTACAGGTAGAGAAATCGAGGAGCTGCGATGTGTAGCACTGTCTCTGAATTTTAGGAAAGTGAAATATATCTGTTATTGTTCAAACAACGAGAGTTCTCCTCGTCAATAACATTAAGTAGTCTGATGCCTAACATTCAATATGAAGCTATAATTTTTTTTTAGGATTATTTTTGAGGCATTTTGTGCCTTTATTGACAGGAGAGAGAGTGACAGTGGATAGGCTTGTGGAAGGGGGTGAGAGAGGAGGGGAAGACACTCTGCAAAGTGGCCACAGGCTGGATTCGAACCCGAGCCAGCAGGGGTATGTGTATGGGTCGTGCCTGGTTGCTTACCACTCCACCAAACCAGCACCCCAATGAAGCTATAATTTTAAATACACTACTTTTTAGTTTAATTTTTGTAACACTTTTATTTTTATTTTTTTAACAAAGTATCAGCATCAGATCATAACAGCAATACCAGCCTGAATTTTACTTAGTGTCAGATCAGAAAGGAAATCAGTGGTATCGTACATCACTTTCTCCTGCTGCTCTGTTAAATGTCAGAGCTGAGGGAGAGAGTGAGCCGTCTGTGTTTGTGTATTTAAGGGCCCACTTACATGACAATGAAAACGGCTGAAAACGGAGAGTTTTCGTTGCGTTTTCACCTCCCGTTTACACAAGAACAGTGCCCCGGAGTGCGCAAATCCACAAACTTTTGGAAACCCAGGTCCAGAGGGAAAAGTTTAGGAAACGTTTCTCTCTCCGTCTAAACAGGAGACACGTGGTGCATGTGCAATTCTTTTCAGATTAAGGTTGCGTGCCCCTAAGAACAACCACAAATCTCCCATTCCACACTCCAGTCCAGTTGGTGGCGGTGATGCACCTTTAAGTTGGTTTGCCAACCGTCATTAAACAACAAAGAAGAAGAAGAAGAATCCTCCCGGTCAACATTCTCCTGACATTTGGTGGTTTTATAGTTGAGCGCCACGTCCAGTAGGAGCCCAACGTCGTCTTCTGTCCAGACAAAAAACTCCTGCGTCTTTGTGCGTCCACTCACCATTGTTGTTATGAAGTTTGTCTTCACTGGAAAGCATTAGATGTGAGTTGAAACACCGCTGTTTCACTACAAACCTATATTGCTAACTACTGGCCTGGCATGCACACTGCACCGTTTTCATTTGTCCTTGTGGGTCCATGTGAACGCGGATCGCTTTCACATCGTCACCGTGTGAACGTGGAGCACTTCTGAAAACACTAAGGAAAAAACCTTTATGTTTCTGGTGACAACTCTGTCGAGTAAACGGGGCCTCAGTGATGTTGCTGTGGTATGTTTGTACTTTTCTTTGTATTTCTGTTAGGACCCCCTGAAAACAAGATACTGCACCACTAATAAATTTAAATTTCCAGACTGTAGTATCATTTAAAGACACAAACCATCAAACAGCAGACATTAGGACACAAACGGACTCACACTCCGCCTTGGCACAGATCAGGCTGGCCGTCGGGTTGCCAAAAGAGCGCAGGATGGAGCCGATGGCCAGGCTCAGGTCCTCGTTGCTCGGGTACAGAGTAACCGAGGCAAAGCGGAGGTACGGCAGCTTTGGGGTCTCCTCTGGACCGATCTTCACGTGAGGAATCTGAGGGACAGAGAGGAAGACAGTGTGAGGGTAAAGAAAGAAGATTTAGGTGATCTAAATTTGTTTGTCCTCTAAAGATAGGAAGCTGTTCTCCTGACACGAGTCACTGCTGTCTCCACATGTGCTGTGATTAACAAATCCTAACATAATTAACACCTTTCACTCGCTCTGCTGGGATCTTCAATCTGTTTCTGTGGCGCCTGAACAAACTTGTATCCAACCTCAAGAACATCAAACGGTCTGTTCATCAGTGAGAGCCCAAGGGCTCAAATATCAGCGACAGTTTAAAATCATCTTCAATCTCCTCAGAGCAAAGATCCTGTGACAGACAGAGTTGACACTCTGACTGAAATATTCATGACAAAATAAAAAATTAATCACATCAGTGATGAATGAAGGAGAAGGTTAAAGGTCAAATGTTCTGTGTAATTCCTCTCTCACTGATTTAACCTTAATCAAACCTGAAGAAACTAAAAACTGTAATAAGCTTCACTTGAATCTGCAGAGCTTACTTTAATCCAGGCTGAAAACCTACTAATGCGAGAATATGTGAGGACTCTTCGAGGATTAAAGGAGATACAGACGACCTCATGGAGATCCTTTTAGGCAGTTAATACCGAAACAAGAGTTAAACCTTTAACCCTTTAACTCCCACAAAAAAAAAGAAATATTCATGACAATGTCTTTTTGGACAAATTTGGGCACTACTGCAAAAAATCATATTTTTTACATCCTAAATATTTATAAATCACTGATCTTTACCAAATGAATGACCTGGGAGTTTATAGCTGAAGAAGTGATTCTATTGTAAAAGTGAAAAGAAAGCAAAAATAATTTAATAAAAATAAATTTAATAAAAAATTAATATCACATTTTTTTTTCCCTCATTGAAATTACGTTAGTTCTGTTGGTTGGCAATAAACACCCAGCTCAACTGTTTGGTTTACCATATTTTGTATTATTTTTTATTTTTTTTGATATAATTTATCTTGTCCCTTAAGACTTGTTTAAACTGTGTAAGTTACATTAATCTGTTGAGTAAGGTCTCTGGTACCATCATACATTAAATATGTCATCTAACGTCTAAACATTTTGTTAGAATGAGGGATTTTTACATTTATGGACTGAGGGAGACTTAAAAATCTATTACCTTTAAAAAAACAAAAGGAACAACTGTTTTTTTTCTAGCATTATGTTTAACCACCACAAAATATAGTTGGCCTTATCAGGTTTGTAAAGTTTGATACATTAATGAAGGTCATAACAGGACAGAGAGCTGAGAGGCTGAGCTGAGCTTTGTGTCCTATATTCCAATGCGCTCCAGCACGTGTAATACTCCCAGCAACAGCCAAAAAAAACACACAGGATTAAAGTTTTTTGGAAACACAGAGCTACATTTAGAATATTTATATACATACTAATGAACCTCACTGATAATTATGCTCATAGATAATAAAACGGGCTGTCCAGTGTGTTTTGAGCACTTGAAAGAGAACACATCCAATGATTCCTGCAGGAAAAGCAGGTATTAGATATAGAGTAAACAGGTCTATCATAAACATACTGATGTCTGATCCTATTGGTTTTAACAGGAGATTTGACAATTAATAATGTTTTGCTTTCTGTTTAAGCAGAAGTTTCTGATTTGTCTTTTTGATGCTTTTTATGCTCTGGATGCTTCAGTGAAAAGAAGCACTTTAATCTGAGCATTAACAGGTTTCATACAGTGCCCTGTGTGTTCTATGAGTGAACAATGAAAGGAGAGGAATTAAAAAATCCAGCTAAAAGTCAGACCAGACAGCTAAACACACTGTTTAGATAGCAAAAGTCTAATGAACACTGCCATACTGCACGTGCAATCTCAACAGGACTCTCGCTCAGTCTACTCAAAGACAGAGAGGCCAGTGGAGGCGGGACTTACGGCCATCTGACCAATAGCCTTGCCCTGTTTCCAAAAATGAGTATTCTCAATAAAGCCTCAACATAAGAAAATAGGGGCAAAAATTAAATCAACCCCCTCACAGTGATGGCACATATGTAGATCTGTCATATATTCAGACTGATGCGGTTTTTGGAGCCAGGCCCTAAAGATATGTTGTAAGGCCGTAAAAATCATTTTTTCCTTGCACACAAACATTTTGCTGTCTGGTTTCTGCAGCCAGCCTTAAGTGGACACTTCGGGCACTACAACCATGAATAATCAAGGCACATAATCCATCCTCTTTGAGCCCTTCCCCCGGCTTTGCGCTGAGAGCATGCGTCCTCAAAATAACAAAATATAGGCTGATATGCCCCATGCACGCCGTGCGGATTATTAACACACTACATGCCTAAGTAACTAAAAAAAACAAGTGTACATGGACAAAAACTCAAACTAAATTAACTGACAATCTTCATCAACAAATAAAAACAAGACTAAAATGTTTGACAGAGACTTAATCCAATCAGACCTAATTTGGTCATGTAGAAAGTAGGGAAAAGTTAGGAATATATCCAATCACAGCTACTTTGGTTGTGTGGAAAGGTTGGATGAGTTAAGAGGGACATCCAATCACAGCTGCCTTAGCTTGGTGGTGGTGGGATAAGTTGTGGAGCGATCCAATCAGAGCTCCTCTCTTTATGAATTGATATATTCATGTAGAGCAGGTTCACTGTTTGTTGTCAGTTCTGGTATTGTAACTGAGATGCTCTGCCAGGTAGCCTAAATAAAGGTGACTGCATTTCACACAAAAGTTCAATTTGTTTCTGTTCATTTATACATTCAGACTTTATTAGCATTCAATAAAGGGTTATTAGATGTTTGATTTTATCCAAGTGTAAAACATGACTTCAAAAATTCAAGGAATCATAAAAATGCCTTACCCTTTACACTTCATATTTTAGTCGACTAAATTTACAGTAGATTTCATTGACTAAAATGTTGTGAAATTTCATCAACTAAAACTAGACTATAATTAAAATAATTAAATTGACGAAATTATGACTAAAACTAAAAGATATTTTAGGCAAAAGACTATAACTAAAAGTAGCTGAGGGAAGAAGAAGGACTGTGGGGGCTTTTGTGGGACTGTGATTGGTAGAAATCTTGAAAATGTGCATTTTAAGTAACAGAGCTAGATAAAGATTTTTGGGTCAGATGAGGCCACAATAAATATCCTGACCTCCAAAATGAACTCACCTTACAATGAAGGTCTAGAGTATTTGTGGTTCTTTGAGGCAAATGAATGTCGATCACATTTTAGATCAGTATTCAAGGCTGATCAGCCTGGAGCACAACAGTAAGACATGCAAACAGCTCACCAGCCTGTACACAGAGCCACAGGAAAATGGCCTTCAGGTCGACCGCACCTCAGTTTCATGTTTGATCAGCGGTCAGGTCGGAGGTAGAAGCTCCAGCATCAAACATGAAGCAGACTCAAACCCCTTAACAGACAGCAGAGAGGATCTGTAACCAGGCACGACTCACCTCTTTCTCCCCACAGATGTGACTGACAGTGGACCCGGAGGCGGGGCTGGAGGCGGGGCCAATCACAGCGACCACGCCCTTTGGCAGGATCTGACACACTGAGACAGGAAACAGAAGGATTGGATTATTTCATACATGAAGCCTGACGCAGCATTTGTCATATCAACACTGAAGCTCATGAAACTTTGAGACAGTTTGGGACGATGTTTTCGACATGAGCTCCTGTGTCTCATGTTTCAAGGAAACAGAGAATCTCCAAAGTGGAGATGATTATATTATTATTATTTTTTGCCTGGAGGTGAAAATACATTCATCTGAATGCCCCCTCTGCATCACTGCGTGTATGCAAAATCAGACTATGGAATTTTTTGATGACCTCAACTTAAACAGGACCAGTATCCACTTCCCTATTAAAATGTCATTTATTTATGCTTCCTAAGCACCTTCCTTGTTCTATACTGTCACTTTTTTTATTTGTTTCTTTGTATCAAATTGTTGCACTTTATATCTGATGTTTAATATTTATTTTTGGTGGTTCAGTATTTACCATCCATTGTCTCTTGTGTGTGGTTTATATGGGCCATTTGCAGGCCTCTACCACTCTTTAACTGTCAATCAATCAATCAATCTTATCAATCAATCTTTATTTGTATAGCGCCAATTCATAACAAGTGTTATCTCAAGACACTTTACAATAGAGCACAAAGCTCTTCATATTATGGATACACATATATGCATAGATACATATATACATATAAAAATACACATATACATATATATACAAATATATACATCCAACACCCAACATGAGTCCATATAGCCAATCATGAATCCCTCCATCATGGCGGCAAGAAAAAACCTTCTGTTAAGCAGCAGGAAATCTTGAATGTGGACCCCAGTCTCATGATGAACAGCAAATCCACACGATGCTGTGTTGGGTGTGTGGGCAAAGGGAGGGAGGTAAGTGGAGACAAGTGGACTAAAGTAAGAACTAAAGCTAGTGACAGATCAATGGACCAATCATAGACCTGTCGTCGTCAAATTTGTTTCTGCTGCAAACAAATTTATTAGAGGAGGATCCTCATGTCTGTGTGGTTGTGGTGAAAATTTTATAGAAGTATAATCAATAAAAGTCTTACTGAAAATAAGAATTTATGGTAGTGATGAACTCATGGGTGCCCAGACCACAAGTGCATCCCTACCATATTTGTCTCCGTTAAGTATACATGTATTAATGGTAGACCTCTTGAGATGTGACACCTCATTTTCAAGAGGGATCTCATGTCCATGTGGAGCTAAAGATAGTTACTATAGATGTATCAACCATGGATAGAAAGATCATGCTAATATCTACATTAACAGCTATAATGATTATGAACTGGAATGAGATGGCCAAATATGTGTTATGTCTGTAATTGTAGTTATTGAGGCTTCGTGACTCCACAGCAGCAGGCAGTCTCCACCAAGGATCCCAGGCCACCTAAAAGACCAGAGCCAGAGACGAGTACAGGAGCAAACAGAAAGGGGCAGAGGCAGATATGGAGAGAGAGTGTGAGAGAGAGAGGGATAGAGCCCAATGTGCCAGATCCCCTCGGCAGTCTAAGCCTATTGCATCTTAACTATATGTCTAAACTATGGACTATGAGCTGGTCCCTAACTGAAAGCTTTATCAAAGAGGAATGTTTTAAGTCTAGCCTTAAAGGTACAGAGGGTGTCTGCCTCCTGAACCGTGGTCGGTAAATGGTTCCAGAGAAGAGGAGCCTGATAACTGAAGGCTCTACCTCCCATACTACTTCTAGAGACTGATGGAACCACGAGCAGGCCAGCATTTTGGGAGCGTAATGTTCTAGAGGGGTTGTACGGCACTACAAGCTCTTTGAGGTAAACTGGTGCCTGTCCACTGAGAGCTTTATAGGTGAGAAGAAGAATCTTGAATTCTATTCTAGATTTAATGGGAAGCCAGTGCAGAGAGGCTAATACAGGAGTAATGTGGTCTCTTCTCCTAGTTCTAGTCAGCACACGTGCTGCAGCATTTTGAACCAGCTGAAGCGTCTTAAGCGACTTACTGGGACAGCCTGAAAGAAGAGAATTACAATAGTCCAGTCTAGAGGTAACAAAAGCATGGACTAGCTTTTCGGCATCGCTCTGGGACAGGATAGGCCTAATTTTAGCGATGTTACGAAGATGAAAAAAGGCTGTTCTTGAAATTTGCTTTATGTGAGAGTTAAAGGATAAATCCTGATCAAATAGAACCCCAAGATTTCTAACAGTTGTGCTTTGTGTCAGGCTTATGCCATCTAGGGCAGTTAAATCATTAGAAAAGGTTTCTCTAAGGTGTCGAGGGCCCAGCACAATGATCTCTGTCTTGTCTGAGTTAAGGAGAAGAAAATTTTTGGCCATCCATGTCCTAATGTCCTTTAGACACGCGTCTAGTTTAGATAACTGATTTGTCTCACCTGGCTTCATCGATACATACAGCTGAGTATCATCAGCATAGCAATGAAAATTAATGGAGTATTTCCTCATGATATCACCGAGGGGAAGCATATAAATGGAGAAGAGAATTGGACCTAGCACGGAGGCTTGAGGAACTCCGTAACTTACTTTAGTGTACACAGAGGACTTGTTGTTCACGTGTACAAACTGGTATCTATCAGATAAGTAGGACTTAAACCAATTTAGGGCAGTCCCTGTAATCCCGAGTAATACCTCTAATCTCTGTATAAGAACATCATGATCAATGGTGTCAAAAGCCGCACTAAGATCTAACCAAACAAGTACTGAGAGAAGTCCCTCATCTGAAGCTGAGAGTAGGTCATTAGTTACTTTAACTAGAGCAGTCTCTGTGCTGTGATGAGCTCTAAATCCTGACTGAAAGGCCTCAAACAGGCTGTTGTCTTGAAGGAAGTCACATAGCTGATTAGCCACTACTTTCTCCAGGATCTTTGTAGTAAATGGAAGGTTTGATATAGGCCTGTAGTTAGCTAATGTTCCTGAATCGAGGTTAGGTTTTTTAAGGAGAGGTTTGATTACAGCTACTTTAAAAGTACTGTGGCATGTTGATAGAGATATATTTATTGTCTCCAGCAGGGATGGACAAACTAAGGGAAAGACCTCCTTGAACAGTTTAGTTGGGATCTGGTCTAAAAGGCAGGTAGATGGTTTGGAGGAGGAGACAGAAGAATTTAGCTCCTGAAGGCTAATTGTAGAAAAATGATCTAACTCAGGTCTGACTACATTTAATGGTACGGTAGGTTCAGGTGAAAGCAGGGAGTTGCCAATTTTATCTCTAATTTTAAGAATTTTATCATTAAAAAAGCTCATAAAGTCCTCACAGCTGAGAGCTAGAGGAATCACAGGCTCAACAGAGCTCTGACTCTGTGTCAGCCTGGCTACAGTGCTGAACTGTGTAAAATAAAAAAAAAACAATAAATACAATTTCAAACATTCACCCAAACTTTAAGACAATCAAAGTGCATAATTAGAAACAAAAGTTAGGCTCTGTTTCAGTTTCATTGTCAAAGATCTATTTCAGATGTCAGAACAGCTGCTCATCTCCGTCCATAAAGACTTTCTCTGTCAGTTCGATAAAACAAAATTCTCTCACTTTTAAACCCCTGCCATTTTCTCTGTTTCTCCCTTGTTCCACCGCCCAAATAAGGAGTATGAAAGTTCTGAAATTGCTCCCCTGGATTCCTTCATCCAGCAGCTGTGAAATGGTTTTCTTTCAGACTCGGGATTGATTTTATTTCTTGATTTTGCTGCAACAAACAAAAGATTGTCTCTGAACAGACGGCTGGATGCTCCTGCACGGCCTCATTCTCTTCATGCCTGTTTATGAAATCACACCAAGAGTTTTTTTATTCCTGGCATCATTTCAGATGTTGGCCCTTATTAAACTGGGTCTTAAATGGGGAAAGGACAATTACAAATTTGGAGGCTGAGATTAAAGTCATAGATTCAATCAGTCAGTCTTTATTTGTTTGTACAGCACCAGTTCATAACAAGTGTTATTTTAAGACACTTTTCAACAGAGCAGAATGAAGCCATACTCTTCATTTTCTAGATACACATATATACATATATGCAAATACAGATAATAAATTTATTTTTGTATACATCCAGAGGTGTATCCATCCAGGCAGAGACAAATAGACTAAAAATAAGAATTTATGATAGAGACAAACCCATGGAGGCTCAGATCATAAATCTGTCCTCATCATATTTGTCTCTTCTGAATATAGATTCAATCAATAAATCTTTATTTATATAGGACCATATTAGTCTTTGTTGAATATAAATTTATTAAAGGTAAGCCCCTTGAGATGTGGCATCTTGTTTTCAAGAGGGTCCTCATGTCTGTATGGTTGTAAAGATAGTTTCTATGGATGAATAATCAATACAACCATGGACAGAGAGATCAATCTAATATTAACATTAATAACTATAATGAACATAATCTGGAGAGGGATGATGTTGATTAATATTGCAGAATCTAGCTGAACTGTCGTTAAAATGAGTTTAACTTGTCTAAAATATGAATTTATGTTAAATGATGTCATTTCTGTTGATGGTTGATGCAGGATAGAGCTCATGGAGTGGAGCAGGTCCACAGCAGCAGGTCATCCATGATTGTTTGTCAAGGTCAAACTAATATATGTGTGTTGCCTGCAGGAACTACCATGGATTTAATGTTGTTGATCTCTCTAAAGTTAGCATCAGGGATTGTAATGATGATGGAATCGGGCTAAATGAATTAATCTTGGATTATTAATTTGAACTATTTTAGTAGGACCATGAATCATCATGCTGTTTGACTTCCTGTCTTTGCTTTGTCTGTGAAATTACAAATTAAATATTATAATATTTGTTTTTAAAGGAAGAAGAATAAAGTTATCTTTTTCATCAATGCTATGATTTTATTATTTTTTTGAATAATACTCATGCATTAAATCATTACTTCATCTTTTAGAATTTGTTATGAGTTGAATATTGCAGACTATGTGAGATATAACAGAGTGATAAAAAGTTCAGAGCAAAAATAATAAAGATAAAATAAAATATGAGAATAATTCAAGATGGTTTTGTGAAATGTAGAATTCCAATAACTACCAATCTTATTTAAAGATCAAAAATAAGTAAAGCAGCTTTATTGATCATCCTGGTAAAAGTCTTGTACTGTGGCTGATTAATCAAAGTATTCTTGTTTTTAATTGTTATATACAGATTTATTTTGACGATTTAAATTTGATCATTTATCTACTCTGGAATAAAAAGGCTAAGGACAACTGATCTAATCATTACATGTGCTTTTTACTAGTTATACGTTTAATCCAGGTATATAATTGTGTTTGCAAGACTAAAGAATTTTTTTTCTACACTACTTTAATCGTAAATCCTTCAAGATAGTTTTACAAAGTTTGACTGTGTTTTCACATCCTAAACTCTTTAAAAGACAATATCAGAGCCTGATTGGGGCATTTCTACTGTAAAGTCTCTGCATTGTCATGAATCTTATCCCCTTAAATAAAGTCGTCAGACCAAATCTGAAGTGAACATTTGGTCTCCTCCTCTCCCAATATGATTCTGTTGCTCGTTTTATTTTGGAAAAAGTTACACGTTAGTCTGTGGTAACTTCCTGTCGATGGTATGAAGGTCTGGACCTTGCAAAATACTGCTTCTGGGCACAAACTGAACCATGGTACAGTTTGGTTTGGATGAGACCATCTCTTCAGTTGGGACCAAAGGTCGTTATTTGCTCCAGATTATGGTTCAGGGGAAGTTTGACACACGCCATTTTGGTCCAGATAAAAATATAAAGTCCAGAAGACCCTTAGTGGTTCTTCAGATATTGTGTTTTTGACAGAAGAGAACATTTGAATATCTTAAAATAATGATGGTACTGGACGTGATGCTGCCAGAAGGAGCATCAAAAATGTTTGTATGTATCACGCAGAGGCAGAAATGTAGTCTTCCTTCTTAATCGATTCTCAGCAGTAAATATTGATCATGGTGTCCTTGGCTGTTTTAAGGCACGTGACAGCCCCTTCTTTAGAGTCTATTTTTCTGCCTCACTCTGCTAAATGTGTGGTATTTCAAGAACAGGCTCACGGGCGTGGAGGACACATTTGCTGCTCCTGCTTCCCTGTCAACCTGCCTAGTCAATGAAGCTGAGTGTTCATTACTCAACACTCGCCGAAGTTCACTGAAAATGTCAAAATAAAATGTCACAAAGCAGAGGAGCTCCACTCACTGGTCTCTGTGGTGTCATACTGGGAGTCCTTGATCAGCTCGTAGACGTCCACCTCCACCCTCGCCTCTGAGGGGCCCTCGATCAGACTGTTGATGTTCTCCCTCGCCAGAGCCAGCGCCAGACGCTCACCACGGCCGCACGTTGACTGGTCATCCAAAATGGCCGCTGAAGAGGAGACACAAGAGGGTTCAGGTTTGGTTAGAAAGATAATGAAGGTCTTGCAGGGATTTTGCAATTGGTCAAACATATTGGACACTATTTATCACTTTGATTGGCCACTTTAACACATGCAGTAAAACTGAATATACCTGTGTGAGCTGCATATGTGGACACAATAACAGAGCATTTAACATGGTGTTTACCATGAAATAACCCTGCTAGACTGTAGAAGAGCTAGAAAGAACTTTTAACACAACTTAGAGCATAAGAAGTGGTCAAAAAGACGAGCCAGACACTTCAAGCAAAACCTCAATAATTATTAAACTCTCCAGACTCATCAAATATCTTTAAATCTTCATTTTCCTGCTGGAATTCTTACCTTAGTTATCTAATGTGTGCGTAAAACGCCCTGGACTCTTTTGTTATTTGTGAGCATAATTATCAGTAGGATTGATTAGTGTGTTTACTAATTAGCTCCATGTTGCATGAAAATATTCAACCCTGTTGTTGTTTCTGGGAGTATTAAACACATTGGAGCGCACAGGAGTAGCTCACTGAGGAGCACTACGATTAAAGCCAGGCTGTCTCTGAGCTCTCAGTCCCATTAAAAACTCTAAATCAAATTTCTCAAAAAATGCTAAAAAAGTTCAAATTAAATGAGGCCAAAATAATAACATGGTTTGTGATGAATAGATGCAAATGGATAACAGAAAAAAATAACAGCTCAGTACCAAAGTCAATCTTTGAAAATAATATAAATAAAAATGCCAGTGTCCAAGCCAAAGGATAGAGTTTCTTTTTGCATTTATTGAGGGTTACAAACAATTTGGCATCCTCAGGCATTCTTGTCTTCCTGGTAAAAAAAACATTAACCCTCCCAGGTGCCCATCCAGCCTGTCTTACCTTCCCCTAATAGCCATATTACCTACTGCCAAACAACCAAACTTGTCAAAATAAAATCATAAATATATGCCCAAATATTCTAAATAATAAAAATTCCAATAATAATTCTCTTATCATATTTAAACAAGATAACAACAATTAAATAAATAACTAAACTTTATTTAATCAAATTAGGAAAAATATTAAGAATAGCTCCAACAACATCAATGATGGTTTTGTGCAGTTTGCTCTTGTTTTGTGTCTGAATAATGAAATGAACAGTTCCTGTCCCTCTTAACCTGACCAGAGATGGATAGAGTAGCCAGGGCCAACCAGGACCCCTGAAATATGATGTTCCACCCCCAAAACATCTGCAACTTAAATACACTAAGTGTACGGTAAGAAAAAGGCCCTGTCATTCTTCTGTGACGCCATAAGTAAAATGTTTGGACACTTTTTGGACGCTCGATGGTGAGCTACTTTTTCCACGATTCACATGCCAAACTTCTCATAAAGCATGGTCTTTGTTTGAAGACAAATCAGAACATCCGTCTAATTATTTGTGTTTTATGAACAAAAAAACACCACAAGTCTCCCAGTTTGTCCAGAGTGGAGTTAATTATTCACCAAACACACATCAGACCTGCAGCCGAGTTTCTGCTTTACTGGTCCTCAGCAGCTCATTACTCTGATAGGCAGTCCTGTAGTTCAGTGTGTTCCTGTGTGCAGATGCAGCTCAGCGTCCGCTTGAACATGGAGACAGAGAAGGATAAAAATAATCCATCTTAATGCTCTTCAGCAGGTCCTCGGATAGACATCTGCTCCACGTTCTCCTCCTCTGTGATTAAAACATGCTGTACCACCCTGCCCTGCGCACCTGGACTATCATACCTCCAGGAAGCTCCTCAGTGTGGAAACATCAGAGTGGGTTTGGAGGTGGAGACAGAAATAACCCTGAATCTGTACATGTTTCAGTCGTCAGGGTCTTTCAGTACACTTTTGACAGGAAGGAGATAGAACAACAGTGAGGGGTTTTTCACCTGAGTTCAGAGAAGAGACTCAAATCTATTTTAGACTTTTTACCCACACAGTGCAGCTTTGGTTTCAGCAAAATAACTAAGTCCTTTACCTGCAGCAGGTTATTACAGATATAGCCACACCCTCAGCAGCAATATCGAGGTGGAAACTGTTTGTAACTCATGTCAAAAATCCTGGATAAACAGACTTTAGGAGGAGCCTGTCCTTCTTCAATGACTCTGAGCGTTAGTCAGACATAACTTTAAACATTTTCAGTAGAAATGTGATCATTTTCAGCATGAACACATCGTCACGATAGCTCACTTACACTCTTCTCTCACCTTGACTCCTGCCCTGATCTCTGCTGGTTAGCATCACACCTTCACTTTATTTCTCCTCATTCTGACCCGTTCCTGCTTGCTGTAACACCTCACAGGTTCACTAGTAAAAGTCATTTTACAAAAGTGTATGTATGGATATATCTATCAATAAAACCTCTATTATGATCCACATTTATTAAAGTAAAATAAAGGCAAACTCAGAGATGCCCCCTCTTGTGATTTCACAGCAAATCGAATGTTTTAATGTGAAAGTGAAATAAAATGTGTAAAAAAGGATCAACTCCACATCAAGTAGGAGTTAAGTCAAAGACAAGAAACGTGAGCTTAGGTGAGGTACACACATGAAGATTATCGGGCTGTTTTTGTCCCGACTTTGCCCCTTCCCGACCAAGGCCGGCAAACTCCAGATTATCTTCTGTTTTATAAGATTCTCCTGTATGATGATCCTGTGGTCTGAGGTGTTAAGAGTGAATTTGTCCTGATAGTCGACTGAAACGGGTCGAAACTGACAATCATAAATATCAAAGTTGTTCAATGTTTATGACCAAAAATCTTCGAGTGTGTGAGGAAAGCCGACAACTCCCAAAACATGAATCCGTGCATTGTGACGTGAATGTAGCCAACCAAGAAGCGAGCTGACTGAGGAACGAGGAAGCAGGCGTAAATAAAAACAAGCATGGCTGACCTGGAACATAAAATGGAGGATCAGTTCATGTGTTCACGCTGTCTCCAGGATTTTTTTCCACAGTCTTTTATTTTTTTAGTTCTGGATTTTTCTGTCAAAAATAGTCCCAAGACCATCATCATTCCCTCTTCTCGTATGTCCTCTTCCATGTTGTGTTTTCTGGTTATTGCTATGTTTCTTCTTCTTTGTTTTTGTTAGATGACGTTTGATCAGATTTCTGTCTTGGAGGACTGGATTCTAGATCATGGTGGGACAGAATGGTTATGTGTGTGGTGAGCTGTGTTGAGATTATCGGAGCACACCACACACAGTACAATCAAAACTGTTTTTATGTGTGGGGTCTCTGACAGATAAAACATCTCTTCAGACTTAGAAAATCCTTATGTGTGCACCCCGCTTTAAGTTACCAAAGTCTGAATCGGTCTGAGAGGTTTTTTTTCTGCACCATCTCCTCACAAACAAACAGCTTCATAATCCTGGAGTCACTCATTTTGGGCTTGATCCCAGTACACTGGCAGCTTGTTTCTGTGGTAAGAGCTGGTAATGTTGTGAACCACATTCAGCTCAAGCCTTACGTTGAAGGAGAAACCAAAAGCATGTGGTGCTAACAATGCTAGCCCTGGACAAACTCCAAGCCCAGTCCTGCAACACATAGATTCTGCTCAAATCAGACTGTTTTCTGAGTGTTGCCTCAACTTTGGGCTAATTAACTCGAGGAAATCTACACTTTGTCCACTCCAAAGCTATGAATTTCTCACTGTAAAGGAAAGACAAATGTTCAGCTTTAAGTCAGACAGACTCTGGATTCTCCCAGAATGCTTAGCGTTCAGACAATGGGAGGGGGAGGTGGGTAAAGATGAGGGAGCAGATAGCAATTCTTCCTCAGGAGAGTCGGCGTTGTTCAAACATTATCTGTGTTTATACATCAGCTCCTGTGGGTCACTGTGACCACACACCCCCACACGGACCGTGAGCAGAGGAGATAAAACGATCACAGACGGTCGAGCACTTGAACTTTGACCTGTAAGGCTCTGTGAGGAGAGTCTGCTGTCCGCTCTGCTCCTCTCTCTCTGATGTGAGGAAGTGAACGTTCATCTTTGTTAGGATTTCGTCAACATTTAACTTTTCAGAGCCAAAGTGGAGCAGAGCATCATTGTTCATTAAAATAATCTCTGCAGACCTGCTCAGAGGGGCTTTGACCCACTTACCTGGATTCCTCTGATTACGATTCATGTGAGTGTGCATGCTCAGGCTTTGTTATTCCAGGGTAGAAGAAGAAAGTCTATGATGTCAAACAAATTACCGAGAGATCCCCTCCTGTGCTGCTGAATGAGGTTCAATATTTAAAGGTCTGTCTCTCACTTATGTTTCATCAACGCTCCAAGGAAAACTGAGGGTGTCTGGCTGTGTGCTGTTTGAGGGCTTGTTGGTTGTTCAGATGTCCCTTTTATGTCAGGTTGTGATTTATCAGGAGTGTTTACGTCCACTTTGGACATGAAGAACCGAGGGATGAGTCAGAGACACGGGCTCAATCAGGGGTACTGGACTATGATCCAAAATAAAGCAAAAAAATCAAAGACCAGGCAGACGTGGCTCACAGGGCTTTTACATTGAACAGAAAAAGGAGCAGACACAACCATGACACCAAATAAGGCCTCATTTTCTCTTTATGCTGTGGAGGTGAGCCAACAGGAAGTGTCAGTGTGTGCTTTGTGCCAGCAAGACGCTCTCATCAGCTGTTTGGGTTGTTGGTCTGCACAAAAACAAAAGAAACATTTTTGACTCAAGTGACATTACATGAACCTGACACGCCAGACAGACAGTTCCATACATCCATCACGGAAATATTTCTCTACTCCATCTGGAGAAGAGCCCATAGAAAATGTTTTCAGAGGCAGAACCTTCAAAGACAGCAGCGGCTGGTGATTGGACGATTGATCTGCTCATTACACTCATTACAGGCCAATCCATATCAAGCCACAGCATGACGTAGCAGCAAGACCCTGTTGTTAGCTGTTAGCTTAAACCATGTTTCACAGATGTATCATTTACCGCTTATAAGTGACATGAACCTCGTCAA
This sequence comes from Cetoscarus ocellatus, assembly GCA_037902135.1. NCBI lineage: Eukaryota > Metazoa > Chordata > Actinopteri > Labriformes > Labridae > Cetoscarus > Cetoscarus ocellatus. Next base: position 304,848 of record JBAMNC010000067.1, on the reverse strand, counting down.
CCACAATCCCCACCAAGTTCTCCCAGTAAACTTCTGAGGACAGCATATTTCACCAGGTATCGCTGAGTAACTCTGACTACCATTAACATTCAGCATTGTCCGCAGAGGATTTTCACATTCTCTCCCAGCTACCCGGCTTCTCTGATTTGATCTTCCATGAGGGCAACCAGCGGAGACACGATTATCACACTGGGGTTTGGAGTCCTTCACATCTTTTTCACGACCAGAGGAGCCAGTTGGTAGATCAAACTCTTACCGAAACTGGTCGGAAGAAGAACAAAAACATTGTTTCCTGTAAGAAAAGCTTTAAGTGACTTTCTTTGCTCCTCTTTTAAAGAAGAAATTGAGTCCATTTCTGAGACCGCTTCAGAAGCCGCCATTGTTTTCAGTGCCCGCCTCTTTCCCCTGATTGGGTCGTTCAGTTTTTAGCCAAGTGAAGTCGTAGGAGATTGGACCTCGGCAGGATGGATCTGTGTGATTTCAGACCATGAATCAGGCAGGTCCATCTGCTCTTCAAGGTTAGCAATTATATTTACTAGTGCCATAACCCTTGAGTATCCCCTCTTCAAAAACCCTGTACTATTCCTTTAAGATGGTTTGAGACTGTGTTTTGAAGATGGAGACCAAAACAGATTGGACTGAAAAGCTCCAGGTTGATGAACAAACAGATCGTCTCTCTTATTTCAAGAATTTCCACAAGTTTTGCCGGAAATCATCGGATAATCCATGTTTTTGATGTTTATCCCTCTCCATTCAATGACATATGATCAGATCCCAGAATGTTAAAGGAAAATTAGATTCTTTAAGATAAAAAAAAAAACCTTCTGGATTATTTCCCCTAGCTCTCATGCCAGTCTCATTTCCATCCTTGTCCCTCTTTAGTGATCATACAGATTCATGCTCTGAGCTCTGACCTCAGCTCTTTGAGCCTCCAATGAACTTGTTTCTGTTCTCTCTTTTATTCTTCTTCTGTGTTTCCTTCTGTTTCCTGTAAATTACCTCCTGACAGCTCTGTTTACTCGCTCCAAGCAGCAGAACCAGCTCCACTCAGATTTAATATCAAATTATGCTGTTTCACTTTTTAGCCGGCTGCTGAGACGCCTTCCTGCCCGCCGGTGCAGAAACGTCATCTTGTATTTATGTTAAGAGGTTGTAGAGTGAGTCGGAGCACCACCGCCACCGCCATCGCCGCCGCTGCTTTTTCTGTGTGTTTAGTTCTGGATTTAACCTGAGACTCCTCGATAAAACGTCTGTTATCGGGGCTCACGGCGCTCCACGGGCTGATTTGATTTCAGCCCTGGAGGCGGTGTAACTTCACACAAACTGACTAACAGCTTCTGTTGTCACGCCGTCCTCTGAGTTTCATGTTTTTTGACATTTTCCTGATCCGTGCGTGGAGGAGTGGACTCTGGGGGGCTGCAGGTGGGTCGACAGATTCAACGAGACGAGACAAAACAAGAACAACAAATCGCTGCGTCTGCCTGAGGCGGGAATCACAGCTCTGAATCCTCGGGAGGCCGTGATCCTTTCAGCAGAAAACAACACTTCCCCTTGCACACGTCGCCCCATGTGTGTCCATTTTTAACAGTTTGTATTGATTTTTACTCGGAGCAGGCCGCCGTGACCACATAAAATTTGGTTTAAGTGGAGCGCTGCGATGTGGCGGTTAAACTGCTCCCTGGAGATCGGGGCTGTTCTCGCAGATAAAAGAGGGGAGGCTCCTGCTGTCTTGAACGGCTTGTTTTGAGCCTGACTCCGTTTATTCTGGATTTAACCTCAATGAGATCCACCTGCCAGCCCTGATCAGCCTGTAATCTCCAAGGAGTATGAGTACTGAGTCAAACCAGTGATGAAAACATGACAGCCCCAGTATGATGTAGCCAGGATATCTAAATTAGCCTCATGTGACTGTCAGCTGTGTCAGTGATATGGACTGATATCACATTGAAAGGCTAAGATAGAGCTGAGTCTGAAATAATACAGATATTAAACTATTATACATCAACTGGACCAAAATAAACATCATATCTTTGTATTAATGTTGTTGATGAGCCTTTAAAAGTGGACATTCACGCAAAACTTAAAGAGCTTTCCTTGAATCAGATTCACACATTCATTCTTGATGACTGCTGTAGTATGTTCACGATGACGGATTTAAAAAAAACAAAAAAACAAAACAGCAATGTTTCCATACTATGTGTCCCTGATCCACCTGTGTTCCCACTCTGTTGGAGCTCCTGCCTCTTTAAGGCCACCTTTTCCCAAGTGGGCCCAAGCGGGTAATTTAATGCTGCTTAGTGCCATGTTTTCATCAACTCTGCCTTCATTGTGCAGTCTCTGCTCTCAAGCCTGCTGATGACACAATGGTATGATGTCACACTGGTAGGTCTATTTGGAGGTGCAAGTAAACAAGCTTTTTAACACTTAAGGGCTCAGAAAACTCGAAAATGGACTTTTTATCTTAGAGTCAGAGTCCCTTGGAGCAGACGTGCACATTTGCTTTCATAGGTAAGGGGTGAACATTAGGCTCTTTGACGTTGCCCTTTGACCCATAACCACTATGGTGGGGGTGGGGGTGGGGGGGGGGTGGGGGTGGAGCTCATAACAAATGAATCTGTTAGAGTACTCAGATTACTATTTTGGCAATTTGAGTTATGTTTGTGTTGCAAGGCCAGTTATCAGATATTTATCCTTTTTTTCCACAAACTGCCCCAGTTAACTCTCCATCCATCTATCCATCCATCCATCCATCCATGCATCTTCTACTGCTTATCCAGGGCCGGGCCACAGGCCAAGCAGGTGAGCCCAGACTTCCCTCTCCCCGCCACAATATCCAGTTCCTCCTGGAGGATTCCAAGGCATTCCCGGGCCAGATGGGTCTCCTCCCAGTTAGGCGTGCCGGGAAAACCTCCACAGGAAGGCGACCAGGAAGTATCCTAACCAGACGCCCAAACCACCTTAACTTCACCTTTCAGTGCGAAGGAGCAGTAGCTCTGCTGTGAGTTCCCTCTGGATGTCCGAGCTCCTCACTGTATCTCTAAGGCTGAGCCCAGCCGCCCTCCTGAGGATGAGTTCAACCGCTAAGTTCAGTACAGAGTCTGCAGCTCTGAAAATGCTGTACCAATCCTCCAACCATCCAACCGGTCCATCCCAAAAGACCCAGAGGTACTTGACTCCTTCGCTCGGGGCAAGGACTTGCTCAGCTAGCTACAGAATGGAAAGCAAGTCCATCAACAGTATTTTCCTGTTACTCTGGCTATTACTGTCAATATGTCAGCTGTTTTAGTGTCATTAATTATGGACCATAAGAGACTTGACTGACCTGCGGCTGGTACCCAGAGACTTGAGTCTTGACCTGGACTTGGCCTTAAAAACTCTTTACTGGCAACAAGTTGATTGTGCCCATCTCTGACAAAGATAAGCTGCAGCTTATGGATAATTCAGAATATTCAGCCTTGTAAGCCACACTGAAATTTCTGCTATTTATGAGGCTCAGTCCTGTGCACAGAGACCTTCTCTTGGGTAAAAATAAAATCCACAAACTTGGCTCAGACTCTGGTCCCAGAGGTGGAAACGCTTCGATTCCTCTGAGGGTTTCTCGTCTCTGAGGAAAGTTACTGAAGTGGGGATAAAGCAGTGAGGGACCACAGTAAAGGCAACAAAAACCCATCATAATATGAGCTTTCTCTGCTGCACCACTGTGAAAAATGCGGAAGACAATAAAAAGGAGAAAAATACCAGGCTTATTGTGCAGTGTTGTTAGATATCTGTCTGGTCATGTATGTCACATCCAACATGGGAAACTGCAAACAAAAGACAGTGATTAACAAATCTTTTACGGCATATATTCAATTAAATCCTCAACAAAGATATAAAGGTTTATTAAACTGATAAACTGAACTGTTCTTTACAAATATTCACACATTTTAAATCTAAAGCCTGGAAAATGTTCCAAAAAAGCTGGGACAGGGGCATGTTTACCACTGTCTTACATCCCCTGTCCTTTTAACAACACTCAGTAAGCATTTGTGAACTGAGGACACTAATTATTGAAGCTTTGTTGGTGAAATTCTTTCACATTCTTGCTTGATGTTCAACTTCAGTTGCTCAACAGTCCGGGGTCTCTGTTGTAATATTTTGAGCTTCATAATAAGCCACACATTCTCAGTGGGAGACAGATCTGAACTGCAGCAGTTCAGTCTAGTACCTGCACTGTTCTACAAACACGAGCAGAATGGGTCTTCATTGTCTCTGAAATAAGCAGGGACGTCCCTGTTCTAAACCTGTATGTACCTTTCAGCATTAATGGAGCCTTCACAGATGTGCAGGTTAGCCATGCCATGGGCACTAACACCCCCCCACACCACCACAGATGCTGTCTTTTGACCTTTGCTCTGATAACAGTCTGGTCCTTTTCCTCTTTAGCCCGGAGGACACCACGTCCATGATGTCCAAAAACAGTCTGAAATGTGGACTCAGACCACAGCAGACTTTTCCACTTTGCCTCAGTCCATCTCAGATGAGCTCAGTCCAGAGAAGCCGGCGGTGTTTCTGGGTGTTGTTGATATTTGTCTTTGTCTTTGCATGGTAGAGTTTGACCTTGACCTTGTAGATGTAGAGATGATCTGTGTTAACTAACAATGCTTTTCTGAAGTGTTCCTGAGCCCACGTGGTGATATCTTTTACTGACTGATGCTGCTTTATAATTCAGTGCTGCCTGAGGGATCAAAGGTCACGGGCATTCAGTGTTGGTTTTCCGCCTTGCTGCTTAAGTGAAGAGATTTTTCTGATTCTCTGAATCTTTTGATGCTTAACTGTATGTTAAGAAAAGTTGTTCTTAAACTGTTGATATATTTGCTCAAACACAGTGGTTGACAAAATGGTGAACCTCGCCCCATCCTTGACCTTCTGGTGATGCTCCATTTATACACATCTGTTTCCAGTACACCTGTGGGATGCTCCAGACAGGCGTTCTTAGAGCATTCATGAGCTTTCCCAGTCTCAGTTTGAACATAAAATATCTTGTCTTTAAAGTGTATTCACTTTAATGTAGGTCTGAATGGATGTGAATAATTGTATTCTACTTTTAACCCTTTAAAGCCAGTTGTATCATATTTGATACATACTTATATGATACCTCTATCATCTGATCACAAACATCTGAATACAATCACATAAATGATAAAAATGTCCTCAAATGGATTATCAGTTGCCAAAAACAACTTATGTATCAAATGAGATACTATATATATATATATATATATATATATATATATATATATATATACATATATATATATGTTGATTTTTTTAGGATTTCAGTAGAGACTGAAATAAACATTTCAGCTACAAAAAATTCTAATTTTCTGGCTATAATTTGTGTCTTCAGGCATTAAAGGGTTAATTACGATTTACACAACATCCCAACTTCAATGGAATTGGGGTTTGCAGAGGTTGGCTCCAAATGACGTTGCTGACCTTTTGACCTTCTAGCCTTCATGTAACCTGAGCTCCTCTGGTCATTGGTAACTATTCCGTCAGTTAAACCTGATAACCAAAGGCGTCCAAGCTTAATTGTGAATCCAAACATATTAATTTAATATTTTCTAAAGAGCTAAAGAGCAAAGGATTAAACATCTGGGTTGGTCCATTTTCTTCCTGTTGACGTGCTAATAAAAGTGTGAGTTATGTTACATTTCTCAGTGTTATTGAGATCCTAAAACACTGATGGTTTAATGAGGAATCCTCAGATCAGTTAATCTGCACTCATGAGGGAAAAGCCCTGCAGCTGTAGTTTTAGAGGCATTTAGCACAGATCTTTTGTTAAAGACGAGCTGCAGGGCCTGTTTAAAATGCTGAGCTCCTTTTTTAAACAGCTGAATCCTTCAGTTTAGAGCTTCAGGCCATGAGAGAGTGTGAGTGTTTACATCTCGTTTGTCTGCTGGGTCGTTCCTCTTGGCTTTATTCATGAGTCTTCCTCCTCTTTAACACTTTCTATCCCTTTATATCCTTGTCTTATGTTTCCTGTCCCTTTCCCATCCTTAAACGTTTGTCTTTTAGGTTTGAAAAAGAGCACAAACGAGTCAGAAGTCCGCCTCCTGATGCGAGGTCGTCCCCTCCACTTACAGGACGTCTGCATGTTTTAAGCTCATTTTTAAGGTTTAAAGTGAAATCCTCTCGTGGTTACAAACTGCCCCGTTCACTCAGACTTTTACATCATCCGGAGATTTTTATCGATGCACTGAGTTTAATGGCTCCTTCACAATGACTGATAGCACAGGTGAAATAATTCATGGAGGTTTTAGCAGCAGCTGAAGGACACTGATGCTCTTGAATTGTTAAAAATCCTTCACTACAGTATTTATGCTCCTGACTTGGGTTTTAATCTGGTCCGAGGACAAAGATTTATCTCAGGATGTTTTTATTATTCACCGCGATGCATCAGGTCCAAAGAGTTTATATCTAATACGACCCTCTGTGTTTTCCACAGCCTGAAACCACGTCCAGGTAAGACACCTGTGCATCCACGCTACAATGACTCACCGCTCCTGCAGCGCCTGTGGATTTACACGAGTAAAGAAGTCAGTTAAAATGTTTTCAGATGTTTATGGTCTTTGAGAGGCTACAACCTGATTCTGACATAAAATCATCCAGTGAGAGCCTAGCTTTCTTTCAGATGGCCTGCACGCACTCTGCTGATCTAAATAGACAGAGTGATATCTCCAGAGCCATGTTACCTTGTTCCACTGGCAGAATATATCATCAATCAAACTTTATTTATACAGCACAGTTCATACAAATTCATTTGCAGCTCAGAATGCTTTACGTCGAGACTACAAATGATTGACAGAAGATATATATTTACATACATACACATATATCGTAAATAATGCTAATAATCAAGAGGATTTGGAGACTAATGCACACCAGAGCAGCTAAAGTTTTCTGCTTTTAGTTACATTTTACAACATCCCAACTTCAATGGAATTGGGGTTTGCAGAGGTGGGCTCCAAATGACGTTGCTGACCTTTTGACCTTCTAGCCTTCATGTAACCTGAGCTCCTCTGGTCATTGCTAACTATTCCTTCAGTTAAACCTGATAACCAAAGGCGTTGTGAATCCAAACATATGGATTTAATAGTTCCTAAAGACCCGAAGAGCAAAGGATTAAACATCTGGGTTGGTCCATTTTCTTCCTGTTGACGTGCTAATAAAAATGTGAGTTATGTTACATTTCTCAGTGTTATTGAGATCCTAAAACACTGATGGTTTAATGAGGAATCCTCAGATCAGTTAATCTGCACTCATGAGGGAAAAGCCCTGCAGCTGTAGTTTTAGAGGCATTTAGCACAGACCTTTTTGTTAAGTATTTGTAGTATTCCACTTTAATTGTAATGATTGAAGGTAGGATGTCAAGAGGATTTGGAGACTAAAGCACACCAGAGAAGCTAAAGTAAAAGAAATGATAAAACCAAGATGACTGATAAACTATAAAGGAAAAGAATCAAGAGAAAATGCAAAGCAATAAAACCAAAAATCATCAGACAGAAATAAATAAAACGCTAAAAATACATTTAAATGAAAACATTAATAGAAAAATATGTTAATAGATTCAAATTAAATCTAAAATTATTAAGTGTAAAAAGATGAAAACTACATCAACATGATAAGCTCTCTTAAAAGCCCCCCATGGACTGGTGTTGAAAGTTAGCACTGTGCTATAAACACTTACAGCAGTGCATTTGGGACCTGTGTATATTTAAATATCACAGCATCAATGTTACTGTGTGTCCATGTCAAATAAACAATCAATAAATAAATAAATATGAGCTGATAATAAAAATGAAATAAAACATCAGACAATAAAATGTAAAACTTAAATTTAATAATAATGCAAGGTATAAAGTAGTGCTCACAAGTAAATAAATAATTATGATAGTAAAAAAAATGATAAAGCTCTAAAAGCTAGAAAAATTCGTTTTTAGGTTGTGTTTAAAGATTTATACATTTGTAGAGATATTTCAAGATAGAAACAGTTCAGTTACACCTCCTGCCTGTGTCTTTCAAAATAAAAGCTGAGTTTTCCATTTTCGTAGATAATCTCCTTTTGTTTGCACAAAATGATTTTGAAGTTTCCGTCATTAGAAAAGTCCCTGCTTATCCGATCCCACGTTTTGTCACTCTTCTGAAGGGGTGTAAAACAGGCCGACTCTGATTCTCAGACTGACTGCTGTCTGATCATCTCCATCTGAGCCTTTATTGACCCGTGACACACACACACACACACACACACACACACACACACAGAGCGGCTCTAATTACAGTCGTTGTCATGATGCATTGTGGGTCGTCTGTCAGCGTGGCAGCGATGAATCAGCTGGTTAAATGTACGTGATTGATAATTATTGCTGAGTCACGAGTCGGCTCTCTGATTTGATTGCTGCTCATGTGAAGAGGGTCTCATAATTACTTTTTTTGGGGGGGGTTATTGATGGGACCATCAGGGGGCTGAAATATTCAAAACACCTCATCTAACAATGTCGCCCTTGATAGATTCAACTTTTAAGTTTATAATTTTGATTTTTCTATCGGACAATCTGGTGCAGAAGTGTTTTGTTAAAATGGATTCATTCAGATACGACAGATGAACTCACGCTGGGTCCAGGACTTTTAGATTGAGTTGCTGATATTTCAAAATAATCTCGAGGGTCCTCTACTCTGTCAAAGAAAAGCTCAAGCCTTTGGTTTTTAGGCTGAAGTGGAAGAGCTGCATTTCCTCAAGTGTCTACTGATGACTGGCTGCAAAAACAGGGTTTTTGTTGTCGTGTTGTGGTCTTTGAAAGGAAATATACGGCCCAACATTGAGGGCCCAACAGCAAAGTCCAACTACCTTCTGCAAAGTTCTAACATTATCTTAACCCATTTGAGAAAGATGCTTCTCTGATTTGACATAAAGGCAACATATGATGTAAGTGCCTGTAAATAAATATATATTTTTGTTTATTTAATGCAGGAATGTCACTACAATTAGAATTTAGGACCATCTTTCTTAACGTGTATGGGCCCTCCATCTGGTGTGTTAGTTTAGAAGAACCTGCAGCTGACATCCTTTACTACATCAATCTTTGTCAGTTAATCAATCAATCTTTATTTCCATTGTGCCAATTTATAACAAGTGTTATCTCAAGACACTTTACGATAGAGCAGGCTGAAGACAAACTCCTCAACTTATGGATACACATATATGCATACATACATACATTTTTAAAATACACATACACGGATATATACACATACACATATCCAAAACCCAACATGAATTCATCATGGCGGCAAGAAAAACAAACTCTGTTTGGCAGTAGGAACTCTTGAATGTGGATCCCATATATATATATATATATATATATATATATATATATATATATATATACATATATATATATATATGTGCTTTCACCTATTATTCAATGTTTCAATATCTGTTCAATTATAGGGGTAAAAATTCAGATCGTAAATAAACTTTCAAATATAAAATAAACAGCTGAACAGCACATTAAGGCATTATGGCGCCTGAAGAAGACACCTAGGGGCAGAAGCACTTAGGGCTCCTCTGTGTGCCAATTATATGCAAAATAACTGGCCAAGCGTCCAGTGCTCAACCCAGTGCTTCTTGGCAGCCCTCCCCCCAACAGAAGCACAGAAAATGGCCTTCATGGTCAACGCTCATATGGTAGGACATGGAGCCTCAGGAGCGGTAAACAGTCAAATGATTAACAACTGAATATCTTTGGTTATTCAATGTATGCTTGAAAATTCTGTTTGATTTTAGGTAAAAGTGACAGCCCTCATATATCTATACAGTAGCTACTGGGCTGTAGGAGTATTGGGTGTTATCTATGTTGACAGTTCTTTAAATATGTGTTTACATCACTGATACTGAATGTTTCGTTCTCACATCAGCAGCCTGTGAATAGACACCCACCCCAGGACAAACTGTACCAGCACTCACGGCTGCCACTTCACCAGCGTGTCGTCTCTGAATGACAGAAACACTCTCACTCTCTCCTTTTTGTTTTACTGAGTCATAAACCTTGAGATTTTTGTTTGGGCTGAGGGTGCTAAAGTGGAACTAAAGTGGATTTTCCACCACCTGAAAAGACGAGTGCTGCTAAAAGGAAAATATTCACGTACCAAAAACACAGCACAGAAGATTCAGGGAGGAATTTAAACAAGCACAGGCGGTGGGACAAATGATTTACCCAAACATTTCTTTATTTTTCACCAACATTTCTGGTGCTACCTTAAGAAAAAGCATTCAGACATGTTTCATTGGACCATTTTCACACTCTCCAATGAAAAGACTTTATCCGATGGTAAAAATAGTTAACAAATTAGCTCAAGCTATAAATGCTGTAGTGTGCGGCAACATTCTCTTGCTTCATACTGTCCCTATACAAATAAACATTAAATAAATAAACAAAAGTCACCTGATCAGTTAAGCCAAACAGGCATTTCACAACATGACTTCAGCTCAACTCGCCACAACCACACCTGACTTTTCAGCTTCCCTTTAGTGATCGCTGTAGTTTGGTTTTGGATGTGATCGACGCGGGTGTATTTCCCTGCATGTCTGCATGTGTGTGCAGCAGTCAGCTGTTATTAATGGAAGAGTGAGAGGTGAGCCATTACACATCGCCAGGCCACCTGTTACCATGGCAGCCTGCACCATGCCAGTAAGTGCTTGCTGCTTTAACTGAAGGCCCTGCGCGATAAAAGCAGCAGGGATTAAAAGTGAGGTCCGTCAGGGCGGAGGGAGGAAAAAACCTTATCTGCTGAGAGGAGAGAGATGAACTTTTACTTCCAGTTTTATGTCCCAGCTTTTATTGGAGCTAATCTGCTTCTGCAGGACGCTGAGAGGATGAGGACGGCGATAGGAGAGCCAGACCACGGAGACGCTCCCTGATCCAGATTCTGCTGAGTTTATTTGCATTTTTGAATGATTCAACGTGGGCCGGAAACACAATACAGAGAAGAAGAAGGAGATGAAGAAATGGAGATGCAGAGCGTGAGAACAATGACGGGGATCCTCCGGGGGCCCAAATGAAGACAAACAAAACAAAGAGATTGTGTGAGAGGAATCAAGATGGCACACAGAGACGGAGAGGGAGGTGAGAGGAGAAACAAAACCAAGAGGGAACACCGGAGAGATCAAAACACAACAAAACAGGAGAGACACAAGGACGAGGAGGAGCATTTAAAAATAGAGATGATGAAGAGGAGGAGTGCTTTATCTGCTAACACGTTATCACCAGAGAGAGGAAGAGCCACTCTGACAGGAAGAGGGAGGTACAGTGTTTGTTCAAGGAGGCAGGAGCACTTTGGGTAAAAAACATAAATATAGGAAACAGGTTTAATCCAATGTTTTTCTGATTGCAAAAGAAATCATCCAGAATCTGCAACAACCTGCCCGAAGAGTCAAGATGTTCTCTTTTAGTGCTTTTTAGCTCTTTAACATCTAAAAATCCAACTTAAAAGACTCAAAGTCTACCCCCTGAATTTCCACGTAATTGTAGCGTAGCTTTGCTCCAACAGATGGGTCGACCACAGGAAGCATATTTAAGATCCACGTCCTGCAAAAGCACTTTTCTTCACTTTGAATGTTCTTAGAAGAGGCTTGTGGAGCAGAAAAACATGGGACCCATTCACAGAGAAACACTCTCTCCCTCTTTAAGAACACCTCCTAGGTGTGAAGATGACCATAAATGTTCATTCTTAGTGATCTACATCATTGTCACCTCCGCCAAGGAGGTTTTGTGTTTCCCGGCATATGTTTGCTTGTTTGTTTGTTTGTTTGTTTGTTAGCAAGATTATGCAAAAACTACAGGACAGATTTTGCTGAAATTGTTGGGAGATGTTGGAAATGACCCAACTTAGAAATGGTTAGATTTTGGTAGTGATATGTAAATTTGTCTGGATGAAAAAAAAAAAAAAAATTAAAAAAATCTCATAAGTTAACATTGGGCGGATTTTAAAAAATCATATCTCTGCCATTTTCAAACAGATTTGCTTCCAGTTCTACAGGATAATATGGGGTCCATGTCTCTATCGTCAAGGTAAATTTCATCTGGATCCGATCCAGATTGACATCACAAAAAACACTGAACTTTAAAAAGGGAAATCCCATTGACGCAATTTAATAATTCATATAAAATCAAAATATGTATGTGCTGAGTTTGGTCTGGATCCTGGCTCTGTTCTGGATCCGGTGATCCAAGATTATGTCTTTTACAGGGGTTGTGGAAAAGCCACTGCAGAACTGAGCTGTTTGGTGGAGGTCTGCACTCTCTGAGTGCTTTTCTAGTTTACTATTTGTACCGAGGCCAAAGGACACAAAACGATGTTTTTAAATATACTCACATACAGGCTCTGTTAAAGCTAACAATCAGGGAAAAGCATGCTGGTAAACAGAAAATAAAACCGTTTCATGTATAAAGACTGCACTGGACCTCAGTTTTAAAATTGCCATCTTTCATCAGCTGACACCCCCTCCAAAGGGTCGAACATGTCTGTCTGTGTCCTTAAATGCAGCTCATCTCTTAAATTTATCAGAATTTTCTCCAGTTTTGTGTTGAAGTGAACCACAGAAACACTTTAGTGGGAACAGGGAAAAAGCATCAGGCTTCCCAAACTAAACATGCATGAAGAATATGCTCAGGTTTAAAGGTATTAGCTAAAGCTCCAGAGGGCCTCTCTGGGATTCAAACCCCCGTCACGTTGACCGTACTCACCCATGCGGAGGGCGGAGAGGGTGTTGGCCTGGCTGAAGGAGAGCGGTGCCATGGTCAGCAGCAGGACGACGACGTAAATCGACAGCAGCAGTGCTGGCAGAGCCGGCATCTTCCACTGCTCCTCATGGAGAATGGTCTGCTGGCCGCCTGTACCGCCACCTGCAGGACAGGAGGAGTCATTACACATGGACGATACACAACAGATGCTACACCTCACTGTGAGTCTCAGTTCACTGTGACAGCTGCCACATGTTTACACGGTCATTTATCCCCAGCTCAGGATGCAGAGAGGACATCAGACAATCAAAGCTGATCATCCAGCAGCTCCAGAGTAAACAAAGACGCTCAGACGGGATCTCTCATAATGAAGCAGCGCTCATAATGAGCTCCGCAGCATGTTCACACTGATGGACGGCTGCAGCAGAGATGAGTATGAAGCTTGTTATCTCAAACACTGGATTAGTTTGCAGGGACACATCATCCACACTGTCAAAACACGACTCTGTTTGAAGACAGACCGCTTTTAAAGATCAGGAAACATGGATATTGAAGCTCCTCCATCGGTTTGGGTCTCAATAACACTGCTTTACAAACAGCTTTAGGCTAAAAAATATGTTTTAGTTCTCTCAAAACAAAATATACAAATGTAATGTTTAATGTCTAATGTTTAATTTCAAATTTTGTTTTTACCTTTGTCTTTGGCATCTATGTATGCGTGGTGTAATCTCACGAATGCAAAACGAATTTACCTACGGGTACAAATAAAGTAACCTGAACCTGAACCTGTAAAGTAAGCAGCTAGCAGGATTAAATCTTTTCCAATAAAGTAACATCAAGTTTTTTTCTTCTTCTGCCTTACGTTGAGTTTTAAAGTTCATCTTAAAGTGGCAGGTCGCAAAGTGTAAACCACTAAATCCTTTCTTAAAGGTTGGTTTGGCTGACCTCCTGAGTAGTTGCTGACACAGCTGAAGGGGTTCAGCGTCCCTTGCCCCCAGAGCCAGAGGTCACGTTTGCCCTCCTGTGCCCTTAAACTTCATCACACATGAACACCTATGAATGAAGTCGGGCTGACGTTGCTGGTGGTGCAGACAAGTTGTCAGGAATGATGATTGGTGAAGTGCTGACTTGGCACGTGCTCCCAAATCGTGTCACACTACTTTAGTTGCCTGCAGATAGTACTATGTAAGTTTGGTCGCCTCCTTCTTTAAGTCCACATTAAGCTACAGGAAGCCAGTTAGCCATGAGGAGAGGCAGTGTGCCGTCTCTGTGCTGAGAGGTTAAGAGATATGAGGACAGAGACGATAAGGCGAGGAAAAGCACACTGGAAAAAGAGTAAATATTACACAAGATTTTACACAATAACAGGGATGGGAATCAAAAATCCAATCCAGTCGTGACTCCATAACATCTCCCGAAAGGAATCAATACCATTCCTCTTTTTGCTATCAATTCCCTTTCGATTCCCTCTTCATACAGGGGTCAGAAGTGGTCAAAACTGTGGCTTTTTTTGGACAACAAAGAAAAAACGGATTCTGCTCAACTTTCAGTAACCAGCAACTTCTAGAGGTGTTTATCTAGGCAGCACGGTACTCAATCAGAAGTGTCATGTGTTTGACATTGTTGCCACTGACAACCTACAGGTTAAATTTTGTCCACACAGAAAATCATCATTAAGGGAATCATTAAAGAATTGTATCAAACAACATCATTTAACATCAGTTCCTACCTTTAGAGCAGTTAAACTCATTTTAATATCAGTTCATCTAGATGCTGCTGTATTTATCAACATCAGTCCTCACCAGATTGTTTTATTACAGATATTAGTGTTCATATTAGATTGATCTCTCTGTCCATGGTTGTATTGATTAAACTTCCATAGTAACTATCTTTACAAGCATATAGACATGAAGTCCCTCTTGAAAATGAGATGCCACATCTCAAGGGGCTTACCTTTAATTAACTTATATTCAACAAATATGGTGCTATACAAATAAAGATTGATTGATTGAGTCTATAATCAGCAGAGACAACTGTGATTTAAGTCCCTTTGTCTCTGCCTGGATGGATACATGTATCTGTATATACAAATATATTTATAAATGTATATATATTTGTATATATGTATACAAATATATTTATATATATATTTATTTATGTGTATCTTTAGATGAAGAGTAAGGCTTCAGTCTGCTCTATTGGAAAGTGCCTTGAGGTAACACTTGTTATGAACTGGCGCTATACAAATAAAGACTGATTGATACTGATATGCAGAATCCTTAGTGGCATTGGTATAAATAAAATCTCATTAATTCCCATCCCTAGATTTTAGAGAGAACTCCATCTGGTAACAGTCTGCAGGCCAGAGGCTGAGCTGGTTTTGTTGCTACAGTTTTAAGATTTCTGTCCTGTTCGTTGGATGTGCTGTCATTCAATTTGCCTTCTAATATATATAATCTATGCCTTCCACTTGGTTTGGTTTTTCAGGGACTCAAGCCTATCCCAGCTGACTTTGTGCAAGAGGCAGGGGTACACTCTGGACTGGTTGCCAGCCAATCACAGGGCCACATAAAGAGACAACAACCATCCACACTCACACTCAGACCTAAGGACAATTTGGAGTCACCAATTAACCTAATGAGCATGTTTTTGGTCTGTGGGAGGAAGCCGGAGTGCAGGGAGACAACCCATACATGTAGGGGGAGAACAAACTCCACACAGAAAGGCCCTGCCCGACACAGAGATTGAATCTTCTTGCGGTGAAGCATGTGCACTACCTGCTGCTCCACCATGCTGCCATCACTAGAATCACATTAACTGCTGATTTAAATGTTTTACTCCATGTAGATTTAGAGTTTCTTCCAGAATGATCATAAATAAGGATGTTAATCATCCTAAAACTCAGCCTGGACCACTAATTGATATTTTAGGCTCCTGCACACACCCCCTCTCAGTCCCAGTGTTTGTAATTAGTTTCTTACAGTTTCATAATCATGTTTTTAATGAGGTTTCATCTCTGGTTTGTAACATATACAGGCTGCCCTTGTTTGACTCCAGTTTCCTTCCACCTGCTGAGATATCATTATCTTTCTTATTAGAGCTTCATTGACCTCGTTTAATCATAGAAAAATCTCCACATGACTCCATGAACTTAAAATCCAAGAACATCTACAGGAGGTCCAGAGGGAGACTGAGGTGAATCACACATGACAGGTGTTATTAACACAAGGTTATTTCAGTGCAGATTACTTTGTGATCATTTAGCAGAGATGCAAACCACTTTAACAAGATGAATTTAGAACAGAGTTTTATATAAACACGTCAGGAACAGGCGTCACAGACAGTCTGAGGGATTTTAAGGTCATGTTCTCAAAATCAGACACCAAATGAGTAAGAAAACACGGAGTCCTTCAGGGGCAGAAAAAAAAACATATTAGCCCTAATGAGGGATGTTGCCCTGCTCAAAACTTTACATTCAGAGAAAAATGCATTTCTGACTGGAGCTTTGTGTAAAAAACAAACTTTAATTCAAGCGTGTATCCAGACACTGAACTGACAGCATGAACAAACACACTCTCTGCCTCCACTTTACATTCAAACACTGTACCAACACCTACGAGGCATGAAACTCCAAATTAAATATTTGGTCCTTTATTTATCTGGAACTGAAAAAGCTTGCATCCCTCGCACAAAATGCTCTAAGCTAATTCAAACTCAGCCATCTTTTTGCTTTTATGAGTCTGCCTTTTATTTAACAGTGCATGTAAAACTAACCACTGCGACTCAAAGCCATTTTCTGGTACCTTTCAATCCACCTGTGTTTTTTTGTTCCATTAATGCAGAAACCACACCCCTTTCAACCAAGTTAAAGACGTGTTTTATTCAGGACAATCAGGGCTATCTGAATATTCATGCTGTAATGACGTCCGATTGGTGCATCAAAAGTTGTTTGACCGAAGAGACTAAACAAACGATCACATCAGATTTTAGATTCAACAGAACTTGATAAAAATTCAATAACTTTCACAATTGAATAGTTGTGACTTTTTCTAATGGTCAAAATAGAGTCCACTAAAATGTCAACTACATTATAAACAGAGAACAACAAAGGAAAACAGATCAGAATTTTCATTTGTTCCACAAGCAATCAAACTTTAAAATGAACAATGAGGGACAGTCATGTTAAATAGGTCTAGCTGGTCTAGACCCACCTGCCTGTCCATCACTACGAGGTTTTTTTCTCCTCTGTGTGAGTGCACTGTTTGAGTTTCCAGTGATGTTGATGGGTTTTATTTGTCTACCTTCAACACTGTATCAGTGTTTCGTATTTTCGTATTTTGTTGCCAAATGTCCATCATTCCCGCCACATCCCAACTTCCCTACTGGGACAAATAAACAAACTAACTAACTAACTATATTTTTCATGAAGAAAATTTGATGAAAAACAACCACTGTGGATTTATCACTACATTTCAACAAATTTAATATTCATAAAAAAAGAAAACAAAAAAAAAACACTGCACATCCTGGCTGCTTTAGTAAAAAGTTCTAGAAGTGATCCTCTTGACCTGCTGTCTTCAGATTGACCAAACATTCAGCCTCCAAACACAGCTTTACCCAAAAGAATCTGTCGCCCAATCTGGAGATATAGCTGAAAAATGTGAGTGTTAGGAGGGTTAAAAGGGTCAGGGTCACACAGAGGTCAACAATGATCAAGCCTTTTCACGTTTGGATTTGGCTCTGCAAGCCTTGGCCAGTAGGAGAAAAACAACAACATGCAAACAAACTCAAAACCAAAACTATCCATCCATTCATTATCGATAACCCTTGTCCCTTTCTGCATCCTGAGTGCTGGAGCCTGTCCCAGCTGACATTGGAATAGGGATGGAATCGAAACCAGTTCTAGTTGATAATCTATAGATGCTCCTTCAAGGAATCATTATCATTAGTCTTTTTGCTTAACAGTTCCTTCCACTTTGTTCTGCACGCCATGCAAAAGAAGGACCCCACGCTCTCATCAGAGGCAGTCCGCAGAAATGACAACAAGGAGGTCAAAAACCAGACAATGGGCTGAAGTGGTCAAAATGAGGTCTTAATTCCCTTCACAAAGATGCTTACAGCACAACTTTCAGGACGTGGAAACAATAGCAATGTGTGGAGGCACTTCTCCATGCAGCATCGTGTGAATATCAGGAGTGTCATGTGTTTGACATTGTTGTCACTAAAACCAAGAGTATGACAGCTAATAATTAATAAAAAAGACTGCAATGAATATCAAACAGCTGGGAAAAAAATTTTGGTGCTCAGCTCGACAACCAGATCTGAAGCAAAGTCTCATACAGTGCCAAAAAAATGACTAGATCACATAAATCACAGGATGTCCCTTTTGTTTATTTATTTTTTGATTTTTTTGATTACGATTTGTGTTATTATATTATTACTATTTGGTTTATTTTGTTTATGTGTGATTATTTTTATCATTATTATCATTATTATTTGGGAGTGGGTTAATTACTGAGTGCTTGTGTAAGGTGAGGTAAATTTTGACTCTCTGCTACTCCTTTTTGAACATGCAAATAACAAATTTTGTTTTTTCTTTGCACTTTAGTTTGGGTTTTTATTTTGTTATATGTTTAATTATTTGTTTATGTTCAAAAGAGATTAAAAAAAATATAAGATCATTAATAAACTACACGTAACTCCAGAAACTCATTATTTTACCGCTTTATGTTACGTTATCTATTATAAGTAAGTCAACAAGCATTTCTGTGGTGGTTTGCACATGCGCCCTGTGGTCTAATTTCGTATGTATTTCTTTCGTGAATTACATAAAGTGCTAATCTTAGTCTAGAAATAGATCATGTAACATAACACGGTAAAAAACGGGTCACAACAAGCGCACAGGACCGTTTAGAGTTGCTGAAGAGTTTATCTGATGACTGTAGGCAAAGGCAGGCTAACACTTCCCATTGACTCCCAGTGTTTGAGCTAAGCTAATTAGTGGTGGGTGAGCTCTCTTCTTTGTTACAGTCTAAAGAATGGTGTCTATCTACTTGTCAGGGACTCAGGAGTGAGGAAAGACATGAAAAGAACTAAACTGGACCACATGGCTGAAACACAGCGAGGCCACATGGAGCATCATCAATCTCACTGCTGCTCAGAGAGGAGAGAGATCTCAAAGGTCCGAGGTGAGTCCCAGGGTGCTTGTGAAGTCATTTTCAGGATGGAGCTGATTCAGTTTGGGTTTTACCCGAAAAGGGAATAAACTGGACACATTTGAGACGATTAGGAGACATGATCATGATAGAAGAGACAGAAAATAGAAGAAAGCGATGGCAGGGAGGATGCAGAGGGTGAGAACAAAAGAGAGCGAGATGAAGGGACGATCACATGTTACAGAAAGAGAGAGAGGGAGATTTAAAATGGCTGAGTGAGCGAGCGAGCGTGACGAAAACAAGTCCAAATCTCCAAAGTAGATTAGAGAGACTGAAGCGAGATTTTTTCATTAGCCTGAGCGTGTGTTTGCATTCCATATTTGCGCACAGCAACAGCCACTGTTCAATCCCATCATGCAACTGGTGCATCTCTCCATCTCAGCCCCGGACAGCTACGTCCCTCCCCACCCTCCTGCCCCCTCCCCACCTCAAAACAACGCGCTCCTGATTTGTTTAACCCAGCCCGTTCTTTCTGTTTATCGCCGCCCTGCCAATGAGGCGTCCCACATGAATTTAAATGAGATTTTCAGATGGAATTTAAATTGGCTGGAGTCGATCGGGATGAGCGGAGGGTGAGGAGCCGAGCTGGGAGAGATGAAGAGTGAGAGATAACAGAGGGAGAGTGTTGGGAGAAACATGATGGTGATGATGATGAAAGTGTTTTAAACTTAATCACTGATTGTTATTACACAGAGAGATTATTAGCCGTCATGTTGATGACTAACTCCATGATGAATGTTTTATTGTGTGATTGTGGGGGCTCATTGTTGGTGAATGGAGCTCTTATTGATTATAAAAGTCCCAGAGACAGAAATACACAAACAGTTCAGCTCCTGGAGCCAGAGAGTTACCATTTGTCCATTTAATCAAAGCCAGAGATCGACTCTGTGGGCCCCATTTCATGGATGTTCTCACCACTCAGCACTCTCAGTTGAAAACAGTTCAGCTTCTGAGTGTGCCGTGTTCATCAGCTTCACTTTTCCCTCAGTGACCAATCAAAAACAAGGAGGGGCGGGACTATTGCACTGTATACTATGACTGACTATTGCATTGTGTCCTGGAAATTTGATCTAAACTGGAACTGGTTCTTGGTCTCAAGCCTACTACAAAGCACATATGGGGAGCAGGATGAAAACTAAATATTTAATTTGAGAAGAAGAATTAAAGTTAGAAAAGAAAAATGTTTGAAAACTCCAACTGAGGAAGGCAAGGGCTGGATATACAGGCCTGTGGTGGAGCCAGTTGTTGCTACCTTATGCCACTGGTCCAGCTATCAGAATCAGAATCAGAAATACTTTGCCCAAGGGGAAATTGTGTTGTTTAAGTTGCTCTTATGCACAATATAGCAAGGAATATCAAAGACATTAAAACAGATAAAATAGTTAAGAGCATAAAAATTAGGAAAAATGAGAAAGCAGGTTGCAACATGCAGAATTTTTAAGCTATACTTCAATTTATGTGTAAGATTAAGGCTGCGTGTCTACAGGCAGCATATTTTACATTTTTCCAACCAGGGTGCTGAGCAGAAATATGCTACAGGCATTGTTATCTAGCTGATCCATCATACCAAGCTGCAATCAGCCCAACAGCGAGATGGCCCAATCAGATTCCTTTAGAGCAGGAAGAGGTGGGAGCTACAAGCATGACAACAGCAGGATTAGCATAGATGCTAACAGCTTAAGGCGCAGTTTCATCTGATCTAAAATAAAAAAAACAAATATCAGCAATCAAACTCCTCTGTTGAAAGGATATTTTTGCTCCACCTATGACATGTTTTACGAGACAGCCATGCTTTTTAAAGTCACTCCTCCCTCACTAGCCAGCAAAGAAGAGGTGGGACTTTTGCAGTTTGCTGTCTAAACAACAACGGCGGAGCTGAAAATGAGCTGCCTTGTATGGAGAAAGGAACTTTCGCCTGGTCTTCAGATTCTATCAGTGGTGGGACATGATTTCTTGACTCTGTGTTCATGTTTCTGGGTGATATCTCAGTGGATTTAAGGAAATACAGGTGTAACCGAGACTTGGATGTCGACTCTTGTTACCTGGCAACTTTAAGCACTGGCAAAGAGCTCTGTTAAACTGAGGCTAAGAGCACTTCTAACAGGAAAAATGCTCCCTGTGGCACGAGCCCTTAATCCAGAAACCTTCAATTTTAGGTTTGGACCTTTTTCTTGTCACATTGCAGGAGATTCCCCTGAATAAGCAGAAGGCACAGATTTGAGAATAAGCAGGTGAGAACAAAATAAGATGGAGGCCAGTCTCCTTGATGAAAAGTCCCTGTCCTGATGGATCGACCCTTTCAGGAAGAAAAGATACACATTTTTGCAGCCCCCCTCTGACACGCTCCTTCAGCTTTTCTGGGACATTTTTCCTCAGCGTGAATCAATACTTTAATTTTCCTGCAGGGTCAAAACGGACGTGAACACCTCTTTTTAAAGTTGGAGCCTCAGCGGTGATTTACGGAGCAGAAAAATAAGCTGTTGGTTCTGATGAGACTTTCACTTTAACGTCCTTTAAAATCTTCCTCATTGTTGGCGTGTTGTTTTTCTCGTCTCCGGTAATCTCCTCCGTCAATACCTCCCACCGCTCTCTCTGAATTATCTGATGAATTATGTGCCGTGAGACTCTTTAGTTTGTCGATAAGTGTCTCAGCACCGCTGGCACCTTGACTGATTCCCCTGCGTTCCCTCAGTCACTGAGCGATGAGCTTTAGATAATGTTTTATTTCTTTACACCTGGAAAATGGATTAACACCGTCACATGGCAGGAAACTCAACTCTTCATTGTTCTTCTTCCAATCAACCCCTATCTGTTACCGCCGTCACTGCATCCTCTCAGCAGCTGTGGCGGCGCCTATAAACTGAGCCGAGCGAATCAGGAGCTTTTGCACACAACCAGCGCTCTGCTTTATTCATGAGTGTGACTGAACTGGGAACATACGGAGACATGCTGGGGTGATTCAACACAAATGTGAGTTAAAATAGCTAATTACATATGTCGGCTGTGTTCGGCCTCACAGTTCAGCAGGTTCATCAGAATCAGACTTAATTAGCTCTGCAGGTAGAACAAATTCACCGCTGCTGAGGCTGAAGCCGTGCAGACATATTAGGACAAATCTGGTGCATAATTAGACACCCTGAGAGGCTTTACTGTGGAAATTCAATGTTTAATTTTACATTGCATGTGACAACCTGAACAAAAGTCTTAACCTGGAACATTCTGGTGCTTCTTGAAGGGCTTGTGATATTTAGTAAAGATTATAGAGGATATTGTGCAGACATGTTCATTTCACAGGAAGGTCTAATTGGACTGCCTGGTGTACACCACTGCAGGGTTAACACAGGTTGTTTTCACACTAAGATTATTTTTAGTTGTTTGAATTCATCTGAACACAGCAATCAATCCAGTTTCAGCACAAACAACAGCACCAAGATCACCTGAAGGAGGTGGTCTTGGCTCGCTTCCACTCGACCTCTGGTCTGTTTTGCTTGCAGTGAAGACAGTCGAATCATCCATGATTCAGAGAGAAACTTACTGAAGAAAATCCTGCAAAGCACCCTTCTGATATTAGACGCATCAGTGTAGCTCAGTCCATAAGGGCTTGGGCTTGGATCAAGTCTTGATAGAGACAGACTTTAATTTGCTGAAGGGACTGGTGTCCCCTCAGCCTCAGGTTTGCACCCTCATACTCCACTGCGTCTAAAACTCCTACAAACCAGTGTTCATGTTGACAGCATTTTTTAATGTAGTTTTAGTTACAGTCTTTTCCTAAACTATCTTTTAGTTTTAGTCATACTTTAATCATCTAAATTGTTTTAATTTTAGTCTAGTTTTAGTTGATGAAATTTTACAACATTTTAGTCGAGGAAATCTACTGTAAATTTAGTCGACTGAAATATGAAGCATAAAGGGTAAGGCATTTTTTATGTTTCCTTGAATTTCTGAAGTCATGTTTTACACTTGGATAAAATCAAACATCTAATAACCCTTTATTGAATGCTAGTAAAGTCTGAATGAATAAATGAACAGAAACAAATTGAACTTTTGTGTGAAATGCAGTCACCTTTATTTAGGCTACCTGGCAGAGCATCTCAGTTACAATACCAGAACTGACAACAAACAGTGAACCTGCTCTACATGAATATATCAATTCATAAAGAGAGAAGCTCTGATTGGATCGCTCCACAACTTATCCCACCACCACCAAGCTAAGGCAGCTGTGATTGGATGTCCCTCTTAACTCATCCAACCTTTCCACACAACCAAAGTAGCTGTGATTGGATATATTCCTAACTTGTCCCTACTTTCTTCATGACCAAATTAGGTCTGATAGGATTTTCATCTGGTTTTTATTTGTTGATGAAAATGTTGGTTAATTTAGGTTTAGTTTTTGTCCATGTGCACTTGTTTTTATTAGTTACTGTCTAGTTTTTGTCAGGGGAAAAAGGTTGTTGACAAAAACTATGATGAAAAAAACGAGTCAAAAATAGTTAACACTGCTACGAACGGTCAATGATGAGTCGTCAGGAAGGACGAATGTGGAAGTATCGACCCAGCATGTGCTCCAAAACCTGACCTGACCTGAGTATGTTTAGAAAGGGATGAACATGAGGCCCTTAACCCCTGAGGGATGACCTCCAGAATCAAATCTCTCCATCCCAAAGTCATAGTTGATATTAGTGCAGATGATATTTGCTGTTGATCGAAGTGAAGCTGCAGCATGGATGGGACTACGCACAGACTACGTGGAGATTCAGACGAGCTGGAGGACCTTCTGCAGCAGACCTGATTTGCAGTGTTTCTCACTGCAGTTGTTGAAATCTCTTGTTCTTTGTTTGGCTTTGTCAGTGCATTTGCAGCAGGTTCCAGGGATATCCACTGATTTAGACTGTTTTCACTTCGCTTTGGTTGCTGTGTTAGTTCTACAGTCTTTGGTGTGCTGCTCTCTAAATGTGCTGTCTTTGTTATTAAGCTAAAATCTCTGTGACTAATGAAAGCAAACTCCTCTGAACTCTGCAGCAGACTTTGACCCGCTGCAGAGCTCCGTCAGAATAAAAAAACAAATGTTCTGTCTGTATGACTAATCCGTTCTCCTCACTCTGTCACTCCTGTTACGCAGCATGCCATCTCCTGTTGTCGCCTGAACCACGGGGCATCAAGGTTCATATTTTTCTAAAGCACACCGTTGTTATTTGCAGAAATCGAACCACCCCGTCTCCGTCTCTTCCCCCCTGCTGCTGTTTTTGGAGGCGGGAGTGTGTCGTGTGTCAGCGGCTAAATGAGAGGATTAGCATGTCATTATAGTGGTTTGAGTCAGCAACACGGTGGCTTCATGATGCCGCCGCAGCAAAACAAAATCTCCTTATCCCCCCAAGGGAGACAAAGCTAATATCCTATATTTAGGTGAGCATTAAGGGCCATTACCCCACAGACAAAGTGCTTCATCTGCAGAGCTCTGCTTCTGTTGTGTAGGAGCTGTTTCTCTCCTGCGTCTGGAAGCAGGCGGGAAATCATTGGTCACATCAGGGAGGCTCTGACGTTTCCCCTCAGCATGATCGAGGTGAGCTACCAGCAGGCCGAGCACGAAGAAGAAGAAGTCAAATTTACGATGTGACCTTTACCGCGGCGCCCTGACGCTGAGGAGGGGTGCTCTGTGATTAAAAGGCGTGTTTTCAGACCTTTTGTGTTCAAACTGTTTTCATGTGGGCTGAAGCGGCTCAGGCTCGGCTTGAAATGCTGCAGATTCTTTTGTCCCGCTGAGTTAAACCTCTAAAGCTTCTTCTGCTGGGATTTCTGCGGCTGGTCGCAGTCAGAGACTCGCAGAGGAGGTTTATGTAGTGCGGAGTCTGAGGGGTCAGGCTGCTCCGTGATCAAACAAACACTGTTGGGGTTTTTATTATTTAACCCAACATCCATATTTTCAGAGAAGCCTGCAGAGGTGAGGAGAACAGCTTCAAACCCACTCCAGGTCAGAGACTGCTAATGTGTGTCCAAGCTTCATGCAGACAAACAGTGAAATCTGAGCTTCAAATACAGACATAAAAGTGCAGACTCAACACAAAGATGCTGTTTAATGCTGACTCAGAGCATACGGCAAGAGCTACAGAGTATGCTCAGAATGCTCAGTCTAGTTTGTGGCGTGTAAATGTATGGATGGCCTCACAGTCAAGCCTTTTACCCCTGATGCCCAGTTGGTTTTTGAGGCGTAATGGTGCACTTTTGGTGTCGGGGGCTGGAACATCAAAGTTGCAAATTAGACACAAAACTGGAAACACCTTCTAAGAACGACCTTCAGGTACACTTGGAAGTAGACAGTCCCTCTATGATTTCACTGGAAACTTTAGTGATTGTTGCAGCAGAGAAAGCCTGATTTTACAGCAGGGTTTTCAAAAAGTTGGGCAAAAAAATGTATTCAATAAAGCAAACCTGCAAGGACTTTTTTGCATGGGTTGTGGCAAAAATGTCTGATATTACAATAAGCTATTTTAAAAGTTGCATCAAAAATTGTGATGCTTTTTTAATTTTTGTTTACTGTACCACAGCAGATGAGTTTGCAACTTTTCATGGTGTTTTAAGTAACCTTGAACAAAAAAATATATATAAATGATGTATATATATACCCCGATTCTTTAATAAAATGCCCTTTCCAATTTTACAAATAACCCCAGCTTTTTCTGAAAGAGGTCATGACCTGGCCCTGGAGTGAGGGTCTTGTGTTTCAACCAAGCAGTCTGGTTCAGCTCAGTAGGGTTTGCAGGTTTTTCAAGTGTCAAAAAAGGAGAAAAGGTACTCAAATAACAGAGACATGCAGTTCTACTTTTTGGCACCCCTCTGATGGGGTGCTGAACATACCAGAGGACCCAAAAGAGTGGAGACAGAAGAGCTGCCATGTGTTGATTGGTCAAACAAAGTGTAGGACGTCCTCCATCGTTGCTTTGTGTTTACAGCTGTGCTCAACTTCAGACCGAATCACCATGGCTGTCTTCCCTGCCCTCAACTGAAGGCACAGCTGGCAGTGGCAACTCAAACAAGATCAGTGTTTACCACTCCAAACCATACCAAGCTATTCTGAACCAAACCAGGTTTGTGCAAATGAGGCTAAAAGGCACATGTTGGAAGGCTGTCGAGAGTCGTGCTGCAGTAGACGATACTCAAGTTTTAATGGTTTCATAGTTGTTGACAGGACCATGCCTCTCACTTCAATGCTGCTTCAAACAACAACATTTTGGACGAGTTTCATCGCCAGCTTTAGCCCATAGATGTTAGAATGAAGGTAGAGTTGTTGACAACATGGCTTTGAGTGACCAGTTACCACAGAGTAGCTGCAAAACAATCAGAACTTGGGGAAGCAAGACCTAAAGAGCCCAACAGAGCATCTGAGACAGAACGAGAATAGAGGTGGATCAGGGGTGCTCTGAATGTGAAAACTGAAGAGGTTTTGAACAATATGAACATAATATATCAATATATAAACCCGATTTGAGGCTAAATATGGCTTCATTAATCCATCTAAGTTCTTGGTAAGTTCTTGCACAGAATATTTGAAGCATTGGCAGACTTGATCTTCCTTAGAGAGTCTGTATCAGTAAAGGTTTGGTTCCTGTGACAGATCTTCTCAGTGGTGATGCCTCTGCAGTGTGTGGGACCTTTTTCTGGACCACGAGGCCTCCTTTATTCTCCTTTCATTTTATTTTGCTGTAAGTAAAACCAAACTCAATTCATTTCCAGGGTTTTGGCATGAAGTCATCCTTCCTGCAGACTTTATTAAATCTGCTGACATTTTCTGCCTGGAAACGTCTGCAGCCGATGATATTAGAGGCTCGTGATTCACTCTGCCGAGCTGTTGTTGTGTCGTGTTATTGCTTCAACAAACAGCACTTATCCCTGTTCTCTTCGCTCTCCTCATGCTTCCCAAACGCAGCCTCATCTGTCCTCAGGAATATTTGTTTTGCTCTCTTTGCCCTGCCGTCCCGTCTTCACTCGTAAAGCTGATGAAGCGGGACTCCGGAGCCTCGCTCTCCGCCGCTCCGGCTCTAAGTCTGTGCGTGAGTGTCGGCTGAATGCCCGGGCGATGTAAAATGAGCCGGGATTGAAGGCTGCTAATAGAGTCGAGGCCGTCATTAGCCCGC
The DNA here is from genome assembly GCA_037902135.1 of Cetoscarus ocellatus. NCBI lineage: Eukaryota > Metazoa > Chordata > Actinopteri > Labriformes > Labridae > Cetoscarus > Cetoscarus ocellatus. The sequence goes on along the minus strand of JBAMNC010000067.1, from coordinate 277,719 downwards.
GAGCTGCTGCTGGTATCAGCGGGGTCCCGTCGGCTCTGTTTGCTCGCTGACATGATAGCACTTCCTGCAGGAGCGGCCCAAATTAATTGTTCTCATCGTTTGTTTATTTCAGCCTGCAGCTGCCTCTCTCTTTGTGTCTGCTCGCTGTCACGTCTCCCTCTGACCAATTTACCATCAGTCACATCGTTCTCCTCATCTGTTCTTTTGTCTTTGCTGATTCATCCTCATTTTTGCCTTTGTTCCCCTCCCTCAGAATTCCTGATACCCGAACAACCCTCCAGTCGTTATCTGCTGTGCATTAATGCCCTGTTTCCCCAGGATCTGGCACAGGATCATTGTTTTTGTGTTTTCTTTATCCCACATCAACTCGGGAGCTTCTTGATGCGGCTGCTTTGGGCTGAGCCCCGCTCCCCTTCAGAGGTAAAGCAGTGGGGGTGGATACGCACCGTCAGATGGAGCAGGACCACAGAGCAGAGAGATTGAAGCACACATGGGCGCTCTGGTCTGTGAAGTACCTGAACTCACTGAAAACACTGAGGGCCTACCTGACGAGGACGATAAATAAAATACTGCTCTCCTCTTGATTTAAAAACATCCATTTTTGTTTAAATCAATCAGGCAGGTATTGGTTTTTGATGGCTGCTTCTAGTTTTCACATACTGAGACCCCCTGATCCAGGACCTGCCTCTGGCTAAAGCTGTGTAGGCAAATTCAGGGGGAGCAGACCACCGGTGAGGGACAGAAAACAAGAGAAAAAGAAAGTTGGAGAAAGAAGGTTACACCAAAGAAGAAGAAGAGAGTTTGTTATTACTGGTTATGAACAAAGAAGAAGAAAAAGAAGAAAACGTCCTTGTCTGTTAGAATTCTGGGGGTGTGCATGGTCAGGGGAAAATCAGCCGCATGGACCTTCGTAACGGGGTCGTGTCTAAACACTCACAAACTTGCAAAAGTGTCAGTCATAAATCAGGCTTCAGGCGAGAGTGACAAGGCCTGATGTCAAAGATTTTTGGGTTGTGCAGGAGAGACATTCAAAACACAAAGGGCATGAACGACTAAAAAGCAGGATAGAGGCTCTTTAAAATTTACCTAAAGAAGAAGATGGACCCAAATATCAAGTTGGACAAGGAGTCAGTTTCTAAAATAAAGCAGAAAGTAAAGGGTCTTTGCTTTTTTTGTCCTGCAGCATCTACAAACTTCTCTTCAAAATGTCCAACAAAACCTAAGATTTTTGTTTTTCGAGCCACCAGAAAGGGAGCAGAGAAAGATCTGCAGCACTTCATAAAACCAAAATTAACTGAGATGCCGATTCAGACTGAAGAACTTTAACAAACACTCTGTGTGTGCTGAAATATAGCCTATAATTAACCAAGTGTTTTTATTCTCACTTTTTCAGAAACGGGCAATTCTCACAGGATAAAAACAAATCAACAGCATCTGCAATTATAAGAAATTGTCCTCCTTCCCCCGGTGATAGTAATCCTTGGTGAATAGTGCTCCGGTTGGCATGCTTTCTCAGATTTATTCCGGAGCTCCAGCTGCTCAGCGCCGCTCTGAAAACAGCCTCTGAAAAAGTCGATACTCTCCTCGAGTACAGGTTCACCAGTTTGCAAACTTTTCCGAGCAGATTTTCAGCTTACTCCTCAGATTCAGGGTCCAAAACACACGAGGCTTCATGATCAATACTAACTGTTTTCTCTTCCTTTCTCCACAGCTCAGATTGTTGGATTAATTTTTCAGCACAGCAAACTCTCACAGAGGAACGTCTGCTGCTTTCTGCCTTATTTCAATCCTGCAGGCTTAAAGGGAATGATCAGGTTCATTGGTGAAGTCCTGGCTCCTGTGGGCTGCTTTCAGGCTAAACATGAGTCCGTGCAAAGCTGCAGAAGGTTCCAAGTTTAAGTCCTGCTTTTGGACATCTTATCCTGGTCAGTCATGTGATATGCTTTATCTTAGATGATCACCAGTACTGGACTGAAAGATGAATGAGGAGAGGAGGAGTTCGGCTGACCTTTAATTGTTCACATGCAGCTGAGAGTAAACAAAAGCGTCTCCAACGTGCAGGATGATCCATACTACACTGCAGGAGCAAAGTGCTGATGTCAGTTTTGTTCTCCGTGTTTCATAAATGTAGGGACATCACGGCAGCAGCGAGTCTTCACATCCTCTCTGCAACATCACAGCCAATAATGTTCAGCCATCATCCTGAGGCAAAGATGACAAAGAGACGCTGGAAACATTGAATCTCTTCAATTGCCGGGTGGAATAAATGTGATAAACCTGCTGACATTTCACACCTGAGAGCACGAGTAAGAAGGAAACCATCGAGCTTCAACACAGACAGGACACAAAGAGCAAAACTGTGAAACGAAGACCCTCCAAACACAATAACTCAGGATTAAGATGTTCAAACAGACGTGGATCACGAGCGTGAAGCTTCATCAGCTCTAAAGACTGATGTATGAGAGAGAACAGGATCCTGCAGACCAGGCCGCACAGAAGGGGGATCAGGGCCCAGAGTCAAGAAGGGAAATAGTCTTTCTGGATGTCTTAGCATTACGTATTAAAAGAGCAATTTTATCTTTTTCTCTGTTTGGAAACGTACGCCTCACCGATTTGAAACTGTATGAGCCTTTGCTCCTGTAACGTTAATAATGATGGTGTAGAAAATACAGAAACAAAAAATTAGAGTTTAAGTGGAAAGACAGAGAGTTTTCATTTTGTTTTTCACCCACTAATTCAGAGAGTCTCTTGTGACAACTAATAGAGCTGCATTCAGTTGCTAACCCTAGCCTGGTACCTTTATCGAAAGTCTCCCAAAATTTGGGGACATTCGTGTTTGTCCATTTTACCACAATTCTCTCCACCAATCAGCAGACTGCTGAGTGTCTTGCTCCACCATTGAGAATCAGATTGGTCCACAGGGTGACCTGACAAAGCACTGGTTGGTTATTATCGAACCTTTATCAACTTTTGATGATGGGAATACAAATAACTGCTCTCATTTATCTATGCAGCATAGCATTGAATATCAAGAGTGTCTGTGTTTGGCATTGTTGCTGGTGAATATTGATGTAGGCTTTTCCACACAGAAATTCAGCTGGAATTAATAAGGGAACCGTTAAAGAATCGGATTGATGAGCAGAACCATTAATTGCACTGGTGTCAATAAAATGTTATCATTTCCCATCCCTACTTTGAGCACATGATCTCACTTAGAAACAACTAGCAGTGAATTCCACTTTAGTATCTGTATCGATGAAAACTGGTCGCCAACCATGCTAACGCTGAACTTTAGGATCAAGCAGCACTTCTGCAGAAAACTCTGCCACCAGCCTTCTGGCATTGATTCAACTTCTGCTCTTGCAGCTGTTTCTGATTTTTTTATTCGTGAAACACACCGTGGAAAAGAAACTCTGGAGCAGAAACACTGCACCAAAAAGTCACGGTGGAGGAGTGGGCGAGCGGAGGGCGGCTGCAGCAGTGTGAAGGTGACAGATTGACCCCTGGGTCTCCTCTGCACCCGCGAGAGCCGGACCGCCAGGGTGAAAGCTTCGGACGGCAGCCAGAGGGGAAAAACAACAAACTCTGCTGTCAGCAATTATAGAGGAGGGAGAGATGGAGGAGGGGTGAGAGGATGAGTTTAGTGTCAATTAGGGAGGGAGAGCGGAGAGGCGAGGGGAGGAAGGACGAGCGAGGGGAGAAAAGAAGTAAAAGAGAGGAAATGAATGAATCAATGAAATGGAAATTTATTTCATTTAATTTCATGTTGCGGCAGCTACAGAGAAGTTATTAGACTTACACTCATCTGAGCAGAAAATTTAATAACAAGAGATGAGAGGGAGCGGAAAAAGATGAAGAGAAACCAAACATCTGAGCGATCACTCCACTTTATTACAATGAAACGCTTTTTATGGAGTCTGATCTCAAGACTGATGTCTCTCTGACCCGTCTGCTCCACATTTTAGGCACTACGCATGAAGTTATTGATATAAAACAAACTGAAAAGAAACATGAGAAAGGGTAAAGCAGCAGAAGTTTGATTCAGACTTCAATCTTGGACTCATAATGAGGTGATTAAAGTTTATTCCTCTGAAGATATTTCAGCACTGAGACAAAAATGTGTCCAGAAGCTTCAGGGCCCGAGTCCATGGGAAGCATGTCCTCTGCTGGGAGCTCTCAGCCTCAGTTTCAGGGAGGCTTTGCCAGCGATTAATGATGCCAAGTAACAAGAGTTGACTTATTAACAGGGCCTGGGACATGCCAGTGATCAGCAGCCAGATTCTGGAGCAGGATTATTTTTGTGCTGTGGCAGCTTAAAACACAAAGACAACAACAAAGCCACACTCAGACAATCAGCTCCAGAAGAGCAACAGCGGAGCTTTGTTTCTTTACAGAGGACATATCGCTCTAAATCAGCGGCGGGTTCGAACATGGCGAGGTCTGTATCAAAGCTTTAGCTTCTCTCTCAAGGAAATTTGTGAATATTCAACACCAGTGTTAATTCTGACAGACCTTTTTAATCTAATTTTAGTTATAGTCTTTTACCTAAAATATCTTTTAGTTTTAGTCATAATTTAGTCATCTAAATTGTTTTAATGTTAGTCTAGTTTAAGTTGATGAAATTTCACAACATTGAGCCGTTCATAAATGCAAATTGTCTGCAAATTTGAGAATGGCTCGCAAACAAACGGCTCACTCACAAATGGAGAGACGCCTGCGAGCTAGTTCAGGCAGACAACTCGAGCTGCTCAGCTATGCATATGTCACATGTCTCACTCCTCTCAGACATCCTCATATGTCACATGTCTCACTCCTCTCAACCATCCTCCAATCACACTCTTCACCTCTCAATTTGGCGGTATATTTAAACTGGGAGTTTTCCCATCTCTCCCTCTGCCCTGCAACAACTCTGCTGCCCTACACTGACTTGCTGCGTGTTCTTTCACCCCCACCGCCACCCCAGCATCCACCTGCAGGCTCCGGGGGTGTTCAGTATGTTTTGCTCATCACTCCTCCATGCCTTCATGTAAACCTTTCTGCAGGGAGTGATGAAACCGGAGCCTGGGCGCCAAACCTATAACATGTATTTGCAGCTACAATAAAACAATTTAAACGTGAGTTGACTGACTGAACTGCAAAACGGTTCTCATGGTTCACTTAAAAGAGCTTTTTAAAAGACTCAACTTGTTCGAGAACGTCTCAGCTCTTGCAAAAACCACCACGGAAGTAGGTCAACAAAGCAAAGCTTCTGTTTAGGAGTAGAAGAAGACAATGAAGGATAACATAAAGGGGGAAAAAATCAAGTCACAACAAGCACACAGGACTGTTTAGAGTTGCTGAAGAGTTTATCTGAGGACTGCAGGCAGAGGCAGGCTAACACTACCCATTGACTCCCAGTGTTTGAGCTAAAGCTAACTAGCGGTGGGCGAGCTTTGTCTGTCTCTCGTTGTTGCTGCACCATAGTCTAAAGAATGGTGTCCATCTTCTTGTCATGGACTCTGGAGTGAGGCGGGACATGAAACAACTAAAATGTTGGAGTTTTCCTTTAAGGCACTGAGCCACCAACGTCCCAGCTGACCCCAGATTTCCTCAAAGCAGCAGGACTGGAGGCTTGAAATACAAGATCATAAAGATCATCAGGGAACCAAAACTTCAAGATGTAATTGTGAGTTTACGAGATAACAAGAAGAGCAGCATGTAAAAATTTTTAGGTTGAATTTCCTGCCTGTTTGGTTTGCGGTAGTCATCGACATTATTTCCACTATTTCTGAGCACTTGTTTTGGTTCAGTCTCCTTGGCAGAGTTTGACACATTGTTTTGGAGCTCCAGAATCGTGCATATCTTCAGTGATGCTGCGCCAAAGTGCGCTGCTGGCACAATGCTCCACAGACGGAGCGAGGCGCAGGCGCTGGAAACAGACTGAAGATTTGCTGTGGTGTTTGCAGCACGAACAAACCGGAGCGTCGAACTGTTTGGAAATTGAGGGTAAGCCACTGAAAAACATGCACATAGAGTTTGAGCCAGCAAAGCAGGAAGTGCTAAAATGCCGATTCTCTCCGCCTCATAATGAACCAAAAAGCAGAGCACATACCCGGCTGGGAAAGACCCATCTTATCTTAATTAGTTGTTAAAATGATTTTATCACCCAGCAGCATCTTCACTGTCATCAGACTGAATTTCACAGCAGAGTCACAAATACATGAATGAGGCTCAGCTTGTGTTGAAATTCTTACATAATTCTGTCTTAATCAAGCTGAGCCAGAGAGTGGGAGAGAAAAACGCTCAGCCAAGCAGATCTAAGCTCACCGCTTTCATTATGTGGAGAGCACATGCTCCAATGTCAAAGACTGACCTTCAGCGAACAATAGGAAGAGACGGCTGATGGAGAGATGCTGAGAGGGGGAGGACGGGGGAGGCAGAAGAGAGCAGCGATGGTGACAGAAAGACTTTAACCTCCAGCTCATGTTTGAGGAGTCATGAATGATCTGATGCAGATGTGACTCAGTCGTAGGAGTGAGGACGCAGCTCCCAGTGGTTGATCAGTGCTTGAAGCTTCGTAATCAGCTCACCAGCTGAGTTTATGCTCTGAAGGAACTCAGGGAGAAACCTGCAGTGATTCAGAAATCCACAACAGCTCTAATGACTGCAGCGGAGACACCAACAAAAACAACAACAACTGAGGCGTTCGCTGCTTAAAACTCAGCAAGTAAACACAAAGTGATGACTGTTTGTGGATAAGAGACCATTCATCCTTAGAGCTGCTTTTTGAGACCTCAAAACTGTAAATATTTCAAAAGCTAAGGATAAAACATCTTCATGAAGGCAGGATCGTGTGTGTGTGTGTGTTATCAGGATGGTTCCAGGGCGACAGACACAAAGGCTCTGGTTAATTAAAACAAGCTCACGTTCACAAGAGAGAGACTTACGCATGCCCATACTTAGGGATTTGTTTTGCTACCTGTTGATTTTTAACTAGGTTGGTTCGATCTGAGCTGAATGTCTGCCTGTGTGGCTGACTGCTGATATGAGTATGCAGTCACCAGGGAGTTCGAACTCAGCGAGGTCAAGAATCAGAAGACCAGCTTACGATATTACTTATTGTACAGATGTCTCTGCCCAGGATCCCCACAAAGATCTCTGCAGCTGTAATTCAGGCTCTTTCTGAAGCTGCACTTCCTGCGTGAGGTTGAGAGAGACCTCAGCTGAGTGGCTTTATTTGTGATCTGATTATTTAGTAAATGAACTGATTTATGCCTGTCCAAACTAAATTAACTTGTCATTGTCCTTGCTGTTCCTTTATATTTTTAGCACAGCTTGATTTTTAACAAAACCAAGAGAGGCTGATCATCTGGACCTGGACCCTGGTCTTTGGATCATCATGCAGCTTCACAATGAGACAAGCCCGTCCCTAACTAAGTCTATGACAGTTGTGCTGGTCCGGCATCAGTCTGGGATTTATTTGCACCAAAAACTGGACTACAGCAAACTAAAACAAGTGAAGTCGACACATTAGATCACGATGCTCGGTGGTGGAAACACAAGGAGAAACCAGCAGCCTTCCAGGAGTGCCCCTGGTACTATCAGGCCCTTTGAACCTCGAGACTTTAACCCTTTGACTAGCATTGTAACCATGCGGTTGACTTTTTGCTGTCATACCACTTTATTTATAACTCTGAAAGCCCACTGTCGGTTTTTCCTTATTCACCTCTCTGAGTCACACTTGTAACACCAATATGTATCGACTGGGTGGCACGGTGCACATGAATATAATTGTTTGAAAACTATAAAAAAAATTGGATGTGAATCGTTGCTGCATAGCGCCTCAGGTATCTCACACAGTAAGAGCAAACATCAGAGTAAGAAAAAATCTTTTCATATGTTTCCAGATCCTCTAACAATCATAATTTAGTTGAAGGAAATAAATTTGGCAATAAAAATGTATCTATGATTCCTCAAAAAACTGGGTCAAGGGGTAAATATGTAAAGTTTGCTCTCTGGGATGTTTTCATACGAAAAAAACATTTTTTTTGTTGCAGAAATGAAGGAAATCCATTCATGCCAAGAATAACCCTTAACAGGCAAGCCAACCAGCAGGTTGACCAAAATATCTGCTTCCCAGTTGGATAATCTGAAAAATAAAACTTGAAACGCTGCTACATGGAGAGGCAGAAACACAATTTTACCAACAAATAATTTGTCGCAGAAAACTGCTCAATAAGAGCTATTATTTTTATTATGTATTTCTTAGTCTAGAAGTCAAAGGGTTAACACAATTCTGTAGGGCTGTAATATCTGTCAGTTCATGTTCATACATGTGGGATGGGTGCCACACGGGGGGTCCCACAAAGGCAGAGACACTCACTTGTGGCGCTCCTGTCTCCCGCCGAGTCTGCATGCCCCCATCTCTCTATTATCAGGCCTCTCATACTTCCTCTGGAGACGAGGGAGTAAAGTAAAATCTTGAATATTCAATGTGTATAATTTAGACTGATGTTGGTTAAAAATTTAAGGCCAAAAAAGTAGAAAATAAAGTTTATATAAAATCATTTTTATAGGTACTTTTTAATTCCCTGAACAGTATGAGTGTGAGTATTTGACACTATGCAAAAATGCATAGAAATAATTATCACTGCTTATCATTGTCATATTGCAGGATGTAACAATCCAAAAAACGTTTTTTTTTTATGTAAATTATGGTGCCATCATTACATAAACCTGGCTTCAAATGGTTAAAGTATTAAGAAGATCATAGATGTTTGATGTCTATGATTTGGACAGATGTTGGTTTAAAAATCAAGCCAAAATGGTGGCAATTAATTTCAGTGTTAACATGTCTTTTTTTTATGGCTACATTATGAAAGCACACTTTTTGCACTTAGCGGCATGAATGTGACTGTTTGAAACTGTACAAACAATAAAATAATAATGCATGAATTAATTGTCAATGCTATTCATTGACATATACCAAGGTGTAATAAATCCAAACAAAAAATCTATTGTGCATGTAGTATAATAAAAATAATATATTTTTATATTTTTAATGTGTTTTTTTTTTCTTTCTTTTCAGATAAAAATATTGTGACATCATGACAAAACCTGTTATGGCAGGGTTTAAATATTTTAAAATAATGAATATAATATGTATGATTTGAACTGATCTTGTAAAAGTCAGGCAAAAAAAGTATTTGACACTGCAAAAAATAAAATTGCTTAAAAATAACTAGCACTCTTATTAATGACATATCCAAGGATGTAATAGTCCATAATAAATACACTTTTCATGTAGTATCATGAAATTAATTTTCTCTAAATTTTTATCAAAAAGAAGCATGGTGGCATAAAGACAAAAACCTGTCATTTAAAGGGTTAAAATATTTAAAGATCACAGTTTGTATGATTAGGACAGATATTGGTCTAAAATTTAAGCCTTAAAAATCAGAAATAAAGTCAGTGTATAATATTTTATAACTATCTTATATTAATATTAGAAATATTACCTAATATTAGAATGGACAGAAGGATGAAACAGACGCAGAGAGCCAGAGAAATGACTTGAAAATAAACTAAAGGAGATTTGAGATTTATTTATTTGCTCAAAAATGGGACAGTATGCATTAATAAACATTGACATGTAAATGCATGGGATTATAGCCGAGAGGCTAATTTCCATCCCCAGTCCCATTAGCAGGTTGCTGTCAACACATAAAAACAAAAAACAGACATCCATAACAGGAATAAAAACACAGAGCATATTAAAAGGCATACAGTCACACAGACTAAAACGTCATACAGTCCAAAAGAAAAAGGGCCATGAGTTGGGGGACCATGGGAATTATACACAGTGAGTTATAAAGTGCTGGAGTGCTGACTGAAGTGCCATTGTGCTGAAGTGCCAAATGCTAAATTGCAGATTGCCAGCTGCCTGGGAGTTCTGGTCCTTGTTATATTGCACATTGCCCAATATTGCACAGGAATATAAAGTGCATATTGCATTGCACATTACCCCACTGCCCAAGATAATAAAGTGCTATGTTGAATATAACATTGCACGATGCCCATAGCACTCAGTTGCACATGCAGATGTGTGAGTGGATATTGTACTAAGAAAAGCATACATAGATGTATTTACAGTGGGCTATTATGGAACGTTGCCCCAACACACTGAGCCCGTTAGACACACATACAAAATTAGACACGGTTATGATCACAGATCTGATTTTCCAACAGCTATGCTCTGAAGAGAACTGAGACCAAAACAAAGACAAAGTCACGACACGATGGAGCTCTTATTGAGCAGTTTTCTGCTTTTGAAAATGGATTTTAAAACCACATCTGATGATGATTTGTTCCTGGATTTACATTACATCAGTTAAACTGTGGACAGAACATAAAGTCCAGATCAACTCTGTTTTTTAAATTGTCTCTTTGGAGATGAAGTATTTCCAAACTTTGTTCCTGCTGAGGAAGAGGAGAGCTTTAAAAGCAGCAGTGATATTGTTTTCTTCAGCCCGAGGCGGAGAAATGGCACCGAGAACGTCTCTGATTGTGGCTGAAATGTTTACAGCTTTCAGAGTTTGTTGTGCTCAGCAGTTTTCCCTTCGACATGAAAAATTATTCCGTTTGTGTGCAATCATAACCAAAGCTCAGAGTGAATGAAAACTGCACAGAAAAATCAGCTCAGCCTCCAACATGAGCATGGTGTCAGACTGAACAATGACTCTCCGCCTGCTCACACTCTGGATGAATATTCTTGGTAAGTTTCCACCACTGCAGCACACGGAGGTTGGCTGAGGACACTGGGAATGAAAACAAAGCAGATCAGAGCGAGAGAAACGAAATAAAAGCACATACAGGGCAGATGGACAAGTGAGGAGGAAGAGAAGAAGAAATAAAAACACGGCCGAGTGTGAAGAGAGGAGAAGAGAAGAGGAGCAGAAGGTCTGTTTCCTGTGGGAGCGTTCACACCCACAATGGTCAGAGGTTCAGTCTACGCTGTGACACGGATCCCCTGCAGGCTGACGCCAACAGAGACGAGAGGCAAACCTCAGGAGGAGGCTACAGTACGTGGAGATGAAACATGGAAACAGGACGCCCCAACAGGTCAGAGCACACGTGGGTTCACAGAAGACGTGAAGGTTGAAGATCTCCTTCATTGGACTTCCGTGCTGTCCTTCACTTTAATGGACGAGGTCAGGAAGTTTCCATTTTGTGATAACTCAACATAACCGAAGGCTGTTTCACACTAGATGTATTTACTTGCACGCTGGCAGCTCTGTGTACGTGTTCTCATTTCGGCGAACGTCATCAAGACAAACTTTCAGACTGCCATCATGAGGTGCTGCAACCAAAACCTTGAGAACAGGAGGCTTGCATATTTGACTCAAGAGGCTTGTGAGTCTTGGCCAAAGCAGACAGAAAAATGACAAATAGAGAGCCATATTTACAGAACCCAATTCGGTGAGGTTGGAACGCTGTGTAAAGTGTAACTACAAATTAACAGAATACAATGATTTACAAAACCTTTTGGACCTATAATCTATTGAATCCACTACAAAGGGACGATATTCAGTGTTCAAACAGAAATTTCATTGTTTTTTCTGCAAATATTCACTAATTTTGAATTTAATGCCTGCAACTCATTCCAAGAAAGCTGGCCACAAAAAGACTAGTTAAGCTGAGGAATGCTCAAGAAACACCTGATTGTAACATTCCATAAGTGAAAGGGTTAATTATAAACAGGTGAGAGTCGTGATTGGGTCGGAGCTTCTCCGAAAGACTCAGTTGTTGACAAGCAAGGATGAGGCGAGGTTCAGCAGTTTGTGAACAACTGCTTGAACAAACAGTCCAACAGTTTGAGAACATTTCACCATTTGCAGTCCATAATATCATCCCTACAAATAAGCAGCAAAACTGAAAAACCCACATTGAATGCCCGTGACCTTTGATCCCTCAGGCAGCACTGCACTATTAACCAGCATCATTCTGTAAAGGATATCAGCATGTGGGCTCAGGAACACTTCAGAAAGCCATTTTCAGTTAACACAGTTCATCTCTACATCTACAAGGTCAAGGTTGGCTTCTCTGTTCCCAAGCTCAACTGAGATGGACTGAGGCAAAGCGGAAAAGTTTGCTGTGGTCCAAGTCTACATTTCAGACTGTTTTTGGACATCATGGACGTGGTGTCCTCCGGGCTAAAGTGGAAAAGGACCATCCAGACTGTTATCAGAGCAAAGGTCAAAAGACAGCATCTGTGATGGTATGGGGGGGGGGTGTTAGCATTAAGCTCATTGTGTTATTTTTCCATCTCTTTTTTATTATTTCTATTCTTTTATTTTATTATTGTCTTTTTATATTTGTTTTGTTTTCTCTTTCTTTGGTCCTCATGGTCTCATTTTATGTAGTAGTGTTCCTGTACCGTCTGGTTCCTTTGACTTATGGAGGGGACCTTTGAGTCATGGGGCTGGAGTCACTGGACATAGCTCCCGTGCATGTTAGATAGCACCATCAGCGTGCAGTTGCACTTAGAGTGTCATTCAGCCTTTTGTGTGTTGCCTTATCCTGGTGTGCTGTGTCTCCGGCCCCATGTGGTCAGGACCTCCCTTGTGTCCTTGTCTAGTGACTGGGCCTGGATTGTTTTGTCTACATTTTGGGGTTTAAGTTCTTTATGTGTTGTGGAACTCTTGCAATTTTATTTTCCCATTTGTGTATGTCTTAAATGTTCTCTGATTTTAATTGACCATTTTCAGTTGTTCTTTTTTCCTTTGTGTCTAAGCTTTTGTGCTTTGCTCCTGCCTGTTGTCAAAGCACTTTGTAAACCAATGTTTTTAAAAGTGCTAAATAAATAAAGTTTATTATTATTATTATTGTTGTTATAGTGCCCATGGCATGGGTAACCTGCACATCTGTAAAGGCTCCATCAATGCTGAAAGGTACATAAAGGTTTAGGAGCAACATTGTTTTTCAGGGACGTCCCTGCTTATTTCGGAGAGAATGAAGACACATTCTGCTCGAGTTACAACAGCTGAACATGTGTGTCCTTCTCGCTGGGACACTTGCCATCTTAACTATCCGTATAAAAACTTTTGACCTTCAAACTCTGCGTTCTTAATAAGTCTTAACGTGGTGTCATTTTGAGCGTATCTCAAACCAAACTCTGCAGATAAATGAGAGTTCCTTTAGATATTAGTCTGTTTGTTCTCATGGCGGATTCTGACACATTTATCCTTGTTTTTATTGATGTAAAATGAGTTCTCTGATGCTACTCTGTTAGTTACTGTACTGTATAAAGAAATACACAAAAGAAATCCCAAAAGAAAAGTCTTCCTGCCATGATTACATCCGGCGCGGCTGTTCTTTTCCTGCAGGACTCCAGAAGACTTCACTGCCAACACTCTCACTGTGGACTAAATGCATCATCAAGCTGTTTTTATTTGTTTCAGATGGTGTTTGGGTGAAAATTTGCAACAAAGCAGATTGAAAAGACTTTAATTTGTTCTTTGGAGGCATCTGGCTTTGGAAATATGACCATAGCAGAATGATAAAACCAGACATCCCATATTTATCTGAAGTCTGGTTCATATTTGATTTTGATGGCTGCTGGAGAACGTCTGCGATTGCTAATGTTCAAAAGTCCTTCCAGTTTTCACGTACATGCACTCCCGATTGTTTGTTTACTGTTTCTGACCCCCGACTTTAATGTAGTTCATTTGTGTAGCCTTTTGTACGTGCAGATCCCCCCCTCCCTTCAGTTGGTTGAAAACAATCCTTTTTGCCGGCCTGTAATACTGGGAAAGAGATTTTAGGACTGTGGTGCTAATGCTAACAAGCTAACATGTCAGTCAAAAACTTAACTCACCATTGACATAAAGTTTATTTAGTTTTGACCCTTAATTGAATTAGAAAGATTCCATTTTTGTTAGAAAAAGAATAAGATCGGATTGCTGTTTACATGTTATAAATCCAAATGATAATTTGCACTCTATGGATGAAGTGTTACTTCAAATATCATTTTTTAACTATTTTATCTTATTTCAAGAGACAAAATTGTAGTTATTAAGACAAGATGATGAATTAAACTTGATATTATAACAATAACTAGGTGGTAATAGCAGCCCTAAAGCCATTTAATGGTGTTTAAATAGGTAAACATAACATTATCTTAGATATCACTATTTTATTTACAATATGCATATTTAATATTTATTGATTTTATGGCTGTTTCCTCGAGTGTATAATGTTCTAAAGTTTTGTTTTTGAGAGCACTCTGACGAGTTGAATAATATGAATAATGGTCTATATGAAAGGCAGGTTGTTATACTGACCCACGTTTAAACAGTTGATTTTGTTTTAAACTGCTGTAGCCATATGAGCATATTGAGCAGCGAGGGACAGCAAATTTGCATAATCTATCAAACAGCAACATTAAAAAGGAAAAATTAATGTCTGATTCATGAGGAAAGACATCAGGTTCAGAACACTTTATTTGTATCTGTGGGTAAATTTCACAGAGAGATAGAGACATCCACCAACGGACACAATTTACAAACAGCTGAAACACAGAGCAGCATAAAAGAGGAAGAATTAAAATACACTAAAAAGCATGAAATCAGACTTGGACAAAAATAAAATAAAAACAATAAAATGATGAAGTGCTTAAGGTTCAGGGCAAAAGAGAAGACGATATATCAGCTCATAAAGTCATTAGAAAGAATAAGCTGACAGCTTCATGAATAAAGCCAAGGTAAAAACAAATTAAGACATGAATAAATGCATAAATATTTATGTGCAAATTTTGCTACAGCTTATTCAGCTCAGTTACAGCAGCAGGAAAAAGCTGTTTTTGTTTGTTTGCTTATCACCTTTGGGCTAAAAATCTCCTTAAAGAGTGAGGAAGCTATCACCTTGTACTTGATTTTCAAATATTGGTTTGAGAATGGAGGTAAAATCTGTTTGAATAGGAATTTAACAGCACATTAGGGCACCTGGAGCAGTTTCAGCTGGAAACAAACAGAAGAAGAAGACAACTCAACAAAATGGAGGACCGGCAAAGCCACTCCAAGTGTAAAACAAAAACAAGGGAACATGTGAGGAGCACCATGTGGAAGCTCTTTGGGCTCCACTGTGTGTCGATTATGTGCAAAGCAACTGGCCCATTATCACAAATCTGTGCTCCCATTTGTCGACCTTTTACACATTGCAGTCTAGTGGTGCCTCGTCAAGTGCTTAGCCCAGTTCTCCTGAGTTCTCCTTGGCAGACGCCCCTGCTGGAGGAGTGGAAAGAGACCATGACAGACCAGACCTTCAAATGCGAGGACACGTGGCCCATCGATGTGGCCTTGGGGAGGTAAATGTCAAAATAAAATCATGGAAATGACTTGCGTGTTTCGCCACTGGCTACATCTTAATAACCAAATATCCTGATTATTATTAATGTACCGTGTTATGTTACGTTATCTTGTATTATCTCCGTATCCTCTTCTTCTACTCCTAAACAGAAGCTTTGTTTTGTTGACCTACTTCCACAGTGGTTTTTGTGAGAGATGTGATGTTTGCAAACGAGACGAGTCTTTTGAACAGCTCTTTTAAGTGAACAATGAGAACTGATTTGCAGTTCTCAGTGAGCAGTTCATTTGAGGGTCATTCTTAAATGCAAATTCCCTGCAAATTTAAGAAACGCATGGCTCACTCAGAACTGCGTTTCTCATCTTCACTTAAAAGAGCTGTTCAAAAGCCTCGACTCATTTGCGAACGTCACATCTCGGGTCAGGTCAACATAATAAAGCCTCTGTTTACAAGTAAAGAGGAAAATATGAAGATAATAAAATATAACTGAACATAACGCAGTGAAAAATGAGTCACAACAAGCACACAGGACCATTTAGAGTTGCTGAAGTTTATCTGATGACTGTAGGCAGAGGCAGGCTAACACTTCCCATATACTCTCAGTGTTTGAGCTAACTAAGCCGTCTCTTCCTCGTTACTGGACGCACAGTTGAAATGGTGTCTATCTGCTTGTCTATCTGCGTGTCTATCAACATGTCACTCCATGTTGGAGTGTTCCTTCAACCAACCAATATCTGGATTTTTGACCCACAGGAGACTAAACCTGTCCTCGTGTGGACACCTCGGTGCGCTACTCAGATCTGATAAACCTGAGTGAATTATTTAATTTTGTTTGACTTTTGGATCAAACCTCGGCTTGCTTTTTAGACGAATGGCTGCACATTTCAGTTCTCGTGTTTCTTCTTCTTCGCTTCAGGTGGCAAGGCTTGACTCCCAGAGTAGCACAAAAAGACCTTCTTCAGGTATCGTCAGAAATATTCGGATGTTAGAAATCTGTCTCTCTGCATCTGGACAGAAGCCTGAGGAGCCCAAACATCTGGAGGGGGGGAGTTCTGCTGCTTCTTCATGCTGAAAAGAGCCGCTCTGAGCTTCAGCTCCTGATTCAACACCTCCTGAACATTTTACATTAAAGGTTTTCCAACAGTCTCACTCTGGAGGCAGGCCTGAGACAAACTGCAGGGATTAAACCCCCGCGTGCTCCTGCAGGAAAAGCTGCCTCTCTGCATTACCTGCTCTCAGGTGAGGTATGATCTCCTGCTTGTGTTTGTTTGAGTCGCCTCGCTGGAGCATTTAAATGCCGCTCACGCCTCGGCACATTCATTAGCCATCTCATAAATATTGATTTACTGTCCATTAAGTATTTATAAACCCTTAAATAAATATTGAATTAATGTAAGGTTAAACAAGACACCATATAAGCATGCACCCCCCCCCCCCCCCCCCTCCGGCCTGGCAGAATAAAATAATCCCTCTTTATTTCAGCTGCCATCTTCCTCATTTTAACCCTGAAATGATGGCGTGATTGACAGTTCACCTCG
Organism: Cetoscarus ocellatus; assembly: GCA_037902135.1. Taxonomy (NCBI): domain Eukaryota; kingdom Metazoa; phylum Chordata; class Actinopteri; order Labriformes; family Labridae; genus Cetoscarus; species Cetoscarus ocellatus. Next base: position 260,839 of record JBAMNC010000067.1, on the reverse strand, counting down.
CCGTGCCCCTCAGCTTGCTCAACCTCAGCCTGTCGACAAGACGAGAGGGGGGGTCATAAAAAAGGCCAACCAGCCGGCGAGTGTTAATCAGACTGTTACTAAAAAGACCCCCCGGTCTTCCTCGCCACTCGGGGGGAATCTAAACGCCGTCCGGAAGCTGAGCGGCTGAAACCTTCTCCTTCCAGTCTGTCACCGTGGCTGACATCACTGTCTGCGCTCCTGTTTACCCCCACCTGTTTGTTTGTCTGTTTCCCTCCTTCATTGGCCCTGTCCACTGATCGACCCCCCCCCCCCCCCCCCCCCCCCGACACAGGTACACACTTTGCTTTTAGAGAGCCCCTCCGTCTGATCACATTAATCTGCGAGAGAGAAGAGCCCCCCCCCCCCATGTCTTTGTTTCTGTGGCAACACATCCTGGACACTCACTGTGAGGATGTGACACTTCCTGCTTCACCAACAAGTGAGACTGTCCGAGATTCCTTCATTTCGTCTGCAGAGATGTTCTGAACCCAACTACTCATTTATATCAACAGCTTGTCAGCCAATCACATGACAGCAACTCAGTGCATAATGGCATGTATGCTGGTCAAGACAACCTGCAAAAGTTCAAACAGAGCATTATGCTGCGTTCCAGTTGTACTGGGAAGTCGTGATTTCCACGTTCCGAGTGGGGAATTTTATCTGGAATGCCCCCTGAGGTCAGAATTTCCTACTGGGAAGTTGGGGATCCTCACCACCCCCGAGTTGACAATCGAAGATGGCTGCCCGGGTGTGAACAGTTATTAAGCTCCTGTAACAACCTGTTTATTAGCACTTCTGACTAGAGTTTGAGAAATCAGCCGTATACATAGTATTGTTCGATGTTTATAAATGGAAATGCTGCTTTAGTGTTATTCACATTCTTCATGTGGTATGTGAGAACAATAGCCTGGTAGATCAGTAGAAGTTTTTTCCAACTTTGTAACTGGAACGCTGATAACTCGGACATGACGTCAGTCCCACTCCCCTCTTCCAAGTTGAGCGCAGCATCAGAACAGAAAGGTGAATTCAGTCACCTCGAACACAACATGGTTGTTGATGCCAGAGCACCAGACACTGCTGATCTGCTTGGATTTTCAGGCACAACCATCTCAACAGTTTACAGAGAATGGTCTGAAAAAAGAGGAGATTTGTTAGAAGGGCAACAGGAAGTCACATTGCAAAAACTCAGATCTAGGCAAGTGTGTTTGCCCTTTCAGGAATGCGAGGCAAAAGTAAGGCATTGAATTTCTTGTGATGAGGAGAAAAAATCTGCCAATGAAACAAGGAAAGTTTGACCCAGTGTGGGTCTTAAATTAAGGGTTAATATCTGCTTGAGTTAAATTTGTCTTGTCCTTTTGGCAGATTATTTTAGTTATTATTTCAAGCAACTCAGGCCTTATTTTTAGTATTTATATCTTCAAATTAGATCTTAATCCAGACATGTAAGGAAAAATGTGGATTACAATCAGTGTATTGAGATTGTTTTGTCTTGAAATTGATCAAATACTCTCACCTAGATCTGAGTTTTTGCAGTGCAACTATCCACTAGTTACAACTAAGGTATGGAGGACCATTCATGACATGTCCAATCTTGAAACAGATGGACCCCAGCATCTGAAGAACTCCCAGGGTGCCACTCCTGTCAGCTAAGAACAGGAAATTGCAGCTAAAACTAACACAAGCTTACCAAAACTTGTTGAATAAATGCCATGACGAACTAAGGCAGTGAATGAGGGTGAATGAGTGTCCAACCTGGAATTTGCACAAAATCCTAACAAAGAGATAAAGTCAAATGAAAAGTGGAGGATAAATTCATCCAGAAGTGGCAAACAAACTCCAACCAAGTGGCAGACACATTCATTTGTCTGCATACATTCGTCTCTGCTGGCAAACGCTGGGGCTTCAGCCTCCGTCCGCAGACCTCCAGCAGAGTAAAAGCATCACATTCACAGCCAGATCATGGCTGTGCAGTGAATGCATCATGCTCTGAGAATGTTTTGCAACTTCACACATCCCATCCCTAACTGAGATAAATCTACTTTAACTTAGCACAATGTAGCTTTGCACAATCATTTCCAGACTTTCACTGTTGATAGTGAACACTACTGGCATTTACTGGTGTTTGCAACTTGCTGCAAACGTCCAGGAGCACCTATATAACATCTATTAAAGGATGGGCAGACCTGGGTGGAACAGCATTAAATCATTGTAGCTTTTGTGCCAGCTCATTCTGTACAGATGCAGAGCTGATCTGTCACCATGGCTAATGAAAACCATGTATCTCATACAACCCCACCTCAAAAATCCAACACTTTCCCTTTAATCAAAATGTTTTTCTAACTCTTAAAGTTTTAAATCCATCTTTTATTGATGGAAAAACTTTTCACACCTTCAAACAACTCACCAGAAACTGTTATGTCTCTTTCTTGATGCAACACCTGAACACCTTATGATGATAAAACAGCTCTCAGCTTAGTTATTTTACTTCACTGGCCTTCAGCACATTAAAACGTAACCACGTCTGCTTGTTAATGTTTATTTACCCAAATATCGATCTGCTACTGATATTCTGAGCCGATGGGCCTTACACACAAGCTCGCTGCTGTTATGAGGATATTTCAAAAATGCCATGATTTGAAAAATCTTTAGAAAAATGATGAAAATGCAGAAGCTGCAGAAGAACGCAGCACTGATCCTGAATATCATAAAGGTTAAGTCTGAGGTATGAAGTGAGATAATGTCGTCTCCTGGATCACACAGACCTCGTCCTCCTGCCTCTTCCCTGTTTTATTCCCCCTCTGCTTGACTCGGCTGGAGCAGGAAAATGAAGACGGATGGACGAGCCGCAGAGGGAGCAGCAGATATATGGAGAGGTGGGAAACAGCAAATGAAGAGCGATGAAGGAGTGGACGCTGTCATTTCTGCACACGCGGGCACCAAAGTCAAATCACAGACGGAGAAAAGCCGAAAATAAAAGAAGTCCTTCCTGCTGTGATGGCCTGAGCTGACGTCAGGGCCGACTGAGCGATAAATCACACAAAGTTTAGAAGAAATGAGGGTGCGTTTGGACGTGTGGCAGGTAAGTGGTGTCACGGGAAGATGAATTTGTTTAGAAATGAGGGATGAAGAGATCAGCTGCTGCTGAGGATCAAGAGAGTGGAGGTGATTAAATGAAATCACTTTTGATGAAGACAAATTTATTCACTGAAAGTGTTGCAACTGACAGGAGATGAATCTTTCAAATCTGGGTCACTGTTTCACATATTTTGATCATTTTTGGGTCTGAATGATTAACATGCACAAGAAGTTTTGGAATCAGTGGAGGAGACGCTGCAGCCTGCAGTGAGAACATCGACTGTGAGAGCTGAAACATGATGGTGTGAGTTTACACGCCTCACTGTTTCATGTTTCTTTATCTCTGTTTTTGTTTGCCTTACAGTCGAGGTCATATTCAAATTTGGGTTGTGAGGTATAATAACAACATAATGAGGCTACTAATACACACAGAGGCCATAGAATTAGGGACAAGAAGACGCAGCCTTGAATGCATTAAATCTAGTTGTGGTCTTGTAGCTAGTGCACAACAATCCTCCTGATTCAGTGTCTGTAATCACGCCACGCTCCAATCCACAAAGATTGTGATCAGGATTTAGAAAGTCTCAAAGTGTTAGTGAAGTCGTGACAGGAGCAGTTTGCATGTTTTTATTTTGGCGAGCACGTTATCAAGTCAGGGCTTTAGTCTTGGGGCGTGAGCTGCACTGAAAATCTCATTCTGCTGGTTTCTCAGGTCAGTTATTCAATGAAAAGTTCCTTGTGTGGAGATTTATTCTGGTTCTACCTAAGATTTCAATATTATCGGAGTGATATATAGGAGATGCAGCAGGGAGACGCGCCTGGTGTGAAAGCTATGGCGGGACTCCCTGAAGTGGACACGTGCAGCAAATACACGCAAACAAAACTCTTTTAGTGTGAAGCGGAAATGTGGATGGCTATTTGGTCTCTTTAATAAGTTTGGTTAATAGTTTGTCAGAAGATTTGACACAAAGATCTTTACCTTGTGCCTCAAAATTCACTCAGTTTTAGGGTGACCATATTCTGAAAACACAAAAAGGGGAGCCTCAGCAGCATGCACAGTCAACATCTTGACAGGTAGGTTCACTGGAATAATGCCAGTGGTCCAGTTCAGCGCTTTATTAGAAATATTAACCCTTTTACTTCTATGACTATAAATGGCCACCTGGTCTGTTTTGCCTTTTTTGTCAAAAAATGTGTCAGAAAATGCCCTTTGAGTAAATGATTTGCACCTTTTTTCAGGTAAAAATAAAACATTCTAGCAAGTATTTGTCATTATTAAGTTGTAAATGCTTAAAACAGTGTGTAATTACAAGAAAAGAAAAAAAGATTTTAATTTTCAACAAGTCCCTCTTCATAAACAATTCTAAATGAGAAAGTACAACACTCTCAACACAACAAAACAACTCAACCTATTTTATATTATTTATTATTATTATTATTTATATTATTATGTTGTTTAACTATTTATGAAATCCATAAAACACGAACTATGATGAAAAAGACGCTGACAAAAAGATGAACAAGGCGACAATACGACAAAAGAACAGCAAAAAAATACTCCTGAATGATACCAATGCCATTATTTACAATATTTTGACATTATTCACACAGAAAATACCGATAAACCACCGATAAATGACTCACGTTTGTCTGTGAATCCTCTCTCTGCTCTCTGGCTCAGTCAGCTCACTTCCCGTCCCTCCCCCTCTGGTAATCCAGCCTGTACTGTAATGTAATGTAGTTTGAATCATCATGAATTTTTTTCCGTCACCGGCGACAGCTTTGACTGTGGAACAAGCTGAGCAAAACCCGGACAATTTAGGGAATTTTATAAAATCTCCCCAGACGTAATTTTATGACCAAAAAGGAGGACATGCCAGGGCAAAAGAGGACGTATGGTCACCCTACTCAGTTTATTCTTGAGCTAGAGAGGAAAGTCTTTGAGGAAGACGTCCCCTCAAAGTTCCAGAATATGAGGCTGAATATGGCACACAAGGACCTTGACCTTTGACTAATGACCTTAAAACCGTGCTCTTGGGACGGAGTGGACATTTGATTAAAGTCTGAAGAAAGTCCCCACATTTTTGTGTGAGAGGTGGACATGTGAACATCCTGCCTTTGGCTGTAAACGTCATGGCTGCACAAAAACAGCGGAACTCCCCTTTAATGGCCGTCATCCTGCATCAGCCTCACTGTCTCTCTGCTGTCAGCCGTTAGCTCACTCTTTGAACACTTCCTCCCCCCACACCGTTTCATGTCATTAAACCGTGTTAAATCAGAGCGACAACAAACACAGGAAGCCAGCAGAGTGTCGGGGACGCCACGGGGGCGGAGCCTAAACGAGCCATGTGACGCCGTGATCGCACCATGTTAGCAAGCTGTGTTAGCATCCTCTGCTGCTCCCCTGTCGGACATTAAATATTTACAGGCAGCGCTAATTAGACGAAGCGCAGAGGGTACACATAGGCTGACTTTAACCACAACACACTCACACACACACACACACACACACACACCCACACACACGCTCCGGTCTCCAGCGTCCGTTGAGGTTGTGAATTATTCCTGTTTGATGAGCGCGGCAGACAGCTGCTGAACTCTCCCTGCTGGTGAAATATCAGGCTAACGGCGGTAATCTGGTGAGTCAGAATAATGGCGAGGCAGATTAGACTCTCTCAGTAATTAGAGACACAAAAACATCTCAGCTCCGGTGAACAAACACCCCCTCTGAGGGCCGTCAGCTCCCATTCTCACGCCGCCGTCTCACGCCGCTGTGAGCGAGGTGTCGGGGAATCAGGCTGACGGCTCATAAATAAAAACAAAAGAGGAGAGGAAGGGTTTCTTCAAACAGGAAGTGTCACTGTCCTTCACTGTTTCAGAGAGGATGAACATGAAGGATCATCTGATCTTTTCAGATGTTTGAAGCCTTAAAGGAAGTCACAGACCATCATCTCAGGCAGTGATGGGCCGTGGACTTTCAGGGAATGTTGGTCACAGCCCGAGGAAGAGGTGATGAAGTTTGGGTGATAATCTGAATCTGTAGGTGGATCAGGAACATCGTTGCCAGGTCCTCATATTATAAGCAACATTTGGCTTCTTTTTTGAAAAGTTGCTTGTAAATATTGGCAGTTGAAAGTTGCATTTCTTTGGGTTTGTTCCAAAAGTGCAGTTGAGGGATCTGATGCTCACTCTACAACCATCATAAACTCAATTCAGAAGTTACACAGACTGTTTTGTCCCACTCCAAACACAAATGTAAATTTGACTGTAAAAAAAGGCAAAAAATGATGTTTCCACCAAAAAGAAATCCTTATAGCCAGAATTCAATTTATTTCTAATGTAGCTGTTACTGTTTTCTCCATAATAAAGCTGTAGAGGATCAACATAAAACTTAGATTAAAGCCTGACTATGTCTGTTTGGTGACAAAAATCAAGGTTAGACAGACTGTTTAGTGACAACAGAGTTCTAAATAACAGCAGCCCCTCCCTTCACTTCTGTATAAAGAAAAGGATGTTTTAAAGAGCCAAATAAGAAAAAATGTCTCTGTGCAATTGAAGTGTAATGTAGATGAAAATTAAAACAGGCTTTTAAAAAAAGTAATATATCACAAAAGAACCAAAAATAGCTGGAGGCTGCTTGTTTTTGGGCCTGTTTTTATCAACCTGGTTGCTTAGTTCAGTCGGAAACTCTGGCAACACTGATCAGGAATTTCTTAAAGGATGTGTTATCATTGTCAAGGGAGGTGTTCAACATTTTCTCTAATAACTTGGGGAAGAAGGTCAAACCCTATAAGCACTTCTAGTTATTAATATTATTACTATTAATAATCCAAAATCAACCACAGCCAGTGTTTTTTTTAATGTTCCACTCATATTCAGCCAGACTAATCTAACTTCTTTTATTGAATATACCTCTTATTTGTTGCATTTCTTTCTTTTGCTTTTCAAATGTTTTAAAACAGGCAGCTCTAAATGGTCTCTGCTCTTGTTATAGCCATTAAAGCTATTTTCTGCTTTTTCATTATATGCCTGGATTCTTTGTTGTTGTTGTTGTTGTAGTAATGAATGAAAAATCTCAACCCTTCAAGCACAAGGGGGGTAAAGACTTTTTCCAGGGCTATCAGGATTCTTCTTCTGTAACAATGTCCAATTAATTTATTAAAAGTTGTATCATCATATAAACAAAAATTCAAAATAATATACAAGCAACGCAAAATTTGCCACTATTGCCCAAGTCCAAAACATCCAACTTTGACAACAAATTTGCCTGAAGCCGTGGTGCAACGGCCAATCAGCATCAAGAGTGAATGGTGATGGGGATGACGTCACAGACAGAAGAGGAAGTAAACATCTCTGCACAACGGCGTCGGAGCTCCTCTACGTCGTTATTTTAGTGTTCAGAGACCAAACCACAGAGAGGAGACATGGTGAGAAAGTCTCTGGAGAGTTTTGAGTCCCTAAAGTGCGTTTTTTGGCTTTGATGGAGCCGGAAGTGTTCTGCTGCTTCATGTCTTTGCTGTGAGGAAATGTAGCTTGTTGAGACGCTACTGCGCGACTTGATCAATAAACTCCCAATGCTAATGGTAACATGTATGGCTAAGAAAATATCAACGCTACCTGAAAAAACAGTTGGTGACATCGCTGACACTATGTCCACATTTTATATGCTCTTAAAGCAGCACAGAAAGTTCCTGCTTTCCAGGAAACGGATGATACACCAACAATGTTTCACCTCAGTCTTCCTATCAATTGAGCTGCAGGCAATATCCCATCATTCCAACTCAGGACATAAATCTGCCCTTTTTCAAACACTTCCTCTCTTCCTTTGAGCAGCCTGGTGTTGATGCTTCTATCAATCTGAGGAGTGGAAACAGTTTGCTGTCGATCATGTTGCAGTGTAAAGCAAAGCCAGAGCCTCGCTGTAGGAGCTTCGTAATGTGAAGAGTACAGTGTGTGCATTGTTATAGAAAGGTTACAGTCGTTAGGTGCAGAACAGCCATAATTCCCCGAGCTGTCAGCACTTTTACGGTGAAGTAAACGAGCGCGGGGGGGAGGACTCGTCCCCAGAAAGTGGCGGTGCTAACATTAATGCTCAGAGACGGCGAGGAGGCTGGAAAAAACAAGACGTGTCAATCCAGAGACATCCGCCGTTAATCACACGTGTCATCGAGTAGAAGGGCCGCTGTCTACCCAGACTGCACTGCTGCCGGGGAATGGTTTGGACAGGCTGATGGGAGAACAGTGATTCCTGTTTCGTTGTTCCCACTGATATCAATTAACAGAACCAAGATGAGTCTGAAATGCACAGTGTTACATGACAAGAAGAGATGTGCCGTCAGCTCCACTCGCCTCTGCTGTTGACTTGTTTTGAGCTGAGGATTTAATTTAATAAAATCTGCAACCATCAGATGCACTTTCTGGTTTTGATAAATTCAAGTCTTTGGAAAAGGTGCTTGAGATTTCCCTTAGACTAAATTTCAGATTCATAGCTTGCATGTAAGCTAGATAAAACAAAATTGAGAGTCAATCACCTACAATGGAAAATACATGATATAAATCATAAATATTTAGAAGACCACAGCTGTAGAGAAAGAGAAAACTTTGATATGCACTTTAAATGTGCCCAAAAAAAAAGCATGAATTTAACACTGAAATAGCTGCATGAACCCTGCACACAATGAGGGGAAAAGCAGTTAAAAATTTGCCGCCATCAGGGCCTGAAATTTATTATTGTACTTAGTGGAGATTTTCAACCTGAACTTTTCAGTTCAGGAGGATTTTTATTACATTCTGTGAACTGAAGAGTTTTTACATTGAAATTAATGCTGACATCAATGCTAATCCCTCAATGGGACCTGACAAGACCACAAGATGAATGTTGATAATTGCATCAAATCTTGGTACTTACATGTCTGTCATCACTGCAATATGATTGGTGACATATGGTAATTTCACTCTATGCACAAACCCCAATTCCAATGAAGTTGGGACACTGTAAAACATAAATAAAGACAGAATACAATGATCTGCACACACTTTTCGACTTATATTCAGTTGAATAGACTACAGAGACGTGATATTTAATGTTTAAATGTATTCACTCATTTAAATTTGATGACTGCAGCATGTTACAAAAAAGCTGGGACAGGGCAACACAAGACTGGGAAAGTGGAGGAATGATCAAAAACTGGACACAGGTGAGTGACATGATTGGGTATAAACATGAGCTCACGAGGGAGGATGGGGCGAGGTTCACCACTTTATGAACTACTGCCTTAGAAAGTAATCCAACAATTTAAGAAAAACAGTTCTAAATGTAAAATTACAAGGAACTGACAAATTTCATCATCTACAGTCCATAACAGTGTTAATTTTGACAGCACTTTTTAATGTAGTTTATTTTAACTTAGTTATAATTTAGTCATCTAAATTGTTTTAATTTTAGTCTAGTTTTAGTTGATAAAATTTCACAACATTTTAGTCGATGAAATCTGTAAATTTAGTCGACTAAAATATGAAGTGTAAAGTGTAAGGCTTTTTTATGTTTCCTTTAATTTCTTAAATCATGTTTTACACTTGGATAAAATGGAACATCCAAGAGCATCTCAATTACAATATCAATTCATAAAGAGAGGAGCTCTGATTGGATCGCTCCACAACTTATCCCACCACCACCAAGCTAAGGCAGGTGTGATTGGATGTCCCTCTTAACTCATCCAACCTTTCCACACAACCAAAGTAGCTGTGATTGGATATATTCCTAACTTGTCCCTACTTTCTTCATGACCAAATTAGGTCTGATTGGATTTTCATCTGGTTTTTATTTGTTGATGAAAATGTTGGTTAATTTAGTTTGAGTTTTTGTCCATGTGCACTTGTGCAAAACATGTGCAAAAAATTGTTCTTCATGAAAACTATGACAAATAAAATTAGTCAACAACATTTACACTGGTCCATAAATCATCTAAAGATTCAAAGAATGCAGAGAAATCCGTGAACATAAGCAGCAAGGCCGGAAAACCAACTTTGAATGCCTATAACCCTCAATTCCTGGTGGCACTGCATTGAGAAAGGACATCTTTCCGTGCCTCCAGGGTCAAAGCGTGCCAGTTCCGTTATTAGCACTCATATTTACCTCTGCCAAGATTACGCAAAAACTACCGCACGTATTTTGCTGAAATTTTCAGGAGATGTTGGTAATGATTGATTCTGAGTGCTCGGTGTGGGTTTTCAGGGTCATGTATCATATTATGATGCTAACTTTGTCATGGAACTGTTGCTTACAGATAGAACAGCGATATGTGAGCTACCTTGGTCGAGGTTTTCTCTATCTGAGTGCTTTCTTGTTACTAGTGCCATGGGCCTTTGCAACCCCATTGTCTTGTTGGACATGTCTTGTTGGGGCACAGATAGAGATGAATGTCAATGTGGTACCACTACCAAAACCATACACCCGTCCATTGTCCCTAACGGACTCGAGGGACGATGAAGCATCACAGCTGACCACAAGCAAGAGGCAGGGTACATCCTGGACTGGTCACCAGCCAATCACAACCATTCACAAATACAGTCAAACTTTTAGAGCCACTACTCGAGACCCAAGTCAGATATGAAACCTTTAAATGAAGCCTTAGAAAACACACAGCAAAGTCAGAGCGAGTGTGAGCTCCTCATCCTGATCTTGTTGTTGAAGAAGTGACAGTTCTTCTGTTACTGAACTCAATCTGAACCATTAAACTCCTCCAAGGAGATGAAATACTGAGGCTCTGTGGAGCTGCCAGGCTGCAGAGAAAGAAGAAATCAGCATTTTTGTGCCACAAAGTCTTTGTGATCCACTGACTTTATCATGATTATTTGACTGCTGGGTTTGGAAAGTCAAAATGTATTGAAATTCTGTTCAATGCCTGAAAGAATTTGCCTCTTTGGTGCCCTTTTTGGCTTCTGAAAGTCTTTAATAAGTTATTTAATCCACCCGAACGCTGATGTTCAGACGATATATACAGTTTCTGATATAACCTATCATTATAAATGCTTTATCAGGTGTGCAGCCACTGCCTTTTTGGGATGTCCTGCTTTTAAAGCTCATTTATTTGCAACATGTTGGTGCCAGATCTTCATCAGGCAAACAATGTTCTTGTGAAGTTTGTCAGTGTGATGACTATCACCACCCAGGAAGTTCTAGTTCTACGGGTTAGCTTGATAATAATGTGCTGTCCCATGTTTATTTATTTTGAAGCCTTTTCCGTCATCATTAACTAAATCTGCTCTCATTTCACTACAGCCTGTTCTCTGTCCATGCCTGCGTCTCCCTGCTGAATTAACTTTAAGTGTTTGCTCAGATAATAAACCTCTAAACGCTCCACCTCTTCTTCCTCCTCTGCAGCACTGACAATAATAACTCAGGGGTAATAAATGACGGAGGTGAGCGCGCAGATGTTTAAGTGGAGAGGCTAAAAATAAAGGAAGAAGAAATAAATAAATAAATAAAGGCAAAATGCTCTGACTCCCAGGCGGGCCGGGTTCAGCCTTTCCTCCTGGTGTAATTATCCAAAGCAGTCAGATATGAGGTCGCTGAATGCCAGCTCTCTTATTAATCACCCAGACACACTCGTCATTCAGGCAGCACGAGCACACACACACACACACCCACACACACACACACACACACACACGGCTCATAATGACAGGCCGGCAGAGGCCCGAATCAGAGTTAGACTTTAAAAACACATTTTTATCCCTCTCTACTTGACAGCCCTCCTCCTGGTCCTATTTTTAGCTTTTACTCAGGGCCATAAATGACTTGCAGGTGCCAATAGTTTGCTTCAGTGGATCTCTTCAGCCAGCAGCCGCAGAGTTGGTTTTAACGACTGAAACACAATTAGAGCAGAAAGAAGCACACGGTCACTTCCTGACCAAAAGTTTGAGAAGGTCAAAGGTGCTTTTGGTGGTGGTGTGATTCACAGAAATCTCAAAATCAAGAGGTGATCATGTGACCTAAATAATCTTGGCCTTTGACCTTTGCCTCTAACGTGTCATCATCAAGTGAGAGAGGATCATTCATGGAGAGTTTGACAGGAATCCCTTTATGAAGTCTGAAGATATCACGTTCATAAGAGAGGGACTGTGTCTCCTTCCTCTCTCCCCGTCCATCTCGCCCTCGCTCGCCCACCCCATTTCCCTCCATTACAAAACGACCCATTAAGAAGAACTCGTCTCTCTGATGCTGTCTGTATCCTCGCCGAGCTGTAACACTATGCCTGGGAGGGAAGTCATTAGAGGGATTATGGGTACAACACGGAGCCGCGGTGCAACGCTCAAAAAGACATAATGACGGAGAGCAGCGTCCCCGAGGGCGCCATGATTTCACACGGTGGGTAATGACGCAGCGTTGGGGGACGTTTTACCGACAGAATCAGGAAGTTTGCTGTCTTTAACAAAAACAACAAACAGGTGGAGGGAATTATCACTAATTAGATCAGATGTTAGAGAAAATATGATCCCACAGATACGAGGGAGGAGCAGGAGGCATCATTTGATCTTACATGGGACGATAAGTTAAACTGTGATCTATAAACTCTGGGTCATGGAGTTCAAACATCCTGAAGTAAGAGAGGAGGACCTCTGCTTTGACTGGTCTCACATCCTTTACCTGTCTTCAACAGGTGAAGGAGAAAGACCAAGACCCTGTGGGACATCCAGATACAGACTGACAACCAGGAAATGGCCGACCAACGGGACATGACTGTGGTGGACGAACACAAGAAGAAGGTGGTAGGTGTAGATGCACGAGAAGCTCAAGGAGTACCAGAGAAGAAATGGAGAAACTGTGAGGAGTGAAGACCACAGTGGTTACCGTGGTCGTGGGAAGAGGGTCTCAGGAAGATTCAGGAACAACAGAGACCTCTGCTGAGAAGAACAGCTAAGAAACTGTGCAGAACCATCAAGATCCCAGGCCTCTGGTAGACGACCTGAGCTTAGAAGATGAGATGGAGATTTTTTTAAAGGGATATGCCAACATTTTAGTTGTTTAATGTCTTGCCTCACTCCTGAGTCCATGACAAGCAAATAGACCGCATTCTTTCAACTGTGCTGCAGTAACAAGGAAGAGACAGGCAGAGCTCATCCACCGCTAATTAGCTTAGCTCAAACACTGGGAGTCAATGGGTAGTGTTAGCCTGCCTCTGCCTACAGGCATCAGATAAACTCTCAGCAACTCTAAACAGTCTTGTGTGCTTGTTGTGACTCATTTTATTTACCGCGTTGTGTTACGTTATCTATTTTTAGACTAAGATTAGCACTTCATGTAATTTTCTAAAAGAAATACAAATGAAACTGAACTGCAGGGTGCTTGCGCAAACCCCTTGCAGGTAGGTCAACAAAACAAAGCCTATATTTACGAGTAGAAGAAGATTGGTACTAAGGATAATGGACGACTTTGTAAGAGAGGAGGAGGATGATTTCTTTTGGACTGATGAAGATCCACAACCTTACCTGTTTGCACCAGAATATATGGAGGAGGAACTACATGTTTTGGAAGCTGATTTTTCTTTCTACTGTCTATCTGCTTGTCGTGGACTGTCGTGGGGTGAGGCAAAACATAAAAACAAAAAAAATGGCGTATCCCTTTAAGAACAGGCATAGAAAATTAAATATGTCATTAGACTTAGAAATTGTTGAAGCTTTCCTTTTTGTCTTATTATGGCTCCCATAATTCTAAAAAGTAAAATGTGCGTAATCCCAGTTATCGCGGTACCTTTACGTGTATATCTGATGCTAATAATGGCCACATCTTGATGCCTCCTGTGGCACGAGGCCCCAGGTATTTGCCAACCTTTCCCCAGCTAATGTCTTCTCTCTGTGTCACATTATTTCTCTTCCTTGTTCCTCCAGAGCCTCGACAAACAGAGAAGACTTCAGATTTAATAATCGTTCCTCCTCCTCTGACTCCGTGTGATCTGCTCTGCACGCAGCAGACTCACGTAGCAGCCGCTGGATACAAGGCAGGACGCGGTGGGAGGGCGGGGGCATCACGGCAGGTAATGAAAGACGAATTCATCAGAATTTAAAAAAAAAGGCTGGAAGTTCAAGAGAGTTAGAGGATGGAGAGAGAGAAACCTGCAGAGAGATTTATGGAGGATGAGGTGAGGACCTGTTGGACTGAGAAGAAGGAGCAGAGATATTTCAGTGGGAGGAAGAGCTCTGACTGGACTTTAACTAAACAGAAATGATGAATCTGGTCCATGCCATATTTGACCCTCTGACCTAACAGAAAGGAGCAATGTCGACCCAGTTCAAGGCCTCATTTTTTAAAGGCCTGCTTCTAAAATCGTCTGAGGCTCTCCAGAAGCTTTAACACCATTTTCAGCAGAAGAGGCTGAGCTGCAGTTCAGGACTCCCAGAGGGTGCGTGGTACCATGCTGAAGGAGCGTCTTTCACAACAGTTGGACTGACCTCCACACACCACTCACTGCAAAAACTCAGATCTAGGTGAGAGTATTTGTCCAATTTCAAGACAAAAAAATCCACAATTTCCTGTCTGGATTTAGATGTTGCATTAAGATATAAAGACTAAAAATAAAATCTGAGTTGCTTATAATAAGTAAAATAATTTGCCATTAAGACAAAACAAATTTAACCTGAGCAGAGATTAAACCTAAATTTAAGACCCTCACTGAGTCAAACTTTCCTTGTTTCATTGGCAGATATTTTCTCTTCGTTACAAGCAGTTCAATGCCTTATTTTTGCCTTTTTTTCCTTAAAGTAAGATATTTATCTGGACTGGTTAAGTGAATGTGGACTGGAATAAGTGTTTTGGATAATTCTGACTTGAATTAGATAAACACACTTACCTAGATCTCAGTTTCTGCAGGGCTGTCAGCACTTGAGCTGAAAGTGTCTACGGTGTGGGCTGGGGAACATGACAAAACCCCTTGGGCCCCATCATGCACCTGTTACAAAGCATTTTGGCGTGCAGTGCAGGTGCCTTTCCTGTTTCCACCCTGAGGCAGCTGTCAAATCAACTCCAGGCATTCGAGATGCTTCAATAATGAACAAATGAACTGGTGCTCCCAGCACCCTGGGGCTTGTTCTTCTTAAAATGAGGAGCAAAGCCGATATGATACTAACAAGAGGATGCAGAAAATGACCGTGACACATACTTCTGCTTCCCAAACTAAGTTGGGGCCTCCCTAGGGTAGAACCAAACACTGAGGCGGGGGGCAAAATAAGGTTTAGAACAACACTAACACACTTCCTGCACACTTTCTTCAGAAGACTTTGGATGGGAATATTTGTGGACCTATTTTCTCTGGATTTACTCTGTAAAAAGATCCAAAATTGATGTAAATTTGGGACGGCTATGGAAGAGTTTTTTTTTTTTTTTTTTTTCTGCGTTGGAAGTCTGAGAATCACAGCCTAAAGCTGTGTTCACCCCAAACTCAGATTTCAGTTTCTCTCGTGACAGATATACGTTGAGAGTGAATGGGAAGACGCAGAAATTGGCGTCCTTCAAAGCACGGAGTTCATGTCAAAGTTAAAAACAACAAACTTTCTGACAAATTTGCCTGAAACCATGGCGCAACAGCCAATAAGCATCGAGATTATATGGTGACAAGGATGACAATACAGACAGAAGAGGAAGTAAACATCTCTGCATGACGGCATGGGAGCTCCTCTACATGGTTATTTTAGTGTTTAGAGACCAAACTACAGTACGGAGGTATGGGGAGAAAGTCTCTGGAGAGTTTTAAATATCGGGAAAGTCCAGCTCAGATTTATGTAGACTTGTAGTCAAGACTGCCTAAACCGAGACCAAGACACCACCAAGACCAGAGAGTATCAAGACCAAGACAAGACCAAGACTAGTTCAGCTCAAGACCAAGACCGATACCAAAAAAAAAATTTTTTTTGCCATCTTGCATGAGTTGTAGAACGTAAGCACCATACTGGTTTCAGCTGCTTAGTATAAATATGAGATTGTATTCAACTACAGGCACAATAATACAGAGACAGTGCATTTCTTGTGTGTGAACTCATTATAAATGTTTTCATCAATTGGCTGAGATTAAATATGTGTGGCAATTGCATGACCGCTATTTCTACACTATCTGAGGATTGACTCTTGAGTGCTGTTAAGGACTGACACGACTATTAACTAGTCCCAAAGCCATCTAACAAAATACCAAGCCTCCAACACCACCCTGCACCTCAAAAAAAAGTCTAATGAATGGTAATGAATGAGTGAACACTGTCCACTGAAATCGGCTCTGAGACCCCTTTATGGGCCTCCACCCACAGGTTGAGAACAACTGCACTAGTAGATTGTATTTGGAGCTTGATCCTTCAAAGATTGTTCTTATATCATGGACAATACGTGATGCAGGAAACTTCAGGATGAATTTATCATTTAGAAAACAGTGAGTGAGTGAAAACAGCGGCTCAGAGCTGGACTGATGAAGAATGTTGAGTTTTGATTCATCAAAAGGCTGACTCGTCATTTTTAAGTCTTTGTGTTCACTTGAACCGTGCACATGAGCTATCAAGACACCTTTAGAATTATAAAATCACACACAGTGACTGATGATCCCTCACTGTCCCTGCGATACGCGTCTGTCTGCATCTTTACGCTCACCGGCACACGGAAGAGCGCGCCCAGAGACGCTGAGTGGTTCGGGAGGCATTTAGATCACATGTTCACATGAACATCGGCTGCACTGAAAAATGACATAACTGACAGACAATGGTAACAGGCACGCTTTAAATGGAAAATATCAGGCCTGTACTCCACAGAGCGGACCGTGGCTGCATCAGACAGCAGAAAATGTGACAGTCGGACTGAGCGGTTTTTCAAATGAAGCCACAGGCCGGCGTTTACGGGCTCAACACAGTGTACAATCGGGAGGGGGGTGTTCACACAGTTTTGTTTACCTTGTTTTTCCTAAATTGAAAGCACATACCGCACATGTAAGAACGCATAATAAGTCACAAAAAACTGTGCCTGCCTGGATATAATAGGTTACAAATCCCTTCAAGACTGCTCGGCCAGTCCGAGACATTGCGAGACCGAGAGACCCGAGACCGAGACAAGACCGAGACCAAAGACTCTCGAGGCCGTGACAAGACCAAGACCATAAAAAAGTCGTCTCGAGACCGGTCTTGAGAACTACAAGTCTAGATTTATGTAGCACATTTAATGAACTGGACTGTGAACCAAGTCAGCCAGCAAAACAGTAGTTAGCACAACTGCTAGCCGGTCATTTTTCCTGCTTCCTGACGGTGATTTGTGAGTGAGGTCCGCTCCCTTCTGTTGATTTCACCTCAATAAATTTGATTCATTTGAAAACATGAAAACATGCGCGCAATTTAGTCCTGCAAAGATCCACTGCAAAAACTCAGATCTTAGCAAGTTTATTTTTGTAATTTGAAGTCAAAAATATCCACAGTACTTACTAAAATTTCATTTTTATTTGACAAGTCCAGATGGATATCTTAATACAAGGAATAAAAACCAAAAACAAAGCACTGAATAACTTGCAATTATTAGAAAATATCTGCCAACAGAACAAGCAAAATTTTACTCCTTAAGGGTCTTAAGATATCACATCTTACTTCCAGGACATTGTTCAACTAAAATTTGTCTTGCCACACTGGAAGATATTTAACTCATTACAAGCAATCCAGGGCTTTTTTTTGTTTGTTTTTAAATACCTAACTAAGATGTGTAGCTGGACATGCCAGACAATTTTGGCTTACATAATTATCATGAGATTTTTAGAACTGAAATTGGATGAATAAACTTCTTAGATTTGAGTTTTTGCAGTGTACAATGCGATGCTACAGCTGTCATACCAGGTGCATGTGTCAACATATTTCACCTCAAAAAAAAAAGCTTTAATAGAAAGTTTAGGAAGAATAATAAAACATCTCCCAACATGTCCTGACCAGAGAAACCTGAACAACAGCATTCTGTACGACCAAGGAGAGCTTCTCCACAAAAAGGGCAAAGTGGGCGTTAACTCTGAAAGGCAGGGACAGGAAGTGGTTCTATTTTGTCTGTGGCGTACTCTGACACTGTTGCTCATTTATATCTGCTGAAACTAGGTAAATAAGGCTCTATTTTTCATTTTCCTGTCTGTTTTGGCCAAGAAACTTGCATGTTTTCATGAAAAAAAACAGGTGAGCCTCGAGATTTCTGGTGCAGGAGACTCACAGGAGATGTGCAGCTTATGCTGGCAGTCTGAAAGCTCTGGCTGTACATCATGCTCGAATGATTTTCTGCAGAAGATTTAAAAATGAAAAATTGAGATTTTTTAGTCAACTTACTCCAATTGTAAGTTGTTGCAATGTTTGAAAATATGTTTACTGGAAATCTACAGTTATCATGATGATAGGCCTTCTCAGGTTTTGCACAAGCATGTTTAGGCTTTTATTTATTTCTTAAAATAGATTAAATATTGATCCAATGTTTCCATGTTACTATACTGTGAAAATAGCTCATCCTTCAGTGTTAATGTAAACAGGCCTCTCTACATTTGAACTACATGATCAGCATTTTATGACAAAATTACAGCATGCATTTTAACAATAAGAAGAAAAGTCTGTTTAGTTTTGGAACATATTTTGATAAAATAAAGGCAAAACTTGATTCATGTCATTTTTGTGTCTTGGAGGGTTTTTTTTGTTTTTGAGAGGGAAAAAATTGGTTAAAATCATAAACTGAGTTTTGTGGGGAAAAAAAAATCAGGATTTTAATTTTAGGTCATATCGCCCAGCCTTAGGTCATAGTCTAATATAAGTCAATCAATCAATCAATCTTTATTTGTATAGCACCAATTCATAACAAGTGTTATCTCAAGACACTTTACAATAGAGCACAAAGCTCTTCATATTATGGATACACATATATGCATAGATACATATATACATATAAAAATACACATATACATATATATACAAATATATACATCCAACACCCAACATGAATCCATATAGCCAATCATGAATCCCTCCATCATGGCGGCAAGAAAAAACCTTCTGTTAAGCAGCAGGAAATCTTGAATGTGGACCCCAGTCTCATGATGAACAGCAAATCCACACGATGCTGTGTTGGGTGTGTGGGCAAAGGGAGGGAGGTAAGTGGAGACAAGTGGACTAAAGTAAGAACTAAAGCTAGTGACAGATCAATGGACCAATCATAGACCTGTCGTCGTCAAATTTGTTTCTGCTGCAAACAAATTTATTAGAGGAGGGTCCTCATGTCTGTGTGGTTGTGGTGAAAATTTTATAGAAGTATAATCAATAAAAGTCTTACTGGAAGTAAGAATTTATGGTAGTGATGAACTCATGGGTGCCCAGACCACAAGTGCATCCCTACCATATTTGTCTCCGTTAAGTATAAATGTATTAATGGTAGACCTCTTGAGATGTGACACCTCATTCTCAGGAGGGATCTCATGTCCATGTGGAGCTAGAGATAGTTACTATAGATGTATCAACCATGGATAGAAAGATCATGTTAATATCAACATTAACAGCTATAATGATTATGAACTCAGGTTTTGAGAGGTTTTGAAAGTCTTAAACTTATGTATAAATCCTGATCATGAAAAGGTCAAGGAGCCTTTGGTTTGACCCTGAGGCAAACATCACAGGGCTGAAGATGAACCTGAAAGAAAAGACAGAAACATCCGAAGCTTTAAACTAAACTCCGCCTGATGCAGAGCAGGCTGTTCGTCTCTTTTCTCTTCTGACTGAAGGTAGCTGTAGACTTCCCCGGCCGTGAGGCAGAAGATAAGCAGAGTTAAGGCGAGATTACAGGAGCGCAGGAGGCAGATTACAGGTGCAGTGACAGCGTGGCAGACGTAAAGCTGGATTACAGGGAGGTCTGAAACCCGAACATGGAGACAGACGCGTTCAGGTGAGGGAGGGAGCGAGGCGAGCCTGCTCCATCTGTGATGCCGACTCTCTCCTTCTCCAGTCTACCTCCGGACAATTAGTTCCTCCTCTCAGACGTCTGTTTCTATTTATAATTCAGATTTACACCTCTGACATCCTCCTGAGGTCACATTTGTGTCTTTGTCCCACAGTTTCTGTCACTCTGTCCTCCGTCTGTCTGGTCCTATGAATTCTGATGCCTGTGCTGACGGCCAAAAGCATTACGTCTTCATTCAGACCGTCTGAGTTATCGCTTTGAACCCAGGAGATCCAGAACACTGTCAGGACGTTCTCATTGCAGGCCTGTCCACCGTGACTTAAAGCTGCAGTGGTCAAAGTTTAAAGGTCATGGGTCAAGAGTTAGGAACATGGTCATCATGCCAATCAAACCAGCCTTGCCAATCGTGTACAGTCGCGCACAATCGCCATGAGAAACGGGAATGTGTGACTGGGACATTACCAGTAAAGCAAAATCGCCTACTAGTACACAGTTTTGTGTTACTAGCAGTACTAGTAGACTTTAAAAATGTCACTAGTATAAATTCAAAGCCTTACTAGTAGTACCAGTAGCACAAAACTGTCTACTAGTAGGCAATTTTACTTCACTAGTAAAGTCTTCTCGCGCACTAGTTGGCCAAAATTGAGTACCTGTACTGCAAATTTGAGTACTAATAGAGCTGAAGTACAGTGGAGTTTAAGGGCACAGGAGACCAAATCCTCCACCCGAGGCTCTGGAGGTGAGTGTATTTCTACAAAGACGCAGGAAAGAGACACCAAACAGTCTTCATTTTCAGGCTGTGATCTTGTTTATTTCAGCCGTTCAGTTCGACTCGTTCTGTCCTAAATCCTTAAATTCCCAAAGTTTCCAAACACCAGCCCATCTCCCTCCACGTCAGTTCCTCCTCTCTCCCTCCATCGTTCTTCCCCGATCTCCTCTCCCTCTCTCTCCCCCATCCTCTGTGATCTCTCCATCTGTCCTTTGTCTCTCCGTCTCTCTCCCTCCATTCGCTGCCAGCGGTCACACCAGCTGAGCCCCCGTCTATCCGCTGATCCTCGAGGCCCCAGAGGAGCCTTGACACAAACAGAGAGTCCGTCCTCAAACCCCCCCCCCCCCTTCCTTCAGTGAAGTCCAGGAGATGTTGAAGGCCTGACTCTCCCAGTCTGGATCCACACATGTGCAGCAACAGCGACTCTGATGGCTCACATACCAGTTGTCTCAAATAACTGAGAGGACGAACAAAACCAGCTGGAGAATCTCAGAATCTGGACATTTTCAGGAATTGCAGCTCTCTTTGATCGAACGTTTTGTCAGTAAAATATTAACGAAACTTTGAGACACTCCACACGCAGAGACAGAGCACGCCACACACCAACAGACTCACAAACAACCAGGCCTCTGCCCTCACAGCCCGACATCTCGCGTGATCAAACGAGACTTCAGTGTAAACAAACATGTCTGACAGCATCAGGGGATCTGAGGCTACATGCTGCTACATCAGGCTACGCTGCAGATGCTCCTGTTTTGACCAAAGTCAAAGGGTTGAACCTCCATTTTGACTGTTTCACAGAAGTCAGAATTCTTACTTTAATCTTAGGGCTCCTATTGTTTTGTTTTGGACTTCTGATTTTCTGCCTCTGTCTAAGAAATCTGACGTATTTTCCAAATACTGACTTTTCTACTCCAGAATTCTAAGTTTATTTTTTCAACAGAATTCTGAAATTTAAGCTGGAATTTTGCCTTTTTCCCAGAATACTGACTTTTTTTTCACCCAAATTATTTTTTTTCTCACAGATTTCTTACTTTATTTTTGGAATTCTAAGATTGAAGATGAAAACATCTGACTTTTTCTCCAAATTCTAAGGTTAAGGGTGTGACCCTGTTCTTTTCAGAATTCTGAAAACTTATTTTACAATTACTTACTTTCCCCCACAGTATTTAATTTTTTTTAACAATGATCTGGTATTGAAGCTGGAATTCTGGATTTTTTTTCTCAAAACCGGACTGGATCAATATGGACGTTACATTAGAAATGAGATTTTTTCATAGAGCACCTACTCAATTCAAATTCTTAGTTTTAAGATGGAATTCTGGATTTTCTTGAAAACATCTGACATTTTCCCTGAGTTTTGACTTGAAAATCGGACTTATTTCTACGTATTGACTTTTCTGCCACATTATTTATTTTTTTAAACATAATTCTGAGAGCTGTTATTCTGCCTTTTGCTCATTTTCTAATTCTTTAAACAGGGTTCTGATTTTTTCCCACAAATTCAAACTTTGTTTGAAATCTAAAATTAAAGGTGGAGCTTTGTTTTTAAGAGATCTGACTTTCTCAATATTCAGAGTTTCCCAGACTTTGAAGATTAAAGGTAGAATTCTTTTTTTTTCTCAGTAATTTTACTTTTCAGACTTCTGACATTGATGTGAGACTTCTGACTTTATTTTCAGTATTCAGAGATCTAACTTTTCTTAGAACTTTGATATTTAAGCTGTAATTCTGCCTTTTATCAGAGTTCTGACTTTCTCTGAATTGTCCCAGACTTTTGTAAAACTGTAGACCCTCATTGTTTTTCCTTTTGCAGTTGCCCTAATCCTCAGATTAAATCTTGACCACCTTATTAAAGATGTTTATAATTCAATGTGATTTTTTTGAAGGCTCACAGGATGATAACGATAATATTGTGATGAATTGTGCAGTAACACTCAGACATGTCAGCGCAGCTCCATCTCTCCGAGCTCTTGCCTTCGTTTCTTTAGCTCGTTTTTTTTCTCACCTGCCTGAAGCATGAGATGGCTGAGCAGGTGTGTGTGTGCAGGTGTGTGTGTGCAGGTGTGTGTGCTTTAAGACGAGGGCTCACCTTTCAGCAGGCTGTGAGTCTTTGAAGTCGGCTGTTTGGAGGAGATGAGTTCTTATCAAAGGGACGGAGGGTTTTGTCTTTCTCAGTGAAGACGGGGCGATGCTTCCTCCTTCCTCTCCTCTTTCCCTCTTTCCTTTAACCCTTTCATGTCCTCTCCTCTTATTGACCTGACACCTTCACGCCTTTTCCTCTTCTCGGGTATTTTGATCTCAGTTTGTGCCCCCCCCCCCTCTGGTTGGTTGACCCTGGTTGACACAGATGATGACGAGGTGTGAAGGGTTTCTCTGAGGCTGTGAGTGACAACGCACCCACACACACACACACACACACACTCACGCACACACGATGAGTTGCCACAAGCTGTCCGAGCAGCCGTCCAGATGGAGGCTGCTCTCTGCTCCGCCCGCAGGCTGCCGCTGGCCCGGCCCGGGCAGCAGGGAGCAGAGGAGAGGGCGGCGTAATAAAATCTTGGCGAATAATGAAGAGTTGGAGAGAAAATAATAGAATCACTGAAATAATGGAGAGCAGGGCGGAAGAGAGCAGACTGAAAGCCTTTGTGCTGATAGATTTTTCCCTGTGGGTTATTTAAGGTTTCTTTGAATATTAAAAACTTCACTTTGGAACATTTTTCCCATCAGCCACCTCTGCAGCAGCTGTCAGTCACTCAGTGTGCAGCATTTTAAGTGCCTATAATCACCGTGTAAAGTGAGGCTTCTTCCTGACTGAGCTTTAAGAAACTATTCTGCACAAAGGATGTTGCAGTCTTTCTGAATTTTTGGGCTGAAGAGCTGCTCAATTAAAAATTATATTAATGATCACAGCATGAGAAGCACTTTGTCTGATATGCTGTCACCTGTTGGAGCAGAAGATAGTCGATTCCCCAAAATCTAAATTCACTTTCACACCTAAAGTTTGTTGGACTTCAGGGGTGAAGTAGCAACATCATTTCATCGTTCACTTGGTTCGGTTTTCTTTCGTGCTGCACTTTGTCAGCTCAGCCTGTCATATGACGAGCTGAAGCTGTCTTGTAGTTTTAAATATGGACGTCAGGACTGCACTGTCTGCAGTGGAAAGTCTTTGAGGAAATCCAGAGACTGTATTCCAAGGATGAGAGGTTCGGCTCAGAGGTAAGTAAGTGTAAAAACCTACTTGGCAGTAATTCTGATTCTGATTCTGATTCTGATCACTCTCTACCTTCAGGGCTTCCATAACTCATGGAGACGTCCAGGAGAGATTTTTCTTTTCTTCTGCTCTTGTACTAAACTCCCTTAAAATTCCTTCTTATGAATATGATGCTTACTTTATCTTTATTTTTTAAAGTTAATTTTTAAGTTTATTTAATTAATTACTTAATTTTAATCTTTTTTATTTTTTTACTTTTTTTGTAATCATATTTGTGTGTATGTGTATGGATATATGTATATCGATATTTATTATTATGATTATTTTATCTTCTATCTTCTATCTTCTTTGGTTTTTATTTAACTTTACTCTTTATTATAATAATTATTATTATTATTGAATGGTTCTATTTTAATTTTAGTTTATCTGTCATTATTATTATTGTTAATATTGTTGTGTTCATTTTGTTTAATTATTAATAACCCTTTATATTTTCCTATTATTGATATAAATATTTGTGTGTAGTGTTATGAAGTCACAGATATACATGCTTTTTATCTCAGTTTAACTTGACTGTCTGGTCATTTGTACGGGGTATAGTGTTTCATGTTCAAACTTCAAAATTTCAATAAAATGTTTAATAAAAATATGTATATATCTTTGTGATGTTTTCTGGATTCTGTGAGAATGCCCGGTGACTTGTTTATTAACTTCTGTTCTTAAAATATTATTTTCAAATGTTGACTTCCTCATTCTCATCTCTGAAAACACGGACGAGCATCAGGAATCTAGAGACATGTTGTTGTTGTTGTTACAAACTGAGACATCCATCAGAGGAAATCTACGCCTCTGCTTTGCAGAAAACACCCGCTGACACACGAGTGATTCATGGAGGAACTTTAGTGAAGCTATTAACGGCTGAACACACACACACACACACGTGCGGCAGGACGAGCGTGTGCTGATTTACAACTAAATGACATATAATTACACAGCTGAACGTAATTCTCACTTACAGATGGAGCAAAACAATTAGCGCAGAAACGTCTCCATATTTCATATCACGCGTCGCGGCTTTATTTGCATTTTCAGCTTTTTTTCTAAAACGGGTTCAACTTGAGAATTAATAGGTCGCACAGCAGCTGTTGGATGTGAGTTTAATAGTCGCAGGTTTTGAAATAACAGAGCGCTGCTTTAATTATCAGGCCACTGAATAACGAGTCTGTATGTTCACTTCATACAAATGGCTCTCGTAATAACAGGCTGTGCTCCTATGTCATTTCACTAAATGAAGGACTACGCGGGTTCAAAGTTCATCCTGGTGGGTTTGGCAGGAGCAGACGGTGCTGGGTTTTCAGTTTATCTATACTTGTGTGTAAGGTGCAGTGGAATCAGAGAAACAAGGGTCAATTAACAGGTCAAATCCCCATTAACATTCTGACCTTAGCCAGGTGGCATCTGGAGTACCTACAGTAGATTTCATCGACTAAAACTAGACTAAAATTAAAACAATTTAGATAACTAAATTATGACTAAAACTAAAACATATTTTAGGCAAAAGACTATAACTATAATTAATTTGCTGTCAAAGTTAACACTGATTCAGCACATGTAAATGTGAATAAAGGAAGATCGTGCCACACGTAGGACAAACACAGCACTCTTAAACTTCATATTTGTGCTTTTAACAACAACTTTGAGTCACTGCAGCTTATTGATTAATGTGTTAAACTTGCATGGCCATCTTTTCCACGTGATTTGGGTGATTAATGCTGGAAACAGGCAAAAAATGAATAAAAACTAATTTTTAAATGAATAAATATATCAAGAGCTACATCTATACTCTTTGTTTGGAAATATTGCTCTGGCTAAGAGTCTGGGTGGTATCGTTGACTGCGCTCTATCACTCCCTGAGATCTTTAGCCACAGCGCTCCCTCCCACCGGACACTCGAGCGTTGACGCCATCTCTCTCTTTTCCATCTGATTGATTTTAAATTTGTTTAAACTTATTTTATCTTTGATTATTCATTTTATTGATCCTTCTCTGTTCTTGTATTTTATGTTTAACTTTGCCCTGTGGTGACCTCGAGTGCTGAGAAAGGTACCTATAAATAAAATGTGTATTATTATTGTTATTATTATTTGCCAAGAGAAAAAAAGACTCAGTAGTTTACTCTTTATTCTTAAACTGAATTGGTTTTTACCTCTTTAACCGTTTTTGCTATTGTACACTAAACCTTGTTACTTCACTGTAACTAAAACTTAAACTGAATTGTCCTTGACTAAAATTGTAACTGAATTTGATTCTTCTTAACTTAAAGTAATTTCTTTAACTGAAAAAACATTTTGCCAACACTTACACGGCTGATAGACTTCATGTTCCCTTAAATGCAGACTTTTCTCATCATGTCACTTTTAAGGTCTCAGAATTTCTAAGATAAACTTCAAGTCAATGAACCAAAGAGAGGTGGCGTCATCTCATCATCAAATCTTTTCACGTTTTAACGATGAAAAACACATTTTACACATGAATAAACCTGCAAACATATTTATATCCATAAAGATACTCTCAGCCTCCTCTGATGTCTAAAATATTCACAGCTCTGCCGTGATCCACAGAAGAAACGCTGGCGTGCATAATGAAGCGGTGATTTACACGTGGGACATAAAAAGACTTTAAAACTGTTCACAAACATTCAGCTTTAATTAAAATCCTTCATCCCTCCATTAAGGCAGCGTCTCCAAACACTCTGGTTTTACACGTCAGTGATGATACACTTCCTGCTTATTTGATGCTTTTTGTTCACTTTCTGTTCGACTCTTCTACACTCTGGGTCCGCTGTGTCCATGGTAACCAGCTACAGGTTCAGGCGTAACTTATTTCACATAAATCCAATGAGGTGAGGAATCATCTCAGCAGGGCCTAAAGAAACAGGCATGAGAGACGGAGGTAGATCCTCTGGAGGCTCTGGACCTCAGCAGCTCTCTCCACATTTCCACACATTTAGGGTGACCGTACGTCTTCTTTTGCCCACACGTCCTCCTTTTTGGTCGTAAAATTATGTCGGGGGGGATTTTATACAAATCCCTAAATGTCCGGGTTTTGCTCAGCTTGTCCTCCAGACAAAGCTGTCGCTGGTGACAGAAGAAGATGCATGATTCATACTACCGTAACTCCACGAGTATCCACACTCTCCAAATAATTCCAACGGATTCTGAAAGCAGAGATATATGGTACATTACGGTAAAGGCTGGACTGTCTGAGGGGGAGGGACGGTGAGCTGACTGAACCGGAGAGCAGAGAGAGGGTTCAGGGACAAACATGTGAGTCATTTATTGATAGTTTATCGGTATTTTCTGTGTAAATAATTTAAACATATTGTAAATATTGTAGATAAAGACATTAGTAACATTCTGGAGTGTTTTCTTCCCATTCTTTTGCTGTATTTTCACCTTGTTTTGCCATATTTTTGCATAGTTCATCTTATTTGTCATCATCTTTTTCATCATAGTTCATGATTTATGTATTTCATAAAAGTTAAATAATATAATAATATAAATAAATCATTTTTACCTGAAAAAAGGTGCAAAATAATTTACTTGAGGAACATTTTCTGACATATTTATTGACAAAAAAGGCAACAAGACCAGGTGGCCATTTATATTCATAGTAGTAAAAGGGTTAATATTCATAATAAAGCACTGCATTGGACCACTGGCATTATTCCAAAGTACCTACCTGTCAAGTTATTGAGTGTGCATGCAGCATACGTCATGATGCAACACATGCTGCTGTTTTCAGAATATGGTCACCCTACACACATTCATCTTCATGACCTCAAACTACCATCAAATTCAACAACTGCCATCAACCAAAATGACCACATTAAAGTCTTTGCCTCAGTTCTAGCTGCTTACAGTTTCACTTCCACACATGCCTCAGATATCCATCATATGATCTGACAGCAGCTGTAATATTGTAAAAAAGCTGTAATGTCCCTTTAAAGGAGCGCTGCTTTGAGTCAAAATAAGAAGACTGCAGCAGAGGAGATTTTTTTCTTCTTGAAAATAAAAATATAAGAAACAGAGAGAGAGGACGGACGCTGATAAAAGATAACAGTTCAGCTGGGGGAAGGTAACACGAGGTAAATCCGATCCTTCTTCTCTTCTTCTGTCTGTGTTTTTATTTCCTGTTGGTGAGGTACAGGAGAAGGTTAGAGAGGAAATAAGGAAGAGGAGGAGGGCAGGGGATTTGAAAACTTTACTGAGGGATGACGGAGTGATGAAGAGCATACAAAACTTCACAAACAGCACAGCGATAGAACATAATTTAACCAACCAAGTGTTGATTCTTTTGGCATCAAAGAGCCAAAGCTTCATAATGCTCTGCATCGAAAACACCCATTTTAAAACGACTTGCAGTCATGTCACTACAAAAAGTAGCATTCTCCAGCCTCTTTGTGGTAGCATCACTGTCAGATATCTTGACTCATGTAGTGCAGTAGCATCCAAACAAGCTACATTTCCTTCAGCAAAGACTGGGGAGCAGCAGTGCAGCAGCAGAGTGCTCTGTCACAGTCTAAAAAGACGCTTTTGGGATGAGTGAAAGACACGCGAAGACGAAGAAACACGACTTTAGCCTCTGTCTGTGCTTTTTCCCGAATGAGCTGAACCTGCAGGTGGATGAGCTGGAGCACATTTACAGAATAAAACAACATGAACACATTTAGAGTTAAAAAAAAATATCAGCGAAATGCAGCTTGCATCCTATCAGCAACTGACTATGAGGTGCTCAATACAAGAAGAAACAATGGACAAGTTAGCTATCACTGAAGTAAGCTGATTAGCCTCCTGTATTGGGCAACCTAGCCTTTATTTTTGTTTGTCATTAACATAAGGACTTGTTATTTTACTGTTTAAATGACAAACATATGAATACAAACTGGTAAAACAGTCATTTTATAATCTATATAATGTGCTAATTTTAGTTGCTAACCATAATTGATACAAAAAAGTGACAAAATAAGAAAACAGTACATCCAATTGCTTATTTTTAAGAGAAAATATTATTTAGTGTGAATTTGCAACACAAATCAACAAAACTAAAATTTTGAGGACCAGTAACTGCACATTTCTTGAAATGTTGGCAGTTAAATTTTTGAGGGTGCTCGGAAAATAAAAGTTAAGTGGTTGGGATTTAGACAGTCATTCATGATGTCATAGATAAATCAGCCAATAAAAAGATAAACATAAAAAGGCAACAAAACTACTTTACTTCAATCAGATCAACATCACCACGCCCACACAGTCCTAAGAAATTATCTGTAAAATCAGCTCCAATAGAGCTAGATTTTTAATATTTTGAGATCTTTTTCTCTCTCAAATTTCAAAGGAAAAATAAATATCATGTTCCCAGGGGCTGTAGCAAGCGAGACCTCGGTTTAAACTCACATCTAAGCTGCTGTTTTAGCAGCTTAAATAGAGATAATGGCCGCAGCCCTGGATCCATGCCGATATATATTAGCACAATGTCAGTGTCAGAGTAATAGACAGACAGCAAGTTGCTTGCTCTGTATATTTGGTTGTGTGACTGCGTTTTGTTCTACAGTTTGTGTCAGAGAAATTCCTCCGCTGCGCTGCTGTTATCCACCCGTCACTGTGACCGGTGGTTGAGCTGCCCCTCGGTTATGAGCCTAAGAGCCTAAGAGTTACGGCCTGTTTTTAGCTCTGTATGATTACTGTCACTTTAAATAAAGATTGCAGTACTACTAAATTGCAACAGCCTTACTCGTGATGCAACTTTTAGCTATTTTGCTTTGACACAATGAAGAGACTGGAGAACTCCACCGTGTTGAACAGTGCACACTGTTGAGCTATTGTGGCTAGCTCCAAACTTACATAGTGCTATATGCAGACAGCCAGGGCCCTTTGAGGGAGTGGGAAGTACTCCATAGTCTCAGCTCTAAGTTCTCCAACCATTAAATAAATCTTTAAAACTATTTCCAGGCGGAAAAGTAGCTTCTTTTACAGAATCTCTCACAAATTTGGATTCCTCTGATTTGACTTTTTTCTGACTGCAGCCTTTGCTATCACGAAACAAGCATTTTTAGACTCTGGTGCAACAAGAGGATCAGAGGGATGCTTCCTTGCTCATAATCACTTCCATCGTTCGTCTTTATTCTTTTATCAGATACTTGACACCTTATTTCCCGGCCCCCTCCGCTCTGCTTTGTATCTGCACGTCTGCCTCTTTCATCTGAATGAGCAGCAGCTGGAGCTCCATCCTGGACGTAAAGTAGGGCACCCTTAACAGCGAATACTCTCATTGACACACACCCTGCTGTTGAAGTTTTCTCCTGGAGACGTAGAGACTTGGCAGCAGCAGCAGACACACGGGAGAGTCGACTGCAGAGCGGAGGAGCGATGGATGTGAAGACCAGCCAGATGTTTGATTTCTGCTGGAGTGGAGGAGATGCTTATAGATCTCAGCTTTATTTGAAGGAGAAATCAGACGCTTTGGGAACATAAAACAACACAACAGGCTGAGAAATGCTGCAGGAAAAAGTGTTGTCTCATTACGTATGTGATTTTGTCTGTAAGTCTGAGTCGAGGACCTTCTCTGGATCTGCTGTTTTCTCTCTCTGTCATCCCGCCAGCTCCCAAAACAGCTAATGGAATACATGCTCGTGTGCCTACCTGGTAATTACTTTGAAACGCAAAAGCATGCTTACCTCGCAAGCATTCAGACAGAAAATTAAATAATTGTCGCCGTGTTAACTCTTCAGATCCATAATTTTCACTTGATAAACACAGACAGGCGTCAAAGAGATGGATGAACTTTAGGCTCGTGATCTGTGTCTTGAATTTCTTCAACAATATGTCGCTTTTTCATCTTAAAGGAGTTGTTCAGTGTTTTAACTTTTGTCTGTAACCTTTGCGGAGAGTCCTGGTCACCTTTTTTTAGTCCTTTATCAGCAGGAAATACAAGACTTTTCTCCATATGAGGTCCCTAAAATCTTCAAATTTTTGTTCTCATTTGATTCTTCCCCTGACAACTTCACAAACAACACAAGAGAAAGAATAAATGAACTTTTCAGTCTTTACCTAACAGGCATTCTTGCTGTATTCATGGTGATATGACAGAAAAAATGACAATGGCAGCCCGTCTCCTTTTCCTCAAACATCTGAGTAGCAACAAGGCGTCCTAATAAGTTCAGTTTGACTCTTCAGGTGAAAACTTTCAAGAATGAGTTTTTGGTTCCACCTGAAGCTTTCTTGAAGCATTTTCTAATTCATTTTTGGGATTTTTTTGGTCCACATCGAACTCTCTCTCTTTTTTATCACCAGCAGTTTTCAGTAACCTTCCAAGTTACCACGTCACAAATTGAGCATTTAGTTCCTCTGTTTGGTGATAAATATGGCACCTAACCAACAGTGTGTCTGCCTTTTGATATGTGGACTCTGTCATCATCCAGCAGCTGAGTTCATGGTCCATAACTCTGCAGGCTGATGACAGAAAAACAGACGTGATAACCTTTACAGCTCCTGTTAGTCTCACAGTCTGACAGTGAACAGGGACTGGGAACCAATTCCAGTTGACAGTCAATAATTCACTTTAAATCATTATCTAGCTCAAGGAATCAATATCATTAGTCGCTTTGCTTATTGATACTCTTATCAATTCCTTCCTCTTTGGTCTGCATGCCTTGCAAATGAAGGAGGCCACACTCTTCAGAGGCAGTCAGCAGAAAAGACAATGAAGACGTCTGTAATGTGATCATGGCAGACAGGAGACAGAGGTGGTCAAAACTGTAGATTAATTTTACACCAAACGATGTCGATGTCATCACAGCTAGGGGTTTGTGTTTGATTTCAAATAAGGGTTGAGACAACAAAACTTGCACAGCCATTCATATAAGCATGACAACATTAGACATAAGCCATATGTCTGGCCTGGATTTGACTCCCTGCTCTCTCGCTGCCTTTCAGCTCTGAACACCGTCTCTATACATTTCAATAAAGGGAACAAGGGAAAAAGCCAGAAAATCTCTCTCTCCCTCTCTCTTTCAACTTTAACTTTATGGTCTCCTCAGGGAAATTTGCTTTGCAGACAGGTAAAAAGACATTAATATACAGCCACACCAAGTCATTCACAACAACAAAAACACAAGAGCACATTGACCAAGAGAGACATCCATGAGTAGGCCAGGGATGGAGCCATCCCTAATTACAACTGCAAACAGTGATACAACTGAAGTCAATCAAGCTGATTCATTTTTACATTCAGCTCAGTTATGGCTTGAAAAATAAAGAGGTTTTCATCCTGTTTGATTTGGCCATTGATAACCTGTATCTCTCCTCTGAGGGCAGGAGATCAAATTCCACATGAAGAGGACGGTCAGGACACTGAATGATGTCCTGAGCCTTGGATCTTAGGGCGAATCCCAATTCTACCCCTTGGTCCTTGTCTTACCCCTTACCCCTTGGTTTTGCGTGTTCACGTCTATGAAGTGGTGTCCCAATTCTCCATAGGGCTAAGGGGAAGGGCTAAAACCAAGAGCTACACAGCCCTCGAAACAAAGACGGACCGGGACCTCACTCGAGACAAAGGGCTATGAGAATTTCCCATAATACACCACGCCCTCCGACACGAGGCAGAGCGGAGACCTAAGGAAGCGCTTAATTATAAGTAATTATTAATTCATCAAGTAAATATTAATCATGTCTTTGGACTGTTATAACGAGCTAGCCTTCGCAGCTGTAGCTATGGCTATTGTCGCATCTGCCTACGTCACAGCCAGCGAGCGACTCTGGGTGATGACGTAGCGGGAATCAAGCGGTGTCTCATTTCTCAGCAGTGGGTTTTCACCCCTTCCCCTTGGCCCTCAAAACAGAGGGCTAAGGGGAAGGTTTTAGACGAAGGGGAAGGGCTAAGGGGTAGAATTGGGATGCCCCCTTACTCTGTCTCGGAATATATCAGACAGATCAGGTAATGTAACACCATTGATTTTGCCGGCAACCTTTGCAACATGCTCAAGCTTCTTTTTGTCGGACAAGGCAAGGCTCCCAAAGCAAGAAATAAAAACAAAGGTGAGAACAAAATTATAAAAGATGGTCATCAGCCTACTACACACTCCAAAACGATTGAGTTTACGAAGGAAGTGCAGCTGCTGTTGACCTTTCTTGAAAACTGTGTCTGTGTTGGCACTGAATGTCATCTTTATCTATCTGTCTATATTTATCTATCTATCTATTTATCTATCTATCTGTCTATCTATCTATCTACCCAACACCCAAAACACACCCATGTACAATCAAGGCACTTACAAATCCAGCCAATTCAGTTTACACCTCCCAGCAAGCTGCCAGTCAACCTCCAGCCCTCTGAAAACATGCTCTTTCATGCATGTGCAGGGTGTCTCCCTGAGATGACGCTTCCCTCTCAAGATTTCAGTGTAGGCAGGCCTCATCATGGACCTGCCATGGACCAGCCAAGACCCTGTCAGGCAAACTGGGGAAGTTTTAAGTGGCTGCATCCATATTCTGTCCTCTCTGTGCCTTGCACCTGGCTTTGCACTGAGAAGTTGTGTTGTCTAAAATGTAGACCAACACGCCAAAAGAGCCATGCACCACACGCTTTAGACAACTCGCTTCACATTGTCAAAATATGGCCCAATATGACAAGGAAGGGTTGGGAAATTTCATCCAAACATTGCACAAACACTCATGCCGAATCAAGCATGACCAGGATGGATTTTGGACTTCATCAATCAAAGTCTCACCTCAGTTTAAACCTCAGTTTATCTCTAAATAGAATACAACAAAGCACACAACCACTAAAACCAGCCCAGGACTTGAGCTTGACATGTTGCAGAGGCTTTAAAGCAGCAGACATTAGATCAGGATCTCAGAAAACATTCAAGATTTGCTGTAAAATCATTGAGAAGAGTTTATTAACCTTGTAAAGAACTCAGTTTTCCTATTAGGAGCATTTTGACCGGCCTTGAAGTCAGACATTTCATAATTAGCCTGCCTTTGGGCTAAACTGGGGCACTTTGAGAAGTTTTAATGAGTTTACTTGCATCCAAACAGAAAAGCAATATTAAATGACTGTTTTATTTTAAGCTTTTGGTGAAGAACCAAGGTGTTTGATTATTTATGAACACTGATTAAATCATTAGACTTTATGATTCAGGGACAAACTTAAAATTAAAACGATTACATTAAAAACACCAAGAACAATCTTAAAACATATGTTCTGCCCATTTTATCACAGTTTAGGAATAACAAATACATCTTTTCAATAAATAAGCATCAAGAACTTTTTATTTTATGGTTTAAGTATTCATATAGCTCACATAGCTCAGCTGTTACATCCATTTACCTCAGTTAGAGAGACTCTTACTCTCCAGGCAAGTGGCCCAGGCTCATTGTCATTCCCCAGTCACTCCCCCTATTTTCTTTGTCCTCTCTGATACGAGGTAGAAAGGCCCCGGTGGCTTCTTTCAGGCAAACTTAATGTTTCTAAATATCCACAGCACGGAGCAAAAAGCTGGGGACTTTTGAGGACCAAGTCTCCAGTGCCAGTCAAACTTCCATGTGACTCCACGAGTGTTCGATCGTCAAGCTCGCCTGTCTTTGATTCTGGATCTTTGTGAAGTAGAAACTCACCCTCACAGTGATCGAGTAAGGCTCTGTACTGACCAGTGATCTGGAGAACTTTAAGATGGTCTTGACCACGAGCATGACGGACTCCAACGAGGCTACCTTCTTCTACAAAGATCTTCAAGAGACTGGAGAGTGAGGCTTCAATCTATTGCAGCAACCCCAGAAGGGCAAGCTCTGGGTCCATTTCCCCAAAACTCACCAGGTTTATGTTTTTCTAATGCTACAGCCAATCAGCTGATTGTGAACAGCTTTGCTTTTGTTGTGGAAGAAATGTTGGTGCCTTACGGTCTGTTTTTCCGGCTCAGAGGCTGGTTTCTGCTAATGTGGTGGAGGAGATAATGAGAAAGCTGATGAGAGGAAGAAGAGCAAGTTTTAAGCTTAAAAGAGAGAAACTGAAGCTAACGTGAAGAACAGCTGGCAGACAGCTGCTAGGTGGTGGGAGTCATTCATATTTTACATGAAACAAATCTGCAGAAGTTTCACTTGTTCCGGTAACAACCTGAATCTTAAATAATTGCAGCTTGTAGGCAGATGTTAGTAAGCAGGAGTCTTAAACTGGTGTTTCCAAAGTCCTGTTTGTCCTTTAGATTTAAAGTATGTCTACATCTGCTCTAAAGAATCTATTATTCCTGATCTCAGTGCAGATGTGTTCAGATTCCCTCTCCTGGATCGACATTAAATGCAGCATAAATATCCACAGCACGCAGCACACAGCCTAAGGCGTTCGAGAAACAAGCTCAGAGAAAAAGGTGCTGCGGAGTCACAGTCGAACCACCGTCTTTTCTTCTGACAGAGGACACTTGTAACTCCACGAGTGGTCGATCCTCCAGCTCTTCTGTCTTTGCTTCAGTCTCTTTCTAAACTACAAACTGAGTCTCAGAGGGATTTAGTACAGCTTCCTCTCTGACCTGTGATCTGAAGGAATGAAGACGGACCTAACCATGAGTAAGATGAGCTACAAAGAAGCTCCACTCTTTCTTCCAGAACTTTGAGAAATGAGAGTGCATGGCCTTCTGATCAACTGCAAACTTCACTGCAAAAACAGGAGCAACTCACTCCCAGAAGACTTTATAGAAGCTGAACGAGCTCTTTATCGTCTGGCTGAACAAATCTCTTTTTATCTACGTATAAATAAAAGTCAGTATTGCTGGAATTTTATCGTTGACACACTATGACCCTTTGCTGTCCACAGCCGTGTATGTTGAGATATTGTGTAAAACTTAAATAAAAATTATACAATCATTTGCAAATCTGTTTTGACCTTGACTCACCTAAATGCACTACAAAGACAAGATATTTAATGTTCAGATGGATAGATTTTATTGTTTTTTTTAAGCAAATATTCACACATTTTGATTTTGATGCCTGTAACAAGTTCGATAAAAAGCTTGGACAGGGGCAACAAATGACTGGGAAAGTTGAGACGAACACCTGTGTGGAACATTTACAGGTGAACAGGTTGATTGGAAACAGGTGAATGTGCCAACTGCGCACGCAAATGTTCAGGAGTTTAAGAACAATGTTTCTCAAAGTGCAATTGCAAGAAATTTAGAGACTTGACTATCTACAGTCCATGGTAAAAAGATTCAGAGAGTTGAGTAAATCTCTGCACATAAGTAGGAAGATGGAAATCCAACACTGAATGCCTGTGACCTCTGATCCCTCAGGCAGCACTGCATAATAAACCAGCATCATCCTGTAAAGGATATCAGCACGTGGGCTCAGGAACACTTCAGAAAACCATAGTCAGGTAACACAGTTCATCTCTACATCTACAAGGTCAAGGTCAAACTCTACCATGCAAAGACAAAACCAAATATCAACAACACCCACAAACACCGCTGGCCTCTCTGGACCGAGCTCATCTGAGATGGACTGAGGCAAAGTGGAAAAGTCTGCTGTGGTCTGAGTCCACATTTCTTTTTTTTTTTGGACATCATGGACGTGGTGTCCTCCAGGCTAAAGAGGAAAAGGACCATCCAGACTGTTATCAGAGCAAAGGTCAAAAGACAGCATCTGTGATGGTATGGGGGGGGTGTTAGTGCCCATGGCATGGGTAACCTGCACATATTAAGGTACATACAAGACCTGGAGCGATGAATGAATTCCACCTACAAAGCTTCAACAGTTATTGTCCTCAGCTCATAATCAATTATTAAGTGTTGTTTAAAGGAAAGGTCATGTGACACAGAGGTAAACATGCCCCTGTCCCAGCTTTTTTTGAACATGTTGCAGGCATTAGATGAGTGAACATTTGCTAAATATAAAGTTTATCAGCTTGAACATTAATATCTCGTCTTTGGAGAGTTTTCAAGTGAATTTGAGTGTAAAAAAATTTGCAAATTATTTTATTGTGTTTTAATTTACATTTTACACAATGTCCCAACTTCTTTGGAATAGAGCTTTCCGAATACTTTTGAGGAAAAGTAAGTCCAAATTGTAATGATCAGTATATACTGCATTACTGCACTGAAATAGCACCTTAAAGCATCGTTGACTTCACATTATTACATTGAATTCAGCTTCACTGTTTTCATTTGAGCATTAAATATGAATGTTCTCATCATCGATCACTTTCAAACCTTTATACATATTCACTCTTTTGACTGCATCATATGTAGTATGTCTCTCATTAGGTCCATTCTTGTTCATTTGTCCCTGAAAAACTCGCTGTGGCGCTCGTAATAATCGGTGCTGCAGTGCTGGATGTTTCAGTTTTCAGCACACACACATGTTCACTGATTTTGTTGGTTTCATCGCTTAACTTCAGAGAAAAGAACCATTTAACAAGTGCCATTGTTGTCCTGAAACTGGACTCATTTTCAGCTTTGACCGCTGGATAAAGTCGGATTATGCAACCACACACACACTCATATAAAGAAGCCAAACTGCAGCCCCCCGTGTCTCAGACCGCCGTTGGTCCCAGACTCCAATCTCATCTTCACCAATCTTCTCTTTCTCTCTCTATTTCGGTCGCCCTCGCTCCCTCTCTCTGTCACTGTCTCTTTCTTACCACCTACCCCCCCCCCCCCCCGCGCGCTTTTCGCCGCCTCCCCCTCCCCACTCCCCATCCTCTGTTGCCACGGCAGCAGTGTGAAGAGGAGCATGGAGAAAGGAGGGGGAGGACGGAGAGAGGTGATGGGTGAAAAAAATGGCATATTGATGAGAGAGAGAGGAGCTGTTACTGAATGACGGACTACACTCTGTGTTTCTTTCAGGTGTCAACCTGTAGT
Organism: Cetoscarus ocellatus; assembly: GCA_037902135.1. Taxonomy (NCBI): domain Eukaryota; kingdom Metazoa; phylum Chordata; class Actinopteri; order Labriformes; family Labridae; genus Cetoscarus; species Cetoscarus ocellatus. Next base: position 222,928 of record JBAMNC010000067.1, on the reverse strand, counting down.
GTTGAAATATGAGGCCAATGTGAAAAAGCTGCAGTTCCCTGAGCATCCACTAGAGGCTGTCTGAAAAGCACCAGTTGTCATACAGATACTCATGTTGAAATGTTGTTGGTCACAACAGAAATAAAAACGTTTACAGCCTGACTCTAAAAGTGATTTTGGTCTCAATAGTTCAGGTCTTCACGGCCTTGGATCAACTGGTCTGTTCAGGTATTATTAAGGATTCAGTAAAAGCTAGCGTATAGTAGCTGTTTGTCAAAACCTAACATGTTTAGTCTGAGCTAAATGAACTCTGATTAGCATTTTTGCCCTGTCCAGCAAGAGCAGCTGATAAGCTCACCTTGATACTTCTGAGGAAGACTGCAGTTAGAACATGTCAAGGTATGGAATAAAATATACCATATTCTTTGTCCAATAAAAAAGAAAGCTGACTAAATAATCAATATAAGGAGACAAAATGAACTTGCTTGATCAGGAGCAACATGTTCAGGAGTGGAGACAAGAACTTCTGCTTCTTTGTTGTTTTTTGTTGGAGGAAAGCCTTCAGAGCTTTAATACAACCAGCACAATCAATCAAAGAAGACAACCAGATACATTCTGAGGCTCGAAGGACACATGTATGTATATATATATATATATATATATATATATATATATATATATATATATATATATATATACATATATATATATATATATATATATATATATATATATATATATATATATATATATATATATATACATATATATATATGTATATATATATATATGTACAAAATATATATATATGACTGTCATCTGCAAACCAATAATATGGCACAACATTGAAAGTTCAAGATGTCCCGAGGAGAGCGGGAACAAAGCTTTGGGTTGCGTTAGCTGTGCATCAGTTCAGGAGTTCTCACTCTGAAGATTGTCGTGTTGCACCACTTGAAATAGTTTCAACACAGGCTTAAGTTATGACTGAAGGCTGCATCAGGTGGTACTTGCCCATTGACTGGAGCGATGTCTAAGCATTTGTACACATCAGCGTGTTGAGAGTGCCGGAGGCTGGCAGTACAACCAACGCTAACATGATCTTTTCTGTTGTGATATTTGTCACAGAACAACCTTTGGTTCACTTGCTTTGGTTGGTTCAGATTGCTTTCACACCCATCAAGAACTGAACTCTGGTCAGCTTGGAAGCAAATCAAGACCCCCATCTAAGGTCGGTCTTTTTTCTCCTGAAGAAAACTAGACAGTAACTAATAAAAACAAGTGCACATGGACAAAAACTCAAACTAAATTAACTGACATTTTCATCAACAAATAAAAATTAGACTAAAATGTTTGACAGAGACTTAATCTAATCTGACCTAATTTGGTCATGTAGAAAGTAGAGACAAGTTAGGAATATATCCAATCACATTTACTTTGGTTGTGTGGAAAGGTTGGATGAGTTAAGAGGGACATCCAATCACAGCTGCCTTAGCTTGGTGGTGGTGGGATAAGTTGTGGAGCGATCCAATCAGAGCTCCTCTCTTTATGAATTGATATATTCATGTAGAGCAGGTTCACTGTTTGTTGTCAGTTCTGGTATTGTAACTGAGATGCTCTGCCAGGTAGCCTAAATAAAGGTGACTGCATTTCACACAAAAGGAAAATTTGTTTCTGTTCATTTATACATTCAGACTTTACTAGCATTCAGTAAAGGGTTATTAGATGTTTGATTTTATCCAAGTGTAAAACATGACTTCAGAAATTCAAGCAAACATAAAAAAGGCCTTACCCTTTACACTTCATATTTTAGTCGACTAAATTTACAGCAGATTTCATCGACTAGAATGTTGTGAAATTTCATCAACTAAAACTAGACTAAAATTAAAACAATTTAGATGACTAATTATGACTAAAACTAAAAGATATTTTAGACAAAAGACTAGAGGCTGGACAGATGTTTTGCTACATCTTCTACACATGAAGCTTTGGGTAAGACCAAGCACGTAGACTGCTGTGTGCTCAATCATGAAGTCACCACGTGTTTGTCCTGTCTTTCTTGAGACAGGGAGATTCTACCACAGCTGCCCTTCCTCCCCTGACCATCTCATCAGGACTCCGGTCCAGCTCCTCAGAAGTCTACTCCTCTTATCATCTCGCTGTCACCACCGCAAGTGTCCAGATTCCATTCATGGAGTATATATCCTGCAGTCGGCCTCACTACCTATGCCCACACACCCAACACAGCATCGTGTGGATTTGCTGTTCATTATGAGACTGGGGTCCACATTCAAGATTTCCTGCTGCTTAACAGAAGGTTTTTTCTTGCCGCTATGATGGAGGGATTCATGATTGGCTATATGGATTCATGTTGGGTGTTGGATGTATATTTTTGTATATATATGTATATGTGTATTTTTATATGTATATATGTATCTATGCATATATGTGTATCCATAATATGAAGAGCTTTGTGCTCTATTGTAAAGTGTCTTGAGATAACACTTGTTATGAATTGGCGCTATACAAATAAAGATTGATTGATTGATTGATTGACTGCCTCACTAAAGACAATGTGCATTTATCATTTATCAAGACTCCAGACCACTTCTTTGTGGAGTACTTAGTGTGAAATGGTCTTCAGCACAGATGAGAGACATGGAAAATCACCTTCTGTCCGAGCAGGATTAAACTCAAATGTCCACAGAAAACTCAAAGCTGTGCGTCCTAATCTTAAAGTCTGTGTCCTAGAATTCCCGCAGCACCTGAATGCATCATGTTAGTCTCTGCTGTGCTCAGCTGATCTATTCTTTGGATCAGGTTCAATAAAGTCTAAAATAGGATCACCCCCCCCACACTCCCCCAAAACGACCCGACATTGGCCGCCCTCTCGTCTCTCTCCTCTCTGCTGTTCATCGTTGGCTGGACTCCGGTTGCTCTCCTGCACGCCAGCGTCCAAAAAATAAATAAATAAATAAATAAATAAATAAATAAGGCGGCACAATCCAAGACTTGCCTCGGTCCAAGACTCACATTTAATTATGGCTCTGATTCATGACCCCCTTTGTTATTACTGTCAGCTCCTCTCTGCACCTCAGAACAAAAAGAAAACACTTTCTCCTCTTTATCCCTCCTCTCCCATCTGCCCTCCTCCCTCCTCCCCCCTGCTCCCGCTCCCCGCGGGATTACGGTTCAAAGTGTGAGATTTCACCGCGCTAAAGAACAAAAACAACAGGAAGAGAGATTCAGATCTGTAAATTAGATTTATGTTTGTTTTTATCAAACATGGTTTCCTCCTTGTTTTCTCATTTAATACAGACGAAGGTTTTTATTCTCTGGAAAGGCTCCCACAGAATGTGATTATAGAAAACAACCAAACAACCAGCATTTCAATGATCGTTCCTCTGAAAGCAAGTCAGTTTATAACCTCTGAAGCTCATTCCAGTAGACCTAAAGTACAAACACTGTTACAAAGACTGAAATAAAACCAATCATGCAGTTCAGTGACATTTGTCTCCTCTTGTACATGAGCCTGAAGGTTTATCCAAACCCAGAGGCTGTTTGACAAAGAGGGAGATGATAACAGGTGCTGTAGTTCAGAACCCACAGGGCCCAAACAGAAGCGTTTGAGCGCTGCGGTGCAGGTGTCTTTCTAATTTTCCATCCACAAAGCGATCATTGTTACATCCAGTCCTCATGCTTTTTGATACATGCTTTTTGATAGGAAATTTTTATTTTATTTATTTTATTGTTTATTTGATATGGACACACAGTAACATTGATGCTGTGGTATTGGAATATACACAGGTCCATGTCCGTGGGAGGCTTTTAAGGATTAAAGTTGTACAAAGAAAAATTTAGAAAAAACAGAGATACCTAAGACACAGTTCATTCAGCAATAAATCAGAATTAAAATATCCAGAACAGATAAAAATACAAGTTCAATAAAAAAGCTGAATGAGATGGTTCCTTCAGGTAAACGTGTACAAGTGTAACCCCTTCTTCCCGTCTGGACCTCAGCATACTGAAGACATCACGCAACCACTTCATTTGAGTTCATGGCATTTAATTTTTTTCAGCACACCGCTGTCGGACAAAAACACAGGACACACTTGTTGGTGGTGGTGAATCACATAGCACAGCTCCAGCCCCGTATATGAGATCGTCAGCAAGCAGAGGGGCTTGTAAATCTTCTTTTTTTCAAGTGATCGTATAGTTTTGCAGGAAAGATGAAAACAAAATATAACACATAATGTCATGAAACAAATGTTCAATTATAACATATATATATACTCAGCGTGTGCATGTAAAAATTAACATATGAATTTGCATGAACCTTACTTTTTCATAGTGTATATGAACAAATATTTCAATTTTTCTCTGCAAAGGCTCTACAGTATTCTCATAAAGACAAAAAAACTCTCAGTATAACAGTTATACACATACCTGTCGGACAAAAACACAGGACACACTTGTTGGTGGTGGCGAATCACATAGCACAGCTCCAGCCCCTACCCATCAGAGTAAAAATACTATTACACACTGAACAGGCGCCAATTTTTGTTAGCCGTGCTACTAATCTGCAAACACCAGTACACGAGGCTGGGTAGCTAGCAGCTAAGAAGCTAATACACATAGCAGGCAACCTTTACTCAACAAAGCCCTAAAAGCAGAAAATAACCACTAATAACCATCACAAACTGTGGCGACACTATTAATGTTGCTTTTAGTGCATTTTAGTTTGGGCAAAACTACTTTTGGACACTTCTATTTGAAATTATTCAAGGAGCTGTTTTCAGTACGTACCGTATATGAGATCGTCAGCAAGCAGAGGGGACGAGCTGAGGATCTCTGGCTGTACTGTTACCGCCACCGCCACAAGAGGCGGCTGTTACCAAATAAATTAAAGGAGCCTTGCATATATAAGGAAGGGACCAGCCATCTACCCATATTTCTTCACAGAACAAGGTAAACAGTTGACATAAAAAATGAGAGGAACACTGAATGAACATAAAATAAATTTTGGCGAACTTCAACACTACAAATTAACCCTGTTACACAAGCAAATGTTTTATGTGGGAACAGTATTGTTGCTGCTTCAGCCATGATTCAGTACCTCATTGAAACCTTAAATGAACATGCACTCCTCCTTGCACCCAGAACATAATGCCAATTCCACCAAAATGAAAATATCAAACTATGGCAACAGGAGGAAGTAAACACTGATGCATGTTTATCAGTATCAGAGCTCATCAACATGGTTATTTTAGTGTTCAGAGACCAAACCACAGAGAGGAGAAACAGGGAGAAAGTCTTAAACACTTCTCATGGACTGGATTGTGAACCAATTAGCCAACACAATGGCAGTTAGCACAGCTGCTAGCTTGCTTCTTGTTTGTTTTTCTGGCTTACTAGCGGTGATTTAATGTGTTCTTCAGCACAGAAAATATGTCGAACCTCATGGAAGAACAACCAGAGCACCCACAAGAGGAGGAATAGATCAGGGAGAGAGGAGGAGTTGGTCTTGGGTCATACTGGGAAGAAAGACGAGTGAAGCTGAGCAGATCTGGCAACAGAGGGACCATCGAACTCTCCATGTGCAGCTTTGGAGGATGTCATGAATCATCAAATTCAGACTATTCTAAGACATACAGTGTCTCGTTTTCAGGAACAGGAGAGATAGTGATTTTAGAAACATCCACCATGGTTGGTCGCTGATCGAGAAGACAGAAACACTCGTGGCCTCTGGGTTGGAAGGTGAAAAATCGCCTATATTAATATGAACCATTCAAACACACAAATACATTTGTGGAATTTCATCACACAAAGACGGAAAGCTTTTTTTTCACATTTGGTGTGAACTCAGTTTTATGGAGGGGTCGATAGTTTTGCGGTTTGCCCCGGGGTCCCATGAGCAGAACACAATTCAAACTAGAGACGCACATGAGCGTTGGTTCGACATTGACATCAGCCATTTTTACAAACATCTGCCAAATTGTAACCCAGGTGACAGATCCTATTTCTGCCCCTATATATTTTTCCATTCTCCAAATCTTGCGGTATTTTCTGTTGATCTTGCAGGATGGTCACATGGGCGAGTTTGCCAAGCATTGTTGATCACATGGGTCAAGGCTTCCAATCGTGTGCAGTTATTATGCCGCTGTGGTTCAGTTTGAGTAGGAGCAGTGGGAGGACTGCATGAGAAAATGAGCTGCAGGTTGGTTCAAACTAATTTCTTCACTTTATTTATGATCGACATTAAGTGCTTTTTATAGACCAATCCTACGGCTGATTTGTGGGCGCTGCCATTACAAGCGGCCGCCATTACTGTGGTGGAACAGCGTGTCTACTCCCACCTGCTGTCTGACCAGGTGTCTGACTTTAGATATATTTCACAGATTAAAGATTGTACTCACGTCAATTATCTATTAAAAAAAAAAACTTAAAAATGTGAAATTAGGATAAGAGTTCACGCTAGACTCTCGTAGCTGACCAACCTCCAGAATTCAGTCAAAAACAACTATCGAGCATAAGCAGCAACAAAACAGACAGAAACACAAACACTGATCCAGTATCATGTCTCACAAGAGCAAGGCTGGAGCCACATCATATTTCAGTCGAAAATTCACCAGAGTTCAAGACGACAAACCGAACCCAACCTCAGCCCGAGCTGACCATCCTGTTTCTACAACCGTCTTTGAACACAGATTACACACGACCAGAACTCCAAAACGACTGGAAAAACTCATAATTCCATCTATTTGCTTGCAAGTTGGATGGAATAGATCATTTAGTTTGACAATCTGCTTCTTATCTGTCTTTTGTTTCATTTCACACATTAAGCAGCCAGTAGCTTCAGTAAACTCCCACTTAGCCCACAGCTTATTAGCTCTGATTAGCAGCTCGCAGCCACATATCCTTCAAAACACCAACACAAAACTCTGCATCTTTAATGAACTATGTTGCTCAACCATTGATGATTCTGATCTTAATAACCTGATGAATTCAGCTGCCACTGCTGTTCACCTTAAACTTTAACATCCAGCCGTGAAAAATGGGTCCTCTGGTTCAGTAATAGTACAGTATTGTCCTCCGTTTGTTGGTAGTTAAGTGCTGTCCTTTTGTTGTTTATCCCTCCATCAGATTCACGTCCTCACTGCTGTGAGCCTGGATAGCCTTGAGCATGCTAACCACCAGCTCCAACTCCGTGTTCATCTCATGAATATTCAATTAGCCATGTGCTGCTTACGTATTTCAATAACTTTGTCACTGAACAGGAAGGAGTATCGCTACCTGATGGTTACACAAAGAGAGTTGAGAGGATGTTTCTTTACAGTGATAAAACAAAAAAACTTTGATTTTTGTTGATTCTGCTGATCTCCCTCATTCAGCCGTATGCTAGTCACGGGACTTTTACCACCGCAGTAATGGCGGCTCGTCAACTTCTGGTATTTGTCAGGATTGGTCTATATGTTAACTTGTAGGAACCTTCTCCCACAACCAAAATCCTCGAAGAACGAGATGTGTGTACACCATAAAAAGGTTGCTGTAAATTTTACAGTAATTTACTGGCAACAAGATGCCAGTGAGTTACTGTAAAATGCCTTGTAAAACAGTTGCAAAACATTCATTAAAAGAACTCTCCACTGCTATTTGTCAGTTTTCCTGTACAAAACAGAATTTTCTCTTGATCCATTGTCATTTACAGTGATTTCCTTTATAGATTTTTTACAGTAGGTAGCTGTAGATATTATGGTAAAATACTGTTTAGTTTACAAAAATCACTTACAGTGTAGCTTAAACCACAGACTGGTGAGTCAATTCTTTGTATGTGCAGATTTAATGGTGACATCTGGTGCAGGTCTGGAGAAGTAAAAATGACTTGTTGGACAAACTCTGATTGGTTTTCATGTTAAAAAGAAAAAAAATGTCAGCACTGAGGGAGAATTGTGCCAAAAGTAGCTATAAGAAAAAATCAGTATCAATTTTTGCCACATCTTACCCCACTCTCCTGGCTCTTCTCCAACTTTGTCCAATCTCTCTCTCCTTCATCTAAAAAGGGCATGAAAAGGACCCAAAATAATCTCAGTAAAGATCACAAAATATGGACCAACACGCCCCAAACTGCTGTGTGCCTCTCGCTTTTAAAAAATGGCCGTCATATTTTTAAAACAGGGCCCTGGAAACCGAGACAATAATGCTCCTGTGTGTGTTTTACTCCTGGTGCTTTACAGTCCAGACTGAGGTCCATATCTCATCTTCTCCCTGGTTTCTGGTGTGTCAGAATATTGATTTTTAAATTCAACCGTGGGTTTTAAAACTCTGAATGCTTTATAGTCGGTATGGATTCAGGCTGCAGCACTGTAAAGTTATGAAGCTCCCACAGTCTGTGTGTCTGAATGAATCCTGCAGAGCTCATATTTCAGCAGAAGCTCTGAATCATCCTGTAAATATTTCACACATTTTAGCTCACATAGCTTCAGAGACAGCCAGGTCAGTAGTTAAAGAGCAAGGGGGGGTTTGATCCCCAGCAGCACTGCCAACAGTTCATCCGTGTTTGTTGTTGTCGAGCTCATAAAAACCCAGCCGGGAGTCCACTGGAGCTCAGAGAGAGAAAACACTCAGAGGGAGGGACTTCATATCTCTCATCGATTTATTCTTTGATTTCTCTCTCTGCTTTATTATCCACTGCTCCCCCACTCCCCCACTCCCCTCCTCCCTTACATGTTTCCACCCTCACCCCTGCAGTTCCCATCCTCTCCATACTGTTTGTCTAATGGATGCATGTTATGGATGCTGCAGATTTGACATCTACAGGAAACTGTTTAATTTTAATGACCGTTTTTCTATGAACACTGTGAAATGACTGTTCAAGATCCCATTCAAGCTCTTGTGTTGATAATGTTGCCACATACTGAAACATGATTTTTGTTTATCTTTATGCTGAAAATGTCCTTTGTAACTGTCTTGGGTTACAAATCTTGTTTTGATTTATATTTTCAGTTTTATAGAGACTTTGTGTGTGAAGTCCCAGTGAACGTAAAAGCCAAGAGGAAACTTATTTCACAAAGATCAGAGGCTGGACTCAAATATGGGCCAACCTCACTAAACACGAGCCTCAAAATATGAGAGGTGCATGGATTTAAGCCATCAGCAACCCATCAAATCAATTATTCTTTTGAATAACAGCATAAATAACAATGCTAACTTTTTCTTAGCATCTATATGGGATTTTCCCTTATGTGTTAGCATCAAGCTAACAGACTTTTTGCCTATTTTTATTACATGGATGTAGCTTGTTAGTGGGCTTAATAGAGCTTTATTCAAAAGTATATACCAACATTTAGTCTCACTTAATCTGATGTTGGTACTTTGAATGGTAACAAATCATGTTATGATTTGTATTTTTAGTTATGTAGCGACTTTGTTTGTGGGTTCTCAATGAACCTAAAAGCAAAGAGGAACCTGTCTCTCATTTTACATGGACCAGAGGCTGGACTCGAACCTGACACACATGATTGGATGAGATCCTCAAAACATGAAAGGTGCATGGATTCAAGCCATCAGCAACACCTCGAATCATTCAATTTTTTAGGAATAATACCTTGAACAGCAATGCTAATTTTTGTTAGCATGTATAAGGTATTTTCCATTATGTGGTAGCATCAAGCTAACAGGCTTTTTTTTTTTTTTTTTTTTTTTTTTTTAAAAGAGTATTTCACCGCATTTAGTCTCGCTTTATCTGATGTTAAAACTCTGTCAGGTGACATATCATGTTTTGATAGTATTTTTAGCTTTTTAGAGCCTTTTGTGTGTGTGATTCTAAGGGGAGGAAGAGTCAAGAGGAATTCACATGGACCAAATGTGGACTTGAACCCGGGCCACATGCACTAGACAAGAGTCCTAAAACATGAGAGAAGCATGGATTTTAGCCTTCTGCAAACCCTCAAATCAATAATTTTTGTAGAGAAAAAAAAAAAACTTAAATAGCAATGCTAATTTTTATTAGCATGTATATGGAATTTTCCATCACGTGTTAGCATCAAGCTAACAAACTGCTCATTTTGAACACACGGATGCAGGTCTTAAGTGGGCTTAATAGAGCTTTGTTGATGGTATATTAAACTGATAACTGACACTTAATCTAATGATATAACTCTGTAAATTGACATATCATGTTTTGTTACCTCCGCCAAGGATGTTTGCACCAGGGTCTGTTTGTTTGTCTGTTTGTCTGTTTGTTTGTCTGTTAGCAACTTTACGTAAAAACTACTGGATGGATTTACATGAAAATTTTACCAGAGGTGTGGTTTGGTCCAAGGACAAAGCCATTACATTTTGGTGGTGATCTGCGTGTTTGTCCGGATGCCAAAAATTCCCCAAATTTGCCGAAAATCCCATAGCTGAACACTGGGCCATATTTAAAAAAAATCATATCTCTGATATCACTTGATGGATTCACTTCAAAATTTACAGGATAGTAAGTATAATATAACTCTATTATCACAGTCAATTTAATCTGGATCCGATCCAGATTGAAGTCACAAAAAAACACTTTAGTTCATAATGGCGAATCCCATTCATTTCTCCTCAGCTGCTGTGAGGGTCCCGCCCCCTTTACGTCATTATAGGAATTGTAGTTTATTTGCAAACCCATATCAATGTTTTTCAAGCCTATGTCACTACATTACCCAGCATCCCTGGCAATGCCAGCGCAGGACTTCTCCACATGGACAGACATGAGCGGAGACTGGGAGCACGTGTTGATCCAGAATTGTAACTTGGCTGAAGTCTGCGCTCTCCGAGTGCTTTTCTAGTTTGTTATGTTGCCACAAAATCACACAAACAGGTGTTAAACATGTCTGTGCTCATGAAGAATTGTTTGGAGTTTATTTCCTGTAAACTTATAAAGATGTGGCCTTGTTCTGCGCTGAAGCTTCGTCTTCTTGTTTTGTTTGTTTTCATGTCACATTCAGATCCGCTTGTTCTGTTAAATAATGCAGAGGAGGAGACTTTCATACCAACGCCCTGACAAAAGCTGTGTTTAAGAGCGCCTGCATGTATGGTTATGGGTGAAGATAATGGACACATCTGCAGACAAACTCCCGTTAAATGTCTGTGCTCACTCACTGATCTACTTTCTGTCGGCTCAGACGCCAACACGCTTCTTTGTTGGCTCTTTAAATTCTGACTCTTATATTTTTCAAGGCCAAACAAGGTGCTTTTGAATTGTTTTTGTTTCTGCATGTTAAAACACAAGGGCACAGGAATCAAATATTTATCAAGCTCCCGCGTCTGCTGTCAGAAAACATTCTCAGGGAGGCAAACTGAACATCAAAAAGCCTTTCAGCTGCTGAAGGAAATGTCGGGGAGAAAAGTGACGAGCTGGCACAGGCTCGGTGTGTCTGTGTGTGTGTTAGCAGTGTGTTCTCGTGCCTTTCATCAGGCCGAGCCTCGGCTCAGATTTGTAGACAGACATAATAACGCTCTCGGGGTGGAAGGTTCCCCTCTGTAGCTCTCAGCCCAAATGTTTCAGCAGATTGCTGGAGGATCAGACATCATCATGGTTGTTGGTCTCTGTTTAATGAGTTCATCACTGAAGAGTGACGATGACAATTCGAGGAAATTTATGACTCCACATTTGTTACAGCACTGGCTATAAATCAGCAAAGATCTAATCTTCATCAGGATGAGCTGATGTGGAGAAACATTTATCCATCACTTATACTTCTTTGGTACAGTTAGCTTAAACTGATGATGAATCAACGGCATGATGTCACAGTGGTAGGTCTAGTTGAAGAGCTATTTGAGGCAGCTACTGACACCATAAAGATGGAGGATGGAGGCATCCTGATCCCATGGACCTTTGTCTTGGTCATAGAAGTACTCCATCATGCTAAAGAGACATGTAAAACAAACTAAGTGGCATAAGAAACACCAAAAAGCAGATTATGGGCTCTTTAACTCATACAGAAGGGAAACTGTTTTCCTGATAAACAAAAAGTTTCTCATTAGAAGTCTACGTAAGTCCTCAGTTATCCAGGTCAGGGTGATCCGAGGTTTCTCCTGAACCTGAAACTGGATTCTTGGATCTGAAAGGTGACTGGTCCTAGAGCTGGAATATAGCATCTAGGTTAACATCTTGTATGAAAATGATCCAGGTGTCACATGGGAGTCCTAAGATTAAGGTGTCACCTGGACAATTATCTGACTGTGAAGACTGGAGAGGAGATCCTTGGCACCATCAGCATGAAGCCTAACGTCAAGAACAACAGAAACCAGGACTTCAACATAGACACTGACTTTAAGGTCCGGCTCTGTAACACGTCCAAGCGTTCGAGTACTGGATTGGATGTGATTGCAGCCTAAGCAGTTCAAAGCCTGACGCTCGCCGGTAGCAGCACCTTAAAGACTCTGCGACATCTTGATCTGCCAGCTTTCAAGTTGTCACATGAGAGAAGTCAGATAAGAGTCGTGTTTACGGTTTCTCAAATGAAAGAATGGAGACATACAACGTGAAGGCAGAATCAGCTTGCAACCTCTTGCGGGTATTTTTTAATCGGAGAAACAGCGTACAGAAACAGCTTTGAGCACATCTCAATAGACAGGACTTCCCTAGCATCTTTCCTCGCAGCTTTTAGAGCCGTTCAGCGATTTCATTGTTTTCTGTTTCGCTCACCCTCTCCATGGAAATGACCTATGGCCAAAGTCCTCTTGAACATCATGACGACAATCCTCATCCTGCCAAAACACTGACTGGAACATCAATTTGGAACATTTAAATAATCGTTTATATCGACCTTTCCTGCCAAATTCCCCTACATGTCAGGACACCCTGACCTGACAGGTTGACCAGGTAACTGATTTCTGACAAACTTGAATGAACATCTGGTTCCTATTCTGTCAACAATTTGCCACAACGCTCGTCAGTTTAAGGCGTGTCCGTGGTCCTTTTATGAACAGCCCGAAAAGGCAACCTTGTTGTCTCATGATGTAAATTGGTTTTGTTTAGACACCTGACGGAGAAAGACCAGAAATGCATTTTAGATTGGTGATAAACCAGGACTGTTCAGTACATTTCACTAGTCCATCTGGGAAACGGTCCAAAGAAAGTGTTTGGAGAGGGTAGAACCTTTCAAAAACATATCCAGCAGGTGATTGGGTGATCGTTCTGTCAATCACATTCGTTACAAGCCAATCAGAAAGGACAGATTTCCTGTTGTTGCCTTGCTTGTAGCTCCCACCTCTTCCTGCTCCAAAGGACTCTGATTGGGCCGTGCAGCTTCAGGCTGAGCACAATCTCAGATTGGATTGGCAAGATGGATCTGCCTGATTACAGGGGAATCCAGCTGCACTGCAAGGTTAGACCAACTCCTCTGTTCAGAGATGGTTTTCCAGCTTGACACAGACCTTGACCTGTATTTGGACTTTCCTGTCTCTGTTGAAGACAGCGAAGTCCAGGAACACGACCCTCATGTCACACCTGGATCTTTTGCTTACTGGTGGTCAAGCTTTGGATTTCAAGCTCTTGGCCCGTCAGCTGTTGGAGCTGAGGAGGCCCTTTAGAGAGGAGGAGGAGGATCTCCAAGAACCCAGAGAAGTCCATCTGCCTGATTAGATGAAGTCAGTTTCAGCTCTGATGTTTGTGGATCGGAGACTGTTTCCAAAGAGGCTGTTTTCATTTGAATGATGATTTTCTCCTGAAAATGACTAGGATCATTAATGGATCAGCTGTCTTTGATTTTTCTGCCACATTGATATCTTATCATTTGGTGTGCTGCATATGTTTTTAATTCTTGTTATTTCTATTCTAACCTTTCCTGCTGTGCAGCACTTTGGCTCAAACTCTAAATAAATCAAGTTGGGTTGAGTTGAATTGAAATGTGCTCAAACAGCAGCAGAGTCAGTTTGCTCTGCAGCAGGTTCCTCTGCTTGTGCTCCATGAAGCTCACCTGAACTTTTCATGCTTTAAGATGTGAAACTTTCTTCTTTAGGTCTGCTTTATGAATATTACACTTATTTCCATGACCTGAAATATTCAGAAAGTCTCCCCTGAGTCACCGTGATGTGCTCGAGCTCTCTGTTGGGTTAAAGTTCAAACACCAGGCCTGAAACTCCTCTGTTAAGCTTTAAAATGACTGATGCTCCATCCGTGTTCTCGTCTGATCTGCCTTCAGTCGAATTTAATAATCAGTGTTAATATTAAAGTTGTTCAGACGCTCTCACTGTGACGGCCCCCCGGTGTGTCAGAATCATCTGACAGATCAGACAAAAGAGTCCCATGTTCCTGTTTTATTAACTGAATATCAAATCCATGTTCACGTCAGGTTAAACCCACAGCTCCTCAGGCAGGTGGACTTTATTTAGGACGTGATGGCTCAGTTTCTGACACTGTTCTGTCCTCAGCAGAGCCGTCAGAGCCTCAGTTATTCAGTCAGGATTTAAGAGACTGAAAATAAGAAATGTTACACGAGGACTATTCTGCTAATTTCTCAGACATGTTTCAGGCTGGCGTAGCTCATTCTGTAAGACCTTGGGGCCGAAGGGTGGCCGGTTCAAGTCCCGACTGAACCATGTTTGGAAGCTGATTTGGTAGCTGGAGAAGTACCCTTGAGCAAGGCACTTAACCCCAAAACTGCTCGGTAGTACTTCTTCAGGAGCAGACATCTGTCCATTAATGCATGATCGTAGGACCTGTTTGCCTGTGCATGTGTATTTCAGCCTGAGTTTGTGAAGCATGTCTCAACAACAGAGTGTAAAGAATTGAATTTCCCCATGAACAACGGATAAAGGATGTCTTTCTAAAGGTCAGATCAGATGCTTCATTCAGCCGGTCAGTAAATTAGATATGAGCCAGTCTGAGTAGAGATTTCATCACAGGGGGGTTGTGTTAGCAGAGTCAATAAGACTCATCTTTAACAGCCTGAGACATTAACAACAAACTCTCAAAGAAATCAGTGAAAAATGTTGGAAATGTGAAGCTCTGAAAGAAAAGATAAAACACAAAATCAGGAGGAATCTCACTCTTAGTCTCCAGAGCATGACTTTAAAATTAAATTATTCTTTTAGGTCTAATTTGTCATAAAGTGAAGGCTGGCTAATTAAGTTATTTGAACGATATAACAGAAAATAATAGATGGATCAAGTTTAGGAGCCACATTGGAGTTATCTACACAGTAGGAGGGCCATACTGCAAACTGCAAGCTGCTCATCATTTAAAGGGATATGTCAACATTTTTTTTGTTTTCATGTCTTGCCTCACTCCTGAGTCCACGACAAGCAGATAGACTCCATTCTCTCAACTGTGTAGTAACAAGGGAGAGATGGGCAGAGTTCGCCCACAGCTAATTAGCTTAGCTCAAACACTGGGAGTCAATGAGTATTGATGTTCAGAAAACAGCCAAAATCCACGAAAATGGCTATTGCAATCTGCAGTGGATCAGTTCACACAGCTGCAACTGAGCCCTGCATCAACCTGAAACAGCCTCACAGGAGATCTGACATCAATATCTGTCCAACATACGTCCACAGATTTTCAGATCTCGTTATGTTCTTGTACCAGATTCAGAAGATGAGACAAAAAGAGAGAGACGGGTTGTTTACAGTCCAGAAGCACGACATGAAAGAGCATCCGTCAGTCTGCCTGAAGGACAGGACAGACGCCACAGCCTGCTGAACCGACTGAACTGCTGACCTTTCAGTCTGGGCGGCGGCGGCCTTTCTCTGTCTGCAGAGTTTCAGGGGACGGCGTGGACTTTAACAGCTCAGAGGGGACGGACTGTCAGGGAGCTGATAACATTCAGATTTGTCAGGACACAGACGGAGACAGATAGAGACGGAGGGGAGGATCTCTGAGGTCTGGTCACTCCTGGAAACTGCAGACAACACACATGATGAGGAGCCATGCTGGTGTCAGTCCACAAATCACTGGGATTTGGAGGTGTTTTTTGCACACTGTTTCAGGGAGACGGCTAAAAAAGAGGCAGAATCATCTAAAAAAATAAAATAAAATCCTCATTTCTAAACAATGCGCTTGAAACTCATACTGTTTCAGGAAGATCTGAGCTTCAAGCACGATAGCATAATCTGACCTCAGAGCTTTATCATCTGAAATATTGATCTTTGATTTCACAATTCATTTGCTAAAATGTCTTAATTTTCCTTTAAAGTAAAAACTAAAAGGTATGGTTCACAATCATTATCAACATCCCACCATCATTTCATCTGCAGTTTGGGCCCTTTGGCTCATGGCAGGAAGCCCCATGCAGGGCAGAGACAGGAGAATGAATGAGGAGTTGTTGACAACATGCAGCCAATGCAGATCTAATCTACTACCACACAGTGAGCCATGCTGGTGTCATTTCACGATCACACTGATGAACACTGTTTCAGGAAGATGACGATAAGAAGCAGAATTGTCCAAAAAAATTCAATAAAATCCTCATTTCCAAGCAATCAGCTTGAAACTCTTCTGCCTGCAATGTCCCAGATGTTCCAGACCTTTATGATCCTCCACAATCGCTCTGTATTAGAGATGTGACATTTGCAAACGAGTCGAATCTTTCAAACAGCTCCTCAAGATCTGACTCCCTTCAAAGAGCCTTTGTCTCTGTTCCTGCAGCTCTGCTAACGCTTCCTCCTCCTCCTCCTCGTTTTCCTCTCGGTTGGTAATTACGAGGGCAGATTTTATGCTTCTCGCTCTGACAATAGCAGCTCCTGAGGCTGTCAAACAGCTCCCAGATAACACCCAGGCATGGTTATTGGAGAGAGTCATGTGATGAAAAATGCATTTGCATATCATATAGATTTAGGCACTTGCAAATGAAATCACAGAGAAGCAATTGCTGAGCTGTGCATGAATATTAATAAGGGCATACATGGGCATACATGCAGATAACACACACACTCGTACAATTATATCAATATGAGCGTGTCCTTGATCTCTGCTCTGAAGATTTAGCTCTGATTTCAGGTTTCAAACAGCCTCGCCGAGCCTGAAGTGACAGGAGAGAAACTGTGCATGAACACAAAGCTCCATCTGTGGTGAAAATAGTGAAAACTTAAAGGTAAGAGTCGTCCAAAAACAGATAAAGAATCAAGGCTTGCAGCCACTGGTAGAGAGAAACTGTTCAAGCTGGACTCAGCACCGAAAAAAAAGATGAAGTGAGTGGTGATGCAACGTGTGGTGACTGAAATCAGTGAGAAGAAACAGGAACAGGCTGTAATTTACCTGAAACTGACCTGTTTCTCAGTAAGCATCGTTACATTTGATGATGTTCATGGTGGAAAATGAGGACTCTTCTCTCATTTATGTTTAAAAATGACCAAAGAAAACTGGAAAACCATAAAGTTACATTTATACTGCAGCATTAATCAGCATTTACACTCTGAATGGGTGATATCAGACTTTTTTAAATCAATAAAACATAGATCATTTTTGCTGTAACCAATCATCTCCTGCAATGCACACGTTTATGACTTTTTTGTGTAGCTCAGACTCCAGATCAGGTGTCCCCAACTTTTTGAGCCTGAGAGCTACCCTGAAGATAAAGAGTATTATGGTGTATTATGGGGGTCTACATGCTTGATCTGATTTTCTTAAATTACATACATTTTATATTTTACCATAAAAAAAATAAATATTGTGTATTTATATGTTTGTCATTTACTCTTAATATTTTCAAACAATAATTATTACTACAGATTATGAAATAATATGAGAACACTACACTTACATGCAGCTTGAATTATTGATTTCTCTGTTAGACTTCACTACTATGCACAACAGTCACAGTTTGGTGGGTTTTTTGTACAAGTGAAAATTTAAGGGCTCTGGTGTAGCATCAACATAACCTTTGACCCCATGAAGGTCAATTGTTGTCAGTTGTTTTTTAATTATTTAGTGTTTGTTGTTACCGAAACGTGACACTGAAATTTAAAAATATTTCTTTATTTCAAGTTTTGAAGGGTTTTTTTTAAATGTCAGGCACTGTGTTAGGAACCTCTGCTCTAGACAAACAAATTTTAAAGTGAGTTTAGATTCAGGTCTTAGTCTAAAGAAAAGATATGTAGCCGATATCTCATAATTAAAGACTTTTATGAAATATGTTACTTGGATGACTTGATATTTATTCCATAAAAACAAATAAGAATTAGGCTAATTTAATAATGTAGGCCGGTGTGCACCGATTTATAAATATTGTAAACTAAACAAAAAGTGACTCTAAAATTTTTTAGAGTAAAAATGCGTAAAGTTTAATTTATTTTACCATCTTTGATTCAATTATCGTCAAACCAGATGTTCTCAGAACTTAATCATCTGAATTATAGATCTTTTATTTTGTGATTTATTTGCAAATATGTAATGTCTTGATTTTCCTTTGAGGTAAAACTAAAGGTAGAGTTCATAATCATTTTTAACATCCTGCCATTGTTTCATCTACAGTTTGAACCCCGTGCAGGCAGAGACAGTAGGATGAATGAGGAGTTGTTGACAACATGCAGGCAATGCAGATCTAATCTACTACCACACAGTAAACAGGTCAACCAATCAGAGTGGGAAAGGGAGCCTTAAAGCTGTATGTAAGTATGTAGTTTATTTCCTGGGTCATTAATTGTCATTTGAGGCGTAAGGTTCTATATTTAGCTTTTCAGGCTGAACACAGCACTCCTAACTCACTTTTCAGGGAGGATGATCCAATTGGCTGCTCTACTCAGAGATCTGTGCTATTGCTGAGAAATGTAAACCACGGCAAAGGTCTTTCTGTGAGTTTTACACTGGAATGAGACTCTCAAAGGAGCAGCAGTGTCTTTATTTGGCATCACTGTGAGAGCAGGAGACGCCACAGTGAGTGGAATCCAGCTGTTCATCGTTGGTGCTCCTAATATAACAGGACAAGTATGTCTGAACTGATGGCGGTTCACTCACTAACACTTTCAAATCCTTCTTCTCTTCCTTCTCTTTGTCCTCGTGAAAGTCTTTCCCTCTCTGCTCTACAGAT
The DNA here is from genome assembly GCA_037902135.1 of Cetoscarus ocellatus. Classification (NCBI taxonomy): domain Eukaryota; kingdom Metazoa; phylum Chordata; class Actinopteri; order Labriformes; family Labridae; genus Cetoscarus; species Cetoscarus ocellatus. The sequence goes on along the minus strand of JBAMNC010000067.1, from coordinate 203,951 downwards.
GCTGTTGCTAAGAGACGTGAAGTCCCCTCGGTCCAGCCTGGTCGGTCCCGATTTTAAAACAAGTTCCTCAGAAAAGATGCCGAGCACCTCAGTGTTTCAGTGCTGTGTTCAAGGACACTTTAACAATCGGGAGTTGTCAGTCAAACAGTCACCTTGGCCTCTCTATGAGGGTTTCTCGTTCTGTTGGTGTTTCCAGAGCGACTCTTTGGCTGCAAAACAATCAGCGTTCAGATGTCAGTCTGACCTTGAGTGCAACACCAGAGTGAGAGGAAAATGGTACCTGCTCTGAATCGTAGTGACACCTGAAATCACAGAAGAGACGGAGAGACATAATCTGAAGGAGTGGACGTTCGGCTGATAGATGATGCTTTCACGCAGCACAAGGCAACCGACAGAGCGCCTGAGATGGTTCTTTAGAAACTTCAAGTCACAACGAGTGAGACTGGAGAAAAGCTTTTAAAAGGACAAACAGATTTTCTAATATTTTGTAGCTTTTTATGCAGAGCATCAGCTCAGCTCTGCTCAGGCTTTTCTATCAATAAAAATGGAAGGACACTCTCCATTAGGCGCTCAAACTTTGTGAACTTTGGTTACAATATTAGATATTACTCAGGGACGGGAGACTTTGGTTCTAACAAGGGCCAAATTAAATTTTATCCTCATTGCCAGAGGGACAGTTTTTACAATTCGAGGGGCACTGGAGGAGACATACAGCCATCACAAGAAGCAACTTTGTCAACATTAATAAACATCAACAGTCTAAGGCAATCAGCAACACTTAATCGAATGAGCTGAACACAGATTAAAGCAAGTGACAGAGCATTTACTCATATTTTTATTTCTATTTCGGCTAAAGCATGAACCCAACAAACTCCCCCAAGAGACAAACTTCTCATTGTTCACTGAAAACAGATCTTTATGAGGACAGATGAAGCTCACTCTTTGTCAGGGGCTGAAGCGAGAGGCAGGGTACACCAGCTGATCACAGGGCCACATAGAGAGACAGACAACCATTCACGCTCACACTCATACCAAAGGGCAACTTAAAGCCACCAATCAAGCGAACTAGTATGTTTTTGGAAGCCGGAGTGCCCAGAGAGACTCCAGAAAGGGCCTATCCAGCGTGGGAATCAAACCAGCAACCTTCTTGTTGTGAGGCAAGCGCACTACCTGCTTGGCCACCGTGCTGCCCGGGTCCCTGGTCAAATATCTGTGTCACATTTTTTGTGATAAATGTACAAGTAGAGATGTTTTTAAGGTAATTTCTTGTTAAAAAAAAATGTGTTGTCACTGCAACTTTAGTTTGAGCCAAAAAGAAAGTGACAATTTCCCATCAGGCTATTGACCAATCAGATTTGTCCAATTTCTTCTTCCCTTGTTTTCTTGACAGTGAACAATCAACACCGAAATACAATCTGATGTGGCCTTTTGTGACATTTGAGACAGAAACTGCACACAAAAAAAGCTCTATGGTGAAACAAAACGTGTAGAAATAATTAAAACCTTTTTGTTGTTGGTTTGTTTGTTTTCACTTTTACTTATTTCCCTTTTTCGCCAAGGCTTGAGTGAACAATATTCAGATTTTAAAAGGCTTGTACATCATTGATCTGTTTGGGATCTTTTTAAAGGTCAATGAGATTTAATTCCATTTTGCATTTTAGTTTTATCTCTACATTATAAAACTTATAAAACATTAATCTGACATTTTAATATCAATAAAATTCAGAAAGCTCAGGTTGTTCTGAAAAAAATAGCCAAGCTACCAGTGTGACATCCTACCATTGTTTCATCAGCAGTTAAAGCCCATTGGCTCACACGCTCAGTGCAGAGCAGAGCAGAGACTGTAGAATGAATGCAGAGTTGTTGACAACATGGTGCCCTGAAGTGCTGACCTAGAAGGTTTTTTGATCAGGGATGGTGAGGATATTGCAGCAGTCAATAAAAATGAGATATGAACCTGAATTAAGTCTAAAGACAGGCTCTTCAGTAAATGGAGACAGTCATGCATTAAATTACTTTTTATATTTTTATTACTGGTGTTTTGTCAAGTATACATACATGAATCTTATTCTTCACCCATTTTTTCATGTTGTATTTAATGATAAATGTAGACTGTATTTCACACAGAGAGCAAACACATGATCTGATGAATCAGGCCCTTCATCTCGGTGTAAATGAGAGGAAATGGACCGTGTTCGCTGAGTTAAGGTCTCACAGGAAGTCACTGTATCCTTGCCTAAGGGGAGCAGCTGCAGCGACGTTTCATCATGCACTGGTAAAAACACAGCTGAGCTCATGTTCTCAGGTCTATTATGGTAAATAAAACGTGCCACAAACTGTTGGGGTCATTTTTAAACAAACTCACTGTGGACTCCCTTTTATTTGGAGGTTGTAAAACAGTGGACAGGGTAAGGGGCCGATCACATAGAGGCATCGCTCAAGGTAAGAAAACACAGGGAGCACATGTAGAGAAGATCTGTGTCCAGGAGGGCCGGAAAAGTTTGGAAGATTCTGGGGGTGTTTTTTCTTCATGTCTGCACTCACGTCTCCTTTACTCAGGCTGACCTAATTTTAGACGTACAAGGTCAAATGTCTGGGTCTCAAGTTCAGCCTCACCTCTGATCATGCTGTTGAAGGAGCTCTGATGGATTTCTGTTTAAAGGAACAATCCAACATTTTTGTTGTTTTCATGTCTTGCCTCACTCTCGAGTCCATGAAAAGCAGACAGACTCCATTCTTTAGACCGTGCGTCCAGTAACAAGGAAGAGACAGCCAAAGCTCACCCACCACTAGTTAGCTTAGCTTAAACACTGGGAGTCAGTGGGTACTGTTAGCCTGCCTCTGCCCACAGTCATCAGATAAACTCTTCAGCAACTCTAAATGGTCCTGTGAGCTTGTAGTGATTTGTTTTTACCGGGTTATATTACGTTTTCTTTTACTATCTTCATATTATCTTCTTCTGCTCCTAAACAGAGGCTTTGTAGCGCAAACCTCTGCGGTGGTTGCTTGTCATGAACTCTGGATTGAGGCAAGATGAAAACAACAAAAATGCTGGAGTGTCGCTTTAAGTTTGTGTAAATATTCACTGATTTGGTAATGAATTGATTCAGTTTTAGTGGTTGTAACAAGATTTTCACTCAACACCTCTTTGGCCTTTCCTCTCATTCCTGTCCTGCAGATGTAAGAAACTTCCAGAAGCCGGAGCTTCTCAGCTCAGTCAAGATCCAGAGAAATATTACTGTACAAAAACCAGCAGGACTGAAAGTCTTTGGCCTGTTCGGTGTTTTTCTTTGCTTTGAGGAGGTTCATTCATAAAAGTCAGAACTTAAAGAAGTCAAGCCAATACCTAAGATCCTTAATGTCTTCACCAACAGCTGTGTGCCGCAGGGTTTGCCACGTTCATTAATTATCCGGCAGGGCGAGTCAGGGTGGCGAGAGAAGAATAAGGCCGCTAACGACGACTGACATTTGTCTAAAAACACAAACAGAGTGTAACGTCTGCGGCCCTGAGCTGCTTCACACTCTCTTCATAACCGTGGATCACTTTTCTGGATTTGATTGTGTGGAAACGGAGGTCATTTCACACTGTTAGTTACCTGAGGGAACCTGACATTTAAATGGGCCTCCTCGTTATCGCCTGCTCGCTCGCTCTCTCGCCTCGTTCACTCTCAGCCTCGCTCTCTCGTCCTTGTCGCCTAATGCCTGATATCCATCCACTTTTCTCCTCAATATCCTCCATCAGCTCGGCTCTACGCTCTCCAGATTCTCTCCTTTTATTTCCTCTTGTTTCATTTTCACTCACTTAATTTTCTCCTCTTCTGATCCCCTCGCCTTTTCCTCCCTCGAAGTCGTTCACCTCCACAAACCCAGGAACCTAAAACTGCAGGAGACAAACTCAAAGGGGCTCAAATAAAACCCAAAAGTTGGATGCTGTAAGAAAACACACGACTGCTGTTTTCTGACATAAATATTCATCTTCGAGGCTCGAACATGGAGCAGGTGAGTCAGTCCCACAGCAGATGTGAAATCACATTTTAATTGATTCAAACTTGGCCGTTAAAGCACAAAATGAGCCTGTGAGAGCGGCCACAGGTCTGTTAATGAATCTGATCGATGTGATAAACACAAAGGTGTCACCGTGGACATGCCCCTCTCTCTCTCTCCCTCAGCACTGAGGAGCTGTGCAGTTTCACACAATAACTTTTCATTAATATGCAAATGTTAGACGCACAAGTGCTCCCCGCGGTGTCGGGATTACGACGCGTTTTCAGGTGATTCTTCTTCAAAACAAACAGACAAACACACGGTCAACATGGAGACACAGAGCTCCACATTCAGTCTGCTCGGCTGAGAGAAAAGGTTTTATTCAGAGGTAAATATAGGTTCTTATCCCCTGATGATAAGAGCTGCTGCCTTCTGGTTTCCTGCCATGATGTTGGGCAGAGATGCTGCCATGGAGAGTTGAAAGGATGTTGTTTTTGTGGCAGTGTGATCGGCAGAAATCTTTTCTTTAACAGTGTTGGAGCATTTTTAGGCACAGCTTTGGATCTCAGGGCTAGTTAGAAAAATACAGCTTACAATGTTGCATAAAATAGTGACTTTTGACCTCATAATCCATCATCCAGCCATATCTTTATCACTTATACCTGAGCCTATCCCAGCTGAACTGATCATCAGCCAATCACAGGGCAACATAAAGAAACAGAAAACCATTCACGCGCTTACTCACAGCTAAGAGTTACCAGTTAACCTAACAAATGTGTCCAACTGTGGGACTGGGAGAACATGCAAGCTCCACACAGAAATGCCTGGAAAGACACGGGAGTCGAACCAGCAGCCTTTATTATTATGTATCTGCTGCCTCAAGCAACCCCACTTCAAAAGGACAGAAGTATTCCCTCAACAAAGTATCTCAGTTTCTGTATAAATGTAAGGTTGCAGAGCAGCTGGATCCATCTTTCTAAGCTACAGGCGAGACCACAGCAGAAGTATCTGCTTGTGCAGCGATTAGCATAGATGCTAACAGCTTTAAAAGCAGTTTTATCGGTCTGGACCACATTTCTTTACACTGAAAGCGTTTCTCCATAGAACGGATGTTTTTGCTTCACTTCTGACATGTTTTGGCGAGAGTTTGTTCAACAAAGTGGCTCATGTTTTGGAGTTTACACCACAGCAGTAGCACCCGCCTACTACATTATCTGATTGGCTTATAATAAATGTGATTGACAGAACGATCGTCCAATCACCTGCTGGATTTGCTGTAAGAGGTTCTGCCCTCCCCAAACACTTTCTGTTGTCCAGTTGGTTTAAAAGTAGACGCAGGACTGAAAAATCTCGTCATCCTCTCAGAGAAAGCAGCTCTGATCCTGTGATGTGAAGCATGTTCGGATTCCTGCAGCCTCAGGCCTTCTTTAATTGAAGTGCACATACATTCATATTTCTGCGGGTCGAACTGTCAGATAAGCTCGAAGCTCGACTTTGATCACAGAGGGGAAACCTGCTGTGACTGATAACACGGATGGATGCTTGATGACATGTGTGACGTCCTCGGATCAGTACACTTTGCTGATTACTTTGATGCACAATGGACAGTCAAAGCTGGCCTTCTGGACTGAAGCGTGAGGTGGAGATGCAGCTTAAAGGCAGAGGCGTATTTAGTTATTTGGGGGCCCAAAGCAAACCCAGTCAATGGGGCCCTTCATATCCCTGTTCTGCGCTGACAAAAGTTTTATTATTTTAATCTTGTACCTGGTAACATATCAAAACTAAAAGCATTTCTGTACTTCGGTTCAATTTAGATAAAGGTGAGTATGTTATTTAGGCCACGTGTCCTGCTTTTAAAATCTGTTACAGTTATCTGACAGCTCAAGTTACATAACCATGTTTATATGTCCCCTGTCCAGTGAATAATGTTATCACCAAAAAAGATTTTGAATATTAATGTTTATCATCAACTAAAAAGTGTTAACTTAAGGAAATTCTTCTATTTCCTGATCTAGATAAAGTCCTTTAAATCCTTCTTGAGGATTATCATCTAACAAGTGAATCAACACAATGCTTTTACTGTAATTAATAAGACCATTAAACACCATTTAATATAGTTTTCCATTTCAACCACTTTACTCCTCACATGTTTGTGATGAAAAGTGTCACTCGTGTCGCTCTTCATTTCATCTCTAGTCCTCCATCTTCCTCGGCTGACACTCAGTTGAGTAACAACATTCAGTGTCACTGTGAAAAAGGTGGACACCTTTGGTAGTTTTGATAAAAACTGTTCACTGTCTTCTCGCCTTCTCCTCTTCTCGGCTCCACTGGGGTAAATCTCCAATTGCAGTTTGATGTGTTCTTAAGCACGTTAATTAAGACTAAAACAATAATAATTGCTTTGAATGGAAGAAAACTTTATTAACCAGTTGTTATGAGACGTTTGGGGGCCCCTGGAAATCTTGGGGTTCCAGAGAATTGCCTGTTTGCCGAATGGTGAGTACGCCCTTGCTTAAAGGTCCAGAGTGATGGAGGATGAACCGGTCCGGTTGCCCTGACAGCTCAAACCGCGTCTCCCGTGTGTTTAATGTGATTGTGTGATGCTGTGGCTTTTCACGTCTTCAATGCTCCTGCAGCAGAACAACAGAGGACATGTCACCGTGTGTTTGCAGGATTAACCTTGTGAATAAAGCTCAGTCTGTTTCCATGGCTCTCTCTCTAACACACTGAGGCTCAGCAGAGCACTGCAGCTCTGCACACAAAGGGAAAAATGTAGATTTCATTTAAAAAAAAAAAAAAAAAAACCTTCGATGTCTAACAAACAGCATTGAGAAGACAGTCAGAGGCCTCCAGAGATCTGAACAGGTCTGAAATGTGTTGATGTGGCAGAGGAATGCACAAAAATGTCCCCATATGTGCACTTTCTCCACCACCATGTCAAATAAACAATTAAGATGACATGAGGAATGGATCCATGTTTGTGTCTGCACACCATGAAGGTCAAAGCACAAAACATCACAACCAACGTCAAGAAACAGCAAACATGTCAGCGGTAAATAAAGATTTCAGGACAGAGAAATGTTGACTGAATGGATGTGAAGAAAGGCGTCCATGTTTGTGTGAACAGATCGATACCATTGTTAAGATATTAAAGAAACATCATAAAAATGTCAAGAATGGCTGCCATGTTTATGAAGGAAATATTCCATGAAATAAAGTCCACAAACATGTCAGGTAAATGAAATATTTCTTTAGAAAACAGGCCAGGCTCCTCATTACAGCTTTGAAATATCTTTGGGTCTACAAAAAAAAAGTTTGTAACTGTTAATGAGATTTTTTTGTCAAATTCCTTTAACGATAATTATTGTGTCATTTCTGATGATTTTGTAAGATTCTTTTTTTCTAAGATTTGTCTATATTTCGTATTACGACAGTGAATCAAAAATATTAAAAAGCTCAATTAAAATAAATGTAAATAAAAGCAGGAAACAATGTTTTGCAAATGTGTTCCCGTCTTTAATCAATTATAAATACAAAGACAAGATTCTGAATTTTCAAGCTGATCAATTTCTTTCTGTTTTTTTTTTTTTGCAAACATTCACTCATTTTAAATTTGATGCCTGCAACACACTCCAAAAAACTGTGGCAGGTGCAACAAAAGACTGATAAAGTTGAGAAATGCTCAAACACACCTGTTTGGAACATCTAACTGGTAAACAGGTGAATTAGAAACAGGTGAGCGTCATGACTGGGTAAAGGCTTGGTCATTCACAGGCAAGGACGGGGCGAGGTTCAACACTTTGTCAACATGGACATCATGGACGTGGTGTCCTCCAGGCTGAAGAGGAATAGGACCATCCAGACTGTTATCAGAGCAAAGGTCAAAAGACAGCATCTGTGATGGTGTGGGGGGGTGTTAGTGCCCATGGTATGGGTAACCTGCACATCTGTGTAGGCACAATTAATACTAAAGGTACAACATTTGCTGCCTCCAAGAGACTTTTTTCCTTCATAAGGAAGTTGATATTGCTTAAAGATTCTTCATGTTGCAACCTGCCTATTTAATTTTTCATTTCATTTTATTTTATTTTATTTTATTTTTTATTTATTTATTTATTTATTTATTTTTTAATTTAATGCTCTTATCTATTTTAATGCCTTTATTTGACATTTCTTCTGCTATACTGTGTATAAGAGCAACTGAAACAACCGAATTTCCCCTTGGGGATTAATGAAATATTTCTGATTCTGATACTGATAATGAAGACAAACAACAGAAACCTTGGACTGTTAAGCAACTGAAGTAAAACATCAAGCAACTAGAAAAACACTCAGAGGGCGCAGACCTCCACCAAGCAGCTTCAGTCCACTTTGGCGAAAATAGTCCTATCTGGCAATGTTACGGAGTCCTTTAAAAAAATTCCTCTATCCCAATGGTGATCCGGATCAGTCCCAAAATCTAATCATTTATTCCTTATCCCATTCCACACATTTCCTGAAAATTTCATCCAAATCCATCCATAACTTTTCAAGTTATCTTGAACACAAACAGACAGACAGACAGACAAACCAACGCCGGCAAAAACATAACCTCCGGAGGTAAAATTGAAAAAGAATTCAGAAAGCTTCAACGGTTATTGTCCTTTTCAAGTGTTGATAAAAGCAACAGTGATGCATCACAGTGGTAAACATAACCCTGTCCCAGCTTTTTTGGAACATTTTGCAGGCATCAAATTTAAAATGTAGTTTTGCTATAAAAAAAAAACAAAAAAAAAACACTGAGTTTCATCAGTTGGAACATTAAATATCTTATCTTTATAGTGAATTCAATTGGCTATATGTCAAAAAGTATTTGCAGAGCATTGTTTTTACTTATGTTTTCTGTACCAACTTCTTTGGAAATGGGGTTAAAATCTGAAAGACTAGCTCACACTCTGCAGTTTACACAAAAGGATCCAGAAGAAGTCCATCTCTTGGGGCTCAATCATTGGAGTCCTCCTCTGAAAGCCTTACATCATAGAATCAGATAACCGATCAATACTGTAAATATTAACAACAGCAGAGTTACTCTTGATCGTCAGGGTAATGATCAGAGAGAAATCGATCAGCTCATCCCTGAAGCTGTGATGAAACCAGATCATACAGCGCTGAAAGAGCAGATTACGTCTCTTCTTACATCACTGCCTCGCTCCACATGTTAAAAATGAAGTTCATCCCTCTGGAGGGCTCGATTCTTCTCCCTCACCTCAGCCCACGGTCAGAGCATCATTCTCATGAATCAGGAATGAAGTTCTTCAAATCCTCCACACAGAAGATGCCCAAAACATCTACAGTCAGACTCAGAACAACAACGAGAAAGATGATGATATACAGACGAAGAAGACCAAGAGAGGGGGAATGACAAACAACGCAAAACAACAGCAAACAGACGAGACAGACAGAAGACCTTAGAGGAACCAGGCATTAAAGGCAGGGTGATCATATTCTGAAAACCCAAAAACAGGGCCCTCAGCAGCATGTGCTGCTGCATGATGCTAAACATCTGACAGGTAGGTTCACTGGAATAATGCCAGCGGTCCAGTGCAGCGCTTTATTATAAATAAGAACCCTGTTACTACTATGAATATAAATGGCCACCTGGTCTTTTTTGCCTTTTTGTCAATAAATGTGTCAGAAAATGCCCTTTGTGTAAATTATTTTGCCTTTGTTCAGGTAAAAATAAAACATTCTAGCAAGTATCTGTTATTATTAAGTTGTAAATGCTTAAAACAGTGTGTAATTACAAGACGAGAAAAAAGAGACTTGAATTTTCAACAGGTTCCTCTTCATAAACAATTCTAAATGAACATGTATAACACTTTTGAGAAAACAAATCTGAAACTCAACGTGTTTTTTATTATCTATTATTTAACTATTTATGAAATCCATAAAACACGAACTATGATGAAAAAGACAATGACAAAAAAGATGAACTGGGCGAAAATACGGCAAAAGAACGGCAAGAAACACTTCAGAATGATACTAATGTCATTATTTGGAGTATTTTTACATTATTTACACATAAAATACCGATAAACCACCAATAAATGACTCACGTTTCTCTCTGAATCCTCTCTCTGCTCTCCAGCTCAGTCAGCTCACTTCCCGTCCCTCCCCCTCAGGTAATCCAGCCTGTACTGTAATGTACCGTAAATCAGTGGAAAGCTCCCCTTCTCAGCTTTCAGAATCTGGAATTACTTGGATAGTGTGGACACTTGAGGAGTTACGGTAGTAATTAGGTAGGAATTTTATGAAATCCCCACGGACATAATTTTACGACAAAAGGAGGACATGTCCAGGCAAAAGAGGACGTATGGTCACCTTACCCTAGACAGGTGCGTAACACCAAGGGTGTTTGTCCAAAAATGAGACGTGGTCAGGCGCAGAGCTAGTGTGTTCCTATACTGAGAATGCAGAAAGTAATCGCACCTTCAACACCTGAAACATGGTCCAACAGGTAAACATCAGAGCATCTGATGATAAAATTGGTTTTAGTTTGTAACAGGTCAGAGAGCATGACAGTCTGAAGCCCTCCTCAGTGCTAAAACAAGCACGAAATCTACGATTATCATGCAGCAGAGCAGCAGGGCAAAGTTGGATCTCTTTCACCTTCAGAGCTCCTTAATTCTTCATGCCGTGGCCTCAACAAGGTGCTGATCTGAGGGGGCGGAGCTACAGGGGGCTACGACATGATCAACTTTGCACCAATGTTCCCTCTGACTTTTGTCTGACAAAACATGCACAAAATCCCATCGCTCTAAAAAACCAAAAAACATGGCTGCCTTTCTTCTCAACCATCCTCTGCACTTTCACAGTCATAAATCACCAGTTTATGGCTCTTCCTGTCTGCCCTGTCTTTGGATATGATAACAGGGGGAACCATAGCGTTCCTGCACAGACATTCAGACTCAGACAGCAAATATTAGTATATGATCTGTTTTTTTGTTCTTTATCGTCATGCAATAAGAGTTCTTTTATTAGGCTGAATCTGCAGCATTAAAAATAACAGCGTACATGTTTTTTTAATAATATTCATGGCTTGTTTTCTTGCCTCTGGCCAGCCCTCGCTCCATGCAAAGTTTGAAAAGCAGCTCTGAATTTAAAGAGGATGAAGAAAGGGAAGAAGAGAACATTTCAGGGCTGCATCGCCTGGATACAAACACTCAGAGCAAAAGAAAACAGACCACGCGGCTGCTTTAATTTCTTTTCATCACCTTCCCCTCTCCCTCTCCGAGCTGCGACCTTGAGCTCCTGTGAGTACAGAAATAACAGCGGCTCAGAGGTCTTTTGTCACGTAGCGAGCCCAGACATCAACCAATCAGCTCTCTGCACGAGGCATGTGCTTCGACACGGAGGACGTGAAACACACTGTAATTAAGACGAGTGTTCGCGGGCTGGAGTAATGCTTCTCATGTGTTTCCTGCCTGAGGACTGAGCATCCTGTTCCTCAGTCCTGTTGCATTTCAGTGATGTGCTCACTGTGGGCTGCAGCACGAATGCAGCCAGGTGAAGCCCCCCCCTCCAGGCTCAGATCATTTACAACCATGTGATTAGTGACAACCTGTGTATTGAATGAACCAGACTCACTGGAACGAGATGCTTTTTATGTCCTAGGGCTCAAAATAGACGGGTACAAGTAAAAATAATGAATAAGAGCAAAGAGATGGAGAAGAAAATAACTGCTAATCATAATGAGATGGATCTGAACTGGCTGATTATGGATGTGAGGAGAGCATTGTTGTAAAATATGGTAAATAATCTGTGCTGGATTGAGAGCTTTAATCACAATTACTGTGCCGAGCTGCTGTGAGTAATCGCTTTAACAAACAATCCCCTCCGGTCCTGCAGAGCCCCGATCTCTGCATGCAGCTCCGCAGTCACAGAAAAATCCTCGACAGTGAAACATTGGACCAAAATATCCCTGAAAGCAGCGAGCTGAATCACAAATGGTTTGTTGTGCAGCGCCTGGCAGGAGAACTTCCCTGTCTGTGAGTGACAATATTAAACAGAGATGATCCAGATCTGCTGGTTTTAAATGAACCACTTTGAGTTCGGGTTCAGATTAATCACCCTAAAGTGAAATGTCCAGGACTGTGGAGTCCTGCCTGGGGCTTTGCTCTGACCAGTGGTTGCTGTCCTTGCCCACTGGAAGAGCACTGGAGCACCGAGCAGCTCGAACCACGAGGTCACAAAATCACGAGAAAACTACAACCTCACCAGCAAACTAGTGTTGCCAGATTTTTCTACTGAAATAAGTAACCAGGTCAATTAAACAAGCCCAAAACAAGCCACCTCCTTTTCTTCTGTTGTGAATTATTACTACATAAAGTGTGTTTTAATTTTCATCTACATTACAGTGTTAATGTTGACAGCCCTTTTTAATTTAGTTTTAGTTTTAGTCTTTTGCCTAAACATCTTTTAGTTTTAGTCATAATTTAGTCATCTAAATTGTTTTAATTTTACTTTAATCTTAGTTGATGAAATTTCACAACATTTTAGTCGATGAAATCTGCTGTAAATTTAGTCGACTAAAATATGAAGTGTAAAGGGTAAGACATTTTTATGTTTCCTTGAATTTCTGAAGTCATGTTTTACACTTGGATAAAATCAAACATCTAATAACCCTTTACTGAATGCTAGTAAAGTCTGAATGTATAAATGAACAGAAACAAATTAAACTTTTGTGTGAAATGCAGTCACCTTTATTTAGTCTACCTGGCAGAGCATCTCAGTTACAATACCAGAACTGACAACAAACAGTGAACCTGCTCTACATGAATATATCAATTCATAAAGAGAGGAGCTCTGATTGGATCGCCTAACTTGTCTCTACTTTCTACATGACCAAATTAGGTCTGATTGGATTAAGTCTCTGTCAAACATTTTAGTCTAGTTTTTATTTGTTGATGAAAATGTCAGTTCATTTAGTTTTAGTTTTTGTCCATGTGCACTAGTTTTTATGAGTTACTGTCTAGTTTTCATCAGGGGAAAAAAGGTTGTTGACGAAAACTATGATGAAAATAATTAGTCAACAAAATCAACACTGGTACATTACATTTCAATTTCACTGACATTTTTTTGTTTGTTTCTTAATCTACTTAATCAACAACTGTTACAAGGCATGAAGTCCTTGGTGAAGTTAAAATATTGAACACACCCAAACATTAGAAACATCAGCGTTTTGGTTCCTATTTTACTCAACCATGATGGAAGCAGAAGATCAACCTATCAAAGAAAATATCTGCTGATAATTGGCTGTCAATGCATGATAACTGGATTCAAAAACCACAGTTTCCATGTGATTTTGTGCCTGAAGCTGCTCAGGGCTGTGCTCCACCGAGCAGTGCTTCAGATGGATCCAAGGGCATGAGCCGGGAGTTGAAGGAAAACCATGGCACAGGTGGTCTACCTGGAAATTTCAAGCTACAATTGTCTTTTTATATTCATATCCCTGCTTGAACAAATGTAAAATTAAGTTATGCTTTGTCATCATTGTAGGGATGCAGTCAACTCTCCCAAACAAGCTGCCCAAAAGCCGATTCAACGATGCACTCAAAACCAGTGGTGCATCACTTTGAATCCATGAAGGGAAACATTCCCAGAGCGTAAACCATGCTGATCGTTGACACTTTTATAGGAAAAGGCAGCTCTTATGAGTAAAACTAAAGACTTCTGTCAAAAGATATGAAAGTAAAGTGTTGCTGTGAGCTAAAAAAAAAACAGAATCAGCTTCAGCTTGCAGCTTAATCCAGTTCATGTGGATGTCCTCTGGCTGAGTACAACCATAAATAAACCTGTGGACATAGATGATGCTCTCCAAAGCTCTCTGTAAAATGAGCAGATGTACGGGACAGGAATAGAAACAGGAGGTAAAGGAAGAGGCAACAGTTTGCACTGACATTGACTTGACCTCCTCTGGATTATTAACGACAACGAGCAACAACCTGCAGAGAAAACCCTCCATCTGTGGAGCTGTTCCTCATGTCGGGGCCTCTGCCGATTCATTGATCTGCACATGACGTGGTGGAGCCGCTCGAAGGCTGAAGGCCGTCATGCTCTTGTGTCGAATTGATTGGGCGCGAGCTGCTCTTATATGATTACCGGGCCTCGACTCTTGAAGGTGAGCGGCACAAAATGAGCAGTAATTCCCCGTATCCAGCCGGGCTCAGACAACAGAAACATTCATCAAGGTGTGCTGATGAAACTCTGAGACAGACGGGAGAAAGGAGGCCGACACGTCTGGTTTGTGGATGTCACTAAGCCGGGTACATGAGCGCTCGCGTTAAAATGAGAGCTGGCAGCCAAATCCACTTCACTCTTTACTCTGAGAGAGAAAGGCTGTGCTGAAAAAACTGCCCCAAGGCCAGAGGAGATGGACAGTCTGCCTCACCATCCATTACAGGAGAAGCATTTACTGTCAGCAGAGGGGAAAACAAGTGGGAGCAGACCATCTGAGATCGAACAGGTACAGTCTGATTGTCTTACTTTAGATGATGTGGGGGATGAAACAGATTTACAACTAAATCCACAGAGCAGAAAGTCCTCTGAAGGAAACCCTAAAGGTACTGTGCCTGGAATTGACCCTTCACTAAGCCCCTCCCACAAACAGCTACTGTCCAATCCTACGTTAGCAACCGTAACCATGCACGAGAGGCCTGTCAAGCTTTGGGCAGAACACAATGTGCCTGAGCGGTGTGCATACGGGACTAGCCAGTCTGATAGTCGATTTCCGAGAAGTTTGGAGAGTGGTGTTGAGAAGAAAGAAAGATGCCGGGTGTGGATAAAGCACAAGAACACTAACATTTGTTTTCCAAAGTAAGGTGCTATATAACATTAGCTAACCATAGCTCTGTGTGTTAGGTAAGATAGGTAAGATAAGTTAGCAAACAAAGACGTCTCTGTAGTAGGTTACTTCTGTTAAACCTTGACAGGGTTCCCACTCTTTTCCAGAAATCATTTTCCAGGACTTTTCCAGGACGTTTTCCCCTCCTTAAAATGAATTTATTTCTAACTCTCTGGCATGAACATTGTCTGCTAGCATCTTTTATAGATATATTTTGCTGATTTACCGTTTAAGCAGCTTAAATTTTATTTTGCCATGTTTTATTATTTTTTTTCTGTCACATTTGTTTTGAGTTTGTATATTTTATTCTTTAACTTGCATTATTTTATCTACTCATATTTTATGGCTAAGTTACCAAGTACATTTTTACTCCATTTCCTATGTTTGATTTTTGTTCACTGACAAGTCAGAAGGAAGATAAATCATTGTCCAGGACAATTCAAGCTTTTCCAGGACATTTTACTTTTTTCATCATTTTCCATATGTTTTCCATGACTGGAAAATCGGACAATCATTTTCCAAATTTTCTAGGAGGCGTGGGAACCCTGCTTCAGCCACTGGGTAATGTTTCAGCTAAAGAAATATGAGTAACAGACAGAGACAAGTTCTGACATACTGGTATCTGTTAGCATTTTGTGAACAGATGCCCTAGGAATGGGCAAACACAACGATAATGAAAGCTAGCTTAACATTAACTTACATTTAAACAATATATTGCCTTACCCAGCTGTACAAGAACATTGTTGTTCTTGTATGATTCTTTTGAACGTGTATCTCTCAAAATCATACTGGAGACCTTTCTGTCTGTTTCTTTCTGATATCTCTGAAGAATTTGTCCAGAAATTTGCAGATATTTCTTGAGGAATATCATTCACCGGTATCGCTAAAAACTCTACATTTCTCATTCTAGGAGGGAAAGCTCGACAGGCATAGCAACAGTAACCAAGGGGGGCGGGGCTTAGTGAAGGGTCATTTACTGCAGATATAACTGAAATATTTAGAAAAAGACCGATCCTGCGTGACATGTATGTTTTATGTTCTAGGTTCTAATAGGATGACATGAAGCGTGTTTTCTATAGCACGTCGTGCACGGAGGTTCGGGGCATGTCGGTCTATATTTTCTATCTTCACTATGCATGCTCTCAGTGAAGAGAGGATGGATTTTGTGCCTTGATTGCAATGCAAATCGAACCAATCAGAGCGTCTTCTATAATTCCCTTCAAATCAGTGCTTGTGAATACAGCGGGATTATTTAATTCCTCTCCTTTTATTGTGCCACTAAACTCAAAGAACACAGACAGAACAATGTTTGAAATATGTTTGTGTTTAAATTAAAGTGATTTCCTTTACTTAAGTATCCAGAGCATAAGGAATCATCCAAAAGACAAACCAGAAACTTCCACAAAAGCGAAACCTAATTAATTATTAAAACCTCCAGTTAAAACCAACAGAATCGGACTTTTCTGTGTTTTTTATAGACCTGTTTATGGTACATCAAGCGCCTGTTGGCTTCAAGCTATTTCTTTTCTCAATTTCCTGCAGGAATCCTTGAATCTGTTCTCATGAAACACACTGGACAGTTTGTTTTATTATCTGTTAGTATAATTATCAGGAAGATTCATTAGTAAGTATACAAATATTTTAAATAAAGCACCATGTTTTGAGAAAAAATTCATCCAATGTGCGTTTTTTCTTGTTTTGGGGAGTATTACGCACCCTGCAATAGCAAGCCGTAGCATAGCAATAGCGCACTAAGGAGTACAGTAAAATAGCCACACTGTCTCTATCTCGTTATGAACTTTAATGTAATTTGATCAACATATACTCTTATATTAAACATTAGAGGTGCTGTCGTGCATCCCAGTGAGTGAGAGACAAGCTCAGTCAAGTGTTTTGATTTCCTGGGTGTGTCTCAATCTCTTTAATTTGTCGTCAAAATAGCAGAAACACTCTTACTGCAGATTTTAGTCTTTGGACCAGGTATGATAAGGTCTAAAGTCACTTTCTGAGTCTTCAAGTGAGGAACACTCTAGCCATCATTTACAGACAAAAACACAAACAGGAGTGCATGATCATTCGCTATCTTAATAGTATGAGTGCACGGCGTATAAATAATACCTGCGTCAGGCTGAAATTAGGCAAGACACCTGTACTTAATGCATATGATAGGGCGCTCTTTATCTTATTCATATTTGTGAGGTGTACCTGAGATGGACCGCCATGATTCCTTTAACAACCTTCATTTAACTTTTTATTTAACCTTTATCCTTACAGGTGATATCACTGAGACATGGGGCCGAATTCTTTTATTGTTGAGTGAGACTTTGGATTTTATGATGCCGCTCCACATTCAGATGGAGGCTCAGAGTTTGGTGTGAACATCATAAAGCATGGATCCATCCTGCCTTGGATCAGCGGTTCAGGCTGCTGCTGGTGGTGTGTGGAGATTTTCTTGGCACACTTTGGGCCCCTTAATCCCACCTGAGCATGGTTCAAACCCCACAGTCTATCTGAGTATTCTGAGTCCCCACAGTCACCTGACCTCAATCCAGTAAAGCACGTTTGGGATGTGGTGGAACAGCTGTGTGATGCCTTCAGTCAACATGGACCAACATCTCTGAGGGATGTTTCAGCATCTTGTTGAATCTATGACATCAACAATTGAACAGCTCTGGAGGCAACCTAGAACTAGCGAGGTGTACCTAATAAAGTGGCCAGTGAGTGCACGTGCTGGGTTAATCGGCCCCTTCAGCAGCAGGGCTTCCTGCTCCTCTCCTGGTAGATGTTGGTGAGTGATGTCCTCGGCATCATAATGAGTTAATTTATAGTGTTTAAAGTGGATTAGAGCCCAGTCTTTCTCTCAGCACCATGATGAAATCTTTTGTAATTTATAATTCCTGCATGCGGTTAGAGGATTACTTCCTCTTGAAACAGTATTTCAGGGCTGTTTTCAGCCCAAACACAGTATTTTATCACATTTAAAGTAAACTAAAGTGAGGTTTTAGCCTGCTGGTGATCCAAGATTAACACTGTGCCAGTGAAAGCTTTACGGCCCTTGAAACAATATCACTGCTCTTCAGTAATGGAGCCTCTTCCTCCGTCTCTGACCTTGTCTCAGGTAGCAGCAGCGGCGTGTTTATCCTCCCCACCTTTAAATATTTATGAAAATGCAGAGCGACGGCGGCCTGTTGCCTTAAATCCTCACGGTGGATCCTATGAATCTGATTTGGGGGCTTCCTGCACTCCATATACTTTCTCATTATCCTCTTCTCATGTCGGAGGATGGGGTCCCCTGAGGTCAGGCGAGGCGGCCGCGGGGGGGCGGCGAGACGAAATTACTTCAAATTATTTTGGACGCCTCGGCAAACGTCGCCCTTGGGTGAAGCGTACAGTATGACACCTGTACGTGACATATTTTAGCAGACGGCGGAGGATGGATCGCTGTGATTTAAATATCTTCACTCACAGCTGTCTCTCTGACAAGCCTCCCCCTTCCTCTTCCTCTTCCTCTTCCTCCTCTCCACTCTCTCTCATGTTCCGTTATCGCCTCCATTTTCTCCTCCGGGCTCATTTTTCTTCTCTCTTTTCAGGTGATAGCCAGAGCCAAAGGAGCATTTTCTGGTCTTACCATCATCTGTGTGATCTAATATTAGGAACCACTTATCTAAAGAGTGCTTGAAGGGATTTTCCTCAAACTTTTCACACACCTCCGCTCTCTCTCAAGGTGAAATTTGTTTGATTTTGGCAGTCATGGGTCAAAGGTTAAGAGCCTCAGGTTCATTCTGTAGTTTGAAGGCAGTACCTCAAGTGCTCTGAGAGATTATTTCTGACTGAACACGAAGGAAGTCCTAAAGCTGAGAATTAAAGATTGTCACATGATCACTGGCCAAACAAACGATTTGTCCCCTTTTTGGCCCATTTCAACTTCTGAAAAACATTCACCTCAGGACAGTGTTGCCAACCTGGCGACTTCCTCATTAATTCCAGCAACTTTTCAAACCCTCTTGGTGACTATTTTTTTGTCAAAGCAAGTAGCGACAAATCTAGCTTCTTTTTCTGATGAAATTGCCGACTTTTCTGGCATTTTTGGAGACTCATGAAAGCGGTGTTAATTTAGTTGGCTTTTTTTTATCATAGTTTTTGTCAGCAACCTTTTTTTCCCCTGACAAAACTAGACAGTAACTTATAAACACAAGTGCACATGGACAAAAACTCAAACTAAATTAACTGACATTTTCATCAACAAATAAAAACTAGACTAAAATGTTTGACAGAGACTTAATCCAATCAGACATAATATGGTCATGTAGAAAGTAGGGATAAGTTAGGAATATATCCAATCACAGCTACTTTGGTTGTGTGGAAAGGTTGGATGAGTTCAGAGGGACATCCAATCACAGCTGCCTTAGCTTGGTGGTGGTGGGATAAGTTGTGGAGCGATCCAATCAGAGCTCCTTTCTTTATGAATTGATATATTCATGTAGAGCAGGTTCACTGTTTGTTGTCAGTTCTGGTATTGTAACTGAGATGCTCTGCCAGGTAGCCTAAATAAAGGTGACTGCATTTCACACAAAAGTTCAATTTGTTTCTGTTCATTTATACATTCAGACTTTACTAGCATTCAATAAAGGGTTATTAGATGTTTGATTTTATCCAAGTGTAAAACATGACTTCAGAAATTCAAGGAAACATAAAAACTGCCTTACCCTTTACACTTCATATTTTAGTCGACTGAATTTACAGCAGATTTCATCAACAAAACTGAGAAATTTCATCAACTAAAAATAGACTAAACAATTTAGATGACTAAATTATGACTAAAACTAAAAGACGTTTAGGCAAAAAACTATAACTAAAACTAAATTAAAACGTGCTGTCAAAATTAACACTGCGTGAAAGCATGTATCGTTCTGCAGTTACTTTCCTCAATAAATAAATAAATAAAAAATAAAAAACAATCATCAGAATCAACAAAAATGAATTCATTTTTAGTTTGTTTTTTACTCCCCCTTTGTCTCTTCCATGACATTATTCCTTTCTTACAGCATTCATAACAATTACATGCAAATTGCCAACAAAGTTCAGGAGTCGGCACATAATGGACCCACGTGAAGCCGTGAAGTTGCAGCAGCATCAAGGCTGACTGAGAATAGAGGTGGACTTTGCATCAACATCGACTCTCGCTCAACAATAAATCAGAGTTTTGAGGTCATGAGTTAAAGATCACTGACTCTCATGATGATCGTGACCATCGCTGCTCCATCACGGCTCGTGGAGCCAGAGAACCACCAGGATAGGTCTAGTCCCTCATCCCACGATTAGTTTTGCTCCACTGCGAGCGCTCCATGACCTCCAACGATATCTAATCAATTTGTCGATGGTTTTTCTTCCTTTAATGAATTTAGAGCAGATCAAAGAGCGCAGATAAAGCACTTCCTCTTTCTGCCACACACAGATATTCAAGCTCTGCTCTTAAACGAAGATCAAACATTCAGTCACACTCTTTCTTATCAGAAACTCCTTCTATCACCAACACTCACTGGGCCTCCTGCTCTCCGCACACACAGCCTCATGTTTATTTATAACATGCCAATATGGAGCACTTCAAAGAATTGTCCAGTATGGAAAAACAAGAAGAAGAAACCTCCCCGAGCTCCTCTGCCTGCGTCTGTCAATGAAACCACAGCTCCCCAGAAGAAACAGAGCAGATACACTCAGCTACACGTCCATGTGGTCCAAGAGAAAAGAAACCGATCACCACGATCGGCTCTTTGTTGCCAAAGCTGCTCATGATGCAAACATGACGACAGCTGCGTCTGGAGATTTGATCCTGAGCAACAGAGGCACCCACACTGTGCTGGGACTGACTGGAAAACCAATGAGATGAGAGCTCCATCGGCACTCAAATGTGTGATTCATGCTTCACAAGTAAGTTAATTTAGACACTGTACCACCAGAAAATGGTCCTGAAGGGAGAAAGTCCTTTGATTTAGGACTGGAAAAATGTGGATTAACATAAAAGTCACGATAAGCGTTTGAAAACCAAAGGAAGACTACTTCATGCTGTTTTATGGGAGAGGAACTGAACACGTTGCTCCAGCAAAAATTAAATTCACCTGCTGTTGTTTTCAGTTTGATCTGACTAGGGCTGGGTATTTCATTCAGCCTCACAATACGATACGTATCCTGATACTGAGGCTATGATGTGATACTTATCCCGTTAAGCATAAACTATGGACATTTATTACACCTTTATCAGAATTCCTGACAAATTTAAATTTGTTTTTTTTCATTGCAAAAAGAAAAAGATTGTTCTACAACTCAAGATGCTTAAATTTAGGTCCTCAAAGATGTTAGACTTGAGTTAAAATTTTGAACGTGCTTCATTCATGAAGTTTGGCTTCGACTTTGAGTTGTGTCGTTGACAGCATCTCTCAAAGCGTATCGACAGCAGCTGTCACAGCATCTGAGGCTGAATCGATTCTGTAGAATCAGTATCAATACAGGTATCGGTAAAAAGTGCATGACAATATTTTGCCATATACGTAGATATTCTGAGTGTGAGCATAAATGGTTGTCTGTCTCTCTATGTGGCCCTGCGACTGGCTGGTGACTGGTTCAGGATGTACCCCACCTCTCACCCAGTGTCAGCTGTGTTAGACTCCAGCTTCCCCTGCTGAAAATGCTCAGCCCTGACCTGGGATATTTACTACGTAAGCTTCATTTAAACCTTAGAAGCCTACAAGTCGTCTGTAAAATGGTTGCCATGGTGAATTATTAAGAAAAGGTGGGATAACTTAAAGGATGAGGAGGAGCAGAAGGTCTATGTCAGAAATATGCAGAAGGTGAGAGCCTATGTTCACCTATAAGATTACACTACAGGATCCTTTAACCCTTTGACTGGCATTCTAACCATGCGGTTGACTTTTTGCTGCCATACCACAGTATTTAAAACTCTGAAAGCCTGTCTTTGTCTGTTTTTCGTTATTCACCTCTCTGAGTCGCATTTGTAACACCAATTTGTATCAACTGCGTGGCACTGCTGTACATATAATTGTTTGAAAACTAGAAAAAAATCAGATGTGAATTGTTGCTGCGTAGCGCCTCAGGTATCTCACACAGTAAGAGCAAACATCAGAGTCAGAAAAAACATTTTCACATACTTCCAGATCCTCTAAATATCATTATTTAGTTGAAGGAAATAAATTTGACAATAAAAAATGTATCTGTGATTCCTCATAAAACTGGGTCAAGTGCTAAACATCTGGATTTTGCTCTCTGGGATGTTTTCATATGAAAAAACAAACATTTTGTTGCAGAAATGAAGGAAATCCATTCATGACCTGCATATCTGCTTTCTGATTGGGTAATCTGAAAATTAAAACCTGAAATGCTGCTAAACTTGTTGCAAATGTATTTCTTAGTTTGGCAGTCAAAGGGTTAAAGGGCTGACGATCTCAGAGCTGAGTCGTGTTTCTCCATAAAAACGTGCCACAGGTTGTAAAATGAGGGCCCTGTATCTGCAGCAGCAGACATTTTGCTTGAATCTGTTGCAGGGATCAACAGCGTGAGGCAGCAGGTCGCTCTGTCTGATCCAGGCTCTAACCCACGACGTCTGACAGCGCTGCGAGCAGAGAAATTTATAGCACAAGCCGCCCGCTGGGAATCCAGACGCCACAACAGCTCCGTATCAGCACCTCGCTCCACTACACCTCCCACGAGCTCACGACACATCCTCGGCATCAGCAGAAGCTAAAAAAACCCCGAGGGCAGCTGCTGTAAATGACTAACTGATGAGGTCTGTGTGTTTTGGTGCTCGTCTGCAGATCAGGCAGCGCGAGCTTCTCCCTGCAGCCAAGTGTATCTGCATCGTAGCCTCGGCATATGTCGCTGTGGGCACACATCAGCCCCCCCTCCCTCAAAGAAATCTGCCATGAGCTGATCTGCTCAGAGCAGACAGGCTCTTGTTGATCCTGCTGATGTTTGGTCCACAAACTTCAAATGTTTTACTCCCAGAGCTGCTCTGGTCTGAACCAGACGGATGGTTTATCCAGACTTTACTGTACGAGCCACTAATGTGGACCCTCAGTGTTGTTTACAGCCGTGCTATGGCATCTGAAACCCTCTCACATATGGATAATGATCGTTTATGCTGCTGTTATGCAGGAATTCATCATCCTCAATCGCTCATCAGACTGAGATATACAGTATCTGTGTAAGTCGACAAAAAGAATCAGATTCTATCTCATGTCTCTCAAAAGCAAGAAAATTATATCATAGTCTGATAACAGGATATGATTGGATAATTATTTAGCTTTCATACAGCACATCACTGGTTCATATTTGGTCACAGGTGACTGGACTACAATCAGGTTTGTAGAACATGTCAGATTGCTTTTGTCGAAGTTTTGAGTTTAATTTGATTTTTGAAGAATTTTCTTTGATATTTTCCAGCATTGATGACCAAGAAATCAAATAAAAATTGTGAATGGTGATAAATGAACGCCTTCGACACTCTCTGAACAATCTCTGCTCTTCTCCTCATGTCATGAACGAGATCACTCCCCCTTTTGTACCCTGCAGGAGATCCAAGACTGAAAAATCGAACCACAAAGCTCAGCCACATTCAGAGGAGGTATCTTGAGATATTCATTCTTCAACTAGTCGAAGTGAAAGAAACCTCATGGCCAGAGAAGAAGACATGGAGCATGCATCATGAGAATGTAAACAAACACCACTGCTGTTCCCCGTGTCCTCTTGTTGCTCACATCGGTCATAGAGGAGCAGAAGATCACTGTTAAAGCTGTGACACTGAATTCATCATTGTTTCTGTTGTCAGGGTTTGTGCATTCAGTTCAAGCAAGAGACGGGGCTGTGATGTCATCATTTCTGAAGCTATCCATATTCGTTGTTCACACAAAAATGTAACTATAAGTCTAAAATACACTGAGTATAAACAAGTGTAACATTTATACCACTGTGGACAAAAAATGACCCATTGAAACCCATTGAAACTGCAATTTTGATCTTCCTTCCATTAAAGCATAATTCCTGCATTTTATTGTTTCTGGGTGTCAAAACTATTTTCCATCAGCTGGAGCCATTTTAATTATTTGATATGAGTGTGAGTATTTGTCAATGCACAGACTTTGCATGAACTAAACTAAAAATGATGAATTCTCCAAGAGAAAAGAAACCGATAGTGCATTCGGTTCAAGCAAGAGGCGGGGGCTGCGTCATCATTTCTGAAGCTATCCATATTTGCTGTCCACGCAGAAACACAACTGTTAGCTCTGGGATTTCCAAAAAATGTGCATTTACAGGCTCCTGAAACGCCATTGTCATGTGGACAAAACACCTACATGATTAAACCCTTGTGCAGATATGCCTGACTTTGTCTCTGTGCGGACGGCCCTGATCGATCCCTGATTTCCTGGGGCACCGTCGTGGCCTCACTAAAGCCTCCTGAAGACGCCTCATCTCTAAGAAATAGCCTGATTTGGGATTGAATCTGGATTTGTGCAACTGATACCTTTACAGTCGCCCGTGACTGAATATGGAAGACCAATGTGTCAAAAGAAAACAAAACGATCATGCCATTATTCCCTTTTTCTGTTTTTTTTAACTTTATATTTACATTTTTGTTTTTTAACAAATATTTGGAACAATAAACAAACAGGGTCATCTTTTCACCTCATAAAATTAACATTAAACTATTCATTAAATAAGATAAAAGAATTAAAATTAACAATAAGAATAAAATAAGGCGTGAAAGTGAGAATTTCCTTAGTCTCCTTTCACAAGTCGATTAATGTCTGTTCACCTCAAAAGTCTCCTGTTATTCCAGAACAAATTTCACAAAGGACAAAGACATCACTTCAGGTTACAGTTTAATTTCCAGTTTTTCCAGTATTTTTCTCCTTTTTTGGGAGCATACCGCATGGAGAATGTCATTTGTTTCATTTTATAATGTCCTGAATTATTCCTTTCACTTGGTGATCGTTGGAGGATCCTTATTCACCCATTTCCTGTCCTTTTTACAGTTTTATGATATATATATATATATATTTGGATTATGAGAGATTTCACACTGCATGTCCAAGTTTTTCTCTCCATGTGATGTAAAGATGAAGTAGTTTTATAAAATCTACAACACAGTAAATGTCTTAACAAGCAGAGTGCAGCCTTAAAAACATTTTAACCTCTTGACTTCTGCTCTTTGGTCAGCGGAAGGATGAAGTGCCTCTGGGTTTTAAGTAAACTCGTCCATGTGGTGTCGAGTTAAACTCAAAGTACAATAAAGACTCATTGAGTCACTCCAGCCGTCTGACCTCATTCTGCCAGCTCTCCAAATAAAGTTTAAAATCGGCCCAGAAACCTTAGAGAGTTCAGTCTGGTTCACGCAGAGCAGGGATAATTTATCCATCTAATATTTCTGACATCTTATTTCAAAATGTTTTAATTCTTTTTATCAGTTTATGAGCCTCTGGATCCAGAAACAGTCCAAAAGTTAACACTTCATCAGGGTGACGAAAAAATCACAGCTGGATCTTCATTAAGATTTGTCTTTAATTTGTTCATACTAAAACAGATATGACTTCTGCATTTTGTTCATCGTGTTCTCAAATTTACTCAGGTTCCCAAATGTATTCATAAGCACAGATTTAATCTGAATATTCAGAATAAAACTCCTGATAATCTTCAATATTCTGTAATATTAAAAGAGTACAATATTCTTAAAGACTTAAAGTGCATTTATAGAGATG
Source organism: Cetoscarus ocellatus (assembly GCA_037902135.1). Taxonomy (NCBI): domain Eukaryota; kingdom Metazoa; phylum Chordata; class Actinopteri; order Labriformes; family Labridae; genus Cetoscarus; species Cetoscarus ocellatus. The sequence goes on along the minus strand of JBAMNC010000067.1, from coordinate 178,319 downwards.
ATTTATTCTGAATAAATGTTCTTAATTATCTTATTTCATTAAAAATAATTTATTAAAGCTTTGAGACCTTTGTGCACATTTTATGCACTCTCCATTCTTAATCTTTAAATAATTTTGTCCCTCTTCACACATGTGGCATGAATTTTAGCAAGATTGTGCATTTATTTAACCGTATTATTTCCAGCTCAGCTCCTGCAGTAATTCTAAAATACACTGTGAATGAACAAGTGTTACACTCATACTGTTTAGGGCAAAAAATGTCCCATAGAAACCCATTCAAACTGCAGTTTTCAAATTCCTTTCTATTACAGCAACAACATGAATTTTATTATGTATGATTTTCAGTCTGGGCTTTTGCCTTGGAATTGATCATATTTACTACTCTCCAAGAGGTGGTGCCATCTCAATCATGCAAGTGTGAGTATTAGACTCTGTGCAGAAAATAATCATGTATAAAAACCAGAGTCACTGCTAATAATTGACATATATCTAATGATACAAAACAGGAAAATATTTGCATGTGGTATACTGAAAACAATTCATTTTCTAGTTGTTTTTTTATGTATTCAATTTTTAAGGAAAAATGTTTGGCATCGTGACAAAAATCTGACATACTGAGGGCTAAAATCTTTTTAAAAAAATAAGGAATGCATGGATATTTGATGTGTATTATTTGGACTGATGGTGGTTCAAAAATCAACCCTAAAACTACTGGAAACACTAAAAATGTGTAATATTTTCATAGCTACCTTTTATAGCACATTTTTTATTATTGGTAGAATAAATGTGAATATTTGACACAAGCAAATAATAATAATACTTAAAAATCAGTGTTCCTGTTAATCAATGTCATATCTCAGGTTGTAATAATACAAAACAGTAAAATATTTGCATGAAGTATACTAAAAATATTTCATTTTCCTCGTTTCTTTTTTTTTTTTTTTTTTTTGGTAGCATCACGACAAATACCTGGCATTCAAAGAGTTCTAATCTTTAAAAAAATCATGAATTCATGAATATTTAAAATGTGTATTATTTGGACTGATGGTGGTTCAAAAATCAACTCTAAAAATGTTGGAAACAATATTAATGATAAATATTCTTATAGTTTCCTTTTATAGCATGTTTTTTTTCTTAGTAGAATGAATGTGATTATTTGACATGCTGCAATAAATAATAATACTTAAAAATCAGTGTTGGTATTACTCATTGACATATCACAAGATGTGGTGATTCAAAACAGAAAAATCTACTTTACATGCAGTTATTAATAAAAATTCTTTTTTTTTCTTCTTTTTCGTTAAAAACATGCTTGAATCATAACGAAAGCCTGCCATTTATAGGGTTAAATTATTTTTTAAAATTATTAATATTCAATGCGTATGATGATGATGACTGGTGTTGGTTCAAAAACAAACCTAAAAAGTTCTGAATAATATAACTGTAAAAAAATATTTTATGAAAAGTGCATATTTAGCACATAGCAATGTCACTAATATTATGACAGGCCCTGAGGGTCAAAGCTGGGCTGATACTCTTCTCTGACTTCTCCCTCAGGATAAAAAACAATAAAAACAGAAGATCAGTGAGACTCATGTCACCAAAAAACCTGAAAATGTCACTTTCTGTCGATCACCAAAGACGAACAAACATGAAGTCAAACTTTAGACATGAGACAAAACTTCATCCTGATAAACAAAAAAAAAACAAACCTCTGAATCTGAAAACGTCGACCTTTACAGGAAACGCTCTCGTCTGACATCGGACGATAAACATCAAACTCAACAAGCCAGAGACTTAATGAGGTGACTCAGCACCAAACCGCCTGTCCTTTACATCTGCACACAAACACACACACACACACACACACACACACACACACACACACACCTGCTGAAGTGCTCATTCAGCTCTGTGGGCTCTTTATTCACCGCTCTGTGTGTGTGTGATGCTGACAGCTAATCAATGCCGTGTGATTGGCTCGTGTGACCTGGCGTCTGCTGGCAGTGCAGGTCGGTTGTCGTGACGACCTGCTTTAGAGGAGGAAGCTCGCTCTTTAGAAAATTGGTTGGAGGCTGAAGGAGCTGTTTCTCGCTGCATGGTGTGTGTTTTAAAGAGGGTGCCATCTCCAGCTCCTCAAACGGAGGCCATGCTGAAGGGCCAAAACCTGCAGTACCCCGAGAGTCCACTAGAGGCTGGCTGCAGAAACCTGACACCTTAATGACTGTCTGCAGGAAAAAGACATTTAATATTGCCTTAATAAACATCTTTACAGCCTCGTTAAGAAAATGGCTTCAGTCTAAATATAGAATAAATCTATGTGAGGATTTATTGAGGGTTTTTGAAACTCTAACATCAGCTTTAATTTTGACAGCACTTTTTAATTTAATTTAGGTTTTAGTCATAATTTAGTCTCTAAATTGTTTTAAGTTTAGTCTTGCTTTAGTTGATGAAATTTCACAACATTTTAGTCGATGAAATCTACTGTAAATTTAGTCGACTAAAATATGAAGTGTAAAGTGTGAGGCATTTTTATGTTTCCTTGAATTTCTGAAGTCATGTTTTACACTTGGATAAAATCAAACATCTAATAACCCTTTATTGAATGCTAGTAAAGTCTGACTGTATAAATGAACAGAAACAAATTGAACTTTTGTGTGAAATGCAGTCACCTTTATTTAGGCTACCTGGCAGAGCATCTCAGTTACAATACCAGAACTGACAACAAACAGTGAACCTGCTCTACATGAATATATCAATTCATAAAGAGAGGAGCTCTGATTGGATCGCTCCACAACTTATCCCACCACCACCAAGCTAAGGCAGCTGTGATTGGATGTCCCTCTTAACTCATCCAACCTTTCCACACAACCAAAGTAGCTGTGATTGGATATATTCCTAACTTGTCCCTACTTTCTACATGACCAAATTAGGTCTGATTGGATTAAGTCTCTGTCAAACATTTTAGTCTAGTTTTTATCTGTTGACAAAAACTCAGATGTAGGTGACAGTATTTGTTCAATTTAAAGTCAAAAATACCTCACTAGACTTATTCCAAGCCACAATTTCCTGATATGTCAAACCTGCTTGTTTCATTGGCAGATATTTTCTTATCATCACAAGCAGTTCACTGCTTGTTTTTGCCTTTTATTCCCTATAGGAAGATATTTATCTGGACTTGTTAAGTGAATGTGGATTAGAATAAGTGTTTTAGATATTTCTGACATGAAAATAGACACACACACTTGCTGAGATTTGAGTTTTTGCAGTGTAAGGTTAAAATATTTAAATTTTTTCAACTATGTGGTGGATTTTAAGCTGACACAAAAGCTAAACTGCAGATAGATACAGAAGTTCTCATATTCAGCTTTTAAGACGTTTTTTAGAGAAGAAGAGGAGAACCTCAAAGAGGCTATTCATGTTTTCCCTGTCATAGAAGGAAGTTTAAAAACTGAGGTTTGAATGGGTTTCAGTGGGGCATTTTTTGCCCTTAACAGTACGAGTGTAACACTTGTTCTTTCATAGTGTATTTTAGAATTACTGCAGGAGCTGAGCTGGAAGGAGGTCCTTCATTTGTTGGAGGAGACGAGAATCAATTAATCTGGCTAAAGGTTTTTGTTTTTCCTCTGCACTACCACGAGGTCCTCTGTGGTTCAGAGTGTGTGTGTTTAAAGCCTCTCCAGCTCCGTCTTTATCCTCGCCGCAGCTCTTCAGGGAGCTCCAGTTGGACAAGCTGATTAACTCGCGTTTTTCTTGACCAATGGAGTGCAGCGGCAGACAATTAGGACGCGGACGTGCTGCTCGCTGCGGTTGTTATTTCTCAGGCCCAGAATGACCTCCGGGAAAGACGTGCGGACGGACGGGGGGGGGGGGGATCCAGCCCAGCATGCCGCTCGTCTCTCAGTGTTTGATCTATCGCCTGCTCCCCTCAGTCATATATTACACAGCAACATCCACTCAGAGTGATGCAGGGAGGGAGAGGATCCTTCCCCTCTGTCCTGCTCTCCGGCCGTCCATCTGTCCGTCCCCCCCCTCCTCGTACACCCCACCGTCTCACCGTCTTCTCCTCGGTCTTCACTCCACGTGTTCAGATCAGCAGGTCGATGAGTACACCTGCCCCTCAGAGGGTGGGGGGTTAGGGTTTAAACACACTGGACTGACGGAGCATGGCAGCCACTTTATCAGGAACACCCGGCTGTACTTCTGGTTAATGCAAATAACTAATCAGCCAATCACATGGCTACCACTGAGTGCATTTGGGCATGTTGACCCCTGCAAAGAAAGAAAGATTGACTGATTGAGATTCAAATCTGACCGCTTGCTTTTCGTTTTTCCTCCCAAAAGTGAGGTTCATCGTACCCAGGAGCAACGGAAAATCAATCTTGTCCCCACTGCTGACTTTGTCAATACATAATTCTCAACCTCTCATGTTAATGGCATGGTCCCTGCCAGTGAATCATTCAGAAATAAGATGTCAAATTGGACTCTCGGACCCTGACGGATACTCTGAAGGATCCAAACTCAGCAGCAGGTCAAAGCTCAGCATTGTTACCTGAAATCATCCGGCCGCAGACTGTCCCACTGTCACATAAAGAAGGTATTACAGAGACATCCGCAGACTTTAGGACATTTTAACAGCCTGTACTCTGACCTCAGCACTTTTGTCCAGCAGCGCAGAGTGTCGGCACGGTTTGTGAAAATTCAGCTTTGATCTCGGAGCCCGAGGACCACACAACATAAAGTCTGTGTGTGGAAGTGTGTGTGTGAGTTTCTCAGAGTGTGTGCAGAGTGCAGGCCTGGCTCCCCCCTAAATCAGTCGCTTTTCATCAACAGTAAAGGAGGAAGTTTGAGGTCGAGAGAGAGGAAGTGAGCGGAAACGAGTCCAGCCATCATCAAACAAAAACACACGTTTACGCTGACAGACAGAATCTGCAGCTCGTGGTCGGACATCTCCTTCAGGTGGACGGTGAGGGCGCAGCAGTGAGCAAACAGGAAGTGACAGGTGGTTTTTGTATATATCTGGACAGTGATTGGACAGTGGAGCTGTCAATCACTCCCCATCTGGCCCATCAAGTGTAGAAAAGGTAAAGGGGGGGAATATGTGTAAGGGTCTTTCCTTTGATTGATTGATTGATTTGAATTTATTTCTAACATGTATACAAGGAAGTGAAAATAGAGAAATACCATTAATACACAAAGAAAAAAATTAAGTATTTATACACGTTCGAAAAGGAGTAGGACGAAGTAAATACTTTGTACACTACAAAACATACAATCCACATATAATCCACATTTATACACATATGCACTACAAAATATTTAATAGATAATAAATATCTATTACATTTTATACATATATCTATATCTATATATATATATATCTATATATATATATATATATATATATATATATATATATATATACATATATATATATATATATATGATTTTTGCATTACAGACGAAAAAGCACGTAGTTAGCCACTCATTATTTTGGAGTTCCCCAGGGCTTAGGCCTGGATCCTCTACTGTTTGACTTTTAAGTGCTTCAAAAATCCAATTTTCAAAAAAAATGTCAGTCAAAAAAGAGAGGCTGATTGATTTGATTTAAACAAATCAAACAGAACAAATGAGAAAAGAAGGACAACAGACCTGATGGACTTGGAGTTCCCCCTGGGCTCAGTCCTCAACCCTCTACTGTTTGACATTTACATTCCTTAAAAATTAATGTCCCTTCTGAGCCAGAAGGGACATTAGTGCAAAGTTTGAAGCTTGAAGAAAATCCCTGCAAGCAAGAGCTGAACATCACACCCAATGACCTTCACATTCCACTGTTGAATCTATCAGCTTATTCATTAATTAATTAATTAAAGTGGAAATTAATGGAAATTATCCCGGACTTCTTTTCTTCTTTACGAGCCTTACTGTTGTTTAGTCTAGCTATCAAGCCAAGTAAGCCAGAGAATGTCCTGCAGCATGATTAAATATCTGCTTCAGGCTGTTGAAATGTAAGGTACTTAAGTATTTAATGATTTCAGTTTGAATAAAGTCAAATGGCCACTTTAAACCTCTTCAGTGCTCCCTTTTTATTCCAACAGCAAAATAATCAGACACTCATCTGAAACTGGAGCTTCTGTTGTCTCCAGTCAGCTTTAGTGCCGCTCTAAAATCATTTAGTCAACACAGAAAGTGGCTGCCTCTGTCACAAATGACACGCAGAGCCGCCGCGAGCCCACTCTGTTACCATGACATCCAGTTTTATAATGACAGAAAAGTGATTAGAGCATCCAAACACGTGAATCCAGGCCGCTCTCCTATGAACTGAGATGTCAACAATTTTCAATCTGGACGTTCTCCTCGTCCAAATCGCCCCGATGACTTCCTGGCCGATAAAATGAAACAGTGAACGCACTGGTAGAATTAATCCCCCGTCTTTATTCAAAGACTCACTATCACAACCTAAAGGCAGATTTTGTTTTGTCAGAAACACCAAGCATCTCCGTTTGTCTTGTATTTGTTTTATCTGCTGAACAATTACTGCCAACTTAAACATGTTTTTGTGTATCAGCATCACTACATACAGTAACCTTCCTGAAGTCTGCACAGAGCTGCAGGGTTTAAGTACGACACCGACACAGAACAAAGCTCCCGTCAGAGGATAATGCTTAAGCTGTCAGCAGGACGTCCAATGATACAGAGAACGACTCTAAAACAGAAACAAATGCATCCGTCTGTCTTTATCCTTCAGGAAATGTCGGCTGTTTCTCAACACCAAACCCCAACTCTCTCAAAAATCATAAAGCAGGTGAAAAGATGCTCTATTTCAGTCGTCTTAGACTTGAAAACTGACAATGCCCTAATTACTGAGAGACGAGAGATACCTGCAGGACACCACTACAGGGCACAGGAGACCTCAGGCTGTCTGTAACTACCTGTTGTGTTGGAAGTAAACTGCAAACATGGCGTAACTTCGAGTGAAGCGGTAACAAAATAAACATTAATAATCAGTATCAAATATTTCATTTAGATGATCACACTGTTTCATCATCAGCATCATCTGAGCTCTGTTTATATGATAGATAGTTTTCTCCATGAATCTCAGAACTGTCTCGGTGTGAGGGTGTAATGAGTTACCGTGTTAACTGATGACTTGTGGTCGACTGTGCTGATAGATGTCGTAGATAAAGCACCGGAAAAAGTTTTTAATAAATCATTGTATTAAAGAACATTTCATTAATATGTAAGTGAGACAACACAGGCAAAAAAAAGCTAACACAAAGTCAACAATGTTGTCACATCCAAGTCACCAATTTACACGGTCACCAATTAAATCAAAACACCAAACTTATTTTCCTTGTTTCCTGACTTCTGCAGGAGGATTTCTCCTCATCATCTGATGATCAGTCATGTTTGTGTCTGTTAAGTCTCATTATTCAGGTCTTGATGATCATGGTCTTGATTTATTAGTTTGTCTGTTCTTGTTGTTTCTGCTGCTGTGATCAATCAGTCGTCTCTCCTCCGCCTCTACACTGATTCTACTGGTGATGCCTGGTGGCCATCATGCATTGGCAGGAAGTAGTATATCTCTGACTTAACACTCTTTTTGGTACATCTGAAAACTTAATTTTGCCACTTTTTCCCCATCTTGTCTGAATTTTTGTGGCCATAATCTTGCTCAACCCTCGCAGCTCCAAGCCATTTTTAGTCAACCTGGACTTTTTTTTTATAATGCGTGTAAAACCTGAACCCTTTAAATCACAATCAAGTTAAAAAAAAAACATGTTCTTTTACAGGGTAACATGGAGTTTCAGAGTATTTATGCTGAACTGGTGACATATCTGTGTTAAAAGTTGTATGACAGTAAAGACTAAACAATATATACAAATCCCTCACAGTTAAATAATGACCGACCATTTTCACACCTGAATCACTCACTCACTCAAGCCTTGGCTAGAAAGAGAATAAATAAAAGTATTCAAACAAACCTACAATAAAAACTTTATTTTTTTGTAGCAAGGTTTTTTGTGCCAGTCCTCGCTGCAATTTCTGTCACAAGTGTTACATTAGATTGCTCACTTTTATTCTCTAATTCTTCTGGAAGCAAAGGTCACCATTATGCCCCTTGTTGACCTTTGCCCTGCACATTTGGATCCTACTGCAAAGAAAACAAGAGCAGTAGAAATCAGGCACAGCTGCTGGCTCCCTAGACTGACAGGAAGTTGTCACTTTCAGTAAAGGGTCAAAATAGAGGTCGACTTTTGTGACTAAAATGTTTTTCATCCAGAAAATGTGTGGAAAAAAAACACCCATAAGAAGTATAATACTACAACATTTTGGGGAAAATGCACTACATGGCTGAATTAAAACTTTGAAAGGGGAATATTTGACCTAAATCCATGAAATGACAATTGAATCAGCTAAAAGACAAGGATTCCTTATACAGATATGGGTCACCAACAATCCAAGTTAGAGGGGCTTCACTGTGGTCATATCCCTGACCCCTGTACAGATGTTCTGGAATAGCTCTCCTGTTTAAAACAGTCAGTCAAAAAGAGAGGAGGATTGATTAGTATAAGGGAAATCAAATACCAACAGAACAAATAAAAGAAAGAGAGAGAGCAGACTGGATGAGACTTAGGAGTTCCTCAGGGCCTAGTCCTCGATCCTCTAATGTTTGACATATATGTGCTTCAAAAATCATTTTTTTCCACAAAGAAAAAGTGAGGGGGATTTATTTAATTTAAATGAACTAAACAGAACAGATAATGTTGTCATATCCTTGACCCCTGAACAGATGTTCTGGACTAGCTTTCCTGTTTAAACCGGTATTTAAGGGGACTCTTCGGACTGGTGTAACTACCCTCATCCCAAAGTATGGCCTGCTCTCTCTGATGCAGCACCTGACAGTCTTAATCAGCCAAGTGGCTCTCCTTTTATCAACCTAGAGCTCCTATGGTTGCCATATGATAGTTTTTATTTTAATGCTGATGTTAAAGTGATGAAGATCGCCTGCTTTACTAAGACAGAAAATACATGATTAGCCTTATCACATTCTGCATGAATTAGTGCGTCCCATGGACAGTCTTGTTAAAATCTATTTCATGAGCTTTAAGTGTGTTTTTTATCACCAGGGGAGTGCCCTAGAATAAGTCCAAACAGATCTGAAAATAAGCTTCAACAGCTTGACAACATCTGAGCTTGTTTGTGTTAAGTAAGTCACACAGGGAGCTTCAGTTTGGAGAGTTACAGTTTAAGAGCTTCCTAATTGAAATGTGGGATTTGCCTGCAGAGTAAAGAGAATTAAACTCTGCAGCATACAAGAGAACCCTCCAAGGTCTCTATGTGAAACTGGTACCATCAAGTCTGACTCCAGATTTATTGACTGGTGCTGTCCGAATAAAAAATGTAACCCTGACTGTCCCTGTTCTGACCTCGCCGAGAGGAGTCGAGGGAGTCGTCCACCTCAGCGAGATGAACACCTTCTCCAAGGCCAACCGTGACAGGTGTGTGTGGGGGGGGGGGGGGGGGCGTCGTGGACAGAGCCCTGGGAAATCAGACCTTAATTAAAAGTCCAAAGACCCCCGGAGCAAATGGAAACCATGAGCGAGGGAGATGGAGAAATGAGAGTGAGACAGAAGAAAAAAGGGAGATAAATTTGTGATTGAAGAGGGGGGGTAGGAGTAAAAATGAAATAAAAGTGAGATAAGGAGGCTGCAGCGGGACAAAAGGGCATTGGAAGTTCAAAAAAACACCAAAAATAGACCGTGGGGAAAACTCTTCAGATAATGAACAGACTAATTGAGCCATGGAGTTCCCCAAGGCTCATTCTTCGTTTGTCTTCTTTTTAATATTTATATGAACGTAAAATCCAGTTTCTTCAGCCAAAAATTCTGTCATAAGTATCAGAGGTGAGCAACTGAAAGCCCGGGGGCCACATGCGGCCCTCCTCCTCACTCAGGTGGCCTGCATGTCATGTATTAATCTTAACAGATTGAAGATATAAAGAAAGATGCTAATTCTGCCAAATGCAATTTTATTTTTAGATGTTGTGCAACAGCATTCATTATAAATAAAAAATAAAATTTCATATTTTTATAAAATCTTGAATTCCTGCTGCAGGTTTTGTTCACTGATAGATATCAGGGATGATATGTGGCTGTGATTATCTCTGTTAAATGTACCTTATGGCAGGTAAACATTATGATAAGTGATCACAAAAGCAGCTTGACTTTGCTTTAATTCAGAGTTAAGCTCATCAGATATCGATAAGCTTGTATTTTTGCCTTAGAGTAATAAAAGATAAATGTTGGTGCTATCATGATTGCATTATTACCAAACTGTAGAAGTGGGGTGAAAAAAACAGGTAAAAGTCAGTCAAAAAGAGGGAATGATTAGTATAAGATAAATGAAACAAAAACAAAGAAAGAAAAAGAAAGCCTGATGAGATTTGGAGTTCCCCAGGGCTTAGGACTGGATCCTCTTCAGTTTGACATTTATGTGCTTCAAAAATCAATTTCTTTAAAAAATGTCAGTCAAAAAAGAGAGGGTGGTTGATTTGATTCGACAAATTAAACAGTACAAATGAGAAAAGAGAGAGAGCAGACTGGATGAGACTTAGGAGTTCCCCAGGGCTCAGTCCTTGATCCTCTACTGTTTGACATTTAGGTTCTTTAAAAATTAGTCACTTACTTCCACACAAAGTCAGTCAAAAAAGAGAGGAGGATTGATTAGTATAAGAGAAATCAAACTGAACAAATAAAAGAAAGAGGAAAAAACAGACCTTATGAAACTTGGAGTTCCTCAGGGCTCAGTCCTCGATCCTTTACAGTCTGACATTTATGTGCTTCCAAAATCAGTCAGTTTCTTCCACAAAAAATCAGCCAAAAAAGAGAGGGTGATTGATTTGATTTTGGTAAAACAAACAGAACAAACAGAAGAAAGAGAGAAAAAAACAGAACTTATGAGACTTGGAGTTCCCCAAGGCTCAGGCCTTGATCCCCGGCTGTTTGACATTACATTCTTTAAAAATAGATCAATTTTTTCCACAAAATTTCAGTCAAAAAAGAGAAGGGGATTTATTTTATTTAAATGAACCATATAGAACAAGTAAGAAAAGAGAAAGAGCACACCTAATCAGACATGGGGTTCCCCAGAGCTCCATCCTGGGTCCTCATGCTTTTTAAAGTCTAATTCCTCAACAAGAAACACCACAAAATGTCACTGGCATACATGTAGCTCTAGTTCATGTTGTCCATCCATCCATCCTTCACTTCTTTCCCTTGGTCACAGAGAGCTCCTTTTCCAGCTGTCACTGAGCAAGAGTCAGGGTGAGGGCAATTTAGAACAACCAATCAACTTCACGAAGCGAGGGGGCTATTTCAGACAGCTCTATCATGTGAAGCAGACATGTTAAACTCACCTTTGACCATATGAAAATAAAAAAAGAGCAGAATATGGGCTCTTGAGTCTTCTCTCTTGTACCATCTCTGCCCTGCTTACTTGGCACAATGACACATCATACCAAACTGGACATTAGTGACCATCCAAGATTGAAATTTATGTTTTTATTTTGAGCATCTTGATGCAGAAATGTCAAAAGCTGCAACTCCCAGGACAGAAAATTATCAAATCTGTTTGATCCTAATCTGAAGAAACTACCTCTGGGGTTTCTTTGGGATGAGACGATTCACCTTCATTAGATTGTTTCAGAAGAAGGGAACACAAAGTCGGGATGATGTCAGAGAGCGACACACTGGTCTTCACCCACCAAGTCACCCTAACATAAAAAAAATGAAGTCCTTTGAAGCAAAACGCGTTCAGCATCATACTTTCATCATCACTTTTCAGGCTGCACATGCGTCACAATCCAAGAACAACTGATAAAATCCTGCGCAGATATCAGTGAAGTCTGACAGGAGGAATAAATGTCCAGGACCAGATCAAAGAACCTCCTCCTCCGCTCAACTCGGCGCCCACGTCCTCCAATCCCAGAGGAGCGTTGACCTGCCCGCCGTCCTGACTCTAATCTGCTCCACATGTCCGACTCCCTCACACTATGTCAGCTCTAATTGGCCATTAGAGCAGCATGGTGTCACAGCTCCAACCATTGCCCGCCTTGAACTTGATAGCACCTCCCTGATTAGCCGACATTAGCCCCGTCAGTGGAATCGGCAGGCGGACCCTCGGTGACGGCAAAGGGTCCCCACGTGTCATCGCCATGGCGTGGAAAGGCTTTTGATGCAGCGTGGACCTTTGTGAGGATCTTACGCTGATGTATCGACCCTGCCGACTCGGCGAAGGTGAGACGGAGGCTGCGAATATGAATAACCTTCTCAGCCATCAGGCAGAAGATAATTCACTTACCCTTTATTTCATTCAGAGGAGGATGAAGGGAATGTGGGTGATGTTTCTGCCCTCAGGAGTCGAATGAATCTGAATATAAATGGGCTCGGAGCAGATACGGGGGGGCAACAAAAGGACGAAGCTGCAGGACTTAAATCAGGGGTGGACCACTTTGGTTACCATGAGGGCCAAATCATTGCAGTATGTGACCTTCTCAACTTCACAAATCACAATGCTCATAATCCAACAGCGGGGGCAAATATAACGATCAGGAGAAGGTGTTATAACAACATTCACAAATCTAAACTTAAATGCAGGAGCTTGAACTCGAATTAAAGGCACAGTACACAAAATCAAGCTGCCAGAGGGGCTCGTAACTCAACAAAATAATCCCGCACAACCAGCATTAATGTTTCATGGAGGAATTTTTGCATAATGAAAAAGAAGACGGGTTATAAAAGAGTTCCTGGTCCACACTCTGAACTCCACTTTCAGAGGCATTACCACAGGATTTTCCAAATCAGTGTCACTTTTCATGAAAAATTAGTGGTAAAGTAAATGGGCTTTAATAGACTTTAACAAAATCAACTTGAAAATTTATCCAAACAAGTTTCCATGATGGATGAAATTATAAAATGCAGAAAGAATAATAAGGATGTATTGCAATATTTCAGGCATTTATGCTTATAGTGCCAAAGTGGGCTGCAGCACCATCAAACTTGAGGCCTGAAACAGAATCACACTCTGGCCTTGAGCCTACCCGAGATAGACCATGTCCATCCCTTTTTGACCATAGTGGACACATCTTCAAGCAGGAGGACACTTAATTTTTTTTATTTAATTTAATCTTCATATAACCAGATAATTCACATTGAGATCAGGATCTCTTTTACAAGGGTGACCTGGCCAAGAGGTCAACAGCACACACCATAATAAATAAAAGTTCAAGGAAAGATTAAGGCAATAAATAACAAACGATAAATATGGAAAAAAAAATTCAACAATTGACAGTGGAAGTGCGACAGTTTTGAGGATAGTAACAATTAAAAACACAGACATTGTTTGTAGGATTCTTGCTGTCTTGTGAGTCTTGCTGTCACAGAAAGCTGGGACTGAAACCAGTTCTGTCATTTCCAGTTCTGTGTTTCACGCAGAGGGGGCAGCATAAAAAAAAGCTTGTTTCCCCGACTCAGTTCTGACTCCGGGCACAATTAGATGATTACTTGCACAAGAGCGTAAGGCACAGGCGCTCCTCGATCTCTCCAGAAGAGAACATAGGTAGGCTCAGATCACCTCAAACTGGTTTCCTCACTGCACTCCAGTGGCCTCCACAGTCACCAGATCTCACTCCAATAGAGCAGCTTCGGGATGTGCTTGGCTTCATGGAGATGCAGCCACCAAACTGCAGCACCTGTGTGATGTCTTCATGTCACGTCAGTAAGGACCAAAATCTCTGAGGGATGTTTCAGGGCCTTGTTGAATTTAATCACTTGTTCGGGGAAACCTGTTACTAACAAGTGTACCTAACAAAATGGCCAGTGTCTGATTACATTTGTAAGACCAAAGAGTCATAAAATAATTCTGATTTTGATCGAACTTGAATCACACTTTGGTCACATATGAAGTAGAAGCTCGTCCTCAGGTGAAGCAGAACCTCCTTTAAGTCTTTGACTCTGTCAAACCTGCCTTTTCTTCATCAGAGGAGCTCCTTCAGATCGACGCCCTCAGAGTCTCTGCTCTGATTTCACTCCCAAACTCTGGGCTGCTGCCTGCTTATTTTCATGTCAATAAGAGCGAGAGGAGGCGAACACAAACAACAACAACCTGTCCCTGAATGCTCTCCATTCACTGCCAGCAGAGCGGGACTCAAAGAGCCTGATTTTCAATTTAGCAGAACTGAGGGCCAACAGCAGCGCGGCTCATCAGTGAGCTCACAAACACACCTCCATCACCCGCCGCGGGCCCCTCAGCGGCACAGCAACAATGAACCTGATTGGTCTAATTAGACACCATTACACTGCTGTGTTCAGAGCAGCAGTCCTGGACTGATCCAGATCTGAACGCCCCTCTTTGACCTCAAAGATCAGACTCTGTGAATCTTCTGCTGAATCGCTGCTCATTTATGATTCAGATTTTTCTGTCAGCTCCACATCAAAAGCGCTCGGAGAGCAGAGAGCGTTTATACACCGAGGGCACACGGAGTAAATAAAACCAGAGGACTTCACAACAACAAGAAATCCTCGAGTCAACCCTCAGAGAGGAAGTGAGACCACGACGATCCAGGAGAGTCTGGTGGTTTTCATACAGGAGTCGGTTTTTGAATGTTCACGGTGAGGATTATGGACGAATACAAGAAAATAACAGAGGTCAGGGACAAAGATGAACATCTATGTGAAGTATTCAGGAAAAAATGAGCAGATTAAACACAAAACAAATGTTTAGTTAAATTTTGTTAATAAATAAAAAGAATATCATAATGAATAAGAGGTCAAATTTTTTAAACAAATACTAAACAAAATTAATGTTAAAAAAATAACAGGATTTTAGATGATAATGAACAAGATAATATAATAAAGTAACAGATAAAAAAGTGTAAATTAATTAGATTAAAGCAGTTCCTCAAGGATTTTGAAGTTACAACAAAAAAAAATCCTGATGTTGCTGCATGTTTTTCAAAAACTTGACTGTTTTACAAAACAAGCTGTACAAAACAGGACCCAAATGCAAGAATAAACTAAAGTATTCTATTGAACAAAAGAGAAGCACAAAAAAACAAAAACTTAGGCTATGTGCACAGTGTGGCCGAGGTCTTCCTCTGTTCTTAAAAATATCCTCCTCCACACAAAACAAAAAAATCACATCTGCACCGTTATAGGCTTTTAACTGCCCCTAACCCAAATCTAAAGAGACATTTTTTTTGCAATTTCGATGCTAAAGCTCTTTTATTTTCATATTTATTCCTATCACCATGCCCTACTGGTGTTATGGTTTAACTTGGGGCTGTGTTATCTGGTGTCAGCAGGCATGTTGAGTTAATATTTCTATGTTTAAATTCACTTTGAGACACATCTGACAGTTTCCATCAAATCCTGTTATCAGAAAGTTTCGTGGTTACTCCTTTTCATTTCAACAACTGTTACAACCATGGCAACCACAGACACAAGCCACCACAGGTCACCAGTCAACACGGTCACTTGTGGGACAGTAACACCAGGTCTTGTCCAAAGCATGGGCAGTGTGACTGCAGGCAGGTTGAGTGAATATTTCTTTATTTAGATTTCAAATTGAGACGTATCTGATAATCTAATCTCTCCTGACTCTTAGAGGGCCCCCTCATGATTCAGGGCCCTAAAAGCTTCACCCTTTATGGGCCCCCCTGTTTCATGCAAGCCATTTTTGTCCCTGCTGTCATGTTAAGCCAGAGATATACTTGCTGTTAACTATGCAGATGCATTTGCATGATGGTCACAGCAGCAGAAACAACAACAGAAAGTCTCAAAGACAAACTGATAAATCAAGACCACGATCCTCAACATCTGAATAATAAGACAGAACAGACACAAACATGACTGATCATCAGCTGATGACGATAAATCCTCCTGCAGAGGGTCTGGAAACAAGGAAATAAGTTTGGTGTATTGATTCAACTGGTGACCGTGTACATTGGTGACTTGGAGTTGACTCCATGTTTGTGGCTTGGATTCCTCGGCTGTGCTTTCTCACATACAAACTAATGATCTTTGATACACTGATTAATAAAAGTGAGGCACTGGAGGGGTCACCCTCTGCTTTGACAACATCTATCAGCACAGTCAGCAGCAAGTCATCAGTTAACATGGTAACACATTACACCATAACACCGAGACAGTTCTGACTGTGCCAATAGTGCAGTCTGACCTGGTCAACAAATATATGATGATTATTTTGATTATTGGTTTTTATTTTGTTACCTTTACTCTTAGAATTACCACCATGTTTGCAGTTTACTTCTCACACAACAGGTAGTTGCACACAGCCTGAGCTCTATACGCCCTCTAGTGGTGTCCTTCAGTAACACGTGTCACATACAGGCAGACAGATGCAGGGACTAATTGCAAGTATTTCTCTGGCTTAAGACATCAGGGCGCTGCCTTTAGAGGCTTTGCGTTGATTCATTGTGAACTTTTTCGTGACGCACGTCCTCCCGGTTGCAAAGATGGATGTCAGCCTGAAATCTGAAGCTTAGCGTGGGTCTGGGACGGGAAAAAGACAAGGACGATTGGTCAAAGTTGCAGGAAAGTGGCGGGATTGGACAAATTTGCGAGGTCACTGATTGATGACTGCGACTGAAAGTCAACGACAGACTCTGGCTCTGTAGTTGACGCCTTGATTGCAGAGTTTTTTTACTGGCCCCCTGCATCTATCCTCATCTCCCTGAGAGTAAAGTTTGTTGTTGTCGGTTTGGTGACTTTCTTTGCCAAACTCCCATCATGCCTCAGTGCTCCGTTGGCGTGCAGCTTCAGGCAGTAATGGCTCTCAAATAATTTCCGCTAAAGTGTTTTAAAGCTTTTTGTTCGGGAGGCTGCAGGTGCTCTGATTAAACTTAATTCATTGGAAGAATTAAAAATCACTGCTGGAAAAATACTGGCTGCACTTTGTTTAATGGTTTCAGTTTGGCAAATTATTTTATTTGGATTTGGGGAGTAAGAAAAGTTGGCCACGTTTCAGTGGCTCAAATCAACTGATTAGAAGTCTGTTAAAGGGAGTGTTCAGGCTGACAAGTGAATAAAGTTGGACACATTTTGGACAGAGTGCACATTAACTTTCCACTGAGAGGCATTCATCGAGGCGGATTACTCAAACAGTCAGTATTTTTCACTTAAAGGTTGATTAGGCCTAAAAGTCAAATCACTTCATCATTTGTGCAAAGTTTGATGAACCTGGAACGACCCGTCGCAGGAGACAAGGGACGCAGAATCAGAGTACTTATTTATTCATTTTGTTAGTCATTTATTTCATTTATCTGTTTATTTATTTATGCTCCCCTCTTCGTACCTCATCCTTCTTTTCATGATTTAATTTACTCTAATGCTGGTGTTCTGGTAAGCAGAGTGGCAGGATTATTTGGTGTCAGCCCTGGTATGGTACCATGAGACTGATGAAGCCAAAGAAAGACCGCGAAGTGGGCGTCCCAAGAAGACCAGTTTCTCACTGGACTGAGGAACCGTAGGCTTTCTTCCACAGGAGGAGGGAACTTGAGGCGCTACCCACATGTTTATCTGTGTTGCTCATTCCTCGAATCCACGATTCATACAAGTTGTACCTTTTTGTAAAGGTACCTAATCAGGCTTTCCAAAGACTAACAAAACAATACCAACTGGTGCAATTAAAGGTGAGAAATAATCAACTAAAAGAACGCTTCCAAGCTTTTTTTTTTTGGAGGACTATTGATGGATATGTGGTCAAAGTTGTTTGAAAATCCCTTGAAGACTTCCTCTGATTTCACATTCACAAGGCCACGACTTGAGTGAACAAACATTCAGACAAGTTCGACTGCTAGCTCCTTGTGCACTTTATTGTAGAGATCTGCTGGGCCACCTTACATGTTGATATTGCTTTTATATTTCTATTTATTGCTTTCATATTTTTTTTTGCTCTTATATTTCTATTTGTCTAATGCTTGGACCTCAGTAACCAGTTTTGTTCTTTTCTCAAACAAAACTCCTTTGAATCCTCTGAACCAGCTGTTGCTGGTGTGGAGGAATCATTAATTAAATAAATAAATTAGTTAATTACAGATAATTAAAGTAAACATAATGAGAACAGCATTAGGCAGAAACAGAGGTTGAAAACAGCAGAATGTTCCTTTATCTGAGCTGAGCTCTTCATCTTCTTCATCTCCTCTCATGTGAAGCAGAAACAACACGAAGGAGCAGAGTGGCGTCCTGCGAAGCCGCCTCTCCGCTCGCTCGCTCTCTCCGAGGCGCCGCGGGTCAATTCCCGCCACACTGATGACAAATTAAAGAGAGCCAGAGCTGCGAGTTGATGTTTCTGAGAGAGGAGCGGCGCTCTGCGGCCTCCTGCTGTGCTCCAAGTGTGTGTTTGTGTGTGTTTGTGTGTGTGTGTTTCACTAAATATCATTTTCTGTGTTCATGTCTCTGTTCTCCCGGGGGCGGCCATGATGGCACAAAGGTCATCATCAGTCAGAAAGTATTAAAACGTCCCTTCAAATGAGAAGAAGAAAACGACGTGATGTTCCGGAGAAAATTAGAACATGATTTTACCTCCTTAACGATCTTATTAAGTACCCATTCATTAACTCTAGAGCCTTTTTTTACCGTTTGTGTCTCTGCGAGGGCCATGAGCTCACACTCACAGCATAAAGAGCATAATAAAGGCGGCAGATCCTCTTATAGACTCTGATATGGTACTGTAAATCTCTGCAGAGCTTGATTTCATCCCTCTTACGCCTCGCTGTCTCTCCGTCTCGGTGACCTGCTGTGCTGAAGCACTGACCCTCAGCTGTTCTGTTTGTGTCCCCTCAGGGCCCTCGGGGACCAACGGAGCCAGTGACATCTACTCGAGTTCAAGAATAAAGGCACAAACATCAATCTTTGTACATCCAGACAGGAAATGATGCAAACCCTGCAGATCTGCACACAGCTTTGGACTCGTTTGTTCAGTCTCTGGAGCGCCGTTTGGCCATAAAATTGGCATCAGTGATATCAACTGTGCTTCAGCTCTACAGGACGGAGAACGTGCACTCAATTTTGGTCAACTAGTGCTTGATTAGACTTTACTAGTGAAGCAAAATTGTTGCTATTACCACTATTAGACCTGAAAATGTTCACTCGTACTACTAGTAAGGCTTATATGCTAAGGGGGCGGGGAAAAGCAAATTCAGGCTTCCCATTGGCTTTCAAAAATATAACAACCAATCAGGGTTCTGGATTTGGTTATAGTCCCTCCTTCTTCATTTGCATTAGTTCTATTTGTACTACTAGTGAATCTTTTGGCTTTGCTAGTACTACTAGTAGACTAAAACAGTCTACTAGTAGTACTAGCAAGATATTTTGTGTTACTAATAGTACTAGTAAAGCTTTGAGTTTTTACTAGAAATACTTTTTTTAAGTCTACTAGTAGTACTAGTGAACAATTTTTTGATATTTGCTTCACTAGTAAAGTCTACTCACACACTAGTTGACGAAAATTGAGTACATGTACTTTAAATGTGAGTACTAGTAGATCTGAACAACAGTTGATATCACCGATATCCACTTTATGCCCAAACGGCTTTCTATTGAAGTGTCTGAGGGTCTCGTCTCTCGTGTCTTTAGTCTCCGAGTCTGTCAGGTCAAAATAACCAGGACTAAACATGAACACGTGAGGAATTTTGAGAAATAAGCATCTACAGGAACAGAAAGTGCTCATAATTCTATCTCTCTGGCCACACTCAGTTTGTCCAACTCAAATCCTTCAGTTCACAGCTTCCTCTGTCACTTTTGGTGTTCCCCAGGGTTCTGTCTTCACCCCCTTTCAGTTTATTATCTACCTCCTTCCACTTGGCCACATCTTCCATAAATTTAAAGGGATATGCCAACATTTTTTTCCATGTCTTGCCTCTTTCCAGAGTCCATGACAAGCAGACAGACACCATTCTTTCGACTGTGCGTGCATGTATTTCTTTCAAAAGTTACATAAAGTGCTAATCTTAGTCTAAAAATAACATAACATAATGCAGTAAAAAATGAGTCACAACAAGCACACAGGACTGTTTAGAGTTGCTGAAGAGTTTATCTGATGACTGTAGGCAGAGGCAAGCTAATGCTAACCATTGACTCCTAGTGTTTGGGCTAAGCTAATTAGCAGTGGGTGAGCTTTGCCCGTCTCTTCCTTGTTACTGCCTGCATAGTCTAAAGAATGGTGCCTATCTGCTTGTCATAGACTCAGGAGTGAGGCAGGATATGAAAACAACAGAAATGTTATCCCTTTACCATCAGTTTTCATAGCTATGCAGACGACACCCAGCTCTACCTTTCTACCAAACCAAACTCAACCCTCCCTAACAGATTAATTAAATTAAATTCTGGTTTTGCTGCATCTTCCTCAAACTAAACAGCGACAAATCAGAGCTTCTTCTTCTCACCACAAAATCCACTCCTACAGTTTCTCCCTCCCCTCAGCTAAAGCACTCTCTCTTTCCAAGCTCACATCAATAATGTCCCTCGGTCTGCAGACTTCCACCTACGCAACATCAACCACCTTCGTCTCTCCCTCGCACCAACACCACAGCTCACGTGTTGGTCACTTCCAGGATTGATTGTTCTAACTCACTTCTTTTTGGTCTCCCGTAAACTTCTACTTGTCCAAAATTCTGCCACACGCATCCTCACATCAGTCCTGTTCCTCAGCAGCTCCAGCATCTTCAAGGTCGTCCACAGCCAGGCTCCTCTGCACCTCTTTGAGCTTCTACACATCGAGCATCCGGGTCATGATGAATATGAGGTCCATAAAATCAAACATTAGCGTCTCAAATGTCGAGGCACTGAGGAGAACACGTTTTCATGCTTGTAGTGACAGAAAACCAGAGAAGTCTGATTACAAAAGTGAAGTCCACAAACTGATTAAATAATTACATTAACATGACTTCCATTTGCCCAATTACTGACACTATTATCACGACCACTTCGTGTGTAACATTAAAAATGAATGGAAGGAAGCAACGGTTAAATGGATGCTAAAACTTTATGCCATGAGAAACACAAAGTCACAGATACAGAGTTAGAGTCTCTGCAGGCTTCACCCTATGACTTAGGCTACTAATGCAGCATTTAAATCCAAACTGTACGACTCCAAAATTTTAATTTTGCCATCTTTAAACATAAAACAGACTAGAATCTGCATTTTCCATAACAAATATAATCAGAAATAATTAGGAAATCACTAAAACATCAGTGCTTTTTAGGCTTTTTGCTGTTTTTTTTACCACTGATACCAATCATTTGAAAGTTGATCTCTGCCTCTTAGCCAGTGGAACTGCCAGTCTATCGCACAATTTCTATTTGTTTGTTTTTATTTCAATTTGAGGCATGTCTGAAAATCTCAATCAAATCCTGTTATTTAGAAGCTCTGTGGATATTTTACTTCAACAGCTGTTATAACCACGGCAACCACGGTCACAAGCAGTGTTGCCAGATTTTCCTGCTAAAATAAAAGCAACCAGGTCGATAAAACAAGCCCAAGACAAGCGACCTCCAGCTATTTTTTTTTCTATTGTGATATATTAGAGAAATCTGCAAAAAGTGTGTTTTAATTTTCACCTACATTACATTTCAATTCCATAGTGACATTTTTTCTTTTCTGTCCCTTACTTTATTATTTAACATCCTTTTGTTTGGAGGTGGACAAAAAATCCTTTTCTTTTTACGGAAGTGAAGGGAGGGGCCGTTATTTTTAACTCTGTTATCACTACACATGCAAAAACTCAGCTCTCAGCAATTGTATTTCCCAATTTGAAGTCAAAAATATCCACATTACTTTTATTTGATGAGTCTGGATGAATATCTTATTACAACGAATAATAAACAAAAATAAAGCACTGAATTACTTGTAATTATTAGAAAATATCTGCCAATGGAACAAGCTAAATTTTACTCCTTAAAATCAGGTGTAAAAACTACTTAAGTTAGCACATCTTACCTCCAAAACATCGTTAAAGTCGACAAGTTAAATTTAAAGTAAGCAAAATCCAGGGCTAATTTGTTCTTTTTAAATACTGAAATAAGATGTGTAGCTGGACATGTCAGGCAATTTTGGCTTACAATTCGTGTTATGAGATTTTTAGAATTGAAATTGGATGAACAAACTTCCTTAGACTTGAGTTTTTGCAGTGTAAAAACAGTCTGTCTAACCTTGATTTTTGTTACCAAACAGACATAGTCAGGCTTTTATCTAAGTTTTATGTTGATCCTCTACAGCTTTATTATGGTGAAAACAGTAACAGCTACATTAGAAATCAATTGAATTCTGACTATAAGGATTTCTTTTTGGTGAAAACATCATCTTTGATCCTATTTTTCCAGTAAAATTTACATTTGTGTTTGGAGTGGGACAAAATCGTCTGTGTAACTTCTGAATTGAGTTTAGATTGGTAGTAGAGTGAGCATCAGGTCCCTCAACAAGCCCAAATGAGCAACTGCACTTTTGGAACAAGCCCAGAAAAACACAACCTGTTGCTTGTAAACCAATATTAACAAGCAACTTTTCAAAAAAAGAAGTTCAACGTTACTTATAATAAGCAGACCTTGCAACTCTGGTCTCCAGTCAACACGGACACCCGTGAAACAATAACACTGGGTTTTGTCCAAAGGGTCTGCATGCACGTATCAGTGTGTGTGTCTCAGTAACCACAGTGTGCTGCTCCACCGTAAACACGACAGAAACACAAAGGGATCCTGACAAAAGACCCACAAACACACGTCAGAAACACAACCTGACCAACTTCAGCGGGTGGAGCTGTTCCTCTGACCCCGAACAACAGATCACATCCACCCTCAGCCCGCCGCACAGCTGGAAGACGAAGCAGAGAGTGTGTGTGTGTGTGTGTGTGTGTGTGTGTGTGGGTGTGTGTGGGTGTGTATTCTGCTGTGTGTGGGTGTGTATTCTGCTGTGTCTCTTAGCTCCTCTGCAGCCGTGTGTGTGTTTAAGAAGCTTTTTAAAGGGCTCATGTTGCTGTTGTTGGCAGTGTAAAGAGTGTTTGAGTGTGTGTTTGAGTGTGTGTCCTGGCGTGTGTTGAGCTGAGCTCGTGTTTACAGGTGTTTAAATCTGTTTGGTTTGTAACGAGACGACTTTAAAGAGAGATACTCCACTGATCTCACACACAGACTCAGTTTGAGGCTCTTCAGCTGTAATAAAGTCAAAAATAAATCAAGGTTCGGTCTTCCGAAATGTATTCAGGGTGATTTTTTTAGCTTTGTTTACACCTCATTGCCTCTTCTTTGTGAGATTTGTGCCTCTAGATCCAAAAATATCCACATGATCCATCACAGCTTCAAATTAAAGGGAGTTTTGATCTGGTTTGAGGAATTCTAATAAAATCTACCTTTACCGTTTACTTACTCACATTACTCACTCTTTTGTCAATCTTTATTAGATTTAAGATCAAATATATCCTTGTAGACTTGTTTTTTTATATACTAATCAAAGTGCAGTGTCATGTTTTATATGAAAACAAAGCAGTGATGTTTTAAGACCTCAAGAGAAAGAGACAACTTCCTGTCTGTCCATTGACCAATCAAAGCATCTTATCTTCTTTTCTTGACAATAGTGTCCAATCAGGAGCAGTTAACGATCAACAAGCATTATGTGTAATGTCCCAGAAGAGTCAAAAATAAAGTTCGAGTGATGTTATGTCGCCCTTTTTCACATTTGAAACAGAAATGCTTCCAAAAGTTACATTAAAATGTGATTGTTCGTTTTGTCTCTTTGGTCTTACAACATATGATACTCTAATCTGATATCATCTCATACCAAATATTTTGACGATAGATAGATAGATAGATAGATAGATAGATAGATAGATAGATACTTTATTGATCCCGAGGGAAATTCAAAGCATCCAGTAGCAGGTTACAAGACGAACATGACATGAAACAATTTTACAGATTGACCGCAGGAAATAGTAATAATATCCCCCTCCCTATCATAATATATTAAACCCAAGAAGAATTAAAGAATACCCTAGGTGAATAAAAACTCTTAACTGCAGTTAAGAGACTATACAAGTGCTGTGCAAAAACCTGTGCAGGGATAAAATTAGCAAGAAGGGATAAAATTAGCACGCACGAGGTTTTCCTGAAAAAATGATGCCCTCAACTTGATTCTGCTTGACAGATCTGATTCTTTACATGCATTATTACAATAAAAAAAAAACTGTTAGCATGAAATGGCCTGGAGCTGCATAGCTAAATAGTTGAGATATCAACCCACCAAAGGCGCAGTGAAAAGGCATCTAAATAGCTGAGTAGAGGCCTTTTCACATCAAGGAAAATACATATAAATGCAACCCAATAGTAAGTGTTTCAGAGATGATTTTGGATGCTCCAGCATATGGCGCCACACATCGTTAAATAAACAGCTCAAAAATAAAGGAGTTATTGATTGGTTGGTTGATTATTTCTTTGTTGTAACAGTGGTGCTGGGGAATAAATCTTATACCGCTGGAAAGTCTGTTAATTTCCCTTTACATGGAGTCATATTAAATACATATGTATATAATTTCTGGGTTAATGATGATACCCCTTTGCCCCGGGGTTGCACCTTGCTTTGGTCTGTCAGTCCTCCAGGCTTTGTGGACACATTGTTTAAGCCGAGGCAGTGATTTAATAATGGCGTTCTGTGTGTTAATGCACAGAAGGTGGAGCCATAATTAATTTGCTTATGTCAAGTACCTGCTTATGGTCACACCGCAGAAACTCAGATCTAGGCAAATGTGTTTGTCTATTTTCAAATCAGAAATATCTTAAACACTTTCTAGTCCACATTCACTTAACAATTCCAGATAAATATCCTACTTTAAGGAATAAAAGCAAAAATAAGGCATTGAATTGCTTGTAATGATAAGAAAATATGTGCCAATGAAACAAGGAAAATTTGGTAGATTATTTTACCTATTACAAGCAATCAGGCCTTATTTTTAGTTTTTATGTCTTCAAATAAGATCTTAATCTCAACATATCAGGAAATTGTGGCTTAGAATCAGTCAGTGAGATTTCTTTGTTTTGAAATTGGACAAATACCCTCATCGAGATCTGAGTTTTTGCAGTGCTGATAATTAACATGTGGGCAAGAGTGACCCTCAGTATTTAATGAGTCCTTAAACACCTCACATACCCCAACAAACAAGATTTCATACTTGCGTCTCCAGAAACACAGCAACATGGCAACAACAAAATGCAGATCCAAGCTATTAAAACAGCTGCTGGCAAAGAACTGAGAACTGTGACGAGGTACAGCAATGATGCTCCAGGCCAGGACGACAGGTTGGTGGTGGTGCTGGGGCTGAAAAAGGTCAAACTGGACTCCTTTAATGTGCCCTATGTCAGCTGGACATCCTGACTTACTCCTGGATAAGAAAATCAGGGTGTAAATGACCCTTTACTTATAACCTCCACCTAGGAGGTTATGTTTCACCAGGGTCTACTTGTCTGTCTGTCTGTCTGTTTGTTTGTCTGTTAGCAAGATTACGCCAAAACTACTGGATGGATTTACATGAAAATTTTACCAGAGGTGTGGTTTGGTCCAAGGAAGAAGCCATTACACCCTTGCAGGAGTTCTCCACGTGGACAGACATGAGCAGAGACTCAGCCGTCCAATCGGAGTGTGCGGTAATCCAGAATTGTATCTCGTACAGGGGTTGTGGAAAAGCCACTGCCATAACTGAGCTGCTTGGCGGAGGTCTGTGCTCTCCGAGTGCTTTTCTGGTTTATAAATGCTTCCTTTACTTTGTGTGTGATTTTCTTAAGTTTCTGATCATTTCCTTGTTTAACAGTGGAAACATGATGCTTTATATTGAAAAGTAACAAACAGGAAGTATGGCAAAAAGACAATTGAAAAACGACAAGATGCTTTTATTTTGAAAAGTAACAAACCGGAAGTGGAGTGAAGAGACGATCGAGGAACAGAAAATGCTGTATGAAATATGAGTCATTCAAACATAAGTAAGTTTTTCTGGTTAAGCACCCTTCTGTTTGGAGAACAAGGTTTGTACTCAGTTTGTTGAACATTCTCAACATTATAAAGCCACTTTAGGTGTTGAATTGTAGTTTTGTTCAACTTTAGCATGCGTGTGGGCAAGCAAGTTTCTGCAATTCTCACCACCACAACATTCTGATTAACGTGTGTGTATACTGTATTTGCAAAATACAAGTGAAAGAGGCATAACAAGATAAGGTTTTATGAGAAAGGTTAAGTTAAGGTTTTATGTGAAATATTTAGAAGAGTTAAAGAGTTATAATGATATATTTTCTAGTGTACATGTGGAGTAATGCTTTCTTTTCTTTCAGCACTGTGCTTCAGTACAGAATGGTTAAGAAACTGCCTAAAAATAACAAGACTGAAACATCAGTTTGAGAGCCAGACCATCTTTCAGCGAGGGGTTGCTTACACAGGGGCAGAGAGCCTGCAGGAGCCTCTCGGTGGAGCAGGACGACCACAGCAGGCCGACAGACTCACTTAATGAGAGGGGGAACAACTGCCGCAGTCCAGCAAATAAATAGAGAGACGAGAAACAACAAATAAAACTGAAAATGTCCCGGTTCACGTGAGCGTGTTGATACTGAACAGGTCAATAAGTTACTGAGAGTATATTATTAATTAAAACATCGGCCTAAGAGTAAAACATGTTCTTTCAGATAGAAAGAGCCTCGGAGATGCCTCTGCACAAGTGCAGCTAATGTGTCAAATCAGCTCCTTTTCAGCTCTGCAGTCCGTACATTAGCTCTTTGTGCCCTGGAAAATTACCCACAGTCCCCTGGGAGACCATAATCACCTACTGCTGTTACGTTTTATGATTTAAAGCTCAAACACAGGGCCGGTGTGTTAGCTCCTCTTTAGCTTCTGTTTCAGTCAAACTGCAGAGTGCAGATTTGTCGAATCAGCAGAAACACTAATTGAATTTTTTTACTGTTGAAATCGGCAAACGTGAGAGTACGAGGCTCGGATCTGCAGCCTGAACATCTGCAGAGACCCTGCTGCATCCCAAGCCCCCTCATTCCTCACTGCTGCTTAAATCGATTCTTACTCGCTTCGACCTACAGTTGGAGTAAATCTTCAAGGAATTTCGTCTCCCTGAGTCGTGGAGGTGTTATCATTTCTTTAACGAAACACACTGTGCACCAAATGTTCCTCAAAGAGTCTGACAGTGAATGCAGCTTTTATTCTGATTTCAGTCTTTGAGAGGAGGACCTTATAAAGCCTGCAGAAGCAGAATAATCCCCTTAAAGGTGGAACATTAACAATTAAGAAGGAGAAGAAGAAGATGGAGGGTCATTTTGAATGGTGGCATAAATTTGTGACATACAGAGCATTAACGAGTGACTGTAAGAATTAATTCAGCTGTAAACTTTTAAAGTTCTATCAGGAAATGTTCGCTGAAGCATCTATTAGATCAGCCTTCAACTCTTGAACTGGAAGATTGGATTTATTGTCATGACAGAAGAGTTAAGAGTTAAAGAGTTAATCTTCTAAAGGGATAGTTCTGGGTTTTTGAAGTAGAGTTGCTTGAGGCCGTTGCTCCAGTTAATATAAAGTCAATAAAGGACCTTGTAAACTTTGTTCCTGGAGGAGATATCTAAGAGCGGATCCTAGCTGATATACAGCAGAACATGGTGTCACCTAAACCTTTTAATTCACCAACTTAGAGGTTAAATGGTTCTGCTGGATGCTGCTTTATTAATTATCATTCCTCTCCAGATTATATTCATTATAGATATTAATGTTAATATTAGATTGATCTCTCTATCCATGGTTGTATTGATTATACATCCATAGTAACTATTTTTACAACCATACAGACATGAGGACCCTCTGAAAATGAGATGCCACATCTCAAGGGGCTTACCTTGAATACATTTATATTCAACAAATATGGTGCTATATAAACAAAGATTGATTGATTAAGTCCATATTCAAATATGACTTTAGTCCCTTTGTCTCTGCCTGGATGGATCCATCTCTGGATGTATGTCTGTGTATATGCAAATAAATATTTTTATATATTTGTATATCTGAATATGTGTATCAATAAATCAGAATCAGAATCAGAAATACTTTATTAATCCCCGAGGGGAAATTCGGTTGTTTCAGTTGCTCTTATACACAGTATAGCAGTTGGAAACAACAGATGAGGACATTAGAGTAAACAGTAGCATTAAAAAATAATAAAGATAAAATAAATAAAAATAAAACAAATGAAAAGAGCATAAAAATTACGTAAGTAGTTTGCAATGTGCAGAGTCTTTAAGCAGTGTAAAACTTCCTTATGAAGGAAAATAAGTAGAATAAGTAAGTAAAATGAAGTGGACATGAGGCTCCGAATGAGGTGGAGGTATACACAGTATTAACAATTAACAATATTTACACTACGAATTTTAAATGTATTAATGACAGCACCATTTGTCCGAAGATTTACTCATCAACAATATCACAGGAGTAAAAACAGTGAGAGTTTATTCTCCAGGACCTGAGGGAGCAGTGATTTTAGAGGGAGGAGTTATAAAGTCTGATGGCCACAGGCAGGAATGACTTCCTGTGGCGCTCTGTGGTGCATCGTGGGGGGATGAGTCTCACTGAATGTGCTCCTGAGTTTGTCCAGCACGCTGTGGAGGGGGTGGGAGGTGTTGTCCATGATGTCCTGCAGCCTGGACAGCGTCCTCCTCTCTGACACCTCTGTCAGAGAGTCCAGCTGCACCCCGACAACATCACTGGCCTTACGGATCAGTTTGTTGAGCTTGTTGGTGTCCGCTACCCTGAGCCTGCTGCCCCAGCACACAACAGCGTACAGGTTAGCACTGGCCACCACAGACTCGTAGAACATCCTCAGCATCGTCCTGCAGATGTTAAAGGACCTCAGCCTCCTCAGGAAGTAGAGGCGGCTCAGGCCCTTCTTGTAGACGGCCTCGGTGTTCCTGGTCCAGTCCAGTTTGTAATCCAAAAATACTCCCAAGTATTTGTACTCCTCCACGATGTCCACCTGGACCCCCTGGATGGAAACAGGGGCCACTGGAGCCTTTGTCCTCCTCAGATCCACGACCAGCTCCTTGGTCTTTTTCACGTTGAGCTGTAGGTGGTTCTGCTCACACCATGTGACAAAGTCCCCCACCACAGCCCTGTACTCCTCCTCATCACCCTTGCTAATACACCCCACAACAGCCGAGTCATCAGAAAATTTCTGAAGGTGGCAGGAGTCGGTGTTGTGGCTGAAATCCGTGGTGTACAGGGTGAAGAGGAAGGGGGACAGGACTGTCCCCTGGGGAGCCCCTGTATTGCTGACCACCCTGTCAGACACGCAGTGCTGCAGACGAACATACTGCGGTCTGCCAGTCAGGTAGTCAACAATCCAGGACACCAGAGGAGCCTCCATCC
Organism: Cetoscarus ocellatus; assembly: GCA_037902135.1. Classification (NCBI taxonomy): domain Eukaryota; kingdom Metazoa; phylum Chordata; class Actinopteri; order Labriformes; family Labridae; genus Cetoscarus; species Cetoscarus ocellatus. The sequence continues at coordinate 148,856 of JBAMNC010000067.1, read as the reverse complement.
CCATCGCTGTCAGCTTCTCCCCCAGTATGGACGGTCTGATGGTGTCAAAGGCACTGGAGAAGTCAAAAAACATCACTCTCACAGTGCTGTCAGGCTTGTCCAGATGGGCGTAGACCCTGTTCAACATGAAGATGAGGGCGTCCTCAACACCAAGTCGGGGCTGGTAGGCAAACTGAAGTGGATCCAAGTGGGGCCTGACCTTAGGCCGGAGCTGCTCCAGAACGAGTCTCTCCAGGGTCTTCATGATGTGGGACGTCAGTGCCACCAGTCTGTAGTCCTTGACGTTGTTTGAGCACGGCGTCTTCGGTACAGGAACTATGCAGGACGTCTTCCACAGCACGGGGACCCTCTGGAGACTCAGGCTCATGCTGAAGACATGGTGAAGTATTCCACAGAGCTGGGGGGCGCAGGCTTTCAGGACCTTCGGGCTCACACCATCAGGGCCTGCAGCTTTGCCTGTGTGAAGTCTTGTCAGCTGTCTTCTAACCTGGTCTGCGGTGAAGGACATCGGGGAGGTGAGTGGAGGTGTAGATGCTACGTGAGGTCCTTCAGTCTGGGACAAGGAGGAGGAGGGGGGTGAGGATCCCACATCAGAAGGCAGAAGGCTCCCAGGAGGGGGAGGTGTCCCTGGAGTGGCTGCTGGCTGCTGGCCTGCAGCAGGGAGGGGGGGAGGGAGGACAGGGCCTGAGTCGAATCTGTTAAAAAACAGATTTAGTTCGTTCGCCCTGTCCACGCTACAGTTCTCTCCTCTGCTGCTGCTCCTCTTGTATCCTCTTGTAAATGAAGAGTATGTCTTTAGTCTGCTCTGTTAAAGTGTCTTGAAACAACACTTGTTATGAACTGGCACTACACAAGTAAAGATCGATTGACTGATCGATTGACTGATTGATTGATTGATTAAAACTGCGTAAAGAACTAAGGTGACTTGACAATATAAAACACTCCATAAAGCTCCTGTGTTTAGATGTAAGCCTTTCTCATCTCCTCGTAAAACTACGTTTTAAGATGAGATTTAACCTCCTTACTGGAGTTTAGTCTGATTGGGAGTTTAGTCTGTGTGGGGGGGTTGCTTACTCTGCGATCACAAATTTTCTACATGAGTTTTTTAACCATCAGCTCACTTGTGTTGACCCTTTATGTGCTCAAGTTCAGTTGCATATAGAGAGAAAATGTACAGAAGTGTACTTTATTCTGGACTTCTTCTATGTCAGTCCTGCTGACAGTGAATCAGGCCACAGGATAAGATGTCTCTAAGCCTAATGTTTCCATAGATCACGACTATTTGTCAAAGAATTCAAAGGATGGCTTTACTGCAGGAATGTCCACGTGGTCACCAGCTGATCTGCTGGGACTCTCCCTCACATCTTCAGTCTTACAGAGAATGGTCCAAAAAAGAGAACTAGGTGGCAACCAAATCACCCTCTGTTGCAACCAAGGTCTGCAGGAGATCATTTCTGAGCGCACAACACGCTGAATGATGAAGCAGAAGGGCTACAGCAGCAGAAGACCACACCTTGTGCCTCTCCTGTCAGCTCAGAGCAGGCTGACAGGACAGGACAGGACAGGACGTTCAGATGTGGGCTCAGAAAATGGTGAACATCATAAAAGCATGGATCCATCCTGGCTTGGATCAGAGGTTCCTTCACCATGGGCCCCTTCGTACCACAGGGGTGGGCAACTGAGAGCCCAGGGGCCACATGAGGTCCTCCACCTGACTAAATGCAGCCTGCCAGTCATTTCCAAAAATCGACAGATTGTATGAAGAAAAGTCCGATATCAAATAGAAATATTTGTATTTAATCTAGATTCATATTTTCATTGTTTTTTGCAATTAATAGAAGAACTTACTTTTCTGTAATAGTTTCTCAAAATCTTTTCCATGAAGCAGTAAAACATTATCAAGCATTACTCAATACTATATTTAGAAAGTGGTAGCAGTAAAATATTTGTGCTCATAATATTGGAAAACACTCATTGTTTCAGTGATTTAAAAAAAATAGCTTTATTGGATTTAATTCTGTGTTAAGGTCATTTACATGATAACTTGTATTTGAGTTATAAAATGTGAATTCTGATGTACTATTTTTATGACTACTCTATGTTAGCTGATCAAACATTTTTTTTCCCATTGAGGGAATCCAAAAATTTGTAACAGTGTGGCCCTCAGGCTGGGAAATATGGTTTTCTGTGGCCCTCTCAGTATTTAAGTTGTCCATCTCTGGTCTAAACTCACAGCCTACCTGAGGACTGTGGCACAGAAATGACTTTATTGTTCCAGCAGAACATTTGTTTCTTCTCGAAGACTCTGGAGGTCCAATTTGTCTTAAAAGAAGTCACCATGGGCAGATTGAAGAGTTTGTTCTTCTGTTGTTCCTTTGTTAAATTCATGTTTTCTCTGATCTGCTGCCTCAGACTCGAGTCTTTAACCAAATATCTCTGCGTATTCCTCCACGTTTGAGGACTGGTGTTTCCCCTGCAGCCGGCAGCGCTTCATTTTTCAGTCTTTTTAAAGTGTGAGTCAGAGCGCCGGCTCATTAAACACTGCAGCGGCCCGCTCCTCAGTCGATCGGGGTCAGACTCTGAATTTCTTTCTTTCTCTTCTTTTTTTTTCTTCACCTGATCAGCGCTGTGATCTGGACGACTCTCGGTGGATTGAGCTGCATCTGCTTCATTCCAGCATCCTCGCTCTGCAGCTGCTTCATCTTCATCTCCCTTCGAACCCGAAGAGAAGGAAGAATCGATAGCAGATCAGAGCGTCGGGAGGATTCAGTTGTTTCAGGGAAAAGGTCAGGGCGGCCATATTTAGTGATGCAGCGGTGAACGTGCACGCCGATGCAGGCTGATGTACTCCTCCATCACGGTGCTGATGGGCTTTCTGAGCAGGTGGAGATGACTTCATACGGAGTAAAACAAGTCTATCAGGGAGGCCTCGGGAGCGGGAAATGTATGGATTTAATCTGAACATTTAATACCTGCTCCTCCGCTAAAGGAGGATCTACTGCTGCTCCATATTCAGCAGCTCAGTCTCATGAAAAATCTACATCTCTGCAGCCTTTCTGCATCCATACTTCCTTTTTTGAAACTCTGATGCTGCAATGAAAAGATCCATCAAGACATCCAAACTAGCTGCTGAACCTGAGGGCCGGCTTGGGCCTGTCCCGGGCAGGAGGCGGGCACCGCTGCCTCACATCCAAAGGCATCCAGAGGACGTGGTGGCCATGGTACTCAAGTCCATTACTTTAGTGAAAGTATAGATACTCCTGGTCAAATGTTACTCCAATACAAGTGAAAGTTGTGCAGTCAGTTTTTTACTTAAGCTAAAGTACTGGAGCTTTGAAAGTACTTAAGTATTAAAAGTACATTTTTGTTTAAATGTCAACGCGTTATTGTTTTATTGCCACGATGAATTTACAAAAAATGACTGAAACAATCTACAGGCCTGCTTATAGCCCCTTTAGAATAAAAGCTTGTTAAATATGCTACGAAGTCTACAGAAATGCCTACTGAAACACGACTGAATTGACAAAAGGACAACCGTTACCAAGTTTTCTCAGGTTGGATGGTGAGTTTTTTTAGGTGGTGATGAAGCTTGCGCACGGAAAACAGAGCAAACATTTAAAAAAATGATATGAATCATTCTTTATTTCAACAATCTCAAACATGGACTTCAGATGTGGCCATGGGTGCTCTGGTGTGGAATCTTCGTCTGTACCTGCCGTAGCATCATTACTGCCAAGACGAACCGTTATCTGAGCAACGTTAGCTCAACATTTACCTGCTTGTTCTGAGTAGTGCGTGCAAGGTACAGGTACGGCATCACCACTTGAACAAATCACACGCAGGTTGTATTCTGGAAGAAAAAAAGAAATTTAATCAGCTGACTTTAGCACTATACTTAAAAGTAACAAGTTACTAGACCCTTCATAGAAATGTAGTTGAGTTAAATTAAGTTAAGTTTTAATTTTAGTCTAGTTTTAGTTGATGAAATTTCACAACATTTTAGTGGATGTAAATTTAGTTGACTTAAATATGAAGTGTAAAGGGTAAGGCATTTTTGATGTTCCCTTGAATTTCTGAAGTCATGTTTTACACTTGGATAAAATCAAACATCTAATAACCCTTTACTGAATGCTAGTAAAGTCTGAATGTATAAATGAACAGAAACAAATTTCCCTTTTGTGTGAAATGCAGTCACCTTTATTTAGGCTACCTGGCAGAGCATCTCAGTTACAATACCAGAACTGACAACAAACAGTGAACCTGCTCTACATGAATATATCAATTCATAAAGAGAGGAGCTCTGATTGGATCGCTCCACAACTTATCCCACCACCACCAAGCTAAGGCAGCTGTGATTGGATATATTCCTAACTTGTCTCTACTTTCTACATGACCAAATTAGGTCTGATTGGATTAAGTCTCTGTCGAACATTTTAGTCTAGTTTTTATTTGTTGATGAAAATGTCAGTTAATGTAGTTTGAGTTTTTGTCCATGTGCACTTGTTTTTATTAGTTACTGTCTAGTTTGACAGGGGAAAAAGGTTGTTGACGAAAACTGTGACAAAAATAATTGGTCAGCAAAAGTAAATCTACTTCATTACTGATTACCTGTCCAGAGGTCACCTGTACCTGTGTGAGAGGAGATGATTCAGCGTCTGGTTGGTTTGAGAGCAGAGATGGGATTCACGAATGTCCCCTCTCTGTTTGAGAGCTCCTCCTGACTCGGTAGAATCAGGATCATAAACTCTCTCACATGTGAAATCGAGCTCATCAGAAAGGTTTCAAGCATTTCTCTGCACAGACTCGTCGCTCAAACATTCGACCGATAAATCAGACAAATCAGCGCCGATCTCAGAGGGATGTAAAGTGTCACGGCGCGGCTTCACCTCCACTGGCCCGTCAGTCAACATTCATCTCCATGAATAATTCAGAGCCGTCCCACCACAGACATCATAACAGAGCCATCACATCCTCGCAGTGAGAGATGAATCAACGTCCACATTAAATCTGATCTCCTCCGTCTGAGCGCCGAGGCTGACCTTTTAAAACAGCGGCCCGGCGCAGACTAAATCGAATGTTACCGTGATGTTGTTACAGGAACGAGCAGCAGATCAGAAAACATCCCGTCAGCTCGGAGCGCCTGTCCCGTTTAGTCTGAGCTGTATGATAAAGGGGAGATGATCAGCTTCATAAACACCTGAACATCAACGTTTCATCAACCTCGTCTGTGACAATCCAGCCTGAGGCCTCTTTCCTGCACGTCACTCCCCTCTCTCTGACATACTGCGCATCCACTGCTGTAAAAATGGATACATTATTAATTAATTATGAATTAATTAAACAAGGCTGTCTTTTCAGGCCTGAAATATGCAAATCGAATATTCATTATATTTGGGTGTTTTTAACCCTGTAAAGGCCATCATGTTGAAACAACTTCAATCTAAATAGCAAAACTAATATCCATAAAAGACATTTGAAGGAGTATTTGAATATATCATTATTAATATATTATATTATTATCACTTTGATGGCTATGAGATGGTCAGTGATTGGCAGCAAAACTGATTTTGATGCATTGTTATTTCTTGTAGTGTCAGATTAAATAATAAAAATTCAAAATTGTGGTTAATAAAAAAAAAAAAGCCAGCTTCCTAAAATTAGCCTTAAAAAATCAGAATTATTATTTTTACACTCCAAACGAGTCTGTCTTTTCAACTACATTAGTCTGAAACAAACATTTTGAATATTAAATATATTTTGGGTGTTTTATTAATACTTAAGAAGCAGTATGTTTACATTACTTAACTTTTTTTATATCTAAAAATAAAATAATTTCTATACATTACAATACATTTGTGTCGTGTTAGACTCAGGACAATTTCAATTATTATTATTATTATTATTAATATTATTATTATTATTATTATAAGTCCCTGAGAGGGTCAAGGATTTGGCAACTATGCTGATTTTGATCCATTGTTATTTTTAATCTTAATTTTATTTAATTTTATTTTTTTTTGCAGTGTCAGGTTAAAAATTACACCAGTGGTCATATTGCCAGAAAATCAGCTATAAAATAGATATGTTTTTTTTTTTTCCACTCCAAATGATTCAGTCTTTTCAAGCTACTCAAGTCTGAAATTATTGAATATTAATACTTTTTTGGAGCAGTTTTAACTCTTTGCCGGCCAGCATTTCTAGGTAAGTCCATTGATTTTCAATTGAAAAAAAAAAAAATCCATAAAATACATTTGAGGGAGTTTTTGAATATAATTATAAGCAACACTGATTTTGATACTTTTGTTTGTTTGTTTTGCATACACTCTTGCAGAAAACAGTAAAAAGTGTGACATTCTGCGACATGTATAGAATAGTAAAAAAAAAAAAAAAAACAGAATAGCACCATTTTGTTTACAAATATAAAAATTTAAACTTAAAAGCTTGTAGTCAGAAATTAAATGTTAACATAAAAGAAAGCATTAGTTCATGTTTAGATAAAAGTGGGATTAATAAGGTCATTTTTACAGGCTTTTAATGGGACGTTTTTTGTCTTTAGGAACAACTGTGTCGGCTTTTGTGTAGCTTAGCCATTTTAGGCTAATTCAAGACACTGAGATGACAATTCTAAGAATCTTTCAAAACAAATATCCTCAAATTGTGGCTACATTTATTAAACAAAGCTAAAATAGCTTTAACAAAAAAAAAACTGAGTGGCATAAAATGTCTCTCTTGGATCTTTTATGGGTTAAAGAAGCACTACAGCTAAATTTAATAAACTACACAAGTAGTTAAAGCTAAATGATGGCACTTTTTTGACCCAATAAACTGGTTTATCTGACTCTTTTCTCCACATGCATTTAGAATTTTTTATTTTATATGTTTTTATGCATTTCCTGTTGTAAGTATCTGTAAATACTTTCTCGTAGATTCAACTTCATGTCCTCAGCTTTTAAAGTTTTAAAAGCTGCACTGACGGACGGACGGGCTGCATGGCCCTCTGGGCACCAACTGCAGCACAAAACAGGAAAACAGACAATGGCGAAGTGACAGACGGACAGACGGACAGGCCTTCACTGGTGTCAGTTTGATCCACTTTATGAAAATGCAGTGAGAAAATCAACCGAAGGAAACTCCCTTTAAACATCTGAAGGAACAATCAGAAACAGGGCGATGAAGCTTCATATCTGCCTCGTATCTTGAACACTGAATATTTTCTCTGTGCGTTAACGCAGACTCTCTGGCCGCGTTTGGATCTGCAGCCTTATTGTTGATCTCCCTGCGTCTGCATTCCTCCTCAGAATAATAAAAGAGGAGCAGCAGCAGTGATGTAATGAGAGTTTGTGCCTCTGAGCAACACTTTGATTTTTTCCTTGTCTTGTTTATCTTGTTTATTGTTCAGCCGCTCAGCTCTGCAATGAAATAATGAGAGAGATGAAGGAGATGGGGAGGCGGGGCGCTTTCTGCTCGACTTTTGTCCACCCGCTCCCTCCAGGGACGCCCGATTGGTGGGATTTAATTCTTATTTACGACCTCTAATTCTCGCTGAGTTTTCCTCTCTGGGATGTACGGCTTATACCAGAGCGCTGGAGCCTCGGCCTCCTCGTGGAGCCATTAGCGGTAAATGGAGGTGATTTTCCTTCATCACAGCCGAGCGGGACATCAATACGACCCCCTCAATTACAGACGTGATGCAGCGTGAGTCTCAGACAGTGACGGAGGAGGTCTGACCCCCCTAAACCCTCCATCCGCCCGGCTCCCTCCACCTGGGCTTCCTGCAGGAGGAGGAAAAATGACAGCAGCCCTATAATCGTTATCTTCCTCGCCGTCACCGTCTGCAGGTAATAGCATCCCCAGACAGGAGCTCTTTAGGCTCTGCGGCTGATTGTGGCGTCTAATGGAGTGTGGATAGATGTGGCCGAGTTTAAAGGCGGACACGTTCGCAGTCCGAGTCCTGCCATGATAGACTATTTAATAACTAAAGGATTCAGACTATAAGCTCTGCGGGAATGTCCCTGTTTCACCCAGATATGCTTCACTTACTACCTGCAGAGCCTCAGCGGGGGAGTCAGGAGAAATCAGGAGCCTCTCATTATCCAATCACAGCTCGAGTTTCATTATTCAACAGGCCATTATCTGCTCAGATCAGACAGGAAGGTCAGAAGTCAAGGCCAAATTTCAGATACAGGAGGGAGTAAGGTGATGGAGTAGAGCAGTGGTCCTGGTCGGACCTGTGTGCTTGATGTGACTTGTTTTACCCCTTTATGTTACGTTACCTTCCACTATCATCGTTTTATCTTCTTCTCCTCCTAAACAGAGGTTTGTTTGTTGACCTACTTCCACAGGGGTTTGAGCCTGAGATGTGACGTTCGCGAATGAGTCGAGTTTTTTCGACCAATCTTTTAAGTGAACGATGAGATGTGATGCTTGATTTCAAAAACTTTAGGGATGGAGTCCAAAGTGAGGTCTCCTCATGGGCCCCAGAATACCTGGCAGCACCCCTGGTCCTCAGGTTGAGGGGTCAAAAACTGATGAATCTACTCTTGTGGTTTTGGTCAAATTTCCTTCTTCAGTAGAAACCATGTGATTGGTCAAATTGTCTCGTCTTGATCAATGAAATGCAGTAATGTAGTGATTCTAGATAAGTTGGGCCTAGGTCGTGGTGATATAACTGATGAAAAGCCTGCGTGATGATAAAGCTCTGCTGCAGCGTCAAAAGGCCAATAACACATTAGGATCTATTACAGCTGATCTCCTTCAATCACAGCTCGGCGCCTTAATAAACAAACACAATCCTTCATCATCAACCAATCAGGAGCTGCTGGAGCCTCATCTCCACCGGATTATTCCAAATCAACATTCAGAGCACACACACAGAGCCCAGCACACACGGAGGAATATTTACTTACATCCAAGCACACTCACATGAACACACGCAGAGGCATCCAGCAGCTGAATAAAGCTTTATTGATTCGCTCGTCCTACGCAGGAACATCGCTTCCGAGCCTCGTACTATTATCAAACGGAGGGAGAAATGAAACATTGAACACGGGGAGTGCTGAGCTCGACCCAACGCCCACCATGACGCACTCCGACACGCGCGGGGGGGAGGGAGGGGGGGCGAGACTTAGGATGCAGGAGAGATACAGGAGGGAGATTCATGAAGGAGGAATCACTGAGTAGGACTTAGACAGGCGAATAAAGGAGCCGTGAGATTTAGATACTGAGAGAGGAGGAGGGCGGACAGAGTCTCCAAATCATGCTGGAGCTCCATCGACCTCCTAAATTAAGGGTTTGTTGGAGGTTCAAGGTCATTTTCACATCCTTGTAGGGCATTAAAAAAGAAACAAGATACAAGTTTAGATGGTATCATGTGAATCAGTATAATTGTTGCATGTTCAACACCCCAGTAAAACAGCAGAGGGATGTTTTTGCTCAAAATGTCAAAACAGGAGGCAAAAAGTTTGAGCACTAGAAAGAACTCCGAGAGCTCAAACCTCCACCAAGGTAGCTGTTACATCTATGAGCAATAAAGTTACCATCATAACATGAATCATGACCCTGAAAACCCACAACTAGCACTCAGAATCATGTTGATATCATTATTAGACAGTTACAGAGCAAAAACCATCATTCACTTAAGGAGGTTATCTGGATCACCACCAAAATCAAATCATTTCTAAGTTGGGCCATTAACAACATCTCCTGAACATTACAGTAAAATCTGTCTGGCAGTTTTTGTGTCATTTTGCTAACAAACAGACAAACAAACATACGCAGGCAAAAACATAATAAAGCTTGTATTTTTTTTTACACATTTTTCATCAGCAACACAAATACAACCTGACATCTTTGTAAAATAATGGGCTGCAGCCCCAAACCTCCAGCTCTGCACCAAAACAATCCACCTCATAATTCACCCTTCTGAATTATTGATCCAGAAAAAATATTGAGACATAGTTCAAATATTGCCATTCAGCTAAAATATACAAAGATTTATTTTTTTAATATCACCCAGTCCTACTTTCTCGTGCTTAAGACTCTCTTTGGAAGTTACTTCCTGCTTTCTGACAGCCTACCCCAAAAAAACTTGAACTGGATAACAACTTAATATAGGCTGTTGACAGAAAATGGTCCAACAAAGAGAAAATATCCAGTGAGCAGGAGTTGTCTGAGTGAAAATGAACAGAAAATCAGTTGTGAACATCATGAAAGCATGGATCCATCACGCATGGATCGATGATTCATTCTGCACTGTGATTGGCTACTTGCTTTGTCAAAGGTGTGATTCATGTAAAAATCAACAACAGGCGTCTGTTGGCTCTTTGGCTGATGCTGTTTAACACAGAAAGTCTTTATTTGTTTGAGTATGTTCATATGTATATATGTTTATATGGGTATATTTGCATTCATGTTAATGTACTCACAAGAATAATTTGTGTAATCTCTTTGGGAGAAGGGGTGGAATTAAACGAGTGAGAACTTCCTCCCTCGCCTATTTGGATCCATGTTGATTTTATTATTATTATTTATTGTTTATTTGATGTGGACATCACAATTACATCAGACAAACCAGAATCATTGTTTGAGTGCTTTAGCACATGTTCTAATTCGCAACACTGGTCCTCAGGAGCCTCTTGAAATGATAAAATAATAAAAGTAATAAGAGAAGAACCAGAGTGTACAACAACATTATGATAATAAGATAGAAGCAGTTTTTCCTGATTAAGTACAAGCTATCAAGCAAAGGCAACATGGTCAAGCAATCAAGCAGTGTTGTTCTGATTTTAGTCATTGTTTGAGCCCTTTGTTAAAAGCATTAATGTTGGTCTCCAGTTTTCTGAACTGTTGTAGTGTAATGGTTTGAATTATGCATAATATCATTTTATCTGTAGGTCATTATATTTTTCCTTCTGTTGATCTGCTTGCATGTTCAAAATAAAAGATCTAAACTAAAAAACTAATCTATGAAATGAAGAGTATGACTACAGCCTGCTCTATTGTTAAGTGTCTTGAGGTAACACCTGTTATGAATTGGAGCTTAACAAATAACGATTGATTGATTGTTAGAGGCTGAAACTGTGACTTTGGAGCCAAATCTTTAATTCGAGTCTAGAAAGCCAATGGCATACGAGTTCCCACTTTGCTGTTTTAATCTTTTTTTGATTGGAAGAGGGTCAAAAAAATAACTTTAAATTATGTGTGGATATAACAAGGGCAAATCAATACCATTTATTTATAGGTTTAAACTCATACTTAATGAAGAAGTTATTCAGTGAGTTTAAACTTCACTGTTTGAGTCACTTTATGGGTAGAACAAAGTAATTAAGAACCACTAACTTACCACAATGACCATGAGAAGATGCAAACTCCTCATAAAAGGGCCCTGACTGACTTGGGGAGTCAAACCTGCAACCTTCTGGCTGTCAGGGACCAGCACTACCTGCGTGAGAGTCCTTACATGCTGCTGCCTTGAAATGTAGATCTGCTGTTTCACTCTCACAGACGTTAGCATGCTAACCCTACAGGCATGACGCTGCCAACAGGCCTGTAAGCTAGCTCTGGTGGGAAATCTATGAAAATGTGAAACACTGCAGGAGCTCAGACCCCGTAAAGCTTCTCCTCTGACATTTTCCACAGTGGGAAGAGGCTGCACCTTCTCTCTTAACATCATTTTCAGTTCAACCATCCGAAACATCGAGCCGCTGCTTTCATTATCTTCACGTTAGCGACACTCAGAAAGAGCAAGCAACACTATTTACGCAACTTTCAAGGTAAAATAAGAGGATGTAAACAAACAGAGAGCAAAGCAGCATCATAGAAAGAGCTCAGAGCATATTTCAGATTTCAGAGCACGTAAAGAAAACAACAATCTGACTTCACAGATGATTCAGACCCAACAAAACATGAACGAGCTTTTGTGTGTGCATGTGCAAAATCAATCTCTACTCAGTGAGAGGAGAGATGACTAAAAGGAAAAGGTAGGAGGAGATACTTGAGTACTCACAGAATGAAGATGACGACACCAGGAGCCGATTTCAAAAGATTCCTCCAGAAGATGGAAGCCAGTTTAATCTTGACACGATCCAAAAGAGACGCACGGGCGCTGAATATACCATCCACAAGGAGGAATCCTGGGAGAAAAATAAGAACTCCTGCAGATGAAGTCCTCTCCTGATCCGGCCCCTCGCTGTCTCTCGCTCTTATTCCAGTCTCTTTATTGTAACTTTGATGAAAGAGTCAGGGCTGGAAGTCAAAGGGAGTCTGGGTTAAGGCAAAGAAGAAATCCAGAAAGGAGAAGGTAGGAAATCTTTGCTTTTCTTTCCTCGTCTTTTTAACTCTTTTTCCTGTAACTTGATTAAAAAGTCAGAGTTTCAGATAAACTTGAGGAAAGGTAGTTGGTCCAAGGAAAGAATCATGCCATTGATAAATACTTCCAGATTTGGCTCCTTGCTTTTATTTCCCCATCTTTGAGTCACTTTTTCTAAAACTTGGTGTTAAAATAGTTGAGGCTACAGGTCCTTAAAATGTGGCCGAAAACAGCAATGAAGTTAAGGGAAGGTAGAGCCTTTTGTTCAGGCTTGATCCAAAGAATGAATCACTCTGTTTCTGAAAATCTCCAGATTTGGCCCTTTGCTGTCCTTTGCTTTTATTCCTCTGTCTTTGAGTCTCGCTTTTGGAAACTTAGTGACAAAAAAGTCGAGACTACAGGTTCTCAAATATCTTGAGGCTGGCTTAAGCGAAGACGAAATCGAGGAAAGGTAGTGACTGTGGTCAGGACAAAATATCTCCAGATTTCGACCCTTTACTGTCTTTCACTTTCACTCTCCCATCTTTGAGTCTCTCTTCCTTCCCTTGGTGATGACAAAGTCAAGGTTACAGGACCAAAAACCTGGACGCTGCGCAAAAGTAAGAATGAAACTTAAGAACTGGTTAATGTGTACCAATGTGATCATGAAATCCTATAAAAAGGAGGTTGATTCTGCTAGAGTCAGATCCACAGGCTCTGCATCAAGTCCATTTTTGTCTTTGTTCAGTTTTGACTCTGTTTTGTCTTTCGGTGTTGGTGATTCACATCATGTCTTCATGTTCGGGAGAAAATCAAGCCAAAATGTGGCCCCTTGCTGTCTCCCACTTTTATTTTGCAGCCTTAAAGTCTCTATTCTTTTCTTAAAAGGTAAAAATGTGGAGGCTACAACTCAAAGAAATCCTGTCAAGACTAAAACAACGATGCAATTGAGTCGCTGTATTTCTCCAAATTTGTCTCTTTGCCTTCTCTGGTTTATTTTCTGTCTTTGAGTCTTTTCTTATCTCCATACATGAGAAAGTTGAGGAAACAATCCAGTAAAAACTCACATCGAGGAGCAAAAAGGAGCTGAAAATGGAGGAGTGAGAGCTTTGTGGCCTCGTGCAGAGAGAGAATTTTGCAGACGTTAAATGTGAATGTGAAAAATTAACATTTGACATAGAATGCGATGCTCTTCTCTGCCTTCCTTTCCCCTCAAACAAGCCTCGCGAATGAAGAAACGAATGAACAAGACTGAGCCGGGAACAAACTCAATCACCGGCGGGCGGCGGAAGATAATGGCGTGTATCGCTGGCACCTGCTCTGCCTCCCTCTTTCTCTTGCTGTCTGCTTTTTACACCCGACTGCAGAGATTAAGGCATATAATCAAATCCTCTTAATTGGCCCTGATGGTGGCGTCCGGCCAACACTTTCTCACTCTCTCTCTCCCTCCTGCACGGTGCGAGGAATAACAATGAAGTCCTCGGCGCCTTGGTGCCTGTCAGTCAAGACTCGGGGCTCCGACAGTTACCCGCTGACTCACAGCTAGTTGTTATCTGTGCTGCGTGCGGCCGCCTCCAGCTCGCCATTTCCCCTCCCCTGCAGCCACGCCCACTTCTCCTCCCCCCTATCGATCACTCTGAATGACCAATGGGTTCTTGAAGCCACTCCTGCCTGGTTGTTTGGCGCCTTCTCGATCCCTCGCCTCTTCCTTTTTCTCCCTGAATCTAATCTCTGCCGCTCTTCCGGTGTCTAATCCCCATCCAGATCTGCTGCTGCTAATTGGTTTCAGGTGTCTCTGGCGGCAGGAAGAGAGCGGCGAGGGACAGGAGGTGGCAGCGGAGGGGGGTTTGTTGAGGGGAGATTTCACGCCGCCGTCGCCATTAATTAAAAAGATGATTACTCAGAATACAAAGATTAAAGAGGGAAATAGGAAGTGCTGCGACTGATAATAACCTGGTGGCACTTTAGAAGTCCTCGCTCAGCTCCATCAGTGCGTTTGTTTCTTCGTTAGTGTTTGTTGGCTCGTTAAAAATGGCGGCGTGAGGGGGAAAGTTTGTCACAGGTTCCTGCAGGTCGGCACAGCTACATGACAGTGACCTACCATCAGCACAAATCCTCTGGTTAATAATCCATCCTCTCTCCTCCAATAAAATCCACTTTAATTCCAGCCCAGGTAATCCAGGAATTCCACCTTAAACTCCCAGAATCCTTTTCTGCACCTTCAGCGTGGTGCTGCAGACTCGGGGTGGGTGCGGGTCCTCAGAGGACGATGTGTTGATCAGCCGAGGGTGACGGGTGCTTTCAGGGATGGACAGCCAGTGGGGTCAGGCGTGGTGCATCCTGGGAAACGATGTAGGAAGACTCCACAATGAGGATATGAAGACATCTGCAACAACAAAGAGAGGGTTTTAGCTGTTTGAGTCGTGTTTTCACACCATTTTGGTCCTTAAATGGGCCGTTTTACTCTGTAAGGGTTTGACTTGTTTTTATTTTGGAAAAGCATGTTATCAAGTCAGAGCTTTCAGACTGTAAGCACAAGCCACAATGCCCAAAAAGACAAAAAATGACATACATGCAGCCATATTCACTTTAATCCAGCTGGTATGTACGTCCACAGAGGTTGAACATAGTTGCCAGGTCTGCTTAATATAAGCGACTTTGGGCTTCTTTGTTTTACAAAAGTTGCTTGGAAATATTGTCAGGTTGCATTTTTTTGGGCTTGTTGTGCCCCCAAACCCAGGAGGGATCTGATGCTCACTCTCGTGCCAATATAAACTTAATTCAGAAGTTACACAAACAATTTCCTCCACTCCAAACACAAACGTAAATTTTACTGTAAAAAGAGGCAAAAATGATGTTCCCACCAAAAAGAAATCCTTATAGCCAGAATTCAATTTATTTCTAATGTAGCTGTTACTGTTTTCACCATAATAAAGCTGGAGAGGATCAACATAAAACTAAGGCCTGGACCACACGTATATGGATATTTTTTTGACTGGATATCTTTGTCCTTGTTTAAAAAAAATCTCTGTCCACACCACAGAAATATCTCTGTCCATACGAAGAGGCAAAACTGTAAACGATCGCCTCTGAAGCTGCAATGCCAGGCCTTGGCGATAAGTGGCAGGTTAGCAAAATGTGAAAACCATAGAAGAAGAACATTATGAGCATGAGCAGTCAAAAACAGAGAAGAAGCAGCGGTCCAATATAGAGTAAGGAGATGGCAAAAAAAAAGGCAAATAAAAACTGAGTACATTTGTGTGGACGGACGATGAGGTGGACTTGTTACTTCATGTAACATTAAACTATTACTACGGCCATCGTTATTGTTGACAACCGTTGCTACAGTGGCTCGTTGCTAGGTCGCCTTGACGTCATGTGTCAACACCAGCTCGTTTAACCGCTACACGGATCCACTATTTTTTTATTTCTTCACTTTTTATCTGTTTTAAAAAATCTCCCGTTTATGTAGGTGAAATCGCTGTGTTCGTGTGGTTGAGAGGCCCAATTGGACGGAATAATGTGCGTTTAGGAATATATCCATATTCTTGTGGTCCAGGCCTTAGATAAAAGCCTGACTATGTCTGTTTGGTTACAAAAAAAAGTAATATTAAGAGCCAAATAAGAAAAAGATTGTCACTGTGAAATTGAAATGTAATATAGATGAAAATCAAAACACACTATATGTAGATTTCTTTTAAAAAAAAAAGTTGCTGGAGGTCTCTTGTTTTGGGCTTGTTTTATTGACCTGGTTGCTTATTTCAGTTGAAGAATCTGGCAACACTGAGGTAGAATATGTCATGAAAAGGATGGAAACCATTCTATCAAAGTTAAAGCTTCAGTTGGCCTTCTCTGTGGAGGTTTCTGCAGGTTTCAGGTCAGATATTCATGACTCAGGCTCCTTGTGGGGAGATTTATCGTGGTTCTAAACTTCCCAAACTTTCAGCAGAAGCTCATTATCTGGGTGACATAAAAGTAGAGCTGCGACAGCAGGGAGACGCCCTGAAGCTGCAGGACAATCATCTGGTGTGAAAGCTGTGGCGGCACTCATCGGAGCTGACACGGTAACCAGCGCTAACACAAGCATTGTTGACCCCTCTGGTAAATCTCTGCTTCAAATTGACACCAGAATCTGTTTTCATGTGCTGAGACGGGATTAGCGAGACTATGCCTGCCATCCATAATGTTAGATTTTTATTTCAGCTAGAAACAACATATTAATATGTAGAGTGACACGCTGCAAAGAATACTCAGGCAAACCAATCAGGCTAGGTATGCAAATCAAAAATACACTGTTACGTAACAGTATGTCCACAGACTCAACAGCTCGCCGAATGCCATGAGTTCACATTCATGCAGCCTGCTAAATACAGGTTTTGTTGTCTACTATCACATGTTGTGGGCTGGGAGGAAGGCCAAATACCCAAAAATGTGTTAAAAGCCTTAAAAAAGTGTTTTTGCATAATATGTCCCCTTTAAAGAAAAAGGAAAATAAAAAATCTCTGCAGCAGTAGATTACTTACATCCTAACTAGGCCAACAATATCAGCAGGCAGATTTCTTTTCCCAAAATATTTTATTCACCAAAAAAAGTGGAATCAGAATTAGGAGGATCAGGACCTGATTCCTCTATTTACCCCTCTCCTGATGGGTTTTTAAGAAGAAATGACTTCTACAATTAACAAAGAGGAAATTCAACACCTACACTTTAACAAAAGAAATGACTACTATAAATTATGAAGGAGGAGGCTAAAATGGAAAAAACATTATTAAAAAAGAGGAAACTTAAGCAGAAAAAACATAAAAGAGGGGAAAACTAAAATAGAAACAAAATGATAATAAAGGAGGAATCTAAGCTTCACTTATCTGCAGCAGCACCGCCCACTACATCATTCAATTGGCATGCACTGAGTGTGATTGACAAGATGATCGTCCAATCAACTTCCAGATTTATTTTTGCAAGATTCTGCTATTCCAAACACTTTCTACAGAGTGTTGCCCAGCTAAACAAGTGAAATATTCCATAAACTTTCTATCAGGTTAGATAAAAAGCTAAACTAATATCTAACTAGTCACCAGATAACACGGGTACCAGGTGAACCAATACACCAATCGTGTTTACATTCAGTTTTTAGGGGAAACAAGCTCATTGTTCAAACTGCTCCAGCTTTATGGGGAGCTATATTAATTATATATATCACATCTTTTTGTCTGACCTATGACTGGACCAGAAAAGTTTGGGAAGCACCGGTTTAGATGACGAAACAAGACAACTCTACAGCAGCTCTTCAGCCTGTTAGGGTTGATATTCTGACTTTATCACTTCTCAGTGTGTGCAGGTCGAGGCAGGTTTTCCAACTTTCTATGCACAACATCACAGAGATGTAGTTCAAGACCTGTTCTGAAAAAAAGTACAACTGCAGGTCGCATGCTCAGTCGCAGCAGAAATAAGAATACTCGTCATTTCTGAGCAGCATTCTGGACCGGTCCACCCGGAGGTTTAATGTGTTTCCAGACGGGTAAACGGCTTTTTCTAAGAGAACAAGACCAAAATCCAAAGCAGATGCTTTAAAAACACTCCGTCTACAACATCCCTCACATTAATTCAACAAGTTATTCTCTAATGATGTTTTTGACATTTGGAAGATAAAAGTTCCCCCTCTTCATTTTTTATTTTTCCTTATCTGTCAGAAGTCATTCTGGATGAAACGGCTGCAAAACATTTCAGATATTAGTTTCTGCACAAGCGGGAAAAAGTAATAAATCATAATAAAGAGAAAAAAGCGCAGAAGAGATTGGCATTATGCAGTTTAAGAGCGGAGATAAAGACGACAAAGAGGATTAAAGAAGTTCTTGGAGCTCAAAAACAATCTAAACAGCACAGAAATCAAATGAAGCCAACAAGCGGAGACGCCACTGAAGTCAATAAATGACAAGAGGGAAAAACACGGAGGGGAACAAAAACAAGGAGACGCACAAACGCGAGGAGAAAATGAAGTCTCGGGGGGGAGAGGGAGGTTTTTGTAGAAAATAGGAGAGACAACATGCTCATGATGTACAAACAAAAACAACTGAAGAAGAAAAAAGTGAGAACGCAGGAAAAATCAGAGGAACAGTTTGTTAGAGATCTGAGAGGCGCTAAAAGAGACTTCTGACTGAGGAACTGGATCTCTGACTCCAGGGAAAGCGACTCTACAGAAAGAACAAAACTCTACCGCCTTCAGGTAAAAGTTTCTTTCAACGCGAGAGAATGGCATATAGCACTATGTAAGTTTGGCAGTGAGCCATGGACTACTTTATTGGACCAGATCAGCTCAGATGGTTTGGTTTTCTTTAATATGTATTCAGGACAGTTGGTTTGACATATCCTCCCCGTCCCCTGTGCCATCTGATCCCATGGCAGTAACAGCACTAGCTTGATTCTATTTTCCAGCAGCTTTGTAGTGGCGTGAGTATTTCCTGAGTCAAACATCTTTGTAGTTGCTTCTTTAATTTATTGATTGAGTAGTGCAGTAGCATCCTGACAAGCTCCATTTCCCCCAGCAATGAAGGAGAGCGGAGGTCCAGCAGCAGAGTGCTCTGCGAGGATCTTAAAAGGACTATTTAAGGACAGGCCATTGACCAGTCTCTCTGATTGAACTCATTTTGAACAGACTCCAGAGATATTGTCTTTAAAAGTGTAAGGCCTTTTAATCATATTGTACTGATGCTGAGTCATACAATCTGAATATCTGTTGAAGATATGACTGAAGGGGAAGGTAAGAACAATAACTGCCGCTCCATTTCAGAGTCTACACCCCAAAAACATCAGCGTGTGGAATTATTCTGATTACAGTAATCTGACACCAAACTCTGTGAAATGAAACCTGCTCTGAAATGATCATTGACTCTCTAACAGTGATGGTGACAAGCTGTTTAACTACAGGAGCCAAATAATCCTGTCTGCTCTGCTCCTCCAACACATCTTTTTTTATTTAAATATGTGTGATTACAGTGAGCTGAGTCACACGGGCAGCAGCGCGGAGGATAAATCTGTTTTTATTACCGCTGCAGAGGAACCTGTTGCATAAGCTTCACCTGTAGAGCAGAACGATGGATACAGAAGATAACTGGGATGTCAGACCGAGAGGTGATTGTCACAACTCTGCTTGGAGATAAAACAGAAGTATTTCTGAGCCTTTTCCTCTTCATTAAAAAGGAGAAATTTCTTTGTTTCGAAGATCTTTTCTGTTTTAAGAGACCCTGAAGCAACTTTTGTGGAAGCTCTTCGGCATCTCTTCAGGTCATGGTCTTCAAACTGCAGCTGATTTAAAAAAAAAGAAAAAAAAAAATCCAGATTTGTGTGAGCTCAGGCAGAATTTTAATACTTAGGACTCAATCCACAAAGACTTTGCACGGGTTATTTTGGTGCAAATGACAGAAAAACAAGCTCTTGATCCACAGAGCATGTGCAAAAGGGTAAATGGTTGTTTTTTTTGTTTCATGTTTTATAATTTAAACTGTACATATTCTAAAGGACGAGAGTTGGAACCTTGTGTGCAGCACATCAGCTTCATGTCTTGTACTGAATTGATGTTAAACTGCAATGTCCCGATCGAATAAAATAAGTTAATTTCAATTCAATTGCTCACAAACTGCTCGACTCAGCAGATTACATCATTGGTGCACTAGTTTCATTTCCATGGATGTATTTGAGGGAATATTAAATATTTCTGGGTAAAATAGATCCCTCTATGAGCAAATTGACCCTGATGCAAACCTTATTCAAGAGGGCAGTATTGACTATGTTCTCGCTCTTTTTGCTCCTTCTCCGCTCACTCACTTGCTTGTGATTTTCATAATAAGCTGGAAGGATGAACTACTATTGACTAACATGTTTTTTTTTTTTCTATTATATTTGTAGCCAAACATATTTCACACCACCGCCCTACATGCCCCACAAATCATCAGATGTGAATTTATTTTATTGTCCAAGAACAAACCAAATTATTTTGTCAAGTGTCAGAACAAAATATTCTGACTTTGTGTCAAAAAGTGAAGACAAAGTAAGTAAATTAATGCATATCAAAAATGCAGTTGCACAACACAAATTAGAGCACAGCATGACCTCCTTTATCCATGATACTTCTCAAAAAATGTAAAAGTGAAACCTCATTAATTATAAAAACTATCAGGATCAGGCAGGTTAATGTGTCTGATAAACCTGTGGGCTTTCAGCAATCATTTTTTTCCTTTTCCTGTAGAAATCCTCAGATCTATTCTCTGTTACGTGCATAAAATGCACTTGACAGCTTGTTTTATTATCTGTTATTCTGTTATCATATCATTATCTTATCATGTCTTATCATGTTATCTTTAATTCTTCTTGTTTCTGGGAGTATTTTGACGATGGAGCGCACAGGAATAGCTCACTGAGAAACACTGCAAAACAGCCAGACTGTCTCTCAGGTCTCTGTCACAGTTTTTGAGAGAGAATCAGAAGAGAAAAGGAAAAAAAACACAAATGTGGTCATTGATTAACCAGAAATAGAGAATGAAGTCTTTTCAACAACCTACAAGAAGCACACCTTGACAGACAAAGTCTATCCATGGAAGCACTTTGGGCTCCAGACTGCTGACAGCAAAATAAAACACAACTCTTGTCTGGCCTCCTGTCTGAGTTCCAGCTGGTCTGGCAGGGGTTAAGGTTTTTAATCTCTGTGGTTAATAGTGTGCATGGTGGAAATCTGATCAAGTTCGATTTTTGGTGCAGTCAGTGTGTGAGATTTGTTCGCGTCAAAGGTTGTGCGAGTGCCACAGGACAGGAGGAGGAACTGAACCCGTCTTTAAGGCTTCACAGGGGAACACTCTTCATGCCCGCTGAATGTGAAGAAGTGAAATATTACATTAAAGCAGGGAGCCTCAGTGCGTGCCTGTACTGTAGCAGCAGTCCAAAGTCAGACGATTGATAATAACCCTCTGTTCACGCTCTAATCTGTTTGTTGGAGTTCTCAGATCTCCGCGGGGCTGCTGCTGCTGCTGCATTATGTTTATGTGATGTAACACAAATGCTGCCAAACAAAAAGCAGCAGCTCTCTGCAGTGCTTCAGCCCAAGGTCAACTGCCAACGACGTCCGGGTTGTCCCTCGCTCTTCACCAGCCGCCCGCCTTACGTAAAGCGGGGGGGGGGGGGGGGGGGTCTACAGTGAAGAAGAACTCCAGTCTGGCTCCTCAGGAGGAGAGCTGCAGACAGCAGACAACCTTTAACTGTGAGTGCATTAGAGCCGACTGCAGCATATGTCAGAGTGACTTTAACTAACAGTCCTCTGCAGCCTCACTCTGAGCCCCCAGGGCTTTAAAGGTTGGAAAGAATCTCTCAGTTTTGGTTTTTACTCCGACTGAATCATCTTTTCTCTCAAATATGGCTCTCACCGGCAGAAGAAGAGGAAAACCAGCTTCTGCTTCATGGACTGTGCTTCAGCTCAGCACTTTAGCTAATTACTGCCTCCTTTGGTCTGGAAACAGAAGCTCTCACATGTGCTCAGGCTGAGCGTGGGTCCCCAAGCACCTGATCAACGATTGAAGGGAAACTGTTTGTTCACCGGTGGCCACATGCAGCCACTCAGCGAGGGGTCCACCTGATATTTCAGAAGATCAACAAATTCTTGACAAAGAAAGCACGACAAAAGTGTTAAATATGATTCAACCTGAGATTACAGTGTAACATCAGACAGGAATTGGGATTTGTAATAGAAATATTTCACCTGACCTTAGATATCTGGTATCTGCTGGGTTTGTATGTCATTAAAGAACTGAGTTTGCTGTAATTGTGTCTCTACGTATCGTTTATGATGCATTAGAATATATGATAAAGAATTTGCAAATGCTTTACTGACAAAAAATGCTTTAAAAACTGGTAAACAATCATTATATTGCATTTAAAAAGAAGCTTAAATTGGCTGTATCAGAAGATGGTCCACTGTGGTCATAAAGGGATGGACATGGTCAGAAATACTCAGGTAGGCTGTGGGGTTTGAACCATGCTCAGGTGGGACTAAGGGCCCAAAGTGTGCCAAGAAAACCAGCAGCAGCAGCCCGAACCTCTGATCCAAGGCAGGATGGATCCATGCTTTATCCTACCCTCTGAATGTGGAGCAGAAATCCAGACTCATCAGACCAAGAGACATCTTTACAATCTTCTGTTGTCTGTTTTTGGTGAGCCTGTGTGAACTGTAGCCTCAGCTTTCTGTTCTCAGCTGACAAGAGTGGCATCTGGTGTGGTTTATTGGACATGCCATGCATTCAGAAAAGGACTTCTGTATACCTTAGTTGTTACAAGTGATAATTTGTTGCCTCTCTGTCATCTCCAACCACTCTGCCCCTTCTCAACATCAAGACATTTCCTCTTACTGGATATGTCCTCTTTTTCAGACCATTTTCTATAAACCCTAGAGAAAATCCCAGCTTCTGACGGACCAGTCTGTCTGTCACCAACAACCACGTCATGTCCAAAGTCATTTAAATCATTTTCTTCTCCAATCTGAGTCTCAGTTTGGACTTCACACTGCAAAAACTCAAATCTCAGTGAGTGTGTTTGTCTATTTTCACGTCAGAAATATCTACAATGCTTTTGTAAAACACATTCACTTAACAAGTCCAGACAAATATCTTACTACAAAGAATAAAAGGCAAAAATAAGGCATTGCTTGAAATGATAAGAAAATATCTGCCAATGAAACAAGCAGGTTTGACTTAGTGAGGGTCTTAAACTCAGGATTATAATCTGCTCTGGATAAAAAAGAAATCATTTTAAAACACTCTTTAAGTTAAATTTGTCTTGTCTTATTGGCAGATTATTTTGCTTATTACAAGCAACTCAGGCTTTATTTTTAGTTTTTATATCTAGAAATAAGATCTTAATCCAGACATATCAGGAAATTGTGTCGTAGAATCAGTCTAGTGAGGTATATTTGACTTAAAACTAGACAAATATTGTCACCTAGATCTGAGGTTTTGCAGTGCAGCAGTTCGTCTTAACCATGTCGACATGCCTTCTTGCATTTAGCTGCTGCCAGGTGATTGGCTGATTAGCTATCTGCTTAAACAAGCAGTTGAACGGCTGCACCCTTTGGATATTCTTTCCTCTAAATGCCTCAGAGTCTCAGAGGTGAAGCGGTCTGAGTTTGGATCAGTCCTAAATGTGTTAAATTATTCATTCCTCATCCTTATCGAGCCTGTTCCTGTACGAAGCCCGAGCACACTGAGAAGTTCAGGCTAGCCGGGCGGAGTAAGTAAAGTTTTGGGCACATCTGAGGACAAACAGGGCGGTCTTTAAAGTCTACACATCCACTGCTGCTGACCCGATGTGCTCCATGAAAGCACGAGTGAATCTGTAATGCAGCTGTGCTCACACTCTGCAGCCACTCGAGCCTGAGCCGTTTAAAGAGCCGTTAAGATCCACTTTATTCAGCCAAGTCTCCGGCTGCAGGGTGACTGACTCCGAGGGCAGAAACACTTTGCTCTAAATGCTGCTTTAGTGAAAACACTCGTCCGCCGCGGCGACCTGATGCGTCATTAGGAGCCGTGTAAACGAGAGGTGGATTTTACTTTCAAAACACAATCTTCAAATGTCACAGCTGTATGCCGGGGCCGCTGCCGGGACTCTGTGAAAGCTCTCTGGTTTCAACACTGCTGTACTTAAAGCTCAGACGTGTGGGAGTGTTTTGACCGTGACTGCATCGAGTGAATCAAAAAGAAAGTGACTGTCTGGTCACCTCAGGTGCACTGAACACTTTAAATTTCTCTGCCACAGGGTTTCTTGGCATAAATGTAAAGAAAAAGTGACATCACTGTAATCCTGAAGACGTTTGCTGTCCATTTTAGGAGAAATTCAGGTTCTATCATGTAGTGTTAATGTTGACGGCACTTTTTTATTTTGTTTTAGTTACAGTCTTTTGCCTAAAATATCTGTTAGTTTTTAGTCATAACTTAGTCATCTAAATTGTTCTATTATAGTCTGGTTTTAGTTGATGTTCAATTGCATGTTTTCATAAAAAAAAAAAAAAATCACAATACATACAAAAGTAAAAAATGTAACATGCATTAGTTTTTGAAACCAAATAATTTACATTTTTCATTTATATATATATATTTTTTTTTTTCAGATTATTTTTGGGCATTTTTAGGCCTTTATTGACAGTTAAGAGAGAGGCAGTGGATGACTTGTGAAGGGGGTGAAAGAGAGTGTTTGACTGGATTCAAACTCGGACCGGCAGAAGCATTTATGTGGGTCGTGGCTGGATGCTAACCACTTCGCCAAACCACTACCCCATCTAATTTTTATTAAATTTAAAAGTAAACATACAGTGTCGTATGTAGCCTATCAGATACATAATATTTATTATTTTTCATTAAATTATGACATTTTTGTTACTTAAGAGCATTGAATCAAGTAAGTAGCCCTCCATAATACTCCTAATCTTTAGAGTAGCTCTCAGCTCAAAATGGTTGGTGACCCCATAGGCTAACCTGCCCAACCTTCAAATGACCCTTTTGAATAACCTGTAACGCAAACAGGTGCAGAAAAACATGCTTACACACTCAAATAAATGATCTGTTATCCAGATCTGCATGGGTGGCTTCAGACAGTGCTATCTGAAAAAGTATAAAAGCCACAGCTTAATATTTAAACATCATGTGCCCTGATAAGTAAGTTTGTATAGTTTAAAAATTAAGTGGTCTGTTTACACATACTGGCAACTCAACCGAGTGGTTGACCCAGTTTTCTGAGTAATTGACATCTATTTTATTTCCTGCAACTAAATTAGGATTGTTAGAATGTCTAGAAATAGTATGTTAAAAGATATTTTTTCTTACTTGGACATTTGCTCTGAGATTTCTGACTCACTTCTGTTTTTTTTTTTTTTTTTTGGACAATAATATTTGTTTACAGCAGCGCCACCCAGTGGATATGAGCAATGTTTCATAAACAATTTAATGAGGTGAAAGAGGATAACAGCTAAAGATAGGTTTTATGGCAGCAAAGTCAACCGCATGGTTACAATGACAGTCAATTCTTACACTAATTGGTATTGTATTTTATATCCCTGGAAATCCTGATTAGTCACCTTTACATTGATGTAAAACGTATAAGAATTGTGTGTTCGTGGAATGAGCAGCATGGCTAAATATGTATACCATTCAGATAAATGAAGCTTATCTATTATCCAGGTCTGCATGGGTGGCTTCAGACGGCACGATCCAAACAAGTATAAAGGCCACAGCGGGAATATTTTCACAGCATGTATTCTAACAAGTAGGTGAACATGTCTATGTATATTATGTCTGTGTAGTTTAAAATTAAATGAGTAGTGATAAATAGAATATGTTTACAAAATGAGCTGCCAGTGATCTGTTTACACAGACTGGCAGCTCAACCGGGGGGTTGACAAAGGTTCTGAGGAATCATAGATGCATATTTTATCGTCAATTTTATTTCCTTCAACTAAATTAAGATTGTTAGATGATGTATGAAAAGATTTGTTTTGCTCTCACAGAAACAGTAAGTAAGGAGCATGAGGCTTGACAGACGTTTACTTCCTGTAAAGGGCGGAGCTTGACAAAGTGCAATTGTTTTTGTTAAACTCTTTTTTTCATGTATGTGTAAAAACAGATATGGAAGTGTAAGCAAATACACTTTATAACCTGTAGATGATCTGTTTTTCCACCAAAAACAGAGTCTGAAACTGGCATGAATTCTGTATTTCATTCATTTGATTTTGTTTTTGCCAAATACACCCGTGTTTAGACATTGATAAAGTAACTTCTTATGACAGCTGTTAAATTCAACAGTGGGCCTTCTGGCAATGAGGTTGGTTTAATGTGGCCCTCTTCGTGACCAGAGCTGCCCGTCCCTGATTTAGGGTTTCATCTTTGAGTACTTTATTTTGAGTTATTATGTCCTCAAGTTCAGAATTATAACAGTTTGGATTTTTACAGCTCTGTTTAAGGGGCCCAGTCATGTCTAAAAGGAAGAAGAATGACAAACACAATCATTCTTGAAGGATTTTCTTGCTGTTTTTGAGAAATATATTCATGTTGCTTAAAGGTTTTTATATTAGCCTTGAGTGAACCTCCCATTGGTTTTCAGGGCAGCCCATAAGGGGGGCCCACAGAGGTTAAAGAACGGTCCATCCTAAATTCAAGCAGCAATAACCGAACTTTGCTTTTATGTCAAATGCTCTCATTCCCTATTAATGAAATAAGAATACACATTTATTTATGGGTGTGTCACTAAAATCTAAAATCTTTAAGACATTAAACTCTTCTCTCTGGTAATGTTACAGGCTTTTTTTTCCAATAACAGCATAATTTTGTGAGGTTGATGGGATTGTTTTGACATTTAAGGACCAGAATGGATGTTGGGATGGCAGCAAATAGGACAAAAAAATGGGGGAAGCAGTAAGAAGAGAACCCAGGCCAAAGGACATAAGCACCAGCACTCCTGATCCAACATGTAGGTTTAATTTATATTAAATCATGTCTAAAAAGAGCCCGTCCATTCCCTTCTGCGGCCCTGTCTGTTTTTATGTATTTTCTTAATGAAATGTCATTTCATTTGTTCCTGTTATCGTCATATTTGTAAATATTTTCCTCTGATTTTCTCCCAAACTCCCCGGCTCCGTCACTTCACTCCCCGTCTGTTTGTCCGTGATCGTCTGAGACAGAAACCATCTGTGACTGAAAACCGTCTGTGTGAAATTTAATGTTCTGAGCTAAATGACTTCCCCTGTGAGGGCGATTTGTCACAGTGAGTGAACCACGCTCACATTCTCCCTCTCTTATTTTAGCCTCCACCTTAAAAGCAGTATTTTTCATTATAAAGTCAAAATATCCTCAGCATATACACTCACTGGCCACTTTATAAGGTACACCTGCTCAACTGCCTGATGATCAGACGCTGACAAAAGCTGTTTTTCGTTGATATATATTATGGTGACCATATTCTGAAAACCCAAAAACAGGGCCCTCAGCAGCATGTGCTGCATCATGATGTTCAACCTTTTGACATGTAGGTACACTGGAATAATGTCAGTGGTCCATTGCAGCACTTTATTCTGGTTATTAACTCTTTTACTACTATGAATACAAATGGCCGCCTGGTCTTTTTGCCTTTTTGTCAAGAAAGTGTCCGAAAATGCCCTTTGAGTAAATTATTTTGCACCTCTTTTAAGGTAAAGACAAAACATTCTAGCAAGTATTTGTCATTATTAAGTTGCTTATGCTTAAAACAGTGTGTAATTACAAGAAAAGAAAAAAAGACATTTGAATTTTCAACAGGTTCCTCTTTATAAACAATTCTAAATGAGTATGTCCAACACTTTTGAGACAAAACCGAAACTCAACCTATTTTATATTATTTATTATTTATTATTATAATTATTATTATTATTATTATTATCATTATTATGATTTGTAATTTATATTATTTAACTATTTATGAAATCCATAAAACACTATGATGAAGAAGATGATGCCAAAAGAAATCAACTAGGTGAAAATACAGCAAAAGAACAGCAAGAAAACACTTCAGAATGATACTATTGTCATTATTTACAATATTTTTACATTATTTACGCAGAAAATACCGATAAACCACCGATAAATGACTCACATGTTTGTCTCTGATCCTCTCTCAGCTTTCAGAATCTGTTGGAATTATTTAGATAGCGTGGATACTCGAAGAGTTACAGTAGTTTGAATCATGCATGTCTTCTTCTGTCCCTGGCGACAGCTTCGTCTGGAGAACAAGCTGAGCAAAACCCGGACATTTTAGGGAATTTTATAAAATCCCCCCAGGACATAATTTTACAACAAGAAAGAAGGACATGTCAGGGCAAAAGAGGATGGATAGTCACCCTATATAAATGTATATACATATATGTATATATGCGAGTATTTATGGCCATTGTGCACTATAAGGCCCTATTCTCTTCTAAATATGCATTTACATTTACATTTACATTAAATCTGAAACATCCTTTAGTTTGAAACAGTTGAGTCGACGTAACAACGTTAAGTTGTCCCATGTCCTGTCAACATGTTCATGATTAAAATGATTAAGCTAGAAAAAAGCATTTTAATTAATAAAACATTTAAGAACATGAATAGCTGGCCTTTTAAGGACTTCGTTTTGGGTTTGAAATGATTTTGGATGTCTCTCCTTGTCTGACTGCAGAAATCTTCCACATGTAAAATACATTTCTTTTATTCAAAAGATTAATTTGACACTTCAAACATCCATTTCTCTTTTTAATTTCCCATAATTCACCCTGTTTGACTGAAAGAAGACAGCCTCCCTTTAAAAACAGCCATTATATCACGCTCGCCGCACTTAAAGTCCGTAAAAGGCGGCCGGCGCTCGCTTTAATTACGACATTAACGCTCGCAGCCTGACATCTCCACCTGACATAAACTGCGTCGGCTCATATCCGGCGTGTGAATGGCTTTTCGATCAGCGCTGATGGAGTTTCTAAGTGATGTCATGCGGTGTGTCGGGCGTGATGGATGCTAGTCCTCTATGCGGGGCGGTGGGGGGGTGATGTATGGCTGCTTGCATCATGTGTGTTAATAAACTGGAGACTCTGGGAGACAAAAGGAGGATCAGCTGATTTCATCTGACGCCATCTGGAGGGGATTTACGGCTCCATCAGTCAGCATGGTGCTCTTTAACTTCATTTCAGATCCACCTTTTATTTCCTCGCCGTTAGCTCGTTCTCTGTTCAGCTCACTGGTTCATTTTCATCGTCTCTCACCCCTGCTCTCTCTCTCTCCTCTCGGCTCTATTTGTCTCATTGTCCTCGTCTTTGTGTCTCCTTGGCCTGGGTCATCAGAGCATCTTTATCCAGGAGAAACCAAGGATCCAGCTCTGCATCTCCTGAATGAGGAGTTATAGATATGCTCCCTGGTGTGTAATGAAGGAGTTCAGCTTCAGCCTGTGACCCTGAGCCTCAGTTCTCTGTCTGTCCGTCTGTCATGTGTCCGTCGGCTTTTGTGCGAGGAATAAAAGACTCACACGCTGATACAAGCTGCTGTGCATATTTCACTTATTGTAATATTGTATGGGCCAACACTTATTCAAGAATTATGAGAAAGCTTTAAAATGTTCTTTATTCCAAACTCTCAAGTGAACTTTTATTCAACAAGACAGAGCAATAACCTGTACCTACCACTGTATCATACATTCGAGGTCAGAGTTCAATAAAATATCAAAAGAGTATTTATATTTACTGACAGAGTCTCTGCCCCTGTCCAGATATAGATTGAAACTAAAAATGTTTTGATGTCAAAGACTTTTTGTTCATGATGATCTGTGTAATCATCAAATTTCATTTTTTTCTTGACAAAATATGGTTTATGTACCACTTTGTTTCCTTTTATTCTGTGTCTGTGTTGGTGTAGTCTCTCATTTTGGTAAAATGTATGTTATTTGATTTTTGTTTGTTTGCTTTTCTTTGATTGCAAGGATTTAATGTCTTTTTCTGCTAATTTTATCTGTATTTACTCTTAAGGTGAGGTTTGTAAATAAGTCCATGTTGGGTTTCTACCTCACCTGCACATGTAACTTCATCTTATTCACTGTTTTCTTTGACTTCTCTTTTAACTACCTGCATATAAATAAAAGAATAAATAATAAATAAATAACATGTTTGCTACGTGTTAAAGAACACAAAGTTGGACTGGCATTTCAAGCTCACAAGAAGGACTCCAAAAGGACCTTTGACCTCCAGAATCTTTCCAGCTTATACTTGAGTGAAAGAGACATTCGTGCAAATGTATGAAAATCTTGGGAAGGTTTTTAGGATTTAACACCATCATTGTACCACTAAATCCTTTCTGGGTCGTGGTGGCTGGAGCAGACACTGGGCGAGAGGTGGGGTACACCCTGGACCAGTAACCAGCAAACTGCAGGGCCACATGGAGAGACCATTCACGCTCACACTCACACTCACACCTGAGGGCGATTTGGAGTCACCAATCAACCTAATGAGCATGTTTTTGGTCTGTGGGAAGAAGCCAGACTTTTAAAATCAAAACATTTTCCAAAAATTCATGCATAATATTTAGGAATTTAATGTTTTTTATGGACCAAAAGCACATGAAGAAAACGTGTCTCCCTGTAATATCACCGCTCCGTCAGGTCCTGGAGACAAAAAATGTTTCATGTTTTTTTCACTGTTTTCACCTCTAATCTTTCTTAATACGTTAATTAGCAAATTTAATATCCAGTGGGATATCCTCATGCCAAACTTTGCCTTTCAGCCAGATGTGGTCTGCTGTCAAACAGTGCTGTCATATTATATTCATATTGTAATGTTGTTAATGTTAATAGTGTAAATTCTTTAACCTTGTTCAAAGTCTCACTTTCACTTATTTAATTTATTTTCATTCAAAAATAAAGGATGACTAGAAATCCCCCTGACCTTCAACCTAAGGCATTTGAAATCTAGTTAGCACATACTTGTGTCATGTTGATGTTAAAGCAAATCTTGGTCTCAGGTGTTACAAGGTGGCAGTCACAAGCAAGGGATGACCCCTAAAACTCCTCGACCTTCAGCCTGTGACGTTAAAATCTTAAAGACGAATGTTGGGACAAAGTTTAATGTCCGTCAAAGTGTTCTTGTCCTATGTTTCTCTGTGTGCCCCCCCCCGCATCTTTGTTAATCATCCCTGATGTCAACAGGTTTAAGGCATAGTTGCCAGGTCTGCTTATTAGAAACAACTTTGGGCTTCTTTGTTTTGAAAAGTTGCTTGTAAATATTGGCAGTTGCAGGTTGCATTTTTTGGGCTTGTTCCAAAAGTGCAGTTGAGGGATCTGATCTCACTCTACTACCAAAATAAACTCAATGCAGAAGTTACACAAACTATTTTCTCACTCCAAAACAAACGTAAATTTTACCGTGAAAAGAGAGGCAACAATGGTATTTCCACCAAAAAGAAATCCTTATAGCCAGAATTCAATTTATTTCTAATGTAGCCGTTACTGTTTTCACCATAATAAACCTGCAGAGGATCAACATAGAACTTAGATAAAAGCCTGACTATGTCCGTTTGGTGACAAAAATCAAGATTAGACAGACTGTTTGGTGATAACAGAGTTATAAATAACAGCAGCCCCGCCCTTCACGTCTGTATAAACAAAAAGGATGTTGAAGAAGTAAACTAAGAGACAAATAGAAAAAAACATCACTGTGAGATTGAAATGTAACGTAGATGAAAGTTAAAGCATGCTTTATATAGATTTCTCTTTTTTTAAAAAAGAGAAAAATATCACATTAGAAAAAACATAGCTGGAGGTTGCTTGTTTTGGGCTTGTTTTTATCGACCTGGTTGCTCATTTCAGTCGAAAATATGGCAACACTGGTTTGAATCAGACCCACGTGCGGCCTGTCAGCAGCGCAGCGTGAGTGAAGGCGACGGAGCGAGGAGCTATCAGGAGAATCAGAGCCACCAGAGCCAGAGTTTCCAGGTTTAATGAATGCATGCTTTAATCCAGGGAGGGTTAGCACGCCGCTGCCACTGCAGGTGACGGCGTGGGCTGATGGAGGCCGCGTTTGTTCTGGAAGAACGTCAGCGAGTGTGTGTGAGAGTTACTTTTGTAGGTTGTAGGCAACAACCACTGCTGTAAATGTTTGGACCAGTGAGGGGCGATACCAGACTCTACTAAAGCGAAACCACACGGATGCTTTTGCTCTCATTTTTCTTTACCAATACTGACACTGATACCAAACATCTGCTGCAAGGCAAACCCAACTTTTCTGAGTTTGACGTCTTTCATGACCAAAAGCCCAAACAGAAAACAGTCTAGACTCTACACCAGGGATCATCAACTACATTTGTACAAGGGCCATATCATTAAACAAGGGCCAAAAAATAAAAACCCAATAATATTACAAATGTTCTGGTCCAACTGTCACATGTTAGCACTATATTTTGATTTTCTAAAACTTGTATCTACTGTTTCTTAACATTTACAAGTGCGATCAGTCCCTGTCACCCAGCCAGGAACAGTTTAGATATCTTCTGGGATTTTGATGCTTTTCTTTACCGGGTTCAACTGCAAATCAAAACTAAGTATGAACTAACTAGTTTTGATTTGCAGTATTCACCCTTGCTTGGATGTGTATCTTCTGTTGATTGTCAACCTGTTGGCTCACCTGCTGTTCATTATCTCAGGGTCTGAAACACTGATGAAAGCCTCGGGCTGAAACTGTGCTGCATCAGTGTTAACTTTGACAGGGCTTTTAAATTTAGTTTAAGTTATAGTCTTTTGCCTTAAATATGCTTTAGTTGTAGTCATAATTGAGCCATCTTAATTGTTTTAATTTTAGTCTAGTTTTAGTCGATGAAATTTCACAACATTTTAGTCGATGAACTCTACTGTAAATTTAGTCGACTAAAATATGAAGTGTAAAGGGTAAGGCATTTTTTATGTTTCCTTGAATTTCTGAAGTCATGTTTTACACTTGGATAAAATCAAACATCTAATAACCCTTTATTGAATGCTAGTAAAGTCTGAATGTATAAATGAACAGAAACAAATTGAACTTTTGTGTGAAATGCAGTCACCTTTATTTAGGCTACCTGGCAGAGCATCTCAGTTACAATACCAGAACTGACAACAAACAGTGAACCTGCTCTACATGAATATATCAATTCATAAAGAGAGGAGCTCTGATTGGATCGCTCCACAACTTATCCCACCACCACCAAGCTAAGGCAGCTGTGATTGGATGTCCCTCTTAACTCATCCAACCTTTCCACACTACCAAAGTAGCTGTGATTGGATATATTCCTAACTTGTCTCTACTTTCTACATGACCAAATTAGGTCTGATTGGATTAAGTCTCTGTCAAACACTTTAGTCTAGTTATTAGTTTGTGGAAGAAAATGTGTTAGTTTGGTTTGAGTTTTTGTCCACATGCACTTGTTCTTATTAGTTATTGTTTAGTTTTTATTAGGGGAAAAAAGGTTGCTGATGAAAACTTTGACGATGGATTTTAAACATTTCTTGAGTCAGCCAACAACATGAATGTTTTTTTTGAGTTGAGCACTACTTCAAGAATTGTCATTTAATGATCACGGTGCTGCATGCCATGCTCGCTCTGTCTTGTGGGTGAAGCAACTTTTGTTTTGGTCAGTTTCCATTTGAGATGTAAGATTCTCACATGTTAATATAACATGTTTAAGGCTTTTTAAAGATCTGCAGGAACCCTGATACTTCTGCAAACAGTTCAGGGGAATGAACTGTTTCATACAGCTGCTGCAGCAAAAGACGAGGAGGGAGAAGTCTGGATGCTGCAGACTTTTTGTCTTGTGCATAGAAGTACCTTAGAAGAAGAATTTAGGCTCTTTAAATGGATAGACAGTTAAAACTGAAGTGTGACCCCCTGCTGACCTCTCTCTGACCTGTGACTTCTTTGCCTCCATGTTTGACCAACCTTCATATTTATTTTAAGCTCTAAGTCATCGAAATGTCGTATTTCAGCAGCTTTTCTGATCCAAAAGTGTTTCAGAGAAGCTAAATAGACGTTAATGACGGTGATCGACCCTCAGTGAGGTTGTAAATACGAGGACTTTCTCCCCGTCTCCCTCGTCCCCGTCCCTCCTCTGTCTTCAGACTCTTTGGTTTGTATGGGGCGCACACGTGTGAGTCTGTGAGCGGCGTATTAAAGCTGGAGTAGACTTCTCCTGGAGGACGTACTTTGCTGTGATTATGTGTATTATGTGTACTTAAGAGCTGCTGACGGCTCTCTTTAACAAACAGCCTCTCAGGCGCCGTGTCGACTCTGAGCCTCACCGTAGAAAAGAGGAATAATTTGGTTTAAGACAGCCGACTTTTGGAGGCACTTACTCTGAGACAGAACGCAGACTGAAGGCATCGAGCTGAGCACAGTCTGGGGGACGGAGACGGACAATAAAACCTCTTAGCTACTCACATCAGGTGTTTAAAAGCCTTTTAGTGATGAGGATAAACTGATTAACTTTGCTTAAATCTTATATAGTTTCACTTTTGTTATTGCAGCAGTGCTTTTAGGTAAAAGAATCTCCAAGAATCATGACTGAAAGAAGTACTTTAGTCTTTATTTCTTTAATTTATTCACGTCTCAGTGTCTGAAATTAACTGAGTGATTGTCTGAAGGCTTTGTGTTGGACACTTTAGTCTCTATTTTACAAGTTATTCCTCAATCATTCATTAGAAGTGACAGCCAACCACTCCTGTGGGACCCTGCTGAGCCAAAAGAACATCATGAAACACAGTTTGAGGTTAAAGTGATTGTTGTGCTCTCAGTTTGTTTCAGCAGAGCTTTACAGAGGTTACATCAGGTTCAATATCAGATGTTTAAACTTCAATTCAGTTCTAGACCAAACTAGAAAGCACTAGGAGAGCAAAAACCTCGGCCATGGTAGCTCACAATATGATTCATGACCCTGAAAACCCTCATCTTGCACTCAGAATCATGTTGATATCATTATTAGTGAGACAGTTACTGAGCAAAAACGATCTTTCACTAGTGGTGGGGATTTGGATCACCACCAAAATCTAATTATTTTCAAGTTGGTCCATTACCAACATCTCCTGAAACTTTCAGCAAAATCTGTCCAGTAGTTTTTGTGTTATCTTGCTAACAAACAAACAAACAAACAAAAAGACTGGCAAAAACATAACCTCCTCGGTGGAGGTAATGAAGATTCAAAAATACCAGTTTTGTTTAAGAAAGAAAAAAAAAGTCAATGCAGAACCGCCAAAACTTTAGTTTCTCAAGAGTCCACCTGAAGCAGCAGGTAGGTGATCCGTCAGGACTTAAGCTGGGGGACCACAGGGTAGCTCGTTCAAGTCCTGATTAAACTATCATGGTCATGGTCCGGGCCAGTGATGCATTACGAGTCGGAAACCAGCACAAGGCAGTTTGGAAGTTTTCTGTGCCACAAAATAAAGATAAAGCTGCATTAAGGCAGCTTTGGATGGCGCTTGCATACTGACTGGAGTGATGTGTAGACATATTCCATGTGGATTTGAAGACGTAAATCTGATAAGAGTAAGGATCGACCGATACATCGGCTGGCCGATATATCGGGCCAATATTTGCGTTCTTTACTTGAATCGGCATCGTCGATGTATTTTTCCACGGCATGATTTACAGACAGGCATCCATGGGCAGCTCTGTGTTGCCAGAAGACCCTGCAGCACATGCGGACGTGTTACCCCTCCCCCACTGCAAGAGTGATTAAAGCAGCATCTAGGAGGCTGCTTCACAACAACGGCAAGTTTTAGACTTTCAATTAGCCTCTAACAGTTAAACTTAGTGGAAATATTGCCACCCACTTTGAAATAGGAAACATGAATGCCAAGTGCATGTAATATACGTGTTTGAAAATATAGTTAAGTTTGTGGGTCAAAAAAACGGGAATGCTGTCAACGTTGTCAATTCAGTTCAATGGTGTTAGTAGGAGTTTAATTCAGCGAACACCAGGCTGAGGTTAAATGGGTGTCGTGTGTGTGTGTGTGTGTGTGTGTGTGTGTGTGTGTGTGTGCTCTCTCCCTCAGAGGGAGTGGAGCAGCCGTGTCTGCTATCAGACACGGCTGCTTTAGCGTGCACTAGACGAACTTTAATGATGAGAGAAATGTTTTATAAGTAGTACTAAATTGTGTCAGTGTTTCGTGAAAACGTGTTTAGAGCTGTTTGCTGCTGTTATTTATGTTTAAGTTAAAATATTTGTTTTATTTTATTTCATAGACATTACTTGAATAATTGAAAGCACCAAACACTTTTTTACTTGAAAGTATGTGTGTTGAACAAAGCTGAATCCTACTGTGTTCAGTAGGTGTTGTTAATTAAGGTTGTTAATTGTTAAATGTTTACATTTCAATAAATGTTTCTTTGTTTAAACTCGAGACCTGTAATATTTGTTATCATTGTCATTTTTTTCATGTAAATTAAGAGAGCAAAAGCAGTATCGGCCACAAATATCAGCCCAAGAAAATCAGCAGTCCATAATCGGTCATCGGCTAAGGGTGATGGAAAAAAATCGGTATCGGCATCGGCCCTAAAAAATCCATATCGGTCGATCCCTAGTTAAGAGGACTGGAGGCTGGTGGCACTAGCAATGCTACGTTACCCGTGCTCTGCATTGGCTTTTCTGTTGTGATATTTGGCCAAGTCCAAGCAACAATTCTCTCCCTTTTAGTTCGCTTGCCTTGTCCGGTCCTTGTTTGGTTCAGATTGCTCTCAAACCCACCCCAAACCGAACCCAGGTCTGCTTGGGAGTGACCCAAGACCCCTGTTTTTTGGTGGAGACAGCCCAAACAAACCGAACTATCCAAAAAAGTGAACCACAGTCTGTTTTGTCCAGCTCGAATGTGTGAAGCCGTATTCACACAGAATGCAACTTGGGCAACCTGGGGGACTACTCTGCACATAAAGTCAATGTACA
Source organism: Cetoscarus ocellatus (assembly GCA_037902135.1). NCBI lineage: Eukaryota > Metazoa > Chordata > Actinopteri > Labriformes > Labridae > Cetoscarus > Cetoscarus ocellatus. The sequence goes on along the minus strand of JBAMNC010000067.1, from coordinate 112,097 downwards.
GCCTTGATAGGGCGGGGCTAACCCTCCCACGATGCAACAGACGCAATTTGGGCGACTTTGGACGCACGACCGGGTCGCGTTGGTCGGTCACCAAAGTTGAAAAATTTGTACTTTTCAGGCGACAGCAGATCATCGTTGTGTGAGTGTGTGACAACAGACTGTTTTTATTCCGGCTCACAGAGTGACATCCATGTCCATGTGGAAGCATTAGTTAGTGAGGACAGTAGTTCTGCCTAGATAACTTCCTACTGCAGCAAAACACTGCAGCCATCAGCTGCAGTGTTTTGTTGTTGGTAGATGAGTGAAAAGAATACAGTTGGAATAATGTCAGCTAATACATCCTATTATATGATATGATATGATCGCAGTGAAACTCGAGCGGGTGTGACATCACTGAGCGACGCGACAGCGACGGTGACCAAATTAGCTATTTATGGACAAGCATTTACGGGTGACGCGAACCCAGTCACCCAGTCGCGTTCGGAGTGAACGAAACTTTAGGTGTTAAAGCACCTTTAGTTGACATTGTGAACTGTGACTAGTATTCCATCAATCTGGCATCTATCTGATCAGGTTGTCCTGAAAATGACGTCTGTGACTTGATTCTGTGTGAAAAGTTTCTGGTTCCACCTGCGTCAATACAATAAAAATCCTGGTGGATTGAAAGTAGAAAAAAGGGCTGCCAGGGTTAATGAGGGGAATGATGAAGAGTTGGATCTGTGAGAACTGATGACCGCACTGGTATCAATAACATCGTATCATGTCCTGTCCCTATTCACATGGCCTTTCAGGGAGCGAGAGGATGCAGGCGGTGTTTGCAGGCTGCTGTAAATATTCCCAATCACAGCAGCGTGAAGCAGATTGATTTTCCTCTCTGCTCTGCCCACAGATAGAACATCACACACATGCTCACAGACGAGTAGGCTACCACACACTCCCACGTCCGTAAACTCTCTTTTATGTAACCAAAATAACCACGAAACCAAGAATACACACATCTGATCACTGCCAAACACATGAATGCTCTCCAGCATGCACACGTTTACGATCAGGCGCCAATCAAACACGCACTCGCTGACATTTCTGCAGAACAAACGCCGCCTCCATCAGCCCGTGCTGTCACCTGCAGTGACAGTGGCATGCTAACCCTCCCTGGATTACAGCATACATTAAACCTGGAAACACGCGCCCCACTTTTCCGCCCACCTCTGGCTCTGATGGCTCTGATTCTCATGATAACTCCTCGCTCCGTCTCCTTCACTCACTCCGAGGAGACAAACAAACACTGACATGATCACTTTAGCGCTGCGAGGGGAAGGAAAATGGAGGATCCTGCCCGTGTTTGCTCCTGTTCCTGCTGAGCACTGATGTTAATCAACAGAAGAATCCGATCTGCTCGGTGTTTCCAGCTGTTTTCAGCGAGCAGCATCTCTGCTCTGAAACAATCCCATGTTATGATTTGGCTTGAAAAGCCTCGAAAACAGACTCTTACCAATAAACCAGACCAGCAGCCCATTAGAAACAGTTTCATTTGTGAACTTCTGACTCTGCAGAAAATCATCATCCAAAGTCGAGTCTAAGAAAACACTGCTACACTAATAGATCGATATTTTGCAGCTTGGGCTGGGCAATATATTGACTAAGTCACATAATCTGTATTTTCTGCAAAGGATTTAAATATGAAAAATTGTTTTTTTCTCAAATTACACCAATCATAAGTTGTTGCAACGTATGAAAATAAAAATACTGAAAATGTAGTTTTCATGATTGTGGGCCCTGTCAGGTTTTACACAAGCGCATGCACATGGCTAGGCTTTTGTTTCTTAAATTAGATGAAATATTGATCAGAGAGAGCTCCATGTTAATATACGATGAAAATACCTCATCTCTCAGTGTTTATGTAGACAGGCCCCTGAACCACATAATCAACATTTTATGTCAAAATTACATCATGCATTTAACTATAGGAGAAAAAGTCTGTTTAGTTTTGGAACATGTTTTAGGCAAAACTTGATTTATGTCATTTTTGTGTCACTTGGAGGGTTTTTCTTTATTGTTATTTTTGAGGGGGAAAAATCAATTAAAACCATAAATTTTATTTGTAGGTCGTATCGCCCAGCCCAACTTACAGCACAATACCAATATATTTGTTATATATAGAAATTTAGGATATTCTATCTGTTGTTTTTGACAAGGGAAAGGACAATAACGCTTATCCATGCGGAAGGAACTTTCCTTTATATTAATAACATTGATTAGTAAGTACATTTTTTATACATATAGCACTGTGGCATCTTTGTTTGGCAAAAAAAAGGCCTTTCGGTACTCCATTTACATCCCCCATCTGTTATTGTCTGTTGCATTTTGCTGATTTTATTGTTCTATTGTTGTTTTATTGTTGTGATTTTTTAAACTTTGTCCTTCAGTGTCATAAAAGGTGCTTTTCAATATAATTTATTATTACTATTTATTATTATTCAAACCAAATGATGTGATACAATGTCCTGTTTATAACATCCAGATAAAAATCAACAGTAGGGGTGGGAATCTTCAAAAAGGTCTCAATGTGATTCAGTTCTGATTATTGAGAAATGATCAATTCAGTTTTAGATTTTGCTTTAAATTGATGCATGATTCAGAAAACATTCCCTCTTTGTTCATAAATGTATTTATCGCAGCATCTGCTTCTTCATCCAGTGCACTAAGAGTCTGGACATCATGATGTGATCAGACACAATAAAATGTGTTTAAGATAAACATGTCTGCCTCTGCAGTGTGAAGTGAGTAAATAATACTCAACCTTTTATAAAGACAATGTAATTGAATTCAAAACTATTTTTAGCACACCTCTAATAGATATTTTTATCATCCAAAAAGTTAAATTGTTTTTCCAGTTTGTACCAACAAGTAAAAGCTTTACAGCACATCAAAACTGAAAGTATAGAAAAACCAGAATACAGAACAGAGTCAGGTGAAGTGGACAGGAGACAGAGGCAGATCAACCCAACGCTCTCACCTTCACTCTGCTTTGTGTGCATGAAGATCTCGTAGAAAAATGCAGCACAGGACAAAAACTCTTCAACAACTTTGTGGATCTGTTCTAATGCTGCACACAGATATTCCTGACAAAGCTTTTCTTCAGCTGCTGCAGAGGTTCAACTCCCCAGCTCACAGGTGAGTCTCACTAGTGATCAGTGATCAGGGCAGCTGCTGCATGTCAGTCTAACAGTCAATCAACAAACACTCAAAAAGCAGAGAAATCAAAATAATCTGGACTGAAGGAAAGAATCAATCAATTAAAAAAAACAAAACAGAAAATAGAAATAAAAATAAAATATACACACAAACACAGTAATACATCCATCCATTATCTACACTGCTTACCCTGGAGCGAGAAGCAGGATACACCCTGAACCAGTCACGAGGTAATCACAGGGCCACATAGAGAGACAGACAACCATTCACACTCACACTTAAGGGCAATGTGGAGTCACCAGCCAACCTGATGAGCATGTTTTTGGTCTGTGGAGGAGGCTGGAGTGCCCGGAGGGAAGCCACACATGCACGAGAAGAACATGCAAACTCCACACAGGAAGGCCCTGATCGACAACCCAACAACCGTGCCTCCCCCACATTACAACATGCAGACAAAAAACTGAAAAAAGAATATTTAACAGAAAACAACGAATACAAGGTGGCGCGAGGCTCGTTCAAACCCAGTGTCGGTGAGGGTCTTTATGTCTCCCCCATGGGTTCTCCTCCCACAGACCAAAGGCATGTTTGTTGGGTTGATTGTGACTCCAAATGCCCTTATGGATGTCTGTCTCTCTATGTGGCCCTGCTATTGGCTGGCAACCAGTTTTGTTTGTACCCCGCCTCTCGCCCAATATCAGCTGGGATAGGCTCCAGCCCCCTGAGACCCAGGTAGGGATAAGTGGTATAGATGATGGATGGATGAACAAACAGAAAAATCAATAAATTAAATTAAAAATATCTAGAGGTGCGAAGAGAGAACAAACCTACACCAGGGCATTTCTGACATTTTTAGCCCAGTTATTACCAAAAATGAGTGAAACTGCCCTCCATTGCAATGTTAACAAATCCTTTAAAAAGTCCTGGATCCACATCCAGATTTGGATCATCACTTAAAGGAACACTCCAACATTTTTGTTGTTTTAGTGTCTTGCTTCACTCCCGAGTCCATGACAAGCAGATAGACTCCATTTTTTTGACTGTGTGTCCAATAACAAGAAAGAGACGGGCAAAGCTCACCTACCGCAAATTAGCTGAGCTCAAACACTGGAAGTCAATGGGAAGCGTTAGCCTGTCTCTGCCTACAATCATCATATAAACTCTTCAGCCACTCTAACAGTCCTGTGTGCTTGTTGTGACTCGTTTTTACAACATTATGTTACGTTATTTTCTACTATCATCGTATTATCTCTTTCTACTCCTAAACAGAGGCTTTGTTTTGTTGACCTAGTTCTGCTGTGGTTTTCATGAGAGATGTGACGTTGACGAACAAGTCGAGTCTTTTGAACGGCTCTTTTAAGTAAAGAATTAGTTTGCGATCCATTCTTAAATGCAAATTTCCTCCAAATTGAAGAGACGAATGGCTCACTTAAAACTGCAAATCAATTTTCATCATTCACTTAAAATAGTTGTTCAAAAAAACTCAGCTCATTCACAAACATCACATCTCTCACAAAAACCACCACAGAAGTAGGTCAACAAAACAAAGCCTCTGTTTAGGAGCAGAAGAAGATAATACGATGAAAGTAGAAGATAGAGTTTGCTGAAGAGTTTAACTGATGACTGTAGGCAGAGGCAGGCTAACACTACCCATATACTCTCAGTGTTTGAGCTAAGCTAACTAGCAGTGGGCGAGCTCCAGCCTTCTCTTTTTTGTTACTGGACGCACAGTTAAAATAATGGTGTCTCTCTGCTTGTCATGGACTCGGGAGTGAGGCAAGACACTAAAACAAAACATATGTTGAAGCCTTCCTATATTAAATCCAATCACTTCACCTGCTGTCATGATTAACATTCCCTAAGAAAAAAATCTTCAAAATCTTGGAGAACTTTTTGCTGGGATGGAAAGACAGACGAACAAATAATCAAACTCCCCCAAAACAGAAGCGGCCTAAAGTGAGATTCAGTTCTGCACAAAATGGCGCCAACAGCCCGAGCTATGCTGTCTGACTGATTTACATAAAGGGTGGAGACACCAACAGCACACAGAAAAAAAACAGAAGTGTTGTGTGTTTGATATCATTGACACAGAAAGACCTGACTGCAGGAACAGATTCAGGACTCGAAGACCTGGACTGATGAGCAGACTCCGTAACAGCATTGGTGTCAACAAAACTATTCATTCCCATCCTTGAACCGGATTTAACCTGAGTTTATTGAGCTAAGAATTTTCAAAAATTGCTCCATGACTTGGACCAAAGGGAGAGAATGAGTTTGAAAATGTCCTTACACTCCTCTTTTCTTTTAGAGCTTTAGTTAAAACATGACAGAGGATCTCAAGGTTTCATTTCGAAATATCAAAAACCTTCGCCAGCAGCCCGAGATGTTCTCAATGACAGCACAGTTACCATCAGCAGGTAGGATCCAGAAAAGGCCTCACCCCAAACCTTTGATAGTTGTCTTATTGAGCTGTTTAATTAACCAACCATGTCACTACAAAAGCCCCCCACCTCCCCAGACACACTCTCCCCTCGTTCGTGTGTTTTCGGCGGTAAAGCGAGGTGACACGCCGAGTGCAAACAGAAGCTGATGAAAGACTCGTCAACAATCATTCGTCTGTTTTCAGCTCAACCAAACAATTAACAAACATTTCAGCTGCAAATTAGAACACATGGGACGTTTTAGGATGTGAGCGCTTTTCATCTGATGAATAATTTATCCCCCGAATGAATCAACTTCCCGCCTGCTCGGTGTGTGCGTGTGCGTGTGTGCATGTGTGTGTGTGTGTGATCACTGTATCAGAGCTGGAGTGTAACAGGCTGCTGCTGCTGTGAATGTGAGTTTATGAATATACACACGTCATATTTACATACAGATTCACTGTGCATTTATATATGTATGTGATAGGGCTGGGCACTATAGTGAGTTAAAGGAAACGTCAGAATGAATAAATTAAAAAAAAAAAAAAAAACAGTGAAACCTCCCACAGACAAACAACATACTCTGCTTATTACCCCTGGTGTAAGTGTGCAGTGTTGCCAGATTTTTATACTGAAATAAGCAACCAGGTGAATAAAAACAAGCCCAAAACAAGCAACCTCCAGCTATTTTTTGTTTCTAATGTGATATATTCCTTTTTTTTTCTTATTTGGCTCTTATTTTACTTCTTCAACATCTTTTTGTTTGGAGGTGGAACATCTTCTTCATACAGAAGTGAAGGGAGGGGCTCCTGTTATTTATAACTCTGTTACCACTAAACAGTCATCTAACCTTGATTTTTGTCACCAAGCAGACATAGTCAGGCTTTAATCTAAGTTCTATGTTGATCCTCTGCAGCTTCATTATGGTGAAAACAGTAACAAATACATTAGAAATAAATGTAATTCTGGCTATAAGGATTTCTTTTGGGAGGAAACGTCATTTTGCCTCTTTTTGCAGTAAAATTTACATTTGCGATTAGAGTGGGACAAAATAGTTTGTGTAACTTCTGAATTGAGTTTATTTTGGTAGCAGAGTGAGTATCAGATCCCTCCTGGGTTTGGAGGCACAATCCCAAAAAACACAACCTGCAACTGCCAATATTTACAAGCAACTTTTCAAAACAAAGAAGCCCAAAGTTGTTTCTAATAAACAGACCTGGCAACTATGTTGGTGTGTCTGGTTGTTTGTCTTTGTATGCCAGCCCTGTGATTGGTGATGGTATGGTCTTGAGGTTATTGTACACTTTTCTAGTCCACCTGATGACTCAAAGCTCACTCTTCGAGAGTCATAAATGAGTGCCAGCTAACACATTAATGCCCTTTCATACGATACTCTCGTGGCATCAACGTCAGTCTGTGATTGTTGCACATGCAGAGCCGTAAAAGACAACGCTGCATCAAAACGCACCTGCGTATGCAACATATACCCATGTGCTGCACAGTAGGGCTGAATGATTAGGGAAAGGATCTAATTGTGATTTTTCTGGCAGATATTGTGATTTCAATTTGATTCACGATTTTCTTCAAATCAAGTTTCAGTGTAATGTTCACTATGTTTACAGTATAGACAACAGTAAGGAAATCAATGATCAAAAGCACACAACACATTAATCATCATCTAATACTTATGATAAATAATCTGTTTTCATTATTAATGGGATACTCCAACTTCTACTCCTAAACAGAGGCTTTGTGTTGTTGACCTAAGCAAATTTGTAAAATAGTTGACACAACAGATCCTGGGTCAGTCAGGATCACTGCAAAAAATTGCAGCTTTGGTGATGAAATGATTGCGTTGTATGAAATAACGGTTTTGATCTGAAAACGATAAATCTTTCAGCCCAACTGCACAGACTTGTTTCAGAACTGGAGGCTGGGGAAGCTACCAATGCTAACATTAGCCACACTCTGCTTAAGTGTGGCTAATGTTTAAATAAACAAACAAACAAATAAACATTAGCCACACTCTGCTTGATATTGTCAGAGAACAAAAAGTAACTGTGCTGACGTTCATGTAAGAGGGTGGAGTGCCCTAACCGGGTCAGGGGTGAGAGTCTGACCCAAGTGGAGGAGTTCAGGTACCTCGGGGTCTTGTTCAGGAGTGAGGGAATGATGGAGCGGGAGGTCGACAGGCGGATCGGTGCGGCGTCTGCAGTGATGTGGATTCTGATCCTTCGTGAAGAAGAAGGAGTTGAATCGAAAGGTGAAGCTCTCGATTTACCGCTCCATCTTTGGTCCTACCCTCACCTATGGTCACATCTGTGGGTGGTGACTGAAAGAACAAGATGACATAGTCCCTCCAGGACACCCAGGGGGGACTATGTCTCGCAGCTGGCCTGGGAACGCCTCGGGATCCCCCCGGGAAGAGCTGAACAAAGTGGTGGGGGAGAGGGAAGTCTGGGGTTTCCTGCTTAGGCTGCTGCCCCCGCGACCCGACCACGGATAGCAGAAGAAGAGGGTACGGTGATATTCGGTCAAATATAGGCCTTAAGTAAATATGTTTGGTATGCTTGCCTTGTTCGGTGCTTGTTTGGTTTGGATGCCACCATGAGCCAGACTGTTCGCCCTGAAGCAAACCAAGGACCAGAGTTTGGTTCAAGAACTTGTTTGGTCCAAACCAAATGTGTTAGGTGGTGCGCTCCATTTGATCTCAGATGTTGGGATATCCTGGTTGATCGCCCTCATTGTCCCAGCAAACATGACGATACTATAGGTATGATCATACTGAAACATGATATAGAAGTGATATTTGAATCCCAACATAAAGACTTGTTGCCTTAGTTTGTGTACAGCTCAGTCAGTTAGGAGTCTGTCAGGGGGGTGCTGGTTTGGCGGAGTGGTAAGAAACCAGGCCCGACCCATATACACGCCTCTGCTGGCCCTCTCCTACTCATCACAAGCCTATCCACTGGCTCTGCTATCAATAGAGGCCTGAAAATGCCAAAAAATTATATTAAAAAAAGTCTATCTGCAATTTTCGATGATCAAAACCAAAATACTGCCAAACACTGAGTCTTAGGAGTTCTGTTTCAGTCGCCGTGCCTTCAAACAGGTGTCTTTGTGCTCTATTTAAACACGTATTCCCAAAATATTCGGGGGCTGGGACGAGCCCTTGCTTTGTCCTGACAGAAATCATCACTGAGGGAAATAAAATGTGTCTCCATTAAGCCAAGATGTTTTGATTCCTGACTGTCGGTCCATGATGCCCAGCCCTACTGTAGATGTGAAACCAGCTCTTGTGAATGTCTGGATGCATTAAGGTCATTTTGTTTGCGTTTTTATCAGCGATGAAGGGGAGGATGATGGGTATGGAGGAGGTGAGAGTGGATTTTGTGAGCATGTGCGTGTGTGCATGTGTGTGCGTGTGTGTGTGTGTTGGAGGGGGTTGATGAAGCAGCAGAGTGATGGATGAAGAGAGGGATGGAGGGATTATTGGGGTTCAGCCCCCGTTTGTCGATTTTCTGTCGAGCCTGACGCCTCTCTGCTTCAGGCCGCCCTGATGACTTCCAGGTTATGATGCGTGTGCGTGTGTGTGTGAGTGTGTGTGTATGAATATGTGTGCACTCATTGGCTGATGGTGCAAATGAGTGATGGTCGGGGAAGGAGAGACAAGAAGATGGGAAATGCTGGAAAAAAGCGAGGCGGAGGGTGAGTGATGGAGGGAAAGGGCACGGATCTTCTGATGGATGGTCGTCGGAAAACGATACTCGGCGAGGCGGGAAGCGGGGAGAGTGAGTGATGGGAAACCAAGGAGCACGAGTGGAGAAATGAAGAAGAGGAAAAGGCACGAATGGGGTGAAAAGGAAGAGGACCACATGGTGGGGAAAGGTAGAAAGCAGCAGCGGCGAGTAGAGAAAGAGCATCACGCACACACGCTCACTAAATCACACACACTCACCCATCTGCTTCCCCTCTCCGTGGGCGAGCCAGCGAGCGGCAGCCGTAGTGCCGGCACAGTTACAGCAGAGCCGGCTGGAGAAGGAAGAGAGAAAGAGAGAGAGAGAGAGATAGAGCGGTAGTCCCTCGGCCCAGTGAGCAAGCGAGCAGAGGAGAGAGAGTAAGACAGGAGGTGCAACAGACAAACAGCAGCAAGCAACTCCTCGTGATCGGAATCCAGCTTCACTCCAAATCCACCTGGGAGCAAGTCGTCACGGCGCGACACGCACAAACACGCACATGCACACAGACACACACTGTCGCAATGACACCTCCAACACCTCCTGCTTCTTCTTCTGCTGTTTTACCTCCAGCTGCTGTCCGTCTGTTACAGTAGTAGAAGAAGATAAAGGCTGTTTCTTCTTCTGTGATATTCCTGCAGCGTTCCTCGCTCTGCGTCCTCCTCTGCCGGACTGTTCCACGGCGCAGAGAGGCTGGACTGCATTCAGCTCCCCCCTCTCTCTCTCCCTAACTCCCACCCCCTCCTCCCTCTCTCCTCACCCCCTCCTTCACTCCTCTCCCACCTCTCCGTCCCTAAGCATGTTCAATCCACCTGTTTTTAAGCACAATATGTAAAAACAGTGCAGCGTGCGGCGACTGCGTCGCGTCACTTGACATCTGTCACCGTGCGCCTGCAGCGGTGGACAAACCGAACATGTCAGACAGACAGACGGAGGAGTCGGAGCGCAGAGGATCCTGACGGGAAGGTGACAGATGTGATGCTTTTCTGCAGAGCTGACACGCGTCAGTGTTTGGAGAAGGATGGGAGGACGCACGCCTGTCAGCTCTTGTTCTGCATGTTTGAGACGATCAGGGTTTTTTTTTTTTTTTGTTTGTTTTCAGGAAATGTTTGCACCGCTCCTTCAATCCAGCCGACAAACTCTAACCTGTGACAGTCACGGAGGGAATTCACCAGGGATTAGAGACACCCAAAAGAAACAAAGATTTTTCACACTGGTAAATGAGTCAGAATTCTGAGGTTAAAGTCAGGATTTTGAAGGAAAAAACTCAGAATGCAGGATTCATATAGTCAGAATTCTAAGATTAATGAAAAAAGAAGTCAGGATACTGGTTAAAAAAAAAAAAAAAAAGTGTTCTGAGGTGAAAGTAAGAGAATTCTGAGAATAAAGTCAAGATTTTTTTACGGATAAAGTCAGAATTCTAAGATTCATGTCAGAATTCTGAGAAAAGAGCCAAGATTCTGGCATACAAAAATGTCAGAGTTCTGCGGTTAAAGTCAGGATTCTGGGATAAAATTCACAATTTAAAATACAAAAAGACAGAATTCTAAGGTTATTGACAGAATTTTGAGGAAAAAATGTCAGAATTATGGTGAAGCATCCTGTACGAACCAGACTCTTATTTTGGAAAGAAAAACTGGAAGTGTAACCGTACTGTGTTTATCTTCTGGACACTGGTATCTGCTAAAACAAAACCAAGAAGGTTCTCTTCTTTTGGAATTAGCAACGCAGCTAAACGTGTGGGTAACGTCCCAAAATATGTGCCCGAATGTCCTTTTGCCCTGAAGAAATCTACAGTTCCTCAGTGAAGCAAAGATGGTGAACCAGTCATCTTCCTGGGACGCCCACTTCTCAGTCTGTCTTTCACTTCACCAGGTTCATGGTCTGAAGTTTGAAGTGGTACCAGGGCTGACACCAAATAACCCTGCAGCTCTTCGCACCAGAACACCAGCTTCCAGTTGAAGGGGATTTGGCACTTTCTTTGTGGAGGTGCCACCCTCACGTTTAGCTGTGTTGCTAATTCCACGAATCAACAATCCTTACAAGTTGTACCTCCATGCAAAAGTGACTAATGAGGCTTTCCAATGATGTAAATACAATACTGATTGGTTTAATTAAAGGAGAGAAATAATAACATTTCCAAACTTTTTAAGGAGTTTATTAAAATAATGTAAATCACAATAAGGACTCAGTCAGTGTTTTTCTCCCCGCTTGCCTCCAGTGAGTTTTCTGTAGACACAGTGCTTATGCAGCTGCAGTGATTGCATTTATGATGTTTACTCTAAATTATGTGTCTATAAATTTTAAAATATGCACATTAATGTAAATCTGTACAAAAACAAGACAGCAGCCTCGCTCCCTTCTCTCTCTTCATGCTATATTTTCTTATCATCCTGCCTGAACAGACACTCAGGTAAAAATTCATGGTTCATAAAATAAACAGAAGTCTGAGAAATACACCCTACAAACAAACCAACTCACACAAACATGAGCGCGTGAAACTACAAACATCGGAGTCCACAGCGGTTTGTGTGAAGGTCCAGAACCAACAGAAGAGCAGCTGCAGGCAGAACCAGTGAGTGTGTGTGCTCGTCCGTGAGTCACCGCATAAAATCTCCATCTTAATTTACTTTCTCTTTTCCAGGGAACTGAAACCTTATTTTCTCAAAGCTGCATTTTTTTCTGTTCCTTTCCTCAGGGGGGGAGAAAACTCGACGAGCTGATGCATCGAAAGCAGAACTAAAACCACTACTTCCTGTTTTTTCTGCCGGGGGTAAGAAAACGCTGTTTAAAAAATAAGTGAGGTAACAAGGAAGAAGCTCCACTCCAGGTGTCCTCACAGGTAGGGCAGAGCTGCTCCAAAACCAAGGACAGCTTCAGCTTCAGTGCCAAGGATAATGGAGGTCTCTGGATGTGGAGCTAATGAGATCTCTGGTGACCTTCTGCATCTGTGGATCCATAAAACAAACAGTGAGAGACTTCATCTGTTGGACAGATGCTTGGCCTCACTGTGACCAAGTCCGCTTCACATCAGAGACTTTAGGCTGGTTCTTCTGCAGGTTCTCCACACCACACCTGCCAACCTGCCAAATAACCCGCTGATACCACAAAGACTCGCGAGCCACTGCAGCTCCAAATCTGACCGACTGTGTTTTGACAAAAATTTCAGTAGAAAATGCCGTGAAAGCCAATCAGTATGGAGAGTGAACGATGACGAGGATGAATTACAGACAGAGGAGGTTGTAAACATGGCTGCACTTCATCACTGAAGCTCCTCTACACGTTATTTTAGTGTTCAGAGACCGAACCACAGACAGGAGACACGGGAGGAAGTCTCTGGAGAGTTTTGAGTATCCTGTAAGTTCAGCTCAAATTTATTTAACACTTTTAAAGGGCGGTAATGTGAACCATGTCTGCTAGCACAACGGCAGTTAGCACAACTGCTAGCTGTCTTATTTAATGTGTTTTTCACCAGAGAAAATATGACAAAAGCTCTCAGAAGAACTACCAGAGCACCCTGGGAAAAAAAGCAGATCCGGGGAAGAGGACCCATCATGCGGACATCCGAACTCTCCATATGTGACTCCAGAGGATGTTATGGATCATGACATTTAGCATCTCATTTTCAAAACAGGAAGACAACAGTGATTTTCGAGACATTCACCATGGTTGATCAAGGCGAAAAAACACGTAACGGCAAAGCGACAGGCACTTTGTCTCGTTGTTGAAGGGCAAAATTGGCCAAAAAAATATGAACCATTTGATCAGATGTTTTTAAGACAAAGTAGAACATAACTGACAGGTTGGTTTGTAAAATCAAGTCTCCAGATGACCAAGAGGGAGGCAATATTTCAGTAATTACACCAGTTAGTCCATGATATATAGAATTAAAAATATTAAAATAGGTTAAAATACTTAAAAAGTCATAGAAAATGAGGAAGAAGCAGGAAAGACTGTAGGTCAGGCCACTGAGTGCCATCTTAGACCTCGCCCTGCTCCTTCTCATGGCATCCCATCGCTGTCGGTGTGTGTCCTAGCTCATTAGTAGCTCGCCCCTGTGACTCGCTCCTCTCTGGTGTGCCTATTGTTCCTCTGATTAGCACACTTGAGCATTTCTTGAGTCTTGTTTTGAATCCCTCAAATCAGCTGCTCATTGGCTGCTTTTGTTGCAGCCACAGGTCTGTGAAGGTGTCCCTCAAAGTGAACATCGCATTGGGTGTTTGTCATTATCTTATCAGGAATATCTAAAGCTGAGTTCACACTTTGTTACCTCGGCGACCACTCTCCATGTAAAGTCAATGTACAGCCGCGATGGGGCGGGGCTAACCCTCTGGCGACGTGACGGCCGCGATCAAGGTAACCTGGTTGCTCGGCACTCGGTTGCCAAAGTTTAAAAAGTTGATCTATTCAGGCGGTATCGTGTGTAGCTGTGCGGCAACAGCCAGTCAGCGTTGTGTGGGTGTGTGGTGGTACCAGTGACGGACAGTTTTCATTCCAGTTCACAGAGTAACAATCCATGTCTGTGTGGGAAACATCAGTTAGTGAGGACATTAGTTCCTCCTAGACGGACCGCAGAGAACTCACAGATGATGCTGCTGCAGGGCCATCAGCTGCAGTGTTTTGTGGTTGGTAGATGAGTGAAAAGAATACAGTTGGAATAATGTCAGCTAATACACCCTATTATATGATATGATATGATCGTGGTGAAACTCGAGCGGACGTGACATCACTGAGCGATGGTGACCAAAATGAGGTATTTATGGACACGCGACACGACTTCAGTTGGCGACGCGATTATGGTCGCAAAGTTGCGTTTGGTGTAAACGCAGCTTAAGGCAGCGCACTCAATTAAAAGCAACAAAGCAACCATAAACTAATGTAAAACAAAACAAATAAATACTAATAAAATCACACTCCTGCCTTGTGACACAAGTACATAATAATTTGATATCAGAAGAACTACAAACCAGGCACAGAAATATGCCAACTTTGGCAGCTGGAAAATAAGAAAGTCATCGCACTGCACGCCAAACACTTTTAGACAGGCATATGAAGAGGCCTGATTGTGCTCCCTCGTGGACAAAAATGTTTTTGAAAAGGGCATAAAATATTTTCAACCAGTGGAAGATAACGTAGGTTTAGCAAAATACCCATCTACATACGGACATAATCTTCAACAACTGAAATGTGTAGACTTGCAGTGCAGCAGGATCCACCTGATTCATTTTCTGTTTGGGTTCGGTCTGCGGAGTTACGAGGGCGACGACAGCGTAGACAATGGCTGCCCGTACAGGAAGTAGCACAGGTGCTTCAGTGCTTCAGTTTTTATCTGAACAGGACAAGATTTCTGCGTTAAACGAAGAACAAAGAAGAGCGTCTACAACATCTGGTTGGCAGGTAAGGATATGATCGACAGGATACGTTTCTAAAAGGTTCTGCCCTCCCCGAACACTCTCCACTGGCTGCTGCTGTTGTCCTGTGTAGCACAAACTGATCCGTCTATCTGCCCGGTTAATGAACGTGCCCTTGCTGTGCCCTTTTTCCTGACAGTGAACGAAGACCTTGTCGAGCATTTCCTACTCTTTTTTATTCCTATTCCTATTTTTTAACCTCATATTCCTCCTAAGAGAGCATTCCCGGCGCATGTGTGTGTATAAAGAGAATATATGATCAGGGACAGTGAGCCCATAAACCCCTGAACAGCCTCCTTCACTGTCTGTTAACCTCTGCATGTCCAACCCCCTACACCCCCGCCCCCTCTCCCTCTCTGTTGCTTACACTGCATTATCTCTGTCCATCTCCCGCTCCATCCTCATCTATCTCTGCCATTTTCTCCTCCGCTCTCTCTCTAAACAGACGGCTCCCCCTGGGTAAACACTGTGTATGAGCAAGTGCACCCCCGACACGCACACACTCATCCAATCCCACAAAGATCCACTACTGCAGGGACAATCTCATCGCCTCTCTGCTTTCTCTCCATGCGGGAATGCTTCACTGTTTGCAGGAATGTCAGAGACTTGTTGATTCCAGATCAGGATTGTTATTTGCTGATGTTTTGTAATTTGTTATGGATTGATTGCCGGAAGAGGAGGAATTTATGGGCTTGACTTTGAGCTCCTGGATCTACATAGATGCAGATATCTGCAGAAAATAAGCTTAAATAGTCAAATATCTGTGTCTGCAAAGAGAAATTCCTGCTGATATTTACAGACATATTTGTTCCTAAATTTACTGAAATGTTCCCAGAATTTATGCGGGAGTGTTTCCCCTGTTGGGAGCTCTATTGGGCTCAGTTCAAAGCACTTCTTGCCAACACTTGACATCTGCTTGCCTAAGGAAACCCCCGTAAGAGCATTTGAAAGGCTCCATGAGCCTCGTACGTCTAAAATCCATCAAACTATCACCCAGAAAACATGAACACAGACTC
This sequence comes from Cetoscarus ocellatus, assembly GCA_037902135.1. Taxonomy (NCBI): domain Eukaryota; kingdom Metazoa; phylum Chordata; class Actinopteri; order Labriformes; family Labridae; genus Cetoscarus; species Cetoscarus ocellatus. The sequence continues at coordinate 96,321 of JBAMNC010000067.1, read as the reverse complement.
AAGAAAGGATTTTCTTCCACTGATAGAAGCTGAACACCAGGAAGTACTTCACTTGTAAATGCAAGGCAACTTGTTTCCCACTGATGTCCACAAAGCCAGCCACAGAAGCCCCACCCCCTCTCGATTTGATTGGTCAATGAGGAAGAAGGGACATTGACAAGCACTGTGCTAACTGAGAAGCTGCACTGTTTTCTACAAAAATCAGCAGATGCTGAGGCTGGTTTTCGGTTTAATCGTTAAATATCTTGTCTTTGTTTTGTATTCAGTTAAAGGGATACGCCAACATTTTTTTGCTTTCATGACTTGCCCCACTCCTGAGTCCATGACCAGCAGATAGACTCCATTTTTTTGACTGTGTGTCCAATAACAAGAAAGAGACGGGCAAAGCTCACCTACCGCTAATTAGCTTAGCTCAAACACTGGAAGTCAATGGGAAGCGTTAGCCTGTCTCTGCCTACAATCATCATATAAACTCTTCAGCCACTCTTAATGGCATTTATAGAGACTAAGATTAGTACTTTTTGTAATAATTTTTGAAAGACCAAACCATGAAGAAATCATCCTCAAACTCTTTTACAAAGTCGGCCATAATCCTTGGTACCTATCTTCTTCTACTCTTAAATAAAGGTTTTGTTTTGTTTTTTTTGGCCTACTTTTAAGCACATCCGCAGTGGTTTGCGCATGTGCCCTGCGGTTTAGTTTCATATGTATTTCTTAAGAAAATTACATAACGTGCTAATCTTAGTCTGAAAATAGATAACATAACATAATGTGGAAAAAAAAATGAGCCATAACAAGCACACAGTTTGCAGATGCTGAAGAGTTTATCTGATGACTGAAGGCAGAGGCAGGCTAACACTACCCATTGACTCCCAGTGTTTGAGCTAAGCTAATTAGGGTGAGTTCTGCCCGTCTCTTCCTTGTTACTGCACACACAGACAAAAGAATGGTGTCTATCTGCTTGTCATGGACTCAAGAGTGAGGCAAGACACAAAAACAAAAAAAAATGTTGGTGTACCTTTTTATAAATCAGCTAAAAGGATCTTACTGTAACGCCATGCCCCAGCTTCATTGGAATTGGGGTTTGTTATTAGGATGTATTGAGGAGAGCAGCATCTGACCAGACCGTCAGATTTGTGCTGCCAAAGTTCTGTGTTGCTCTATTCCAGTTTGATGTTTGTTAGATTAAATAAATGACTGAAATACTAAAATGTTTCTTTTATTGTTTGGACCTCTTCATAGTTGTCAAACATCATCTGGAGTGTGTTTGTCAGCAGAGGAGCAGGTTAGTGACGAATCAACACCTCAGCGTCTGAGTCTGTGACACGCTGCCGCAGACGTCTGAGTCAGATTAAGATAAACGAAAAACGCTGTGCGATATTGATGACAAAATCACATTTGGATGTTTTTGCTGAGCGCTCGCAGTGTGAGGAATCACCTGCAGAGGGTCGGCCTTCAGTGTTTCTGCTGAGTATTTAATGAGCTGCTCCTGCTGCTACACATGAAAATGCTGCTCAGATAAACTCCAACACGTCTCCTGCATTAGTGAGTGAGCTAAGGACGCTGCCGAGCCAGTGTCTGTAATGCCTGAAATGATGTTTCCTCTGAAGGATCTCAGGTGCTTTGGCGAGCGGTCAGTATCTCTCTTCTCTTGGAGTGTGGAGCGTCATCACGGGCATAAGACGGAGTGCCATCTGGGCATAAAATTGACATCAGCATATCAGCTGTAGTTCAGCCCTACTAGTACCCAAATTCTGAGTACACGTTCTCAATTTTGGTCAACTGTGCTCAAGTAGACTTTACTAGTGAAGCATGAAGTGTCACTAGTACTACTTGTCGACTTCAGAAATGTTCCAAGTAAAAACTCAAGACTTTACAAGTAGTAATAGTAGCAAAAAATTGTTTGCTAGTAGAAGATTTTGCTTTACTAGTAAGGTCTACTGGCTAGTGTTTACTAGTACTGCTAGTGAACTCAAAATATCTCACTAGTAGTACTAGTAGACCTGATACAAATAAAGTAGGAGGGATATAACCAAATCCAGCACCCTGATTGGTTGTAATATTTTCAAAAGCCAATGGGAAGCCTGAATTAGCTTTTCCCTGCCCCCTTATTAGCATATATGACTTACTAGTAGTGCCAGTGAACGTGTTTAAGTCTACTAGTAGTTCTAGTAAACCAACAAACAGTCTACTAGTAGTACTAGTGGACATATTTCAATCTACTAGTATAATAGTGACACCTTTTGCTTCACTAGTAAAGTCCACTCGCACACTGGTTGACCAAAATTGAGTACATGTACTCCAAATTTGAGTGCAAGTAGAGCTGAACTACAGTTAATTCATTTTTTTACCCACACGACTTTCCGTAGGATAAAGAGTGACAATGAGGAGCAGATTTAAAAAAGTTAGGGAGAAGTAGTATCATGGAGTAAATGAGTGGGAACAAATCATGTTGGGCCGTCTTTCAATGGGATCAAAATCAGGGAGGGGGAGAGGATGTCGAGGGACAGAAAAGTTGGGACACAGGACAGATCAGGACAGATGAGATTAGTAATCCTGTGGAAGAGCTCCGATTAGGGATCATCTGTTTCTGGTCATGTTTGGGCCCATTACAAACTTTTTTATTTATATATTATAAAGTGGGGCATATAAAAATAAAGTTAACAATATCTGTGTACACATTCATTATTTTTTTTATTGACTTGAATTGAATTTATCAATTTCAAACATGTTTGCAAAGAAATTAAAGTAGAGAAATGACATTCACATACAAAGAAAACAAAATGATCTCGCTTATGCTCACAGATGATAAAACAGGTTGTCCAGTGTGTTTTATAAAGTCAAACGAGAACAGAAACAAGGTTTCCTGCAGGAAAATGAAGAAATAAAGCCAACAGGCATTTGATGTACAGTTAACAGGTCCATAATAAACATAAAGATGTCTGATCCTTTAGTGGAGGAGCACATTTACCTGAGCACGAAGACATTTCGTCTCCATGGGCAAGCCTTTAAGCCCCGCCCATAACACTGCACCAGACTGGATCTCTGATGAATTTGTCTTCAGAGGCTTGAAATCTGGTTTTGATTGCTTTGTTTTTGGTCGTCACTGCCTGCAGAGGAAAAGCTCTCAGTTCAGTGCTGCTCAGTTTTCATTGGCTCACAGCTTACACTTATCTGCTCTGCATTCTGGGTATTTTAAAGCAGACTGACGTGTGGGGAAAGAACTTTGCAGCAGATCCTCTGACAGATGCCCAGAGTTTTCTGTTCATTCATTTCTCTGCTCAAGTTAAAAACAGCTTTGATTTTAAATCCCCAGATCTCAAAGTATTAAATAACTAACAGACTCGATCTGTCTGCAGCAGAATCCCAGAGTGATGATACAAATGAGTGCTTTATATTGTTTGCTCCGAGTCGCCTCCATCCCACCGAGCTGTGACTAAAACCAGGAGGAATAGATGTCCTCTGAATGACTGCAGTCACAGAAACGCTGACAGAATATTTAGTTCACATGAATCAAACAGAAGCAGCTTGTCTTAAAACCGTTGATGAATTTTAAATTTGAAAAACAAAAGAAAGAAGTGATTTCTTTGACCAAACAACCAATGACTCCTTCCCTGAAATGTAATACATGCACTGCAAAAACTCATATCTTAGCAGGTTTATTTTCTAATTTGAAGTAAAAAAAAATATCCACAACACTTATTAAAACTTCATTTTTATTTGATGAGACTGGATGGATATCTTATTACAAGGAATAAAAAACAAAAAATAAAGCACTGAATAGCTTGTAGTTATTGGAAAATATCTGCTAATGGAACAGACAAAATTGTATTCCTTGAGGATCTTAAAATCAGGTATAGAAACTACTTAGGATACCACAGAAAGTTAAATTTTTCTTGCCACATTGACAAATATTTTAACTCATTACAAGCAATCCATGGATTCTTTTTTGTTTTTGAAATACAGAAATAAGATGTGTAGCTGGACAATTTTGGCTAACAATAAGTGTTATGAGATTTTTAGAATTGAAATTGGATGAATACATTTCTTTAGATTTGAGTTTTTGCAGTGTAGATACAAGTTTTGAGTTAATACGAAGTACGTACATCATTTACAAAACAAGACTGATGGGATAAGCTTTAACATAAGGCAGTAAAATAATCAAACTGACACTTAAGGATTACTTACCCAAAATCAGGCCAAAAATGGGATTTTGCATGAGGCTGTAAACATGTTTATTGAAGTAGTTTAGTTAGATATTTTAACATGGGGCTCAATGGGGAGTGAGGCACCTTTGGAGTGCCCCCTGGTGGTTAAATGAGGAACTGCAGGTTTCTCAATTCAGTGTTGACTGTGTAAATATTTGGTCCCGACTTTTTTGGCTCCACTCCCCAGTGCTTCATCATAATGCAGACCGGGCTTTGCAGGTAAGTTGGGGGAAGGATAAATAATCATCCATCCATCATCTATACCGCTTATCCCAGCTGACATTGTTTTAAAAGGCGGGGTTTACCCTAATCAGTCACCACGTGATCGCAAGGCAACATAGAAACAGACAACCATTCACGCTCACACCAGTATTAATTTTGTTGACTAATTATTTTCATCATTTTCATCAACAAATAAAAACTAGACTAAAATGTTTGACAGAGACTTAATCCAATCAGACCTAATTTGGTCATGTAGAAAGTAGAGACAAGTTAGGAATATATCCAATCACAGCTGCCTTAGCTTGGTGGTGGTGGGATAAGTTGTGGAGCGATCCAATCAGAGCTCCTCTCTTTATGAATTGATATATTCATGTAGAGCAGGTTCACTGTTTGTTGTCAGTTCTAGTATTGTAACTGAGACGCTCTGCCAGGTAGCCTAAATAAAGGTGACTGCATTTCACACAAAAGTTTAATTTGTTTCTGTTCATTTATACATTCAGACTTTACTAGCATTCAATAAAGGGTTATTAGATGTTTGATTTTATCCAAGTGTAAAACATGACTTCAGAAATTCAAGGAAACATAAAAAATGCCTTACCCTTTACACTTCATATTTTAGTCGACTAAATTTACAGCAGATTACATCGACTAAAATTCATCAACTAAAACAAGACTCAAATTAAAACAATTTAGATGACTAAATTATGACTAAAACTAAACGATATTTTAGGCAAAAGACTAAAATTAAAACTAAATTAAAAAGTGCTGTCAAAATTAACACTGTATCACACTCATACCTAAGGTCAATTTGGAGTCAGCAATTAATCTAGTGAGCATGTTATCAGTCACCGGAGTGCCCGGAGAAAGGTCCTGAACAACACAGGCTTCGAACCAGCAACATTCTTGCCGTGAGGCACGTGCACAACCTGCTGCACCTCCATGCTGCCCAGTGGTATAACTCACAATAACAGAACAGAACAGAATCAGAGGGAGCAGTGGGCTTGATTTTTAACCAAAACAAAGAGACATGCATGAGGACTCACTCTGTTTTTATCAGCTGATTAACACTGACATTGAAGGACAGTCAGCTGTTGGCATGGTAACTATTAAACTGCCATGGACGCGGACAGAAATGACCTAAAAAGTTCTTCAAGTAGAATTAAAAAAGTTTTATTGTATTTGCCTTTTTTAAAACACAAATGCATCCCAAGTTTATTTGGTTTGACCAAAACCATGTCCCTCCTGTCTTTGATTCTTTTGGTTACTGAATCAAACAGAAACTTTAAATATTAAAATTCAGGAATAGTGCATGCTGGGTAAAAACAGGCGCTCCTGGACTTCCAACAGAGAGAAACTGTTTCAGGGTTTGTTTGATTCTCTCAGGCTGTCTCCGTGTTATCTCTGTTGGTCTTTGTTTTCTCTGCTGTTCTTTTCATCATCGCCCGCCATCGTCCCCTCACCACACGCCCCCGATGCTCACACCAGGGAGAGAGAGAGGAGGTGAGCAACACGGAGCGAGCGAGAGAGAGAGAGAGAGAGACGGAGGTGAATCGACACTCCACCCCGAATCCTGCCGCTCGCCGCCTGAATAACGAGCAGCCTGCTCGGCATGCTGGTCACATCGCCTCCACTATCAATGAGTGAGTGAGTGGGCGAGCGAGCAGGGGAGTGACAGTGGAGAGAGAGAGAGAGGCAACAAGGTGAATTACAGAGGGAGGGGGAGGAGTGCAGAGAGAGAGAGAGAAAGGGGCAAGCGAGAAGGAGAATTAATGAAGGATGAGAGAGAGAGAGAGTGAAGGGTATGAGGAGGGAAAAGGTGAATAATAAGGAAAGGAGAGGAGGAGAGAGGGCTAGGGAATGAATGAGGGAGAGAGAGAGGGGAGGAGGAGATGAAGGGGGAGGTGATGCTGATGCAGACAAGATGGAGGGGGGGGGGGGGCTGTGAGGATGATGAATGAAGATTTATGGGAAAGCAAATTCACATGCACACTGTAAATACACACATGGACACCTGACGCAGCGAGCCGTGAAGAAGAGCGAGTCAACAGAGGATAAAAATAGATCAAGTCCTTTTTTTTTATGAGCTGGATATCGATTCTGTACAAAGAGTTTGGCATCAGCAACAGTCTGGGAATTTATTTATCAGAGAGGAGATCTCAATGTAGCTGTGAAAATAGAAAAGTTGATGTGACTTTAGTGGAAATCAAATACCGTAGATCCTCAAAAAGAGAGAAGAAAGACCTCCTTTACTGTGAGGCTTTTTATCAGAGTCTCTCCGTCTGAGTCGTACTTTGGTTTCAGGTGGTTTTCACGTCTAAAGCTCCGTTCGCTCTGATTCAGTAGAAAAAGACTCTACAGGTCGTCAAATTTACTTTGGATTGTTTCAGGCTGGGTATCAATGGTGCCATTTTAAGTCACACGAAAGGTCAGAGCTGCTTCAAGGGATACGCCAACTTCTTTTTTGTTTTTGTCTTGCCTCACTCCAGAGTCCATGACAAGCAGATAGACTCCACTCTTTCAACTGTGCTGCAGTAACAAGAAGGAGACGGGCAGAGCTCGCCCACTGCTAATTAGCTTAGCTCAAACACTGGGAGTCAATGGGAAGTGTTAGCCTGCCTCTGCCTACAGTCATCAGATAAACTCTTCAGCAGCTCCAAACGGTCCTGTGTGCTTGTTGTGACTGTTTTTTTTACTGCAGTTATGTTACCCATTTTTAGACTAAGATTAGCACTTGATGTAATTTTCCAAAGAAATATAAACAGAACTAAACTGCAGGGCACATGCACGCCAGTAAACAGCTGAGGAAGAAGCAGAAGAAGAAGACTTCATGCAGTACATCAGTGAAGAAGTTTGTGGGACACTTTGACACTTTTTAGACACAGTTTAGAGATGCTGAAGAGTTTATCTGATGACTGTAGGCAGAGGCAGGCTAACACTACACATTGATTCCCAGTGTTTGAGCTAAGCTAATTAGCAGTGGCTGAGCTCTACCCATCTCTTCCTTGTTACTGCACGTACAGTCTAAAGATTGGTGTCTACTTGCTTGTCATGGACTCAGGAGTGAGGCAAGACATGAAAACAAAGAAAATGTTGTAGTGTCCCTTTAACACAGACCGTCCTTTGTCTCGAGAGAAGTCAGTCAGAGCATAGAGTTACAACGAGATCAGCGTCCTCACTGTCTTCTGCATAATATCAGTGATCTTACAAGATCATCAAACATGTTTAATTTTGTCGAGCAAATGAAGAAATGACTGAGGTCCAGGCCTCAGTGGGCTCAGTGGCAGCAGGAGCCTCTGAGGAGAGAAGAATCTAGAAGTGAATAAAGTATAAACCAGATTTTAGAAATCCATGATTTTTAATCTCGCTTTTCAATAATTTCTTCCCCATTTTTACATTTTAGTATGTTTTATTGAATCATATATTTAAGCTTTGTTTGTTTTATCATTCTTAACAAACAATCTTCTATTGAATATCTCAGTATATTTATTTATTTTAATTCTATTATTGCTTATATTCTTTTATTTTTTTCACTTTAACCTGCAGTGTTTTCTTATATAGAACTCATGATGATATTTCCACAGTTCCTTGCACACACACATACACAGTTCTGTTAAATCAAGGTCTTTTACATTTTTTTTAAATTTATTGTATTTATTTGTTTTTATTATTATTATTATTATTATTATTATTTTAATTTATTCATTTTTCTTTTTATTTATTATTATTATTGATTTTTTTTTTACCATTTATTTATTTATTATTTAATATTAATAATATTATTTTTCTTAATTTGGGTATATTTGTTCTTATTTTTGTTATTTAACTTTGTTTTGCACATACTCTCTCCTATTTGTTCTCTGTTTTTGTACTTTGTGCTTCATATGTTGTGTGAAAAGTTCTGTACAAATAAATAGTGTGTCCCAAATCGCATACTTCCGTACTCAGTACTAAAATTTTCAAACTTAGTGTACTAGGCATACTATGTACTCACTGGCTCAGTGCGTGAGTTTCACGTACTGCCACATGGAAAGTTACGACATGATGTCGACCTCTTCTTCTTCTACCCTGAATTGTGACCGCCTTGCACCTCATTACTGCTAACTACCGCCACCATTTGGACCCCAGCAGCTGTTAGCCAACTAGCATGAGCAAAAATAATCCAAAAAAACAAGTTACACCACAAATATACTCAAAATGACAACAGCTGGTGGTGCTTGGTGGAAACAACAGTAAAAAACAGCAGTGCCACAGCTCTCTGTCTCCATTGAAGAAATGAGTGAATGTCCAGAGTTACATTCTCAAAATCTTGACCGATTTGAGAACGTCGTCCAGGTACTTTTGCATACTCATTCCTTCCCATACTTTCTATACTCTTTTTTCATTTTGAGCCAATATACTCAAAATTTTAAGTATTGAGTATGGAAGTATGCGATTTGGTTGAAATGATTGAAGAGTTGCTGTGTAGTCAGCACAGTCTGTTAATCGTTACTGTCCTCGAAGCCAAGACGATCAGGACTCGGGACGGTGGCCGACTTTGAAGTTCAAGGACTTCCAGCCTTTCAGTAACCCACAAAGACCTCAGGAGGAGGACTGAGGCAGCACAGATGAGCGCTGCGATCAATAAAACCTGAATGAACGTGTGTGACGCTCCCATTGACGCAGGCATTGAACACACCACATGCTAATTACAGGACGTGCTGTTCAGATGTCAGTCACACTCGGGCTGATCAGCATTCAGACGCCGGCTGCTCACAGCTCTTGAGTCAAAGACGAGGAGGAGAGCGAATCTGATCTGAACTGTTGGTCCTCGAGGTCGTGAAGTGAAACACTGAGTTCATCAGACGCTCTGAGTCAGCTCCTCGTCATGTTCTGGTTTACCTGAGACTTAAACTGCTGTTTAATTAAAGGTCATGTAAAGGTTTGAGTAAAGGTCATGCAGAGGTCAGCGTTGGGCTGTCCAACATTTGAGAAACATTTACAGGACAGTCTATGAAAAATTAGATTGTCCTTTTCAGTGATGCTGTGACCTCACTTCATTAGGTACACCTGTTCAACTGCTTCCTAATGCAAACAGCTAATCAGCCAATCACATGGCAGCAATTCAATGCATTTAGGCCTGCGGGCATGATCAAGACAACCTGCTGAAAGAAGAAGACTGAGGGGTGTACTCGCTTTTGTTTCCAGCAGTTTAGACATTAATGTCTGTGTGTTGAGTTATTTTTAGGGGACAGTAAATTTACTCTGTCACTACTTCACATCGTATCTGAGTCTGATTTCTTCAGTGTTGTCGCATGAAAAGATAATATAAAATATTTGCAGGAATGTGAGGGGTGTACTCACTTACTGGGTTCTGAGCCACAATTTCCTGATTTTAACTTATTAAGATCTTATTTGAAGATATAAAAATGACAGTAATTTCTCATTTATAACTCACACGTTTTTCCTCTTAAATAAGGTCTAATTTTCAGATACGTGTTATACAAAACCCAAAACCAGTGAAGTTGGCACGTTGTGTAAATCGTAAATAAAAACAGAATACAATGATTTGCAAATCCCTTCAACCTATATTCAACAGCAAAGACAAGATACTTAACGTTCAAACTGGTAAACTGTGTTATTTTTTGCAAATATTAGCTCATTTGATGCCTGCAACATGTTTCAAAAAAGCTGGCACAAGCGGCAAAAAAGACTGAGAAAGTTGAGGAATGCTCATCAAACACTTATTTGGAACATCCCACAGGTGAACAGGCTAATTGAGAACAGATGGGTGCCATGATTGGGTATAAAAGCAGCTTCCCTGAAGTGGTCAGTCATTCACAAACAAGGATGGGGCGAGGGTCACCACTTTGTGAACAAATGCGTGAGCAAATTGTCCAACAGTTTAAGAACAACATTTCTCAACGAGCTATTGCAAGGAATTTAGGGATTTCATCATCTACGGTCCGTAATATCACCAAAGGTTCAGAGAATCTGGAGAAATTACTGCACGTAAGCGGCAAGGCCGAAAACCAACATTGAATGCCCGTGACTTTCGATCCCTCAGGCGGTACTGCATCAAAAACCGGCATCACTGTGTAAAGGATATCACCACATGGGCTCAGGAACACTTCAGAAAACCACTGTCAGTAACTACAGTTCGTCGCTACATCTGTAAGTGCAAGTTAAAACTCTACTATGCAAAGCCAAAGCCATTTATCAACAACACCCAGAAACGCCGCCGGCTTCGCTGGGCCCGAGCTCATCTAAGATGGACTGATGCAAAGTGGAAAAGTGTTCTGTGGTCTGACGAGTCCACATTTCAAATTGTTTTTGGAAAGTGTGGTCGTCGTGTCCTCCGGACCAAAGAGGAAAAGAACCAGCCGGACTGTTATAGGCACAAAGTTCAAAAGCCAGCATCTGTGATGGTATGGGGGTGTATTAGTGCCCAAGGCATGGGTAACTTACACATCTGTGAAGGCACCATTAATGCTGAAAGGTACATACAGGTTTTGGAGCAACATATGTTGCCATCCAAGCAACGTCTTTTTCATGGACGCCCCTGCTTATTTCAGCAAGACAATGCCAAGCCACATTCTGCACGTGTTACAACAGCGTGGCTTCGTAGTAAAAGAGTGCGGGTACTAGACTGGCCTGCCTGTAGTCCAGACCTGTCCCCCATTGAAAATGTGTGGTGCATTATGAAGCGTAAAATACAACAACGGAGACCCCGGACTGTTGAACAACTTAAGCTGTACATCAAGCAAGAATGGGAAAGAATTCCACCCTGAAAAGCTTCAAAAATTGGTCTCCTCAGTTCCCAAACGTTTACTGAGTGTTGTTAAAGGAAAGGCGATGTAACACAGTGGTAAAAATGCCCCTGTGCCAACTTTTTTGCAATGTGTTGCTGCCATTAAATTCTAAGTTGATGATTATTTGCAAAAGAAAATAAAGTTTCTCAGTTCGAACATTAAATATCTTGTCTTTGCAGTGTATTCAATTGAATATAAGTTGAAAAGGATTTGCAAATCATTGTATTCTGTTTTTATTTACGATTTACACAACGTGCCAACTTCACTGGTTTTGGGTTTTGTACACAAGCACGAGCAAAATATGTAAAATATTTTGTCTCGCCAACATCACAATTACAACACATCTGATACAAAAAGCCGAAATATTATCTCTCTCTGTCTGTGAAACATTACCGCCAAACTTTCATAATTCTTATTAAACTGACTTTTAAACTGTCTAATCCAATATTTTGGGTCTTAATTAGTTTACCTTTGTGTGATGATCGTGTAATTCTCAAGTGTTACGGTACCACTCACATGCAAACACAGGGTGCTGCCATCTTGTGAGCAAGGGGACCAAAATAGCTGCGCTGTGATTGGTCGAAGACATCGACATGTTGATAGCTGCTCTCTGATTGGTCAGTTCACTATGACTGAGCATGCTTGGGCAGAAATTGAGTAATTGCGCATGCATGAAGCAAAAGGTGTTTCCGCACCCAGTTGAGAGAGATAATCATGTACGGTATTTGTTGTTAAAATACTGAAATTTCATTGATTAAAACTTTGAATAAAGATCACTTTTGAGTTGCCTGAGAGAGTAAGGTTTGGGCAAAATATGGGTGCGTGATATATTTGAATACAGCATTTTTCGTGGAAAACAGCAAAAATGGGGTGTGTGTTATAAACAAGTGCGGGTTACAATCGAGAAATTACGGTAAAAGTAAAGCCTATGTTGCTTATAATAAGTGAAATAATCTGCCCGTGAGATGAGACAAATTTAACTAGAAGGGCGTCTTAAAAATTATTTATTGCTTATTTTCTGTTTTTTTTTTTTTCACTTTTATCTCCAGTGTTCTCTTATGTTGAACTCATGATGGTGTTTCCACAGTTCTTTGCACACAAGCATACACAGTTCTGTTAAATCAAGGCCTTATACATTTTTTTTAATTTATTGTATTTATTCTTAAACCTGAGTTTAAGGCCCTCACTGAGTCAAGCCTGCATGTTTCAGTTACAGATATTTTCTTATCATTACAAGGAGTTCAATGCTTATTTTGCCTTTTATTCCCTGTAGTAAGATATTTATCTGGACTTGTGAAGTGAATGTGGATTAGAATAAGTGTTTTAGATATTTCTGATATGAAAATAGAAAAACACACTTGCTGAGATCTGAGTAAAAATCTCACCCGTGCCCCTACTCTGCTGCCACACCATCTAAAAACCTCTAATAAAGTGAAATTCATCATCAACCTATGAGCCTGCCCTCACACCTGAGACTGATCTGTCAGAAAGTTTCATCTGCATCATTAACGAGCGAGCTTTAATCGTTTTTTGAGTCGAGCAGCTTCATAATTACAGCGAATCGCTTTGATTACACAGTGATAATCACTCATGGATAATTACAGAAAGCGGCGTCATCGGGCAGGGTGACAAACAAACACCCTCCTCTTCATGAATAAGATCTGCTCTCTGTTCGTTTTCTGAAGCTCCCAGTGCCCCCCCGCTCACCAGTGTCCCGCAGTAATGGGCTCAGTATGGACCAAACAGGCATGTAATGGTCCTGCTGGTGAGCGTGCCAAATGGCCGCTCTTCATCCACATCAGATTGAATTTTGTGGCTCAAATGTAATCTTACGACATTACATCCACATTACATCGCGGCTGCTTAACTGGGCTGCGGCGTAAACCCGGGGCACTTTAACAATGTGAGATTTATGTTTACACCAGGCGGATAAAACCGCAGGGACATATTGAAGATGTATTTCATGTTTTGTCAAAGCTTTTAACCCCCAGAGAGCGGCCGTATTTCAGCGCCGGAGCCGAGGGCGGGCTGAGGCGAGGGCCGATGTCGTGTTTTAATTTAATTAAATGTAATAAATATATACGGGCGCACATGTAAGCAGTGTTGCCAGATTTTTCAACTGAAATAAGCAACAAAGTAGATTAAACAAGCCCGAAACAAGTGACCTCCAGCGTTTTTTTTCTAGTGTAATACATAACTTTTCTTTTATATATTTATTTATTTATTTATGTTGTCAGTAAAACTACGTTTTATTTGAAATGATAAATGTAAAGCTTTCATTAAAATCTGAGCAGGCATGTATATTTATAACTGAGAAAAAATCATTAAAGCTCATTTTAATGAAATAAACATGAAATTAAACACAAAGGATTTAATTTAATTTAATTAAACTTGTATAACCCAGTCCTTAAAGTCCATTTAACTGATTTTCTACAATGAAAACAAGTACACCAAAACATACCTTCTAATATTTTGAAGTTTTTACCAACCAGTTGTTTAAGGTTATTATAGAATAGATTTATTTTTCATTTTAGATTGCATTTTGCATTTTTACATTTTGTCTTTATGGCAAATTACACTGGAACCAACGATTTATGGCAGATTTTGATGTTTTTGTTTTTTACAAATTTTGGAAAGTTGAATTTGACTTGCAGGCCGCTATCTATCCCAATAGGAAATTTTATATGAAAAAGTTACATTAAAAAAAACAGCATAATTGTACATTTGTTTTCAATTTCTTAAATAGAATTTGTTTTGTCAATGATTTGTCCACTCTTCAGTGGACACAGGACAGTAAAGTCAAGTTTATTAACAGAGCAATATTCATACACAGAGCAGTTTCAAGTGCTTCACGGTGTTTAAAACTAGGACTATATTACATAAAACTGAGATAAAAGCCTGACTATGTCTGTTTGGTTACAAAAATCAAGGTTAGACAGACTGTTTAGTGATAACAGAGTTATAAATAACAGTAACCCCTGATGTTCCACCTCCAAACAAGAGGATGTTGAAGAAGTAAATTAAGAGACAAATAAGAATAAATAAGAAAAAATGTCAGGGAGATTGAAATTCTCTTTAAAAGAAAAGTTGATCCTCTACAGCTTTATCATGGTGAAAACAGTAACAGCTACATTAGAATTAAATTTAATTCTAGCTATAAGGATTTCTTTTTGGTGGAAACATCATGTTTGCCCCTTTTTACAGTAAAATTTACATTTGTGTTTGGAGTGGGAGAAAATAGTTTGTGTAAGATCCCTCCTGGGTTTAGGGGCACAACAAGCCCAAAAAAATGCAACCTGCAACTGCCAATATTTACAAACAACTTTAAAAAAAAAAATAAAAGAAAGACCAAAGTCGCTTATAATAAGCAGACATGGCAACTCTGCATGTGAGGAGGAAACAGCCCGCCGTGAGTCTGTGAGGATGGACAGGCGACTCAACTGAAGAGATCGAGCACTTACAGGATTGGCCATTTATTTTTGAGAGCGTTTGTCCACTTTATTAAGTACACCTGGCTAGGTTGGACCTGTTTTTGCCTTCAGAGCTCCTTAATTCTTGGTGGCATTAATTCAACAAGGTGCTCTCGCAGTATTAACAAATCCTTTAAAAATCCTGGACTTAGATCTGGTTTGGGATCACCACCAACACCTACTCACTTCTCCCCTGTGCCAACATTCACTGAAAATTTCAACAAAATCCATCCACAACTTTTTCAGTTATTTTGCTCACAAACAGACAGACATACAAACTAAACTGTCCTGCAGTCATCTCTGCCTGCTTTGTTTTCTTCCTCTCTCTGCACTCAAGTCCCGCCCACAACATGATCTGATTGGCTCGGAGTCACATGACCAACAGTCCAGAAGGAGGAGCAGCGAAACACAGCAGCAACGGTCGAATGTTCAAAAACTGAAATCGTCTTGAAATGTTTATAATTCAAAATTTTGACAGGAAAGTTTTTTATTTTCAAATTCAAAAAAACTTTATTTGTCTCTAAGGGGGAAATTCAAAGGCTCATAGAGCGGGAGCATGACATGAAACAGAGAGGGACAAATGACATGAGCATAGAGAGAGCAAAGCATGCTTAGAAAGTATGAACAAATATATACATAGACTTAAAAATAATAAATATATACCTAAGTTAAGTGAACAGCCATGTAACATAAGAACTAGAAGAAAGCAGATTGTGCTGCATACAGTCAAAACGCACAGTTTTGAAAATCCCTGAGCGGATTAATCCCTGTCTGGTGATGTCGTAGCCTGACCGCTTGGCTAAACCGCATGCATGAACCCCGACAACAGCACGCTTTGGCTTTAATAGTAAAATCTTCTGCTCCTCTTCGACCACCGTGATCACCAAGAGCAAACAGAGAACAGCACAGGCCAGAGTTTGTTTACATTTCTTATGATGAATGTGCATGTTCCATGTCTTCTTCTCTGGTTCTGGTGTATGTCTGCAGCAGCGTTGCAGCACCACTTACAGGTCCGACATATGTACTACAGGCTTTTCAGTGTTTTTGTGACTCATTTCTTGAAACAATGCCACCTTTCAATATCCTTGCAGAGCAGATGGACCTGCCTGATTCACAGTCTGAAATCACACAGATCCATCTTGACAAGCTCCAATCCTCTACGACTTCACTCGGCTAAAAGCTGAACAACCAAATCAGGAGAAAGAGCTGGGAGCTGCAGACGTGACGACAGTGTGAAAACAATGTCACCTTCTGAAGGCATGGATGAGGCAATATCTGCAGTTATATCAGAAATGGACTCAATTTCTTCTTTCAAAGTGGAGCAAAGAACATCACTTAAGCTTTTCTTAAGGGAAGTCATGTTTTGACTCTTCTCCTGATCAGTTTCAGGAAGACTTTGATCCACCAGCTGGCTCCTCTGGTCGTGAAAAAGACGTGAAGGACTCCAAACCCCATTGTGATAATCGTGTCTCCGCTGGTTTCCCTCATGGACGATCAAACCAGAGAATCCGGGAAACCGTGAGGGAATGTGAAAATCCTCTGTGGACGATGCTGGTTAGTCTGTGGTATTTGTTCGGTGATACCTGGTGAAATCTGCTCTCCTCTGAGGTTTACCTGGAGAACTTTGTAGGGATTGTCATTGACAAGGTTCATGTCACATATAAGTGGTGAATGATACATCTGTGTGGTATAATTCAATGTAAGACGATAGACAACAGTGACGAGCTGCTACGTCATACCGTGGCTTGATATGATTGGTCTGTGATGAGTGTGACTGGCAGAACGATCGTCCAATCACCAGCTGCAGTTGTTTTTGAAGGTTCTGCCTCTGAAAACATTTTCTACAGGCTCTTCTCCAGATGGACCAGTGAAGTATTTCTGTGGTGGATATATGGATCTGTCAGGTGTCAGGTTAGCCTTTACAGAGAACGTTTTCAATACAAAAACTTCTACATCTCGCTGTGGACAGAGCTTTGAAGTCCAAATATCAGTTATCAGTCCACTGAAACATCAATAATCAGTATTGGCCGTAAAAAAAAAAAAAACTAAACCAGGGTGCTGATTTGGCAGGGTGCACACCAGGCATGTCCCATCTGTGCTCCTGCAGGCCTGGCTTCATCCCGCCTGAGGCTCTTTCGCAGAGTGTGCTCTTCCACAGCTCGGTCTCTCTCCTCTCTCAATAAAGGCACCAAAGTACTTTAAAAAACTGCCATTTTTAGGCATATATGTAAATATATATATGAGCTGAGTCCACCTCCTGGTTTAAACAGCTGTTTTTCCCGTCCTGGTGCAGCATCCAGATGTTTCTGGAACATGCCGATCTCTTTGCATACTGCAGTCGGCTCCTTCCCCTCATCATGCTGTCGGTATAGCAGGTGTTTCAGAGAAGGTCTGTGCCTCCAAACGTCTACAACAGGAAAATATGAAACTAGCAGCTCCTGCAGCATACCTCAAAGTGAGAGTTTAGAGCCGATCCTTCAGTTTGACTTTGTCTTATCACGCTCTTGCTGTCAGGTAAAGAATTTCTCCACATCTGGTCGATTCTCAGACTTTGAGATCAGCTGGAGGATTGTTAGAGTCTGTAACAGCTCCAAAAACCCTCTGACTCCAACCCTTCAGATAAGAAAAATAAATCAAAAAAGTCTTTTCAGACAGGATGCTTTCCCTGAACTCGCCCGAACATGGACATGTTGGAGATAAAGTTTGAAACACTGACAGTTTATTCTCTCGCTCGCTGTCTCCGTGTAAAATGTGACTCCAGCTGTCAGATTAATTCAGGCAGGTGGGGAGGACGGGTTTTTGGATGTTTGCAGGAAATTTTGGAGCCTAAAACCCATAAAATATTATTTTAATGACTAAATCCTCAAGTACGTGCACAAGCCAGAATCACACAAACACTGTTGGTGTGTCTTTAAGCAAATGACAGGAAAATGAACATAGGGTTTTATACCTCCACAAAAGAGGGAAAGTTCAGCAGTAAGTCACTTGACCTCTGACCTTTTATCTATGTATTAAATTTAATCTGTTCAGAGTGGATGTTTGTGCAAAGAAATCTTCAAACCTGGTTTACTCATTCTTGTGTTGTGGGCATTTGTGCAAAATTAAACGAACTCCCTGAAACATTTCACTGGTATTTGGTCTCAGATGTTGGCTTTAGAGCAAAGGACATCCAATATATGAGATAGTTATATCAGATTTTTATGGTCAAAATATTTGTTGTACATATCTACCAGAATTTTCATATCTGCCGATTCCAATAACCAAGTTCTTAGGCAACTATCTGCCAATACCCATATTAACACTGCAAAATCTCAGCTCTCAGCACGTGTGTTTGTCTATTGTCAAGTCAGAAATATCTAAAACAATTGCTCTAGTCCACATTCACTTAGTAAATATCACAAGGAATAAAAGGCAAAAATAAGGAGCTGAACTGCTTGTAATGATAAGAAAATATCTGCCAGTGAAACAAGCAAGTTTGACTCAGTGAGGGTCTCAAACTCAGGCTTAAAATGTGCTCTGGAAAACACCCTTTAAGTTAAATTTGTCTCGTCTCACTGGCAGATTATTTTACTCATTTCAAGCAACTCAGTCTTTACTTTCAGTTTTTATATCTTCACATAAGATCTTAATCCAGACATATCAGGAAATTGGACAAGCACTGTCACTCAGATCTGAGTTTTTGCAGTGAATGTAATAACACTATGAATCCCCAGGATGGATGGATTTTGAGACTGCAATGCTTTCAGGGAAAATAAAGCTCTTTGACTTTTACCTTTGACCTATGACCTTCAGGATCAATCAATCAATCAATCTTTATTTGTATAGCGCCAATTCATAACAAGTGTTATCTCAAGACACTTTACAATAGAGCACAAAGCTCTTCATATTATGGATACACATATATGCATAGATACATATATACATATAAAAATACACATATACATATATATACAAATATATACATCCAACACCCAACATGAATCCATATAGCCAATCATGAATCCCTCCATCATGGCGGCAAGAAAAAACCTTCTGTTAAGCAGCAGGAAATCTTGAATGTGGACCCCAGTCTCATGATGAACAGCAAATCCACACGATGCTGTGTTGGGTGTGTGGGCAAAGGGAGGGAGGTAAGTGGAGACAAGTGGACTAAAGTAAGAACTAAAGCTAGTGACAGATCAATGGACCAATCATAGACCTGTGGTGATAATTTTATAGAAGTATAATCAATAAAAGTCTTACTGAAAATAAGAATTTATGGTAGTGACGAACTCATGGGTGCCCAGACCACAAGTGCATCCCTACCATATTTGTCTCCGTTAAGTATAAATGTTTTAATGGTAGACCTCTTGAGATGTGACACCTCATTTTCAGGAGGGATCTCATGTCCACATGGAGCTAAAGATAGTTACTATAGATGTATCAACCATGGATAGAAACATCATGCTAATATCTACATTAACAGCTATAATGATTATGAACTGGAATGAGATGGCCAAATATGTGTTATGTCTGTAATTGTAGTTATTGAGGCTTCGTGACTCCACAGCAGCAAGTGGTCTACATCAAGGATCCCAGGCCACCTAAAAGACCAGAGCCAGAGACGAGTACAGGAGCAAACAGAAAGGGGCAGAGGCAGATATGGAGAGAGAGTGTGAGAGAGAGAGGGATAGAGCCCAGTGTGCCAGATCCCCCCGGCAGTCTAAGCCTATTGCATCTTAACTATATGTCTAAACTATGGACTATGAGCTGGTCCCTAACTGAAAGCTTTATCAAAGAGGAATGTTTTAAGTCTAACCTTAAAGGTAGAGAGGGTGTCTGCCTCCTGAACCGTGGTCGGTAAATGGTTCCAGAGAAGAGGAGCCTGATAACTGAAGGCTCTACCTCCCAGACTACTTCTACAGACTGATGGAACCACGAGCAGGCCAGCATTTTGGGAGCGTAATGTTCTAGAGGGGTTGTACGGGCACTACAAGCTCTTTGAGATAAATCGGTGCTTGTCCACTGAGAGCTTTATAGGTGAGAAGAAGAATCTTGAATTCTATCCTATATTTAATGGGAAGCCAATGCAGAGAGGCTAATACTGGAGTAATGTGGTCTCTTCTCCTAGTTCTAGTCAGCACACGTGCTGCAGCATTTTGAACCAGCTGAAGCGTCTTAAGTGACTTACTGGGACAGCGTGAAAGAAGAGAATTACAGTAGTCCAGTCTAGAGGTAACAAAAGCATGGACTAGCTTTTCAGCATCGTTCTGGGACAGGATAGGCCTGATTTTAGCGATGTTACGAAGATGAAAAAAGGCTTTTCTTGAAATTTGCTTTATGTGAGAGTTAAAGGATAGATCCTGATCAAATAGAACCTCAAGATTTCTAACAGTTGTGCTTGGCATCAGGCGTATGCCATCTATGGCAGTTAAGTCATTAGAAAAGGTTTCTCTAAGGTGTCGAGGGCCCAGCACAATGATCTCTGTCTTGTCTGATCTAATGGCTTTATCCCTGAAGCAGAGTGAACACAGGTGGAGAGTTTGATGGGGATCCCTTTTAGCGTTCTTGAGATTTCTCATTCAAAATGTATCATGACCTAAAGTTTTCCCTTTGACCTCCAAAATCAAACCAGGTCATCCTTGAATCTAGAGGGACTGAGGTCAAAGTTTAAAGAAAGTTCTTGAATCTCTTCCTGAGATATTAGGTTCAGTATTTGAAAAAAGGTTTCAGAGCGAAGCCGAGCCGACATCTTCTTTTAAAATAAAGACTCCACACTGAGCTGAAATCCAAATCCACACCGCCTGGATAGATTTGAGCTGAGATCCACGTGAAGCTGCGAGTGTTTTAATGCAGCCGTGTGCGCTGGTGTGTAATTAGCTTCCTGTATGTTAATACTCTCCCATAATAAATCTAATTAACCTTTAATCTGCGCCGAGCCGCTCTACATGTGGCTGCGTGTTGTGCCGTGACAGGTCGTCATGTTTGGCTGATTATTTCTGCTGCGAGGGTCACTGCTCTGAAGATAAATACATTTAGCAGCATTAGGCTTTAATCACGTCCAACAACAGTCATTTACATCTCAGAGCTTTTATTGTTTTATTGTACAGGGACTGATGCTGCAGTGTTTCTCCTTATTTAATACTCACTGCACTGATTATAAAGGAAATTACAGCAGATTAACGCAGAGTCCTCCATCACATCAACACTTCAGGGCCGAGGCACCGCGTAGGATAGTAATGCCTTAAGAATACTTTGAAGGTCAAAGGTCAAGGTCATTAAGCCTCATGCTTATTCTTTACTTGTGAACACGATATCTCAAAAATTCTTTGTGGGGTTTCTTCAGACTTTGAGGAATCTTTGGTTTGTGTGTTTTCCATCTCCGTATCACTGAGGGTGTTTTCTTCAGTGTCTCCAAAGGGCGAAGCACAAAATACAAAAATACAAGAAACCAAATCATAACAACAACAATTTACAAAATAAGAATAATAATACACAAGCAAGACAAACCAATCCATTACAGCAACAATTTACAAAAAAGAATAATAATGCAACAATACAGAAACGAAACCATAACAACAAACTACAAAAAACAAGAGTAATATAATAATACAAAAAGAAATAAAAAAGCCCACAATGACACAAAAGGCAAAAAAAACATTGACAGTAAGGAGCCACATCAAGTAAAAAGAAAATGTGAATCAATAATCATACTATCAAATCAAAAAACAAAAGAACAAATCAAACCTCAATGATAAATAAGACTGCCTTAACAACAAAACACAAAAAGTTGAGGAAAACACAAAGTCAAATCAAAAAACATAACAACAAATGAGGTGACACAGTGGTGATAATTAAAAGAAAAAGACCTGTAGGCGATATCATTTGTTGTGATTGGATGATTGTGTTTTTTGTTTTTTTCTTTTGGGATTTTGCTTTTTTATTTGTTGTTGTGTTATTAGGGTTTGTGGTATATCCTTCTTTTGTTTATGTTTTTGTTTCTTCATCAATAATTTGTTGTTGTATTTCTTAGTTTCTGCTGCAGCAATTTTCAAATCTCAGTAAGTTTCAGTCGCTGCATTTGTTTGGCTGTTTGTTTTTTATTTTTAATAAAAAATATTTTGAGTGTTCTGCCTGTGTGCCCTGTTGTCATTTTGGTAGTTTTTGATCATGTGATCTCCGGAGCTGCTGATGTAAAGACCCAAAAACTGCAAAAATAGCATCAGCAACTGCCTCAAATGGCTCGTTCCCCCAGCTCCTCCAAACTGACCTACCAGTGTGACATCATACCATTGTTCCATTGGAACGTTAAAGCCCTCTCTGGGTATCGGGGCCGGTGTATATTAATTTTTGTGCCTCTGGAGCGTTTGTGATCATATGTGTGCAGCCAGCTCCCCTGATGACGGCCTGACTTTTGGACCGAAAGGCTGAAACGAAGCCCAGAACGACTCCAGTGGAGTCCCGTCCTCAGAGACGACTCCCCCTCTGATCAGCTCATCGACGTGTCAGTCCTCCTCGTCCCCTTCACGTCTCTGTGACAGCAGCAGCAGCAGCTCTCCGGCTCATTTCCCCTCAGTGTTACTGTACCGTCTGTGTCACAGCGTGGACGGGAGCTGACAGCCATCGACTGAGGGGTTAAATAGTTCCTCCCTCGTCTGTCGCCTCCTCTCAGCCTCTCTGCTCCTTCGGGGGACGCCACTGGGCACGATTAATCGAGTTTGTCTCCTTCTGTCAGGATTCAGCCGCAGGATGAGGAATTCACACCTACATGATGAACGGGTGGCTCGTTTATAAAGGATCAGTCTGTAGAATGTTGGCATTAAATGTTTTTGTAGCTCCACCAGAGAGGTTCCTCTGTTAGCTTGTGAAGAGGAGAACTGAAAAACTGAAGAGAGGATTTGATTTAACTTTTCAGGGAATGTTGGTGAGCATTGGGACCTGTAGTGTTTTCACTCGGCACTCATTTTTATTTAAGACCGACCCCTGGATTCAGAAAAATCAAAGCCTGGCTCCAGGAGGAGAACTAACTGCAGACTTTCCTAAAATTCAACAAATTACTGTAAAATATCATAGTTAAAAAACAAAATTCACTCCAAACTCTCTCCAAAAGCTAAAATAATTTATTGTAAAAGTCAAATATTCAGCAAACTTGGTTATTTACATCGAATTTCAAGTCGGGTTAACACTGAAATAAAAAATTAAGGAAAAAATAAGAATGAAAAACTGCAATAAAGTGAAAACCCAAAATAATCATATGAGGTTTAAACTCACAGATCTTTCATAAGTTTCAGGTGATTTAAGGGTCAAACTGGCTCGCCAAAAAAACGTCCGCGGCCCACCCCAGCTGAAAGTCCCCTCCTCTGATTCTAAGATGGTGCCTCTCCCTCAGAAACGTCTGCACAACCTGAGTTTAAGGTCAAACAAAGGTCACATATAAGTTTAAACATCACTGATACAATCAAATAATAACTGAATATAGTATGAATAACACTGATGCAAATTTAATAAAATTAATTCAGTATAAAAACGTGAAAGAATAACACCGATGAATCAGAACAAATTCAGCTCTTGCATACATTTATAATTCTTTCAACATCTTACAGCGGAGGTGGGCGGAGCTAAGCGGCATTTCTTTACATTTTCTTCTGATATAGCGCCCCCCGGTGGCACAGCCTTATTCAGTCATGTTTCTTCTTCAGCTTTAGCATGTCCTCACCATGTCAGCATTTGTCAGAGTCGATCAGATGTGACCTCGCGGCCCGCAGCGGGATCGTCTGAGTGAAGTCCAGTTTGTGTAACGAGATGAAATCAAACATCAGGTCACCCCCCCGCCCAGCTCGCCCACTCCCTGATTAATGCACTGATTCACCGTCTGACAGCCTCATTAGATCGGCAGGTTCAGGGGCCTCTGAGGGCCCTCCGGGGACCTCCTGGAGTTCACGCTTAATGAGGGAAAGTTTAATTTCTCTGTGATTAAATCCACTCCAAACGATCCCATAAACAGAATGCATGATGACTGCCGTAATCACAGGTGTCGCTCTGCTGACAGGCTGTGATTAGAGTGATGGAGCAGCCTGCAGGTAGACAGGGCTCGCTTTGAAAGTGTGGACAATGGGAGTTTAGAGAAGTCTGTGTCTTAATATGGACTGAGATGTTTCAGCATGTGCTTTAAATTAAGTCGGGAAACATTCATCAGAGTGACAATCAGTCACAAAATGTGTTTTACCTGCAAAACCTTTGCTGTCATTTTCCTTTAAAAAAAAAACACATTTCCTACAGCAAGCAGCAAAAGAAGGACTTCCACAGATTTACTGTTTTACCAAGATGATATTGGGCAACAGCCAATCACAGGGCTGCAATGTAAAGATGGGGGAAAAGCTGTGTTGATTACCGAGCCACACACCAGAACACTGCCAAAAGTTTGAAACTGAAAAATAAGATCTGAAAGTTGAAAAAAGAAATCTGAAACAAAAAGGATAGGATTTGAATCTAAAAATGTCAATCCTGCAACTGAGAAAGCTGAATCAAAAGTAAACTGAAAAAAAATCTCTTTCACTTATTTTTTATTCAATTGTTTTTTTTTTTTTTGAAAGACAAACAAACATTGAAAATTCAGTTTTCAATCTTTTTATTTTCATATTACAACACTTTTGACCTTTACGTAGCTCCATATGTTAACACACCGTCCACACTGTGAAGTTATTCCTCCTGTAAGCGTTCTTCTGAAGATGCTGAAGCTCCCACATCCTGCAAAATCAACATATGGGAGGCACAGTGGTGCAGCAGGTAGTGCTCATGCCTCACAGCGAGAAGGTTGCTGGTCCGATCCCTGTGTTTGCATGTTCTCCTGTGCTTGCCTGGGTCCTCTCCAGGCACTCCTGCTTCCTCCCACAGACCAAAGACATGTTCATTAGGTTGATTGGTGACTCCAGGTTGCCCTTAGGTATGAGTGTGAACGTGAATGATTGTCTGTCTCCATATATAGCCTTGTGATTGGCTGGCAACCAGTTTGGGATGTGTTCCAGCTCTCACCTAAGGTCAGCTGGGATCATCTCCAGCCCTGGCTGGTTTGTTATGTCATAGCTCCACCTACACCTCCTCCCTCTCCTATCATACTTCCCTTGGGCAGCCAATCAGCACAGAGCTCATCATCATAGTCTCTTGTAGCCCCGCCCCCTCAGCGTTTCAAAGGGGAGGGGGAAAGGGCTGCAACTGATCCTCCACAGAGGCGACATTTTTCATCTTTTAAGATAAGATAAGATAAGATAGTCCTTTATTGATCCCCAAAGGGGAAATTCTGGTATTGCAGCAGTACAGGGCAAGTACAGGGATAGTAGCATGCATAAGACATAGATCAAAAGAATAGAAGATATTTACAATTATTAAAATTAACTAACATACTAAGCACTAAATTAACAGAGTAAGTGGCGTTCAATTATCAAATTAACTAACATATTAAAATAATAATTTAACACAGTACAAAACAGCTGAGCCTCCTGTGCAGTGCAGTAAAGATAAAAATAAAGTGACAGTGAAATTAAAGTGACAATGTGAAATGTAGCAGCACTTATTGACCACACAGTAACAGTGCAAATTATTTACCGAGGGTAATGAATCATGATCAGGGATATGAATCAATAACAGTACAGTATGGATAGAGGTGGTTTGGAGCATATGGAGGATTACTATAAATCTATTAAAGTGCAGTCCAGTGTCATATTGCTTGAGTACATCCATTGCTGTTTGGGGGGGGGGGGGGGTCAGTTCAGTGACAGACTGTGGCCTCCGCTTAAATCAAATCTTTGCTCGATGGATGCCCAGGACATGTGACCTTTAAGTCCTAACTTTTAAAGGAATAGTTCAGGATTTATGACGGTGCATTCAAAACGCATACAAGTGGCTCATACAACTGCACTTTAAAAACCCTGAACTGTCCCTTTAAGATTTAAGTCTAAGTTTAAGCAGCATGATGTTCATTAAGTTAATTATGGCTATTTTTATGGTATTTACCCCAGCCAAAACTGCAACAGCTTTGCCTGAAGGGCTCTGATTTAATTGAAACTTGATATTAGTCAAACACTGACACCAGGCAGCTCCGACTGATTGGTGCGTCCATTTTACATCAAACATCTGTAATAACCAGAGAGCTTCTACACTCCGACAACTTCCTCCTTCATTTATTCACACATGGGATCATTTTTTTGTCGGAGTAATCACTTGAAAGCAGTTTGGTTGGAGGCCAGCTGAAGCGCTAATTTAATGAAGCAGCATGCATAAAATCAGCTGTTAATGAAGCTCGATCATATTTATGTCTTTACATGTCTGCGTCATCCACCATACCCAGTCAGCATATCTGTCATTAAAATATCGGTTTGGACTCTCCCATCAGCAGAGGAGACCTTTTTATCTTGTTAGAGCAGATGAAGCACAATAAGTGCGCGTCCCAACATTAATGATGTTCATTTCAGAGTCCGGTGAGCCAGCAGGCACATTAGCAGTGCCCACAGCGTGCAGGGTCTGAGAGAACGAGCCATTATTCACATTATCGATCGCACCCGTGTTTGTTAAAACATCCACTATGACACAGGTCTGATGAAAACAGCTGAACTTCAGCAGCCGGAGCTCAGAGGAGAGCAGCAGCTACTTTACTTTGACTTTACACTCACAGGGAGAACTTCACTGATGTGATGAGGATCCACTTTAGTCCACGTGGGAGCAGGGAACCAATCAGGAAATAAATAAATACTCCTTTTAATCTGTCCTTCACCTCATCCCTGAAACCTAAGCAGGTCAGGTCAGGGTTTGGGAGCATTCATCCATCATTCCTGCACCACCAGCATTGTTAAAGGAACACTCCAACATTTTCTTTGTATTCGTGTCTTACCTCACTCCAGAGTCCATGACAAGCAGACTGATGCCATTCTTTCGGCTGTGCGTGCAGTAACAAGGAAGAAACAGCCAAAGCTCACCCACTGCTAGTTAGCTTAGCTCAAACACTGGGAGTAAACGGGTAGTATTAGCCTGTCTCTGCGTATGGTCCTGTGTGCTTAGTGTGACTGTATTTTTTTTCTTTTTACTGCGTTATGTTATGTTATCTTCTACTATCGTATTATCTTCTTCTCCTCCTAAACAAAGGCTTTGTTTTGTTGACCTACTTTCGTGGTGTTTTTAGCGAGAGATGTGACATTTGTGAACAAGTCGAATCTTTTGAACGGCTGTTTTAAGTGAATGATGAGAACTGATTCCAGTTTTAAATGCAAATTGCTAAAAAATTTAAGAAACGAACAGCTCACTCACAACTGCAAATTGGTTCTCCTCGTTGACTTAAAAGAGCCGTTCAAAAGACTCGACTCATTCGCTAATGTCACATCTCTAGAGCAAATCACTGCAGAAGTCAACAAAACAAAGCTTCTGTTTAGGAGTAGAAGAAGATAATATGAAGACAATAAAAGATAACGTAACATAACACAGTTAATAAAAAAAAAACTAAAAAAGAGTCACAACAAGCACACAGGACCATTTAGAGCTGCTGAAGAGTTTTTCTGACGACTGTAGGCAGAGACAGGCTAACCCTCCCCTTTGACTCCCAGTGTTTGAGCTAAGCTAATTAGCAGTGGGAGAGCTCTGTCCGTCTCTTCCTTGTTACAGCACACACAGTTGAAAGAATGGCATCTATCTGCTTGTCATGGACTCTGGAGTGAGGCAAGTCACAAAAAGAAAGTAAATGTTGGCATATCCCCGATGAAGTTTAAGGGTGCAAGGATACTAACCCTGCACCAGATGGATATCTTATTACAATGAATGAAAAAAACAAAAATTAAGCACTGAATAACTTTTAATTATTAGAAAATTTCTGCCAATGGAACAAGCAACATTTTACTCTTTGAGGGTCTTAAAATCAGGTATAGAAATTACTTAAGATAGAAGATCTTACTTTCAAGACATAAGTAAATTTGTCTTTAACATTGGCAGGTATTTTAACTCATTACAAGCAATCCAGGGTTTAGATTTTGTTGGAAAAATACTTGATTAAGATGTGTAGCTGGACAGGTTAGGCAATTTTGGCTTACAATAAGTATTATGAGATTTTTAGAATTGAAATCGGATGAATAAACTTCCTTAGATTTGAGTTTTTGCAGTGTGGTATTTCAAGTACATTTGCACATACAAGGAATTTGACTTTGTGAATTGGTGCAAAAACAATCAACAAACAAAAAGAATAAGAATAGAATAAAAATAAGGGTCAGGAGGAATAAAATAAAATATAAAAATAGGTAGGATAGAGCAAAATTGACTACGATTACAAAGTATACAAAATATACAAAAGGCACAAAAAAAAACAAAAAAAAAAAACAACACAACCCAACAGTATCTCTGTATGAGCACTGAACTTTTTAACAGTATAAATATGATATAAACATGAACCAAAGCCGTCTTGGTTGATGCTGGGTTTAAAGTAGTCTCTGTGCTAAAATGGAGGACTGTGTTTATGGAGTGCATTTGGTGAAACGAAAGCCTCACAGCTGCAAACACATCCTCAGCCGTCACTTTGAGGGTCATATTTTGGACATAAATCCTCCTCTGGAGAGTTTCATCCCCCTGCAGCTGGGACAGGACGGCCGTGCAGGATCCTGATGTCACCTCAGATCGTGAGCGTGGGTAATGAGTGCCTGGCAGGATGAGATCGGGATGACACCATTTAGCCTTGGCAGAGTTTCTCCTGCTATAAAAAGTAATGCCCACACCTATTAAAAAAGACACTGAGTCAACAGTTTGGACGACAGTGTTTTATTACAGACGGCACTGAATGTGGACACAAATCAAACACGCTGATGTGTTTCTGTTTCTAAAGTCCGGTTCATATTTCATACAGAGTCAGACTTTACACTTTATTTATAATTTATTTGATTCTTCACATCTATGGCTCTCTATGGAGAGTTTCATCTGCTAATGCTGACTAAGACGTTTCCTCATCTCGATAAATAACGCCAACAAAACGACATTTAATGACCTGAGAACAGCTCCTTCTCTGTCAGACAGCCCGTCAACACTGGACTTCAGCCCTCTCAGTCCCAGGCGGCTTGTTAACAGCCTCAAACTCTCGTTTTTTTGTGTGAGGATGTTTTACCGCCTCCGTCTGCTCACATTCCTCTGATCGTCAGTTCAGAAGTTCCTGTGAACTCGTCTGAAAACTAAGTTAGAGTCTCGTCGGGTCATTTCTTCTTTTAACACAAACTTTCCTGCAGCTTCTGGACAAGGGGGCACCTGCCACAAAGTGAAGCCAAAATGACAAGAGTTTATAACAACAGTAGAAGAGAGTAGATAGACTGCACAACCTCCGCACCAAAGGGTTTTTTTGAGTCCAACCATCAGTTGCAACCATATTAAAAAACAGTCTCACAATAACTTTTGGTGGAGTTAAGGCTAGTTTTTAGCCTCCTGACAAACAGATACAACACGGTGGTCAATGGTCATCCTAAGAGCCCACATTCTGCTTTATTGAGTTTACTGCGTTTAAGTTTTCAAGTCTTCTGTGCATGATAGAGTAAAAAGAAAAAACGTAGGAACTTCTCACCCTTCTCCTGTTTACAGTGCCAGTAGCTGCCTGAAGCAGCTCATTGCCCCCCCCAGAATAGGCCCGCCCACTGTGGCATCCCACCATTGTTTCACCTGCAGTCTAAAGGGTTAGTTCAGTATTTCTGAAGTCTATGTTATGAGCCTGAACGTGTGCCACAGTCTAGAGCTCAGTCCTTTCTCTGTTCAGAAAAAGTTGGCACACGAGCTAATGCTATTCAAAAGTAGCGTAGAGTCCTCACCATTGTAAACAGTTTATTCACACATCTACATATTTACCTACGTACCCTTCCCCCAGTCAGTCAGCTTGCTTAACAAAAGGAATCAAACCCAACCAAACCGGACAAATAGGTGAAATGTAGCAGGAAATAGACCGCCTTTTACTTCGGATAGTTGGGATCGCTTATATGAACTGGTTGAATGAACTGGTGAATTAATTGTGTCATGCAGCAGAAAGGACAGCAGTGCAGAAATACTTGTGAAAATCTTCAAATATTAGCTCGATGGCCCTGTCACTGAACTACTTGAACCACTCCCTGAGACAATGTCCCACGTCTGTGGCACTGTTATTGTGGGGTTGCTATGGAGAGCTGCTTGGGCATAGAATTATTATTTGTGATATAGACCGTAGTTCAGCTCTACTAGTACTCAAATTTGAAATACATGTACTAAATTTGGTCATCTAGTGTGCAAGTAGACTTTACTAGTGAAGCAAGTAAAGCTGTTTACTAGTAGTACTAGTAAACAAAAATGTGGTTTTACTAGAAAAGGTTTTTGGTGCACTCGTGTTCAAGTAGACCTTACCAGTAAAGTAAAATCACCTTATAGTAGACAATTTTGAGCCACTGTTACTACTAGTTAAACAAAATTGTCAACTAGTACTATCAGTAGACCCAAAACAGTCTACTAGTAGCTCTAGTGAACATGTTTTTTAATCTACTATTAGTAATAGTGATACCTTTTGCTTCACTAGTAAAGTCTACTCGAGCACTAGTTGACCAAAATTGAGTACATGTACTCCAAATCCAAGGTTGATATCACCGATTTCATTTTTATTCTCAAACATCTTCACAGGTTGCAGGCTAACGTTGAGAGCCTCTCTGTTGTAGATAAAGATTCTGTTTTGATGTTTTTTGTGATGTTAGTTTGGACAGAAGCATCATTTTCACCTGCAGGACAAAGTCCAGTCCTTAATTCTCCACCCTCACCCCTTCAGGTGCTCCTCTTTGTCTCTTCCTCAGACATGTCCCTAATAACTCTGAGCCCTCCATGTCTCCTGCGTCCTCTCAGTGAGGACACGGGGCTCTGACAGCTCATTGTGGAGTTTTAGCGCTCTGCAGAGAGACACGTGGATCCACAGACCGAGGGAGTGAAGCTAAACCGCCCTGACGATTGTCCTTTGTTTATTGTGCTGCCAATAGAATCCAGAGAGTTGTTGGGGAGACAGATTTCAGCCTGAGGCCGAGAGCAGACAAAGAGAGGATGGAGGCTCAATGTGCAGCTTTTATTCCTCACAGTTAAAGCTGAGTATCAGTTTGGATCCACAGGAGAAATCACATCCCATACACACAACGCCTGATTCTGCATCAGTGACTGTGATGGTATTTAGAGGAAATGAAGCTATGACCGCCATCTTTGTGGTTTATAGCAGGGCTGTACGGTGGCTGAGAAGTGTCACATGAAGACATATACAGTAGGCTTTGCATAAATAGAAAGGCAAATGCAAAAACTGCAGCATAAATTATATGAGCTTGTCGATGTGCAAAAATCAAAACAAGTCCCACAACACAGAATAGAGACAATTAAAATGTTTATTTTAACTGATGCGTCATGTTTTACTCTCAAAAATACAACACTACAGAAACGAGTAAACAAATCAATCCAGTGCTTTTTAATTTAATCGAGCAAAATCCAAGCCCTATTACATATGGAGCATAATCCAGGCCAAAACTGTTGTAATTTGTAAAATAACAAGATTGAAAAATAAAATCTGAAACTGAAATTCCAATGTTTGTTCTTTAATTTTTTAAAAAATTAAAAAACACTAAATTGAATTAAAAATGAGTGAGAGAGATTTTTTTTCAGTTTAAATATACTTTTGATTCAGCTCTGTAATTTTAGTTTTTTTTTCACTTTTTACTCTGAAATATATTCTAACGTGATGTGTCATTTTTTCAGATGTAGGATTATTATTTTTAGATTCAAGTCTTATCTTTTTAGTTCGGATTTTGTTTTTTCACCTTTAGATCTTATTTTTATTCATTACTTTTTTTATTATTTTGATATTCCTCACTAGGGGGGATGAGAAGTAACAGGAAGACAGAGGATGGGAGCAGGGAGCACAAGGAGCAGTAGACAGCCAGTAGCCATATATTTGTATTTTTATTTTATTTTATTTACATTTATTTATATTTTTGTGTAGAGATATCTTTTTATGGATCTTTTTAATCTGTAATACTGACTTGCTGCTGAATCCCAATTCCCCTGAGGAAGTCTTTCCAAAGGGATTCAGTAAAGTACTATCTAATCTAATATAATATAATATAATATAATATAATTTTTCAGTTTCAACATAGCAAAGCATCCTCAGATGACGCTTTCAGGAAACATGGGTATTTTGACTTAACACTGTCTCTGTACTGTATTCTCTTCATACCTGTGAATGAAGTGATGCTAAGGACAAAGAAACAACTCTTAATAATTATTGGAATATAAAAACTGGAAAATATGCCAGATTGTTCAGTTTAACACCCATGGCCATTGCACTTATTTGTCTCCTTGTTGCATTTGTGTTGCTGCTCCTTGCATTTGTTATTTCCGTTATTACAAAGTTTTCTGTATGTGTTTGTGTGACACTCTTTGTCCATCATAGAGAGGAGCATTTATTAGGATTTAACATTTTTTGTACATTTATTAAATTCAAGGTCTCTGGCCCAACTGTGATCAGAGACCCTGTGCAGAACAAAAGTCTGTTATTTTCCTTTGATTAAGTTTTTCTAACGGAGCCACAGTCCAACCCTGTGAAAAGAACTCACAGCTGGCAAAAACAAATACCCAGAGGGCACAAATGATTTTTGACCTTTGACCCTGACATCATTGGCTATGGCAGCTATTGAAAGGCTTGTTAAGAGGGAGTTACTCGCCGCTGCAGAGGGCTCAGTGGATCTTTATCAGTTTGCCTGCAGGAGCTGAAGTTAATCTGCCTCTCTAACAAGCTGATGGTCCGAGCACACATGCACGAACAAAACTTTTAGATTTTCTTCTGCTTTCAACACAATCAGGCCTCTTGCCAGCTGATCATTTGTCTTATTTAAGCTGGTGATTTTAGGTGGTTTTCACGCATGCAGTTCCGTCGATTTGTATCCGTCAAATATTTGTTTTCGCCAGCATCTGCCTGCTTGTTTGTTTGTCTGTTTGTTTGTCTGTGTGTGGTTTGGTCCAAGGAAGAAACCATCACACCTTGGTGGTGATCCACATTTTTGTCTGGATGAAAAGATTTCCCCAAATTTTCTAAAAATCCCATAACTTAACACACAGAGTGAACGCACCGCGCACCAAAGCGCCGTGGTTTTGCTCCGACCAACAGGCTGGCGACATCGCCCACTGGAAGCGCAGCGGCGCTCACAACACCAACATCTGTACAAGCAGAAGCAAACTGGTTCAGTCAACAAGTTACAAGAGCGACTACTAACTAGGTCACTCTATTGGATGATATTTATATCAACAATAATCACAATTGCTGCAGATTGATTATTTCATTCCACAATGTGCGTATAAAATAAACATAGGACTGTAATTTTGGGTGGAAATCACAATTTATGGGTGGAGCTGAGCTGCTTGGTGGAGGTCTGTGCTCTCTGAGTGCTTTTCTAGTTTCATCCAGTTTTTATTTGTTGATGAAAATGTCAGTTAATTTAGTTTTAGTTTTAGTTTTCGTCCATGTGCACTCGTTTTTATTAGTTACTGTCTAGTTTCTGTCAGGGGAAAAAAGTTTGTTGATGAAAATCATGATGAAAATAATTAGTCAACAAAATGGACACTGGTGTGATTTCCTGTAAGCGGGTCCACATCCCAGATTATGAAGCTTGTGGGTACGACGTGAGCTCTGGATTGTATCGTCTCTTTTACCTCCTGTCCCAGCATCCTCTGCTCCAGTGTCCACTTGTCTTTTCGTGCAGCAGCTGGAAGCTCGCCGTTTGCTTTTCTTGCATCCACCCCCTTCACGACTGTCCACCATATGCTCCTGGCTGGTGCCCCCACCCGGCTCTGCTGCTGCCCACAAACACCGGCGGCGGTTTGTTATTTTGGCATAATTGTGCTAATGAAGTCTCCCCGCTCGTCTTCAAGGCTTCATTAGCAGATAAGAGGAGGAGGATGAGATAGGAGGAGCCGGGGTCGTGTTTTATCGTGTAGAGCTGTTGACCTCTGTCACTGTGAGGGATTTCAGCGGAGCACGCCGTGTTGGCTTTCCCTACAAAGAGGTTACACAGTCTGTTAATTAATGCTGCAGAACAAAGAGGATATGAAGACAACAAGGTCTAATGTGCTGAAACCACAGGAAATGCCCCCAAAACACTGCAGAGCAACACAAGGGAGGAGGAAACAGACCGATTCACGGTAGGGATGGAAATCAAAAACCAACTCCAGGAAAGAATCGATAACAAGTCCCTACAGGTCTTTTGGCTTATCGATTTGTTTATCAACTCCTTCCATTTTGCTCCAGAGGCAGTCAGCTCAGGCAACAAAGGATTTTTTTTGAGAGTGCTGACTGCCTCGCCTATACTGACATCAGTGTTCTGGTAAACTAAGAAAACTTTATACAGATTCTATTTTATTAATGTGGATGACACAAGACTTGAAACAAAAGATTTTGACCTTAAAATGCTGCTCAGATATAAATGGATAATCCCAATCTGCTTTAAAATACCAAACCCAGCAGGACCCACAGGTGTTCAACTGAGTGAGTAGAAAGGTGTGTGACTCCAGAAATCAATTACTTAATTGTTACCTTCGCCAAGGAGGATATGTTTCGTCTGTTTGTTTGTTCTTCTGCTTTCAACACAATCCAGCCTCATTCCAGCTGATTTAAGCTGGTGATTTCAGATGGTTTTCACGCATGCAGTTCAGTCGATTTGTCTCCGTCAAATATTTGTTTTCACCAGCGTCTGTCTGTCTGTTTGTTTGTCTGTTAGCAAGATTACACAAAAACTACTGGATGGATTTACATGAAAATTTGACCAGAGGTGTGGTTTGGTCCAAGGAAGAAGCCATTACATTTTGGTGCTGATCAGATCCAGATTGATGTCACAGAAAAACACTGAAGTTTATAACAGAAAATCCCATTAATTTAGGTCATTATCAATCAATCAAAACTTTATTTATAGAGCACTTTTCATACAATGACTGCAACTCAAAGTGCTTTACATAAAAAACAAATAAAAACATTACGTCAAACCCACCTACCGACCCCCATATTACATGAGTGTTTACTCTCACGTTAGCGTGCAACATTTACTTATGCACAGCTACACACGCACACACACATACCCCCACCCACACACCCACTAAAAAAGTTGACATTGGGCTTAGGATAAGAATAAGAGGCTGAGAATAAGAGAATGAGAGGCTGAGTACAGATGGACCAGATGGGGAAGTGTCATCAGAGGAGCCGTCTGCACCAGGAGCGGAGAGTCAACCACAGCCACAGGACACCAACACAGAACCCAGAGGAGTGAGGATGGTCCTCAAGACTCCACCAGGAACTTACGAGACAGAGTCCTGCAGCTGTAGCCAACCATAGCCCGTGGCGCAGAGGGCTCCTACAGAGGAAACACTGGAGATCCTTAAGATAAAAGAATAAAAATAAGTAAAAACTAAGAGACGAAGAAAGTCTAAGAGCTAGAACGTAAAATTGAACAACTAAAACACTAAGGTAAGAAAAGAATAAAAACCATAAATAAAGACAATGTAAAAGTCTAGAATAAATAAATGTTATAAATAAAATCTTAATTAAAAGCTAAGCTAAAAAGGTGCGTCTTGAGCCTGCTTTTAAAAATTGAACGTTCTCTGCGGCCTCACCATGTGTGTGTGTCCTGACCTTTGGGATGACCAGGAGCCCGCTGCTAGAGGAGCGCAGGGTCCGCGAGGGTTTGTAGGGTAAAAGCAGTTCTGAAAGATAAGAAGGCCCAAGACCATTAAGACATTTAAAAACCAATAAAAGAACTTTAAAGTCGATCCTAAAACACACGGGGAGCCAATGCAGTGATTCTAAAACCGGTTTAATGTGGGCCCGCCCTCTGGTCTTAGTCTGGACACGTGCTGCTGAATTTTGTAGTAATTGTAAACCTGAAATATTCTTTTTGGGAAGACCAGAGAGCAGGGCATTACAGTAGTCTATACGACTGGTGATAAAAGCATGAATCAGCGTCTCCGTGTTGGCCCGAGAGAGAATGGGGCGGACTCTGGCGATGTTCTTTAGATGATAAAAACCTATTTTTGTTACATTCTTAATGTGTGGAATAAAAGTCAGCTCAGAGTCAAACATTACGCCCAGGTTTTTTACTTGTAGTGAGGGATTCAAAGACAATGTTTGTAGTTTGGGTAAAAGGTTCTCTCTCTGGGCCTCAGGACCTATGACTAAAACCTCAGTTTTGTCCCGGTTAAGCTGGAGAAAGTTTTCTGCCATCCATGATTTGATTTCTAAAATACAGTTAAAAAGAGCATCCATTGGCCTGGTGTCATCAGGAGACATGGAGATGTAAAGCTGTGTATCATCAGCATAACTGTGAAAGTTGATTCCATGTCTCCTGATGACACCGCCAAGGGGGAGCATGTAGAGGTTAAAAAGCACAGGACCTATAATCGAACCCTGGGGTACTCCACATGGACTTTTATGGACTTTAGAGGAGCATGTGTCTACACTTACCATGAATGTTCTGTCTGTGAGGTAGGAAGTAAACCACTTGTGTACAGTATCAGAGAGGCCAACCAGGTGTTTGAGTCTGTTTAAAAGAATAGTGTGATCCACTGTATCGAAGGCAGCACTTAGATCCAGCAGAACCAACACTGTCACCTTTTGTGAATCATAATTCAATCTAAAATCATTTAAAATTTTTGTTAAGGCAGTCTCTGTACTGTGGTTTACCCTAAAACCAGACTGACATTCCTCATGAATATCATGAGTGTCTAGGAAGGAATTAAGCTGAATGAGAACAAGTTTCTCTAGAATTTTACTTTAAATGGTAAGTGAGACACTGGTCTGTAATTATTAAAATCATTAAAATCTAAATTGCTCTTCTTTAACAGGGGCCTCACCACTGCCGTCTTAAAGGCAGTGGGAAAGACCCCCGTCTGAAGTGAGCAATTCATCATGTTTAAAAGCTCGTCTCTAAAGGATCCATAAAATGACTTAAAAAATGAGGTTGGCATTGGATCTAGCAGACATGTGGTGGGCTTCATTGAGGAGAAAACTTCATAAAGCATCTCACCATTAACCAGGACAAAACTGTCCAGTGTTTCCTCAGGTGAAGACAGACACTCAGATGGGTTAAAAGCAGAGGTTTGGTTGGATAAAATGCCATATCTGATAGTGTTAATCTTTCCCCCGAAGTGGGCTGCAAACTCCTCACAGAGAGTGTTTGTAGTTATTTGAATGTTATTAAAATCAGGGTTAAAAAGATGGTCAATGGTCGAAAAAAGAACTTTTGGGTTGTTTTTATGGTTTGTGATTAATTTAGCAAAGTATGAATTTCTTGAATTTCTAACCGCATAGTTGTATGATTTTAGATGTTCCTTGTAGATTTGAAAATTTACTGTGATTTTGCTGTTCCTCCATTTTCTTTCTGCCGCCCTGCATTTTCTTTTCAGTTTCTGAACTTCCTCATTTTTCCATGGTGCCATGGACTTTGATTGAGCCTTTTTTAATTTAAGTGGAGCAACTAGATTAAGAGCACACTGAAGTCTACTGTTAAAATTGTCAACAATAAAATCACAGGGGACAGGCAAGACAATTGGAGGATATTTTTCTAAAACATTGACAAAATTTGCAGCCACTTCAGGGGTCAGATGACGCTTCCTCACAGTTCTCACAGAGGTCTCCCGCTGGATAAAAACAGTGATATCAAAAAACACACAGTAGTGATCAGAGACAGCCAAGTCAACAACAGAGGACACACAGGCGGACAGGCCATAGGTGATGACCAGGTCGAGGGTGTGTCCTGTCCTGCTGTTGTGAGTCGGCTGCATGACGTGTTGATTAAAATCCATGTAGTTAAGAATATTTAAAAATTCACTTGAAACAGGGTCTAAAATATTGTCTATGTGCAGGTTAAAGTCACCGGTTAAAATAATCATGTTGTAGGAATTGTGTAAGATTGATAAAACTTCTGAAAATTGGTTGATAAAAAGACTGCACTTTTTCGGTGGTCTGTACACTGTCACACATACAATTGTAGGGTTGTTAAAAACAAAGGAGTGGTATTCAAAACTTGAGTATTGTTCAAATAAAATAGGTTTGGTGGTCAAAGTGTGTGCAATAATTGAAGCAGTGCCACCTCCCCTTTTACCACTCCTTGTTGAGAATGCAAAGTTAAAATTAGGTGGGGAGGCCTCAGTGAGAACAACTGGTGCATCTGCACCCAGCCATGTTTCATTTAAAAACAGACATTCAAGTTTGTGCTCTAAAATCAGGTCATTTACAATAAAAGATTTGTTCAGTAGAGAGCGGATGTTTAAGAGGGCCATGTTTATGGTCATAGGGGGCTGGTTAGCTGTATGTATTTGTGATGACAAAGTTTTAGGGACAGATCTAAGATTATTGAAATTAATGGATGATTTGTGGGAGGTTTTATACATAGGCCGCTCTCTACTGATAATAACAGGAATGTGGAATGAAGATGAACTGTCAAATTTAAGAACTGTGGATGATGAAGGGGAGGTGAGTTGATCATTATGTCATGCCGATTCCAGTGTTAGTTCTATGTTGTATGAAAGAAGGCGGGATCCAGAGAAATTGGGATGTAAATTATCTTTTTTGAATAGTCCAGGTCTCTTGAAGAATGTAAGGAAATTGTCAACATATGGAATCTGATTAGCAGTGCAGTATGATTTAAGAAATATATGTAATTGTCTCAGGCGGCTGAATTTAATGTCTCCAAAACGGGGTGGTGGGAGGGGTCCTGAGACTATGACCTGTTTGTTTAAGCTGTGGATTGTGGTGATGAGGGTTGAAGTCGACCTTAAGTGTCTCTGACTGTTGTAATCTGAGGTCATTTGTGCCAGCGTGAACTACCACTGTTGATACGGAGGGGTGATGACGGAGGATGTTGGGGGCGGAGTCGGTGATGTCCCTGACGAGTGCACCTGGGTGGCAGGAGGTGTGGCCTTTGTTTACTCACACGTGCCGAACCATCGACGTGCCGAGGACCAGCACAGACGGGTCAGGCTCGGCAGCTGAGGGACGGGTCACTGAAGACCGAACCGTACTCCGCAGCGCCACTGGACCGCCCGCAGGAGCCGAGGCGCCTCCGTGTCTACCCCGTGCACTCCTGCTGGGCATGCACGGAGATGGGGCAGCAGCGGGGCCTCCTACCCCACGGTGGGCAGGGGAGCATGACATGGAGAGGGAGGGAGCGGTGGAGGCGGCGGCGGAGCCCCTCGACGCACATCCAGTGGTCTGACCGGGCGTACGCAGGGGAGCAGCGGAGTCTCTGGATGGTGCTGCAGCCGGTGGTGGTTGGTGTAGCGAGCCTAGCTCCATCTCCTGCAGTAGTCCGAGAGGTGGTGGACACCTGTAGCCCACACCAGGAACCCCGCCCTTGCTGGGTTTAGGAGCCGGGGTGAAGTGCAGCTGCCCAGTGTGTGTTTTGACAGCGGAACCACGGCAGAGAGGACGGACTAGGGGCGGCAGTGCGTGTGGACCCCCAGCCAGCGGGGGAAACTCCTCGAGATCCAGGACGTTGAATTTATTCCCCAACGCTATGTCTCCGGCGGGAGGAGAGCAGGACAGCCGGCTGCTGCGCGTCCTACTATGATTGCCATTGCGAGCTCCGACAGTAATCCATGGATCAGACACTGGAGTGGAGCTGATCAGGCCTTTAGATCTAGGTCTAGCCCCTTGCTGAATCCAGCGCTGTTGGTCTGGATCTCCACCAGGTTGGGATGAGGAGGGCCGGGTCTCAGAGGCCGAGGAGTACTGGGCCGTGTCTGCCAGCTGGGCGCTGGTGGCGGCTGCTTGGGTCCTGCCCAAAATTACATCGAGATCTCTTTCTTCCTGGATTTTAATGAAGCTGGATATCTGTTTTTCGAGCTTGGCCACCTTCTGACTCAGACCAGCACAACTGTCACATATGGATGAGGAGGTAAGTGACAGCATGGCTCACCTGTAGCCGGTTGGCTAGGTTTGTTGTTGTTTGCCGGCTTATTGGTCTTTGTAGTTTTGGTATCCAGTGGTTAGAGGCAGTAATCCAGTTAAAAACCAGATAAAAGCAAGGTTAAAAAGGTTCCACAGTCGTCGGTAGAATTCTAAAAGTGTCTTTAGAACGGATAAAAAACAGATTTGTTTGGGAGATCGGCGTCTGTGTGTACTACAATTATGAGAATTGTAGTTTATTTGCAAACTGACGTCTAGTTTTCCAAGCCTATGTCACTATATTTCCCAGCTTCCCTTGCAATGCCAGTGGAGGAGTTCTGCTAACACAACTGCTAACAGTAGCCTGGTAGATCAGCATGTGTTTTCAGACTTCGTAACTGGAACGCTGATAACTCAAAGATCACGTCAGTCACACTCCCCTCGTCCCAGTTCTGATGTAAATGAAACACAGCATTCTCCACATGGACAGACATGAGCGGAGACTCTGTGGCCCAATCAGAGCGGAAAAGCCTAGAAAGTGCTTTCCTAGTTTCATTTATTTTCTTAGTAGAGATCTTTGTTTGATTAACAGGAGTAAATGACACCAAACTCTGCTGGGTGATGTGACCAGGTAACGCCCTGTCAGGTTTTTACTTGTAGGTTTTGTTCTGATGTAAATAACCTTTGGAAACATCCAGAAGTAAATTCAAAATCGTCCTTTCTTTTGTTAAAGTGTAGGCGTTGAATTAGCTCTTTGTTAAATGTAGG
Organism: Cetoscarus ocellatus; assembly: GCA_037902135.1. Classification (NCBI taxonomy): domain Eukaryota; kingdom Metazoa; phylum Chordata; class Actinopteri; order Labriformes; family Labridae; genus Cetoscarus; species Cetoscarus ocellatus. The sequence goes on along the minus strand of JBAMNC010000067.1, from coordinate 55,964 downwards.
AACACGCTCCAGTGAGAGTTATCTCTGCCTCTCTGGGCTGGATTAAATTTCCTCTTCCTCTAACCTGTGTGTTACCTCTTGCTCTTTTATCTCCGCTCCCTCTGGTGTCCTTATTCTAACTCCGTTACTCTGCGCTATGAAGCTCCGAGTTCATTTCAAAATTGAATTTGTGGCTCGGCGCAGAGGTGACTAATCTGTGGTTGAAATCGAGCCGGGAATGCATTAGGAGCGAACGTTAGTCACTCCGGGCTGCGGGCCGAAACTCCTCGAGAAGTTCAAGTGAAAAGTTTTATGACAGACTCACATCCTGGGAAACTCGGGCTCACAAGGGGGATCTTTCTGTCACTCTCAGCTACTTTTTCAGCTATTTCAGAGCCTGTTCTGCCGAGAAACGATGCCTTCACTGTCCATCAGCTGAATGGGGGCACGCGGTGATGCAGATTGAAGCCAAATAGCCCTCCATGTTTGGGTTTGAGCCCAGAAATCCTCAAGTTTCATCTACTGTGCGATAAGAGTCTCGGCTGCTCCCTCCACAGCCCATTAGACGTGGACTGATGAGGGATGCTAACTTCTAGGTTTTTGATCAAGCTACAGTCAGAGATAACAAACAAACTCTCTCCTCTTTGGCCTCCGCACCAGCTTATTAAAGTAAATATCCATCCATCTGTTGTCTATACCACTCATCCCACCTCAGGCCGGTTAAGAGTCTCATTTAACCAAACACGCTTTGGGTTTCCACGTACCAGACAAACATCAGTGTTTCCCAACGTGTGGAAAGATGTTTGATATCAGTGTTATCAACCGTAGTTCAGCTCTACTAGTACTCAGATTTGGAGTGCATGCACTCAGTTTTGGTCAACTAGTGCATGAATAGACTTCACCAGTGAAGCAAAAACTGTCACTATTACCACTACTCGATGTTTCCTTCTTGGTCGGCAAAACTTGGCCAAAACATCAGAGTGTCGATGCGGCTTAAAGGTAATGAACCTGAAGATAAGCAGTATAGTCTCGTGGCCCGCTTATGGCGAAGGGCTACATTACCCCTACGTCCCAACTAGACATTGGGTTTATGGTTTTGAAGGGAGCAGGCTCTTGAGGGGCTGGCTCGTTGTTTTATTTATTGATTATTGATTGATATTGATTTTTAGAAATTAACCAGGGAAAACCCGTTTTAATAAATGAAACAATCACTGGTAGCAGTTGAAAGATAAGATTTTGATCAAAAAAATTCAAACTTACACATCCCACCTATATATTCTCTTTTGGTGGGAATTATTCTGAAATATTGGTTATAAAAAAAACATGCACAGACAGTGAGAGCACTAACTTAAATGTTCCCTAACCTAAAAATCTTTGTAGCACATTAAAAAACTAAGCAGCCTAGGTAACTTCCTTGCAAAACAACTTAATTGTAAAATTTTCCACACAAAAACAAAACATTTTATCAATAGAGACAAAATATAAAAACTATAAATAAGAAATATATATGTGTATACAAAAAATATTTTAAAAATAGAATAGAAATGCAAACAACTTAACCGTTAAAATTTTCACACAATAACATTTAAACAATACAGAAAAATAAAAATAATAAATAAGAATATATAAATATATATACATATATATAGAGAGAGAGATATAGATATAGATACAGATATATATATATATATGTATATATATAGGGCATGCCAAACAAGAGATGACGCATGAAGGCAGCGTGGGAAATTTGCATCTAAAAATGACTCCCAAACGAACGGCTCACTCACGATTGAGATTTTTTTTCTTTGTTTACTTGAAAGACTCGCTCAAAAGACTTGACCCGTTCGCTAACATCTCTAGTCCCCACATATTTAGCTCTCAGCACCGGGCCTTGTTGAGGAAAAGTGAAAGAATCTCTCTGTAGCGTGTTGTCAAACCAACATAGTTTTTTAGTAGTTTTAAACTATGAGTGGGTTAATTACGAGGCACCATTTACCGCTGTATATCAGCTAGCATCCGCCCCTTTGACATCCCTGTCCCCCGGGACAAAGCTCACAAGGTCCTTTGTCGCTCATATTTACTCAAGCCACGACCTTTGAGAAACCCCGCTTCAAAAACCAGAACTATTCTTTTTAGCTGAACTGATTTGGAGGTCAAAGGTCATTATTGCTTTCAGGATGTGTCTAGCTCTGTAATCCAAAGCCACAGGAACCACCCCTGGTCTTCCTGATCCACCTCTGTACTCACTCTGTCCGGGTTTCTGCCTGAATCAATCGTTTAATCTCCATGATTTTCTGTTGTTGGTCAAACAAGTCTGACTCTTGAGGATCTATGATGTCCCGACGTTTCCACATGCAGACCCACGAGGGCCGCTGGGTGGCTCTGAATGACAACACCAGCCCTCATTAGCACGTCTGAGTTTTTGCTGGGATCATCTGAGCAGCACAGCGCCTGATGCACCACAGTTTGGCCGTCGTCCTCTCCACAGTTTGTTGTGTGCGGAGCAGCCAGAGATTTAGGATGAGACGGCGGCGGCGGTGATTTGGTGCTCCTCCAGACCAGCTGGTGCACGAGATCAAGCTGTTAATGGCAAATTATCCACGCGTTCATCCCTGCCAGCGCTGGGTCTTTGTCAAAACTCCCACACTGTAAGAAATATCACAGGCTCAAAATAATGAAATCCACCGTCTTCTTCTTCTGTTCTGAGCGTTGGACCGTCGCCTGTCGCTCTCCACGAGGCCGCAGCAGGACGAGGACCTCACCGAGCCAAGGGTGAGGGACTTTCTGTGGAGGAGGGGCGAGGAAACGCAGCAGACTGTCCTTGATCTGGTGTCACAACAGGAAGAAAGTTTCTTCTGCTGTTTGCTGTTAATTCACAAACTGAGAGAGCGAGCTGCTCATTTCAGGAACATTCACAGAAAGCCAAAAATCATCAGGTCAGACTTTTCAAACACTGAGGCCTGATTCACAGAAAGAACCAAAATCAATCAGACAAAAAGGCGTTTAACTCAACAAGCAGATGAAACCAGTTACATGGAGAACAGTTTGGGCATAAAATTGATATCGGTGATATCAACCGTAGTTCAGCTGTACTAGTACTCAGATCTGGAGTAAAAGTACTCAATTTTGGTCAACTAGCGCATAAGTAGACTTTACTGGTGAAGTAAAAAGTGTCACTAGTACTGCAAGTAGAATGTTTTGAGTCAACTAGAGCTACTAGTAGACTTAAAAATGTTCACTTGTATTATTTGCAAGCCTTATATGCTAATAAGGGGGCGGAGAAAGGCAAATTCAGGCTTTCCATTGGCTTTTGAAAATATTAAACCAATCAGGGTGCTGGATTTGGTTATAATCCTTCTTACTTCATTTGCATTAGGTCTCCTGGAACTACTAGTGAATCTTTTGGCTTTACTAGTACTACTAGTAGACGAAAAACAGTCTACTAGTACTACTAGTGAGGTATTTCGAGTTTGCTAGTAGTACTGGTAAACAAAAATGTTGTTTTGGTAAAGGTTGCACTAGTGCTTGAGTAGACCTTTCTAGTAATGTATAATCACCCACTAGTAGACAATTCTGACTTACAGTACTACTATTAAAGCTTTGAGTTTTTACTAGTAACATTTGTTAAGCCTAGTAGTACTACTAAAACCACAAAACTGTCTACAAACTAAGAGGCTAAACCTAGACACAAATGAACCCACAGAGGCTAAACCCTGAAACAAAGGGCACAGGGAGTTGAAAGGTTAAAGGTTGCTCTCTCTCTTCTTCCCTCCATCCGACAGAGGGAATGAAAGCGGCCGACTCTGAACCGAGAGCTCTGGTTTAACTCGGAGCAGAAAAATGGAGCATGAAGGACTATTATGTGATAGGATGACACAGCCGTAAAGACTCATCCAATTTTATGGCCACATACAGCAGAGACATTAACTGTGTCGTCTCATTCATCCCGCACACAGGGCTCTGAGAGTGTGTGAGTGTGTGTGTGTCGGGCTGAATCTGCTGCGTAAATTGAATTATCTTCAGCCATGTATCTAAATAAGTCAGCATCAAATGACTGCATGTAGAGTCCTGTCAGGGGCTGGGTTTAATCAGACCTCTGCAGTGCTTTATATTCACCAGAGACATGCTGAGGTTCACTGTAATAACATGTATAATTATCATAAATAATAAAGTATAATATTAATAATAAGTACAATAAGGAGCAACAAACTGCAGCAAAAACTCAAAGTGTCAAAATAAAATCTTAAAACGCAAACTGACTGTTTGGAACAATAACCCGCATATTTCTGTGAACATAACATTCAGAAACTGGTTTAGTTCTCAGGACTTAGTCCAAGCTGGAGAGTTTATCCTGTTTAAAGCATCTCTACTCACTGACAGTTTCTCCGCGGACACCTCTACCAGTGCTATGGTGGTAAAAGCCACCATGCTATGTGGAGAAGGACGTTTAAAAGCCTCTCTTCTTCAAGCACTGAGTTTGTTTACTTCTGTATAGTAAGGTGTACCACACACTGATGAATATACTCACCTGTACAATCGCTCGAGAAGTTAGATCTCTTCTTTTAAACAAAGATTTGTTTTGTTGTTAGCTTAGCCTGCTAGCTTCCTTCCCTTAATGCAGAGCACGACTTGTAGTCGTCGTAACATCGGTTCTGACTTTATGACATTAGACCAGTTTTAGTGTGACCTGGTCCACTTCAAGATACTGCAGCGTGAACACGAAACGATCCAAAGGAAATTTGCACATTTATTTTGATTGTTTTTTTTAATCCAATCAGACCTAATTTGGTCATGTAGAAAGTAGGGACAAGTTAGAAATACATCCAATCACAACTACATTGGTTGAGCGGAAAGGTTGGATGAGTTAAGAGGGATGCTGCTTCAACAAACTTGAAGCAGCATCTCCAGGTGAGTCATCCTGACATCCACGTAACAATGACTAAACCAAAGCTAACGTTACTAAACAGCATTTACTCAGCTTCGACACCGTGGCAGCACTAATGAGTCAATAAATTATGAATGTTGTATTTTTATCTGAAAAAAGTGCAAAATAATTTACCCAAAGGACATTTTCTGACACATTTATTGACAAAAAGGCAAAAAGACCAGGTGGCCATTCATATTCATAGTAGTAAAAGGGTTCATGTTTGTAATGAAGCGCTGCACTGGACCACTGGCATTATTTCAGTGTACCTACCTGCCAACACCCGCGGCTGAGGGTCCTGTTTTTCAGTTTTCAGAATGTGGTCGCCTGGTAAATAAATCTTTTCCACACAGAGACGTCGTGTGTTTCTTCGTCTCTCTCTGATTCAGGTTCAAACATTCATTCATTCTAAAACTTCCCTCTAGGACCCTGTGTGGCTCCGTGCTGCAGATCCTGTGTTGTTTCTCCTCTCTGTGCCGTCAGGTGCTGCAGCTCAGCCACAGAGCAGCTAACGAGCTCACCTGTGGCTGCCCCCCCCCGCCGAGGCCGAGCCGAGCTGAGCATGCAGGAGCTTCTCTCAGGGCAGACGGTGTTTCTGGGTTATTAGGCTGTTTTGAGGTTTCCTTTTCTTTGTCTGAGACTGAAGTTTGATTCAGGGTTGTTCCATTGTCTTAGTTTTGTTCACAAACCTCTCTCATGTTTGCTGATAGTTGATTTCTCTCTTTTTCCAGGGTTCAGTACTTCATTGTGTCCTCCCCTCGTCCTCAAGCCAGCTTGGAGAACAGAGTACGGAGGCAGAGAGGTGAACGTAAACACAGAAATGAACAGAAAACACAAATGCAACAAGAAGGAGCAGCCAAGCAAGACGGATGAGAAGAAGCCTTGATGCAGAAATGTCCGACTGCAACAGAAGTCCAACAACAACTTTCTCCAGATGGACACATCGAGCGTCAGAAGGCTGGAGCATCGAATTGTTTTAATTATTTTAGTGTTGTTTAAAGTTTTTTTCTTTTTTTGTGCAGTCCAATGAATGATACTGTGATGACAATGAAGTGAGGGCATACATGGAAAAACAAGGACAACAAGGAAACAGCAAGAGCAAAAAGGAGGGAACTAAAATAAAAAAATATTAATAAAAAGGAGGAAACTAAAAAATAACTTAAAAAGTTGGAAACTTAAATAGAAAATAAATAATAAAAAAAGTAAACTAAAATAGAAAAAAATAAAAAAAGGAGGAAACTAAAATAGAAAATAAATAATAATTAAAAAGGACGAAACTTCAGCAGAAAAAATAATTTAAAAAAGAAGACGACAATAGAAAAAAAAAAAGGAGGAAACTTAAATAGAAAAAACAACAAAGGAGGAACTTAAATAGAGAAAAAAAAAAATAAAAAAAGGAGGAAACTAAAAAAAATAAATAAAAATGTAGGAAACCTACAAAGAAAAAACAAAATAAAAAAGAGACTGCAATAGAAAAAAAAAAAAAATATATATATATATATATATATATATATATATATATATATATATATATGAAGGAGGACACTAAAATGGAAAAAATTTGAAACAGAAGGAAACTGAAATAGAAACACACACGTGTGTGTTTGATGATGTTTCCTGGTTTTATGTGAGCTCATGTTAAAGCTGACAGCTTGGTAACAGCCTGTGTGTTTGACGCCCATTAACCTGCTTTACTAGCACGTGCACACGTATGTGTTTGTGTGCGTGAGCTGTTTATGACTGAGTTCACGTAGCTGCAGATCTGCTCTAGTCTTTACTGCAGGTCCTGACCCCCTGTGGCTGTAAACAGTTTATTGACTCAGCCACTCGTCTGTCCTCGTCTTTCGATCTCGCTCTGCTGTTCACGCAGAGGTCAGAGGTGAAACCCCGTCTCTTAACACCTCTGTGGGGTCTGAATAGTGCACGCTCACATGCCAAATAAACCAGACCACCACAGCCAACATCCAGGCCACGTTCAAAGCCCCCTAAATCTCCTTTCTTGTCCATTCTGATGCTCAGTTTAACATTCAGCAGGTCATGTCCTGCATGCCTAAATGCACTGAGTTGCTACCATGTGATTGCTAATTGCTAATTTCTTGCTTTTCTTTACTTAAATTATTAATAAATTTATTTAAGTAATCTTAGAAATGATCAATTTAATAATAAGTCCCTTAAATTGAATTGGGTTTTTTTTAATTATTTGCTTATAAGTGGATCACTTTTTACATTCATTTACTGTAATTTCTGATATGTTTACTTACTTGACATATAATGATTAATTTATAAGTTTTAAATATATAAATAAAACATCTTCTATTAAAACAACTAAACTGTTAATTTTATGTATGTATTATGTATGGATTTGCTTATTTGTTCTTTGGATATATCATCTTAAATTATTTCTCTTTTTATTTCTTTATTTAAGATATAACCAATATAATTATAAATCTTTTAAAAAATATGTTTTTATCCATTTAATTTTTAAACCATTTTTCTTCAATAATGTCCATATTAAATTAATTATTTGATATTTAATCAGTATAATAAGTTTTTCAATTCAGAAACTTTTGTTAAAATTGAATTTTTACTTTTATGTATTTATTGACCATTCTCTTTTACATATGACCGTGCATTTTTTATTTTCATCAATATATTTTTTTTTCTCTTAAAATTTTCATTCATGTACTTAATAATGTTCAAAAAAAAATTAACTTATTTTGATTTGTACAGTAAATTCTATTGAAATATACTGGATTTACTGGATTATTTATTCATTATTTTTCATTTGCATGTTATTTATGAACATTTATTTAATTTTTCCAAAATTATTTATCTATTCTTTTTAACTGTTTATTATTATACCTTTTTTTTTTTTTAATTATACTCTGATGGATTTATTAATTTGTTCATCAATTGATTACTGAACAAATTTATGTTTGTTTGTTTTTTCTGTTATTAACTTAAACTATTTTATATCCTTTTTTACATATCAGAATGCTATAACTTTATTTATAATTAGACTTTTTCATATCAAATGTTCACATTGATTTAAATTGGTGTAAACATTTGTTTTTATTCATTCTTTTCTAACTTTCAGATATGTTTTTTTATTTTTGAATTTTTTTTCTCATCTATTTATTTTATGCGCAAAAAATTTTTCATTCCTTATTAGATTAAATTATTTTTTATTTTATTTCTTGAATAATCCTCTTATTTTTATTCATCCAATTTTTATGATTTTTATATATGTGCATTGAATTTAATATCTAAAATTTTCTTTCTCATATTTTTTATTTTTAATTCATTTATTTCATTACATTTTTTAATTCTTGTTTACCTATTGCTTGATTCATCTATCCATCTCTGTCTTGATTTTTGCCCAGAAATAACCAGCTGCATTCTATAGATTTTTTATTTTTATGTTTTCAAGTGTACTTTAAAAAAAATGTAAATGAATATATTAGAAGAAGCATGCTTTTGTATTTGAAACATACAGTTAGAGTAATAGTCATGGAGCCTCTGATTGTGTGTTTCACAGTCTCTGTTCAGTGTGTTTTAAAGCCTCTCGTGTTAAATTAAATTTTCCTCTCTCTGCTGCAGCTCTGGTCACTGATGCTGTCCGCCTGAGGACTTCTTCTGCCTCCTTTTCATCATAAAAACATTAGTTCTGTCCATAAACCCGCTCGCTGTATTTCCATGTGGAACCAATGCAACGAGATTAAACGGCTCACACCGTCGTTATCTGCCTCGTGTTAGGAGCGTCCCCTCTGCTCTCCTGATTTTAATACAAAGATGATCTTCAAAGAGGGCCGTCGTGGTCCTGCAGAGTCCTGCAGAGTCCTCCTCTTCCTCGCTCAAACTCATGTTTAAACACAGGCTGACAGTCTGCTCTGTTTCCTCCTCACTTCAAAGAAATGAAACCAAATGAAACGTGCACTGGAGTGGACGCTGGAGCGCGGTCCCCGGTCAGCGTGGCCTGTTAATTACTTCATTACCTCCAGCTGCAGGGAGCCGCCGGTTCAAAGCAGGACCGGTTTATCTGTCGTGTGGCGTGGAGGAGATTGAGAGGGAAATTGCTCCATTGTTCTCTTTAATGCTGCTTCCTTTTCAACCTCTCCATGAGCTGGGAGAGCTTCACAGGACGGTGACTTCTTCTTCTTCTGCTGCTTAAGGGGGCGACACAAGTAAAGGACGTGTCTATTTAAGGAGGTCTTCACATCAGGGGCGGATCCTGTGGTGAACACCTGAGAGGCTCCACAGGTGAGGGTGGTCTGGAGGCTGTGATGGTTCACTCTGGAGCACAGATACATGTCCACACATTCAGAGAGTACGAGGCTTTATGGCTGGAAAGACCAGAGATGAAGACCTCACTGAGCAGCACACTGTGCCTCTCTGGGGCATCAGCTGGACCCCTGCAGCCCTGGAAAGTGGGGGGGCCCCCATAGTCCCAGTGTTCCTGCCTTAGCCCGTTAAATCACCTGATGCAGCCCTGCTGTCCGTCTATTTTGTGTTATTCACAAAAATAACGTGCCATGAGGCCCGCAGCGTCGCTCAAACATCATGTCATATATCAAAAGTGAGAGGGGATCAGGATGATTGGCCGTCTGGCGGGGGAGTCTGTTCGCCGACAGCGTTCGCCACTCAATTTACAACAGGCCGTCCCACGGACGCACCAAACACACCCTCAGAGGAAAAAAAAACAGGGCGAGCACGAGAGAGGAAGTGCAGAACGATGTTTGGGCATAAAACTGATATCAGTGATCTCAACTGTAGGTAAGCTCTACTAAAACTCAAATTTTGGTCCCCTGGCGCGAGTAGACTTTAAAAGTGAAGCAATAAGTGTTACAAGTACTACTAATAAAAAAAATAAATGTTACTGGAAAAACTCAAAGATGTATTAATAGTACTAGTATCTCAAAATTATCCACAAGTAGACGATTTTGCTTTGCTGGTAAGGTCTATTAGTGCACTAGCGCACCAAAAACCTTCACTGGCAAAACAAAATTTTTGTTTATTAGTACTTCTAGTAAACTCAAAATGTCTCACCAGTAGTAGTAGTAGAAGACTGTTTTAGTAGACTTAATGGAAATGAAATAGGAGGGATTTCAACCAAATCCTGATTGTTGTAATATTTTTAAAAGCCAATGGGAAGCCTGGATTTGCTTTTCCCGCCACCTCATTAGCAAATAAGGCTTAATAGAAGTACTAGTGAACATTTTAAGCTTACTTATAGTACTAGTAGTAGTGCTAGTAGTACTTCTAGTAGTGCTACTAGTAGTACATAACTAGTTGTATAGGTAGGTCAACAAGTATGTGCAAATCATTGTATTCTGTTTTCTTTACACAACGTCCCAACTTCATTGGAATGGTGGGTTTTAAAGCATTCGGTGTAGCATTCAGGAGCAGAAATGATCTTACTATCTTCTGGAATATGCTACTTTTAGTACTTTTTTAACTTTATTTAAGCTGAAAGGTCCCAAAACTCTAAAATATTCGACCTGTTTACATATAAGATACTGTTTTTATGTTTTGAAGCTTTATTAAGCACACAGATATCACACAGTGTTGAACCTGTGGTAGAACTTTAGCTTCGCTCGCAGCTTTTCTTCTTCTCTTCTGCTAATATAACATTTATTTCACCTCCTCTCTTGTACAGGTCAACAAGTTCAGCTTTTACATTTTCACTGATTATTGGTTTTGTTTTGAGCCGCTGCAGGAAGTTTTTTTTTGAGACTTGAGACTGTGACTGAAGGAAAAAGAGGTCAAAGGGCAAAGATACAAGCTCTGCAGAGGAACAGTGATCAGGAGGAGGCCTGAGGGCTTTGTGAGTGAGGAGGAGGATGTTGACTTGTATTTGATACAGGACAGGGAGCCAGTGGAGACTTTGGAGGACAGGCGAAGTGGTCCTGGGAGTGGGTGTGGGTGAGGAGCATGCAGCAGAGTTTTGGAAGAGCTGAAGTTTATTCAGGCCTTTGGATGAACTACAGAGGATGCTGTTGCAGAAACTGAGTCTGGAGGTCTGGAGGTGATGAATCAGGGTTTACCTGGGTTTACCACGCACTCTGGCTTCCTCCCAAAGACCAGAACACATGCTCATTAGGTTGATTGGTGACTCCAAATTGTCCTTAAGCGTGAGTGTGAATGGTTGTCTGTCTCTCTATGTGGCCCTGTGCTTGGCTGGTTAGGGTGTACCCCGCCTCTCTCCCAGTGTCAGCTGGGATAGGCTCCCAGATGACTTCTCAGCCCAGTGAAGCAGCTCAAATTTGGGTCGAAAAGGTCGATGTGGATTAACTTACGTGCACAACGGCATTTTTTGATGCCACGCCGGAACAGAATGTCCGAAAAACTGATAAGGTGTGTTCACACCGGACGCGACTTGGCGACTGTTATTGTGTTGTACGTCCATAAAGTAGCTCAATGTGGTCAAACTCAAACTCAAACTTCACTTTATTGTCCCTAAGGGAAATTTGCTTTGCAGGCAGGTAAAAACATCACCGCGATCATATCACCAACCCCAAAAGGGATCAGCAGAATAGATAACAGATGGATGGATGCACTGTTAATTTTTTGTTGACTAATGATTTTCGTCATTGTTTTCGTCAGCAACCTTTTTTCCCCTGACGAAAACTGCACAGTAACTAATAAAAACAAGTGCACATGGACAAAAACTCAAACTAAATTAACTGACATTTTCCTGAACAAATAAAAACTAGACTAAAATGTCTGACAGAGATTTAATCCAGTCAGACCTAATTTGGTCATGTAGAAAGTAGAGACAAGTTAGGAATATATCCAATCACAGCTACTTTGCTTGTGTGGAAAGGTTGGATGAGTTAAGAGGGACTTCCAATCACAGGTGCCTTAGCTTGGTGGTGGTGGGATAAGTTGTGGAGCGATCCAATCAGAGCTCCTCTCTTTATGAATTGATATATTCATGTAGAGCAGGTTCACTGTTTGTTGTCAGTTCTGGTATTGTAACTGAGATGCTCTGCCAGGTAGCCTAAATAAAGGTGACTGCATTTCACACAAAAGTTCAATTTGTTTCTGTTCATTTATACATTCAGACTTTACTAGTACAGTAGATTTTGTCGATCTACTGATTTTGTCAATTTCATCAACTAAAACTAGACTAAAATTAAAACTATCTAGATGACTAAGTTATGACTAAACTAAAAGATATTTTAGGCAAAGACTGAAACTAAAACTAAATTTAAAAGTGCTGTCAAAATTAACACTGCATGGATGATTTACTTATTCAGATCGATTCTTAAAATCTTAAAATAAGATCGGTGATCAGTTTCAGCTCTGCTGTTTGGTGCAAAATGTTCTCCTATAATCAGGGCCTCAGAATGAACCAGTTTAGGGCCTGAAATGAGCCCAAAAAGCTTCCCCCCTCCTGGGTGGCCTTACTGTTCCCACTCTCTGTTTCTTGTTCACCTCAAAGACCAAACCAAGGATTAGGATCCAAACAGGGTCTTTAAGAAATCCTCCTAACAACCCGACTAACACATGCCGTCTGTTAGATTTACTCTGAGGGCTGAGAAAGCTCCTCGCCGGAGCTAATAAATAAAATCCAATCAACCTTTAAAAGGAAGCCTCGGGCTCCAGAGCTGCTTTAAATAATGCTCCAGTGTTGAGGATGATTGATGGTGGTGTTCGGCTAAAGGATTTATTAAATCTATAACAGAGTTAATGTTGCGTCCTTAATGAGCTCCCTCTGCTTTTAAAAAAATAACATCGTCATGAGAAGGGAGGGGGGCGGGGCTTCTTCTCCACGCCGCATCTTCATCTCTGCCATCTGACCTTCTGCAGCCTCTCGGCCCTGCTCGCATCTTTCATTTAACCTTTATTAGCTGTGTGTGAGTGCAGATAAAAGCTGTGCTCTCCCCTCCACACGCCGCTCAGGAGAATTACAATCTGTTCAGCCACAAACACACGGAGGAAACGTTTGATTCAGCTCCTCTCTAACCGATCTGCTGCTGCTGCATCCTCGCTCCCTCCTACACCGTGTTAAACTCCAGCAGCAGAGAAAAAGCTTCATGCATTAAAGTTGGACCATGTTGGAGTCTCTTATCAGCAGAAGAAACATGTCAGCATAACCAATGCGCTGCACCAGTCAGACTCCACATCTGTGTGATTGCATGTTTCTGAATCAGCGCCCTCATGCAGCCAGAATCTGGATTTATGTAAAAGAGTGATGAAATAGTCTGACGGATGTTGCTGCCTCTCGCTATTTTGATGAGAACGAACTGAACTTGGTGAACTGTTTTAGTTTTAGAGTTGGTGTAGGTTTCCCTTCCTCCCTGGTTACTGTTTGAAGTAAGGTGCAGAAATTGGGAAACCTGCTGAACAATTCTGCTCTGGAGAACTGTTCAGGTGTTCTGCGCTCAGCATTAGCTTGTTTGATTATAAATGAACACAGAGATCAATCCAAGCAGTGTGCACATGTGAGGATTTTCTAAATCTGAAGAGATGTTTTATCTGTTAGAGAGCGCACACATGAAGATAAAAAATCAGGCATTAAACAGTTTTGATCGTTCTGTGTGTGGTGTGCTCTGATAATCTTAAACACAGCACATCACACACATAACCATTCTGTCCCACCACCGATCTAGAATCCAGTCCTCCAAGACAGAAATCTGATCAAACCTGATCTAACAAAAACAAAGAGGAAGAAGCATAGCAACAACCGGAAAACACAACATAGGAGAGGACATTGGAGGAGAGTGAATGATGGTGGTCTTGGGACTATTTTTGTACTGAAAAAGACTGTGGAAAAAATCCTGCAGACCGTGAACATGTGAGCTGGTCCTCCATTTCTGAGGTCCACAACTTCCCTGTTCCTCAGTCAGCTCGCTTCTTGATTCACAATTGACGGAGTCATGACTCACAGGATAATCTGTTAGGATAGTCTTATAAAACAGAAGATAATCTGGAGTTTGCCGTCCTTGGTCTGGACAAAAACAGCCTGATAGTCTTTGTGTGTGCATCCTGTTTTAGAGACACTGGTCAGACATTTTGGTCCATATTGACATGACAGTTTGATTAACTGTAGCCTCAGTTTCCTTTTCTTAGCTGGCAGGAGTGGCACCAGGTGTGGTCTTCTGCTGCTGCTGTAGCTGACCTGCTCAGGTTTGGATGTGTTGTGTGTCCAGAACTGGTCTTCTTCATACCTTTGATTGTAACGAGTGGTTATCTGAGTTGCTGTTGCTGTACCATCATCTCCATCCACTCTGATCGTTCTCATCTAATTCTCTGGCTTCAACAAGCATTTTTGCTCAGTGAACTTCCTCTCACTGGATATTTTCCCCCCTTTGGACCATTCTCTGCAAACCCTGGAGATGGTTATATGAGAAAATCCAAGTAGATCAGCAGTCAAAGTCTCTTAAATCAGCTTAATTTGGCGTTTGCTGTCCTTGGTCTGGAAGGGGGGAAGTCGGAACAAAAACAGCCAGATCATCTTTATGTGTACTCCGCTTAAGAGAGTTGGTCAGGGCTTAAGAGTTGAAATCATATATGATATTTTTGTTCTGCTAAAAACGCGTGCATAAAGCCAGTTGAAAAATAGCAAGAATCTGCATTTTGCACAGTTGGATCTTCAGAAGTTTCTAAGTAGAGATTCAAAATAAAAAAAAGAAGAAATGGGAGCCAGCAACAAACCGTTCGTTTGCAAGCCATTATTAAATGCAAATTTAAGAAACTAACGGCGCACTCACAACTGCGAATTGGTTCTCATCGTTCATTCAAAAGAGCTGTTCAAAAGACTCGACTCGTCCACGAACATCACATCTCTCACAAAAACCACCGTGGAGGTAGGTCAACAAAACAAAGCCTCTGTTTAGGAGTACAAGAAGATAATACAATGATAGTACAAGCTAACGTAACATAAAGGGGTAAAAAACGAGTCACAGCAAGCACACAGGATCATTTAGAGTTGCTCAAGAGTTTATCTGATGACTGTAGGCAGAGGCAGGCTAGCGCACTACCCATATACTCCTAGTGTTTGAGCTAAGCTAACTAGCGGTAGGCGAGCTTTGGCCGTCTCCTCCTTGTTACTGGATGCACGGTCTCCAGAATGGTGTCTACCTGCTTGTCATGGACTCAGGAGTGAGGCAAGACACGAAATTAAGAATAATGTTGGAGTGTTCCTTTAAGCAGATCAGAACATGGGACCTTGAAATGTGAGTGTGGTTGTCTGTCTCTGTGTTAGCCCTGTGATTGTCGGGCAACTAGTCCAGAGTGCACCCTGCCTCACACCAAGAGCCAGCTGGACCCAAGAGTGGGTATAACATGAGACAGAGCAGAACCTGAACCAAAGAGTTTGACAATAGAGCGACACACACCACAGAAGTCGAGGAAGGTTTAAAGGGTTTGTTGGTTCACCTGGCAAAGATTCAGTACACGGGAAAGCAGTCCAAAAGATCAGGCAAAAGTGTCCAAAAAACGTGAGGCAAAAATCGAGGTCAAAATTCGCAAGGTTATTCACGGCAAGACAAGAACTATGAGTGCTGGAACGGGACTTGAGGGTACTACGCACTGGCAACAAGACAGGGGAAGACACAAGGGTTAAATACATGAGGTGATTGGGGGTGATTAGACACAGCTGGGGAAGAACAATCAGGGATCAGGTGTGACAGCGCCAGACAGGAAGAAAAAACCTACGAAGACAAAACAAGAAACAAAACAGGGAACTTAACTAAAAGAAAAAGCAGGGTCATGACAGGGTAAGCGGTATCGGTGTTGGATGATTGGTTCATTAAGCCTATCTACTCATTAACTAATGCAGTGAAGTCCTTACAAGGCTAGCACAATTATCAATCAAGCTAACCTGATTTTTTTGATGTTACGAAATGTTCAAATGCTGATCATAGAAACAAGCAGATTCAGATCATTCAGGTAAATCTTCAGGACTTTTGTCAAGGTCTGTGAGGGCCCACAGACTTCATTGTTGTCCCAGGAGGATAAATCTCAGAGCTCGCAGCAGCTGATGAGCGTTTCCCGCCCGATATTAACTGTGTGTGTAATTTCCTGCCCGCCCAAGTGCATGAGCGTCTGCAGGTGAAGCAGAGTAACCCTCTGAGGAGATAACAGAGATGGATATCAGATCTGAGCCCTCGCTGGTCCTCCATGTTCGAACACCTCGCTGCTGCCGGATCCCGTTTCTGAGCCGTCAAACACTCCGCAGCTCGTTACCAATAACCTTGGAGAGGAGAACCAGTGTGTGTGTGTGTGTGTGCGTTTCTGCCTCTTCCAAGCAGCCAAATCAAACGTCCTTGCTGATTTGAATAAATTACGATCTTAACTGCTTCCCGCCTCCCTGCCCACGTCCTCTCTGAACGCAGAGCTCCCCTCGCTGCGGTGACGGGAACATCAAAGAGGACGGTTTGATGATTTTCGCCTTTCTCTTAACATGGCAGCAAAAACAGAGCAAACCTCAAAAGAGTTAAAGAAGAAGAGGAGGAGGCCTGGAGCTGTTGGCAGAAACAGACCAGCAAAGCTGAGGAGAAGGGAAAAGGCAGCGAGACGAAGACCTGGTACTCTAAGAGCTTCAAAAGCAGCAGGTTTGGCTGATTTACAGTCAAACAGGGAGAAAAAGAGGATGGAGTGAGGCAGTAAAGAGGGTTTTTATCACAGACTGCACAAGATGGAAGCAGGAAAAGCAAGAATAATCTCACAGGGTTCAGAGACGCAGGTTTGTGTGGAAAAAAAGATGAACAAATTGAAGGTGTAAACAGCGTTTTGAGGCGGATTTGTCCCTGTTTGTGTGAATCACAGTGGCTGACGGAGGAGGCGGTGCACGCTGACACTGAACTGTCTTTAATGCACAAACCAGGATTTACCATTTTGTTCTTAATCCTCTAAAAGCTTCTGGAGGAGCAGCCAAGTTGGCTGCTCCCTCTCTGTCTCTGTTGGAAGTGTGTCATTGTGATATAAAAACATACTGTGCCAAAGTGTTACTGTACATGAGCCTGGAGAGTTTTTACAATAATACGGGTTTGTGTTCACAGAGTGGGACAAGCAATCAAGACAACAGGCCCTGTGCCGCTCACATAGAGGCAGGGGCTACGGGAGCCTTAGTTTTTCCTTTTTACGATTTGAACAGTTATTTATTTGTTTATTCTTTTCACATTTTTCCTGTTTTACATGTCAACATGGAGGCAGTCTGGGGTTCAGTGTCTTGCCCAAGGACACTGTCATCTAGCAGCCCAGTGTTAATAATTATTTTCGCCATAGTTTTCGTCAACAACCTACAGCCACAGAAACCAAGCTAACACAAAGTCAACCATGGCTTCAACTCAAGTCATCAATTTACATGGTCACTAATTGAATTACTACACCAAACTTATTTCCTTGTTTCCAGACCTCTGAAGAAGGATCCTCCTCATCAGCTGATGATCAGTCATGTTTGTGTCTGTTCAGTCTCATTATTCCGATGTTGATGATCGTGGTCTTGATTTATCACTTTGTCTTATGACTTCCGTTCTTGTTGTTTCTGCTGCTGTGATCAATCTCTCGTCTCTCTGCCTCTGCACTGATCCTACTGGTGACGAGAGGACTGCAGCTCACATCTGCATTGTGATGATTCCGCACAACGTGCCCAACCAACGTGCTAAATTGATGCGAGAGAGTCTTGCGTCCGTGTAGCTAACAGCGAGTATATCTCCGCCTTAAAAATGATCCTGTTATTAATATTTTTACATAGCACTTGATCAGCTTTTGGCAGATCTTTGGAGGTCCTTTTGTCAGTAGCATGAAAACATTGATAAAAAAAATAAAACCATACTTTTCAGACATATTTTTCATTGTAAGCTCCCATGAATTAAAATTATTAAAAAATAGACCCATTTGAACATTAATTAGAGGAGATTAGTTTTGCTTATCATCTTGTTGTACAAAAAGCATTTTAAAATAATTGGGTTGTTAGTACAGCAGGTTATAGAGCAAGACAAATATATCATCCACAGAAGGTTTAAATATTTGGGGGGCGAGAAAATCAGACTGATTATGTGATCAAGTAAAACAGTTTAAATGCTTAAATGGTCCAGATGCCAGAGGGTTTAATTCACCATTTATTCTATAGTTTCATGTGAAGGATGTTTTCTCCACTGTTTGAGGATTAATTGTGTCTTTTAGGGGAATAACCTGGCTGTAATAATAAACTTGGTCCATCATTATTCATCACGTTGTTGTTCTGGTGCTTTCTTAAAGACACAGTGAAGAGCTGGTTTGGGACAGGGGAGGGGAGCTCTCTGCTCGGTCAGTCGGTGGTATCTTAGAGTTCAGCCATAGGTCAAGTCTGTGGGCAGTCTTTTGTCAGAGCTTGGTTAATTTTGACAGCACTTTTGAATTTAGTTTTAATTATAGTCTTTTGCCTAAAATATCTTTTAGTTTTAGTCATAATTGAGACATCTTAATTGTTTTCATTTTAGTCTACTTTTAGTCGATGAAATCTGCTGTAAATTTAGTTGGCTAAAATATGAAGTGTAAAGGGTAAGGCATTTTTTATGTTTCCTTGAATTTCTGAAGTCATGTTTTAGGCTACCTGGCAGAGCATCTCAGTTACAATACCAGAACTGACAACAAACTGTGAACCTGCTCTACATGAATATATCAATTCATAAAGAGAGGAGCTCTGATTGGATCGCTCCACAACTTATCCCACCACCACCAAGCTAAGGCAGCTGTGATTGGATATATTCCTAACTTGTCTCTACTTTCTACATGACCAAATTAGGTCTGATTGGACCTCTCTGTCAAACATTTTAGTCGAGTTTTTATTTGTTGATGAAAATATCAGTTAATTTAGTTTGAGTTTTTGTCCATGTGCACTTGTTTTTATTAGTTACGGTCTAGTTTTCGTCAGGGGAAAAAAGGTTGTTGACGAAAACAATGACGAAAATAATTAGTCGACAAAATTAACCCTGCACACAGCTCTACCTGGAGGACATTCAGGAGTTAGCAGCAAAATATTATTTACGGCAACTAAATCCCTAAAAGATTAAGCAAGCAAAGCTCTGTGTTTTAAAGTATTTTATTGATTCATTCTGGGAAAGGTCATGACCCTCTGGAAAGTGTGAGACCTCTTTATCACAATGGAGCCTTAAACACAGAGCACTTAACTGTAATGGTCCATCTATACCAATATTTTTGAGCTTTAAAATGTAAAAAAACAATAATAAAACACAAAGATCAGCCTCCTGTGGTTTACATTCTTCATTTAAGGAAGTATAAACAATGTTAAAGACCCAAACGTCCTGCTGCAGCAAAGCTAAATCCACCACAGACCTCTGGGTAATGCTGCCCTCTAGTGTTTACTGTTTCAGACAGCAGCTCATCAGTCAAGAACCCCTGAGTGATATTCTGGCTCCGTCCCAACCTCCGTCCTAAAGCCGAGGCACTGAGCACATGGACTGTAATGCAGTCAGGGGTGTGGGCATGTGTGAGTGTGAGTGAGTGAGCCGGTATGTCAGGGAGGCGTCGCTGTGGTGACGTCACGTGTTGCCTGGAGACACGATGTACCTGTAAACAAAAACAAGGAAGCCTAGCTGCAGGGTGTGTCACATGGTGTCCCACACATCTCGGCATCATGAGACGTCTGTCCATACTGCACTCGATTCATGTTTAATTGTGCAAATTACAGTTCCAATGAAGTTGGAGCGTTGTGAAAAAATAAACAGAATGTAATCATTTGCTTATCCTTTTTGTCTACAAGGACAGGATATTGAATGTTCAAACTGATAAACTTTTTTGCTTTTCTGCAAATATTCACTCATTTTGAATTTGATGCCTGCAGCATGTTCCAAAAGAGTTGGGACATGGTCAAGAAAAGACTGGGAAAGTTGAGAAATGCTCAGAAAACACCTGTTTGCAGCATTCTACAGATGAACAGGTTGACTGAAGACAAGTGAGATTCTTGATTTAACCCTGTCTTGTTAGAAGGAGAGCTGCATTCAAAATATAATGAAACAGGAAGGACATGACAAGTTAGTTAAGTTTGAACACGGGCATAAATCAGTTCATCTATTGAAAAATCACATCATAAATTAAGTCACTCAGCTGAGGTTTCTCTCTGGGCCATCCACCTCACACAGGAAGTGCAGCTTCAGAAAGACCCCGAATTACAGCTGCAGAGATCTTTTTGGGATCCTGGGTGGACCCTCACACTATCCAACGAATGTGAGCTTGTTTTAATCAGCCAGAGCATGTGTGTGTGTCTCACCCTGGATCCATCCTGATAACACACACACACACGATCCTTAGCTTTTGAAATATTTTCAGTCTGTTTCTTTTTTATGCAGTCAAAGAAGATCAGCTGTGTTTGTCTAACTGGTGTCACAACATCTGTTTGCTTTGCTCCTCCAGTGGTGGACAGCGTGAGTGATGATGCTCTTCCTTGGTGGGCGAAGAGCACCACCCTCCCTGACACCCCAGAGAGCACCAATATAGATCTACTTAAGTACATATGCTTCACCTGATCCGGTCAAACTGTTGTGGAATTTCAGATTTCAAAAATGTGTTTCTTGTTCATGGTGATAGTTTGATCCATGTTTGTACACCAGAGGGCAGCAGAGGTCCTGAAGATTTTCCTGTGGAGTTAGTTTTTATCACCTTTAGTAACTTTTATTAAATCAATCACAGTTTCACGGTGGCTCTCTCCTGAAGCTTTCAGATCCATAAATCCTCACTGAATTCACTAAAGGCAGAGAAAATCTAACTTCGCCGCTCCGTGAATCTATTTTTACCATCAGCCTCTGGTTTAATGTTTGATTTCAGCCCACGTTTGCGTCTTATTCAGTCGGCCTTTTCTCACAATGACACCCAGACGAGGAGCAGAGTATGGAGCTAAATCCAGGCCAAAGCAGCCGAGGAAGAAGTCACGACTCCACCCAGACAGGAGCGTTTATCTCTGAAATATGACAGACATGTTCCATGACACAGAAAAGAAACAAGGTCCACACTGAAGGTGGAGATTATCATGAACGTCACGCTGAATTACTCACCCTCATGTATCTGACTGTGCACCCTAAGCTTCAGTTGTTTGGACTTGAAGATGCTTTTGTGTCCTTAAGTCGCAGCAAAATCCCAGCACACTTCCTCATATTATTATTATTTTTTTTAATTTTTAGTCAGGCTTTTAGCTGAAGATATTTATTATTATTATTCCATCTTATTCATTTATTTATTTCCTCTTAATCTGTTTAATTTCTCCATTTCAGTTCAGATTTATTGTTCAGAGTTTTATTCTCTGTTAAGATTTTCTTTTGCAGATTATTAGGCATTTCGTGTTTGGCTATCTAATTTTTCCATATTATTATTTAAAATTGTATTTTATTTATTTATTTATTTATTTTCCCTATAGATTCGATTAAATGAGACAGAATTTTATTAATCTTTAGGAAGACTCCCTCGGGGAAATTAAAATTCCAGCAGCAGGATTATATAGCAGAAAAAGGTCAATAAATAAGACAGGTATATAAAAAATATAAACAAAAATATGAATAAATATACATACAAATATTGCTACTGGCTGGTCACCTGTAGTATTTATAGAATTTTTATCTCATTTCTTATCATGACTTTTTTTGTGACTTTTTTTCAATCTTAGCTCCTGTGTTTCCTCATTTTTAATTCAAGATAGTGTTTCCTCAGTCCTGTAACTGTATTTTCTCTCACGATCTCCTCTTAATGTCTGGGTGTGTGTGTAAGTGAGTTTTTATTTTTATTACTTTTATTTATTTTTTATGTAAAGCACTTTGTGCTACAAGACTTCATTTGAAAGTGCTGAACAAATAAAGTTTGATTGATTGAAAAGAAGATGCTTCCCCTTTGCGAAGACTGTTTCTGGACAAAAGCGATAAGAGATAAAAGGTGGATATGGTTTGAGGTGGATTTAATTGTTAACAGCACAACAGTGGGCTTGTAGTTCGTGAAACATGCAGTGATCGGCCACATTTACACACCTGGACAAAATTGTTGGTACCCTTCCGTTAAAGAAAGAAAATATCACAATGGTCACTAAAATAACTTGAAACTGACAAAAGTAATAATGAATAGAAATTTACTGAAAATTAGCTAATGAAAATCAGACATTGCCTTTGAATTGTGGTTCAACAGAATTATAAAAAAAAAAAAAAAAACTAATGAAACTGGCCTGGACAAAAATGATGGTACCCATAGAAAAGATTGAAAATGATTTGACCATAAGGACATGTCAGACTAAGGTGTGTCCTGTAATTAGCATTCATAATTTTCTGAATATGGTAATTTTCTGGCCACATCAGTTCTTAACACCTGAGAAAACTCCCCTTTCCCAGGCTCCCTGAACTCCTCGTCCCACGCTCTGCAGAGGGCGCCTCAAGCCGCACGGTGTCCCATTACGTTGATTATTGGATAAAAACTGGGACGGCTGCCAGCGGCCTCTCTATTATCTCCCTTTGTGTCAATAAACATTTGCATACAGAGGATGAGACTTAAAGCAAACCTCTTTAAGCCCGAGCTGCTCCATGGAGATTAACTGAGCAGGGACGCTCTTTTATTAGCATCACAGCAGCACACGTTAGCTTGGCCCGTCTCCAGGATGAGTGCTCTGTGCTGCAGGCTGCAGGCTGTGGAGCTGCAGGGCCCGACCATCGATGTGAGACATGCAGGAGGACGAGCCTCCCAAAAACCACAGCAAGACAGACTGTTCAGTATCTACAACCAAAAGAAAAAAACTACAGCAAGACAGACTGTTCAGTATCTACAACCAAAAGAAAAACTACAGCAAGACAGACTGTTCAGTATCTACAACCAAAAGAAAAACTACAGCAAGACGGACTGTTCAGTATCTACAACCAAAAGAAAAACTACAGCAAGACAGACTGTTCAGTATCTACAACCAAAGAAAAACTACAGCAAGACAGACTGTTCAGTATCTACAACATAAAACATCCAAAAACCACAGCAAGACAGACTGTTCAGTATCTACAACATAAAACATCCAAAAACCACAGCAAGACAGACTGTTCAGTATCTACAACCAAAAGAAAAACCACAGCAAGACAGACTTTTCAGTATCTACAACATAAAACATCCAAAACCACAGCAAGACAGACTGTTCAGTATCTACAACCAAAACAAAAAACCACAGCAAGACAGACTGTTCAGTATCTACAACATAAAACATCCAAAACCACAGCAAGACAGACTGTTCAGTATCTACAACATAAAACATCCAAAACCACAGCAAGACAGACTGTTCAGTATCTACAACATAAAACATCCAAAAACCACAGCAAGACAGACTGTTCAGTATCTACAACCAAAAGAAAAACCACAGCAAGACAGACTTTTCAGTATCTACAACATAAAACATCCAAAACCACAGCAAGACAGACTGTTCAGTATCTACAACCAAAACAAAAAACCACAGCAAGACAGACTGTTCAGTATCTACAACATAAAACATCCAAAACCACAGCAAGACAGACTGTTCAGTATCTACAACATAAAACATCCAAAACCACAGCAGGAGAGGACTGTTCAGTGTCTTCAACATAAAACATCCAAAACCACAGAAGGAGAGACTGTTCAGTATCTACAACATAAAACATCCAAAACCACAGAAGGAGAGACTGTTCAGTGTCTACAACCAAAGAAAAAACTACAGCAAGACAGACTGTTCAGTATCTACAACATAAAACATCCAAAAACCACAGCAAGACAGACTGTTCAGTATCTACAACCAAAAGAAAAACTACAGCAAGACAGACTGTTCAGTATCTATAACATAAAACATCCAAAAACCACAGCAAGACAGACTGTTCAGTATCTACAACATAAAACATCCAAAAACCACAGGAAGACAGACTGTTCAGTATCTACAACATAAAACATCCAAAACCACAGCAGGAGAGACTGTTCAGTGTCTTCAACATAAAACATCCAAAACCACAGAAGGAGAGACTGTTCAGTATCTACAACATAAAACATCCAAAAACCACAGCAAGACAGACTGTTCAGTATCTGCAACATAAAACATCCAAAACCACAGAAGGAGAGACTGTTCAGTATCTACAACATAAAACATCCAAAACCACAGAAGGAGAGACTGTTCAGTATCTACAACCAAAAGAAAAAACTACAGCAAGACAGACTGTTCAGTATCTATAACATAAAACATCCAAAAACCACAGCAAGACAGACTGTTCAGTATCTACAACATAAAACATCCAAAAACCACAGCAGGAGAGACTGTTCAGTGTCTTCAACATAAAACATCCAAAACCACAGAAGGAGAGACTGTTCAGTATCTACCCACACATAAACATCCAAAAAACCACAGCAAGACAGACTGTCAGTATCTGCAACATAAAACATCCAAAACCACAGAAGGAGAGACTGTTCAGTATCTACAACATAAAACATCCAAAACCACAGAAGGAGAGACTGTTCAGTATCTACAACCAAAAGAAAAACTACAGCAAGGCAGACTGGTCAGTATCTACAACATAAAACATCCAAAAACCACAGCAAGACAGACTGTTCAGTATCTACAACAACCAAAAGAAAACTACAGCAAGGCAGACTGGTCAGTATCTACAACATAAAACATCCAAAAACCACTGCAAGACAGACTGTTCAGTATCTAAAACCAATGGGAAAAACCACAGCAAGACAGACTGTTCAGTATCTACAACCAAAACAAAAAAAAACAGCAAGACAGACTGTTTCAGTATGTATAGCATAAAACATCCAAAAACCACAGCAAGACAGCTGTTCAGTATCTATAACATAAAAACATCCAAAAACCACAGCTGAAGACTGTTTTCAGTTTCTATAACTTAAAACATCCAAAACCACAGCAAGACAGACTGTTCAGTATCTACAACCAAAACAAAAAAAACACTGCAAGACAGACTGTTCAGTATCTACAACATAAAACATCCAAAAACCACAGCAAGACAGACTGTTCAGTATCTACAACCAATAGAAAAACTACAGCAAGACAGACTGTCTTGCTGTGGTTTTTGGCATGTTTTATGTTGTAGATACCTGAACAGTCTGTCTTGCTGTGTTTTTTGTTTTGGTTGTAGATATGAACAGTCTGTCTTGCTGTGGTTTTGATGTTTTATGTTATAGATACTGAACAGTCTGTCTTGCTGTGGTTTTTGGATGTTTTATGTTATAGATCTGAACAGTCTGTCTTGCTGTGGTTTTTGGATGTTTTATGCTATACATACTGAACAGTCTGTCTTGCTGTTTTTTTTTTGTTTTGGTTGTAGATACTGAACAGTCTGTCTTGCTGTGGTTTTTCCTTTGTTTTAGATACTGAACAGTCTGTCTTGCTGTGGTTTTTGGATGTTTATGTTGTAGATACTGACCAGTCTGCCTTGCTGTAGTTTTTTTTTGGTTGTTGTAGATACTGAACAGTCTGTCTTGCTGTGGTTTTTGGATGTTTTATGTTGTAGATACTGACAGTCTGCCTTGCTGTAGTTTTTCTTTTGGTTTGTAGATACTGAACAGTCTCTCCTTCTGTGGTTTTGGATGTTTTATGTTGTAGATACTGAACAGTCTCTCCTTCTGTGGTTTTGGATGTTTTATGTTGCAGATACTGAACAGTCTGTCTTGCTGTGGTTTTTGGATGTTTTTATGTTGTAGATACTGAACAGTCTCTCCTTCTGTGGTTTTGGATGTTTTATGTTGAAGACACTGAACAGTCTTCTCCTGCTGTGGTTTTGGATGTTTTATGTTGTAGATACTGAACAGTCTGTCTTGCTGTGGTTTTTGGATGTTTTATGTTATAGATACTGAACAGTCTGTCTTGCTGTAGTTTTTCTTTTGGTTGTAGATACTGAACAGTCTCTCCTTCTGTGGTTTTGGATGTTTTATGTTGTAGATACTGAACAGTCTCTCCTTCTGTGGTTTTGGATGTTTTATGTTGCAGATACTGAACAGTCTGTCTTGCTGTGGTTTTTGGATGTTTTATGTTGTAGATACTGAACAGTCTCTCCTTCTGTGGTTTTGGATGTTTTATGTTGAAGACACTGAACAGTCTCTCCTGCTGTGGTTTTGGATGTTTTATGTTGTAGATACTGAACAGTCTGTCTTCCTGTGGTTTTTGGATGTTTTATGTTGTAGATACTGAACAGTCTGTCTTGCTGTGGTTTTTGGATGTTTTATGTTATAGATACTGAACAGTCTGTCTTGCTGTAGTTTTTCTTTTGGTTGTAGATACTGAACAGTCTGTCTTGCTGTGGTTTTTGGATGTTTTATGTTGTAGATACTGAACAGTCTGTCTTGCTGTAGTTTTTCTTTTGGTTGTAGACACTGAACAGTCTCTCCTTCTGTGGTTTTGGATGTTTTATGTTGTAGATACTGAACAGTCTCTCCTTCTGTGGTTTTGGATGTTTTATGTTGAAGACACTGAACAGTCTCTCCTGCTGTGGTTTTGGATGTTTTATGTTGTAGATACTGAACAGTCTGTCTTGCTGTGGTTTTGGATGTTTTATGTTGTAGATACTGAACAGTCTGTCTTGCTGTGGTTTTTTGTTTTGGTTGTAGATACTGAACAGTCTGTCTTGCTGTGGTTTTGGATGTTTTATGTTGTAGATACTGAAAAGTCTGTCTTGCTGTGGTTTTTCTTTTGGTTGTAGATACTGAACAGTCTGTCTTGCTGTGGTTTTTGGATGTTTTATGTTGTAGATACTGAACAGTCTGTCTTGCTGTGGTTTTTGGATGTTTTATGTTGTAGATACTGAACAGTCTGTCTTGCTGTGGTTTTGGATGTTTTATGTTGTAGATACTGAACAGTCTGTCTTGCTGTGGTTTTTTTTGTTTTGGTTGTAGATACTGAACAGTCTGTCTTGCTGTGGTTTTGGATGTTTTATGTTGTAGATACTGAAAAGTCTGTCTTGCTGTGGTTTTTCTTTTGGTTGTAGATACTGAACAGTCTGTCTTGCTGTGGTTTTGGATGTTTTATGTTGTAGATACTGAACAGTCTGTCTTGCTGTGGTTTTTTGGATGGTTTTATGTTGTAGATACTGAAACAGTCTGTCTTGCTGTAGTTTTTCTTTTGGTTGTAGATACTGAACAGTCTGTCTTGCTGTAGTTTTTCTTTTGGTTGTAGATACTGAACAGTCCGTCTTGCTGTAGTTTTTCTTTTGGTTGTAGATACTGAACAGTCTGTCTTGCTGTAGTTTTTTCTTTTGGTTGTAGATACTGAACAGTCTGTCTTGCTGTAGTTTTTTCTTTTGGTTGTAGATACTGAACAGTCTGTCTTGCTGTGGTTTTTGGAGGCTCGTCCTCCTGCATGTCTCACATCGATGGTCGGGCCCTGCAGCTCCACAGCCTGCAGCCTGCAGCACAGAGCACTCATCCTGGAGACGGGCCAAGCTAACGTGTGCTGCTGTGATGCTAATAAAAGAGCGTCCCTGCTCAGTTAATCTCCATGGAGCAGCTCGGGCTTAAAGAGGTTTGCTTTAAGTCTCATCCTCTGTATGCAAATGTTTATTGACACAAAGGGAGATAATAGAGAGGCCGCTGGCAGCCGTCCCAGAGTTTTTATCCAATAATCAACGTAATGGGACACCGTGCGGCTTGAGGCGCCCTCTGCAGAGCGTGGGACGAGGAGTTCAGGGAGCCTGGGAAAAGGGGAGTTTTCTCAGGTGTTAAGAACTGATGTGGCCAGAAAATTACCATATTCAGAAAATTATGAATGCTAATTACAGGACACACCTTAGTCTGACATGTCCTTATGGTCAAATCATTTTCAATCTTTTCTATGGGTACCATCATTTTTGTCCAGGCCAGTTTCATTAGTTTTTTTTTTTTTTTTATAATTCTCTTGAACCACAATTCAAAGGCAATGTCTGATTTTCATTAGCTAATTTTCAGTAAATTTCTATTCATTATTACTTTTGTCAGTTTCAAGTTATTTTAGTGACCATTGTGATATTTTCTTTCTTTAACGGAAGGGTACCAACAATTTTGTCCAGGTGTGTAAATGTGGCCGATCACTGCATGTTTCACGAACTACAAGCCCACTGTTGTGCTGTTAACAATTAAATCCACCTCAAACCATATCCACCTTTATCTCTTATCGCTTTTGTCCAGAAAACAGTCTTCGCAAAGGGGGAAGCATCTTCTTTTCAATCAATCAAACTTTTATTTGTTCAGCACTTTCAAATGAAGTCTTGTAGCACACAAAGTGCTTTACATAAAAAATAAATAAAAGTAATAAAAATAAAAACTCACTTACACACACACCCAGACATTAAGAGGAGATCGTGAGAGAAAATACAGTTACAGGACTGAGGAAACACTATCTTGAATTAAAAATGAGGAAACACAGGAGCTAAGATTGAAAAAAAGTCACAAAAAAAGTCATGATAAGAAATGAGATAAAAATTCTATAAATACTACAGGTGAGCCAGCCAGTAGCAATATTTGTATGTATATTTATTCATATTTTTGTTTATATTTTTTATATACCTGTCTTATTTATTGACCTTTTTCTGCTATATAATCCTGCTGCTGGAATTTTAATTTCCCCGAGGGAGTCTTCCTAAAGGATTAATAAAATTCTGTCTCATTTAATCGAATCTATAGGGAAAATAAATAAATAAATAAATAAAATACAATTTTAAATAATAATATGGAAAAATTAGATAGCCAAACACGAAATGCCTAATAATCTGCAAAAGAAAATCTTAACAGAGAATAAAACTCTGAACAATAAATCTGAACTGAAATGGAGAAATTAAACAGATTAAGAGGAAATAAATAAATGAATAAGATGGAATAATAATAATAAATATCTTCAGCTAAAAGCCTGACTAAAAATTAAAAAAAATAATAATAATATGAGGAAGTGTGCTGGGATTTTGCTGCGACTTAAGGACACAAAAGCATCTTCAAGTCCAAACAACTGAAGCTTAGGGTGCACAGTCAGATACATGAGGGTGAGTAATTCAGCGTGACGTTCATGATAATCTCCACCTTCAGTGTGGACCTTGTTTCTTTTCTGTGTCATGGAACATGTCTGTCATATTTCAGAGATAAACGCTCCTGTCTGGGTGGAGTCGTGACTTCTTCCTCGGCTGCTTTGGCCTGGATTTAGCTCCATACTCTGCTCCTCGTCTGGGTGTCATTGTGAGAAAAGGCCGACTGAATAAGACGCAAACGTGGGCTGAAATCAAACATTAAACCAGAGGCTGATGGTAAAAATAGATTCACGGAGCGGCGAAGTTAGATTTTCTCTGCCTTTAGTGAATTCAGTGAGGATTTATGGATCTGAAAGCTTCAGGAGAGAGCCACCGTGAAACTGTGATTGATTTAATAAAAGTTACTAAAGGTGATAAAAACTAACTCCACAGGAAAATCTTCAGGACCTCTGCTGCCCTCTGGTGTACAAACATGGATCAAACTATCACCATGAACAAGAAACACATTTTTGAAATCTGAAATTCCACAACAGTTTGACCGGATCAGGTGAAGCATATGTACTTAAGTAGATCTATATTGGTGCTCTCTGGGGTGTCAGGGAGGGTGGTGCTCTTCGCCCACCAAGGAAGAGCATCATCACTCACGCTGTCCACCACTGGAGGAGCAAAGCAAACAGATGTTGTGACACCAGTTAGACAAACACAGCTGATCTTCTTTGACTGCATAAAAAAGAAACAGACTGAAAATATTTCAAAAGCTAAGGATCGTGTGTGTGTGTGTTATCAGGATGGATCCAGGGTGAGACACACACACATGCTCTGGCTGATTAAAACAAGCTCACATTCGTTGGATAGTGTGAGGGTCCACACCAGGATCCCAAAAAAGATCTCTGCAGCTGTAATTCGGGGTCTTTCTGAAGCTGCACGTCCTGTGTGAGGTGGATGGCCCAGAGAGAAACCTCAGCTGAGTGACTTAATTTATGATGTGATTTTTCAATAGATGAACTGATTTATGCCCGTGTTCAAACTTAACTAACTTGTCATGTCCTTCCTGTTTCATTATATTTTGAATGCAGCTCTCCTTCTAACAAGACAGGGTTAAATCAAGAATCTCACTTGTCTTCAGTCAACCTGTTCATCTGTAGAATGCTGCAAACAGGTGTTTTCTGAGCATTTCTCAACTTTCCCAGTCTTTTCTTGACCATGTCCCAACTCTTTTGGAACATGCTGCAGGCATCAAATTCAAAATGAGTGAATATTTGCAGAAAAGCAAAAAAGTTTATCAGTTTGAACATTCAATATCCTGTCCTTGTAGACAAAAAGGATAAGCAAATGATTACATTCTGTTTATTTTTTCACAACGCTCCAACTTCATTGGAACTGTAATTTGCACAATTAAACATGAATCGAGTGCAGTATGGACAGACGTCTCATGATGCCGAGATGTGTGGGACACCATGTGACACACCCTGCAGCTAGGCTTCCTTGTTTTTGTTTACAGGTACATCGTGTCTCCAGGCAACACGTGACGTCACCACAGCGACGCCTCCCTGACATACCGGCTCACTCACTCACACTCACACATGCCCACACCCCTGACTGCATTACAGTCCATGTGCTCAGTGCCTCGGCTTTAGGACGGAGGTTGGGACGGAGCCAGAATATCACTCAGGGGTTCTTGACTGATGAGCTGCTGTCTGAAACAGTAAACACTAGAGGGCAGCATTACCCAGAGGTCTGTGGTGGATTTAGCTTTGCTGCAGCAGGACGTTTGGGTCTTTAACATTGTTTATACTTCCTTAAATGAAGAATGTAAACCACAGGAGGCTGATCTTTGTGTTTTATTATTGTTTTTTTACATTTTAAAGCTCAAAAATATTGGTATAGATGGACCATTACAGTTAAGTGCTCTGTGTTTAAGGCTCCATTGTGATAAGAGGTCTCACACTTTCCAGAGGGTCATGACCTTTCCCAGAATGAATCAATAAAATACTTTAAAACACAGAGCTTTGCTTGCTTAATCTTTTAGGGATTTAGTTGCCGTAAATAATATTTTGCTGCTAACTCCTGAATGTCCTCCAGGTAGAGCTGTGTGCAGGGTTAATTTTGTCGACTAATTATTTTCGTCATTGTTTTCGTCAACAACCTTTTTTCCCCTGACGAAAACTAGACCGTAACTAATAAAAACAAGTGCACATGGACAAAAACTCAAACTAAATTAACTGATATTTTCATCAACAAATAAAAACTCGACTAAAATGTTTGACAGAGAGGTCCAATCAGACCTAATTTGGTCATGTAGAAAGTAGAGACAAGTTAGGAATATATCCAATCACAGCTGCCTTAGCTTGGTGGTGGTGGGATAAGTTGTGGAGCGATCCAATCAGAGCTCCTCTCTTTATGAATTGATATATTCATGTAGAGCAGGTTCACAGTTTGTTGTCAGTTCTGGTATTGTAACTGAGATGCTCTGCCAGGTAGCCTAAAACATGACTTCAGAAATTCAAGGAAACATAAAAAATGCCTTACCCTTTACACTTCATATTTTAGCCAACTAAATTTACAGCAGATTTCATCGACTAAAAGTAGACTAAAATGAAAACAATTAAGATGTCTCAATTATGACTAAAACTAAAAGATATTTTAGGCAAAAGACTATAATTAAAACTAAATTCAAAAGTGCTGTCAAAATTAACCAAGCTCTGACAAAAGACTGCCCACAGACTCGACCTATGGCTGAACTCTAAGATACCACCGACTGACCGAGCAGAGAGCTCCCCTCCCCTGTCCCAAACCAGCTCTTCACTGTGTCTTTAAGAAAGCACCAGAACAACAACGTGATGAATAATGATGGACCAAGTTTATTATTACAGCCAGGTTATTCCCCTAAAAGACACAATTAATCCTCAAACAGTGGAGAAAACATCCTTCACATGAAACTATAGAATAAATGGTGAATTAAACCCTCTGGCATCTGGACCATTTAAGCATTTAAACTGTTTTACTTGATCACATAATCAGTCTGATTTTCTCGCCCCCAAATATTTAAACCTTCTGTGGATGATATATTTGTCTTGCTCTATAACCTGCTGTACTAACAACCCAATTATTTTAAAATGCTTTTTGTACAACAAGATGATAAGCAAAACTAATCTCCTCTAATTAATGTTCAAATGGGTCTATTTTTTAATAATTTTAATTCATGGGAGCTTACAATGAAAAATATGTCTGAAAAGTATGGTTTTATTTTTTTTATCAATGTTTTCATGCTACTGACAAAAGGACCTCCAAAGATCTGCCAAAAGCTGATCAAGTGCTATGTAAAAATATTAATAACAGGATCATTTTTAAGGCGGAGATATACTCGCTGTTAGCTACACGGACGCAAGACTCTCTCGCATCAATTTAGCACGTTGGTTGGGCACGTTGTGCAGAATCATCACAATGCAGATGTGAGCTGCAGTCCTCTCGTCACCAGTAGGATCAGTGCAGAGGCAGAGAGACGAGAGATTGATCACAGCAGCAGAAACAACAAGAACGGAAGTCATAAGACAAAGTGATAAATCAAGACCACGATCATCAACATCGGAATAATGAGACTGAACAGACACAAACATGACTGATCATCAGCTGATGAGGAGGATCCTTCTTCAGAGGTCTGGAAACAAGGAAATAAGTTTGGTGTAGTAATTCAATTAGTGACCATGTAAATTGATGACTTGAGTTGAAGCCATGGTTGACTTTGTGTTAGCTTGGTTTCTGTGGCTGTAGGTTGTTGACGAAAACTATGGCGAAAATAATTATTAACACTGGGCTGCTAGATGACAGTGTCCTTGGGCAAGACACTGAACCCCAGACTGCCTCCATGTTGACATGTAAAACAGGAAAAATGTGAAAAGAATAAACAAATAAATAACTGTTCAAATCGTAAAAAGGAAAAAACTAAGGCTCCCGTAGCCCCTGCCTCTATGTGAGCGGCACAGGGCCTGTTGTCTTGATTGCTTGTCCCACTCTGTGAACACAAACCCGTATTATTGTAAAAACTCTCCAGGCTCATGTACAGTAACACTTTGGCACAGTATGTTTTTATATCACAATGACACACTTCCAACAGAGACAGAGAGGGAGCAGCCAACTTGGCTGCTCCTCCAGAAGCTTTTAGAGGATTAAGAACAAAATGGTAAATCCTGGTTTGTGCATTAAAGACAGTTCAGTGTCAGCGTGCACCGCCTCCTCCGTCAGCCACTGTGATTCACACAAACAGGGACAAATCCGCCTCAAAACGCTGTTTACACCTTCAATTTGTTCATCTTTTTTTCCACACAAACCTGCGTCTCTGAACCCTGTGAGATTATTCTTGCTTTTCCTGCTTCCATCTTGTGCAGTCTGTGATAAAAACCCTCTTTACTGCCTCACTCCATCCTCTTTTTCTCCCTGTTTGACTGTAAATCAGCCAAACCTGCTGCTTTTGAAGCTCTTAGAGTACCAGGTCTTCGTCTCGCTGCCTTTTCCCTTCTCCTCAGCTTTGCTGGTCTGTTTCTGCCAACAGCTCCAGGCCTCCTCCTCTTCTTCTTTAACTCTTTTGAGGTTTGCTCTGTTTTTGCTGCCATGTTAAGAGAAAGGCGAAAATCATCAAACCGTCCTCTTTGATGTTCCCGTCACCGCAGCGAGGGGAGCTCTGCGTTCAGAGAGGACGTGGGCAGGGAGGCGGGAAGCAGTTAAGATCGTAATTTATTCAAATCAGCAAGGACGTTTGATTTGGCTGCTTGGAAGAGGCAGAAACGCACACACACACACACACACTGGTTCTCCTCTCCAAGGTTATTGGTAACGAGCTGCGGAGTGTTTGACGGCTCAGAAACGGGATCCGGCAGCAGCGAGGTGTTCGAACATGGAGGACCAGCGAGGGCTCAGATCTGATATCCATCTCTGTTATCTCCTCAGAGGGTTACTCTGCTTCACCTGCAGACGCTCATGCACTTGGGCGGGCAGGAAATTACACACACAGTTAATATCGGGCGGGAAACGCTCATCAGCTGCTGCGAGCTCTGAGATTTATCCTCCTGGGACAACAATGAAGTCTGTGGGCCCTCACAGACCTTGACAAAAGTCCTGAAGATTTACCTGAATGATCTGAATCTGCTTGTTTCTATGATCAGCATTTGAACATTTCGTAACATCAAAAAAATCAGGTTAGCTTGATTGATAATTGTGCTAGCCTTGTAAGGACTTCACTGCATTAGTTAATGAGTAGATAGGCTTAATGAACCAATCATCCAACACCGATACCGCTTACCCTGTCATGACCCTGCTTTTTCTTTTAGTTAAGTTCCCTGTTTTGTTTCTTGTTTTGTCTTCGTAGGTTTTTTCTTCCTGTCTGGCGCTGTCACACCTGATCCCTGATTGTTCTTCCCCAGCTGTGTCTAATCACCCCCAATCACCTCATGTATTTAACCCTTGTGTCTTCCCCTGTCTTGTTGCCAGTGCGTAGTACCCTCAAGTCCCGTTCCAGCACTCATAGTTCTTGTCTTGCCGTGAATAACCTTGCGAATTTTGACCTCGATTTTTGCCTCACGTTTTTTGGACACTTTTGCCTGATCTTTTGGACTGCTTTCCCGTGTACTGAATCTTTGCCAGGTGAACCAACAAACCCTTTAAACCTTCCTCGACTTCTGTGGTGTGTGTCGCTCTATTGTCAAACTCTTTGGTTCAGGTTCTGCTCTGTCTCATGTTATACCCACTCTTGGGTCCAGCTGGCTCTTGGTGTGAGGCAGGGTGCACTCTGGACTAGTTGCGCGACAATCACAGGGCTAACACAGAGACAGACAACCACACTCACATTTCAAGGTCCCATGTTCTGATCTGCTTAAAGGAACACTCCAACATTATTCTTAATTTCGTGTCTTGCCTCACTCCTGAGTCCATGACAAGCAGGTAGACACCATTCTGGAGACCGTGCATCCAGTAACAAGGAGGAGACGGCCAAAGCTCGCCTACCGCTAGTTAGCTTAGCTCAAACACTAGGAGTATATGGGTAGTGCGCTAGCCTGCCTCTGCCTACAGTCATCAGATAAACTCTTGAGCAACTCTAAATGATCCTGTGTGCTTGCTGTGACTCGTTTTTTACCCCTTTATGTTACGTTAGCTTGTACTATCATTGTATTATCTTCTTGTACTCCTAAACAGAGGCTTTGTTTTGTTGACCTACCTCCACGGTGGTTTTTGTGAGAGATGTGATGTTCGTGGACGAGTCGAGTCTTTTGAACAGCTCTTTTGAATGAACGATGAGAACCAATTCGCAGTTGTGAGTGCGCCGTTAGTTTCTTAAATTTGCATTTAATAATGGCTTGCAAACGAACGGTTTGTTGCTGGCTCCCATTTCTTCTTTTTTTTATTTTGAATCTCTACTTAGAAACTTCTGAAGATCCAACTGTGCAAAATGCAGATTCTTGCTATTTTTCAACTGGCTTTATGCACGCGTTTTTAGCAGAACAAAAATATCATATATGATTTCAACTCTTAAGCCCTGACCAACTCTCTTAAGCGGAGTACACATAAAGATGATCTGGCTGTTTTTGTTCCGACTTCCCCCCTTCCAGACCAAGGACAGCAAACGCCAAATTAAGCTGATTTAAGAGACTTTGACTGCTGATCTACTTGGATTTTCTCATATAACCATCTCCAGGGTTTGCAGAGAATGGTCCAAAGGGGGAAAATATCCAGTGAGAGGAAGTTCACTGAGCAAAAATGCTTGTTGAAGCCAGAGAATTAGATGAGAACGATCAGAGTGGATGGAGATGATGGTACAGCAACAGCAACTCAGATAACCACTCGTTACAATCAAAGGTATGAAGAAGACCAGTTCTGGACACACAACACATCCAAACCTGAGCAGGTCAGCTACAGCAGCAGCAGAAGACCACACCTGGTGCCACTCCTGCCAGCTAAGAAAAGGAAACTGAGGCTACAGTTAATCAAACTGTCATGTCAATATGGACCAAAATGTCTGACCAGTGTCTCTAAAACAGGATGCACACACAAAGACTATCAGGCTGTTTTTGTCCAGACCAAGGACGGCAAACTCCAGATTATCTTCTGTTTTATAAGACTATCCTAACAGATTATCCTGTGAGTCATGACTCCGTCAATTGTGAATCAAGAAGCGAGCTGACTGAGGAACAGGGAAGTTGTGGACCTCAGAAATGGAGGACCAGCTCACATGTTCACGGTCTGCAGGATTTTTTCCACAGTCTTTTTCAGTACAAAAATAGTCCCAAGACCACCATCATTCACTCTCCTCCAATGTCCTCTCCTATGTTGTGTTTTCCGGTTGTTGCTATGCTTCTTCCTCTTTGTTTTTGTTAGATCAGGTTTGATCAGATTTCTGTCTTGGAGGACTGGATTCTAGATCGGTGGTGGGACAGAATGGTTATGTGTGTGATGTGCTGTGTTTAAGATTATCAGAGCACACCACACACAGAACGATCAAAACTGTTTAATGCCTGATTTTTTATCTTCATGTGTGCGCTCTCTAACAGATAAAAACATCTCTTCAGATTTAGAAAATCCTCACATGTGCACACTGCTTGGATTGATCTCTGTGTTCATTTATAATCAAACAAGCTAATGCTGAGCGCAGAACACCTGAACAGTTCTCCAGAGCAGAATTGTTCAGCAGGTTTCCCAATTTCTGCACCTTACTTCAAACAGTAACCAGGGAGGAAGGGAAACCTACACCAACTCTAAAACTAAAACAGTTCACCAAGTTCAGTTCGTTCTCATCAAAATAGCGAGAGGCAGCAACATCCGTCAGACTATTTCATCACTCTTTTACATAAATCCAGATTCTGGCTGCATGAGGGCGCTGATTCAGAAACATGCAATCACACAGATGTGGAGTCTGACTGGTGCAGCGCATTGGTTATGCTGACATGTTTCTTCTGCTGATAAGAGACTCCAACATGGTCCAACTTTAATGCATGAAGCTTTTTCTCTGCTGCTGGAGTTTAACACGGTGTAGGAGGGAGCGAGGATGCAGCAGCAGCAGATCGGTTAGAGAGGAGCTGAATCAAACGTTTCCTCCGTGTGTTTGTGGCTGAACAGATTGTAATTCTCCTGAGCGGCGTGTGGAGGGGAGAGCACAGCTTTTATCTGCACTCACACACAGCTAATAAAGGTTAAATGAAAGATGCGAGCAGGGCCGAGAGGCTGCAGAAGGTCAGATGGCAGAGATGAAGATGCGGCGTGGAGAAGAAGCCCCGCCCCCCTCCCTTCTCATGACGATGTTATTTTTTTAAAAGCAGAGGGAGCTCATTAAGGACGCAACATTAACTCTGTTATAGATTTAATAAATCCTTTAGCCGAACACCACCATCAATCATCCTCAACACTGGAGCATTATTTAAAGCAGCTCTGGAGCCCGAGGCTTCCTTTTAAAGGTTGATTGGATTTTATTTATTAGCTCCGGCGAGGAGCTTTCTCAGCCCTCAGAGTAAATCTAACAGACGGCATGTGTTAGTCGGGTTGTTAGGAGGATTTCTTAAAGACCCTGTTTGGATCCTAATCCTTGGTTTGGTCTTTGAGGTGAACAAGAAACAGAGAGTGGGAACAGTAAGGCCACCCAGGAGGGGGGAAGCTTTTTGGGCTCATTTCAGGCCCTAAACTGGTTCATTCTGAGGCCCTGATTATAGGAGAACATTTTGCACCAAACAGCAGAGCTGAAACTGATCACCGATCTTATTTTAAGATTTTAAGAATCGATCTGAATAAGTAAATCATCCATGCAGTGTTAATTTTGACAGCACTTTTAAATTTAGTTTTAGTTTCAGTCTTTGCCTAAAATATCTTTTAGTTTAGTCATAACTTAGTCATCTAGATAGTTTTAATTTTAGTCTAGTTTTAGTTGATGAAATTGACAAAATCAGTAGATCGACAAAATCTACTGTACTAGTAAAGTCTGAATGTATAAATGAACAGAAACAAATTGAACTTTTGTGTGAAATGCAGTCACCTTTATTTAGGCTACCTGGCAGAGCATCTCAGTTACAATACCAGAACTGACAACAAACAGTGAACCTGCTCTACATGAATATATCAATTCATAAAGAGAGGAGCTCTGATTGGATCGCTCCACAACTTATCCCACCACCACCAAGCTAAGGCACCTGTGATTGGAAGTCCCTCTTAACTCATCCAACCTTTCCACACAAGCAAAGTAGCTGTGATTGGATATATTCCTAACTTGTCTCTACTTTCTACATGACCAAATTAGGTCTGACTGGATTAAATCTCTGTCAGACATTTTAGTCTAGTTTTTATTTGTTCAGGAAAATGTCAGTTAATTTAGTTTGAGTTTTTGTCCATGTGCACTTGTTTTTATTAGTTACTGTGCAGTTTTCGTCAGGGGAAAAAAGGTTGCTGACGAAAACAATGACGAAAATCATTAGTCAACAAAAAATTAACAGTGCATCCATCCATCTGTTATCTATTCTGCTGATCCCTTTTGGGGTTGGTGATATGATCGCGGTGATGTTTTTACCTGCCTGCAAAGCAAATTTCCCTTAGGGGACAATAAAGTGAAGTTTGAGTTTGAGTTTGACCACATTGAGCTACTTTATGGACGTACAACACAATAACAGTCGCCAAGTCGCGTCCGGTGTGAACACACCTTATCAGTTTTTCGGACATTCTGTTCCGGCGTGGCATCAAAAAATGCCGTTGTGCACGTAAGTTAATCCACATCGACCTTTTCGACCCAAATTTGAGCTGCTTCACTGGGCTGAGAAGTCATCTGGGAGCCTATCCCAGCTGACACTGGGAGAGAGGCGGGGTACACCCTAACCAGCCAAGCACAGGGCCACATAGAGAGACAGACAACCATTCACACTCACGCTTAAGGACAATTTGGAGTCACCAATCAACCTAATGAGCATGTGTTCTGGTCTTTGGGAGGAAGCCAGAGTGCGTGGTAAACCCAGGTAAACCCTGATTCATCACCTCCAGACCTCCAGACTCAGTTTCTGCAACAGCATCCTCTGTAGTTCATCCAAAGGCCTGAATAAACTTCAGCTCTTCCAAAACTCTGCTGCATGCTCCTCACCCACACCCACTCCCAGGACCACTTCGCCTGTCCTCCAAAGTCTCCACTGGCTCCCTGTCCTGTATCAAATACAAGTCAACATCCTCCTCCTCACTCACAAAGCCCTCAGGCCTCCTCCTGATCACTGTTCCTCTGCAGAGCTTGTATCTTTGCCCTTTGACCTCTTTTTCCTTCAGTCACAGTCTCAAGTCTCAAAAAAAAACTTCCTGCAGCGGCTCAAAACAAAACCAATAATCAGTGAAAATGTAAAAGCTGAACTTGTTGACCTGTACAAGAGAGGAGGTGAAATAAATGTTATATTAGCAGAAGAGAAGAAGAAAAGCTGCGAGCGAAGCTAAAGTTCTACCACAGGTTCAACACTGTGTGATATCTGTGTGCTTAATAAAGCTTCAAAACATAAAAACAGTATCTTATATGTAAACAGGTCGAATATTTTAGAGTTTTGGGACCTTTCAGCTTAAATAAAGTTAAAAAAGTACTAAAAGTAGAATATTCCAGAAGATAGTAAGATCATTTCTGCTCCTGAATGCTACACCGAATGCTTTAAAACCCACCATTCCAATGAAGTTGGGACGTTGTGTAAAGAAAACAGAATACAATGATTTGCACATACTTGTTGACCTACCTATACAACTAGTTATGTACTACTAGTAGCACTACTAGAAGTACTACTAGCACTACTACTAGTACTATAAGTAAGCTTAAAATGTTCACTAGTACTTCTATTAAGCCTTATTTGCTAATGAGGTGGCGGGAAAAGCAAATCCAGGCTTCCCATTGGCTTTTTAAAATATTACAACAATCAGGATTTGGTTGAAATCCCTCTATTTCATTTCCATTAAGTCTACTAAAACAGTCTTCTACTACTACTACTGGTGAGACATTTTGAGTTTACTAGAAGTACTAATAAACAAAAATTTTGTTTTTGCCAGTGAAGGTTTTTGGTGCGCTAGTGTCACTAATAGACCTTACAGCAAAGCAAAATCGTCTACTTGTGGATAATTTTGAGATACTAGTACTATTAATACATCTTTGAGTTTTTCCAGTAACATTTATTTTTTTTTATTAGTAGTACTTGTAACACTTATTGCTTCACTTTTAAAGTCTACTCGCGCCAGGGGACCAAAATTTGAGTTTTAGTAGAGCTTACCTACAGTTGAGATCACTGATATCAGTTTTATGCCCAAACATCGTTCTGCACTTCCTCTCTCGTGCTCGCCCTGTTTTTTTTTCCTCTGAGGGTGTGTTTGGTGCGTCCGTGGGACGGCCTGTTGTAAATTGAGTGGCG
The DNA here is from genome assembly GCA_037902135.1 of Cetoscarus ocellatus. Lineage (NCBI taxonomy): Eukaryota > Metazoa > Chordata > Actinopteri > Labriformes > Labridae > Cetoscarus > Cetoscarus ocellatus. Next base: position 15,750 of record JBAMNC010000067.1, on the reverse strand, counting down.
AACGCTGTCGGCGAACAGACTCCCCGCCAGACGGCCAATCATCCTGATCCCCTCTCACTTTTGATATATGACATGATGTTTGAGCGACGCTGCGGGCCTCATGGCACGTTATTTTTGTGAATAACACAAAATAGACGGACAGCAGGGCTGCATCAGGTGATTTAACGGGCTAAGGCAGGAACACTGGGACTATGGGGGCCCCCCACTTTCCAGGGCTGCAGGGGTCCAGCTGATGCCCCAGAGAGGCACAGTGTGCTGCTCAGTGAGGTCTTCATCTCTGGTCTTTCCAGCCATAAAGCCTCGTACTCTCTGAATGTGTGGACGTGTATCTGTGCTCCAGAGTGAACCATCACAGCCTCCAGACCACCCTCACCTGTGGAGCCTCTCAGGTGTTCACCACAGGATCCGCCCCTGATGTGAAGACCTCCTTAAATAGACACGTCCTTTACTTGTGTCGCCCCCTTAAGCAGCAGAAGAAGAAGAAGTCACCGTCCTGTGAAGCTCTCCCAGCTCATGGAGAGGTTGAAAAGGAAGCAGCATTAAAGAGAACAATGGAGCAATTTCCCTCTCAATCTCCTCCACGCCACACGACAGATAAACCGGTCCTGCTTTGAACCGGCGGCTCCCTGCAGCTGGAGGTAATGAAGTAATTAACAGGCCACGCTGACCGGGGACCGCGCTCCAGCGTCCACTCCAGTGCACGTTTCATTTGGTTTCATTTCTTTGAAGTAGAGGAGGGAAACAGAGCAGACTGTCAGCCTGTGTTTATACATGAGTTTTGAGCGAGGAAGAGGAGGACTCTGCAGGACTCTGCAGGACCACGACGGCCCTCTTTGAAGATCATCTTTGTATTAAAATCAGGAGAGCAGAGGGGACGCTCCTAACACGAGGCAGATAACGACGAGTAGTGAGCCGTTTAATCTCGTTGCATTGGTTCCACATGGAAATACAAGCGAGCGGGTTTATGGACAGAACTAATGTTTTTATGATGAAAAAGGATTGGCAGAAGAAGTCCCAGGCGGACAGCATCAAGTGGACCAGAGCTGCAGCAGAGAGAGGAAAATTTAATTTAACACGAGAGGCTTTAAAACCACTGAACAGAGACTGTGAAACACACAATCAGAGGCTCCATGACTATTACTCTAACTGTATGTTTCAAAGTACAAAAGCATGCTTCTTCTAATATATTCATTTACATTTTTTTTAAAGTACACTTGAAAACATAAAAATAAAAAATCTATAGAATGCAGCTGGTTATTTCTGGGCAAAAATCAAGACAGAGATGGATAGATGAATCAAGCAATAGGTAAACAAGAATTAAAAAATGTAATGAAATAAATGAATTAAAAATAAAAAATATGAGAAAGAAAATTTTAGATATTAAATTCAATGCACATATATAAAAATCATAAAAATTGGATGAATAAAAATAAGAGGATTATTCAAGAAATAAAATAAAAAATAATTTAATCTAATAAGGAATGAAAAATTTTTTTGCGCATAAAATAAATAGATGAGAAAAAAAATTCAAAAATAAAAAAACATATCTGAAAGTTAGAAAAGAATGAATAAAAACAAATGTTTACACCAATTTAAATCAATGTGAACATTTGATATGAAAAAGTCTAATTATAAATAAAGTTATAGCATTCTGATATGTAAAAAAGGATATAAAATAGTTTAAGTTAATAACAGAAAAAACAAACAAACATAAATTTGTTCAGTAATCAATTGATGAACCAAATTAATAAATCCATCAGAGTATAATTAAAAAAAAAAAAAGGTTTAAATAATAACAGTAAAAAGAATAGATAAATAATTTTTGGAAAAATTAAATAAATGTTCATAAATAACATGCAAATGAAAAATAATGAATAAACTAATCCAGTAAATCCAGTATATTTCAAATAGAATTACTGTACCAAATCAAAATAAGTTAATTTTTTTTTGAACATTATTAAGTACATGAATGAAAATTTTAAGAGAAAAAAAATATATTGATGAAAATAAAAATCTGCACGGTCATATGTAAAAAAGAGAATGGTCAATAAATACATAAAAGTAAAAATTCAATTTTAACAAAAGTTTCTGAATTGAAAAACTTATTATACTGATTAAATATCAAATAATTAATTTAATATGGACATTATTGAAGAAAAATGGTTTAAAAAATTAAATGGATAAAAACATATTTTTAAAAGATTTATAATTATATTGGTTATATCTTAAATAAAGAAATTAAAAGAGAAATAATTTAAGATGATTATAATCCATAAGAACACACATAAGCAATCCATTACATAATACATACATAAAATTAACAGTTTAGTTGTTTTACATACAAGATGTAGTATTTATATATTTAAAACTTATAAATTAATCATTATATGTCAAGTAAGTAAAACATATCAGAAATTACAAGTAAATGAATGTAAAAACGTGATCCACTTAGTAAGCAAATAATTAAAGAAAACCCAATTCAATTTAAGGGCTTATATTAAATTGATCATTTCTAAGATACTTAAATAAATTTATTAATAATTTAAGTAAAGAAAAGCAAGAAATTAGCAATTAGCAATCACATGGTAGCAACTCAGTGCATTTAGGCATGCAGACATGACCTGCTGAATGTTAAACTGAGCATCAGAATGGACAAGAAAGGAGATTTAGGGGCTTTGAACGTGGCCTGGATGTTGGCTGTGGTGGTCCTGTTTATTGGCATGTGAGCGTGCACTATTCAGACCCCACAGAGGTGTTAAGAGACGGGGTTTCACCTCTGACCTCTGCGTGGACAGCAGAGCGAGATCGAAAGACGAGGACAGACGAGTGGCTGAGTCAATAAACTGTTTACAGCCACAGGGGGTCAGGACCTGCAGTAAAGACTAGAGCAGATCTGCAGCTACGTGAACTCAGTCATAAACAGCTCACGCACACAAACACATACGTGTGCACGTGCTAGTAAAGCAGGTTAATGGGCGTCAAACACACAGGCTGTTACCAAGCTGTCAGCTTTAACATGAGCTCACATAAAACCAGGAAACATCATCAAACACACACGTGTGTGTTTTCTATTTCAGTTTCCTTCTGTTTCAAATTTTTTCCATTTTAGTGTCCTCCTTCATATATATATATATATATATATATATATATATATATATATATATATTTTTTTTTTTCTATTGCAGTCTCTTTTTTATTTTGTTTTTTCTTTGTAGGTTTCCTACATTTTTATTTATTTTTTTTAGTTTCCTCCTTTTTTTATTTTTTTTTTTTCTCTATTTAAGTTCCTCCTTTTGTTGTTTTTTCTATTTAAGTTTCCTCCTTTTTCTTTTTCTATTGTCAGTCTTCTTTTTTTAAATTATTTTTTCTGCTGAAAGTTTCGTCCTTTTAATTATTTCTTTATTTTCTATTTTTGTTTCCTCCTTTTTTTAATTTTTTTTCTATTTTAGTTTACTTTTTTTTATTATTTATTTCTATTTAAGTTTCCAACTTTTTAAGTTATTTTTTTAGTTTCCTCCTTTTTATTAATATTTTTTTATTTTTGTTCCCTCCTTTTTGCTCTTGCTGTTTCCTTGTTGTCCTTGTTTTTCCATGTATGCCCTCACTTCATTGTCATCACAGTATCATTCATTGGACTGCACAAAAAAAGAAAAAAACTTAAACAACACTAAAATAATTAAAACAATTCGATGCTCCAGCCTTCTGACGCATCGATGTGTCCATCTGGAGAAAGTTGTTGTTGGACTTCTGTTGCAGTCGGACATTTCTGCATCAAGGCTTCTTCTCATCCGTCTTGCTTGGCTGCTCCTTCTTGTTGCATTTGTGTTTTCTGTTCATTTCTGTGTTTACGTTCACCTCTCTGCCTCCGTACTCTGTTCTCCAAGCTGGCTCGAGGACGAGGGGAGGACACAATGAAGTACTGAACCCTGGAAAAAGAGAGAAATCAACTATCAGCAAACATGAGAGAGGTTTGTGAACAAAACTAAGACAATGGAACAACCCTGAATCAAACTTCAGTCTCAGACAAAGAAAAGGAAACCTCAAAACAGCCTAATAACCCAGAAACACCGTCTGCCCTGAGAGAAGCTCCTGCATGCTCAGCTCGGCTCGGCCTCGGCGGGGGGGGCAGCCACAGGTGAGCTCGTTAGCTGCTCTGTGGCTGAGCTGCAGCACCTGACGGCACAGAGAGGAGAAACAACACAGGATCTGCAGCACGGAGCCACACAGGGTCCTAGAGGGAAGTTTTAGAATGAATGAATGTTTGAACCTGAATCAGAGAGAGATGAAGAAACACACGACGTCTCTGTGTGGAAAAGATTTATTTACCAGGCGACCACATTCTGAAAACTGAAAAACAGGACCCTCAGCCGCGGGTGTTGGCAGGTAGGTACACTGAAATAATGCCAGTGGTCCAGTGCAGCGCTTCATTACAAACATGAACCCTTTTACTACTATGAATATGAATGGCCACCTGGTCTTTTTTTTGTCAATAAATGTGTCAGAAAATGTCCTTTGGGTAAATTATTTTGCACTTTTTTCAGATAAAAATACAACATTCATAATTTATTGACTCATTAGTGCTGCCACGGTGTCGAAGCTGAGTAAATGCTGTTTAGTAACGTTAGCTTTGGTTTAGTCATTGTTACGTGGATGTCAGGATGACTCACCTGGAGATGCTGCTTCAAGTTTGTTGAAGCAGCATCCCTCTTAACTCATCCAACCTTTCCGCTCAACCAATGTAGTTGTGATTGGATGTATTTCTAACTTGTCCCTACTTTCTACATGACCAAATTAGGTCTGATTGGATTAAAAAAAACAATCAAAATAAATGTGCAAATTTCCTTTGGATCGTTTCGTGTTCACGCTGCAGTATCTTGAAGTGGACCAGGTCACACTAAAACTGGTCTAATGTCATAAAGTCAGAACCGATGTTACGACGACTACAAGTCGTGCTCTGCATTAAGGGAAGGAAGCTAGCAGGCTAAGCTAACAACAAAACAAATCTTTGTTTAAAAGAAGAGATCTAACTTCTCGAGCGATTGTACAGGTGAGTATATTCATCAGTGTGTGGTACACCTTACTATACAGAAGTAAACAAACTCAGTGCTTGAAGAAGAGAGGCTTTAAACGTCCTTCTCCACATAGCATGGTGGCTTTTACCACCATAGCACTGGTAGAGGTGTCCGCGGAGAAACTGTCAGTGAGTAGAGATGCTTTAAACAGGATAAACTCTCCAGCTTGGACTAAGTCCTGAGAACTAAACCAGTTTCTGAATGTTATGTTCACAGAAATATGCGGGTTATTGTTCCAAACAGTCAGTTTGCGTTTTAAGATTTTATTTTGACACTTTGAGTTTTTGCTGCAGTTTGTTGCTCCTTATTGTACTTATTATTAATATTATACTTTATTATTTATGATAATTATACATGTTATTACAGTGAACCTCAGCATGTCTCTGGTGAATATAAAGCACTGCAGAGGTCTGATTAAACCCAGCCCCTGACAGGACTCTACATGCAGTCATTTGATGCTGACTTATTTAGATACATGGCTGAAGATAATTCAATTTACGCAGCAGATTCAGCCCGACACACACACACTCACACACTCTCAGAGCCCTGTGTGCGGGATGAATGAGACGACACAGTTAATGTCTCTGCTGTATGTGGCCATAAAATTGGATGAGTCTTTACGGCTGTGTCATCCTATCACATAATAGTCCTTCATGCTCCATTTTTCTGCTCCGAGTTAAACCAGAGCTCTCGGTTCAGAGTCGGCCGCTTTCATTCCCTCTGTCGGATGGAGGGAAGAAGAGAGAGAGCAACCTTTAACCTTTCAACTCCCTGTGCCCTTTGTTTCAGGGTTTAGCCTCTGTGGGTTCATTTGTGTCTAGGTTTAGCCTCTTAGTTTGTAGACAGTTTTGTGGTTTTAGTAGTACTACTAGGCTTAACAAATGTTACTAGTAAAAACTCAAAGCTTTAATAGTAGTACTGTAAGTCAGAATTGTCTACTAGTGGGTGATTATACATTACTAGAAAGGTCTACTCAAGCACTAGTGCAACCTTTACCAAAACAACATTTTTGTTTACCAGTACTACTAGCAAACTCGAAATACCTCACTAGTAGTACTAGTAGACTGTTTTTCGTCTACTAGTAGTACTAGTAAAGCCAAAAGATTCACTAGTAGTTCCAGGAGACCTAATGCAAATGAAGTAAGAAGGATTATAACCAAATCCAGCACCCTGATTGGTTTAATATTTTCAAAAGCCAATGGAAAGCCTGAATTTGCCTTTCTCCGCCCCCTTATTAGCATATAAGGCTTGCAAATAATACAAGTGAACATTTTTAAGTCTACTAGTAGCTCTAGTTGACTCAAAACATTCTACTTGCAGTACTAGTGACACTTTTTACTTCACCAGTAAAGTCTACTTATGCGCTAGTTGACCAAAATTGAGTACTTTTACTCCAGATCTGAGTACTAGTACAGCTGAACTACGGTTGATATCACCGATATCAATTTTATGCCCAAACTGTTCTCCATGTAACTGGTTTCATCTGCTTGTTGAGTTAAACGCCTTTTTGTCTGATTGATTTTGGTTCTTTCTGTGAATCAGGCCTCAGTGTTTGAAAAGTCTGACCTGATGATTTTTGGCTTTCTGTGAATGTTCCTGAAATGAGCAGCTCGCTCTCTCAGTTTGTGAATTAACAGCAAACAGCAGAAGAAACTTTCTTCCTGTTGTGACACCAGATCAAGGACAGTCTGCTGCGTTTCCTCGCCCCTCCTCCACAGAAAGTCCCTCACCCTTGGCTCGGTGAGGTCCTCGTCCTGCTGCGGCCTCGTGGAGAGCGACAGGCGACGGTCCAACGCTCAGAACAGAAGAAGAAGACGGTGGATTTCATTATTTTGAGCCTGTGATATTTCTTACAGTGTGGGAGTTTTGACAAAGACCCAGCGCTGGCAGGGATGAACGCGTGGATAATTTGCCATTAACAGCTTGATCTCGTGCACCAGCTGGTCTGGAGGAGCACCAAATCACCGCCGCCGCCGTCTCATCCTAAATCTCTGGCTGCTCCGCACACAACAAACTGTGGAGAGGACGACGGCCAAACTGTGGTGCATCAGGCGCTGTGCTGCTCAGATGATCCCAGCAAAAACTCAGACGTGCTAATGAGGGCTGGTGTTGTCATTCAGAGCCACCCAGCGGCCCTCGTGGGTCTGCATGTGGAAACATCGGGACATCATAGATCCTCAAGAGTCAGACTTGTTTGACCAACAACAGAAAATCATGGAGATTAAACGATTGATTCAGGCAGAAACCCGGACAGAGTGAGTACAGAGGTGGATCAGGAAGACCAGGGGTGGTTCCTGTGGCTTTGGATTACAGAGCTAGACACATCCTGAAAGCAATAATGACCTTTGACCTCCAAATCAGTTCAGCTAAAAAGAATAGTTCTGGTTTTTGAAGCGGGGTTTCTCAAAGGTCGTGGCTTGAGTAAATATGAGCGACAAAGGACCTTGTGAGCTTTGTCCCGGGGGACAGGGATGTCAAAGGGGCGGATGCTAGCTGATATACAGCGGTAAATGGTGCCTCGTAATTAACCCACTCATAGTTTAAAACTACTAAAAAACTACGTTGGTTTGACAACACGCTACAGAGAGATTCTTTCACTTTTCCTCAACAAGGCCCGGTGCTGAGAGCTAAATATGTGGGGACTAGAGATGTTAGCGAACGGGTCAAGTCTTTTGAGCGAGTCTTTCAAGTAAACAAAGAAAAAAAATCTCAATCGTGAGTGAGCCGTTCGTTTGGGAGTCATTTTTAGATGCAAATTTCCCACGCTGCCTTCATGCGTCATCTCTTGTTTGGCATGCCCTATATATATACATATATATATATATATCTGTATCTATATCTATATCTCTCTCTATATATATATGTATATATATTTATATATTCTTATTTATTATTTTTATTTTTCTGTATTGTTTAAATGTTATTGTGTGAAAATTTTAACGGTTAAGTTGTTTGCATTTCTATTCTATTTTTAAAATATTTTTTGTATACACATATATATTTCTTATTTATAGTTTTTATATTTTGTCTCTATTGATAAAATGTTTTGTTTTTGTGTGGAAAATTTTACAATTAAGTTGTTTTGCAAGGAAGTTACCTAGGCTGCTTAGTTTTTTAATGTGCTACAAAGATTTTTAGGTTAGGGAACATTTAAGTTAGTGCTCTCACTGTCTGTGCATGTTTTTTTTATAACCAATATTTCAGAATAATTCCCACCAAAAGAGAATATATAGGTGGGATGTGTAAGTTTGAATTTTTTTGATCAAAATCTTATCTTTCAACTGCTACCAGTGATTGTTTCATTTATTAAAACGGGTTTTCCCTGGTTAATTTCTAAAAATCAATATCAATCAATAATCAATAAATAAAACAACGAGCCAGCCCCTCAAGAGCCTGCTCCCTTCAAAACCATAAACCCAATGTCTAGTTGGGACGTAGGGGTAATGTAGCCCTTCGCCATCAGCGGGCCACGAGACTATACTGCTTATCTTCAGGTTCATTACCTTTAAGCCGCATCGACACTCTGATGTTTTGGCCAAGTTTTGCCGACCAAGAAGGAAACATCGAGTAGTGGTAATAGTGACAGTTTTTGCTTCACTGGTGAAGTCTATTCATGCACTAGTTGACCAAAACTGAGTGCATGCACTCCAAATCTGAGTACTAGTAGAGCTGAACTACGGTTGATAACACTGATATCAAACATCTTTCCACACGTTGGGAAACACTGATGTTTGTCTGGTACGTGGAAACCCAAAGCGTGTTTGGTTAAATGAGACTCTTAACCGGCCTGAGGTGGGATGAGTGGTATAGACAACAGATGGATGGATATTTACTTTAATAAGCTGGTGCGGAGGCCAAAGAGGAGAGAGTTTGTTTGTTATCTCTGACTGTAGCTTGATCAAAAACCTAGAAGTTAGCATCCCTCATCAGTCCACGTCTAATGGGCTGTGGAGGGAGCAGCCGAGACTCTTATCGCACAGTAGATGAAACTTGAGGATTTCTGGGCTCAAACCCAAACATGGAGGGGCTATTTGGCTTCAATCTGCATCACCGCGTGCCCCCATTCAGCTGATGGACAGTGAAGGCATCGTTTCTCGGCAGAACAGGCTCTGAAATAGCTGAAAAAGTAGCTGAGAGTGACAGAAAGATCCCCCTTGTGAGCCCGAGTTTCCCAGGATGTGAGTCTGTCATAAAACTTTTCACTTGAACTTCTCGAGGAGTTTCGGCCCGCAGCCCGGAGTGACTAACGTTCGCTCCTAATGCATTCCCGGCTCGATTTCAACCACAGATTAGTCACCTCTGCGCCGAGCCACAAATTCAATTTTGAAATGAACTCGGAGCTTCATAGCGCAGAGTAACGGAGTTAGAATAAGGACACCAGAGGGAGCGGAGATAAAAGAGCAAGAGGTAACACACAGGTTAGAGGAAGAGGAAATTTAATCCAGCCCAGAGAGGCAGAGATAACTCTCACTGGAGCGTGTTCCTACATTTAACAAAGAGCTAATTCAACGCCTACACTTTAACAAAAGAAAGGACGATTTTGAATTTACTTCTGGATGTTTCCAAAGGTTATTTACATCAGAACAAAACCTACAAGTAAAAACCTGACAGGGCGTTACCTGGTCACATCACCCAGCAGAGTTTGGTGTCATTTACTCCTGTTAATCAAACAAAGATCTCTACTAAGAAAATAAATGAAACTAGGAAAGCACTTTCTAGGCTTTTCCGCTCTGATTGGGCCACAGAGTCTCCGCTCATGTCTGTCCATGTGGAGAATGCTGTGTTTCATTTACATCAGAACTGGGACGAGGGGAGTGTGACTGACGTGATCTTTGAGTTATCAGCGTTCCAGTTACGAAGTCTGAAAACACATGCTGATCTACCAGGCTACTGTTAGCAGTTGTGTTAGCAGAACTCCTCCACTGGCATTGCAAGGGAAGCTGGGAATATAGTGACATAGGCTTGGAAAACTAGACGTCAGTTTGCAAATAAACTACAATTCTCATAATTGTAGTACACACAGACGCCGATCTCCCAAACAAATCTGTTTTTTATCCGTTCTAAAGACACTTTTAGAATTCTACCGACGACTGTGGAACCTTTTTAACCTTGCTTTTATCTGGTTTTTAACTGGATTACTGCCTCTAACCACTGGATACCAAAACTACAAAGACCAATAAGCCGGCAAACAACAACAAACCTAGCCAACCGGCTACAGGTGAGCCATGCTGTCACTTACCTCCTCATCCATATGTGACAGTTGTGCTGGTCTGAGTCAGAAGGTGGCCAAGCTCGAAAAACAGATATCCAGCTTCATTAAAATCCAGGAAGAAAGAGATCTCGATGTAATTTTGGGCAGGACCCAAGCAGCCGCCACCAGCGCCAGCTGGCAGACACGGCCCAGTACTCCTCGGCCTCTGAGACCCGGCCCTCCTCATCCCAACCTGGTGGAGATCCAGACCAACAGCGCTGGATTCAGCAAGGGGCTAGACCTAGATCTAAAGGCCTGATCAGCTCCACTCCAGTGTCTGATCCATGGATTACTGTCGGAGCTCGCAATGGCAATCATAGTAGGACGCGCAGCAGCCGGCTGTCCTGCTCTCCTCCCGCCGGAGACATAGCGTTGGGGAATAAATTCAACGTCCTGGATCTCGAGGAGTTTCCCCCGCTGGCTGGGGGTCCACACGCACTGCCGCCCCTAGTCCGTCCTCTCTGCCGTGGTTCCGCTGTCAAAACACACACTGGGCAGCTGCACTTCACCCGGCTCCTAAACCCAGCAAGGGCGGGGTTCCTGGTGTGGGCTACAGGTGTCCACCACCTCTCGGACTACTGCAGGAGATGGAGCTAGGCTCGCTACACCAACCACCACCGGCTGCAGCACCATCCAGAGACTCCGCTGCTCCCCTGCGTACGCCCGGTCAGACCACTGGATGTGCGTCGAGGGGCTCCGCCGCCGCCTCCACCGCTCCCTCCCTCTCCATGTCATGCTCCCCTGCCACCGTGGGGTAGGAGGCCCCGCTGCTGCCCCATCTCCGTGCATGCCCAGCAGGAGTGCACGGGGTAGACACGGAGGCGCCTCGGCTCCTGCGGGCGGTCCAGTGGCGCTGCGGAGTACGGTTCGGTCTTCAGTGACCCGTCCCTCAGCTGCCGAGCCTGACCCGTCTGTGCTGGTCCTCGGCACGTCGATGGTTCGGCACGTGTGAGTAAACAAAGGCCACACCTCCTGCCACCCAGGTGCACTCGTCAGGGACATCACCGACTCCGCCCCCAACATCCTCCGTCATCACCCCTCCGTATCAACAGTGGTAGTTCACGCTGGCACAAATGACCTCAGATTACAACAGTCAGAGACACTTAAGGTCGACTTCATAACCCTCATCACCACAATCCACAGCTTAAACAAACAGGTCATAGTCTCAGGACCCCTCCCACCACCCCGTTTTGGAGACATTAAATTCAGCCGCCTGAGACAATTACATATATTTCTTAAATCATACTGCACTGCTAATCAGATTCCATATGTTGACAATTTCCTTACATTCTTCAAGAGACCTGGACTATTCAAAAAAGATAATTTACATCCCAATTTCTCTGGATCCCGCCTTCTTTCATACAACATAGAACTAACACTGGAATCGGCATGACATAATGATCAACTCACCTCCCCTTCATCATCCACAGTTCTTAAATTTGACAGTTCATCTTCATTCCACATTCCTGTTATTATCAGTAGAGAGCGGCCTATGTATAAAACCTCCCACAAATCATCCATTAATTTCAATAATCTTAGATCTGTCCCTAAAACTTTGTCATCACAAATACATACAGCTAACCAGCCCCCTTTGACCATAAACATGGCCCTCTTAAACATCCGCTCTCTACTGAACAAATCTTTTATTGTAAATGACCTGATTTTAGAGCACAAACTTGAATGTCTGTTTTTAAATGAAACATGGCTGGGTGCAGATGCACCAGTTGTTCTCACTGAGGCCTCCCCACCTAATTTTAACTTTGCATTCTCAACAAGGAGTGGTAAAAGGGGAGGTGGCACTGCTTCAATTATTGCACACACTTTGACCACCAAACCTATTTTATTTGAACAATACTCAAGTTTTGAATACCACTCCTTTGTTTTTAACAACCCTACAATTGTATGTGTGACAGTGTACAGACCACCGAAAAAGTGCAGTCTTTTTATCAACCAATTTTCAGAAGTTTTATCAATCTTACACAATTCCTACAACATGATTATTTTAACCGGTGACTTTAACCTGCACATAGACAATATTTTAGACCCTGTTTCAAGTGAATTTTTAAATATTCTTAACTACATGGATTTTAATCAACACGTCATGCAGCCGACTCACAACAGCAGGACAGGACACACCCTCGACCTGGTCATCACCTATGGCCTGTCCGCCTGTGTGTCCTCTGTTGTTGACTTGGCTGTCTCTGATCACTACTGTGTGTTTTTTGATATCACTGTTTTATCCAGCGGGAGACCTCTGTGAGAACTGTGAGGAAGCGTCATCTGACCCCTGAAGTGGCTGCAAATTTTGTCAATGTTTTAGAAAAATATCCTCCAATTGTCTTGCCTGTCCCCTGTGATTTTATTGTTGACAATTTTAACAGTAGACTTCAGTGTGCTCTTAATCTAGTTGCTCCACTTAAATTAAAAAAGGCTCAATCAAAGTCCATGGCACCATGGAAAAATGAGGAAGTTCAGAAACTGAAAAGAAAATGCAGGGCGGCAGAAAGAAAATGGAGGAACAGCAAAATCACAGTAAATTTTCAAATCTACAAGGAACATCTAAAATCATACAACTATGCGGTTAGAAATTCAAGAAATTCATACTTTGCTACATTAATCACAAACCATAAAAACAACCCAAAAGTTCTTTTTTCGACCATTGACCATCTTTTTAACCCTGATTTTAATAACATTCAAATAACTACAAACACTCTCTGTGAGGAGTTTGCAGCCCACTTCGGGGGAAAGATTAACACTATCAGATATGGCATTTTATCCAACCAAACCTCTGCTTTTAACCCATCTGAGTGTCTGTCTTCACCTGAGGAAACACTGGACAGTTTTGTCCTGGTTAATGGTGAGATGCTTTATGAAGTTTTCTCCTCAATGAAGCCCACCACATGTCTGCTAGATCCAATGCCAACCTCATTTTTTAAGTCATTTTATGGATCCTTTAGAGACGAGCTTTTAAACATGATGAATTGCTCACTTCAGACGGGGGTCTTTCCCACTGCCTTTAAGACGGCAGTGGTGAGGCCCTGTTAAAGAAGAGCAATTTAGATTTTAATGATTTTAATAATTACAGACCAGTGTCTCACTTACCATTTAAAGTAAAATTCTAGAGAAACTTGTTCTCATTCAGCTTAATTCCTTCCTAGACACTCATGATATTCATGAGGAATGTCAGTCTGGTTTTAGGGTAAACCACAGTACAGAGACTGCCTTAACAAAAATTTTAAATGATTTTAGATTGAATTATGATTCACAAAAGGTGACAGTGTTGGTTCTGCTGGATCTAAGTGCTGCCTTCGATACAGTGGATCACACTATTCTTTTAAACAGACTCAAACACCTGGTTGGCCTCTCTGATACTGTACACAAGTGGTTTACTTCCTACCTCACAGACAGAACATTCATGGTAAGTGTAGACACATGCTCCTCTAAAGTCCATAAAAGTCCATGTGGAGTACCCCAGGGTTCGATTATAGGTCCTGTGCTTTTTAACCTCTACATGCTCCCCCTTGGCGGTGTCATCAGGAGACATGGAATCAACTTTCACAGTTATGCTGATGATACACAGCTTTACATCTCCATGTCTCCTGATGACACCAGGCCAATGGATGCTCTTTTTTAACTGTATTTTAGAAATCAAATCATGGATGGCAGAAAACTTTCTCCAGCTTAACCGGGACAAAACTGAGGTTTTAGTCATAGGTCCTGAGGCCCAGAGAGAGAACCTTTTACCCAAACTACAAACATTGTCTTTGAATCCCTCACTACAAGTAAAAAACCTGGGCGTAATGTTTGACTCTGAGCTGACTTTTTATTCCACACATTAAGAATGTAACAAAAATAGGTTTTTATCATCTAAAGAACATCGCCAGAGTCCGCCCCATTCTCTCTCGGGCCAACACGGAGACGCTGATTCATGCTTTTATCACCAGTCGTATAGACTACTGTAATGCCCTGCTCTCTGGTCTTCCCAAAAAGAATATTTCAGGTTTACAATTACTACAAAATTCAGCAGCACGTGTCCAGACTAAGACCAGAGGGCGGGCCCACATTAAACCGGTTTTAGAATCACTGCATTGGCTCCCCGTGTGTTTTAGGATCGACTTTAAAGTTCTTTTATTGGTTTTTAAATGTCTTAATGGTCTTGGGCCTTCTTATCTTTCAGAACTGCTTTTACCCTACAAACCCTCGCGGACCCTGCGCTCCTCTAGCAGCGGGCTCCTGGTCATCCCAAAGGTCAGGACACACACACATGGTGAGGCCGCAGAGAACGTTCAATTTTTAAAAGCAGGCTCAAGACGCACCTTTTTAGCTTAGCTTTTAATTAAGATTTTATTTATAACATTTATTTATTCTAGACTTTTACATTGTCTTTATTTATGGTTTTTATTCTTTTCTTACCTTAGTGTTTTAGTTGTTCAATTTTACGTTCTAGCTCTTAGACTTTCTTCGTCTCTTAGTTTTTACTTATTTTTATTCTTTTATCTTAAGGATCTCCAGTGTTTCCTCTGTAGGAGCCCTCTGCGCCACGGGCTATGGTTGGCTACAGCTGCAGGACTCTGTCTCGTAAGTTCCTGGTGGAGTCTTGAGGACCATCCTCACTCCTCTGGGTTCTGTGTTGGTGTCCTGTGGCTGTGGTTGACTCTCCGCTCCTGGTGCAGACGGCTCCTCTGATGACACTTCCCCAATCTGGTCCATCTGTACTCAGCCTCTCATTCTCTTTTTCTCAGCCTCTTATTCTTATCCTAAGCCCAATGTCAACTTTTTTAGTGGGTGTGTGGGTGGGGGTATGTGTGTGTGCGTGTGTAGCTGTGCATAAGTAAATGTTGCACGCTAACGTGAGAGTAAACACTCATGTAATATGGGGGTCGGTAGGTGGGTTTGACGTAATGTTTTTATTTGTTTTTTATGTAAAGCACTTTGAGTTGCAGTCATTGTATGAAAAGTGCTCTATAAATAAAGTTTTGATTGATTGATAATGACCTAAATTAATGGGATTTTCTGTTATAAACTTCAGTGTTTTTCTGTGACATCAATCTGGATCTGATCAGCACCAAAATGTAATGGCTTCTTCCTTGGACCAAACCACACCTCTGGTCAAATTTTCATGTAAATCCATCCAGTAGTTTTTGTGTAATCTTGCTAACAGACAAACAAACAGACAGACAGACGCTGGTGAAAACAAATATTTGACGGAGACAAATCGACTGAACTGCATGCGTGAAAACCATCTGAAATCACCAGCTTAAATCAGCTGGAATGAGGCTGGATTGTGTTGAAAGCAGAAGAACAAACAAACAGACGAAACATATCCTCCTTGGCGAAGGTAACAATTAAGTAATTGATTTCTGGAGTCACACACCTTTCTACTCACTCAGTTGAACACCTGTGGGTCCTGCTGGGTTTGGTATTTTA